>CM068716.1:8283295-9661137 GCA_035079005.1 Fraxinus americana | reverse complement strand
GGGAGTAATTCTAAGGCTTTCCTAGATGAGGGTATTCCACTGAAAACTTTGAAAGAGACATTGCCTTTGGACAATCTTCCAGAGATTTCTGAACCCTCATTGCTTCTCTCTGAGAAAACTCGCAGTGTTCTTTGTGCTGCACTCCCAGTGATTGTACAGGGGCGGAAATGGGTATTGTTGTACAGGTGAAGAAACATGTTGATTTCTTTTCTTGTGCGGCTCATTTGCATGTCCTTTTTGTTTTTTCTTTTACTTTTCCTCTACATCCTAACTTCAAATCAAAGACTTTAATTTCTTGCTTGGGTCTCTCAGTACTTGGAGACATGGTATATCACTTCCAACGTTGTATAGAAGAAGCATGCTTTGGCCTGGCCTCAGTCTACTGGTAACATTTCTAAAGTGTGTGACCCTGCACATATATTTTCGCTCTGGGAACAACCTTAAACTACAATTCCTTTTATGGCTATTATGCTTGTGAAATCAGTTTTGCTTTCACTTTGAAGCACTCATGAACAGCTCTAAGTCTACTGGGAATCAAGATTTCTTTTTCCCTTCATCATAAGTAATCTATTGTTCATCATTTCCTTTGAATGCGTATGCCTAATTTTTTCTTGGATAATAAATTTTAGGCCTTGTATGAGAGGGATTAAAATCGAATTAAAATTGAAAATATAGCCGTTATTGTTGACTTTTATTAGACGAGTGGACTCAATAACGGCCATATTTTCAATTTTAATTGGATTTTAATCCCTCCAGAACGGGGCCTTATACTATTATTGATATATTAATTTATTTATTGCAAATTTGTGCTGAATACCTTTCTTTATTTTAATAATCATTCTCAGAACGCTGTGACTTTCTTAAAATACTTATTTCTAAATTGTCCAGAAACACTATGGTATAATCATCAGAACTTTCTATTCTCTCATTATGCCCAAACTCATGATGCCAATAAGGGGAATACCTTAGAAATATAAATGTTTTCTCCCTGCGTACCAAATATATATATTTCAACCAAAAGGTTATTCTTTACGATGTGCTCCCTATGTAGATGGCTTCTCCTCCAAGTATGATATCAGCTTTTGTTTCTGTGGTAAAGGGTTCTCATTTTATCGCTGTTTGCTATCAACCAAACTGTGATCCTCATGCTTGTGACAATTGAAAGAGTTCCATAATTTCATCATATTGTGGTGCGAATTATTTGACAACATACATTACAGTGAGCTTAATTACTATTTTATCCATTCTAGACTGATAAGTATCATTGCACCATCCATCATGAGTTGACATATTCTATAACCTCTATTTCTCGTTTAAGATGTGAAAATCCTCAAGTAATGTATATCATATGTCTCGCTCTTTTCCTTCTTTTATCTGGAATAAGAATAATGATCCCAGGACACAATTGAAGAGTATTCTTAATGATCTGAGAATTATGCAGCCAGACTGAGTGGACAGTCGAGAAATCTTGTCATCAATCAATAATCAATGTTTCGTTTGTTCACTTTAATTTGTAGTTTAGGCTTTTTGTCTACACCCTCATGTGCCTTTTTATATATATATATATATACACACACGCTGAATGCTTTTCTATCTCTGTATCTTTTCTTATTTTCTTTTAGGTTGTTGGGGACTGTAATGGCACGGTGTTTGGTGGCTTGGTTGAGGCACCCTTGAAACCATCGAACAAGAAGTATCAGGTAATGATTTATTTTCTTTAGTATGTTATTACATACTATGTTACTCTTCCACTTAGATTAGCAGTGAATGCAAAACAGGGAACAAATGATACCTTTGTTTTCACAAATATATCTGGCCATCCTCGTATATTTCATCCCACAGGTATTAATGCTTCTTTCTCTCTGAAGATTTATACATCTAGCTATCTCTAGCTTTCCCTGGCCATTTGCCTTTGCAGGATTGCATTTAATTTTATTTAGACTGCGACTATTTCTATTTTTCTGTATTTTAATGAATCGATTTTTTTTTCTTTTTTTCCTATTGTCAAGTTAAAATGTGTACTTGTTTTAAAGGCTATAGCCTATTAGTGCATGTTCTATACAGTATTGGACAGCGTATCAAAACGATATTTTAGATTCTTTTTCAACGTACCTTCCAATGCTATCCAATCCTCCCCATCAAACATGCCATAGGCGTATCTGCAGCCTTTTCTATATGTAATGCTAGTACATAATTTTTGCAATGATTTTGAAGTTTTTCGGCTTAATAAAACTGGAATTGTTGGAAACCATTATTGCAGAATTCTCGTCCTCAGATAAGTGGAAATTGTTCCAGTGGTTTGTTATGACTTGATATATAGTTGGCTAATGTTAGAACTTCCGGTTTTGGAGGGGTTCTGCATTTGGTCTATATATATCTAGCCTATTCTTTTGTTTTCTTGGAAAAATTTCATCTTTTTGTAATGTCTAGTGGGAGTTCAGGTTATTATATTCCTAAATATTCTTCGTTTTTTATACTGAAACCTTCACATAAACAGGTGTGAACCGCTATTTTACTTTGTGCTCTACGGATAATTTAGCCTTGGGTGGGGGTAATCATTTTGCGCTTTATTTGCATGGAGATCTGTAAGCTTTCGAGTTCCTTTGTCATTAACTTTTTATAGAATTTATTCTGGCATGTATACTCCTATTTATCCAATAGTTAATGGAAATACCATGTTCTTATTTTTTATCCCACCCCCTCTCAAGATTGAGTGGATCAAGTTCGTCCTCCGAGACATATGGAAATCCCTGTTTGGCGCATGCTGAAGATTTTGAAGTGAAGGAAACTGAGGTATTCATTGTTGAAGACAGCTTAAATATATAATGTGTCTCCTCCGGAAAAGTTTAAGCTTTTAAATAAGGTGGTTGAATATGGCTCTAAAACAACCAAACGAGGATGTGGGTTTCAAATCCTGCTAGAACCTATTGCCATTTGCCCACACTGGCCCATAATTTTAGGCATTTACAAAATAGTCCTTATAGTTTTTTAAATTGCCCCCACTGGGCCTTAATTTTTGGCATTTACAAAGTAGTCCTTGTAGTTTTTAGTCCATAAGTTTTTTTAACCCATAATTTTTACATAATTCTGTCTCGCTCCCACTGAATCACGTTGTTGGGTCCACCCCTTACTAGAACTCATTTATGAAAATTTTGCACAATTTTATGCCTTTGATGAAAAAACTGAATCCAGTATTTACATGTCTAAGCTTTTAGATGAGTGATGATTCAACATTCATACCCCTCCCTCTACGTACACCCCTTCTCACACGCGTGACATCATGACATTCTATAAAAGTGCCTATTTATAGGAGATCTTGGACTAAATTTTTTCTTAACTACGAATATCAAGGTTGGTTACATCTTGTATTGTATGCAGCTATGGGGCTTTGTATATGCTTCCAAATATGACGAGGTGATCTCTTCATTGCGAACAGAAGTTCCAGGAATTAGCAGGCTTGCTTCCATCTGATGTCACATTAGCTGGGTTTGGTTTTTGAGCAAACTATACATTAGTGACTATATTTGTACATTTCAGCAAGGCGTTTTCTAAATATTAGCGTCACTTGTACAGGTGCAGACCACTTAATGTAAATAAAGGACGTGTTTTGGGTATGTCGTGATGTTGAACCTTGAGTATTGCATGACGAAGATGAACACAGGCCTTGTGAGGCTGGAACATTTTACACTTGTAGATGCATGAACGCCACGAATATTATGGATAGATAACACCTCGAGGAAATTACAACGGCAGAATTGTGAACGAAAAGCCTCCATAGGTCAAAGATTATTAAACTTGACTTTGGTATGTTGGATGAACATCAAAGATTATTACCCTTCATAGCTGGCCTTTTTTCTCTCAAAGTGCGCTCCCTCAAACGAGCTTTCAACAAACATTGTCTAGCTTTCAAAGAATATTGCCCTACTCTTGAACATGTCTTATTTCTACTGCTTAAATGACCAATAACTATAGAGCACCACTTACGAAAGTGTTAGGAAAATAAATAAGGTAGAATAAAGTAGATTAGGCAAGATGCAATTCGGTTTATTGTGTTTCCATATTTGATAGCTATTTCCATACGTGTATGGTTGATTTCCTCTATATAATGAAAGTGAAGGAGAGGAAGTGTTTTAACTTCTTCTCTCCATTATTCCTTTTACCAAACTCTAACATGGTATCAGAGCATAGATATTCTAGGGTTTGGTAATTACCTCTGCTTCAGCTGCTTTCCTTCGTTTTTTTTTTCTTTTTCTCTTCCTTCTTTTTCGCTTCTCTTCCTTTTCTATTGTGGTCGCATATATGGTTGCCCATTCAGAAGTTATGTGACGTCGCCGGAGCCTAAGATTGCACGTATATGTTGATTCTCCAGTTGATCGGTTTTAAGGTGTCCGGCCGGTTTTGTGGTGGTCGAGCTTACTAGTGAGCAGTGGCTGTTTTTCCTCCGTCTGGCCGCCGATTGGAAGCTGTCGGTTTCTGGCGTCGACAGCAGGAGTGGAAGCTGTCGATTTCTGGTGTCCGGACTGCACGTCGCGATCACAGTGGAGGTAATTTGGTCGATTTCTGTGGGTCTTGTACTGGAGGTAGTTTTGGGCATGAATTATGGGCTTGCAACATTTTAATTGACTGTGGGCTCTTACTTTCTTCAATTGGGCTCTTAGTTTGTTGATTTCTTTGGGCCCAATTTGTTATTTGTTTATTTCTGGACTCTAGTGGTTGGTTTGTGGCTCATTTTCTTCTTGGGCCGGTTGAT
Organism: Fraxinus americana; assembly: GCA_035079005.1. Classification (NCBI taxonomy): domain Eukaryota; kingdom Viridiplantae; phylum Streptophyta; class Magnoliopsida; order Lamiales; family Oleaceae; genus Fraxinus; species Fraxinus americana. The sequence continues at coordinate 9,656,387 of CM068716.1, read as the reverse complement.
TTAATTGTTGGACTTGTTGTTGGGTTTACTATTGGATTGGGGTTGGTTTAATTTCTATTGAGTTTCTTGTCGGGTTAATTTGTGGTTCGTATCATGTCATCCAAGATAGAGATGTTCAACCTCCTTGGACCTATGTCGCCTGAAAAGTTGAATGAAAGAAATTACACTTATTGGGCTCGGTGTGTAGAGGTGTTTTTGCGTGGTAAGGGTTTATTTAACCACTTGATTTTAGATAAGCCGTATGTCAAGTCCTCTGAAAGTGATTCTGAAATGGTTGATTCTACTCTTAATGATCGGTGGGATCAAGAGGATAACGCAATTATTGGACTTATGATTAGTGGCATTGAGCCTCATATTGGGTCTTCCGCTCTTTATATGTCTACAGCTAAGGAAATTTGGGAACATCTTAAACATATACATTCTGGGACTGGGAATGTTACTCGCATATATGAGACGTGTAAACAATACTTTGAACTTGAGAAGGGCTCCTTCAGCCTTGTTGAATATTATAACAAGCTTTTGGCTGTGTGCCAAGAGCGAAATGTTCATCAACCTCTCTCTCTTGATTTGAAAGTTATGGAAAAACAACGTGAAGACATCGATGTTGTTAAATTCCTTATTGGTCTTCCACCCGAGTTTGAAGCAATTCGGGCACAGATATTAGGTGGAAAGGAGCTTCCCAGTCTTGCAGAGACATTTTCTCGTATTCAGCGCTCTACCTTATCAGATAATACACTTTCTGGAGATCGTTCTGCTTTTCTTGCTCGGGGTGGCTCATTTAGGGGTGGACGTAATAGTCGAGGTGGACGTGGTTTTATCCCTCGCGGTGGACGTGACACCAGAGGGACTGGTCGTTCGGGAAATCGTGAACCTCGAAAATGTACTCACTGTGGTCGTATGGGTCACTCCATTGATTATTGTTGGGATGCACACGGCAAATCATCTGGATATGCCAATCAGGCCTCCTCTAATGCAGCCCATAATACTGTATCAGGACCAGTGGCTAACTCGAGTTCAACATCCGAATCTGATTTTTTATCTATACCACGAGATGAGTATGCTGAGTTCTTAGCTCATAAACATGCCACTACCAATTCTATGGCTTCTCTTGCTCATTCAGGTACTGAATCTTCTCACTGTCTATTGTCATCCTCTCACACTCCATGGATTATAGATTCTGGAGCAAAAGAACACATGACTGGTTCGTCTACTTCTCTTCTTGATTATCATCCTGTTATTTCTCCCAAATGTGTCACTCTAGCTAATGGTTCCCGGACTAGTATTGCAGGCTCGGGTCATGCATCTCTTAGTCCTAATATTGATCTGTCAGCTGTCCTTCATGTTCCTGGCTTTCCCTTTAGTTTATTGTCTATTAGTAAAATTACCACAACTCTTCAATGTTCTGTAACATTTTATCCTTCCTTATGTGTTTTTCAGGATCTCAAGACGAAGAGGATGATTGGTATGGGGCATGAAGTTGGTGGTTTGTATTATCTGGATCTTTCACCAGTCTTTCCTCCTCGGGCTCTCCAGTCCTCTGTTTCTCCCATGCAGTGGCATTGTCGTCTTGGTCACCCTTCTCTTTCCACTTTAAAACGTCAAGTTGTGAGTCTTCGTAATGTGTCGTCTCTTGAATGTGAAGCTTGTCAGCTTAGCAAACATCATCGTGTGTCTTTCCCTTCACGAACCGTTAGTCGTGTTTCTAGTTTATTTGAGATAGTTCATTATGATGTATGGGGACCAATCAATATTTCATCTAATAAATTTCACTATTTTATCACTTTTGTGGATGATTATTCTCGTATGACTTGGTTATTCTTAATGAAGAATCGTTCTGAGTTACTTTCTATCTTTCAACTCTTTCGTACTTTGATCAAAACTCAATTTAATCAGAAAATCCGTGTTTTGCGGTCAGATAATACCAAGGAGTATATGTCTGCTTCTTTTACATCATATCTCTCTTCCAAAGGCATTGTTCATCAAACATCTTGTGTATATACTCCACAACAAAATGGAATTGTCGAGCGCAAAAATCATCATTTGTTAGAAGTTACTCGTGTTCTTCTTTGTCATATGCATGTCCCTAAACGTTTTTGGAGTGATGCTGTCCTTACTGCATGTTATCTCATTAATCGCATGCCATCCTCCATTTTGAATGGTGCATCTTCCTTCTCTTTTTTGTCTTCATTCTCTCCTCTGTATTCGTTACCTCTCAAAGTATTTGGGTGTGTTAGTTATGTTCATCGTTTCGGTCCTCATCGTGACAAACTCGACCCTCGCTCTATGAAATGTATTTTCCTTGGTTACTCCCAAAAACAAAAAGGGTATAGGTGTTACACTCCTTCTCTACAACGCTATTTTGTAAGTGCAAATGTCACATTTGACGAGTCCACACCCTATTTCTCTGACCATTGTACCTCGTCTGACTTCCCTCGAGTCCCCGTTAGCTTACCCGTACCATATCTACCTGTTGGTGTCTCTCGTGAACTAGACTCGACTCCACATAATGCACCGGAGTTGTCCTCCTCTCACCAGGATCCACCACCTCCTTTACAGGTTTATACTCGACGACCTAAGCCACCAACTCCAGTGGCCCCATCCGTCATCTTGCCGTCTACAGATCCTGCATCCGTCATCTGTTCTAATCCTGACTTATTGCCCATTGCTCTCCGTAAAGGTAAACGTACTTGTGTAACTAACCATCCTATCAGCCACTATGTTACTTTTGATTCGTTGTCACCTTCCTTTTCTTGTTTCACATCCCAACTTTCTAGTATTTTTGTACCTAAAACAGTGACAGAGGCTTTATCTGATCCTGAGTGGCGAAAGGCTATGGAGTTAGAAATGGCAGCCTTGCATGAGACTAAGACTTGGGAGCTCGTTCCTTCCCCGGCTGGAATACGTCCTGTTGGTAACAGATGGGTCTTTGTTCCGAAGTTCAATCCTGATGGGACTGTTGATAGATTGAAAGCCCGACTGGTTGCTAAAGGTTACACACAAACTTATGGTATTGACTACGATGAAACGTTCTCTCCAGTTGCTAAGATCTCGTCTATTCGAGTTTTGATTTCCATCGCCGCTAACCTTGGTTGGCCTTTGTTTCAACTGGATATAAAGAATGCATTCCTTCATGGTGACTTACACGAAGAGGTTTATATGGAGCAACCACCTGGGTTTGTTGCTCAGGGGGAGTACCAGAATTATGTTTGTAAGTTGAAAAAAGCTTTATATGGGTTAAAGCAATCACCAAGGGCGTGGTTTGGGAAATTTTCTGAAGTTGTTTTGGAATTTGGTCTTCAGAGGTGTCAGACAGATCATTCAGTATTTCATCAACAAACTGGTGCAGGTTATATTGTCCTTGTAGTTTATGTAGATGACATTGTCATCACTGGTGATGATACAGATGGGATTGTTCGGTTGAAACAATTTCTACAAAAACATTTTCAAACCAAAGATCTAGGTAAGCTTCGATATTTCTTGGGAATTGAAGTTGCTAGGTCACGAGCAGGTATCAATTTGTCTCAAAGAAAATATGTACTTGATTTGTTAGATGAGACAGGTTTTCTTGGAGCTCGTCCTGTTGATACTCCCATGGATCCTAATGTGAAACTTTTGAAAGATGAAGGAGAATTATTTGGAGAATCAGGAAAATATCGTCGTTTGGTTGGAAAACTGAATTATCTTATCATTACACGACCAGACATTTCTTATGCAGTTAGCGTCATTAGTCAGTTCTTGGATGCTCCTCGAGTTCCTCATTGGGAAGCTGTGATACGTATTATTAGATATTTGAAAAAAGCTCCAGGTCTTGGGTTATTGTATAAACCAAATGGACATATCAGAATAGAAGGGTTTACAGATGCAGATTGGGCAGGGTCCCCGTCAGATAGACGATCCACTACTGGTTTCTGTACTTTTCTTGGTGGTAACATTGTCGCTTGGAAAAGTAAGAAACAAACTGTAGTAGCGAGGTCAAGTGCAGAAGCAGAATATAGGGCGATGGCTCATACAACTAGTGAGCTGACATGATTGCAGCACTTTCTTCAAGAACTCAATTTATCACCTTCTACTCCGATTCCAATGTTTTGTGATAATCAGGCTGCTCTACATATTGCATCAAATCCAGTCTTTCATGAGAGGACCAAGCATATCGAAGTTGATTGTCATTTTGTTCGGGACAAAATAATGAGTGGTGATATATGTACACCATTTGTGAAGACCGGAGACCAACTTACTGATGTGTTTACAAAATCGTTGAACGGCAATTGGTTGAAAGTTCTTTGTTCCAAGCTGGGCTTATATGACATATATGCTCCAACTTGAGGGGGAGTGTTAGGAAAATAGATAAGGTAGAATAAAGTAGATTAGGCAAGATGCAATTCGATTTATTGTGTTTCCATATTTGATAGCTATTTCCATACGTGTATGGTTGATTTCCTCTATATAATGAAAGTGAAGGAGAGGAAGTGTTTTAACTTCTTCTCTCCATTATTCCTTTTACCAAACCCTAACAGGAACTTAAATTTTCTCAATTTTATGTACATTATATGTTTTGAAACTAGCCCTCTGAACTCTCTCTCCCCCCTCTTGCTTAAGAATTTTCTTGGATATATTTAGAAAAAATCTCGATATCTAAAACAACCAGTTACAAGGGGCACGAAAATAAAATTTACGGGTAACGATATGATGATTCCAGTAACAAATCCAACTTGAAGAAATGAAGAAATCAATTACTGCTGGAAAATGCATACTTTCCATTCATGCAGTGACAAATAAATGATGCAATAGGAAATTGTCAATCCATTGCGGGCAATAAATCCATAATTGGGCAATATGAGCAACACATATGGTAGAAGCTGAATCGTAAAAAGACTAGACCTGATACTAATCAGACCCAAAGAAAACAGACTATAAAGTCAGAACACCCCTCAAACACCCAAGGCCCGAGGCCGAAGTAGCCCAGGCACCTATGCCCAAGGTCGAGAGTGCCACCCAAGCATAGAGTCCTGAGGCCAACACCGTCTGAACACCAAGATCCAAGGTCAGATTGTTGCCAGAGCATCTAGGCCCGATGTCAAGAACGCCACTCAAACAACTGATCTAGGAACCTCTTACATGCTCCCAGAGCAACAGCCAACAGACAGATCCATCTCCTCTTAGAATCATGTCATTGTCTACGCACCCACGGGAACCCAGCCGTCTGCTCACTGACAACAAAATGTTAGAATTTATCCTCCAAGGGGACTATATCTCCAAGCCCACGGCCTTAGAAAGGGGTTAGAATGCTATTTTTATTCTTTTACCACATTACTCAGACACAACCATTTTCCTCGATAACTACATGCTTGGGTGCAGGAGATTCTCCAACGGAAAGTTTCGCCAGAGGAAATGTTATTATATGATCCAAGTTCACACATCATCAAGGCCGTTCCAGAATATTATCAGAAGCAGTAATTATAGGTGCAAAATAAACGCCAATGGCTTCGATGTGCCTTGAAGAATGCTTCTCTTGACCTATGAGCTTCATTCGAATGTAAAACTCAACTCCATCATCACTCCATGTTAATATCTGCCCAGATTTGAAGTAACAGATAAGGGTCAAAATTAAGACATATCTTCCTAGATGAGCGTATCAAAGTACGGCGACACTACATTTCCAAAAGAATAGTTAAATGAAGAAAAAGTGACCTTCGCATGCATCAACCTAAATTCTCATGATGAAAAGCTCAAATTAAGTCGAGGCTCATATACTTCATGGAGGCAAAAGTTATTAATCTTCAGTGGCCTCCTCACATCTTCTGTGATAGTTCTCGTACAATTCAGGGTGTACAGCATTCAGCTGCAGTGACCAATCTTGCCTACCAAAAAAGGCAAAGGAAATAGTTATTTAACTATTCTGTAAGATGTATTCTTGATAATTGTACTTCAAAAAAAAAAACCATTAATAGAAACAACTCAATCTGCAATTTTAAGGAAACAAACAGGTATACACATACTATTTGAAAGGTAAGTACAAAATCAGAAAGATGCAAGAACGAACATAACAGCAGCAGTTTACCAACTGGTTTGCAATGACTGAAGCTGAGGACCAAGGCGACACCAGAAATACATATTCGCAGAACCAAGCCAGAGCTTCATGCAAGCAGCAACTAAAGGATTTAATTAACTTTAGATTTTGCAGCGGCAGTTCATGCTTAAATGTCCATCTCTTCCCTATCATTACACAAAACAGAAACAAACAATTTTAGTTTGAAATAGTACACAGTAATCTATTGAACAAAATATTAGCCATAACCTGAAAACTAGGCATCTACATATGATAGAAAATAGAGTATTCTATTTGAAAAAATGGTGCTAAACAGTTAGTCTGGGTGGCAATTAAGTGATATCAATTGATAAACAGTTTAAACGGGAACCATATCACTACATTAAAATGACCTATCAATTAGTGACACTTAAGGCTGGCACCAGTTGTCGTACATAAATAAATCATTTTCACGTTATTAATTTGCCTACACAGCTTCAAGCCACGTAAGCAACAGCAAAAGATACCCAATTAGTCATTTCAATTTTTCATTTTGCCAAGCAAATGAACGCGCGTTAGATAGTCATACACCCAATGTAAACCCTAATGCTAAACAATAGTCCAGGTGGCAATTATGTGGCATCAATTAATTTTATTTTTTTTAAAGGTTGGCATCAATTAATTAGACAGATTAAATAAAAATAGAATTAATACATTTAAAAGATAATTAAAGACACAAGGTTGGCACCAGTTGTGTTACATATCATTATTCCATAATATAAATCACTTATTCACACTATTAATTTGCCCAAGAAACTTCAAACCACGCAAGCACCTCGAATTTTATTAAATTTTGACAACCCCAGCTAATGAACGCATGAGATATTTATACCCAAGTGAAAACTCTGGTACTAAACGTCTAAGTAACAATTAAATGGAATTAGTTGATAAGAGTTTTCTACATTTAAAATGTCCTATCAATTAATTAAAATTAAGGTTGGTTTCTACACCAGTTGTACTACATAAGAGTTATTCCTATTAATCATTTTTCAAGATATTAATTTGCCCAAGCAACTTCAAGCCACGTAAGCAACAGCAAAGATACACAATTTATCATTTAGTAATCCTATTTAGCCCACTGGGGTTATAACCCTAGTCTATGGCATTAAATGATAAGTGGAATTAAATTGGTCATTTAATTTCACCTTTCAATTATCCTATCACCTAACACCACATAAATTGGGGTTATAACCCCAGTGGGGCTAAATAACATTATTCTTTAACATTCAAATTTTCATAAATTTTGGAAACTCGAGTGAATAAATGTGTGAGATAGTCATATTCAAGTCATTAGCATGGTTAATAAAACTATTTCTGCCTCACATGAGCCTATCATAAAACTCGTCAAGCCTCACACCTTAAATGTCATTTGTGAGTCTTACGCCTCATACTGAGCCTAAAACCAACTAAAGTATTCACATGTTTACCTTGCATTTTTAAAGCATTTAGCCCTTGTTTGATTTTGATTTTTTGATAAGTGATTTTTCGAAAAGTGATTTTTTTTGGAGAGTGCATGGTTAAGTAAAAAAAAGTTATAAGTTCACATGCAAAATTATTTTATTGAGAAAATATATAGTTGAAAATAAGTGAGGCTGAGCCTAAACCAACTAAAGTATTCACATGTTTACCTTGCATTTTTCAAACATTTAGCCCTTGTGTGATTTTTATTTTTTGAGAAGTGATTTTTTTTTTTTTAAGAGTGCGTGATAAGAAGTAGAAAAAGTTATATGTTCACATACAAAATTATTTTATTGAGAGAATATGTAATTGAAAATAAGTTAAGAGGAAAAGTGAATTTGAAAAATCAAAATCAAACAATGGCTTAATTATTGACCTTAGCCTTTTGAGTTATTTCTTTATGAGAAATGATCTACTAAACACCGTTGTTTAACTTATGTTAAGCATAATTGACATGGTACATCAATTAATTGGTGGATCATTTAATTCTTGGGACCTACAATGAAATTATTCGGCAATGCTTGACACATTACTATTGCACTACTTAGTAAATCATTTCTCATTTCTTTATAACCGAAAATATTTTACATGTTCTTTTATAATGTTGACCTACATGGAAGGAAAATGGGAAGGACAATACCTCGTTGCAATTAGAAAATGATGAGAAATAATGAAAAGACAGTGGTGTGAATGGTTCCCTTAAAGATCATATAACTAGATTATATAATGAAATTTTTAGTTGTCTCCACTTTTAATTATGGAATATAATTTTATCACAAGATTACAACTAGAAAACTTATTATTTTCTATTTTCATGATCTATTTCATTTTTGTTTGCAAGTTAGACTTTTAGTTTTGTTAATTACTTTATTAGGATTACACCTTAAAGCGCCTAGACGCTTATGCCTCGCCTCATAGATATAAAACGTTTCGATACCGAATCAAGCCTTTTTATTGAGCAACCTTCCAAGTGCCAAACCAATCCCTCAAACCGCCTCTTACCTACTCCCACAATTACTTTGTTGAAGGCCCCCGTAATCAATATAAATAAGCAACAAGAACAATAACCCAATAACAGAGAGGGTAAATAATATTTAGTTGAAAACTTTCCAAGTTTAGACTAATTTTATTACAATCGTCAAAAGTTGAAAAACCTACCTAGCAATACTCATAGTTGAACTTCTAGTAAATAAGGAAAACTACTAAACTAACAAAAGGAGATAATAGACATCTCAACATTAAGTATAAGTTCTCTTCCTAAATGATTACATAAGTTTAGCAAGGATCCAATCAAACGAGTTGTTGTGAGTAGAACTTTTGTCAATAAAAACTTTTATCAGTATAGATTTTCCAAAAAGAGTTGTTAATTGTTTGGTTGTCACTCCAAAAAGTGCAATTGAAATTAATTTTTGTTTGGTAGCATAACTGCAAAAGTACTTGTGGATTAGAAAATTAAGGGATTAAGTGAAACTTTCAAATCAAATATAGCCCCTAGTTGAGCTATATCTTTAAAAAATCATTTTTTTTAAATCTCGTTTTCAACCGCACATTTTCCCAATAAAATAATTTTATACGTAAACCTAAAAATTTTCTCAATTTTTTAACCACACATTCTCAAACAAATTACTATTACAAAATCTATATTTACAAAAAATGAAGCTCAAACAAACCCATAAATCTAATCTCGGGCAATTCTTCTTTTCTTATTACAACAATTTATGATTAGACAACATACCCTCGTTACACCGAAGCAAAGCAAGCAATTTTTCAAGAATTGTTAAACAATTCATGAAACATTAGAACTCGTGTAGCAGAAAGGTTTGGATAAAATTAAAAATGTACATTAAACATTAAAAAATCATTAAATATATAAAGTATAAACATTAATTGGAAGATAGAGACCAAATATAGACAATTAGATGAATATAGAAACAAGAGTCAGTTCATGAAACTCTAAGAAAAAGAATTATGCAACTTTATGGGATGAAAAGAAACAAAATCACAGACCCATGTATAATGGAATATTACCAATGAATGTCACACGTACGGGAATTCTTTATACGTGAAATTTTTTTTTAATATAGTAATGCGTAGGATTAATTTATGTATTCGATGTTTTATTAAAAAATTAAGGCTAAAAGTAATATAAAAATTTTATTTTAGCTTTCCTACAGAAGTGATTTATTAGAGAAGCTCTAAATTTGAGTTTCTCTAAAAGAATTTTTGAAAGTTGTTTTTGGTCAACAAGCACTTTTTTTACTATAACTATAGCCAAACAACAACGCTTTTAAGCAGAAGTGTTTTCGGCCTCCAAGTAGAGCTTTGGAATCCCAAAAAGCCCTCCCAAACACACACACTAAGCATTCAATATAATATCTATTAGGATCTCCATCATCCAACCACAGTCCTTTCCACCTCTGAAAGCATTCTGAGAAACAAGATTCGCAAAAGGTTTAGAATCATAGTGGAAAACAAAAAAATGCTAATCATTGATCCCAGTTATGCAAACTCTCCTCTGCTTGCAAACCAATTTATTTCGATAAATGAAGCGAAAAGAATTCTGGTTTTACAGCTCATATGCATTCATGCCTAAACCTACATAAAATTCCATGCATTTTCTTAGCAAAAAATCAGTGAACACTTCATCTAACCCATATTAATAGGTAAAATATAGTGACAGGTCTGACATCTTCAGCATCGTGAGCTACTCCAATATGGCAATATCCAAGCATGAGGGAAGAGAAGTTAAAACGGGTAAAAAGTTCCTCAATAATTTTAGATATATCTCAGCTCAACACAATTAAGCCTTGTTAAAATGTAGTGAAGGGTCTCACATGTTCAGCATCATGGGCAACTCGTATATGGCAAGATCCAAGCACGACGAAAGAGAAGTTCAAATGGGTAAATATCTACAGCCTTATTAATTTATAATACAACTCTGCCCAACACAATTAAGCCTCGTGCTATATTTATCGGGAGATGAACATTATTACATCTAGACGTAACTAAGAAACATATATCCAACATAAATGCAATAACTTTGAATTAACCATGCAGAAATTTTAAAGTTCACATTGCAATGACACAACATTTAAGCAAGTTCAGATACTGGAAAACAAGAAAACTTCAAACCTAAAAATGCATAAATAACTTCACATGGTAAAGCTGTTGCTGAGTTCTAATAAATTGATCTACCTTAAATTCTCCTTTTTTTGCTGGAGAATATCCTTCACTGCACTATGATTCAAAGGAGCAAGCAACATGTTGAACGTTGTTATCATCTTGGGTCACATCAAATCAATGAAGTGGTGTTACTCGGTTTACATCCATCTGCATGGGCAACAGAAAGAAGTTTGCTCTTTGCCTCTGTAAGCAATTTGATAAGAAAGTCACATTTCTCATCCGAGTCCACACCAAGCTGTTGAAGATCAAGCATCAGTGGACTCAACTTCCTGTGCCGTTTATTTTTACCATTGCAATCAACATTGTCGTACACCCCATTCAGAAATTTATACCCATGCTTTATGTCCTTCCGCCATCTTTCTATAACATAACAAGAGGGAACCTTGTTCACCTTTTTCTTGATAAGCACAGATGTTGCATGCCTACAAAGAATTCCCTTGAACTCAAAGAGATGGCATAAGCACTGCACTTTACATTCAGCTTCATTAAAGAGTACCCCAAAAGTCACTTCTTTAGAAAACATTCCATCTTTATCTAATATACTTTCTGTCACCTCAAATACTGAAACAAGCCCTTCTGTCCTTACAAAAGAGGCATTGCAAAAGATCAATCCCCTTAATTCATCCTGAAATAGCTTGAAAATTTCATTAGTATAAATTTTCTGAAACTGATATTCGATGGGATGATTTGTTACTGTTGGAATGCAAGCGCTAAAAGAGGCAAAATCTGCATTGTTCTCTTTAATGATTTTACTTTTCATCGCATTGTCATAAAGCTCAATAAATTGCTTCACAGTGGTCTTTGATTGAATATGGCTATCAAAAAAGGCATTCATATCTTCTCTTCTGTGAGTTGCAGATATTCCAGCCAAAAAAGTCTTCTTCACATACACCGGGGCACAATGAAGACGATCATCATATAAAGACTTCAACCACTCGTTATCATGTAAATTGTATTCATTAATCAAGGTTCTCCAGTTGTCCTCAAACTCATCACATGTAACGGAGTCATAAATGATATTCTTCAAAATCTTCTTGATTGTTTTGTACTGGGCAATCTCTTTTAATTTTGTCGGTAACTTTTTCATGATATGCCAAAGACTTAGACAGTGCTGAGAATTTGGAAAAACTTTTTTAACTGCATCCTGGACAGCTCTACACTGGTCTGTAATTACAGCCTTCGGAGAATGACCCAACATACACGTCAACCATGATTTGAGCAACCAGACAAAAGTATCTGTATCCTCGCTTGATATTAAACCACAACCAAACAACACAGAATCGCCATGATGGTTCACACCAACAAACATAACGAGTGGCATGTCATAACTTTTTGTAAGATATGTGGTGTCAAAAAAAATCAAATCACCAAAAGACTCATATGCTGCCCTACACCTTGCATCAGACCAGAAAACATTTCTTATACGAGATTCCTCATCCCTGTCAATCCTAAAGAAGAAGTTTGAATTTCTAGCCTGCATTTGATAGCAATATATCATTAAAGCTTCCGCATCTTCCTTCCCAAGTCTCAACAGTCTTGCATTTGCAATATTACTTCTGCATTCCATTTCAACCACAGCTAAGTCATTAACTTCTAACTTTCTCTTGGGTTGAGAAGTGACCATCTTACTGCTTCTAAATTCTCGCGGCTGCCCTGGATTAAGTTCATGATTGTGATCAAGACAGACACGAGTCACAACATATCGTCCATCATCATAAACAGCAATATTCATCCTGGCCTTACATTCAGTCTTACTAGGAGGCCTTGTCCGCGAGGAGTTCTTCCCAGCTGTCGAAGGCGGTGTCTTACCACTTCGAGCACATGCAAGCGAAAAATACTTTTGCTTCCCATCATCTCCATTCTTGGTGCTAACTTTAGCTGTATTGAAGCCAACAGATTGTGCATACCTATTATAAAAATTACGAACTTCGTCATAGGACCGAAAAGCCATACCAACCTCAGGAATTTTCACTTCTTCGTTAGGTGATGTTTGTCCAAACCCTTGAATATTCATTTTTTCACCAGAGTCATTATCATCATTATCGGGTATTCCATTCTCATTCTTCAAAGCTGTATCCTTCTCAAGATTTCCTTCCATTTTCTGTAAAATTCAAAGCCAGAAAGAACATTAGAATAATAAAATGGAAAGTTTAAAGAAACAATAAATGCACTAACTTAAGGAGACTGACCATATTTGCAAATTAATTGTGATATAAACGAGTTTTGGAAGATTAAGAAGTAATATATAAATCATTTATACCACTAAAACTGATTGAACTGCAACAATTATATAAACTAAGAACACAAGTAGCCTTCCTTTCTCCGTGCTGAAAGGAATGCTTTAAAGATTGGCAAAAAAAAGGTTGTCCTTCAGCACTTTAATCACACGCAATAAAAGCAAGTTGACATTTGCTTCAGCCGTCATATATATCTAAAAGAAACATCAAGTTCATAAAAAATTCTTATAAAGTTTACGGCTTTTGAATTTTTTTTATAACAGCCCAAAATAATTCCAAATTCTGTATCTACCACTCTACCAGTGATCAGATTATGCACAAAATAATAAACCAAAACAAATGAAAAGAATAGCACCCTAGACATTTTAGTCAAAGTAGATTGCTTAAATAAACAAATATATGATACCACGTTGAGCAATTAACTCCAGAATAATTTAAAAAAAAAAAAAAATCTGAAGATAAATTCAAAACCCACTAAAGAGTAACCCTCGATCTGGATAAAGGATTTTCAAATAAGTAAAATAGTACGAAATGGGAAATCAAATTATTATAGTAATTGCCAAAAATATAAAAACAGATCTACACATGTCTAACATGATTATCTACAAGTTCTAGTGTGAGTGAGTGAGTGAGGAGTGAGTGAGTGTGTGTGCGTGTAGAAGAGAAAAAGAAGCTTACTGAGTGCGGCAGCAGCAGAAAATGATGGTCTGAACTTTGAGAGAAGGAAGGGAAGATGCCCTAAATTTGATTTGGGTAGTTGGTGATGGAAATGAGGAAAAGGGCATTAAAATGGGGTCAGACTTAAATAATCACTATAACCAAACAGAAGTGAAGTTACTACATGCCGCTTCCTAGTCAATAAGATTTTCACCCCAAGATATTATTCTTATCTTCATGTTAGAGAAGAGAAGTATAAAACCTCCAATGTTTAGTTGCACCAAATTCGTGCAATGGTCTTCTAGCATTAGTGGAAGGTGATACTTGATTTCGAGATGGCAAAATATGGGATAGTCAACATGATATTGTCGAATGTTTTTTCAATTGCTGATCCTGCAATAACTCTACTTTGACAATATAAACACGAACTATCAAGCTTCGAAATTTGTAAGGTGCTTGTAAGCACTTTACTTGAGAAGCATCGCATACAAGCTTAGTCAAACATGCTATGTATCGTCATTTATCCTTAATTTAGAAGGCACCAACCAACTCACATTAGAAGAAACACATGCTTAAGAAATCTGTGCTCGAACTAAGACAGTGTATAAGGTGTGTAAGGCCACATAGAAGAACTCATATTGATTACTAAACAAAAGAAGACGCTAAAATGCAAAGTATAAACATACATTGAATATAGTCGTTACCTAAAAGTATAACTTGCACTCCAATAAATAGTCAACTACTTTGAATTCTAGTCACGTTGCTGAAATTTACTGAGTGTCACGTGGCTGAATTTTACTGTGGGATATTGTTGGTTGTGAAATTTAAGATGCGTGACAATTCATCACACCAAACTGCACGATCAAGAAATTTTCTTTATATAAACAAAGTGTGCCACTAAGTCACGGTCTTGCTATTGTTCAAATTTCTTAATTTGTGTGTTAGAATACTAACTTAAGCATCGCTTTATAATTGACCACTCTTCACCATTTCCATTGGCAAGCTATATGACATCTTTGAGCATCTATACATATTGTTAAATGAATTTCACGATAAAAACATAATGATCAAACATGTTTCATACAGAAATGGTCACCAAGTATATAGTTATATTCTAGTTAAGTTACTTTTTTTAGTCGGTGTTTGTCTATTTTTGACAAAAATGTCATATAGTTAATGAAACTAATGACGTACCAATGAAATTAATAATAAAAATACCGGATAAATGATGGGATAATAATACTTGTGGGGCCGAAAGATTTGACCACTCTTCACAATTTTTATTGCCAAACTCTATGACATCATTAAGCTTCCATATGCATATTGTTGTCAGGTGAATTTCACGTAAATAACATAATGATCAAACATCTTTCGTATAGAAATGTTCACCAAGTATATAGTTATATTCTAGTTAAGTTACTTCTTTAGTCGGTGTTCGTCTATTTTGACAAAAAAATGTCATATAGTTAATGAAACTAACGACATACCAATGAAACTAATAATGAAGTTACCGAATTAATGATGGGATAATAATACTCGTGGGACCGAAAGATTTGACCACCCTTCACCATTTTCTATTGCCAAGCTCTATGTCATCATTAAGCATCCATATGCATGTTGTTGTCAAGTGAATTTCACGTAAATAACATAATGATCAAACATCTTTCGTACAGGAATAGTCGCCAAGTATATAATTATATTCTAGTTAAGTTACTTCTTTAGTCTATGTTAATCTTTTTGACAAAAATATCATATAGTAAATGAAATTAATGACGTAACCAATGAAACTAATAATGAAGTTACCGAACTAATGATTGTATCAATAATAGTTGTGGGACCAAAGGATCACCACTTATTGATATGTCAAGTAAATAGAAAAACATTTCTCATATTTTATTCCATATAAACAAACACACTAAGCGATATCACTTGACAAAACTTGAAATATTTCACAAAACAAACAAAATCAAACTTATTTTTACGACATTTCAAAACCAATTTGTGTTCATAATAGTCGACTGGTTGTACTCTACCCTTCAGAAGCAATGTTATGAAAAATGGATCAGACCAATCGGTTCAATTGGAAAAATTAGGAAGCATTTCAAATTCAGTCCGATCAATGAACCATTGAACTAGCCGATTTAGCGGTGAATCGAAAAATCCTCACAATTTTATCAGTTAATCATGTTCTTTTTTTTTGACAAAAAATTTCTACTGTTTTTATGGGTTCGTATATTGCATTTGCGGGCCCAATTTAAATTTTCTCCCAAGTGTTACTCATTTTGAAAGACACTCCTCCAAATGACTTTAATCCAATTGCCAATTTTGAATGTTTACAATTTTCTTAATTCTTTCCATTAACAAATAATAATAATAATAATAATAATAATAAAAGCAATGGATTTATATTTATTTTAAATTAGCATACCAAAATTTAAAAAAAATCTCGTGTTGTTACTATATTTTATAGTTCGTGTGCGTATTTATATATATTATTTTAGCATTCGGTTCGACGCCTATTAAACATTTTGACCATTGACCTTTTATCATTTCATGATCGATGTCCAAAACATTGGAAAAAAAAAAAAAAAATGAGTCACGTGAGTTCATGTTTCATTTTGACAACCATTTGGACCAATCAAGAACAACTGGCTACTATAGAGGTTAGGAAGGACTATATTTCAAATAAGTTGGGGACCTTGTTTGTAATTTTTCCAAAATGTAAAATCTTCCATCCCCGGCCACCTCCAAGAAAAGTCATTTCATTTCTGAATCTCTGATTATAGTCCAACCAAACGCGGTTTTAATCTCAAGGTCACCCAACAATGACGGCGACCAAGCACAGAGCCTCGAGGCCCGGGCCGATCAGCCCGAATTCAAGCACAGGCACAAGCACAAAGGTCTGGCTCTTCTCTTTATTACTCACTATTCAGTACGGAGCTCAACCTCTCATCTCCAAACGCTTCACCAGGTTATAATTTTTTGCTTCTGTGCACCTGAATATTATTATATGTTATTGCAAAGCCGTGATCAACTCAATTTACTGTGCCCGTCTCGTGAATGAATGCTTAATTGTACTAATCCATAAATTGTTTCCGCTGTTGCAAATGGGATATCGTGATTCGAATTACCAAGAATGAATCCAGCAATTTCTGGACCTCGATTTCACGTTAATTTAATTAGTATTTAGTAGCATTTACATGGGTATCAAATTCACAGATATTAGTAATATTAAGAAAATTTTTGAAATTGGAAAGAATGATTACATTGATATGAAACATGGGTAAAAACAATAAGTTTGGCTGCTGAAATAGAAACCATGACATATAATTTCGGAGGAACTATTTATTTAATAGAAAAAAAATAGGAAATGAATGTAACAACTTCTAGTAATGTTTTAAGAAAAGGAAATTCTTTTCTTTTTTTCGTTCCTTTCAGTTATTCGGTATGCAATGAATGCCACACTACGTTAGTATGTTTTCTTCCATTTGAAATGGGCGCTCGCAGTTGAAGTACTGAAATGATTTATTCTGAGTTCTAAAATCAAGGTTTTCATCTACGCTTCCAAACAGGGAAGAGTATAACACAATAAAGATTTATATTTGTCTCAGTAAATTATAGAGAGACCATACTATCAAAATCCGTAATTCCGTTGCTTCAATTCCTCCCTTCAACTTCTTGATCTTTCCAAAAATTGCAAATGCATTCATTCGTTTGTGTTGAGCTCAAAATAATGTGGTAGTTGTATTGCTCTTTAATTAAGTTAAAGTTCTTGAAGATATTTAAAGATTTGTATAGAATTCATGTTTCCTAATATTCTCTTTAAAGGAATTTTTACCATTTTTTCTATTAAGTAAATTTTTTTCTTCTCCTATTTACAAATTACAAAAATTGAAAAGATTGATCAGAGGATTTAGGTACCCACGTGCACCCGTAAAAAATAATAAGATGGGATCTCACAGATATGATTAAAATCCTATAAGGCTTCCAATATGGTTTGAGAAGTAGGGCCCTCTAATTTGGGAGAGTAATGCTACAGGTACATAGGCATACACATAATGGTTCACATAATCACACTTGTCATGTGATCCAACCTTTAATTCAAATTTCACACTTACACATCAATAAGTGGATGACTGACACATCAACATTATGTCAATCATTATGTGAAGCATTATGTACCTCTAGCATTTTCCAATTTGGGAATACATGTGTCCCATCCACTGCCATCCCCCTGTTGCTTTGATCATCCATATCTGGCAAGAGAAGATTTCTTTCATGCCAGTAGAAAATTGTTTAGTATTTTGTGCTCTGCAAACAAACTACTGGTTCGAGTTATAATGCCATAACTTCATATATTATTCTTCCTGCAGGAGAGATGTGATTGTGACTTCATCTGTTTTGGCATGTGAGGTGGTAAAGGTAACTATTTTTCTTCAATTTCTTTTCCACCTTTTTAATTTGTAAATCATATGAATGTTACTAATTTAGATATTTTATATGCATAATAGGTTGTTTGTGCTTTTTTTCTTATGGCAAAAGATGGTACTTTGAAAAGGCTATACAAGGAGTGGACTTTGATCGACTCCCTGGCTGCATCCGGACTCCCAGCTGCCATATATGCACTGCAAAATAGCTTGTTGCAGATATCTTACAAAAATCTTGATTCACTCACATTTTCAATGTTGAACCAGACCAAACTGTTTTTCACTGCTTTGTTCACCTATATAATATTAGGGTATGTTCTCACTTGAATCCATTCAAAGTAGGGTTAGAGACACTTTTTTTATTATTCAAATGTGTTGAGAATGGACATATGTATAGAAGAGAGTTTTTTTTTTTTTTCAACTCTCTCAAAATGGAATCCATTCCTAACATATACGCACAGTTCCTTTCTTCTACGGGTATCTTCCTCGACTCATCGGATAATCTTCTTCTAAAGATTTTAATGAAAAGTAAATTTCACGAGTGAGATTTTTACTGTTGTCTTCTTCCACTAATGGGTTTAGGTTCCAACTCAGTAATTATAGATGGTCAAGACTCCAATTGTAGCATAGTGCCTGGTTGCATTTTTGACAAGTGGGTTTGTTAGTTTGTCTACCATTCTCCTAAAAATCTTTTTTTCTAAAACTCATTTTCAACTACACATTCGCACAATAAAATATTTTGCATGTAAATTCAAAACTTTGCCCTACATTTTAATCACACATTCTCCAAAAAATCATCATTCCTTTGGGTAAGTATGTAGGTTTATCTTCAAGGCATTATTTTGTTTCTAATTGAGGCTCTACAAGAAAACTATCACCGTGTAAATCCTAGAACCATGGTTGCTGTGGGGGTGGTAGCGATCATCATTTGAACTACACGCCTTTCTTACTGAGATGTTCTTTTCTCCTCCTTGATGTGGAAATTCTTTGAAAATCCAGTAACTCAATATCATTAAAACATTTCTGTTGAGATTCGATCAACTAGATAACATTATAGAATGGCTTTTCAGATTGTTAATGTTGGATTTTTTCCATCAAAAAATTCTATAAACCATGTTTTTCTTTTCTTGGTGTGATTTATAGGCAGAGGCAATCAATTCAACAAATTGGTGCTCTTTTCTTGTTGATAATTGCTGCCATCCTTCTAAGCATCGGTGAAGGCTCCAGCAAAGCATCGAGTACTGAAAATCCTGATGAGATTTTATTCTATGGAATTGTTCCAGTGTTAGTAGCTTCAGTACTTTCTGGTCTGGCTTCTGCTTTGTGTCAGTGGGCTACTCAAGTAAGCAATTTTTTCATGTCTGATCTATTTGGAAACTTGTGTTCTCTAATTATTCCTTCTCCT
This sequence comes from Fraxinus americana, assembly GCA_035079005.1. Classification (NCBI taxonomy): domain Eukaryota; kingdom Viridiplantae; phylum Streptophyta; class Magnoliopsida; order Lamiales; family Oleaceae; genus Fraxinus; species Fraxinus americana. Next base: position 9,636,935 of record CM068716.1, on the reverse strand, counting down.
TTTACGTTCACATTTTTTCCTATAAATAACTAGGTTAAGAAACATGCATCATACTTGATGACTGTTGAGATGTCAGTAATTGGAAGCCTGTGCATGCTGGCTAGTGCTTACAAGTCACCAGACGGAACAGCTATTAGACAGCGTGGGTTCTTTTACGGCTGGACTCCCCTGACATTGGTAATAAATAATAATCCATATTGAATGACACTTGAAAAATGTAGAGGTTCTCTAAAATTATTTAAACCTGCAATTTTCCAGGAACAAGAAAACACCGCTAAGCTTTTAAGTTCTCGTGTCTTAATTTTCTCACTTTTTTAATTTCATTTTGAGCTGAAAATCAAGATCAGATTTTCTGTCCATGACAACCAATCTAGCGAAATCAAAGGCGCATTATTGTAATACGTTACAATCATTGTATTCTTTTTATATGCAGCAAGTTTTATGTGAAAGTAATATGAACTCCGGACCATTCATCAGCAAAGGATCGTGTATATGTGATTAACTGACCATATGCTACTGAAAATAAATTCTAGGAGTTGTTTGGGAAATATTCTTAAATTCTACAGTAAATCAATTCCCATTTTCAACCACACATTCTTCAATAAAATAATATTTTCCTTCACATCAATAATTTTTTCTTCTTTTTCAACCACACATTTCCCATCATATCACTATTCAAAAATCAATTCTTCCCCCAAAAATTTCTCCCAAACAAGCTCTTAATTTTGGATGTTACTTATTTGTTTCAGATCCCTGTTACGATAAATGCTGTTGGTGGGATTCTTGTTGGTCTCGTGACATCTTATGCGGGTGGTGTCCGAAAGGTAAGTCTTAACATCACATAGATGTATAGAATTTTTTGGCAAATATATATAACCCAGTTTAAAAGATCAAATGACCAACGGGCTTTAACTTGCTGTATGCATGTCAGATATCAATTGCTAAAAAGTTAAATTCACGAATAAATTTTATAAGTAGCTCTATTTGTAACAAACACTTAGGAAGGGTGTGGAGATTTATGGCTAGAGAACCAAAAAAACTTGCTCTACATAAAATACTGAACTCTGAAGTAAATTAGCTACCTGGGGCGTGTTTGGAGTTACAGCGGAGTGGACAGCATTGGAAAGTATTAAGAAAGAAAAAGGAGCTGAAATCTTTTCGATTCTACTATTTAGTACAGCCAAATACTAATTTAGACGCGCGCACTCCCAGATTAAGCTTTGTTAGTGTTCCAACTAGAGTTATCATATTTGTGCCTTCGAACTTACCATATATGCATGTTTAGAAAATAACAGAGAAATGAAATAATGCATTGTATGAACTATGATGTGGTCACGGCGGTGTGTTACCATGATTTTTGCACTCTATATTGATTTTCTCTTATATGTTTTCCTTCTATATTTATGCAGGGATTTGTCATTGTGTCTGCACTACTCGTCACTGCTTTGCTACAGTTCATCTTTGACGGGAAACCACCTTCTCCATACTGTCTCGCGGCGTTTCCACTCGTGATCACTAGCATATCAATATACCAAAAATATCCATATCGTCTTAAAAAGAAAGACTAGTGAATCAAGAAACATATACAGAATTAGGAGAGGCACTGAGTTGGCCTATTTTTTTGTGCATCCAAACATGCCAGTGATTATAACATCATTCATTTTACATTTTATGAATATCAGTAGGCTGAGTTGCATTGTTTGCTTTTGTTTATTTGGATACCAAGTTCGAGGGTACGAGAAAGCACAGAGAGTGAAAAACACATGAAAATAAACGTTTTTGTGCTGGGAAGCATCAATTGGAACTGCAAAATGTAGTTTCAGACTTTCAGTTTATGTACATTGATGACGTACCTACACAGCGCAGAATCATTGCAGGAACAAAATAGAGAAACAGAAAGATTAATCGGTTGTTCGTAATGATGTTCAAAAGGTCCGTCTACCGTGGTTCTGTTTAGACTGCTCGAAGTTATGTAAAGACGGCGTCAACTTGTTCCGATTGTTCCACAAAACATCTAAAGAAGATGGCAGGGAAAATAGAAATATCAAATCTTGCCAATCCCAGATACATCACCAGTTGGCCTCATCTTTAGTGTCAGAAGTATTAATATTATTGTTCCCACACTTGATCTGTGAAGAAAAGATTAGTTAGTGAGTGCTGAGTGAAAGAAATGACATTTAGCATCATGATCCAAAGAAAAAGTTTAAAGCGTAACAAACGAAGATAACAAACCAAAACATCGTTGTCAATAAATTTGAACTCGGCTATAAAATCTTTTTTCGTGTTCCGTCTAAGGAAACTTGATCTTTAACAAATACAAGCCATATAATTTTGGTTCACTGCTCCTAACCCTTTTCTAAAAACACTTTACTCTTATGAGCAAAAGCCTCTTTAAGTCTCTGCTAAACATTTTCTAACCACCTAGTCCATTCTGGCTCTCTCGCGCACACATGCATGGAGGGAGACCGTGTTTTGCCATAAAACAAGGTCAAATATGAAGCTAGAAATATTCAGTTCGAAGCCAAATTGCATTATACAACTTCTCTTCATATAAGAATCTGTGCCTGAAGTGTGCATCTTAGTAACTCAGTTCATTCATCACACGCTTCTTCAAAATCAAACTGGAAAAGTAGAGTTCTAGAAGGAGGTTGTATAATATACTACTTCCGTTCCATAAAGATAGGCTTGGTTCTTCTTCAAAATCAAACCGGAAAAGTAGAATTCTAAATGGAGCTTGTATGATATACTACTTCTGTTCCATAAAAATAGACTTGGTTTCCTTTTTCGTCTATCCCAAATTATAGATCACTTTACTTATTGAAAGTATAGATATTTTTTTAGTTTTCTAATGTGCCCCTATTTAATGTATCTTGTTATCGATAGATATAAACAAATCATATTTAAATCATTGTTTAATGTAGGGGTATATTAGAAAATATATAAGAAAAATTTATATTTCCAACTATATTAATTACATTTTCTTAATCTGCGTGAAAATATAAACAAAACTATGTTTAGGGGACGGAGGGAATAAAATATGCACTTACAAGGCTGAGAAAAGGAGAAGTACTCTTCTTGAGTTGAATAAGGCAGAACGTTTGTACTTCCTTGATCTGTTAGTAGGTATATCATATACTCTCTCAGGTCTATGGTTCATCAAGGGTTGCACAGACTTTCCTCTAATCCATAAGATAAATTCAGTCAGCAATTCCCTCTGCAAAGCAGTTCACTGTCATTTGAAATTTGCAAAACAATGGCAGAATATGGAAAAGGAAAAAACTGTATTGCCAGAAAAAATGACAACGACAGAAATTATTCACAACAGATTCGTTGATGGATTTAGATTTCTCTGATTCTGGCCTTCCTTTCTCAATATCAACATTCAAAACACATGGGGCAGAGCTGTTAGCCTTATCCATCTTCAGATTGTTGTGGTTTAGTAAATTTGATTCACCATTTAAACAAATCTCAGTTTCCATCATATTAGAAACTTCAGCACAGTTCACAAATTCTAGTTGTGGTTCACACTGTGGGTTGACGGTGGCTTCTTTAGGCAACATCACGGCACTATGGACATGTTGGCACTGCAGAAAGAAGAAATCACCGTATTATCACAATTTGCTCTTAGCAATAATCGAACAGTAGAAGAGGGGAAATATTTAGAGTTAACAAATCTCATGATGATCACATTAATCAAATATCAATCATAGACCACAAGAAAATAGTGATTTAACACATTAGTCAAATGACAAGTGTCAAAAAGCTTGCATCAAATGAAATTCTGTGAAGTGTTACCAAATCCTCATCACTCTCAAGTAAAACACAAAATAAACGACATAATGAATCCCACTGTGCTTATATGATTGATTCTTACATCACGTAAGCTATTCAATCGTGTAACAGACGCCTCGCCACACAGAAGTAAACATGTGCAGACCAACTAATGCAATAAGGAAAGGTCCATTATATAGCTAACAGTAAGGCTCATCCATGGAGAGGTACCCTTTGAGCATTATAAGGGTTTGTTTGGCGTAACTTATCTGAAAATCATTTCTCCTCAGACTTATTTTCAACGATACATTCTTCCAATAAAACAATTTTTCATGTGAATCCATGACTTTTTTACTACTTTTTAACCAAACATTCTAAAAAAAATATCATTTTTCACTTCAAATAATATCTCCCAAATAAACAATATCTCAGAAGGACTTATCAAGCACAAAATGTACAGTAAGGCCAAAATTAGAACTTTGGATTCATTTTAGTGTGACAATGATATATAAACCACACACATTAATAGAAGGGTAACATGTAGCTTTACCACCAAAAAAAATTCTCCGGAGATTTTGAAATAAGTAACTTTTTTTTACTTATGAGTAAGAAAAATAACATTTTCCAATATCTTTAGAAATAAAAATTATTTAGAAGTAAATTTTGAAAAATGTGTTCTTGCTCCCATTTTCAAAAAACCCTTGTAACAAAAAACTATTTCCAGCATACAAATACTTTGTTTAAGAAGTTAATGTAATCTTGGGCAAGGTATAATAGAGAAAAATATAAAAGAATTAGAGATTCCCCAAAATTAAACAGATTCTACAACAAATTTTCTACGAAACAAGCAGCTGTGAAGCTGTTCCAGGCAATCGTTTTCTGAAATTCAATAAATTGAATCATTAAAATAGAGTTAAAAAACAGTAAATTGACGATTAAATAGGAGAGAGTGCATCTCAAAAATAGAAAACGACGTAAATGAATTGTACCCACAAAAAACTAATCCTACCTCTTCGCTTGAATTAACCGCCATTGTAGTCACATTCAAAGCTCTATCACGTCAATTCCCTCTGTGCATATGTACAACTCTCTCCCTCTCTGTCAAACATTAAATCCAGCAATGGTCTTTTTAAGTGCACAATTTGATCTTGTTTTATCATTATCATTCAACTTTGTAGGCAATGTCATCGTAATCATATAACGTTTCAATTTGATTTCATATGACATTTCGCTGTGCATTTTTTTTGTTTTTCACCATTTTCACTAATTTTAAAAGTGATAATACTGTAACTTTATATTATATATATAAAATAATTTTTTAAAATTTTAAAAATATTTATTTTAAAATAAGTTTTTATTTTATTTTAAAAACATTTTATTAATAAGTTTTTACTTTATTTTATTTTTTTAAGGAACGTTTTATAAATAATAACCGTTTATTTTATTTTATTTTATTTTCCCAAGTAACTTTTTTTTTTAAAATAAGAACATGTTTGTTTCCTATTTTATTTTAAGAATACATTTTGAAATGGTAAATTCATGGTGAATGTGTGATGAAAAAGTAAGGAAAAACTTTGAATTTTTGGATAATATTTTTTTTATTAAAAAATGTGCGATAAAAAAGAATAGAAAGAAAAATGTATTTTGAAAATAATGTGGATCAAACAAGGGCTAAGTTTTTATTTTATTTTAGAAAACTTTTTTAAAATAAGTTTTTTTTTCCCTAAGTAACCCTTTTTCTAAAAATAATTTTTTATTTTATTTTATTTTTTTAAGTAACTTTTTTTTAAAAAATAAGTTTTTATTTTATTTTTTTAAAATAAGTTTTTAATTTATTTTATTTTATGCATATAATGTAAAATTACTGTTTTACTCCTTTTAAAATTAATGAAAAGGGTAAAAAAAAAAAAAGTTAATTGACAATGGTGAAATGTTATATGAAATTAGATGATATCATGAAATAAAATCAAATTAGGTGGCCATGATGATACAAAATATAAAACTGGATGGCCATAATGAAACAAAATTAAATTGGATGACCATGATAACACTAAGTATAAAATTGAGTGGACATTGGTGGATTTGACCTATATTACACACAATGGGAAGGAGAGTTCGATCACTGATTTTCTGTATATTTTTTTATGTTTCCCTAGGATGGTTTTTAGACCCAACTTAATCGACTAAGGTTTGTACTTCGTGGACTTGACAATTTACATAATTAATTTCTAATAAATGATGTGACGAAATTTAATTGAATCAAAATCTCGTCAATCAAAAAACTTCTGCACTTACATTTTGACACATCATTATTGTATAAAAAATTATGTAAATAGTCATGTACAATAAGTATTTTCCATCAACTAATGAAGCAAATATAGATTAACAATCGAATATTAAAGTCATGTGGCATCTACATAGTATCTGAAGCAAACTCCTAAGTGCACAAGAGGTGATTTGATGGAAAAGTTGACTACATTTTAAACAATTCAATCATAGAGTGTCATATGACATTATGTCAAATATTATACAATTATTTTGTTACTGTAGCATGGTTTAAGATGGATTCACCCACACCTCAACAATTTTTTTCGGGAAATATTTATTGTACTTAACTATTTATATAATGTTTTACATAATAATAATGTGTCAAAATATAAGTGGTGAAATTATTTGATTAATGAGATTTTGATCCAATTAAATCTTGTCCATCATTTGTTGGTGAATAATTATGTAAATTGTTATGTACATGTAATACAAAACTTTTATTGGTAGAATGATTATAATTTAATTCTTGCCACATTTGAACTTGAACAAACTATTGAGTAAAAGAGAAGTAATTCTTATCTAAAGATATTTCGTTACATTCATAAGTATGAACACTTGAAACGAACTAATGAATAGCACGTGACGGCATCTCCAATCATGGTGCAAAATATATTTAAATTGTAATTTAGACATCCCAACTAGTTGAAAACCTCTCTAATGGATAAATGCAAAGAAGTGCAAATTGCATTTTTCGACAGACACGAGACGTAAAAAATGTATTTAGATATTTTTATTAGAACAAAAAATTTGAATTTAGATCAATCCGGATGCAAATAAAAATGCATAAGTGATTTTGAAAATATAAATTTACACTATTTTGCGCCACCACAGAATGCTCAGAATATCTAGAATTTAGATTTTGAACCTCATTATATGTAGAGGGATTATTCTAGTGGTACATCACCACTTACACAAGGGTGTCAATAATGGACACCCGACACCTCCTCATTGGAGGGAGTGCCGACCCAACCAACCCTCCCTCCAATGAGGAGGCGCTAGGTGTCCATTATGGACACCCAGATGTAAGAGGTGATGTACATCTAGTATCTCCCATATGTAGAGTTTTGTAATTTAGCAACTAGAGTAAATTTAGGTGTTTATGTCCACGTAAAAAAATAAAAATACATGGAAAATCAGAAGGGCATTTTTTGTGAAATATGTGACAAAAAATCATGAAATATGCTACTTGTACATAATGCGGTGTCCACCGCTTCACATGAATGTGGACCCACTTCGAATATATTACATTTTATTTGAAGTGGGTTCCCTTCCATGTGAGGAAATGAGCACCACATTGTGTACATAGCATCATCCAAAAATCATTGTTGGATGCAACACTGTACCAGATTTGTCTGTATTCAAATTTGAAGAAGAGAACAACATGTCAACCAAAGGATAGTCACGGGCTGTTAACCAAAACAGCCCTCCTTTTCAGTGCAAAATATCAATAATTATGTTCCATGTATTCGGTCTAAAAGTTCAATTATTTTTGTAAATAACGATGAAACATGATCTAAACTATTTTTTTTTTGTCTTATATTAAGAGCTTGTTTGTCATTACTTTTGATTTTTATTTTGCTTCATATAGACGAGTTTTTTTGAGGAATTTATTTTTCTTAATTTTTATTTGAAAACCGAATTTTAGAAAAAAAATATTTATTTCAAGTGATTTTCGAAGGAGTCACATTAAACCAACTTTCTCTGAAAACTCTTCTAATTAGAAAAAACTCTTTCGTAAAATTAGTCAAGCTATAAAACTTCATGCTATTAAAATATGGTACAATTATTAAAAAAATGTGATGTGAATATACTCAATCTTATTGGCTACTGTACATCATTGTGCAAAGCCACATCACGACTATCAAATAGTACGATGAACAAATTTTATATTGTTTCATCAATAGTATGCAATACTACGCAAACATGCATCGTAATGAACAAGATAGTGTGATGAAAAAAATATATAAATTAGCTTATTTTTATATCATTACACTCTATCAATGTTACCAAACATGTCATAAAGGTGTCGGATGTATTTTGACTGTAGGAGGGAATGCCATCTTGTAAGCTACGGTATCCACATAAATTTCTATGTAAGAAAAAAAAACGAATGAAGAATCGGTCTATCAAGGTCTGAGCATCAAAAATTTGTATTCCTCACAGAAAATAGAATCCTCAATTTGATGAACTTCATCAAACAATGAGACAACAAAAACACAGCTATACATGTCTAGTAACAAGTTAATTTGGTAACTAAACATTTGCAGAACTCTACCTGCATTGAAGGTGAGCTGGTTCTTCCTATTCTACGCTTTGAGCAGCCACTAACAATTTAGAATCTCGAGTTACTGTTGTGGCCATCCATACTGCTGGTTCCGGTTACTGCCCACAGGATTCGGGCCTCGGCCACCAGCTCCATATTGACCACTCGGGGGATAATTCGGAGCTCCATATCCACCAGAAGCTCCTCGAGGACCATTTGAAGCACCCGGATACGGTGCTCCCCGACCTTGAGGTGGATACTGTCCACTATTATAACCCCCAGTTTGACCCCCGCGATCTTGATAATACCCACCCGGGTTCCCACTTGGAGGGTATCTATTAGGCCCTCCAGGTGGACCATGAGGCTTTCCATACTGATGATGACTAGGACCCGTAGGCAGTGAAGGCTGCAAGTTGTTCACTGGATGATTAGGTCCCGTCCAATGTTGCGGATGAGGTTGCCCAGATTGTTGGATAGGAGGCAAGCGAGAATGCTGCTGTGGATGCTGCAACTTCTGTCTTTTCGCCATTTCCTCATTTTGCCGCTGTTGCTGTCTTTTCTTCTTTGTTTGAAACTCGTGCGAGGATTCATACTTAGGCAAACTGTGTATTCGAGTAACAGTTGGTCACATGACTGAAGAAAAAGTATCAAGCAAATTTTCCCAAAAATACAACAATAGCTGTATTTCTAGAGAAGCCTTGGGAGTTTTCATGTGAAGACAAAGGAAATAACCAAGCTCCAAAGGCTAACCAAACGGACTATGGATACGAAAATGCTATCAACCCTTGACTATCGGATTTAAAGAAACAATTTGGGATATTATTATTACACGTACCTTTTCGGATCGCAAGGCAAGGGATCAGTCCAGAAATATTCAGCATCTAGAGCATCCTTCGCAGATATTCTCTACACAAAAAATTGAAAGCAGTTAAATTACAGACAAATGTTTTTCAAAGAACATTTGCTCATTCACTTTTCTCATAGTAATTGAATGGAATGATAGGAAAATAGAAGCTACACGAAATGATAAATCTTTGAGGTTCATTCGAAGCAGAGAGAAAATTAATGAACAAGAATCTAAATAACAGGTGGATAAATGTAACCATTTGTATTGCCAACTTTTGCACGTTAAGATGAGTTAGAAAATAGTACAAGCAACTGATGCTTCAAAATCCTTCAGAGGTTCTCTATGTAGTTAAATAATTTATAAGTGACAGCCAACTTGATTCTTTGATCTTTTGAGGCACAAGAAAATTCCTTTAGTTGAAAACAATCCAAAATGAATACGCTAATATTAAGTTCATACGACATTATAGGGGTTTTTGAATAAAACTAACAGAAAACGATTAAGCAAACTTACGGAGCAACTATTTTCATGTATGCTCTGCTAATGACAAACTTGCTCTATATGTAGCCATATTGTATGTTCAGGCCATGGGCTATTAAGTCTCTCCCTTTACAACCACATTCCACAAAAAATGTCTCTTTTCTTCCTCTACTCTTAGTTTTGCTGATTATCACAGCACTCTTACTTGATAGGACAATCAATAATATTTCACATACATATTAAATATCTTAACAACTTGTAGAGACAATTACAAAGACATTCATGAGGTAATATTCCAGACAATCATGAGGTAACTGAATAGTACAATGACTCCCCCTCTCATTTCAAATTATATAGATGTCCATTGATGTGTGCCTCGCACAACAGTCTATTTTTAAGGCCTTTTCCAGAAAAGAAAATTGTTTAATACCTGAAGTGCCTGACAATAAAAGATAAAAAATCAAGCGCTTCGTCCAGCATAGCAAACACCACGTACCTACCACTATGCATATAAAAAAAATAAAGCATGTACAATATCCATATCTATACCAAGCATAATCCCATTATGTCTCTAAATGTCATTCAAGTGGTATTCCATAACTCATGCAAATCATTCAGTTAACATGGTAATTAGAACAGTCAATATAATAGCAGCAGCAGCAGCAAGAAATGTGTGCCTAACTGGAGAGATCAGATTTCAGGACATGAGAATCCATATCAGATAAGAGAGATACCTGAGACGGATCGAGGGCCAGCATTTTCTCTAATAATTCCAGAGCATTGCGGTCAAAACTGCATAGCAAATAAATAATCAGCATATCAACATCTTGCATTAAAGAAATTGCATTACCAAATACTAAGGGATTGTTTGACAAAGGTCTCTACAAAAGTTTTAGCGGATTTTGATAAAAGTTGATGAAATGTGTAATTAAAAAGTTGAAAAAAGTTGTCGGTCCCATAAAATGTGTAATTAAAATGAAGTTAGACTAGTTGAAAAGTTGGATAAAATTTTAATGAAGTTTTATCAAACAAGAACTAGAATTCCATAACTTCAGTTCCAGATGCTTAACTGTCTAAAGACTTCACGGACTCGTCTCTTCAAAGGTCGTGCTGGCTTGAATTTGTTATACCAGGGGATCTTGGAAACACCAGGCCAATTAATCTCATCAGGAGTTCCACAAAGCTCAAATATCCTATTCAATTGTTCGGGCTTGAAAATGGGGAAAGGAAAAAAAAGGGTTATTCTTAATAGAACTTTGGAAGGTACAAAAGGAAGCGGGGATTAATGAACAATTATAAATGTCCACCGACAATGTTCTAATTTAACTTCCACAATTTTGAAAAATTACTCTGGCAAGAACATTTACCAATAGAACTAAGATTACTTGATATATCTGCTCAACTTAACACTTCAAGTAGACTAATTCTCTTTAACTGGTAAGAAGCTCCAATCAAATAGCATACAGACTTTTATCATGGGTAAACAAAAATCTCTTCAGTCGGCACCAAATGAAATGAGAGAACATTGTCAATAGGTCCAAAAACTAAATAATAAAGGCCTAGGATGAGGTTGCACAATTCTGGAAACAATCTCATAGAAAAAATGTTTACTCTGTTCTCATCAGCATATTTATCCACGACACTGACTAGTTTTAAAACCGAGCATGAGAATGAATGGAGCAATAGACTATCACTTCTTTTTAGATATTCTAGGCCTTCTTGTTCTTTTCCTTATATATAATGGCATGAAATCACTGGGTGAAAGCTAAGAAGCACATGTATACTTTTAAACATATTGCATACCTGTATTCGATACGTATCCAAGCTTGGATATGCTTGGAAACACTCTGATACGTACCAGATACGTGTTTTTTAATTATTTTATATTTTTTAAATTTTCGATACATATCGAACATCTCAGGACACGTGAAGAAGAGTTCATTGATTTTAAACTCTTTTAAAACTCATTATATTATTATTGGCAATAGATGTCAGTTTGTTTATTTAATAAATAACTATAGTTATTATCAATTATTGAAAATAGATAATATTTATTAAATAACAAGGAGAGCCTTTTGTGTGTTCTACGAGAAGAAATAAAATAACTCCACAATGAGCTGAAGAATTATTTTCATTCACAACAATTTGCATCGTTGATAATTTTATCAAGAAAATTAATTATTTATTCAAAAGGAGAATCCAAAATGTGGAACATTGCCAGATACTCATTTTGATACTCTTAAAGATTTGGGCGGCTTGAGATTGCTAATCTATTATTAGATGAACCACAATTAGAGAGTAGTTTTTTAATGATAATGAAAACGTTGATGTTGAAGAAAATGAAGTTATGATAATTAAGGGTTAAGATGAAAATATTTTAGTATTTTATTTTATTTTTATTGACAGACTTCTGTTTTAATATTTTTTATAATAATGAAAGTATGCTGAATTTTATATTTAACTTGTGAACATACATACATGCATGTCAAATTCTTATCAACTTAGTAGAATTTTGGTAGAGTAATGGTGAGAATTTAGGAAAATTAAAGGCACATTTTTCATATCCTTTTGGAGAGCCGGTGGGTCGGCCTCTAACATATGTGTTTGTTGAGACATGACTTAGTTTTTTGAAGTGGGTCCAGGTGTTTATTAAAAAGCCGTATCGACGTACCCGTATTATATCGAATTTGAATTACGTATCTGAATCCATGCTTTGGAATATGACGTAATTAAGATTATCAAAACATACGAAGCTAGATTATAATGGAATGCACATTTATGTAGTATAGAGAAAGAATAGTGACCACTTCATAGTGCTGATAAAGAGTTTCTAGAATCTATCAAAAAACTACACCTGCATAGGAGGGCAGAAAATTGGAATAAAAACCAAAAAGTAAAAAAATGAACACAGATAGAAGGGTTTAAATAAAATTTACATATGACTTCATAATGAAGCCAGCAAGAGGGCAGAGAATTTGGTACAAATTCCAAAATTTCTAAAATTTCATAAATCTACTAAACTGATCATGAAAATCACTCAGAGTTTGAATGGAATATCTGTTGTTAGATTTATTCTGTACTGAATGGTTTTATTCTCCTCCAACAGATAGTGTTTGGAATTTGAACACTACCAGAGATTCAAAGTCAATAGATGGTCTAGCTTATGTACAGTCAGGATCTCAACTGCAAAAAACAAACATGCTCCCATAGGACTGTGTGCACGTTAGAGGATGATTTTTTGGATAGTTAGTAACTATCTTAGTCGAAGGTGGGACAGAAGCAATGAGTGCAGCAAAGTATCTTATCTTCCTCCTATGGCCCTAGGAACGAAAAACTGAGCAAGAATAATTTCCAATCTTTAGGTTCCCACCATCTCTATAGCCTGGCATGTATTATCTAATTGCTTAGGTAAAAAATTGAATAATCTAACATAAAAACCAATTATAAACACAATAACACACAGTGGGCAACCAAATCAAGAACTGGAACCTACATGTATCTTCCTGCACATCCTTAATCACATTTTCAGTCCTTTCTCTATACTACATTCAAATGTTTCATCTTATAAAGAACTCTCAAAAAGCTATCTAACAGCAGCAGTTCAGGAAATGAATGCTATAGCACACACCCATCCACTCATACCAACAACAACAATAACAGGAGATACCTGATACCAATTATGAATTCATGTACAGTCTTATACTGTAGCTATTTGACTTCTTATCAAAAGATAAAAATTAAATATATGCAGCAGAGTCCTAACCTCATTTTTTCCAGGTAAGATTGGTTTCCCATTCAAAAGTTCAGCGAAGATGCAACCAACAGACCACATGTCTACAGCTGGACCATATTTCGTAGCTCCAAGAAGCAACTCTGGAGGCCTGGGTGATCAGTGGTTTAAAATAGACACACAGTCTCAAAGATCGCCATTCGAAGGAAATATAAACTCGGGTATGAAGTATATTAAGAGTTTCTTGTCTGGTAATCCAGCGAAAAAAGGTAAGTATGGATAAAAATTTTACCTGTACCACAAAGTAATGACACGATTAGTAAGATTAGCATTGTGGTCACTCGAAAATGATCGTGCTAGCCCAAAATCTGCAAGCTTCAGATTTCCTTCGTTGTCTATGAGAAGATTGGAGCCTGCAAAATGCTATCTCGAAGATTAGCTTCACTTCCACCAAGTAAAAATTGAATAAGCAGGAAATGGATCCAAAATAACCTTTGATGTCCCTGTGAAGCACTTGATTGACGTGACAGTAATGAAGACCAGTAAGCAGTTGCTTCATATAACACTGTAAAGGTATATTTTTAGCAAACCTTTTAGGGGTTTGATACTGAATATGATTAAACTTTGTCATATGCATATGTAGGGTAAGCTTACAGTACTTTAATCTGTGGAATCGTAAATCTTAATCCAGGACGATCAGCGAGGCCAGTCAAATCATGGTCCATATACTCAAAAACCATGTAAATGCTACCCTTGTACTTGTTACCATCTGTACTCCCAAAGATATTGTAACCAATGAATGCAACATCATCATAATGCGCAGGGAAAAAGAGACTACAGATGCAAGAGCGAAGAATTTTGCTAGTTACCTGGCTTTCCTTGATCCTCTGCTTCAGGTCCTTGATGACATATGTAGAGTACATTAGAAGTGTGAAAATATATATCAAATCAACGATAACAAACAAGCTCGCAGGAAATGATATCTTTCAATGTTGGGTTAACATAGTACCTGGAGATGTCACTATCTCTTTCAACTTTATAACATTCTCATGCTGCAGCTTCTTTAGAATTTTAATTTCTCGGATTGCAGTTATAGGGAACTGCAGTAAAAAGCAATGTTCCTCAGACTTTTTATTATAAAAGATGTACCACCTATGCGAAAAGGGGCTCTTTGTAGTTCACACAGCATGTATAAATCCCTGTTATTACAAATGATCTCCGGGGAAAGAAAAATTACCCCTTCCTTTTCATTATCCATGCGTATCTTTTTTAAAGCAACAATTTCTCCAGTTTCCTTTTCTCTGGCCATGTAAACTTGACTGCAAAAGGAAAAAAAAGTTGAAAATAAAACAAAAGCATGCATATCAGCAAAGAAACCAGAGATATTCTCATTATTGGAACTTCCTCTATAGTCAATTTCCATGTACAATAAGTTCAAAATAGAATATGATTTTCCTATTTCTTAAGATAGAAAAGCACATAATTCCAATTTTCCTACAGATTTTCCTGTGAGATATGTGGCATTTAAGTCAGCTAATATATATCACTTGCAAGACGACTCTTATTGTCTCGGAAATTTGTCCTTGCTCCTTAATAAAGTAAGAGCCAGAATACTTTCTAGTTTGTTATTGAAAGTTGTACTCAATTGGTTGAAATACTAATTAGAAACTTATTATGGATGCTTTATCCACATTTAATGTATCTGCTTTCATACTGTAAGCACATGCCATTGTTTTCCTTACACTTAAAGTCCACCACAGTCCTAAGACATCTATTTTTGTGAATAAGAGGGGGTAAATACTACAAAATCAAATGGATGTATGAACAATATGCACTTGCCAACAGCCAAGTTGAAGAAGTAAAAAAATACACAAATCTTCATCTCTGGGATTACAGAGACGAGAAAGCTTTCAATTGCTGCATTCCACAAGCCCAATAAATTCTTTTGTGATTATTATTCTCAAAGATTTTTGCAAAATATCTCCCAATCTACTAATTAACTTACCAAAGGGAATAGCCAACTCAACTGTAATGTCCAACTTATAAACCATTCACGGAGAAACAAATCCAGTTAAATTTCCACACCCGAAAGGCAACAATTGTAATTGTGAAAAGTCAGAAAGACATTTAACAAGGTACCAACCCTAATAAAACCAGAGTAGCATAGTTAACTTTTATGATTATGGTCACACAGTAATATTTCGGGCAAGTCATTAACTTACCAACTATCATGACAACATTAAACCTAAATTACACAATGAAACCAATTAGTCAACAAAAAGAAAAATATAACTTTAGTTTTCGAATTACAAATTGAAAACCAATTCATCGAATTATGGAGCCGTTTCCTTCCCTTCCCTTCCCTTCTATTTATTACTCTCAAACGAATGCAACAATAAAGATGAAATATAAAGATTCAAACAGCTGTTGTAAGCCAGTATAACATAGAAATCAGAAAAAAATAAATTTTCAAACACTACAAAAAAGAAAAAACAAAAACAAAAACAAAACAAAAGATACACTACCCAGTACGCAGATAAATAAAATTAGCAACACCAGATTAAACAAACTTAGTAAACTTTCATAATAAACGAATATCAAAAATAATTCGCCTTTTTCCTATTAATTAACTCGAAAAAAAATGCTTACCCATAGGTTCCTTCACCAATCTGCTCTAGTTTCTCGAAGCATTCCACGCTTCGCGAACCCCACGACGGCGACTCCTCCACGTTCAGTAAATTATTTGTCGCCGCCGCCATTAATATGTCTATGAGCTTTAATATAAGAAAATTGAAGTTAATTTATGGGTTAGAAATGGATTAAGAAAGGGAATTGCGAATAAAATTCAGAAGTGAAGATTGATTGCCGGCAGGAAGGGTGCGGTCTGATGCGGCGGGGTTCCCATGGGTAGGATTATTACTCAAGGAAATTTGTCAACAAGGAAAGGAATTTTCAATAATTTAAAAATTCTCAACTCGTCCTTTATGCAAAATTAGTTGGAATAAATGCTCTTAGAGGTGTGCATGGGGTCCGATTAGGCTCGATTCTAGAATCGAAGCATGTTCGAAATTTTCGAATAGTTAATAAATTAAATCGTCGGGTCTAAATTTAATTATGTAACCGAATTAGGCTCGATTCTAAAACCAAACCAAACCCAAAATTTTCAGATATTTAGTAAATAGAACCGTCGAATCTAAATTTAATTATGAAATCGTTCGGGTTCGGTTCCATTCGGTTTCGAGATTCCGTACAATAATTATTTGTTTTATATTACAACAACATTACATTAATTCTACTATGACATATTCAATCTTAATTCTTACAAAATAACGTAGTCCAATCTCGTGATATTTTTTGCACCTCTCTTTGTTGAGTGTTTCATAGATTTGATTGTTAAAATCACAGGAAGAAGAAATTATCTAGTTCACGATAATAGAACGGTAGAATACACTACTGTAGAATAAGAGATTTGGGTAAAACTTATGTCAATTTGATTAAGTTGGGTTTGACTGAAAATTAGAAATAGTAAAATTATATTTCGAGTTTGGACTAAATTAATTAGTTAGAAATTTATTTTTAAAAAATAAAATAATTTGACTTATTTAAGATAAAAAAAAATTAGGGAGATTCGGTTCTTATTCAGTTTTTCGGTTCTTGATCTAGAATCGAACAAAACCCGTCGATTTTTTATTCAGCTTGTTCGGGTATTTAACTTAAGAAGAACGGTTCGATTCGGTCATGTTCAGTTCGATTCGGATCGAGTTCGGTCCGATTCGATTCGAAAATTTTGTCAAGCTTTAAATGTTACATATAAATGTTTACTATTACTATTTTTATTTTTTAATCAAGTAACCTTGCTTCTTTTTGAAATCATTAACCTACTGGAGCATTAGAAAATCGGAAGGAAAAAAATGAAAAACATAACCTCTGTTCTCTTATATATTCAAATTAGGGTGAGCATTTAACTGAAATTTGTAGGTTCCAATCCAATTCAAATAAATAAATTAATTAATTAAAATAGGAATCGGATTGAGAATCAACCAGGTACGGACGGTTCTTGGTTCTAAATCGAAACCGTGCGTACCTACCTAACATTAAAAACGAATTTGTTCTTTTTACAAGTTTTTATTTTAATAATTTATTTTCTCTAACCCGGTTGAATGCAGAGCAAACAATGGAATTGAAAGAAAAGTCGACAGTGTTGATTGTTATGGTATTTTCAAATTAACGACTTTATGATATTTTTAGTATTTGTAGAATCTAGTACTTCTTTATTATTAATAAATAATTTTCGATTTGTTTTTTGAGTATGTAATTTGATCTTTATGTTTTGCTTGGATGTTATTTGATGGTATACTCGTAATTAATTAAGAAATATGTATTTGGTGACAATTTTATTTCTTTTATTTTTGTTAAATATTGGAACGATAATTTATATAGTCAACTCACGTTTTTTAAAACAAATATTATGGGTATAATCGAACTCAAACCATTACTAATGGTTCGAGTTTGAATTTGATTCCAGTAAGTAATTATGTAGACTAAAATAATTTTATTTGTAAAATACAGAAGTGTAATATATAGTTTTGAGTATTGAAATATCCAGACCAACCCACCCGACGTCCAAGCCTAATTGAAATTCTGCTTGAGTTCAATCAACGAGATTTATTACTGCGTTGACGATAACCCGTGTATGTGGCAATGAACTCTAATCAACAACATTTATTACCATGTCAGACGTCAACTATGTAGTCTATTTTGTTAGGACCTTGCTACTTGTACAAAAGAATTTGTACAAAAATGTTGACAAACACTCACATGTGGGGGGGGCCCACTTTTTATTTTCAATTTTTTATTCATGTGGGGCCGGCAATCATGTGAGTGTTTGTCAACATTTTTGTCAAATTCTTTTTGTACAAATAGCTTTATTCATTTTGTTAACAGTTGACCGACTTAACATGGAAGAAACAAAAAAGAAGGTGACAATAGGCTTCAATTAACATTATTATCATGCCAAACGACAATTCTAAATTTCGTTATGTTTAACAACCCGTAAGGGGACAAATCAGCATAGCATGAGAGAGACCAGAAAGAATTAATACTGTAATTAATCTTTAATATACTGGTTGTTACCCCTCAATTTCGAGATCTAAAGACGCAAGGCCCCGTAGACAAGACGGTCAACAAGAAGTCAAGATGGGGCCCAGTAGGTCAAAGACCCCAGTAAGGCATTAGGCCGAAGTTGTATGCCACGCACCTGATGTAAAGGACCCCCTGAGAGATAACGTGGGCTTAAGTCCAGAGAGCCTCGGGTGTGAGACCCTCATGTGACTAACCTCAGACTCATGCACTCCCTCAAGGCACGATTCGATCCGAGGCTACTTCAAGGTACCTCGACACCCATAAGTCAACGTCACCTCAACACATCCGAAGATTTCTCTGAACTTATTGATGGGACGCCCGTAATAAAAGTGTCAGTAAATCTTCCAGGGTATTATCAGCCCACTTTTAGTGTGGCTGATTTCCATCAGATATTAAATGTGATAAATGAATGTGATGTGAAGGTTTAGTTTAGAAGATGTTGTCGCGTGGATCTGATCCGACGATCAATACGTCGTTTGGACAGTATAAATAGTCTTCTTTTGTATAGAAGGGCGGGGGGATCTTGGTAAGGAGACAATTAAACACAAAATACCTTCATTCTTGTGAAAAACACAGATGGAAGATGATCTACATACTTTGTTCTTTACACATTTTGCAAAGACAATAGCAAATATATGAAGATTCCAACATCAAACACCATTTGATTCTATCTATTCTTTCACATATTCCATAACAAAAGAGATATTCATTTCAAGAGAGTCAACCTGGCCCTTGTTGATAGTGCAAGGGTTGTTTAAAAAAAATTGCCGGAGCTTGAACAGTTGTGTCTCTTGCCAAAAAGCATCTCCCGTGCCCTTTCCAACTATGCTACCACTCCTGTTCCGATAGGAATGTGCCGGATTATTGCTTGACGTGGCAAGAGTGGGCCCGACATATGTTGAGTCAATTTTTTGGGGTCAACACTGGTTTAGGTGACATGGGCTCCAATCAACAACATTTATTCCCACAAAAAGACATCAACTCTTCATTTTGTTATGTTTAAAGGTCACATAAGCTAACAAACCGACTCAACATGTAATAAACAGGAAAGAATAATCATATTCAGCATTAGTAGATCGATTTATGTACGTGGCAACGAGCAGGACGGACACAGAAGCTTAAAGTTAGAGGGCACAATCAAACTTGCAAAGAAATTTTGAGAAATTTACAATCGAAAATTTACGTCCAAAAAAATCATATCTTATGTAATTTTGTATTCGAAAATTTACATGAAATATAACTTTTTTGGATGCAAATTTCGAAATTTTTTGATGTCATATTCCATATAAAATGATGAAAATTACATCGAGAAATTTGCATCGCAAAAATAATAAATATTAATGAAATAATTGAATTTTTTTTTAAAAAATGCGAGTTAAACATTTTTCTTTAATACCATGTTTAACGTATTTTTAACTATTTTCGATATCTATTTGGGCTATTCGATATGCCCATAATATAGTTCTCGAAATAAGTTTTAAGATGACATAAGTAATTTGTAGATTCGATTAGTGTGCGATTGTTAGAGAATTTTTAAAATTAGTATGTCATCGAAATTCAAATTTATTGTGATTTTGCCTCTATTTGGTGGAAATTAAAATCAATTTTTTAGTAAATTTTGATCAAAGTTAAATAATTATGGATTCCATGAAATATATTATTAGAATTAATTGTTAACTTCGATTTAGATTAAAATTTAGATTTCAGTCGATACCAAACATAATTTTATATTAAAAAAAATCAAAAGTTGGTGGGCACGTGCCCCTAGGACCCCCTGGGTCCACCCCTGGCAATGAGTTCCAATCGACACTATTTTCTACGATGCGAGAAATCAACTATACATTCTATTATTTATGACAGTCACATAAGTTGACAACCCGACTTCACATTGGACAATCAAGAAAGTATAATGTTATTCATCATTAAAAAACCGCTCTATGTGATGTGGGCTTCAATCAACAACATCAACAACAATTATTGCCACACTAGGTGTCAACTACGTTTCATTATGTTCAACAGTCACACGAGCAAAAAAAAAAAAAAACCTTTAACACGGGACAAACAAGACAAAATAATATTATTCATCATCAGTGGATCGATCTAGGTGGCAATAGGCTCCAATCAACAATATTTATTACCGAGTAAACTTATATAGCACTATTGGTACTAACATACAATTTTATGTGACAGTACATGATATGTACAATTAAATGACTCTCATAACATCAAGTTTAGCCAATGTTTGAGGCACATTAAAATTTTTATTCTTATTATTCTACTCATTTTCAACCACACATCCTTCAATAAAATAATATTTTCCATCACATCAATAACTTTTCCTATTTTTTCAACCACACATTTTCCATCAATTTACTATTTCGAAATACATTCTTTCAAAATAATGTGGCACAAAGACAATTAGATTTATCATTTAATGTCATCTATATGTCACACAGGGCATTGTAGCATCAATGATGGTATATAGCATTATTTTTTATAACCATGCTAGACGTTAACATTGCAATATCATTAGGTTTAATAGTCATGTAACCAGACAAACTGACTTAATATGTAACAAACAAGAAAAATAATGTTATTCATCATTTGTAAACTAGTATAAGTGACACTAAGCTCCAATTAACGACATTTATTACACACCATACATCAATTCTCTATCACATTATGTCTAACCGTCACATAAGCATAAGTAGACAAACTGACTTAAAATGGGACAAACAAGAAAGAATACTCATTATTGGTAGACCAGTTTAGTTGGAAATATGTTCTCTTATTCATTGTCCAATGAAGTTATGATACATTTTAATATATTAGATAACGATTCAGGGGCCACTAGCTCTCGATGAACTCTCTACTAATGATGAATAGCGCTGCTCAATAAGAAAGCTGAGTAACAAAGTTGTTAAAATTTTGATCGCGTGGAGAATGCAAATGGGATCATTAAACTTAGAGTTTGAATTTGACAAGTAGCTCTACGAGAAGAGAGTCAAATTGAAGAACATTTGAGACGGTCAAGTAACATGATTTTTTATTTATTTAATACTGACATTAATCTTTTTAATTTACATTTAAGTGTCTAAAATTGCCGGTCCATTCAAGCTAATGAAACTTTTACATTAAAAGAAGACGAATGATTTGGTGTAGGGTGACAATGGGCCTAATCAAGCCGGTTCGATCCTTCGACACTTGAGCTTGACAAGTGTTAAAAACCTTACTCGGCTTGAATAGGCTCGTGGGCCTCGAAAGCTGAGTTGAACCATCCATGAGCTGTCTCATTTTTATTTTTTTTTGAAACCCTCCTTTTTTTTTCGAGTTTGGAGCCGGTTACTTTTAACGTGACAGAGTTAAAATTACACATGAATAAGATATTACGTATATAATTTTTTTCTAAAACAGTCAGAAAAATTAATGTAAACAATGCTTATAAAGTATGAAGTTATATCTTGGAAATCTTCGACCATTATTCTGTTGACTTTATCTTGGATCTGGACCTTTGTGTCTTTGGTCTTTCGAATCCAAATATATTAAACTTTCCATACGAGATGCAATGCATGGAATATATTTTGACAAAGTTCAAAGATCCACATAGATAATGAATGGTTTGAGAAATTTCTCGAGAGACCATGAATAAAACCAATTTGTTCAAATTAATATTCCATTAAAAATGGTCAATCTGGATTGATATCTAGGTAGAATAGATTAAACTCACATTTTAGAATAATATATGAAAGAACGTTTAATTCCTTTTAAGTAAATATTTATTTTAAAATATTTTATTCTTACTTTTAGTTTCAAAAATTACTTATTATAACAATAAGAAAGAAGTTACCTCCACGCAGCATTGCTCCGTTGGGCTTTCAAAAAATTTCCACAACGTCAAGTTGACACTATTACTTAGTTATTTCCTTCCATGTCCCCATCGAAAAATAGAACTAAATACTTATAAGTCAAAAGGTCGCTATCTCAACATGTAAGCCCCCTATCACGTTCTCAAAACAAAATAAAACATGGACAACACTAACAACTCAATGACATTACCAAATGCAACCCACAAATTTAAACCAAAATTCAGATATAACTACTTCGTGAACATCTACAGGTTACATGGAAATACCAAAACACTATCTATAACATGCATCAACCATCAAAATATACACATTATTTCCCCATTAAATATAAGCAAGTAACATTTAGCAAAATCTGAAAAACATTGTACAGAATACAGTTGGATCAACACACAAAATCGATCGCAAAAATCTATTTTTTCTAAATGCATTACATTTTTTTCACTTATTGTTAGTAGAAAAATGAGCTTCACTATCCACTTAACAGACAACCAAAGTAAAGTTTCATCACAAGCCTTGTAAAATTTTCCTGTAAATTATAGAAACAAACAAGGAAAATTGGAAAACAGAACATTAAAAGAAATGCTTTAAGTTGGAACTATTAGGTCATACTAAATTGGATCTCCCCATCAGCTCGTTCTATGAGCAAACAAGTCTCTCGTAGAACAAAATGTAGCCATGATCTGTGTTACTAGAATACTCCTGCGCTGCACCAAAGAAAGTCTGAACAGCGGACTCCTCAATCGTCTCCACATTCTCGTCGTCAAAAAATAACCAATGGTTGTGACTTTTCACGAGGCTGACATAGTGTCCATGGTTCGGACCGCTCCCTACATGAACTACCACAGCAAACAAGGAATATTCAGCATCTGCATCCTCAACTGTATTGCTTAGCCTTAGCTCGTGTGGGAAGACGACACGGTAAGACAGCTTTTTATACCGGCCCATTTGTTCAATGAACTTAAATCTCTTCAAATGAATGACCAGGATGTGAGGTGGCTTTTTAATCTTCATTCTCTTCTGTGCCTCCTGTAAACTGCACATTGGAACAACACTCGATACCAATTAGTGAAAAACACATGCAGCATTTTAGTTATAAGCTAGTGAATAAGTGTTACTTTTTGTTGCCTAACATGTTGGGATAACTAACTTTTTTTTCCTTACCTTATTGTCAAAGGAAACAGTTCATCCTACCAATGAATTTCAAATAATCACGACCTTTAGGGTTGTAATTAATGGTCGAATTTATAATTTATTTGTTAAATTCAATGGTAGGACGGTCTCCATTGCCAAAATAAGCTAAGCACTTTAGTTTCTACCTCGAACAAGAGTGCCACATGATTCTAGCTATCTATGCTAAAACAACATCTAACAACATCACCATTGTAATAAGTAACTTATTTTGGCAATAATACAATTCCTCCTATCAATGAATTTAACAAATAAATCAAAAATTTACAAATAATCACAACCCTTAAATTAAGCCGATCTATGATTCTAAATGTATTTAAATCTTTTATATCCCTATACCCACATCCAAACAAACCCTAATAATTTTTTAATACATCTAAACCATTATATCTGCTTAATTTAAGGATTGTGATTAATTGTCAAATTTATGATTTATTTGTTAAGTTCATTGGTATGAGGAACGGTATCCATTGTCAAAATAAGTAACTTAGTCATTTGATCAATTAAAAAATTACTTATTTTAAGACTCAATTACTTTTTAAGCTTAACCAAACATTCCTTTTTAAGTTCTTCCATTTAAGAATCAAGACTGAGCACTCTAGTTCCTATCTCGAACAAGAGTGCCACATGATTCTTGCTACCTTTTAATGAGATTGAATAATATTACAAAGATCGTCGAAGATTACGGCTTGACGTCTATATTACCATTATAAGTGTACCATATTATAGATAGATTGCTTTTACCATATTTATATTATATATTGTAACTATATAATTCAATGATATCGTAAGGGAAGATCATTCAACCAATTATTCAGCCAAAAGATGAGATGGCAAATCTCTCGTCCCCATATAGCAAAATTACAGATTTGAAGCCCACTAATCTTGATGATGTTTTTGGATCGCTCGATCCTTTGTTATTAACTCAATTGCAGGGTCCAAATGGGATTCAGATTCATCAAAATCGACGACTTTGTCCAGCAAAATAGGCAATTCTTCAATGCATCGATGACTTATTTTTCGTGGGGTTTGTTGTGATTTCTCTCATACTGATTAGGAGTGTCCTTTGGGGTCGCTCCGACAACTGTTCTTTCTGCCGATGATCTGTACTGTCGGCGATTGAATTTCTCTAGTGAATAGTAAATCCGGGAAGTGTGGATTTGGGCCTGATTTGGGGTTTGATTTATGAAGCGGGGCAACTTACAAAAATATCCTTACAAATATCCTTAAAATTAAGCATCTTTTGAAAAATCATATGAAAAGTATTTTGAAAGTAAAAAATAATGTATAAAATTAATTCTCTTTTTTAATAGAAAAAGTGACACAATCATAAAAAAGTGACACTTTTTTATTAAAAAATGACATATATGCAAACCTATTGCTGCAGAAGTAGGAATAATGGCACCTCCGATCTACCCAATGTCGTCACTTTCATTAAAAAGTAAAGTTTGTCACTTAAAAAAGTGATAGAAATTTTAAAGTGACAAGCCTTGAGGGGTTGCTCAATTGGTTAGACCTTGAGTTTGCTCTCCAATGGTCACCAGTTCGAAATCCCCCAGGCCACTGAGATGAGTACTCAGCCGTAAACTTCAGGGTCTTGTGGAATTAGTCGAGGTACGCGTAAACTGGCCCGAACATCCACGGTCATAAAAAAAAGTGACAAAAAAAATGAAAAACACTAAAAAAGTGATAAAAATTCAAAAAAAAAAAAAGCGACAAATACTAAAAAAAGTGAAGTAACGAACTCTAAAAAATGTGAAAGAAATTCAATAAAGTAACGAAACACCAATTAAAACATTAGATTCAATTCAATAAAGTGACAAAAATTAAAAAGTAAAAATAACAACCACCGTCTCTCCTCTTCCTCCGTTCACCGCCAAACATTTTTAAGTTAGTTTACCGACAAAACACAAATCAAAACGCCAAACATCTTTTAAGTCAATTCATGGGCACCGTCATCTACCAACTCAGCCAACCTATTAATCATATAAAAAAAAATTGGAAGTAAAAATGATATATAAAATTAAGTGTATACAACGTCACTTTTATTAAAAAGTGATGATTGTCACTCAAAAAAGTGACAGAAAAAAGTGACAAAATATTAAAAAAATGATAAAAACTAAAAAAAATTATGTAAATTCAAAAAAGTGACAAAACCTCGAAAAAGTGACAAAACATCAATAAGAACTTTAAAAATATATTATTTTATGCAAATTCAACTACTCCACCTCCACAACCACTCTCCACCTCCATCAGGCATATATATGCGGTTTGTAGAATAAAAGGGGAAAACATTGTTGGCTCTGTCACATCTTAAATATATGAGGTGGAAGGCATAGAAAAGCAAAATTGACATCCTAGCTACAAAATCACACACGATAGAAGCTACTTGCAAGATTTGACTTTTACAAGTGAATAAAATCACGGTGTTCATAATACATCAAATTCACGTCAAAAAACAGAGAAAAAAGGAATAGAAGAATTCAGATCACAAGGATCATCACCTGCTCCACCACCATCCCCCCCAAATCCCGTCGCTGCCGCTTCTCCACGCCATCGACACAACCACCATCCTCCTCTTTCTCTGTCTCCACCACTACTACTAGCAAACCCAAGCCTAAGCACAAATCTAAGCCATTTACTACTACATCTCCACTTATATCCATTGTCTGGTGAGACAATCAAGAAAGCTGAGGTATTATCCAAAGAGACAGCATTTATTGAGCCTCGAAAAGCAAGAAGTTTGCCATTTTTGATTGGAGGAGTTTAATTAGCAAGCATCGTAAAAAGGCAAGAACTAGAAATTAGGTTCCACCACAACTTCCCCATGATTTTTCCTAGCTCATTTACTCGAAACTTCAGCTTCTTTTGGCCTTCTATTTGATATAAATTGATCCTCTTCGGGCATAAATTCTTAAAGGCAAGATATTGCAAGAGCTCTTAAGGGGACTCATCGCACAATATAAAAACCCTCAATTCCATCCATTCAACTTATCAAAAGGTAATGGAAGAGATCTTTCACAGAAGAACGGAATGGTAATTTTCAGAAGGGTGGGGGTGGGGTGGTTCTAGTAGAACATTGCTTTTCTACTTCTTAATTTTGTGAAGATAATCTTAGTTAAAATTAAATTAAAGATATTAAATATATGGGCACTTGTTCTCAGACCAGCATAAGTCATAGATGACGAATACAATCCAAGAAAATATTTAGCTTCAGTCCATGTCAAAGCTAATATTATGTCGAACCTCATTCTTATCAATGAAAGAAAAGTTCATCCAATAAAAGGGTGAATGATACTCAGGTTAGATTATACACAGTATCTAAGCGAATGTTATTTACCTGCAACACTCGTCGCAGAAAAATTTGTCTTCTGCATTTAAAGTCTCAGTTGAACTGAAATTTTTCAGACAGCTTGTAATCGAACTGTTTTGCTCAATATCAAGACTCAAATCAAGAAATGTTTCGTCCCTTGCTGTCACCGTCTCACAGCGTAAGCACCTCGTTTCATTTGTCAAAATACCCTGCACAGAAATGGACATATATGAATTCCTTAGTAGTTCCAATAATGCTACAAAAAACAAAAATTTAATGCATCCAAGAAAACTTAACTAGTTGTTCGATAAAAATAATAGAACAGAAAAATCAGAAAATACCAGCCACTGCTTTTCCGGCCCTAGCCAGAAAATAACAGAATGGGTTTAAAATGGCTTTAGATTCATCATGCAGCTTAAATTTTTATAAATGTAGCCAATTAAATAAACACAAATGATGCACAGAACCACAAAAATGAAGAGAAGCGGCACAAATTTGCAGTTTCTTGCCACTTATTATACATTACAGGTCACAAGGAAGCAAGAGAACGAATATGGAAACAAAATTCACCTGGAAATTTTTATGCACCCAAGTGACTATAAGCTCATTCTGAGGACCATTGACAGACATCTCATTTGGTCCATTATCAATCTTTTCCGATGGAGATGAAGATTCTTGATTACTCTTAGAAGTATGAGCATCCTTCTCCAGTATGTCAACCAGTTCATTCAACAGATAGTTGAGAAATTCATGAGCATCCTAAAATAAGATATGAACAACATTAGTAGATTGAAGCTGTTTTTACACACGACATATGAAGGAAACAGGCATTAATTAACACAATCCTAAAATCCAGGGGGTAAAAAAGACATTTTAGAGATTTATACAGTTCATAATCCAAAGTGAAATTTTTACTTCATCAACAGAATATTTCATAAGAAAGAGCAGCGGGATAAGGTCAGACTCAGCAGTTCAAGAGCATGTGCATGTGCATAATAGAATATATTAAAAAAATTCCTAGATAGAGGCAACCTGTATAATAATCGATAAAGTCTCAAAAGCATCAATTCTCCTCTCGCATGTCAAAAGAAGAAATGAGTATGTGCAACTATGAAAGTGAAGCACAATAAAGTACCTCTGTCTATTTTTCGAAAAAGCATTATGAAGAAAGTAATGCTTTCAGTCAACCAAGAAGCAACAAATATTTATGCATACACAATGGATGAAAATTCATTTGAAAAGTAGGTATATGAGAAGTTTGAGAAACTATGAAAGCAATCAATAATTCTGGCATAACAAATTTTATATTTTATTTTATCACATATGCATCTTAATAAAATATCTACATACACAATGACACATTGCTTTAGGAAATGGATTAAAGATGGCTGGACATAGATTGAATTAATTATAGATAATTGGTCCATAACAATCACTATAGTCTACAGTTTTTTTCCTGGCACACATAATTTGAAGTTTTCTTACCTTTGAACCCCATGCTTTTAATATTGTGACCTAACCCCTATCTTCCGCCTATCAAGGATATTGAATAAGATTACAGAGATCGTCAAAAATAGCGATTATATTTACTTTCCTTTTAGTATAAGTTTACTTTCCTTAGTAGTTGATTATATAATCTTTCCTTTTATGTTTATTTCCTTCTACAATTATTTGTAACCCTATAAATAGAGTCTTCTACATTGTAATATTGACAAGTCAATATAATACAATTTATATTTCTTGACATGGTATCAGAGCTTTTACGATTCTAAACACTTTAATCTTGAATTTCGTTCCCGGCGAGCAGCCTTGAGCCGCTCGTCCGGCTATCAATTTTGTTTTCTGTATTTTTTTTTATTCTCTTTCCGGATCTGCATTCTTGATTTCTCATTCTTGGGTTCTGTTTCGATTGCCATTATCGAAGCCTCATTTTGACCCCAAGAGGTTTTTTGAACAAAGCCTTACCTTGCTGTTTGTAGAAGTCAGCATCTGGCACAACCTGACTATCGTCCAGTCCCTCTGCCATTGGAAGCCCATCAGTGACACGAGCAATCATAGTCAGTTTCACCATCTTTTCTTCACGAGCTCACAACTTCCAAGTTCGGTCCTCTGTTTGTCTCAGTCCAGCGCTTCTGTGAGTTTGGTCGGCGTTTCTTCTTCTCCCGTGGTCTGCTTCATCGTCGCCATCATCATCTTCTTCGGTTTCTCCAGCCTCATCGTCAGGTCGCCTCTGTTCATCGCCATCATCGTTCGTCTTCTTCAGCCTCGTCGTCGCGTCGCCTCTAGTACTGTTGACTTCAGCTTGCTTGCCCCTTTTTTTTTCTTCCAGCTGGGTTCACGTGATTTACTTTCTGTTGTTGGGCCGGGCTGTGGGCCTATGTGCTGTGCTTTCTCTTTTTTGCACGTGGTTAGTGACTCATTTGATTTATGGGTTGGATTAATAGGTACTAGTTGGGCCTGTATTAATAGGCTGGGTATTTTTAGTTTTAATTGGGTCTGGAGGTGTTTGGTTTCAAAATTAGGAACTAGGGTTTTTTGTTGGGCTGGATTAATATATTCTTCAGATTATTTAGTTGGGTTACTTTTGTTGGACTTTGATTGGACTATTATTTTGTTTTTTTTTTTTTTAGACTTGCTATAGTTTTAGGTTATGGAATTTTGGGCTTATTATTTTAGGTTTGCCAAAAAAAAAAATTCCCAGCAGGTAGAGCTCGCTGTGTGTGTCGGCGCAAGTCAATTTCCTCTGGAAATTCTTCCTGGTGAGTGAGCTTTCTGGAGTATCTTTGAAGTGGTTGAATCTTCGATTCTCTTTGGTCACAACTCAACCTTTCAGGTGTGGGCTTCTTCTGGTTGTCCACGGTTGACTGAATTTTTGTCAACGTGTGACTCTTCTGGCCGTCCACGGTTGACTGATTTTGTCAACGTGTAACTCTTCTTCGGTGGTTTCTCGTAGTTCTTCGTGGTTTCTCGTTGGTTCTCGTCGTTTCTTTGGAGTGTTCTTGCAATGGTTTTGGAATGGTTTTTTATTGTTCTTGATCTCTCGTCGTCAGTAATTTTCGTCGTTGGTTGCTTTGATTTGGATTTCTTCTTCGTGGACACAAGTATCGTCATCGTCTTCAGTTAATGATTGCAAATTGATGCTTTTACCAGCATCAATTTGAGGGGGGATGTCAAGGATATTGAATAAGATTACAGAGATCGTCAAAGATAGCGATTATATTTACTTTCCTTTTAGTATAAGTTTACTTTCCTTAGTCGTTGATTATGTAATCTTTCCTTTTATGTTTATTTCCTTCTACAATTATTTGTAACCCTATAAATAGGGTCTTCTACATTGTAATATTGACAAGTCAATATAATACAATTTATATTTCTTGACACCGCCACTGTCCTTAACAGTCATCCACGCATTACGAGCAAAACATATTAGCAAATTTGATCAAATTCACATCAAAGAATGCACGTCGACTTTTAAAACCTAAGACAGAGAGTTAAACACACTATTGCACACTACCAATTCATTTCCATATCTGGGCAGAAATACCTTTGCCATCCTAGGTTATTGGAAGTGCAAAATAACAATCTGTTGATTTCATGATTCACTAAATTCGTCTAAATCTAAATTATCTAAATGCCCTGCTCTTTAAGCATTCAAATGTTAATATTTGTCAGTAAGTAATCCAAAAGCTGATACCCAACTGACAAGGGACATATGACATTATATATTAACTCAACGGTTAACAATATAATTTCTACCATGGCATAATATATCCATGATTTTTATTTTATTTTAAAAGTAAAATTAGTCAAAGTGGCCTTTATATATATATATTCAGTGATAGTACAATTTGTATAGGATCCTCAACAAGGAAGGTTACACATACCTGGTGCATATAGCTACGAAAAATTTCATTTTGCTTCCTCAATCTCTGTACAAACCGCTTAGGAGCAATAACACCAGTTTTTCTCTTTTGCGAGCTTATCTACATGGAGAAATGTGTGTAAGCCCACCAAAAAGCAAATATATGTCGGCGAGCTTGTGTATGTGCACATCTGGGGTGGGGAGGGGGTATCACTGAAATCACAGAAGGGGCAGGAACTAGCATTAAACTTTGGATCCTTCTAATATAAATGAGAAAGACCATTCCATATATCATAAAACATAAATGTTATGATCCAACAAGTCACATCTCATCAAAGTTCTTGTGCAAGTTTAACCTGCTGGCCAGAATCAAATTTAGCACCATCTAATTCGACTACCTTGGAATTCCTCAACCCAGACTCCCCTACATGAACCCGTTCCTGTCATGCACCTCATCACTGCTAACAGACTATTATACAAACATCTTCAAATAGTGACTCAGATTTGTGTACAATCACAAAATTAGACATGGAGACCAAACAACAATCCGCCTTGTCAAAGAACGCTTTATGATTCTCAACAAGATATGGTCTTTTAGTACAATAATATTGGGCAATGACAAGTCCAACATCACAATGTTTCCTTCACAGGTTATGCTCCATTTTCTAATAATGTTATGTGCTGCAAATGATCCTAATTGTAAACTTTTTCTTGAATGATCAGGGGAGAGAGAAGATAAGGTTGAAACTTGAATACAGTTACTGGTCTTTGCAATCTTAAACCAATTTGTTTGTTGATCAGGTGTATGATATCCTAAAGTACAGATATTGCAAGTTGCAAGATGAAATGAATTCATTCAACCGATCCATTTTCTAAATCAAGTATTTTCAAATTCATCTTGGAATTTAGCAACAACAGAAATCATATGTTTCCCAACTATTTTAGCCTCCAGGTAACCAACCTAGAAGGTATATCTAAGCAAGAGAACCACGATTGACTTGTATACACCAAAAGACAATGAGATCAAAAGCACAATCCATGGATTTTCCAACCACGTAATTTGACAAGATGGTCTGCCTTTTTTGAAATATGCTTACCTGTGAAAATAAATCTGCTAGGCAAGTCAAGAGATTTTCATCCACATCAGCAGGACTTTTGTTATTTGAATAATATTCTAGCAACTGCTCACGGAATGGAACGCAGAAATAAAGAGTCTGCATTGAATGGAGAATGGAATTAAAAAGAATGCTGAAAAACAAATTATTAATTATATTCAGTATGAATGGTTTCTTAACTCAATGAAACAATAATAGAAACTCAAATATCACAAAATGCTCGATTAATATAGTTACTAACTAATACTGATGTGGTGCATCAATGTCTTATAATTGGTGCATCACAATAGAGCAAGGATCATGATTTACACACACCTCTAACCCATGTCATCATTACAAGAGAACAATCATTAACCAAATCAATCATTTTTGAGACACACTAGCATGGGATAAACAAAGTGGGTTCAACCAAGCACTACAGATAACATATTTAGCCCCTGTTTGATACACATTTTTTCAAAATACATTATTTCAAAATTCATTTTCAACCACACATTCTTCAATAAAATAATATTTTCAATCACATCAATAACTTTTCTTACCTTTTAACCACATATTTCACATCATATCACTATTTAAAATACATTCTTTCCTCAATAATATTCATCAAACACACCATTAATTGATTCAAGTTTTGAATTAACTTTTGCACTTCAACTGAAATCAAGGGTGAATACTCCAGAATAAAGGATCCATAATGTACAGATGTGACGATCTATCCAGTAATATTATGCGTGCAAGTAAAGGAGTTACAGTTTAAGCATGAAGACAATAAGATGTAAAGAACAGACATAACTCAAATTTCCTTTTCCTGGAGAAGAAAAACTAAACTTCAATAACGATGCTATTTTAGTTCAAACCTATGGAAGAAAGAAAGGCAAACTACATAAATTCTAAATATGTCTCAATTCTTTTCTCATTTTTTTCCATTCTCCCCAGGTTTCTTTCAGAAGTTATTTAGAGAGATATCCTTGGCCTGTCACATTTGTTTGTTTTCTATTCTCCAGTTCCAAAAAGGAACCAGAAAGAGTGCGTCTTGACATCCCCTCCCCCCAAAACCCCTTCCCACCCAATCTCTTCAAAAGGGCACAATTAAACCAAAAACAATCTACCGTCTCTATTCGAGCAATGCAAGTCAATTGTCATAGGTAAATTCTGGTGAAAAACAGCAAATTCACCATCATTTCTTGTGAACTAGTCAACACAAAGAAAAATGAAATATTGTATATATCCTTGTATTCACTGGGAGTTTTACCACATCAGTTTCAATACCAAGCAAAAAATAAAAAATACAAAAGTTAATCCAATCACATATAACAGGAAAAAGTTGGTTGTAATTAATCTCTCAAGCAAGCACAGCTGATGAAACGCTAAATTCACATATTGTTACAGTCACGTATATAAACATAGAATCACAAATAACTACACATTCACTGAGAAATTTATTTACTCCAATTCAACAACCAAGCAAAAATATCCAATCACGGATAAACAGTAAAAAAATTGAAATGAATCTCCTAAGAACAAAACTAATAAAAAGACTAAGTTCATAACTGATTCCACACACATGGACAAACATAAAAACCCAAATAACTGCACACAGATATAGAGAGGATTGAAATGTGAAGTTAAGAAACCTGAAGAACGCTGTTGCAATAGCAAGTGTTGCCGAAATTCTCGAGGCCAAAGTATCGCTCTCCTTCAGGGAATTGGTCTCCGAGTGCCTTCTCCAGTTTCGACCCCGCTGCCCCCATACCTCCTCACTTCATGCAAAACCTCTGTATCTATACTGTATGTGTATATATATGTAATTGATTTTTGTCGGAATTATTTAGGGTTTGACTGAGAGAGATGAAATCGGAAAATTATAATTGGTGAATTTGATTTGCGATTGGAATGGGAGAAAAATGCGATGAAGACAACAGTTCTCCAATGGAGGTGAAAAATTAATCCATGGAACTTATCAAAATAATCTTTTATTTTAAGCTGGAAAGTTATTTTTTCTGAATAAAAAAGTTAATTGTTTTAAAAATAAGTAAATTTCTTAGCTCATAGCTTACCCAAACAGAAGAATCTATGAAGAGAGTGAGGGACAGACAGGATAATCAAGAACAAGATGACTAGTTTCTCCATATACTCGCCTTGTACCGTTCCCTTCCCTGCGAAATGCAAACCCTTTTCTTCCTCCTTTAATGGCATTCGAATTGTGCATTACTGCGCACCCAGCGCCTCATCCACTCGGACTTCACACTCTTCTTCTACAGTGGTTATGATGACGAATAGAGGAGGAATTGAAAGAAATCAGAACCAAAACAACCGAACAGCTTAACGAAGAAATGTAGGAAAAAATGAGATCAATCATGCTATATCTACATCATTTTTGACATCTTCTTTTTCATTGTGCCACGTGGCAGACAATCTTTTTTTTTAACTGCCCACCACATTTTGAAAACATTGAGGATGCCATCCTCAATGTAAGAATAAAACTGTACACACAGCTTCATTCAAGATTTTGAAGCTGCATATATTAACATCTGAATTGTGTTTACCTTTTGACTCCTTAATGTTTTCAAAATGTGATGGGCGGGAAATCAGTTTTTCTTAAATTATCTAATGATGCGTAGTCATGTCCCATGATGTAAAAGAAGACGTAAAAAATTGTACATGTAACGTGATTGCAAAATATTTTTATGCATTTACACTTCCCAATTCCCAATCTCACAATCAATTAAAGAATAATGCTATGTGTACACAAACCTTCACACAATCTTTTACACCCCCTCACATGGAGGGGGGTCCACACATAATAAAATAATCGTGGACCCCCCTCCATGTGAGGGGGGTGTAAAAGATTGTGTGAAAGTTTGTGGGTACATGTAGCATCACCCTCAATTAAAACCCTGAGGACATCAAATTCAAACATTATCCCTACTTAATTAATTAAAATCTGAAGTCTGCTTAATAATGCTATCTAGTCTTCCGTACCAAACCTGGCATAAAACTAAAACTTGCAAAAGAAGTCAGTACACAGTCGGAGAGAGTACCGTTTTGCACATTCGTTGAAACTCGCTGGACTTGAACTCCTTATGAGCGGAGCGTTGAAGGTGGCGCATGAAGAGCTCTCCTTTCAGGTCGACAATTTCTTGTTAGAAAAAATAATCATGAACGAATACCGGTTTAACAAATACCGAATTTACAACTTACCAGATATGCAACAAACATATCGTATACACAACCAACAGAAATATCGGATTTGCACACACCGAATTTGCAAGTACCATATATGTGACCAATATCATATATGCAATAACTTACTGAATAATAGCTAAGATATAGTGGATTAAATAATTTGTTAATCACAACAAATAAAATAAATTATATAAATCACTATAAAATAGAACAAATAATTTAAATAGTAAAGAATAAAAATTCAATTGAACTTTAAAAATAGAGACATATTTGAACACAGTTTCTTTAAAGTTTATTTCGGTCCGTGATTTGCAACCTCTGCGCACACACATGGAAAGAACTTCTATGCTACACATGATTACAAACTTTTAAAGTGTAGCCATATATAAAGTGATTCTTGCTTTCATAGATTTCATATGTGGAATAAACTCAAATTTAGTTTTTCCTCCAATATAAATCATATTCCAGTGGTTCATTTTGAACTACAATTTCTCATTCATTATAGCTTAATTTTTGACAAGTAAATACATGATTTTGATGTTTTCGAGGAGGAGAACACAAATCAACGTTGATCTTACAAAGTAAACAAACAGTTAGCCAAAAACTTTATGTCAAAGTCAGTCATTATCTCATTTGAGCAATGCTAGAGGTACATCGGGGTGTACATCACGGTGTACACTCCCCTCACATGGGTAAGGGGCCCATTTGAATATTTTATTTGAGTGGGCCCTTCCATGTGAGGTGATGTACACCTTGATGTACATCTAGCATTTTTCTTGCTTTTTTAATGGCAGATTGGTACTTGGTAGTGTCATTGAGTAATTAAAAATTGAGCCAACAATGAAGAAAGATCGAAATGATTTCCACTTTCATATAAATGTTGGAATGGATTTCTAGTGCTTTTGGCACTCAGTCATTTCAGCTTTTCCCTTGATTGGCCTGCATTACTGTTGGAAATTTAGTTAAATAATTGTAAATATTCAGTTGTATTTTTTCCTTTATTAATTGATTTAGTCAAAATAGGGAAGTATAAATTAGGGAGATATTGTAGGAGTGGTTTGCTTAATTTAGGGATTCTCTGTATCCTACTTTCCTTCTAGTTGCCATCTCTACGTGTATATATTTTTGACAAGTTAATGAGAAATCTTAAGCAAGAATTATTCAGTTCTTTGTATTCTTGTTTCATGGTATCAGAGCTGATCGGTACTGGTGATAAATCAGCTTTTTTTTTCACACAAAAAGGATGTCTGGAGAACAGCCAAATATGTCCTCGGAGGTGTCTTATTGCGAAAGAAACCGTACATCTCCAGGACCTATATCTGGATCCTCATCTACACCTTCATTTGACAGCCACTCTCTGCAAATCACACAACACAAGCTTAATGGACTGAATTTTCGAGAATGGTTTCAGTCCGTTATTCTGGTCATCAGAGGTAGAGGGAAGGTTGGATACTTGACAGGAGGAATAAAAGAACCATCGGACACAGCACCAAATTATAGCTCTTGGGAGGCAGAAAACTCGATTGTCATGGCTTGGCTCATTAATTCTATGGAGCCAAGTATTGGACGGACTTATCTGTTTTACAAGACAGCTAAGGAGATTTGGGAGGCGGTCCAGGAAATTTATTCCGATCTTGAAAACACATCTCAATGTTTTGAGATTAGATCAAAAATTCGCAACACCAGACAAGGAAGCCTTACAGTCACTGAATATTACAATTCCCTAATGGAATTGTGGCAGGAAATGGATCTCTTTTATGAGATGGCATGGTCCTGTACTACTGATGCAGAAAAGTACAAGAAGATGCTTGAGAAAGAGCGTACTTTTGATTTTTTACAGGGGTTGAATCCGGACTTGGATGAAGTGCGTGGAAGGTTACTCGGAATGAAGCATTTTCCTACCCTTCGAGAATCTTTCGCTGAAGTAAGGAGAGAAGAAAGCAGGAAACGTGTGATGATGAATCCTTCCAGCCGAGACGCACCTTCCTTGGAAACACGTGGCTCGGCTCTTGTGGCAAACAAACAAGATGGTAGCCGTGGATCTCAGTCAAAGGAAAAGGATAAGGCCTGGTGCGATTATTGTAACAAGCCTTATCACACTCGTAACACTTGTTGGGACTTACATGTAGGGGTGGGCGTGGGTTGGGTTGGGTCGGTTTTTGCCCCAACCCAAAACCAACCCAACATTGTCGGTTTGTTCGAAATCCAACCCAACCCAACCCATGTAAATGTTGAAACCCAACCCAACCCAACCCAATTTTATGTCGGTCGGGTTGGGTTGGGTTGGTCGGTTTGTATCAATGATTTCCATTAACTAGTTCTAAATTACAATGTTTTAG
Source organism: Fraxinus americana (assembly GCA_035079005.1). Lineage (NCBI taxonomy): Eukaryota > Viridiplantae > Streptophyta > Magnoliopsida > Lamiales > Oleaceae > Fraxinus > Fraxinus americana. The sequence goes on along the minus strand of CM068716.1, from coordinate 9,599,502 downwards.
CTCATGTCTCAATTCAAATTTTCAACAAGAAAATCCGAACTAAAACGAGAATCTAAGAGAAATAAATGAATATATGGAAATAAACGAGTAGCCACTAAATAAAGTAGTGAAGATGAAGAAATGAGAGGTTAAATATGTTTCTTGGTCATGCTCAATGATCTATTAAATAAGTTTGTACAAAGAAGTCTGCAAAATGAGGGCTAAATCTTAGTAATAAGTCGGGAAAAAAAAATGCAAACTTGGTAATTTACCTTGGGAAAGGAATTGAAGGCTGAATAGCCAATAGAAACCGAAAAGTTGAAATATGTTTGAAAAAAAATGGCCTTTTTTTTTTATTGACGGGTTGGGTTGGGTTGGGTCGGGTTTGGTCGGGTTTGGTCGGGTTGGATGGATTAACCCACAACCCGACCCAACCCGACCCACTAAGCTTTGCCAGAACCCAACCCAGGAAAAAAAATGGAAAAAAACCGACCCAACCCGATCGGGTTGGTTTGGGTTGGTCGGGTTAGTCGGGTTGGTTCGGTTTTTGCCCACCCCTACTTACATGGAAAGCCCCCTGATTGGAAACCGAGGAAACAACGCTGGCAATCCAGATCAGCCAATATGGTGGAATCAGATTCGAGTAAGGCTGCTGAATGTCACTTCTCAACAGAGCAGGTGGAAATGCTACGGCAACTTCTCAACCAAACCAAGGTCTCAACAGGATCCGAGAGTCAAAACTTGAACATTCCTACTGCAGCTATGGCACAAACAGGTAAAATAAGCCAACATTTCTTGCCTAAGTCACATCAGGCAGATTGTTGGATTGTGGATACAGGAGCCTCTGACCATATGACCGGGTCAATAGATGTCTTTGAGACTTATGACAAGTGCAACAACATGATTAATGTATGGGTTGCTGATGGAAAAATGTCTGCTGCAGTTGGAAGGGGCACAATTTCCTTACCAAATATGATATTGAAATCGGTTTTACATGTGCCTAAATTGACATATAATCTTTTGTCAATTAGTAAGTTAACAAAAGATATGAATTGTGTTGTGATTTTTTTTCCTTCTCACTGTGAATTTCAGGACCCTTTTTCGGGGAAGATGATTGGCATTGCTGAGCAAAAAGATGGCCTATACTACATTTCAGGAGCTGGGGATTCCAATAGAGTTAAGTCAAAGAATAAAATGTCCATGTCAGTTGTGTCTAGCTGTGATATTATGTTATGGCATCAACGCTTAGGACATCCAAGTTTTTCTTATATGAAACTTTTGTATCCGAATCTTTTCATCAATAAAGAAGCGCATTCCTTTCAGTGTGAACATTGTGTCCTTGCCAAACAATTTAGAGTCAATTATCCATCACATACTTACAAACCCTCCAAACCTTTTCATTTGATCCATAGTGATATCTGGGGTCCATCCAGGACATTTAATTTAACTAGAACTCAATGGTTTATCACTTTCATAGATGATCATACAAGAGTGTGTTGGATATACTTGATGAAAAATAAATCTGAGGCATTTTACTGGTTTAAGCAATTTCATAAGTTTGTCCAAAATGTTTTTCAATCCAATATCCATGTCCTTCGAACAGATAATGGAGGGGAGTATTTTTCGAATGAATTTAGTCAATATTTGGGGGATAATGGGATACACCATCAAAGTTCTTGTATTGCCACACCTAAACAAAATGGGGTCGCAGAAAGAAAGAATCGTCATCTGTTGGAGGTTGCTCGATCCATAATGTTCACTAGTTCTATTCCAAATTCCTACTGGGGGGAGGCAATTCTTACGTCAACATATTTAATTAATCGTCTACCCTCAAAAACACTTAATTTCAGAACTCCTCTAAGTGTTCTTCTTGATCATTTTCCAAATGTACATCTTTTCAATTCTCTATCCCCAAAGGTGTTCGGCTGCACGGTGTTTGTCCATAATAAACAGCCCAACCGAAGTAAACTCGATCCCAAGGCTTTTAAATGTGTCTTTGTCGGATATTCTCCAACTCAAAAAGGCTACAAATGTTTTTCTCCGTCTCTTAAGAGATTCTTTGTCTCGTGTGATGTGACTTTTTTTGAAAATCAACCTTTCTATCCCAACACCCTTCTCCAGGGGGAGAATTCCAATGAAGAAGAAGGTCATTGGGATCCTACTATATCCCTTCCAATATCACAAGATGTCTCTCTTTTACCTATGAATTATGCTCCCATAGAACCAGAAAATGTCAGTATCCATCCACTACCAGAAAACTCGACTCCAAGTCCAATCCCTATCCATAGTCCTATTCCGAGTCATGATCGAGGGGGAGAACCAGTTTCTCAAAGACCAGTTCAAGTTTACTCTCGAAGGCCAAAAGCTCCTCAGCAAAACCCATCATTGAACCGAGAAGCGGACTCTGGTGTAAGCAGTGACTTGGACTTGCCGATTGCAATTCGGAAAGGGGTAAGAACATGCACAAAACATCCTATCTCCAATTTTCTAACATGCACAAAGTTATCTTCTGGATTTAAAGCCTTTACAGCAAAGATTGATAGTGTGGAAATTCCCAAAGACATCCACGAGGCTTTAAAAGATCCAAAGTGGGAGAAAGCCGTGAAAGAGGAGATGAGAGCATTGCATGATAATGGAACTTGGCAAGTAGTTGACTTACCAGAGGATAAGAAAATAGTTGGAAGCAAATGGGTTTTCACAATGAAATATAAGGCAGATGGAGAGGTGGAGAGGTATAAGGCTCGATTAGTGGCACAGGGCTTCATACAAACATATGGGATTGATTATGAAGAAACTTTTGCTCCCGTAGCCAAACTCAACTCCATCCGGGTTCTCTTATCTCTTGCAGCCAATCTAGACTGGGAACTACACCAACTCGATGTAAAGAATGCTTTTCTAAATGGCAATCTTGATGAAGAAGTGTATATGAAGATTCCACCTGGATTTGAGTCAGAGGGACTAGGTAAAGTTTGCAAATTGAAGAAATCGCTATATGGTTTGAAACAATCCCCACGTGCATGGTTCACCAGGTTTAGCTCAACTCTCACTCGACTGGGGTATAATCAAGGGAAGGCTGACCACACTGTCTTCATTAAGATGGGAGTACTTGGAAAAAGAGTCATTCTTATTGTGTATGTGGATGATATCATACTTACAGGTGATGATAAAGTTGAGATTCACAAGCTCAAGAATCAACTGAAGGAAGAATTCGAAGTTAAAGATCTAGGACCCCTGAAATATTTCCTTGGTATGGAAGTTGCTAGAAGTAAAGAGGGTATTTTCATTTCTCAGAGAAAATACATTCTTGACCTACTAGAAGAAACCGGAAAATTGGGGTGCAAACCAGTAGGAACTCCACTCGAGAAGAATTGGAAGAGCAAGATTAAAGATGATGAGCCCTCAGTGGATGTAGGAAGATACCAACGCCTGGTTGGTAGATTAATTTACTTGTCTCTCACACGGCCTGACATTGCCTATGCTGTGAGTGTGGTAAGTCAGTATATGCATTCACCTACTCAGAGACATTTAGAGGCTGTAAATCACATTTTGAGGTATCTCAAAGGAACTCCAGGAAGAGGACTGATGTTTCTGAAAAGTGAGAACAGAAATATAGAAGGATATGTTGATGCAGACTAGGCTGGAAGTGAAGATTGTAAGTCAACTTCAGGATATTGCACCAAACTGTGGGGTAACTTGGTTACGTGGAGGAGTAAGCAGAAGCAGAGTTGTGCGAGGAGTAGTCTTTGAGCGAATTGTAATTGGGAATTTGTGAGGTTATATGGCTGGAAAGGTTAATGCAGGACTTGCAAATCAAAGTTTGCTCTTCCACTAAGTTGCATAGTGACAGCAAATCTGCCATCAGCATTGTAAACAATCCAGTCCAACATGATCGAATGAAACATGTCAGACTTGATCGAAGCTTTATCAAGAACGAAATCGAAGAAGGCGGTATCGACTTGTGCTACATCTCTACTCATGCACAAGAAGCGGATATCTTGACCAAAAGTCTACCGAAGCCAAGCCATGAAAGTCTCCTCTGCAAGCTTGGAATGCGAAATATCTATTCCTAAGCTTGAGGGGGAGTGTTGGAAATTTAGTTAAATAATTGTAAATATTCAGTTGTATTTTTTCCTTTATTAATTGATTTAGTCAAAATAGGAAAGTATAAATTAGGGAGGGGTAATTGGCGCAAAACGTCCCTACCTTTGCCGGTTGTTGTGGAAAACGTCCCAACCTTTGATTTTTTGGTGCAGAACGTCCCTACCTTTCACTTTTTGTGTGCAAAACGTCCTTTTCCCTAATTTTTTACATAAAATGACCGATATACCCTCCAATTTAAATAAAACAAAAAAGAAAAGAAAAGAAAAATCAATAATAAATTGCAATCTTACTCTTAAACTTTCTAAAAAATACAAATCAGTCCGAAACTTTAAAAAAATCCCAAATCATACAAACTTATCTTTCTCTTAAAACTAATAAGAAAAATCTCAAATCATCCCTCACCAAGAACCCTAATCACAGCAACCCAATTCGAAATTCAAGCTACCCAAATCACCCAATTTGCCATTCATAAATAATTTTGGATCCTCTAAATAATTTCAAGAAATACGGAGGAGGCTGGAATACTAGCAAACCGCATTACTGGGCTGCAAGTTCTTCAAAGTTTTCAACTTTTATTTGTATAATATAAAATCTGTAGTGAATTTTAAATTTGAATAAATTCCAAGAAAAAAGAATGAATTGATGGGATTAACTTAGGAGAATTGATGGGATTAGCTTAGGCCCAATTCAGTATATGCTCATTCCATTCCATTGCCCGTGCTCTGAAAATAAAAAAGCAGAAAAAATTTCAGCGTGCTTGGCTGCAATTTCCGACGATATTCCGGCAATCCAGGTCGCGCTTCAACGGGGTTAGGTGCATCTCCACCTGGTGCACCTAGCCAAATAATGGGTCTTCACCAATTTGACACCAAACAAAATGAATTTGGATCTGAACAAGGGCTGGTGCGAACTCGCGAGCGCAGAAGTGGTTTTTTCACTTGATTCCTCTGCTCTTTTTTTTTTTTTTTTGTGATTCTTCCAAAAGAATGAATTTCTGGGATTAGCTTTAGTCCTAATTCAGTATATGCTTATTCCAATTGCCTGTGCTCTGAAAAAAACAGAAAAAATTGTGTATATGCGTCTACAGTTCTCCACATTTTTTTTTTTGAAAAATCCATTTAGTCCAAGCTAGTATTTTAGTCCAATTCTGTATTTCTCGGAATTCAAGCTACCCAAACAAAACGAATTTAGATCTGAACTCTTGGCTGGTGCAAACTCGGGAGCACAAAAATGGTTTTTTCACTTGATTCCTCTGCTTCTGTTTCTTGTGATTCTTCCAATGCAGCTTCATCAACAATGGCCATTCTTCAGTATCTGCAATATCTGATTCTGCAGATGGAGATGAATGGCAAATTGGGCAATTTGGGTAGCTTGAATTCAGAATTGGGTTGCTGTGATTAGGGTTCTTGGTGAGGGATGTTTTGGGATTTTCTTATTAGTTTTAAGAGAAAGGCGGGTTTGGATGATTTGGGCTTTTTTAAAAGTTTTGGACTGATTTGCATTTTTTAGAAAGTTTAGGATTAAGATTGCAATTTATTCTTGATTTTTCTTTTCTTTTCCTTTTTGTTTTATTTAAATTGGAGGGTATATCGGTCATTTTATGTAAAAAATTAGGGAAAATGACGTTTTGCACACAAAAAGTGAAAGGTAGGGATGTTCTGCACCAAAAAATCAAAGGTTGGGACGTTTTCCACAACAACCGGCAAAGGTAGGGACGTTTTGCGCCAATTACCCATTGTAGGAGTGGTTTGCTTAATTTAGAGATTCTCTGTATCCTACTTTCCTTCTAGTTGCCATCTCTACGTGTATATATTTTTGACAAGTTAATGAGAAATCTTAAGCAAGAATTATTCAGTTCTTTGTATTCTTGTTTCAATTACATCTATAGTTGTGAATTCTGATTGCTCCTAGATAAGGTGCTTGATGTTCTTGAGTTTGTTGATGAGCTTCTAAATTTTGATGCTCATTTTATCTACTCTCTTTACCTGTACAGAAGTTGACGGGTATAGGGTTCTCGTATAATATTCTAGTAGCAAATGGTTCTTCAATCTATATTCTCATAACTATGTTAAGTAGCTACAATATTGTATATAGACTCAAAACACTACTTCCAATGTTTGATACCATCGTTGAACTATCTCATCTAAAAACTTAAGTTGGTAGAAAAGACAAAACTACTTTGTTGTCAATGCTCCCTCATGCATTTTCCGGATTTCATTTTATCATCCAAAGTCCGACACGTGGGCATTTCTCATAAATGGGCAGCGGTGAACTTGATCTCAGAATTTTAATTTACCATATTGAACCACCTCGTTTATAAGTTTAACGGTAAGAGAGAAGACAAATCTAACTTCTTATTTTTTGTTCTCAGCACTGATTATTAGTATTCTAGGTTAAGTAAATCAATGAACACCAGTGTGTTTCCCTGTACAAGGACATGAACTCGACGCACATTGGGAACGATAGCAGGTTCAACAAGTAACATTTTTTTCGTTAGGATCAGTTGACTAAAAAATTTATATGGAGTTTTTAGTTGTACCAACTTGCTATACAAGGTTCAAACTTCACCTTGTTGCCTCTAGAATTCCAGATATGTGAAGGCTTCTTGTGTATGCCTGAAGGTATTACGTGTTCATATTTGGAGCAACACAAAACACTATCAACTGCTGCAGTAATTTTAGGTTGTGTTTAATGCCATGAAGACTTCTTAAGAAGGGCTTTGTTCTTCTGATTTTTTTTATCGATAATGACTCCCCGTAAAGCGGGGATGGTGATAATTTGACTGGATTAGATCTGAATTTCATTGTGTGTTGTTTGAACCACGTCCAAGTTCTAATATATTATAAGTCAATCAGTGCAGCCTCTACTGCTCTCACGTCTGTACCTTTTGGAAGACTGCTGTCAAGTTGCGAAAGGTTTACATTTGAATAATTGAATAGCTTCTTTGGTTCACTTCACTAGAGGAAGGGTAAAGGGCTATGTTTTTTATAAGAATCCTTGGATTTAGAGTTGGTTTACTAATTCATCTCTTCTTAACTTGAAGATCCCTTCCCAAGCCACATCGTGTTGCTTCCATTATGAACAAGATATTTCTTCATGTCATGTTAAGCTCTCGCTTTCTTTTCTTTCTTGTTTACCCCTTTTCAATTTGACTTTGTAACAAATGCTCTCTAATTTGAAAACAGATTGCTCGTATGCTCACAGTTAAGAGGGAGAGAGAGTTGGAGGAAGGAATTAACAAGAGGTTGTCAAGAAAGCTCGGCCGGAAATGGAAGAAAAGCATCATTCCTAGACCACCTCCATCTCTGAAGAAATTACAAGAGGAGGAGGCAGCAGCAGAAGCCTAGGAATCAACATGAGTTTCACTAACCTACTCTTTCTTTTGGAATAATGTTATTTAGCATCATTTTAGATGTCCACGTTTGACAAGTTCAATTAAATAAATCATGTGACATTATATTTAAGTAAATATATCATTTAATGTTGTGCAGCTATCACCTAGACTAATGCTAAACTGTGGTGGCGCTAAATAGTATTACTCTTTCTTTTGAGAAAATTTACACACCTCTTATTTTAACACCGATTCTCTTCAGGTTTTCGATACGACAAGTAACGCCTTTAATTGTGGCTCGAGTTGTTTCAAACTGATCTGTCTGTAATTTACCATGCTTGTCGCATTGTTGAGGACTATGTACGCATTAATTTGTCATGAGAATATGAATACAAGTAAAATTCAAAGAGAGCCAATTATAAATTTAAAACTTTCTGGTAATTAATATTGAAATATAGCTACAAATGATTTATCATTACAATTCTCAGGTCAAGAATACTGTACTTCAAGAAAGTTACATTACATCAAATGCACACGGAAATATCACCTATTTCAAAATTGCAAGTTGCAAGATGTTCCATTATCGTATTTGCACACGAGGAAAAAGGACTGACTATTACAATGTAACTGAGGAAAAGAAACAGGCAAAAGCACAAGAACACGATGGGTTGCTGAGTTATGGGATAAGTCATGCTCCGTTGATCAGGCAACCTAGTACTGGAAATTGATAAACTTGTTTGGTTTCTCTCTGTTACCTTATCGTCCTCCAGACAACTCAATAGCACTTTGATCTTGAATTGAATTGTCTCCCCATTCAAATCTTCTCTGCAATCTCTCGTACTCGTGCCTCTGTGTCACTTCCGTGTGTTGCCACTCTTCCCACCTCTCTGCAAGCCCTTCTCCTTCAAGCATTCGGACAACAACCGACATTGCTGGGCGATCTTCTGGTGATGATTGAGTACAGAGCAATGCAACCTGAACCATCATCTCGACTTCTTGGATGATGTAGTTTCCATTTAGGTTGCGATCTATGATAGAATCCAGACTTTTCTCCCTTTGCAGTTTCTTAACCTTCAAGGCAATGTACAGAGGATCAATTGAGGAATAAACCGGTCATATCCCCAAAAAGAAAGAAATGTGCGACATATTGGTGCAACTTGGAAAGTGTAGAAATAATTGCTTTATCTTAACTAGTTTTACAAGTCCTCATACCTACCCTCCCATTAAAACTAAATAACACGACAACCCATGACTCACCTAACTCCCCAAGCAATGATACAGGAATAAGAAATCTGAAAATGAACAAAGAACACAGATTTAAAGTGGTTCACCAGCAATGTGGGAGCTACGTCCACTTGCTGCTGCTGATTTTTACTACAATGAAGAATGAGATTACAAGGTTTCCTCATCTCACAATGAGTCATTTATATCTAATGAAACCGGGTCGATCCACGAGTGAATAAATGAACTATATAATTAGGCTCCACGCAATCCAACAACCGGAACAGAATCAACAGCCACTACTGTCAGCACCATTTTCACTTCCACCATAAGTTGCCACCACCACAATGCAAACCTAGATAGACCAAACATTCATGACCTAGATCCCTCCACCACCATAGCCACGTGCATAAAGTCAGTCAGAAACTGCAATTTATCCCTCCTAACCTTACCAAAGGCACAACTGGTCAATGAGGAACCCATTGATCACCACCTATATGATCAGGTGAACTTTGACGTAAGTGTGCTAAACTGTTTGTGCGGGTACATGCATTAAAACGTGTACAAAAGTAGAAAGATTACTCATAAAAGCATGCAGTAGACATAAAGAAACACACATGCACATTGACTTGCATAGAAAATTAAGAAAAGACATGCAAAATAACATATGATTGCTATCTTACATGGTCAAGCAGCAAAACATCATCTTCTTCTTCCAAGCGTGAGAAGTCTATGGCCCGCTGGCCTGTTACAAGCTCTAAAAGCATGATCCCATAGCCAAAAACATCCGTCTTTTCTGATGATTTTCCGGTCGACAAGTATTCAGGAGCAATGTGACCCATTGTACCACGAACTTGAGTTGTAACGTTAGTCGTTCTCACGTCAACTAACTTTGCCAAGCCAAAATCGCCGACAACTGCTTCAAAATCTTCATCCAGCAGGACATTAGCAGCTTTAACATCCCGGTGAATAATTTTAGGATTACAATGCTCATGAAGGTACTCCAATCCACGTGCTGTGCCCAATGCCACATGTTTTCTAGTAGACCAATCGAGAACAGGCTCCCCAGGTTTGAGCTCTGTATCATAATTCAGAATAACTGTAAGAAAATTGGAAGTGCATGCCAAAATCAATCTACTGTAATTTCTACATTAAAATATCATCTCAAAAAATTGTGGTGAACAAATTAGAAAACTCAACCTGCACCAGTCTTGTGCAGTTAATTTTTGGGGATGAAGATTACCAGAAACAGCCTATTTTTTTACAATCCTATACATTTTGATTTTGTGAAATCCTTGATCTACAATTTTAATCACACTCAAGTTAAACCTTAAGCATATGAAAACAATGAGAGACTTCTTGCTCAGTGTAAAAGGTTACGAAAGCATGTCAAAGTAATTTGCTCTCCTGCATTTTTCTTTTATATTAAGCCGCTGTTTGGCCACCATTTTCTAAAAATCATTTTCCTCAAACTCATTTTCAACTAAACATTTCATGAGCCCCACAACTTTTATCAATTTTTCAACCAAGCATTTCATCAACTTTTATTTAAAGGGGCTTATAAGAAAAATAAAAACGATTTATTATAACGTAGTTCATGATATAGATATCATTTAAGATTTACAAAAGACATGGCCTTTTTTATATGAGCCATATTCTGGTCAAAGAAAGAAGACGGATTTTCAAATATGTATATCCCCTAAATGGTAAATCAGTCATTAACAAAATATATATCAACTTTCACAGAAATAAATTATAGGATTGCAACTGCAATGATAGAATATTAATGTAATTGTTGAACCACTTTATCTAAAATCTTAATATGTTAGATAGAATCAAATGTATATCTTTTAAATATTATCATCAACATGTCCACTTACATGTAGGCGAGATTTATTTTTTCAACCAAAGTTTAACATGTACACAATCAATAAGATGGGTGACAACAAAACTTGAACTCAAGACATTTATGTGCTCTAATACCATGTTGAACCACTTGATCTGAAAGCTTAAGTTTTTAGATAGAACCAAAATATATATCATTTAAATATTTTCCAATAATAAAAAATACCTCGTAGACGAGAGGCAACACTTAAATTTTGCATAAAGGGATAAACCAGAAGGCGTTCTGTCGGCGTAGTGCAAAATCCAATCAATCGTAAAAGATTTTTGTGAACAGCCACGCTTATCATCTCAACTTCACGCTGGAATGCTGTATCGCCACCAGGACTCTCGAAATCAGTCAAACGTTTAACAGCAATTTTCGTGTTATCTCCAAGCATTCCTTTATAAACCTTCCCAAAACCTCCCTGTCCAAGAACATTCTTTTCACTGAAGTGGTCTGTAGCGAGTTGCAACTCTCTCCATGCAAATCTTTTCAATTGCCCAAATTCAATTCTCTGGTCAACTTCACCTGTGCATGCAAAAAGAAATATATCAAAGAAGTAACAGATCAAATGTATTTCGAATTTTGAATTTTCAACCAATAAAAAATATTTCCAAACTCCAGTAGAGAAATGGTGTGGGCTGCTCATAGATTTTAAAGATACGAAAATCGAGCGCACAAATAAAACTAATGAAATATTTATACACCATGTATAGATCATAATTTGAGTGCCTAATTATGATACATAGGAATTGTGACATCTTTCTGTAACTCAATTTAAAAAATTGTCATGACAGATTACTGTGGAAATACAACACCCAGTTCAAGAGACAAAACTGGGAACAAGTTGTTCGAAAGGGCACACATTTATTTATTCAAATCGTCAACATTATTTAGTAATATCACAATAAGCAACACAAACCTGCAACATCTACAAAAACTTCACGCCTGTAGCCTCCGTGCCTACCCTTCCATATGCAGAACAGGAAAAAGCCCCCAAGAATAAGAATACCTATGAGCGCACCAACAACCCCAGCAATCACGCCAGTCTTTGATTTATGTGATTTATCTGCGAAGATAGCAATCTATTACTTTATGTATATATTTTTTTATCTTTATATCTTATTTGAAACACTTGTTCAATCTTCTTGAGGTTTCATTTTCCATTTTCAAGAAGAAACACGTATATTCACTTGTGCAGCTCCTTTATTCAGCCCCCCTGATGTTTTACAAACTAGAGAAGCAGTAACGTTTCACAAGGTGCATATATGATGCATATTTTTCAGAACGTATGCTTCTACATTTACCTCCAACATCAGATTCACAATGGTGGGCAGAATTGATACCACAGTTCAAGTGGTTCCCTGTAAAACTGAAATAAGCAACTTAAGTTAAACTGCTTTTGATCTACAAAATTGAGTGGAAAGGAGCAAAGGTGACGACAATCAATTAATATCACAAGAAGCAGTAACACCCATCCCCATGTACGTGCGCGCGATCACATACATTTGTCTGTTCATATATATACATTATATATAATACAGAGAGAGAGAGAGGGAGGGGGAGAGAGAGAGAGAGAGAGAGAGAGTTCATACTTGTATCTGGAAACCTGAAATAATTGCTCAGGTATTTGGCCACTCAGATCATTCGAAGCAAGCTGACTGCAAAAAAAGTGTTATCAGTGCCATATAAAACTGAATAGGTAAACGTGGACAAGTTTATTGCTTAACGTTAAAAATTTCATTGGACGGTGAAAAGGCTCTGAATTCGTCAAGTAAAAACGTTTAAGTTGCCATAATATACTATACTACAAGACACTTACATGCTAACCAAGTTTGGAAGATTTGACAGTGATTCAGGAATTGATCCCGTAAGATTGTTTTGACTTATAATCCTGCTTGCATGAACAAACATCTTACTTCTGATAAGATTAAAATTGGGAAGATGCTTATGAAATTCTTACAGTATGCTTACAAGTAAGTGAGATTCTTTAGGTTGCCAAGGGAATTTGGTATTTCTCCAGTTAAACGGTTATTTTCCAGATCCAACATCGTCAAACTTGTCAAATTTCCAAACTCCTCAGGTATCTTACCAGTTATACCATTTCCTTGCAATGATCTGCAGTAAACATCCGTATCAACTAATTGATTGTAGGCAGTTCAGTGAAGACATCTCGAGTGGATGATGACAAAAAGTATTTCTACTTTATGTTTGCTAACATATATTCTTTTGAAAATAGACATTTCTTCCAAAAATAGAGTTCTTGAAAAAACAATCACTGTTTTCTTAAAAAAATTGTTTTAAGGAAAAAGGATATAGTGAATCCCAGGATAAGTGCCATCACAGAATCCCCTTATAAAACCTTGTTTGCATTACAATCAACACCTGAAACTTAACATTGGAGTAATTGCTGATGATGAACTTCATATATGAAGACAAACTTTAATCTCTAGGATTACCAAAAAGACGAACTCTTAAGTACATCATAATGAGTCATAGCTCATTAATATCAAACTTCCCGACTTAACAACCCCCTCTCTGCGGCTATGGAAATTTAGGCTTCATAGTATCTGGTTTGGAATATTAAATTCATTTAAGCGGATTAGTTCCCTAAATGTCCTAGATTCGGATAGCCAGATAAGTCACCAAGGATCTCACATATATAATGAAATGATCAATTCTAATACAGCAAAACTCTAAGAGTACAGTAGTGTATTTTTATTTTTTGTTGGTAAGACATCTATGGTGGATTTGCAAGCAAAAGTTAATCCAAAAAATATTAGAATAAACATGCAGAGGCCAAAAGAATTGGTTTGTGAGAAATTGTTATCAATGAAGAAAAGATGTCATAATAAAATGACTCTACGATTTAGTAAGAAAATATACTGCTCGCTATCTTAATAGATAATGATAACAGGAGCATAATATTATAAGAAGAGAAAAAAATTCAACATAGCACCCAAAAATGAAGACCTACACAGATGTTTATTACTCCCATCAAAGATAAACAAACATATTAATTTCTAAAAACACAGAGAGAAATTGCATCAGGCAAATTATGGTAACCAAAACTAGAATAATTACACAAACAACAAACTGTATTGCTTCAACTTCTTACACATACAGTGACTGTAGGGTCGTCAAAACCCCTAATCTTGGAGACAAGGTTCCGGAGAATCCCATATTAGTCAGTGACCTGCAAAAAGATACATGATCATGCATCACATCTTACTTTTAAAAAAAAAGAAGAAGAAGAAGAAGAAGAAGATCATGCACCAGCTATAAAGCTGGAAGTGACACAAGGAACAAAACGTTTTCTGAATGCAGCAACTTCTGACATTCAGGAAATGGTATTTAAGCATACACATATTCAGGAGGAAAATTTCTTATCACGAAGTTTCTTACAAGGTGACAACTTTGCTATTACTGTCACAGATAACTTTGGACCAAGTGCATGGATTGACTAGATTCTGATTCCAATCAATGAGCTGAACAGCATTTAGTGAACCCTTCAAAGCATATAATGCATCTCCTGAAACAGGTGCCAAGAATATGAATTATCCACTAAAGTAATTTCGCCAAACCCACACATTCAACTTTGAAATAAGAGGTCTAAAATTCCATATCTCCGGCTGAAGCTCATTATACTGTAAAAAATAAAAAACCAACATGGCAAAACAGAAAAATGTGAAGCCAGAATGAAAAACCAAAATGTCTTCCATTTCTGCAGACAAGGAGAGGGGAGAAAGGTATATAGAAAATTGCCTCGTGAAACCTTTCCTATCATTCACTCGATATACAACTATTACTTCCATCAGTAGTTCCCAACCTATTATGATAAAGGACACAACAGGCCAGCCCAATATGTTCTACTTTCTTCTACTGATATGAGAACTCATAATGGCAGAAAGAAAAAATGAAGTGAGATATAAAAATGAATGTATATTCTACAGCAGTTGGATGATTTATACAGTGACAATTAGCATAATACCTTGGGCATCAGGTGAGACGAAAGAATGCAAAAATGCCAGTGATATAACTGCAATAAGCAGGTCCATCTTCATTAATGCCATAGCAACTGATCTAGATCAAGTCAGAATCTGCTTCCAGTCATAACTTCATACATTTCCCTTTTTACATGTATAAGCATCCAGCCTCTATCAAGTATTCAAACAATGCATTAAAAGCATTAGAGTTTTTATTTAGCTACAAAAGCTCAATATGTGATACTACCCTAAAAAGGCAAGTAAGCATTGATATCAAGTATAAATTGATGGGGTGGGGAAAAGGATGATGGATAGAAGATTGATTGTTAAGCAAGACCTGCATTTGTGAAAATCAGTTAAGTCATAGGCCATTGCTTTGCCAGGTAGAGATAATCTATAATTATTGATTTCTTAAGAGGGAAAGCTTCTAGGATCAAAACCAATTGAAAGGCAAATAAAGCTGAAAGAATTCCCATTTAATTGCACAAGACCCCATGGGTAATAATGCGTTATGGACTAAGCCTTAATCACACGAGCAATAAATAAAAACAAGCAAAGCTAACATGTGTACAGTGATTACTGGCTCTGTTAAGAGAGAAACCCCATATAAATGTATTAACTAGCATATATGGACTTGGGTTACTCCTCTTATTCCTTTTTAAGATAGAACCTCAATACCCAATATGATAAATAAGCTCAAACAAACAATTTGATCAGTTTAGAGCTCAAACAAGTATTCGGCTTCCGAGATTGGTGTGATCAAATGAATCACCATCTTGCAAGGAACATATTAAGGGAAAATTTTACATTGATTAAGTATACAAATATTTAACAATAATTAAGGGTCTGAGCTACTTTTTTTTTTCAATCTTTTAAATGTAACCTAAAGTCTTAATATGGTATTAAAGTCCACTACGCTCAATGAGCAATTCAATCTGTCTACATCTCAAAACGAGAAGTCGAATTCCAAAACTAATTTTCTCAAATGAGCCACTGCTTAAAGGTTTGGAATACTCCTCCTAATAAGGTTGATCTTGTAAAATTGAACCTTAAGATCCAATAAGTTCGCCCTCGATGCGAGAGGTACTTCAATCTGCTAGCTGCAATTTTTAACTATAATAAAGGAAAGGCGTGTGAATGTGAGTGTTTTCACATTTGTCGCATTCCCCCCCCCCCCCCCCCCCCAACGAAGTCAAAGAAAGAGTTGATCTCATTGTTCCGAGTCTCTTATATGGCCGAAGCCCTGTCTCTATGCGAAAGCTCTCTTGGCCGAAACACCCTTCCCATCCGCAGCTCTCTCTAGCCGAAGCGCTTGCTGGATTTTAAGGGATCTGTAAACAATCTCCAGGAATGATTAATGTAACGTTTATATTAATAAATGTCAGGAGTGTCGCCTAGGATGTAGGACGGCTGACCCGTTGTCAATGTATTAAATGTATGAATGACAGAGTGATGACGCTTCGACCAGAGAGATGAGATCACGTGGTTCTAATCAAACGGCTACCAAGTCAACCAGAACTCAATGAATAGGCAACTCTTGTAATTAATTGAGGGATAATGCCACTCTAAACACTTGAAACCATATTCAATCTTCTCCCTTGCTTATTTCATATTTATTTGCTTGAGTTTAGATTCCTTCTACTTTGGTTGAGTTATTTATGATTGTTTGCTTATTTGTAATTATCTTTGATCGTATTTTCGGTATTCTAACATTTTTGTCTCGTGTCGTAGAGCATGTCTCATGTCCATAAATGTCATCCTTTTCTGTCCGAATCTCCAGTTAAAACGTGTTGAAATTTACTTGTATGGACGCGAGTGATCCAACATCGGTTGTCCACGTAACCATCACGGAAAACGGGGTCAACAATCATCATGCTTGGACTTGGATAGGCAGACAGAGAATCCGAGTGAAAGAAGTAACGAAAGTATTACAGTAAGATCATTTTCTATGGTGGCTAGCAGGGTTCTCAATCAGCTAACTTTAAATTGTTCCAAAAACATTATAGAGTAAATAACCAGATTAATCCAGAAGAAGAAATTCGGAAAAATCCCCGTATTAGAAGCCCTCAATTTAGCACCTAATTTATTGAAAAAATGTCCCAAAAATCTTGATAACAAGAATTAAACAACTAAAACCACCTCCTAAAAA
Source organism: Fraxinus americana (assembly GCA_035079005.1). Lineage (NCBI taxonomy): Eukaryota > Viridiplantae > Streptophyta > Magnoliopsida > Lamiales > Oleaceae > Fraxinus > Fraxinus americana. Next base: position 9,582,850 of record CM068716.1, on the reverse strand, counting down.
TCTCCAACCTTCACTTTCTCTCAATTCCATAATCATGAGCATATTACAAACAAAAGTAAAAAAAGGAGCATACACAGTCTGTATACACGTGTTTTTGTCAGTTTTGAGGAAAAGTACCTGAGTGTGAATCAGAAACGGGTTCTGATTAATTTGAAGAAGGGTCTCTTGAACTGCAATTTTGCAACAAATCTGAAGTAAAAAGAAGCTTCTGTGCTTTATTTTCAACAGTTTCACTTTTTTTTACCGTAGACTTGCTGCAAGCATGTGAGTTGTGCTTATGAAGAAAGAAGACTCGCTTTTTGTCTCTTCACGAATTTCTAACGTCGTCAATTCTCTCAGGAAAAACAAGGGACCGTGATTCGGAAACTGCTGGCTCCCAAAATCCCAACTGGTAAAGTATTTTGTACTTCTAAAATTCACAAGGCGCTTAAGGATAAAAAATGATTGGAAAGAAAATATTTTATAGTATTTTTTTGGAAATTGTAATTAATTGTCCATCTGAAAAATATTGAAAGTTTGGTATCTATTTGATTTCGTTTTTCATGAAAATTGTCCATTAAAGTGATAATTTTTTCTAACATTAGGTCTAAAATTTGTTCCAATTGACAAAAAGTTCAAAAAAAAATATGAAATTTTTTTTTTATCATACCGAATATCATTCGTTTGGTTTTGTTTTACATGAAAATTGTCAATAAAATTGAGAAATTTTTTTACCATTGTGTCTAATTTTTTTTCTAGTTACCAAAAAAAAAAAATTAAAAAAAAAAAGAGGCTGGAAAATGAAAAACCAACCAAACCACAAAAAAACAAATTCCACTCACGCATGGAAAATGGGCGCATGAGTGGAATTTGTTGAAAATCAATTCTAGGCAAAAACTTGTGTATCAAACACAACAAAAAGATGGAAAGGGAAAACACTTTCCATTTTCTAAGGAAAAGGGTGTGTATCATACACACCCTAAAAAATTTTGACTAATACTTTTGGTGGGTATTTGATGGGAATTAAAATTAGATTTTAATATATTGTGATAGAAATCTTTAAAATATGTGATTGAAAAATAGTGGAATCCATAAAAAAAATGTGGTTAATATTAAAACCTTGTTTGTTTCTCATTAAAATCAGATTTTAATTTAAGTCAAAATCAGACAATTAATATTAATCATATCTTTCATGGGTCACACATCTTTTCAACCACACATTTTAAAAATTTCTATCACAATCCACTAAAAATCTAATTTTTAATCCCCACCAAACACCCACTACGACTTTAACTTAGATTAAAATATAATTTTAATTCGAAACAAATAAGGTCTCAAAGCAATTTTCTATTACTCACCTTTTTTAGTACTTTTTCTTTCTTCTGTCGTTCGTTCAAATAGTTTACAAAACTAAGCCTTTTTATTTAGACACTGTTTGAACCACATTATTCTTTCAAGAATGCATTTTTAATAATATTTTGGTCCAAAAAATGTGAATAGAAAATAAATAAAAATTTTGAATTTACTTATAATATTATTTTATTAAAAAATATATTTTAAAAAAAATGAATATCAAGCATGGTATTAGTCTGTCATCGAAATATGCACTTGTTAAAAATATAGAACTCATTGAAAATACAAGAATGAAATGAAGTGGTAGTGATCGTTATATTAGAATTTTTGTCACTATATTATAATGAGGTTTTTAAAAAGAAAATAAAGAACTAGAGAGTGCCCTTATGTCACTTTTAATGAACCTTTATCGGAATATTTCCATCAGATATACGTTAGGAAGAACAGTATAATGGGATAAGACGATTCAATTTTCATATGAGATAGAGAAGAAGATTGAACTGTCATATCACATTATTCCATATAAGTTGTCGCATCACCGATATTTCATTATTTTAATGATAAAAAACATTATTCCTTTTTATATATAAAAATAATATTGAAAATTTAATTAATTTAAGGAGATGATAAATAGAGATAATTTAATTATGTCCACCCAAATATCCCGACGAGACAGATAAGGAAATGGTCGTCCCCCATTATCCCTACTTTCTATCCATATATTTTGTAATACTTACAATTTATTAATCATTTATTATTTATATATTTTCCATAAAACATGTAATTTATAAGTACTTAAAAATTTTAAGCTGTGCCAATCATTCACCAAGTAGAAGCAAGCTTTTTAAAAAAATTATTTTTGTATTAAATATTGAAAAACATATGAAAGAGAAATGTACTTGAAAAACCGAAATTGAGACAGAAAATCTTCCGTCCAAGGTTATGAATTCCAAGTTGCTTAACTATTAATATTTAATGATTATAATCCAATAATGATTATAATTCCACTCATCCCACTAGCCGAAGACCACAAGTAAAAGCCACCCACAAGTCAATTGGTATTATCGATCACACATTTTAGTGGGGTTGTAAAGTTTGTGACTTGTGTTGTCAATTCAAAACTTGAACATTTTTTAGAGCTTGTTTGGGAGAGATTTTTGAGAAAAGAATTGATTTTGAATAGTGATATGATGGGAAATATGTGGTTGAAAAAAAAGAAAAAATTATTGATGTGATGAAAAATATTATTTTATTGAAGAATGTATGGTTGAAAATGAGAATTGATTTACTGTAGGAAAATTTAAAATCCCTCCCAAACAGAGCCTTACTAACCAACCGAATTTATCTAGAAACATTTAACTTGAAAAAGACTACATGTTAAGATTGGATGCATTTGGATCTAGTGAAGATTCTCCCTTTCAAAGAAATCATTAGTTCCATATCAACTATAGAACCGGACTGAAATCGATGGTTCCGTTCCAGTTTGGTTCGATTCGATTCTTTAGTTTATATTAAAAGATTATAAAAATAAAGTATGAAATTACTTTTGGGTATCTATTATGAAGGAAATCGAACTGAACCACATATCGATGATAATATTAAAAATAAAATCATTGGTTTCATATCCAAATATAGAATCGAACCAGAATCGATTTCATTTTCGATTTCGGCCATGACATATTCTTTATATTGAAAAATTATAAGGCCCTAATTGAAACCTGAAATTTTCCATGCAAATCTTCCATTTTCCAAGTTTTGGGCTGTTTGGTGGCCAACATTTTCCCTGGAATTCATTTTCCAATTTTCATTCTCGCACCTCCTTCGCCCACTTTTCAATGAAATTGTTTTCTTGTTGTTTAGGTGGTTTTTGATCTTCCACTTTTTTTCTTTGCAATTAGAAAAAATTCTAAATATAATGGTAAAAAAATTTATCACTTTTATTGATAATTTCAATGCAAAACAAAGTCAAACAGACACCAAACTTTTTACATTTTTCAGGTGAAAAATTATACCAATCAAATACAGTTAATTACAATTCCCTATAAAACAATTCAATTCTCTAAGGGTCCGTTTGATTGCAAAGTTGAAAAATGGGTGGAAAGAAAATATTTTACAGGGAATTGATTTTCCTAGAAAATATTTTACTGATAATTGTAATTAATTGTGTTTGATTGGTAAAATTTTCTATAGAAAATGTAGAAAGTTTTGTGTCCATTTGATTTCGTTTTTTATGGAATTTGTCCATTAAAGTGATAATTTTTTCTACCATTGGGTCTAAAATTTGTTCAAATTGTAAAAGAAAAAATTTGAAAAAAAAAAATTGAAAAAAAAAAATACCATACAGAATATCATTCGTTTGACTTTGTTTTGCATGGAAGTTGTCAATAAAAGTGAAATTTTTTTTTACCATTGTATCTAGAATTTGTTCACATTGCAAAAAAAAAAAAAAAAAAAGCAAAAAAAAAAAAATGGTGGAAAATGTTTTCCCACCAAATAGGTGAGAAAACAAAATCAAGTTTTTGTGCATCAAATGATTGTATCTAGAAAAAAGTGAAAAATCAATTCCGAAAAAAAAAAGTGCCATCAAACACGACAAAAGTAGGAAACGGAATTTCAATTCCAACTTCCATGGAAAATAAAGGGCTATCAAACAGGCCCTAAAATTCATTTTATTTCCACCCATTTTCCACATTTGCAATCTAACGGACCTTAAAAATAAAATATGAAACCATTGTTACATTGAGAATAGACAAAAATAAAGCATGAAACTACTTGTCATTCTTGTAATCTAACTATACAAATCAATTAAATAAAACAACAAACAAATATCCACTCTAAAACTCAAGATCAACTCATAAAGGTTAAAAAAAAAAATGATATAAGTATTAAATACAGCATAAACCATTAAATTTGAATCGAAATTTAATTCTTAAGAAAATTCATAGAACAATATAAATTAAAAATACGCGTAAAATGTATAACATTATTATCTTTAGTAATCCTCAAGTTTTGATAGTTGACCACTTTAAAAACAACCAGAAATTTGAGTTCTTCTGAAATATTAAATTAAATATATATTTTTTTTTTTTCTATAGTGTTGCATTAAAGTTATAAATTTCAAGTTTATTTATAGAATTTTTTGGATTTGGATTTTTACTACCCATTAGGCTTTGTTGCAAAGGAAAGAAGAATAAACATATCCAAAATGAAATTTTGACAAGATAATTTTGGAATCTAGTGTTTAAAGATTTGGTGCATTTTAATGCATTGCACCCAGCAAAAAGAGAAATTCGAAAAAATTGAATTCATTATTAATTCTTAAGGTAGTATTTAGAATCAAATCGAAACCAATTGATTCACGATTCGTGGTCCCAAAATCGACCATTTTACTAATTCTATAAAATGTGTTCGATTCAATCGGGTCCCCCAAAAAAATATCCACCCCTACTAATAAGTTTGCTTGATGGTAACATGTCACTTTATAGAGTGTGACTCTCAGAGTCATGCATGACGCATATTTAATTCAGAGATTGATGGTAATGTATGGAACAACTTGATGGCAGATGGTAATATATGCAACTAAACATAAATATCAAGTTGTCAACAATCGCCAAACTGTTACAACATCCCCAATAAGCTCTTTATTTGTTACATCTGCCTTATTTTAGAGTCTATCATCTCTCCTGTAGATAAAATTGAATTATAATTGAAAATGAGACTAAATTTAGATTTTCTTTCTATTGAATACCTCCCATTAAAATAGTTATAGTAGATATCACAAGTCATACTTGATTCTAAAATAGATCTTACCTGAGGATAGATGGGACGACTCTGGTGAGATAATAAATATGTAGATCCAGAGTTCGATTCAATCCGGAAGATCCAGGAAGACTATTGCGGCTTCTCTCTTTTCGAGAATTTATACATCTTTTATCAATGTATGAACGGCCATCTCTCGAGCACACGTTTATAGTATTTTTTTCTTATCCCTAAGAGTCGTCTACAATGTATAAAATCTCGAGATAGAACAAGTTTTCATTCCAAACAAAGTAATATTACTCACAATACAAACCTCACAAGCGCATAATACTAAAATATTAACCTGTCAAACAAATTATTGATATAAACTAACAGCACGTCATTTCCTCATCAGAATTCTAATAAACAGCCATTTGGAATTCAAAAAAATACATGAAAGATAATTTTCCCAGTGCCAAGGACACAGAAACTTTATACTAGAGAGCTCATACATCATAGGCGTGTAACAGAAAGATTATTAGAATGCTACCTCCACAACTGCATAAACCGTCTTGAAGATAAAGAGAACATCCATTTTCTGAAGTGACCAGGGATCTAATTAGAATACGATTCATCAAAATGCTTCCATCTTTCAGTAGTAGGGCATGTAGCGCATTGGCCTCCTGAACCTCGGAAACTTCCTGCAACATGCAGAAACGTAAGTCACTTGTTTTTACTGGAATTACACTAGGAGGTTGAGGTAAATGATGATTAGAAACTCACCCGTAACCATATGGGGGTACGTACGGCCTCCTGTATCTATATCCGAGGTAAGGATTGAAGCGCCTTCCACGATATTGTTTCATTCCAGGAACATTTGTCCTTTTTGCCATAACCTGCAAATGTGAAAAGTTATACACCAACCAGGCAAACGCTTACCAACAAAAAATCTCCATCTAGAAATTTTCTTTATTCTTGCCTCATAGACCCAACATTATTCATGTAAATTTCCACATAAACGTTGCCACATTTAAGATTCATTTGCTTACTAACAAGAAAGATGTAGTAACAACGTAAATATTCATTGCCATGTGGTTTTCTTTTGTTTGGTTAGTTGGGGGAGAGGGAGAAAGAGTAAATTTTGATTGACACACTTTTCCTTCTCTTGTTTCTTTTATCTGGTATGTGTGGGTTGGGGTGGGGTGGGGTGGGGGGGGGGGAGCGGAGGGGGTGAGAGAGACATTAACCTTCAATTGACGTCCATGCAGTTCAGATTCGTTCAGCTGTAGAGCCTCTTGAACAGCTTCCTGTTCAAGAAATTCCACATATGCAAAGCCCTTGGGCTGCCCAAACTTATCAGTCAAAATAGTCACACGATTCACTGTTCCGCATGACTGGAAATGCTGCTGAACTTCCTCGGGGGTACATGCATAATCAACCTGAAATCAATGAATGGCAAACTGAATGAAAGATCTATTTCCAAGAAACTAATTTTACACATTTATCTCATACTATTTGATCCAAACCGCATCAGAAGACACTACTAGTGTATATGTGCAATGCACATGTTAAAGCAAGAACAAAGAAGAAATCATATCATCGTTAACACAGTTTTTCTAACCACCAATAGAAGTACTTTATCGTCCAACAGAATTAACTCCTCTGACAGGCTTCATTTTTCTATTTCATCCACATTAACAGGGACCTCTTATTTCATCCCAGTATGTCAATTCAGAACTAGGCATTACGTATTTACTTAAATTCTAACGCCCCACAGACATGAGCTTATCCTAGTGTGACATATTGCAGTATGTAAATGAAGAGCAAGAGATTACTGTTTAGTTGCAAATCTACCGTCTCCAGACATTCAAGGAAAACTCCTACATTTAAGATAATTTCCTCTTCCTCATATACAATCCCTATAAGAGGGAGGTTCGACCTCCTGCCCGGGTTCGACCTCCTGCCCGGGATTAATTTTAATCTAGATAACCTCTTAATAATAAAGTTTCATGCCTATTTAAAATTATTCTAGCAAAACTAAATACAACAGTATTAGAAATTCACGTTTTGCGTTTCACATTCGTCAAATCAAAATTATTCAAAGCAAGGTTGTCAAGTTATCATATAATCCAATGGATACTGATTCGGATTAATTAATTTTATCTAAGAAGAGAAATATTATTGCGTACTATTTAAGATATAAAGTAAATAAATTTCTCCCCTCTCTAACCGCTGAAAGCTTTATATAAGGTGTTTAACACAATATCATAGCAGCAAAAGTTAAATAACTTCAAGTCTCAATGCCATCTATTAATGAAAATTCCTTATACAAGCGAGACTGAAACGTTATATTTCTTTAAAATAGATGTATTTCATAAACGGATCTTCATAGAACCACGCCATTTGTAGAAAATGATTCAGAATAATGAAAACACAAAAAATTTATAATTAAGGGTTGAAGAGCATTTCTTAAATGGTTCTTTTGTCAGTGATCTGAACACAAAAGGGACAAATAAAATAAGGCTGCAATGAAGTAATGACACCTCACCACATAAGGTTCAATAACAAATCAAATCTGAGGCATTGGCATCCACCACCCACCATCAGCAATGACCCTTGGACAGTATAGGCATGGCAGTGACTAGCCTCTTCATATGCATATGGATTTGTACTCTTGTGCATTATGTGGAATTTTACATCACAGCATAACTACATAGTTTCAACCACTCACAAAACTTTGGGCGTTGAGAAAGGCAGAAACTAGCTCTGCCCCTGTGCAGATTTTCAAACCTTTTTCAATCACTACATGACCCCATTTAGCATTCAACTTCTTTTTTTTTTTCCTTTTCTAATTTTTTTTCCTCTTCCTTTTCCTCTTCCTTTTTCTTTTTTTCTTTTTTTCTTTTTTCACCTTTTTTTCTTTTTTCCTTTTTTCCTTCTCTCAAATACTTTTATATTTTTTACATGGGGACTTGACAACATTTTTCCTCTTATTATTTTTGTCTGATCCTTTTTCCTTCTTTTTTTCCTTTCCAAAATTTTTTCCCACTCATTACAGACAGGCAGGTATGAATATCCTAGCTAAAAAGCCAGCCTACTTAAAGGCAAAAGAACTCCTTTCACCATCAATACATGGTTAATTCCAGTGCTATTCAGGTATAAAATGACCTGCGGTAATAGCAAGACAAGTCAAACCCATGACTCCTGAAAAGCATCCAAATCCAACAAAAAATATAATTTGAGCAAATTGCAGGATACGTAACAAAATAGTAAAATGGAGAAATAACTTAGAGTACAGTTTACAAGAATTTAGGATGCATTAATACTGAAATAACAAGAGGACACAAACTAGCAATTTCAAATGCAGTCCCAAAAACAGAAGTAAAAAAAAAACCAAGCAGCACAAGTATCAACTCCAATCTGACTGGATCCTACCAAAACATAAGTCCACTGCCTAACCAAAGAGATTCTATGATTAACAAATTACTGGTTTGATGATATTCATGAAAACCAATGTTTAAATTTCAAATCAATAAAGATCCATTTGATAACTTGAATTAATTTAGAGCTTTTTCTATTTTGTTTCAAATATCTGAAAACAAGAGTTCTTATGAACAACTAGAAATGTAAAAGAAAATACGAAGATGTTTTATCATGTAAAGCATCTGAAAAGACAGTCATCAAAGAGAATGTAACACTTGATCCTTACATTGCCAACATAAATGGATCGTGAATCGACCTCCTCCTTTGCCTGTGAAGCAGCAGCACCAGTAGGATCTGCAAAAGACCAAAATAAATAAACTGTGGAATCAACAAATTGTGAAGGAGAATGAACAAAGATATCAAAAGAGCAACTAAATCATTGTTTTTCGATATTAATTACAGAAAGAAGGCAGTGACTATTTCATATTACAAGAAAATGCAGCCAACAATCAGAAAACAATTGCTAAGGCACATAAACTCACTGAGTCACTGTGGCTATTTCATGCACATCAATATCTGTTTCTCATTTTTACTTGTAACACTTGCTTCCTGATGGCATACAGGAGTTTTCTATGGAGATGCCTTCGGTTCTGTTACATCTACTCCAACTCACAGATTGTTCCTGCCTTCCATCATTTACAGTCTGCAGAAAATAATTGTCCCTATACCCTATCTTTTCCTTTTAACTTTTCCCATAAAAGAATACAACTTTTGAAGTACCTGAGTTCTAATTCTTCCACTAATGCTAATTGTTGCCATGCAGTGCTGCCTATCCTATATTATGTCCTTTTATGGCTGCTCGGTTGTGAACACCTTTCAGTAGCCTCCTCTCTCCCTCCCTCTCTCACATATACAAGTGTGCACACTCATAGAGAGCGAGAGACCAGCATCTCCGGTTAATTTTAGAAAAGTTGGTGACTATACAGTGCTTAACAAGTCAATTTTTTCTTTAAACTTTGTAGGTGGGAATTGATCAGCTCTGTTATGCCAGCCATTCATCTCCCTAAATTTTAAATGATGAGTTTTCAAATTACCTGCTTTGTCATGCTAAGAAAAAAATCTCAAAATCGTTCAAAGTGGTTAAAATAGATGGTTCAAGTACGAATATTATGCACATCTAGTTACTATTTTTGATGGATAAAAAGTTCTGAACCGAAATTCGAGAAAGAGAACCCAAACGAATTTTTTTCGATTTCGTAAGCGGGTATTTGACTTCAAGGTTCCAACTACATGTTATGTCGATACGCCTATTTAAAAACAATAGCATCTCAAGGGTCTACAGGAAAAAAATAATAATAATAATATTAATAGATTTTACATATGCCTTCATTTACAGGAAAAACAGGTTTGTGCATATGTATTTTGGTCAAATAAAACAGATAAAGAGATCCAACAATAACAATAACAATAACAATAAAAATAACAACAACAACAACAACAACAATAATAATAATAATAATAATAATAATAATAATAGATTTTACATATGCCTTCATTTACAGGAAAAACAGGTTTGTACATATGTATTTTGGTCAAATAAAACAGATAAAGAGATCCAACATCCATAATTACAAAGTCATACACACTTGCAGTTGATTTATTTCTAAAAATAAAATAAAATAATAATAATAATATTTGCAAGAATATAAAGAAAATCCCCATTATTTTTATCCAGTAATAACACTTGCTAAGCAAACAAGCTCCTCTAAGATTAAAACTACATTTTAAAGGAATAAAAGAAAATGCAATACATGCCCATCACATAAATTCTGGCCTAACTTATGATAAACAATAATTAGAAACCCTAGAGCAAGCTTTCAAATTAAAAATAAAAAAGAAAATACCTTGAACAGTACCCATCTCCTTTTCAACTTTCGCCTGCATTTCGCGAAGAGCTGCAGCTTCCTCTTCCATTTCTTTCAATCGCTTCTTCATCTCATCCAGCTCCTACAATTTCCCAGTCACTCAAGACCTAATTAATCAAATTCAATAGGCAAACATCCACACAAACACACATATACACACTCATCGAGCTCCCACAAATTCCCACAATCCCACATCCACTAGGCAGTTGGACACAACTAATCAGATTCAATAGGCACCCCACCAACACACGCAGATATACTCATCTAATTGCTACAAATTCCCAAATCCACTCAGACCCAAGTGATCATATTCAATAGGCATCCTCCCAGCCACAAGCTCGAGAGTGCGGGCACACGCGCACACACACACACACACACAAAACAGAGAGTACCTTGACGGCGTCGTCATCAGCGGTGGTCATCTCGACATCGGCATTGTGAGGGTCGACATCTTCGCCTTCGTCAGGTATTTCTCCCCCGTACACCTCATGCTCCTCTTCCTCCATCTCTCTCTACTCTTGCAGAAAATCGGTTCTGTTGTCACTGCTCGTTTATGTACATGCCCATGGATGTGTATTTTTGGGTCGGATAGGTGGGAGAAATTATTGGAAATACCCAAAATTGAAGCCTACCCTTCCCTTGACCATTCAACCAACATAAACGACCTAAAACACCCCAAAAAATCAAAATTACAACCAAGTCATTTTAATATAAGATAGATTTCATTTTAGTCCTTAAAACTTTAATTCTATTCCAGAGATTCGACAAATTGTTTTTTGCTTATAATAAAAATTTAAATTTTTTTCACCATCAACTATTTCCACCTTTCTTGAGCCCTAGAAATTTGATAATGATTAATAATTGTATTTTTGAATTAATTGTATTTTTGTATTTTAGGACCTCACACTGATGGCATCAGAGCTATAAGAAAATAGAAGATAATAAAGAAATTTGCGTAGAATAGTATGTTAACAATTCTACTGAATACTTAGATACTAATTGTTATATCCAGTATCTTATTAATAAATCAAGAAATTTGATTGAAAAATAAAAGACTCACATAGTCTTAAAATAAAGAAAATTACTTTTCTTCTAATAGATTTTGATGAAGGTTTAAAAGAAAACTTAGGATCTCTTGTTAAAATACATATTTATAATGAAATAAGAACTTTGAAAACAATTCAAAAAGTTCTTAATAGTGAAATCAGGAGAATTGAAGAATCAGAGCCCTATAGATTATGAAAATTGAAAATTTAGAGGATTTAGAAATTGAAGTATACGAAGAAGTAGAAGGATATGCTTTAAAAGGAAAATTTAATTGGGATAAATTTAGAAAAATCAATAGAGCATAATTAAATCTAAAACTACCTGGGGAAAATAGATTATTTAATATTTTAGGATTAGCTTTTAGAAGAAAGAAATTAGTCATTATTGAATATCATGAAATAGAAAAAGCCATAAATATTAAACATACACAAGGAAAAATAAAATTAAATCTAATAACAAAAAGAAATATTAATGAATTTCTAGGAAAATTAAAACAAGAAAAAAGAAATAAAATATCTTATGTCTATCTTGTTGAAGTACAAATAATAAGGGTTAATTTCACAAATGGTCACTGAAGTTACATGAAAATAACAAAACGGTCACTGAAGTTTCAAAGTTTCAGAAACGGTCACTGAAGTTTGAAATTTCTTTCACAAACGGTCACTGAATTTTCAGATTTTTTGGGCAAGTTTGAGGCAATTTTTCGACAACTTCCGACCACCAAAATCATAGATTTCGGATACTGTTGGAAAGTCCACAATGTCCTCTTCAATTCCCAAAAAAAATCTCCCCAAATTTCCAAGTGATTCGGTCGGAATAAACCCGCGAAGTCGGCACCCGAAAATTATGAAAATCTGCCCAGATTTTCAGATTTTTTGTGCGAGTTTGCGGCATTTTTTCGACAACTTCCGACAACCAAAATGGCCAATTTTGGAACTGTTGGAAAGCCCACAATGTCCTCTTCAATTATCAAAAAAAATCATCCCAGAACTCCAAGTGATTCGGCCGGAATAAACCCACGAAGTCAGCTATCCAAACTGGGCAGATTTTCGGACTTTCTTGGTAGCTGACTTCGTGGGTTTATTCCGGCCGAATCACTTGGAGTTTTGGGGAGATTTTTTTTGGTAATTGAAGAGGACATTGTGGGCATTCCAACGGTATCCGAAATCAACTGTTTTAGTGGTCGGAAGGTGTCGAAAAAATGCCGCAAACTCGACCAAAAAATCTGAAAATCTGGGCAGATTTTCATAATTTTTGGGTGCCGATTTCGCGGGTTTATTCCGGCCGAATCACTTGGAATTTTGAGGAGATTTTTTTTGGTAATTGAAGAGGACATTGTGGGCTTTCCAACGGTATCAGAAATCTATGATTTTGGTGGTCGGAAGTTGTCGAAAAATTGCTTCAAACTTGCCCAAAAAATCTGAAAATTCAGCGACCGTTTGTGAAATAAATTTCAAACTTCAGTGACCATTTCTGAAACTTTGAAACTTCAGTGACCGTTTTGTTATTTTCATGTAACTTCAGTGACCATTTGTGAAATTAACCCCAAATAATAATAAAATCATGTTTTAAAAATGAAATTAATAGCTCTATAATACTTAATTTACAAGATGAAAGATGTATAACCGCAGAAAATGGAATTTAGGAATAGTTAATTGAAATTTAGCTTATGAAAAATTAAAATTTACTTGTTATCCAAAATATTGTGTGCATATAAATTATAAAAATTTAGATGATTGTCTTAGTTTACATTTTAAAATGACTAATAAAATATTGAAAAATGATGATAAAGTTTTTACTATACAATATCCAGGATTATATTGTTATACAAATAGTAATTATGGAAATATATCCCGTTTGGCACCCATTTTTTTCTCATTCTCATTCTCATTTTTTTCTCTTTCTTTATTTCAACCACACATTCTATCAATAAAATAATATTACACATAAACCTAAAAATTCTCCTTACTTTTTAACCACACATTCTTCCATCAATCACTATTCAAAAACATATTCTTTCACAAAAATGGGTGCCAAACACCCCCATAAAAAGAAAAACCATTTATAGAGATTGAAGAAGAATTTAGAGATATAGGGGAATCAATTCTACTAGAGAACAAGATATAGAAGAAATAAAAAATTTTGGGATAGGACATGATGATGCCATAAATATAGATCAACCTATTATACCAAAACAAATAATTTATAAATAAAATAAGATTATTATTGGAGATAATATATCAAGACACAGTATTTCAAAAGAAAACAAAATAAGAATAGTAGTATATATGGAATTAAATGAAAATTCTTTAATGGAAACAAATAGATAAATGAAAGTAAAATACTTATTGATACTGGAGTAAGTCAGAATCATATTTGCTCTCTTATAGATGAAGGAATTAAAAAGAAAAAAGTAGAACCCTATAATTATAGAAATTTTGAAGGAAACATAAACTCTTGTGATATCATAAGACAAGTTCAAATCAAATTAAGAAATTTATTATTAAGTATAGAATGTTATACTGATAATAACATGAATTTTGATAAACATCCAATATTATTAGGAAATTCATTCTTAAATAGTTTTGATAATTACAAAATAAACAATGAAAGAATTCTTATTACACATCAAGGAACAACTACCTATTGCCCTAAAGAAAAATGAGTAGAGAAATAAAATTTTCGATAAGTGTATTTATACAAATAACTATATTTGAATCTAAAATAATTACTTGTGATTTAATAGATACATGAGTTGAAATAACTGTATTTAAAGAATTCTTATTAACAAAGTGGATTGAAAATAAATAACCATGAACTCTACAAGGAATAACTGGAACAAAAGAATCCTTAAAGTACAAAAATGAAAATATAGAAATTAGAATAGGATAAAAAATAGTAACTATAAGAAATGTTTGCAATTATCATATAAATGATTGTGATATTATTCTAGGAAATGACTTTTTACAGCAGTTTAGTCAATATAGTCAAAATATTTACACTATTTAATTAAAAACACCATGTGGACATTTAATGAAAATTGCTAGAGAATTTAAGTCATTTAGAGTTCAGTCAGCTCAGCGTGGTGAAAAAATAGAATGTATACCAAAATTACTCAATTATTCAATCAAAATAATTATTCTTGATCAAATAAAAGATCTTTTAGTTAAAAATTATAATGAAAATCCACTTGAAAAATGGGAAAAATAAAAAACAACAGCTAAAATAGAATTATTATAACCAACAATCATTATCAGAGTCAAACATATGCTCTATAATAAAGAAAATAAAGAAGAATTTCAAGTACAAATTCAAAAACTTCTTAATCAAAAACTTATAAGAAAAAGTAATAGCCATCATAGTAGCACAACTTTTATGATTAGAAATCATTCAGAAATAAAAAGGAGAAAACATAGGATGGTTGTAAATTATAAAGAACTTAATAAAAACACTAAATTTGATGGATATTATCTACCAAATAAATAAGTTTTAATAAATATTGTTAAGAATAAAAAATATTATTCAAAATTTGATTGTAAATCTAGATTTTGACAAATCAAGCTTGAAAAAAAATAGTATATCATTAGCAGTATTTAGTACCCCTCAAGGATATTATGAATGTATAGTTATGTCATTTAGATTAAAAAATGCACCACAAATTTATCAGAGAAGAATGAATGAAAGATTTAGAACTTATAATTTTCTTATTATTTATGTTGGTGATATTCTTGTTTATTCATAAACATATGAAAATTATCTTAAACATTTTAGAAGTTTTGCTACACTTTGTTAAAAAGAAGGTATAATACTTAGTCAGAAAAATGCAATAATATCAAAAAACGAAATTGAATTCTTAGGAATGATAATAAATTATGATGGAATAAAATTACACTCTCATATATCAGAAAAATAATTTTATTTCCTGATAAACTTGAAAATAAGTAACAAATTCAAAAGTTTTTAGGATGCCTTAATTATGCTGAAAGATTTATAGAAAAATTTGCAGAAAAAATAAAAAAATTTCAAAAACTATTAAAAAAGTCAAGTAAATTAGGATGGAATGAAGAACGTATTCTTTGTATTAAAAATTTAAATGAAAATTGTAAAAAATTTCCTAAACTCGGACTCCCAGATGAAAAGGATAAACTAATTGTACAAACAGATGCATCAGATTTATATTGAAGTGCTTTATTAAAAATCGACTTAAATGAAATTTGTAGATATACTAGTGGAACATTTAATAATGTTGAAATAAATTATTCAACTAATGAAAAAGAATTATTAGCAGTTGTTAAATGAATAAATAAATTCAAAATGTTTTTGTTACCTAAGAAATTTATTGTTCAAACTGATAATACTCAACTTAACGGACTAGTAAATAATAGATTACCAAATTCACCTCAACATAGAAGATTACATAGATGACAAATGCTATTATCTTTCTATAATTTTAAATTTGAATATATTAAAGGAAAACATAACTTATTTGTTGATTTCTTGTGCAGGAATCATGATTTTGGAAAAGATTGAAGCATTTATCAAGGAATTGCAAGATCTTCTAACAGATATTAATGCAGATTATCTTGCTATTCAAGAGGAACATCTTGATATCCGACGAATTTTGTGCAATCTATCAAATAAAGTTGTTGAAAGTGGAAAAAAGATTGATAAATTAAATGACAATAAAGAAAAATAGCTGAAAAATTGACAGAATGTTTAAACTTTTTTGTAAGTTGAAGCCAGGAATACTCTCCTTTAGGAAAATGTGAATACAACCAAAAGGCGAGTCATATCCCATTTTGGGATATTAATACATCCACCTCAAGTGAATATTCGAAATCTAAGAGAAACGACCCTCTTAACTTACAAGAGGAAAATGTCATAACAAAGGGTTTACAATAATTACCAGTCAGTATTGACAAATTGTTGGAAAAATTTACTAGTGGAAAAAGAGCCGTTAAGTCCAGTACTCAAACATCCTTATCAAAAGACCCATTGGAACAGCCTTCTATTATCATTGAATTCCAAGAAAATAAAAAAGCACCACTTGGTGACCTTAAATCACCAAAGGGAATAGTTAATACTCATCACATCAGAACTAATCTACATCCTATGAAGAAGGAGTATTATGAATTTTCAGAATGGGTATATAATTTCAGAGAAGAAAATTTTCTATACTTGATAGCCCTTCCAACAGCGATTTATCCAAGGATCAGTGCAGTTCAAGAAGCAGATCCCAATATTGTTCGAAAATTGGCAACATTTGAATTTTTAGATCGGCTCTTCCCAGGAATAGATCTAAAAGAGATTGAACAATTTGATAAAGAATTCATTAATTGTGTTAAAAAATTCAGTGATAAACAACCAGTTGAATTGAGATTTTACACAATTAGTCCTGAATATAAATAATCGGAATGGTATGGAAAACATCATCTTATCACTATTCGAATGAATAATGGTAATCCACTCACGGAGATTCAGATTTGTAAAGAGTTGCCCACTATTAATAAGAAATTAATGATTTACAAGAGAGCTCTTGGAATAAAATCAGTCTGCTCAACAATGCAGTTCTTTTATGGAGAAAGATACACGGTTTATGGTATAAGCAATGATTCTTATCTATATAGGAGATAAAGAATAAAAAATTCTTGAAGAAAAGATTTGTAAAATTATCAAAGATCAATTTTCTGGAAGTGAAGAATGCATTAAAGAGGCTTGTTAACTTATAGGACACGTCTTCAAGTAAAGGACGATAAAAAAGCGACATCACGGACAGCACCATGTGAGTTTTAAAGCAAAAGAAGACAGCTCAAAAGTTGGAATAAAACAGTTAAAAGAGGCTTTAATAAAGTTATCTACTTTTTGAATTATTGTACTATCCCTTTGAAAAAGTAGAACAATTTGATTGGCCAAAAGTTTCTCGGTGAAGTAAGTGCCTTCTATAAATTGAGGCTCTTCTCTAGAAGAAGATCATTCGAAAATCCATCCTGAATTACCAACATCAGAATATCATATTGAAAAATGATCTTTGTAATCATTTGCATTAAAGAGTAGAAACCACTCTTCGGAGTATATCAATCTTTGTAAAAATCTTTGTATAATAGCTTTCAATCTATTATCAGATCAATAAAATCTTTGAGTTTAAAATAAATATTTTATTACGCTTTGAGTGTTGTTCTACACAGTGAGTTTGTTTGAGAGTTTTGAGTGCCCTCGTGTCCATTTTGATGTGATGCTGTCAGACTTCGGCCAACTCTTGTGACGAAAGTGACCATGAACATTTAATATTCTTGCTATTTGGCGAAGCGTTACATGAAAATTATTATATAAGAATTTTTATAAGATTTTATACTTTGAAGAACTTTTATTATGGAAAGTTACGAATTTTATTACAGAATTGTACCTTTTAGATATATCAATAGTATTGATTATAGTCACATGATAGAAATTTCAGAAACTTATGATAGTTATACTAGAGGAATAAATTTCATAAAAAGAGATATTATATATTATAGAAGATGTCTTACAATTTAATCATTTGAATTAAGAGAAATGTTATCAAAATAAATAATAAAAATGATTATATTTTTCTGGTTAGATAGTGAAAATAGTGAAAGAGCTTTTGAAACTATAGAAGAAGAGCATGTGAGTTGTAATGAAATTGCTGAATTATATGATTTTGATATTAGTTTTGATGATATAGAATAAAAAATGAGAAGACATTTTTCGAATAAATTACCACAAGAATATAGGAAATTAAAATTTAATTTAACTTTAAGATTTTATATATCTATAATAAATAATATAATATATCTTTCTAAATTAAAAGAATATATAGAATACACAAAAAATGATTAGAATTTTAAATATTATAAGAATATGCCTGAAATAATTAAAAAAATTTGCGATAATAAAATAAAAGTTTTACAAGAACAAATAGTAACTAGTAATAATAGTAGAGAGACTGAAAAAGAAATTATTAGTTGATATAAAATTAGAAGAGAATTATTAAGAAATAAAATTATAAGAGAATTAAGAAAAGAAGAACAATTAATGAGAGGAATAGAACAAATAATAAATAATATAGTAACAAATCCCTGAAATTTACTAGACTAATATACGTTTGCCAACAAAAATAAGATTTGATAAATAAGAAATAGAAAATATTAGACTACAAATAGGAAATTATCAAACTAGGGGATGAAATACAACTCAGTTTCAACCTTTAAGTTCATGGAGAAATACGGATGGATTGTTAAATATGACTATAAATTTGACTAATACATTTTTATGGCAACAATTAGGCAAATTAAAATCCAAAGACATAGAAGCTATAGATTGGTTTAATAATATAGATCCAAAAGATGAAATAGCTAAACAAAGATTAGAAGTTTTAAATAAAAATATGTCTAAACAATTATAAAATAAAGGAATAAATTAATAATTTAGAAATTCTTTATAAAGTTAAACTTGAAGAAATTCAAAATCAAATATCAAAAATTGCACTGAAAAATAGTATTAATAAAATTGCAACCTCAGAAGAAAAAATAGATATTATTAATTATATAATTGATATTATATTAAATAAATTAGGATTTGAAATTGACAAACCACCTTATAAAAGACCTAAAGTACGAGTATGAATGATAAAATGAATTTAATTAAAAAAGTATAAAAATAATTGATGAAAAAATAACTAGAGTCGAAATAAGTTATGAAGAAGAAAGGAAAAATTACAAAATAATTTTTTAAGAATAGAAAATCTTTTAGATAGAATAATAGACAACTTAAATAAAGAAAAACCATTTAAACCAGATTACATTAAAGAACTTAAAGAAATTAGAAAGAAAATTGAAAAATATGAAGAATTAATAAAATTTAATGGAGGATTAAAAGTACACATTGAAAGATTATTAATTGATCTAAGAAAAAAAAAATATTATAGAAAAGGAAGAGGAAAAAAGAGAAGGAAATTTAGTTATAGAAGAATAATGAACGAAGATATGAAAAATTTAATATTTGACTTAGAAGATTTAAAAATTTGTGAAGAAATAACTAAAAATCATATGGTAGGAAGAACAATAGGACCACGAGCAGTTAAATAAGAAGAATATGGAAAAACTAGCACAATTAGATATGAAGCAGAAATAGATCCTAGAAGATATATTAATACAAAAGTTGATTTTAAAACTAGAAAAGAAAAAATGTATAGATACCAATTTAAACAAGTATTAAGAGAATCAAACTCAATAAAAATTGCAGGATTATATATAAATTTAGATTGTGAATTAGATGTTAGAAAAGTTATGAATGAAGTAGTAATACGATAACACACTTTAATTATAATCGTAGTAATACCGATAATAAAAATAGAGCTAAATATATATTAGCAACTTTTAAAGGAAATGTAGCTAATTGGTATAGAAAATTAGAAGAAACAACAAAAGATATTTGGAAAGATAGTATTGAAACAAAATTTGGAATTAACATAATAGAAAGAATAAATAGAGTTGCTACAAGGATTTATAGAGAATTTGCAGGAGATGACTGGGTAAATGAAAGTACTAAAGGTAGAATATAAAAAATAGAATATGCTAAAAATAGGATGAAACATTTACAAATTTGTAATGTGTTACCTTAATGAATATTGCATTGAATATAGTAAATATTATTATATGATATTTGGAAGTGGAGCTGATAACAATTATTATAAAGAAGTTTGCATTAAAAAATTACCGCTACCATGAAATAATTATTTTCAAAATAAGATTAAAGAAAAACAATTTGAAAAAAAATGAGGAAGATTATACATTAAGATTTATAATAAGAACTATAAAAGATGAAATAAATACTATGTGTAGTAATCAAATAATATATAAACAATCAGGATTTATACAAGATGTGATTTGTTGTAGAGATACTGAAGTACCAGGAACTTGGAGATGTTATGATTATAAATGAAAAATAAAAAAAAAACCTAAGAAATATAAAAAATATATCCCCCGTTTGGTGCACATTTTGAAGGTAAGAATGTATTTTTACTGTTGATGTGATGTGTAATATGTGATTAAAATAGAGGGAAAAATTATTGATGCGATGGAAAATGAACAGAAGAATGAGAATAAAAAAAATAATGTGGACCAAATAGGGTAATAATAAGTTTAAAAAGTAATATTTTAAACCAAAAAGAAAATATTTTAGAAAAAAATATAAAGCTTATAATAAAAAACCATTAGATAAAAAAAAAAAAAAAGATGTAAATGTTGGAATTGTAATGAAGAAGGACATATAAGTACCGAATGTCCAAAAAAGAAGGTTAAGATATTAATTACAGATTTTGAACAAATTAGAGATGAATGTAAATACGTTAATATTGAAGAGATAGAAATTAATGAAGAAATTTTTGAAAAAAGATAGATTTAAAAGAAACATCTAGTGAGGACGAATAAAAATAAAAATAAAACTAATTTTTTTAAAAAACTATCATAAAGGTTGAGGACATGATTTGCAATAAAAACTCATTTCATTAAGAGAAAAATAGACTTTTATATAAAAAAACCCAAATAGGTCATTCGACCTGGCTAATTTGAAAATTCTCCTGATAGGTGGATAGTTTGTGAACCGGATAGGTGGTTCGGATTTTATTGTTTATAATATATTAATTATCCAACGATTATTTTTTGGATGATTTTAATCATACAACAATTCAATTATTTCAATAATATCTTATTTTTTATTTTTCAATATGTCATAAATGCTACAAAATCTTTGTCATTTATGAATTTCGTATTATTAATTCTCAATTAATTATCATTTACATTAATCTATACTCGGTGAATTTGGGCTCGATAAATCTTGATTTACATGAATCTAAGAATTTTAATGAGTGTTTAAATTTATTATAAATGAATTTATTTTTATTAACGTATCTAATAATTTTAATTAGTGTTTAAATTCAGATATTAGCAATTAATTTTTATGTATCAAATGTAGTATAAAAATGTTGTTAATTTGTTGTAATTTATCATCACAAAAATTTAAATCATAAAAGTTATGTTTTGAAAGTACAATTTTATTCTCTTAAATTTTATTTTCTTTAGTTTGTTTGAGACTAATTAAATCCTTCCAACAAATCGGTATCAAATATTACTTTTACAATATTTATAAAGTATTTTAAAATAATGTGCAATACTCATTCAATTCTGACTAGTTATTTGAAATGAATGAAAATGAAAAATAGAAATAGAAATTTTAACAATAAATTAATAATTATAAGTCAATAGAAATAGAAATTTTAACAATAAATTAGTAATTATAAGTCAATAATTAGCTTAAAATATACCATAAAAAGTTAATAGATTTTCAATGATTGATTCACAAAGAGATGACGACAAGGCAGGATACGATCGAGGCAACTTTCCTGTCCTAGTACCCGTTTAAGGTGGAGCAGAGCAAGGTGGGATGGGGGCCCTTGCCCTGTTTACCTTTTTTTAGTAATTCAGTTTTTATTAATCAATTGTATTGTCTCGTTCATTAAATTGAGATAATAATATATGTATTAATTTTTTTCAATTTATTTATTTATTTATTTTTAAAAGTTAAATTATTTAAATATATTTGATAGACTAAGAGTATATACAAGAGACTCTTTAACGTGAGATACTCTCTATTTTAAAGAGTCAACATTTAAAATGATGTTCCAATAAACTCTTTAAATTAACATTTTAATTTAGAGAGTTTGTTTTGGAGATCTAAACTCTCTCTCTATAATTAAATGCATTTAAAGTGTTTCAATTTTCAATGTAGAAAAATAATAAAATAATCTAAATAAAAGTCAGTTAAAACAAAAGATAAACAAAAATAAAAAATACTTCTTGGGAGTAGTAAAATTAAGTGTTAAATATAAGAGAAATATTTTTCATTCCTAGTGGGTATAAACACAGTTTAGGTGGCTCTAAATGATATATTAAATGAAATGTGAAATTAAAAAATTTATTTAATTTCACATATCATTTAATGCCACATTAAAGCCACCTAAACTATGTTTGTAGCTCCAGTGGGGATGGATAACATTGCCCTAAATATAAAGAGTTTGTTGTAATACTTCAAATTTTGAACTCTCTAAATTTATAAATGCTCTCTAAATGATAGACCATACTCTTTAAAAATAGAGAGTTTATTGGAGATACTCTAAGGCTTTTAAAGATTTTAAAGAAAGATAACTGCTCAGAAAAAATAATTCAATTGGACATTTGGACTTATATTGTTTCATCATATTCTTTAGATAGTCTTAATTGCATTCCTCTATTAGAACGATCGCAATTTCGTGGAGTTTTTCATTACACGTACTGAATTCTTAAATTAAAAATTAAATGAGGTGGGGACAAGGATGAGACCCTTGTTGCCCTTACCCAACTTGGGGCTAAGTTCCCCTTCTCGTTCTCCACCCGAATAGCCAATTAAGCGGATAATCGAACGGGGACGACAATGAGGCCCAAGTTTGACAGATTTTTTTGGCATCCACAACAAAATTGATAATTAACAATTAAAATGATTAGAGTTCAATTTATGAAACTGAAACGAGAACTTCGACAAAATTAGGGAAATAAATTCCGTAAAATGATAGGTGGTTATAACTGATTCACAAACTAATTGGGCACGATTCTATGATCTAAATCGCGATTTCCTACACATGCCAATTGCCACCCATGTATGTAAAATTTAGGTAGATAAATTGTATTGGGCTCTACTTTTCCCGTTATTGTGGCCCATTACGCTCCCTCGAGCCCAATGTTGAACTTCAAATTCTAACTTACTTTTTTCAATCAATCTATGGGTACATTAGGTTCGATATTCTTGTTAAGTAGCATTTCTTCAACAATTGATTTTTCACAATATTTTAAACAATTAATGACACAAATTTTGACAACACTATAAAACTTAATGTACACTTGTTGAAACTTTATGAAACATTAAACTTTATAAAACTAAAAATCTAATTGCTTAATTGCCTAGATCCTCTATGTCAAATTACCAAGAAAATTAACAATGCAGAACATGCCCTAATTCTTTGGGAATAATTCTTTAATATTGGATCTTGATTCCAAATCTTGAATCTTGATTATTGGCTCTTTTGGTTCTCGAACTTGATTGTTACTTCTTGCTCCATAATCTTAATTGTCTCGTCTTTCAATTTAATTAATCTAATCATTCTTCTTGATTCTTGATTTGTTCAATCCTTGTTCTTGATTGTGGGTTTTGAATCTTCCTCTTCAATATGTTTTCTCTTGTATTCTTGTATTGATGGAATGACACAAAAAATGAGAAGTTACATATGAATTGGGGACCATAACTATATTTATAGATTCCATGTGCATTTGGCTCATCGTCAAATACAAGCATAATGGATTCGGTCTCTACACATATAATTCGACCCACACTTTCTTTAGATGCCCTAAACCCAATAATTTAATTCTTCATTAGATCACTTTAATTGAGATCAACTTTAAGATAACATTATACACAATTAATTACATATGTGGGCCCACATGACAAATTAATAAGGGGAACAATACACAAATAAGGTATTTACTTTCACCCATTTCAAAAATCCAAAAACAAGTTTGAAAATTCACAAATCAGGTTTTTTAAAATTTTAATTAATAATTAATAAATTATTAAATCAATTTATTATTAAATATTTAATTCTAATATAATATAATTACCCCACCCCACCTCCACCACCCCAACCGACTTTCCGATCACCACTCTTCTCCGGCGACCGTTCCGGCGACTATTCCGGCGACTGCTCCGATTCCGACGAGTATTCCGATGACCGTTCCGCCACTTTTTAGGTCACAATTCAAAATTTTCATAGGTCACAATTTGTTCATCATTCACAATTTAAAAATTTGAAACTTACGTTACTTATTTTATGGTCACAAACATCAATTTATTGGTCACAAATTGATAATTTTCAGGTCACAAATTAGTAATTTTTAGGTCACACAGCTTGTACTAAATCGGTTTATCGAATTCATTGGTCACAAATTGTTTATTGGTCACAATCACAAAATTTATATTGTGACCACCAAATGTTATGGTCACAGATTATTTCTCCACCACGAATTAAATTTTTTTCATAGGTCACAATTTGAAAAAATCCAAATTTTTATTGGTCACGTCTCTATTTCAGTGAGTCACAGTCACAAGTTCTGGGTCACAGATACCCACCCCTCGACTTAACACATCTCATCCCACCCCCGACCGCCGCCACGACCACCCCCACATTCTCTTGAACATGTGGCCAGTGATCCGTATACAACAAAAACGCACCACCACAGCCATCGTCACTACCCATCGCCACCAACAAACATGTGGCCAGTGATCTGCGTTCCTACCACCACACCTTCACCGCCACCGCCACGACACAGCATCACCGTAAAAAAAACCACTGCACCTCCACCTCCACCGCACCATACCACCACCGTGCACAACAACTCATACCACCACCTCCACCGCACACAGCAGCACACTGCTCACCACACCACCACCGCATCTGTAGCACCACAAAGCACATCACCTTCGCACCCACCACCGCACCGCACACCTCCACCACTGAATCGTCATCACCACACACTCAAAAACTAAAAAAAAAAAAAGGGAAGAAAAATGCACTGCGAGCGGAGCAGATCGCGGGCGGCTCCGCAAAGTTCAAATCGCAGCAGACGACTCACAGCACTGGATCACTGGGCTTCTGTTCCGCTCGCCTTGCTGCCGCTGAATGACTGCTGCCAGATCAGGGGGCGGGTGCAACGAAGAGAGAAAGAGGGAGATGGAGAGGATGTAGGCTTGGTGGCGACTCAGTGAGCACGGTGGCGGTTTGGTGGCGGTATCGACGGGTGCCTGCGAGTAGGATAGAGATGAGAGAGACGAGAGAGTTGGGGGGGAAGAGAAGAGTGAATTTGGGGAATTAGGGTTTGGATGGGTAGATAGGGTGTGGGGTGTGTATATAAATTAATTTATAATATTATTATTAATAATAAAATATTAATTTAAAAATGATTAATTAAAACCTGATTTATGTATTATGAAAGTTGATTCTGTATTTTTGAAAATGGTAACTTAAAAACATGTGTAGGTGTAATTTCCTCAATTAATAAACCCAACAACAAGAAGTCTGTGCAACTAGTTTAATCCTACTTTTTTCTTGCATTCAAAAGAATAATGGTTTTCATCATAAGCAATCCATTCAAAATGGTTCAAAGGAGCCATCATACAAGATCACATAGGATTAGTAAATTACAAATATTTGGAGTTCTCTCAAGTGATTCGCAGAAACAAAAGAAGTACATTTGCGGAGATCGAAGATAAATTATGGAACAAAGTCGAGAGATGGAAAAGATGGTTGTTTTCAGCATGGGCGGAGAGGTTTTTTTGTCAAGGCAATGTTCCTCTCATTGCCCACTTATGTTATGAGTATGTTCAAACTGCCAATGTCTCTAAACTAAGATTCTTTCCCGTTAACAAGCCATTTACGCGCTCTCAAACCGAAGCACGTAACAGAGTGACAAAACATAGTTGGAGATTATTTGTTAATCGGAAACTCCTTCGCAGCTTGGGATTTGAAAAATGAATATTGACAAGACACTACTTTCTTTGTCCCTTCTGATGTGCCTGGTTCCTCCTCCTTATAGAATAGCATCTTGTGGTGATGGGAGCTCATCCGGGATGGAACTAGTTCGAGAGTTGATAATGGGACATATTATTATCTTTGGAGATCCATGGCTGAAATGTGAACCCTCTTCTTCGCCACAACAATCGAATAAGGGAATTGGAAAAGGGTGATTGTACTGAATGAGTGGGGTGGCTGGAATGAGGAATTGATTCCACTGGACGAAAGGTGATCTTATCTATTCGATTAAGCACTGTTAGTAGAGCTGACGGTCTTATCCAGTACTAAGAGAAGGAAGGGCTTACACATCGAAGATCAACTTGGAGAGTTGTCTAACATCGAGTTCTTGTAGTTTGACCAGTTGGTGAAACGTTGTATGGATCCAAAAAAAATAAATAAATAAAATTGGATTTCTCTTCAAATTCAATGCCAACGGCCCAATACTTTCGGATATGGCTAAAATGAAAATCCCAGTTGATTTGGCATGCCGATAAGTGTGTTTTATACACTTACTCGGGATTTTAAATAATGACATTTTGTAATTCTTTCGACGACCTATAACCTAATTTGTGTTATATTTTGTTTATTACGTAAAACTCATGATTTGATGAAGAATTGAAGAAAACAAGCTAAAAATAAAGAAAATTAACGACATTAAAACTATAGGGGCTAAATTATAACATTCCAATAATCGCATTGGGATATAAAATGCAGAATGAAGATGCTATAAACTCAATTGGAGGCAATTGAAAGCTAAATGAACGAAATCATAAGTGAAAAGGATAAAAAAAATGCATTGCGAACAGTTCAATGACCAATTTGCATAGTTGGCCCCAAAATTAGAAGCCATGCGTACGCGAGATCCCATTATAGGCCGATTGAAGCTAAAATTATTCTACCATGTGTACACTCAATTTATACCATGCATACGCATAGCTTTTTGGCTGGGAGAAATATTTCATTTCTTCTTATTTCGACAAGTTTTGGTATTATATCTTTGAAACCTTTAACCTACAATTCGTCCAAAAGAAAAGGATAACCTCCCTTCCACCTAAAAATCACATATTTTACGTATATTTGGAGGCAAAGGACAAGGTGCAATCATCAACCAAAGGCAAATTATACAAGTTAATTGAAGATTATCCATCCAAAATCAAGATTTAAATCCACTTTCTTCCATATTTCTTTGATCTCGGTGATGTTTTTTCATTATTTCTTGTATAATTTAATAATTAGGATGGTTAGCTAGGCTTTTCCTTTATATTAGATGAATGATGAATCATATTATTTGTTTATTTTAATTCAAGACAATTAGTTTCGTATTTTTTGATTTTTTTTAATTGGTTTTGCATTCACATTCAACTATTTAATTATTTGATCACCAATTAATTATTAAGTTGCTTATTGTAGTATAGGAATACTCACAATAAGTTTAGCACGTGGCAAAATCAATACATGTGCAATAGGTTTTAGAAATAATATATTGACATGTACAATCATGTGTAATAAATCTTGTGAATGAATGCATGTTTTTCATATGAATTCAATCTAAGCATATGATTGAGTTGTGTTAAACATATGTTTAATATATTTTGAAAAAGAATATTAAAGAAAAGTGAATTATCGATTGTCTTGAATGCATGAATTTACTATATTACGAATTAAAAATTGAATTAAAAGGTAGTGGGGGATTCAAGATTTCAATACAAATATTCACATATTAAATAAATACTTGTTTACTTTCTTAGTTTAAGATTAATATAGAAAACATACAAATCATATATATTGATATTACATGACTTCGATTCTGATAAAAGTTATTGAACTAGATATTAGACCTTATCCCTTGTGCGAATGATAAACTCGAAATTCACTGATTTCTATTACTTGTCCACAATCTCGTACGTTTGCAGGGTGTCACCCGAACACATGCCTAAGGTTCGGAATCGATAAATTCAGCACGTACATTTTCTTTTATTGTTCCTCAGGTAAACGAGTTTAGAAAGCTATGGGGTTATGGGAGGTGGTAAAACAAGGAGTGGAGGCTTATTTTAGTTCCTCCTCGATCTTGAATAAGAAAAAACTAGTCTCGAGTGAAGATCAAACTAATGAAAATCATGGATCTATAACTGATGAGAAGATTTTAGTTCCTAGTAAGAATAGGATGTTGGTATTGGAAAATATTATATTGATCTTTTATATTTCGAAATATTGTCTGTGATACTACATTTTCATAGCTTGCTTCAGCAAAATGAAAATAATTATAAAATGGATATATAGAGAACTTTCAAGTAGAAGCCCATTCCTTTTCAACAATCCAAATTTTGGTTTTTTTCTTTCTAGTTGAGATAAGGGGAGTAGAAGACGGAGAGGGGGGCAGTCACCAGTGACGAAATGAGTTAGTTACCATGGGAGCTACAGATTTCGAAAACTGTACTAGTCTTCTGGGTGAACTCCATACTTAGAGATGGCAAGTTGGCAACGGGTGGCCGACCTCCGTTTCATCAGATATTTTTGTCACATTGTCTTGTCTCCATACTCCAGTAAAGTGAGACGGGACGAACGGGGCAGGTCACATACCCCATTTATCGTCCCGTTTATTTTTTTATTTTATTTTTTATCTTTAGTTAGTAAATAGTATTATTTTTTTATTTTTTCAATTTGTTAAGAACAACTTACGTTCTTTTTAAAAATGATGATGAATATTTTATTTTTGTTTGATGAATATTTTATTTTTGAAAATCACTTTAAATGAGCGGGTATCATTTCTTTGTACCTACTTCGGGGTAATGACTATCATCACCTCGTTTATCCTATTAGGCGGTAATTCTAGTTCCATTTGGGACGGGCCCCGCAAATATTAGATTAAACGAGTTCTTTTACCATCCCTATCTATACTTCAAACAAATGGGTGGCCACATTTCTCATTCACTTTCTTTTTCTCGTCTCTTCTCACAATGTATGTGTATCTGCTTGCATTGAAAGCTTTTATTTTCTTTCCTACACCATCTTTGCGAATTCTTACGGTTTTTTCAGGAAAGATCATGTAAAATTAAACCTAACATTCAATAAGAGGCATAACTTCTCCATTTATTTAAGTCGCGATCTCTTAAAAAAAAATCATTCTATCCAAGCAGACGCTTAGTCTACTACAAGTGGCAATCATGTGATTTCTCCTTGTTTGGGGAATCATTACAATTTACATTGACTACATATGTTATGGAATGGCAACTTTTAAATGGACATGGATGGCGTTACAATTACATTTCATAGGGAGGGCCATTTAATTTGCTTGAAAGAGAGAGCGTGCTAAAGAAATTGTTAAGTCCGCCATCAAGCTTCAATTTAACATCTTGAAACACAATAAAGTTGTTAGAATCCACACACCTTTTTCAAGCATCAACTTTCATCGTGACGACCAATTTTTGCATCGATCATGCTAGTATTACATCGAGTGTTACATCGGAGGTTAGACCCCCCTCACATGGAGGGTGTGGTCCACTCGAATAAAAAATATTATTTCAATGGATCATACCCCTCATGTGAGGGGGGTGTAACCCTTGATATACAAACTTTGATGTACAACCATCATTATTCTTTTCCCATTTGACCAAAAATACCATGCAGAGTAACTCTCGTCACGTTGTCCAACTTCAAATCGCCTAAAGGGTAACAAATAATGGTACAAGTAGAATTTTCCACATTGAGTACAACTCTGTAACTCAATAACACTACTAAATAGATGAGTGTGACATATTGGTAATTGAGTTAAAAGAATTTCAAATTCCTTTCTGCCTTGATATTGCACAATCATCAGCCTAATGTATTGGGTCTATAGCAATATGTTGTTATACCTAACAGCAGTGCCCCACAAAATTCAGTGAACTGAAAAGCTCCAAAGTTGATCCAAAAAATATAGCTGTAGCTTCAAATCAAACTTGTGACTTTATCCTCGAACTGCTAGCGGTCATTTAGTAAAGTCAGCTCTTTTTCAACAGCAGAACATTCAAATTAATAAACTAACAAGTTTTCAAACTCACATCAACATTTTTGCATGCCACATTCATTTTTTTAACTTGAAGAAAAGTAAACTCAAGTGACTTTCAAAGCTATAGAAGGATGAGGACTATCAATATTTTTAACAGTTAACACACTAGCAATATATGTATGGAAGGCAAATGGTTATCGACCGGGCGATAAGGTGATTAAAGCCAGGCATATTAACTAACTACTGCTTCAATAATGCCACCCAACAACACAACCATACAGCATCAGTCTGCAAGAAACAAATAGTATCTTAACAATAGAGTGGATGGACAACATCAATGAAACAAAATCTCAGAATCTGTGAAAGCGGCAAATAGTATAACAATTAAAAACTCCATATCTGAAGAACAGTCAAAATTACCCCAAAAAAGTGATTAATCATTCATCATAGAAAGCTCAGGCAGCAATAGACGGCTTGGAGGCTGCAGATAGTCTAGATCTCTTCTTGGCCAAGCTCTCACTCCGCTTCTCTCTCTGCTCCTTCAATCTAGAAGCGAGAAGCTTTTGGTAATCAGCAGCTTCTGCCTTGGCCTTGGCAATCCTCTTCTTCTTATCGGAAATTCTGGCTCTCTTCCTCTGCAACGTCAAGGGAGTTACCAGCCTCTGAATCTTAGGAGCTTTGCTCACATTCTTGCCTGTCATCACACAATAGCTTCAGGTTAACAATTGATTTTGAATATTCCATAACAACGTGCAACTGAGATTAATCACGTGTCTATGTCTGAATCTATACTCACCATTTTTGGTTGTGAATGTCCGGCGGTATGTGTTGACATACTTCCTAACATCGTCTTCCTTGGAAAGGTTGAAGAGTTTACGGATCTTTGATGCCCTCTTTGGACCTCTCATCCTTGGTTTCTCAACATCAGTAAGTCCAGGCAGATCATTATCACCCTTTTTCACAATAACCAAGTTTAGAACAGAGAGATCAGGGCTCACAATGCATCCGCGAACAGATTTCCTTCTGCGTTCTCCATTTCTCCTACCATAACCTCGGAAGCAAGGGGTTCCTGTTGAGACAAAATGTCATGTTTAAAAAATATATATACTTGACTAAATTAAACAAGGAGAATACAATAAGTCTTCGTTCCACAGACCTCGATACAGCAAAAGACGAACACGACCTGGAGTCAAAACTCCCTGCTTCATTGGGAAACCTTGTTTGTCACACCCTCCCATAATCTTGAACACATAGCCCTTGAACTCCTGCATATAATTTGATTATATGCATGTCAACATAAATATCATCAGCAAAATCATTGAGTTAAAGCTACACTAGAATAAAATGGGTAAAACTTCTTTTGTATACTGGAGTCATACCTCACCCAAAGCATCTCCACTTACTTCTTGAGAGATCCTCTTGTCCCAGAACACCCGGCTGCAAATTGCATTAATAAACGACTGATTAAAACATGTCCTGTGCACTTACTACATTGCTTATGCTAGTGATATACCGTCTAGAACTGACTTATATTTCACTAAAAAGTGTTATTTGGCAGCACAGACGATTTTACTTGCAGAACAGCAATCAATTTTGTAGATAATGCAACTCGATATTAGCTAGCAAGAAATAGAATTCAAGAATTGCGTCTCAGACTCAGTCTATAGACCAGGTAGGAAACTAAATAGCATTGTGAGTACTGAGTAGCGTTCCAGTCTATAGCCACCCAAGAAACCAATACAGCCTTACAAAACAGTAAATACCCAAAATTCACAAGAAAAAACTTGCTGCTAACACAAAAGAATGTGTTGAAAAACCACGAGATAGAAGGATCCATACCAAAAAGTTTAGAAATAAGCTGCACATACAGTTTACTTTAGAATTGACACAACACATTGTAATTATAGGAATTCCTATCATACTCGAACTAAAACTATATCATCTTGATTTACATAGCTTCAATATTAAAATGCTCTGTAACTCTATTTCACCTAATAGGCTAATATAAAACCAAACCTCCAATATTAACATTTATATACAAAGAGTCAAACCTAAATGCTAGTAAGAACATCTAAAACACTGAAATGCAATAGAATAGCATTATACTCCAACGTATTTAAATTCAAATAAAATTAGGTTAAAACACAAAATAAAAATCTGGTACTAAAATAATCGCCATAAACAAATAAGGAAATTAGTTGAAGCTTAACAATAAAGAGAAGGCAATAGTAATAAAAAGGGGAAACATACAGTTTCTGATCGTCGTCGATCTCGAGCTTCTTCTGGCACCCGGTTGTCGGATTTGCGATGTTGAACTGTACCAAAAACAAACAAGTTATTAGAAATTATCCGAAGCAAAGGAGATACCGCACAAATTGCATTGTATGACTGCGTGTGTGGATGTGCAGGTCAGAGAAATACCTTCATCTTGCAAAGAACAAGGAGTTGGCCGCGATGATGTGAGAGAAAATACTGTAAACGCTCTCAGCCTCTGTTTCGCAGCTAGGGTTTTAAGAGATGCTTTGGACCATATATATAGTGGTATGGCGTGCGGCCCGTTTAGGGTTTTGTTTCAAGTTTGAAATACCACAGTCGGCCTTTGGGCTGGATTGTGTGTCTTCTTATTGGACCCAAAACTTCAAGAAACGGGTCAGATTCATATCGAATTCCTATTTTATTTATTGATCAATCCAAATTTATTGATGGATGTCAAGAGTGAAATATTCTATATTTTCAGATACTTCTATGGGAAAATTTGATAATTGCGGATTTAGAAATTGAAAAAACAAGTACGAACGCCAAAATGCCAAAAAATATTGGATATTCTGAGGTTTTGGTTAATTACCTAATGTATGTAACGGAATTTGATTGTAATAAACTTGAATAATGTTATTCATAGTAAAAACTATCGGTAGTCGTCTTACGTGACATGCACGTGATAATTTGTTATTTGATACACGAGACAATAAAAAACTATCACATTAATTCATCAAATAACAAAATATCGTGTATATGTCACATATGACGACTATGAATAGTTTTCACTATAAATAGCATTACTCCATATGTGACTAGTTTTATAATTCAGCTCTTGATTGATTGAATAACCATAAGTTCTTAATTGTTTGAATAATAAAAATGTTGTCTTGAATCGCTTGTTAATGAAATGTTGCGAGAAATTTCATAAAAAATGTTCCAAGGAGACAGACAACTTCTGGTGGCCTAATGTGATGTTTATTCTGTTGTTTTGTAATGTTAATAATACATCTGCTAAAATTCCAACATGTAACTCAAACTTGCAGCGTGTTAGCACTCGAATGTAGCTTGTGACTTCGTAATGTATACGTGTGACTCATGTTATAATAGATGACAGAACATGTTTTTTGTAACGCGGGGAGTCGGAATTTTTCGGTCCCATGCCTGGATTAGAATTGTGGGACCCGATTTATACGAATTTGTAACCTTTAATTTGTATGTGTCGCGTTGACATTGAAATATATTGTTGTATAACGTATCAACTGTCAATGAATTTTGTAACCTTTTTTCAAGAATGAAAAATGTTCGTGCATGCATGTGTTATGGTGATAAATGGGACAAACAAATTGTTGGGAAAATAATGTAATACATCGAATTTATCGTCCTGGAATTTATATTAAAAAAATAACTTTTTGATTAGTGAAAATTAGGCCAAATTTCAACTAACTCAATGAAAGGAAATAAAGCAGAAATTAATATGGTCAAGGCAAGAGTTCGGTGCTTTCTTTTTAAAATGATAATGTTCCGCGCAGAAATTGACGGTCTTCTAGCACTCGTCCTCTAAGATATATCGATCTCGACTTGTAATTATAGCATTCCAAATTACAAGACCTAACGAACTTACTAATATTTCTCTCTCTCTAATTGGAAGAGGACTTAAAAATGCAATAAATAATATTAGAGTCTGAAATGCAAAATACTAAACAGTGAAAGAGGAAAAGAAATGCTATTTTGGAGAAGATAATCTGAAATGATTCTGGAATAAATAAAATCCCATATATGGAGGTCGGTTTATAGAAGTTAAAAAGTTATATTTAAGAAACACAACTGTTGAAAAGTTCGTCTTGAACCTACACATGTTTGGACAACGACTATTTCGATAGACAAGTTTGAACACAAAACGATCAATTTTTAGAAGACGCCTCGAGTCATGCATAGGAAAATTCGGGAGATAAATAAATAAAATAATTAATATACTATTTAATTTAATAATAAAATAATATAATTAATATAGTATTTACCAAAAATATATATAGGGAAGAATACATAAATAAGGCTTTTACTTTTACC
The DNA here is from genome assembly GCA_035079005.1 of Fraxinus americana. Taxonomy (NCBI): domain Eukaryota; kingdom Viridiplantae; phylum Streptophyta; class Magnoliopsida; order Lamiales; family Oleaceae; genus Fraxinus; species Fraxinus americana. The sequence goes on along the minus strand of CM068716.1, from coordinate 9,548,397 downwards.
CATTTCAAAAATACCAAAAACATGTTTCAAATTTCAAAAATCAGGTTTTTTTAAAATTTTAATTATGAAATAATAATTATTAAATTAATTTATTATTAATATTTAATTCTATTATAAAATAATTAACCCACCTCCACCTCCACCACCCCTACAACTCCGGGGATGTTCCGGCGACGGGAACTCTTCTCCGGCGAACGTTCCAGCGACTTTTCCGACGACTGATCCGATTCCGGCGAATATGTTCAGGTCACAAATCTATATAATTTGGTCGCAATTCAAAATTTTTTAGGTCACAATTCAAAATTTTCATAGGTCACAATTTGTAAATCGGTCACAACTTAAAAATTTAAAAGTCACAACTTTTTATCGGTCACAAATCAAAAAATTTATAAATCACAATACTTATTTAGGTCACAATTTATCAATTTATTGGTCACAATTAATAATTTTTAGGTCACTATTTATCAATTTGTTGGTCACAATTAATAATTTTTAGGTCACAATTAATAATTAATGGTCACAAACAATAATTAATGGTCACAAACAATCACCACCACCAAAATCGTTGACCACCACCAAAATCGTTTGTGACCACCACCAAGTCACAAATCACGCGCCGAACACACAACCACCACTCTGCACACTACCACCGCCTGCACACCATCTCAACAATCAACACAAAACATGCCACCAAAATCGTTGACCACCACCAAAATGGTTTGTGACCACCACCAAGTCACAAATCACGCGCCGAACACACAACCACCACTCTGCACACTACCACCGCCTGCACACCATCTCAAAAATCAACACAAAACATGCCGAATAACCCAAGTACAAAACCACCACCCTCACTGTCGCCGCCACCGCTAGATTCACCATCACTGCCGCACCTCCACCAACACAACAGACAAAAACCACTAACATCAATGCCAACACCACCATCACCGTCAGCATTCTACCACCGCACCACCACCGTCAACATCTCACCAAGCTGCCGCTACGTCACGATGCCTGAAGCCACAGCGATGTAGGCACCATACCGTAACGACGCTCACATCAGCGAGAGCCTTCGTGCACAGATCTCGCAGCGACGATGCGCCTTCCGGTGGATGGATTGAGTCGTTGCAGCTTTCGGTGGCTGAATAAAGTGGGGATAACTGCCGCTCAGATCCGCCATCGCCATGTCCGCCCCTGCACCGCACCGGACGTCAACATATCGCAAACCCCAAAATCGCCACTGCTGATTATAGACAAAAAAAAAACCCCCAAAATCACAAACCCGCTCTTCCTCCTCCTCACCACCGCACCGTAACCACCCCATCCACCACACAAAATACCAGCACAAACCACCACCACTAAGGAGCATCGCATCATTGACGATTCGCTCCTGAAATGGAATCTGCAACACAGCGCCCCACCAAATCTTCAGTGCGAAAATAACACAAACCAAACAGTTTCAACACCTCCACGACCGCCGCACCCACCCGACTGCACCGGCCAACGCATCAAGCGCATACACTTCCACTATAAACAGATCTGCACCACTCAAAAGATTCGCCAGCGAGTGGAGGGACCAAAGGCGGCGGTTGGCTTAGCACAGAGACGGGAGGAGAGAATGGCCAGAGGAGAGAGAATGGGAGAGGGATGGAATGAATTTTAGGGTTTGGTTTGTGTTATTTTAATTCGGTATAATTAATATTAAATTAAATATACAAAAACTTGATTTTTGAAAAGTTAAATTTAAGATGGGATTTGTGAAAATGGAAATCTAATAACAGGGTAGGGTGTAATTTCCTCATATATATACCCACTTAGGCCAAGCTCAGGCCCATGATCTTGTCTTAGTGAGTCGATTGATCGGGCGGCATCACGCTCATGAGTGGAATTTTAGCCCAACCTACTAGTACGTAGTTCCTCTTCCCTTCAAAGATAATCCATGGGATCCAAATCCAAATGTCAATCTTGAGCTACATAAAATGGTTTTAAATCTTCTAGTTTTTTTATATTGGATAGACACTACTTTCAATTTTCACCAATTTTTATTTTCTATTTCAAGTGGCATCTTCTAGCATCAATTTTTCATTCACCCAAAAATTAGTTCTGAGAAAACAAGTATACTACTTAATCTACTTACGGAGTAGAATACACTTGGCCGAAGAAATCTTTCGTCTAACTATTGGGACTTACTCAAATAATTGGTCAAACCAAATTTAAAACTTGACACCTCGAAAAGTGACCCAAACACGTGACCAACAAAATGCAACTTCCGCATAAGCGCTTTCCTGCAAGTAGTAACACACCGTTAGTCGCTCATGGCCTTTTTCGGTGGGGATAGAAGCAGCTGCGAGCACTCCGAGGATTAAGTTAGTGAGTTGGTAAATCAGATTTAGGATGTCTGGTGGTGATCATCGGAATCTGGTTATCAAGGTAAATGTGCATATGTATAAATGTAATGCAAATATCATATGCTATTTTTTCTCCTCCAAGACCACAATTTCCATAGTGTAGGTGTGGGTATTTATAACGAGAGAAGATCATAGAAAAACCGTTAATGTGGAGCATGTGGCTTTAAATCTAGGCCGGACCATCATTTCATAGGTATCAATCCATTAATTTGTAGATGGGCAATTTAATTAATGCCCACCGACACAGTAGTCCGTGACTTCATGTTTTGGAGTCTACCATACCCCATTAATCAATCTTAAGGATTTGATTTTGAGATCTTTCTATAAAGATCTCCTACTACACAGGGTTGAAGTGGAGCTGTTGTGTCAGGAGTGATAATCCGACTCGGGTCTCACTTAAAGGGTTGTCTCGGCCGTTAGATCGACGACGTACTGTCCTCACTGTACCAACATGGGTTTTTTCAGCATGCTTTATCCTAACTCGTACGCTCCCGAGAAAACTTCCCAGAGGGTCACCGATCATAGAATTGCTCCAAGCCAAGCACGCTTAACCGTAGAGTTTCTAACGATGGACTTCCGGAAAAGAAGGTGCACCTTGTTGGTATGAGTAATATATATCAAATCTTTTAATCTTCCTGCTCTGGGTATTACAATCACCCCTCGTTAGACTCGCGATGTCTTCGTCGCGCTGATCCATCTGAGAATCCATTGCCAGGCGTTGAGATTCTAGAGGTGGCTCCTACGGATTCAAGAGATGGCTCCCGCCCTATGGCGTAGCACTTTGTCCCGTATAACACTTAGTTCCCGATTTTCGGCTGGCAATCGGGCTCTGATACCATTTGTAACGACCCGGGTCCCACTTAAAGGGTTGTCCCGGCCGTTAGATCGACGACGTACCGTCCCCACTGTACCAACGTGGGTCTTTTCAGCGTACTTTATCCGGACGCGGAAAGTTAAAAGATTTGATAGGTACTACTTATATCAACAAGGTCCACCTTCTTTTCCGGAAGTCCATCGTTAGAAACTCTACAGTTAAGCATGCTTGGCTTGGAGCAATTCTATGATGGGTGACCCCCTGGAAGTTTTCTCGAGGAGCGTGCGAGTGAGGACAAAGTATGCTGAAAAGACTCATGTTGGTACAGTGAGGACAGTACGTCGTCGATCTAACGGTCGGGACAGCCCGTTAAGTGGGACCCAAGTCGTTACAAATGGTATCAGATCTCGATTGCCAGCCGAAAATCGGGAACTAAGTGCTATACGGGACAAAGTGCTACACCATAGGGCGGGAGCCACCTCTTGAACTCGTAGGAGCCACCTCTAGAATCCCAACGCCTGGCAATAGATTCTCAGATGGATCAAGCGCGACGAGGACGTCGCGAGTCTAACGGGGAGTGATTGTAATACCCGGACGAGGAAAGTTAAAAGATTTGATAGGTACTACTTATATCAACAAGGTGCACCTTCCGAAAGTCCATCGTTAGAAACTTTACAGTTAAGCGTGATTGGCTTGGAGCAATTTTATGATGGGTGACCCACTGGGAAGTTTTCTCTGGGAGCGTGCGAGTGAGGACAAAGCATGCTGAAAAGACCCGTGTTGGTACAGTGAGGACAGTACATCGTTGATCTAACGATCGGGACAGCCCGTTAAGTGGGACCCAGGTCGTTACAAATCGCGTTCTGGGTTTCATCACTTCAAACTTAGTTTCAGTGAGTAATATCAACTAGTCTGTTTGAGGCATGACAAAGTGAAACGAAGTGCGAGCTTTAGCATCCGTCGGAGGCCGATGAATTCAGTTCGTCTGTCATGTGACGTATGAATTTAGTTCATCTGCCATGTGGAGGATGAATTCAGTTCGTCCATCACGAGGCACTGAATTTAGTTCGTTCGTCCACGTCATCCAGCACGTGGTGGATGCGTTGGAGATGTCGTGGAAACCTGTAACAAAACTAATTCCCTATGATCCCCCACATTATTTAAAATTTATGCAACAGACTATACAAACCCTAATAAAAAAGATTAAGCAAAAATTCATTACATCAAGATAGGTACTTATATGGTTTGAACCTTCCGTGGTACAATACTATCGAATTTATTTGCTAATCAATAATCTTGATGTCTTGAACCATCAATTGTTGGTATAAATCAAGACAATTGTTGACGCAAGATGAAGACACGACTTGTTTGTTACCCACGAATGAGTATTACTCGAATTTTGCTCGAATAATAGTAAGAAATATTGAAATCCACCAATTAATGGTAAAAATTGACATATCTTATTAATCAAGAAAAATAAATATAATATTTTTACAACCTTATAGACTCAGAAAAAATTATTAAACGTGTTGAAAATATAATTCTACTTATAGCTTCAAATAATACAAAAGAAAACTGTAAAATAAATTTGAATAAAACTAAAATACTGCAAAAATGACGGAATTATCCTTAAACTAACTCAAAATTGAAAAAGCTAAAACGGATCCCTTAACGGTGAAATTTGACCTCAAAAGTTAGACATTGTCATTTGGCAAAAACGTGCAGAATCTAGAAACGCTTTTAAATTATATTCACGAACGAAAATTTGACAATCGAGTTGAAAAGTATGCGTATTTCGTAGATCCTCATTATTTTTTCTATTTTCTAATTGGTTTAGGATGCTCTTTTCTAACCGCTCTACATCATTCCTTTCCACTTCAGAACAACTCATTCCTGAGTTGTCATCAGCATATACGGGCTCGTCGAAGAAAAACACATGGCCGATTTTGTAATAACAAGGAAAGCTTTCGTTTCCACATTTTGGAAGCTTTTCTGTGCCCCCCATGTTGATGTGCCCGTAATCGTTTTATCTTTTTGCTTAAACTTGTAGGTATTCTCTCTATTTTTATGCATGGCATCCACATCAATGTGTCATTATTTTCCCAATAGAATATGGCATACATCCATCTCAACAATATGATAAATAACTTCTAATTTGTAATGAGTCCTAATTGACAAATGTACCTTACAAATTTGAGACACCTGAATAGATGGACCCTTCTTAATCTAACCAATCTAATAAGGATCTTAACGTTGTTTGATTAACAACTTAAAATGATCCACCAGCTTCTTGGCCGTTAGATTCTTACAAGTGCAACTATCCATGATTAGACTACAAGCAGCACACTGACTTGACATTTGAACAGAAAAAATATTTCTATGCTGAGTTAACTCTTCCTACTTGGGCATACATAAAATTTTTTGTACAATACACACAAAATCTCGTTGTTCTTCTCAACAAACTTCATTTGTGTATTCTTCACTTCATCTTCTTCATCTTCGACATATTCATAATCCTCATCATCTGAACTCCCATTGTAAATGAGAATTTCTATTTGACGTTGTAATCATCATAGTCATTATGACGATAACGACAATAATCTGGGGTTGGACTTATAGGGACAGCTACCCAAACATGTCGATGGGCGATTCTTGCATAGGATTATCGCCTCCAAAATTCAAGGTAGCCAGTACGTCCTTAAGTTAATTGTGTATTTATTGTAGTGTAGTCTCAATCGCCTGAACCCTCGCCTCTAAAGCCTTACTCTGATCGTTTGCTATGGTTCTGGTACCAACTGACACAGGACACAAATGTGAATAACAAAAAAAATGGTCTTGTTTGTAATACACAAATGGACGTTACTCGAATTTTGCTTGAACAGACATGATAAATATTGAAATTCACCAATTAATGGGAAAATTGAAATATCTCATTAATCAAGAAAATGAATGTAACATTTCTACAATCTTAACACGTATTATAGACTCAAAATAAATTCTAATCACACTGAAAATCTAATTCTATAGATGAATTTAAATAAAACTATAAAATAAATTTGCATAAAACTAAAATATTGCAAAAATGACAAAATTACCCTTAAACTGACTCGAAAAAAAAAGTTAAAACTAGCCCCTAAATGATGGAATTTGACCTCGAAAAGTTTGACAAAGTTACTTGACAAAAATGTATAGAATCGAAAAACTCTTCCAGATCACACCTACGGATGAAAATCTAACAATCAAGCTGAAAATTATGCGCATTTTGTAGATTCTTCTTATTTCTTCTATTTTCTATTGGGTTTATGATTTTATCTTCTAACTACTCTACATTGATAGTACCAATAAAATAACCTTCCTAACTTTTTTCGAGTTCTTATTATTGTGTTCATTTTGGCGTTGAACAATTTTAGCATATCACAAGTGTTTTAGAGAATTCAAGCCTTAAAACAAAATTCTAGATCAATAATTAATTTAACAATACATTTCATAAGTCCCACATGTTTTTATCAATTTTTAAACCACAAATTTTATCAATCTTTATTTTTTAAAATATACTAAAGGTCTAATTTTCAGTCAAATCAAACAAGAGTTTTATTTTTCAAATTTCAGTTTTGATTTTCATTTAAAAACCCAACTCCGAGGGAAAGCCATGAAAATGACATTTTTAAATGTTCTACACAATTTTGCTTATGTTTGTTGAGAATAAGTTAAGTAAAGATTGAATCTGTTATACTCCATGAGCATATTAGTTTGTTATATTTGGATGTCTAAGGATGTTGAAATGGATAAATTAAAAATAAAAATATAAAAGGATCTTTTCTCACATAGAAAAAAGAATAAACTTTTGACTTATTTATTATTTCCTATCTTGAGATTTGGATTTGGGCACCAGGGTACCACTAGTTTTTGAAGTGAGTAATGCTATTCATCCTCACTGGAGATGAAAACACAGTCTACATAGCGCTAATGTGGTATTAAATGATAGGTGAAATTAAATAAGTCATTTAATTTCACCTTTCATTTAACTTATCATTTAAAGCCACATAAACTGTGTTTTCATCCCCACTGAGGATGAATAACATTACTCTTTTGAAGTAGGGGACCTAAATCCTATTGGGTTTGGTCTAGAGCCTACAAACATGCCATCGTCTATATCGATCGGCTCGACACGGCATGTGCACAGTCAGTGGTCGTGGGTTTGGGTCATAGTTAGATGGGTTTGGATATGAGCCTAGTCTATATATTTTCTAATAAAATTAAATAAATAATTTATTTAAATTTAATTAATTAATTAATTAATTAATTGAGATTAAATGATTAAGCCTTTGTTTGGTATACATTTTTCCAAAACTCATTTTCAACTACACATTCTTCAATAAAATAAAATAATATATTTCATCACATCAATAACTTTTCTTTACTTTTTAACCACATATTTTTCATCATATCACTATTTAAAATACATTCTTTCCTCAATAATATCCATCAAACACACCCTAAATAATGTTTTGAAAATTCCATGATTGTGAGATGTGTCATCAGAAAAATTGTGTCACCTCTTGGGAGCATAACTCAGGGGTGAATGGGCACTTACTGAAAGCTCGAGCGTCTCCTTGGTGCACAAAGAGCTATTGGTCTTATAAATGACACTCAAACGACTTTTTCTGGAAAAAAAGACGTGTTTATTCATACAAGGCATAGCTTATGAGTTGCGTTTTTCGAATACAACTTTTGACCTATTATAAATAAGACCCCTATGGTGTGCAGAATTTATATCATCATCTTCCATATATTCCATATTCACTCCTGCATTTATATATCATTTTGAATAAATCTAAGCATTACAAAAAAGAATACAAAATATTTTCTAGTTCGTTGTTTCTTGTTATTCGAAGGTTGTCATCACAATAAGAGATCGTTGTATCTTAGTAGACGATTGCTATTCCAGCGTCAGCAGATGTATGAGCAAATTCGTTTTAGGGACAAGTAGTTCAGCTCTTGCCTCAATCTAATTTTCATCCCAATTTCTATTCCTTTACATTCAGATTTAAAGAAAGTTCTGAGTTCAAATTTTCTTGTCAATTAATATAGATAAAAGAATATCGTGTTGGAAACGACAACGGAGTTGGAGAAGAAACACACCAAAATCACCAACAATCTGCAACAAACCACGAACAAAACACCGGAACAAAATGGAATACTCGAACGCGTTATCGCTGTCCTAATACTAAATTTGCCTCCTCTCCGAATTGATTGAGTTGCTTAAAGGTTTCCGGCAAACAGTTTGTAGGAGTAATCAAACCTTGTTGTAGAATTACACCAAAACACAAGATGTAATTCTACCCAAACTAGAGAACACAAACGTAAAGTGAATATGGAGAAGAAAAGAATGGATTTGTATTGCTTTGGAATGATATATGATTTTAATAAGAATTAAGCTGGTTGTACATAAAAGCTTGACAATGAGTCTGATCGAATTTTGAAAACTACTGATTTGGCGATGTCCGTGCACGGGAAATGGAGAGAGAACTGGGTGGAACATATGCTTACTCTCAAGGACGTGTTCTCCGACTTAGACTTCCCAGTGGCCGAAAGTTTACAGCTCACAAACTGTTCGTCGATCTACAAATTCGGACCTTTATCCACGTGATGTTTCCAAACCCCGTTCTCTTTTTTAGGGGTGAATAGGTTGGGGTTCATTTCTTCTTCGACGGAGCAGCACGGGTCGGAGGCTTTGAGGACTATCGGTCGGCGAAACAGCGACTTCTTTCTAGGGTAAACGTTTTGGGGAGAAAATGTGTGAGAGCGAGAAATAGGTTAGTCGTTTTGGGTTTTCATTTTATGGTTTTTTCTTTTTTTTTTTTAATATAAAACTTTAAAGAAATCCACGTCATCCTGTCAACAACATTGTCATGGGCTTCTGTACGAGTAGCGTGATCGTTTTAATAATGTTTTTCAACCACATCCAAATGAACTAGGATCTCCTATTTATAGCCCTCGGAATTCTAGTACAAAATGGTGCTAAAATATAATGAAAAGCCACCAAATTCAAAACCATGCCGGCTATGAAACGGTAAAAAAGGGCCAAAATTTTACTTTATTCAGTCGCACAGAGGAGCTCAATACAGGGAAATCCACTTTGGCCTATGTGGTCGCGTAGGCCAAGTTTTTGGCCTCCAACACAATTTTTTATTTTTTTTATTCCAAACTCAATTTTATCATTTTGAACAACTATTTCCAACATGTACCAGAATTTTACTACCAACATCCACGCAAATTACTCATTGCCCAGGTATGCACATAAACCATTTAGTAGCAAATTAAGGCTTCATATTACTGCTCTATATAGAACTTGGTATTATACCCTTTCCAAAAAAGGGATTGTATTACGTCTTTACTTAGTAGATATCATTGTTGAGTTCAAAGGAAGCTTAAGTAGCGTCTTTCCTACCAATCTAGAGTTCGTACCCAGGAAATCTAGATTTCTCTGGCATAAGCATATCAAACCACAGGCAAGCAGCACCAGCTAATCCTTCGAAAAGTGAACATGCGTGATCATCTCCATCATAACGTGTATCAGCAATTGTCTTTCTTACATTGTGATATAAGTAGCTCGCAAATGCCTTTGCTCGGTCTTCATATACACCATCTCCCGTGAGCCGGGAGAGAGAGAGAAAGGCATAAGCATTCCCAGAAGAGCCATCGGCCAGTCCCACCTTCTTGAGTAAGCCATTCTTCCAAATGACTTCCCCGGCTTCAATGGCTGCATCGCGAAATTCTCTGTTATTTGGTAACACCTGCAAAAGTAAAATGTCAAATTAGAACGAACACAGTGCAAATACCCGCGTGCTCTAGACCATTGAGGTTTTCAACCATGTTTGGCTATGCATAAAAGCCACTTAGTTTTATTTTAGGGTTCGCTTTTTTGCTTCCAAATATGACTCAATAAGTTGGTTTTTTGTTATTGTTACAAGTAAAAAAGTGCAATATATGCCTCGACAATGCCATTAGATGGCCATATGATTTAGTAAACTACTGACCTCTGAAGCTTTGCACAGGGTAAGGGCTACGCCAGTCGCACCATGGGACCACTGCACCAGCTTATCCCTTGGGTTTCCTTCACTAGTGGGATAATTCCCGCTGTGAGGAAACCTGTTGCTCATCATGTACCTCAAAGTTGCCTTGACGTCATCAATATCACCATTCATGAGAGGGAAATGCAACAATACGTGTAAAATGCCAGCCAGTCCATGAGCAGCACCCCAATACCTCGTTCCATGCCATCTATACATGAGCGGGCAGGACGTATTATCAGATGCACCAGCCCTTCCCCCTGCTAGCACGGCTTCAACAACAGGCATTAGAAGATCACTTGGCACAACTTCAGCTCCTAAGTACTTATTTATAAACAAAGCAGCCCACAAGAAGCCGGCCCGTCCAAAAAGGAGATCGTAAGACATTCCCAACCCTCCTTCTTCTGGTCCAACCGGGAGGGCTTTTTCTTCCGCCATCTAAACAATGACGATTATGTAAGTGCATAAAAATGACACGTTTAAAAGATACAGAAAGCTACAAAGTTCTAAAATGGAAGCTTAGTACATAGATTTGTGTTTTAGACTGTAATGCTATATAGGTGTTAGAAGATATATAAATATCAGTCGGGACATTTTCTTGCATTTCATTCATTCATAACACGCACAATCATGTTCCAATTGAGCTCCAATTCCATCTTAACAAACAATACTCACCGACTGAAAAAAGAATAATAAAAAAGATTATATATGGACAATTTTAAATATCTTAAGGGATGAACATCAACGAGCAAATAATCCCTAAACACCGAAGGAAACAATTTTCCCAAGTAGATTGGAGATTTTCCATATTCAAATAGTCAAACCAAAGATATGGAATAACTTCTAATGCGTGTCCTCATAGCTTTAAGTTGAGTGACAATTTCACATAAATGGTTGAGCAATGTAAGGCTCGGCATACAATGGTGTCTACGACCAAAGATTATACAAACTCAAAAGAATTTTAAAAAATCATCAAATATCTTACCACAATCTTAACAAATTTAACAAAACATCCTAGGTTAGTCTAGTGACATTGCACATCTCTGATAATTAGATATTGTATCCACTTTTTTGTCCTTATATGACATAAAAAAAAAAGACCACGAATATCATTGACACTTGATGGCCCAAGGAATGGATGAAGACGTGAACATTCAATAAGATGTATGTATCTGTCTTTTCTTATCAATAGGCCGGCCATGTGGAATAAATTCATAATATATGATAGACAAAATCGACAGATGGTATACCTCCAGAAAACGTGTGACATAGAAGTCACGTTTCATTAGGTCCCCGCAATAATTTGCAGCCACAGCACCAAGAGCATAGACCCCTCCTCGACCACAAAGAAAAGTCACATGCCTGAATATGCCATAGAAAAGTCTGAGATAATTGTAATATAATTGACAACAATTTATGCAACCAACATCACAAATATGCACATCATTTTATCAGGTAGTATGTCACTTCAAACAGACAGAGCTGGAAAAAAGGAAATTAAGCCCCTATTTGCTAGAAATTAAAATCAAGATTTTAATTCAAGTCAAAGTCAACAATTAATTTTAATCACGCATTTTATGGGACCCACAACTTTTCAACCACACATTTCATCAACTTATATCAAAATCCACTAAAAATCTGATTTTAATTCCCACCAAACGATGGCTAAATCAATTTATGTACAAGTTAGTCTACTACGCTGGGAAAAGAGGAAGAAAAATCCCAAAAATATCCAAATACGATATTTGGCTAAGCTTACAAAGTTCACTTATAAGTATATAAGTAATGTATGAAATAGATAAATTCTTTTATATTTCAAAACTGAAAATAAGTTCCTTATTTTGACACTATGCTAAGAATTACTTCCAAAATAAGTAACAGTTTTACTTTTTAAAATTTAAACTTACACAAACAGGTTTGGAAGTAAAAAGTTGATTAAAAATAACTTGTACTCATTTTGAAGCTTAGCTAAACATGCCTGAACTGAAGGAAAATATCAAACATTAGAGAGCAACTTGAATTTATATTTCTTTTTGTTCCAATAAATGACAAATTAGTTTCCATTTGAAACAGGGAAATAAGAAGAATATCTGATCTTTGGTTGAATTAAGAAAGATACAGAGGGTGGTCCCAAAAATAAGACCACATGAATGAATGGATCTTAAGAGCCCAACATTACATTCTCTCAATTCTTTTACTTCTTAAACCATATTTTGTACTTCTCCGAGTCAAATGTCTTGTTTTGGTGGAGTAAAGTGCTTACTCTCTTTTCTTCCTCTCAAATCGAGCCCAGACGAAGCCTAAACTATATCATCAACTAGGTCATGTGTGCACAACTTTCATAAAAGTAGAAGATAAAATCTTAAACTCGGGACCTTTGCCTGACCATTCGACGAACTTATTTTATTTAAATTTAGTGCTTATTTGGTAGGGATTTTTGGGGGAAGAATTGATTTTTGAATAGTAATATGATAGGAAATGTGTGGTTGAAAAAGAAAAAAAATTATTGATGTGATGTAAAATATTATTTTATTGAAGAATGTGCGGTTAAAAATGAGAATTGATTTGATTCTCAAATCAAAAACAAACACCTAAATCTTGAATAGACTATGAAATCCACAATGCCATTAGATGGTCATATAGTCAAACATTCCTAGCATAACTGGCATCTCTTTGTCTATTACTGGAACAATCAACACAATTTTTAAAGGCCAATACATATGATTCTAAAATCCTAACCCTTAAATAATGTTATCCATTACAAAACATCCGTTTCTCTCTTCGAATCTTTGTTCAGTTAAATCAATATTCATAATTAAAAATTAAAAAGTACTCGGCATTATTAATAAAAAAAAAATTACTCCACCTAGTATAGGAATGAGCCACGGCAGCGCAGGCTTCCACGATCTCGACGCACAATTGCAGGTCTCGGTGGTTACCGGTGGCCTCATGAGATCTCAAGCAGGTGAAAGCCGTACCCAGAAGACCCGTATACACAGTCGGGTCCAAGCTCCCATAACTGCCCCGACTCTTCCACGTCACTTCCAGTACCTGATTTCATAAGAATTTCATCAACTTCACACTCATAATCCAAACCCAGAAAACATCGTACTCAGGAAACAATCGCTGTCGATCCAAATCAAGGCGGTGTTAAACCAAAAATAAGCTAATTAATTATATTTTTGTAAGAATTTCACACCCACAATCCAAACCCACAAAAAGTTTTACAGTGTACAGAGCAAATAATCGCTTTTCCATCCGAATTAACCCGCGTCAATAAGTTCAAATCTAATTTATTATACTGATTATACCTGGTCCTTGAGAGAGATTGCAGCTTTGAGAAAAGTCTCGGCTGGGAGTGAGATGTTTGGAGCCGTTGGATCACCTGTGCGGATCATATCAAACAGTTCTTGATTCCCTTCTTCATGATTACTGTCTTGAGAAGCAAATTTTACCACAGAAGATGACATTCTCTACTCTACTTCTCTTAGATATCTCTCAAATTATGGCCAGAATAATAATGGGTTCATGCGCACATTATATAGGGCCCTCATCAGGGGTGTTTGAAATCTATACACAGGAGGAAACGTGTGTGCGGTGCTGGCGTAAGGGGAAACATTGAAGGTCCCTAACTTTGATTAAAACTTCATTTTAGTCACTGGTGTTTTTAATTCTTAATTTTATCACTGAATTTCAATTTTGTTTCAGTTTGGTCATCAGCATTCTGGTCACACGAATTATGACGTCCCTTCTTTGCTGCTTCACACCTCGAGACATACCTTTTTTATAGAGATAAACGCACTTCATTAGTTGTCGAATTATCAATTATGTACTTAGTACATATTTTAACATAGAGTAATGATATTCATCTCAACTGACATTGAACCCCAATTTATGTGGCAATTACATGATATTAAATGATATATTCATTTAATCAAGTCTATCATTTAATGACATGTAATTGCCACATAAATTGGGATTCAATCTCAGTGGAGATGAATAACATTATTCTTTAACTTAAAGTTTTAAAAAATAAATTATGACTTCGACTGCATTCAAATTTGAATTTGAATTTGAATAGCACTAATTTTGTGTCAAAAGGTCCAAATTTTAATTATGTCGCACTATCTCAACGAACTAATATCAAGAGGAGTCCATACGAAAAAAAAAAAAAAAAACCCGTGCGCATCACGGGTATTCTATCAAATTTTGCAGTGGTAAAATTGAAATTTTGATTATTCAATTATGCAATAATTGCATCTTTTAACTTGTAAGATTGAGTTTATATGAAACGGGAATCACAACTACCTTAATAATTAATTTTATGTTAAAATGTAAATTTAATAAGTCAAATTGCTAGAGATAGCAATGGGACTAGTTCTAGACTAGAATTTCCTTCCCTGTCCCGTCTTATGAGGGTTGGGGCGAGGAACTCCAAATATCCGCTTAGGACATCTCCAATGAAGACACAAAAACACCAAAATGTATCAAAATTTGGTGCAACAGTGCTCAAATGTGGCACCAAATTTTGCATCATTTTGGAGTTTTGGTGCAAAGTGAATAGTGTTGCACAAACACCAAAATGGTGCAAAGTCCAATTTGCCCATTTTTCATTTTGTCAAAAGAATTGTTTGAGGGTATTTGTGTCATTTGTGTTATATAATTTTTAATACAATTATTAAGGATTATTATTATTTACATTTAAAATAAATTTTAAATGTTGAAAATAATAATTACTGAATTAATTATTAAATTTTATGTATTTCTAAAATAAATAATATTTCGAATAAATAAATTACTAAGAAAAAAAGACACGAAAATGATTAAATATTGTTCATTTGATGTAACTTTTGGAGATGAATTTTAGTTTGGTGTAAGATTTGGTGCAAAATGGTGCAAAATTTAGTGCAGCACTGGAGATGGCCTTATTGTTCTGTTAATATATAAAATTTTATAAAAATAAATTTACTTATATAGGGGTTGCCATTTTAGCCTCGTGCTTAGCGATGTCAACGAGCCGAGCCCGAACTTTTTTGGACCGAGTTTTTTTTGGCCCGAGCCGAGCCCGACCAAAAAAATTGAGGCTCGGATTTTTTGGTTTTTTTCTTAGCTGCCACCTTCAAATTTTATTTATTTATTTATTTTTATAAATAGGAGGCTCGCCCGGGCCACTGGCCGGCCCAGGCTCGAGCTGACTCCCTAAAGTGGAGCTCGGCCCGAGCCTCCGAACTTTTTTGCCACCGCTACTCGTACCCGTCACGTTTCCCCATTAATCGAGGAATAACCTTCTCGTTGTATCATTATTTATTAAAAGTTAATTTTTATTTAAATTAAACATGGGCTAAATTCCATGTCAAAATTTTTTTTTCACGATTGATAATTAAAAGCACAGCTGAAACTTCACGTGAATCACGCAACCCTGTTATGATATATTGTATTATCAATGAGGATAAGAATACAGGTTTTTGTCAATTAATTTATCATATAAAGTTTTGTTTAAAGACAGGTGTGGCTAAAGTGATATAATTCTTTTATTATAGGATTGAAGTGGAAGTAAATAAGCACGTTCTAATTGAAAAGGAAATTTACTTAGTCCCTGTTTGTTATAGATTAAAAAAAATAGATTTTTAATCAATTTCGATAAAAGTTCATAAAATATGTGGTAAAATTGTGAATATTTAAAATTAATTGTTCACTTTAACTTAAATTTTTAACAAGATTTTAAGCTGTACAAACAAGGTGTTACTCCAATTCAATTAATAAATAAGATCTCAAATTAAACTAGTTTTCATGATATATGAAGAGTTCTACCGAATTTGAATTGATCGAGTCCCAATTAAATTAAAGTACGGCTTTTGTTTGAGGCTTAAATACATCACTCCTTGATGTTATTCATTTACTCAACGACCGACGACCGTCCAATATATATATAGTCAGTGGAGACGTGGAGTCAATACGGGCTACCTTCATGATTCGCCGGATGCTTGTTCTGTCACTAGATATGGGGACTAATAGATCATTGCCCTAGACTTTTATTTCAAGTGATTTCAAAGTTATAGAATTCCATGCAAAAAACCATGTATATTTTTTTTATTTAAATTTTTTTATGTAGTTAAAATATATCCCCCCACTCAACATATTTCCAATGCTAATTGCAATTTCAAATGTGCTCTTATGCAATCAAATGCTCACCCTCTCTAGAGAAAACACGCTATTGATCAAAATTCAAATTAAAATTACCTGACTTGAAATATGATGTGAAATTTTTTTCGATCATCCTCCAAGAACATATGGTTGACATAATCATTGACATAATGCCATATGACAATCTATCATTGGACAGTTTAAAATTCAGTCAATTTTTTCAACCAATAATATTTTTTCAACACTTATTTTGTCGACTATTATGTCATATTTTTCGTGCAAAGTAGCATTATTCAATTTATTTACATATTTTTTGCTTTAAACATTTTTGCGTTGTACTTGGAGTGGGTGGCTTTGAAGTTATAGTAGTTTGAGTACGTGGATGACAGTAGATACATTATGTATTAAAATATGATAAATTGATATAATATATTTGTTCACAGTATTTTTAATTGTAAA
Source organism: Fraxinus americana (assembly GCA_035079005.1). Classification (NCBI taxonomy): domain Eukaryota; kingdom Viridiplantae; phylum Streptophyta; class Magnoliopsida; order Lamiales; family Oleaceae; genus Fraxinus; species Fraxinus americana. The sequence goes on along the minus strand of CM068716.1, from coordinate 9,531,499 downwards.
TAATAAAATTTTATAATCTTTACCTATCTTTGACATTATGTACAATGGAAAGACACCCTAACTGAAAAACTTGTCAATCATGTCCATATGGGACTGTCTCGAATTGGTTGTGGTGGTTGTTCACCTCTCTTTTCTGTAAGGGATCGTGAAAAGCTTCAAGGGTCCATTTGATTCAAAGATGAAATTTGGGTGGAAAGAAAACGAATTGTAAGGAATTGAATTGCCTAAAATTTATTTTATTGGGAATTGTCAATTAATTGTGTTTGATTGGTATAATTTTCCACCTGAAAAATGTTGAAATTTTATATCTTTTTATGTTCATTTGACTTTGTTTTTCATAAAAATTGTCAATTAAAGAGATATAATTTCTTACAATTGGGAATATAATTTGTTTCGATTGCCAAAAAAAAAATTGAAAAATTTTTGGCGTTTGTTTGACTTTATTTTACATGAAATTGTCAATTAAAGAGATAATTTTTTTTTTTTACAATTGGAGATAAAATTCATTTTTATTGCCCCCCAAAAAAAAAAAAAAAAAAAAACAAACGGATGAAATTTCAATTCACGTGGGAATTTCAATTCAACTAAAACCAAGAAAACTAGCAAAGGTGAAAATGCAAGTCTGGGAAAATAAATGCTATCAAAAGTGGCAAAAGTAAAAAATGAAATTTCAATTATAACTTCCAAGGAAAATAAAGGCCTATCAAACATGCCCTAAACTGTATGTTGACTCTCATCATCAGTCAAATATCTTTATGTTGACTTGAATTTCGACATTGTTGATATGAGTTATAAGATCAATTTGAACCAAAATACCTTTCGATAATCCTCTTTCAAATTGTAAAAGAATTGAATTCAGGTTTTCATATCCTCTACATCCTCTACATCTACATCTACATCTATCTACTCTACAATATAAAAAGAGACAACTTTCTTTCACTGTTCCTAAGCCATTTGGCCACCCAGTCGAGCCGTTTTCAAGCCGAGTCATGCGAGCCGAGCCTAGCCAATTTTGTTTTCCCAGCCATTTCTTTCTCGTACGCTTCTGTCTCCTTTTTCTGACTTATTTCAGCTCTCTCTCTATTTTTACACGCAAACTCCCATCCTCCTCCATTCCTCACCCATCTCATTTCTCTGTCGACATTTCTCTCTCACACCTTTCATTTTCATTTTCTCCCTTGTAGAAGTCTTCCCCTTCTACATCTCTACAAACGAACCCTCATCTTCCTCCTTACCCTCCACCTCCACTGGTACCAAGAAGCATATGGACCACCGCGATCCCGGAGTGCCGTCAAATCTTAATTCCAGCAAGAACAAGTGCTCCGATGGTGCACAGGTTTTTTTTTCTATTTTTTGCAATATGCGAATTCTAGGCGATTTTAGTGGAGTTTGTGGATATTTCTAGATGTCAAAACTCTTCGGTTGTGGATCTGGTTTTCTTTCAAGAAATCTTGAAAATTTGTTTACGGGATGAGCGTTTGTTATTTTGATTTGCTTTTGTAGTGACGTGTTCCTTTTGCTCTTGTGGTTGTAGAACATTTATTCTAGAGAAATTTATGACACCTTTTTGAAATTTACGAAACCTCCCCTTTTTCTCCTCCAGAAATATCCCTGAATTATTTCTAAGGTACTGTGACTACTGTCTTCGATTCTCTGTTTTTTTCTCTCTATGGATGCAGGCTTGTGTACGTGTGTTTACAGAAGTAATTGTTTGAGTTTGTTTAGCTGCGCCTATATGTTTGGTTCTTAGATTTTTTCTTGCCTTGTTTTGGGACTATCAACATAAAAAGTGAGCCTATTTCTTGATTTATTTCTGTTTTATGTTGTCTTCATTGATTCGAAAAAGTGGGTTTCACAATTTTCAGATTACAATTGTCCAAAATAATCAACTTCTTGTGCAAATGCTGGAGACTCCTGTTGTGTTCTTTCTCAAGGGGTCAGGTGAAGTTTTGTTCTTTGAAAATACTCTTGGATTTCTTCCAGAAACTGTTGGTGGACTTTCAGTTTGCCATCAAACTACTGTTGGTAGACTTCTAGATTTGCGATTAAACTATTAAATTAACTTAGCATTATATTTCTCACCATATTACATAAACATGATTTTATCACTAAATTTTCGTGTAGTAGATAAATGCGAGGCGTTTATTATATAAGCCGCTAAAAGTTAAAGACTTAAATTTTTTGCTTGCAGGTCTTTTGTTGACTCTTGCTGGCATATGAGATGTAGGGGTTTCTGTAAGTCTTGGTTTAATTCAGTGCATCTCATAAAAATACATGGTTAGGATTTGAACATTAATTTATGAAATCATAATGTCCTTCTTAACTATTCTAAAGGTCAATGGGGTCCCTGAGATCTCAAGTATCTGGTTGATGAAGAGAAAAATTGAGTTTCAAAAGTTACATGCAATTATGGCCATCTTAATGAATGCTTCTTGTTTTACTTTAATTACGTGGAGTTTGCTTTGTTTTCCACTTTCCCTTTGATAAATTATCAGGGATAGTATATTTATATATGCAACAATTGAAGAAAATGAAGCCGAGGACTCTTTGATTGAGAAGGATGCTGTAAGTTTTTTTTTTCATAGGTAAGGATGCTGTAAGTTTATGAACTTCATTAGCCTTAGATTGAGACTCTAAATCCCCAGTAACCTTTCCTATTAGTCTATGCATCTGTCTCTGATAACTGCTGCTATTTATAGAAGAAAGATTGTGATATAATTAAGAGGTTGATTCAGAAATGTGATTACTTCATTTACTAATGGGAATAAATGTTTACTTTAGTTATTTCATAATCAGATATCTATTCTTCAACTGTCAGGTGGTGAGGTGCATAACAGAAGGTTGAATTTTATTAACCATCTCTGAATAAAGGATACCCTGTGGCATATCTTATGTAAACACAATGAGTGCCATGTTTGTGGTGATTCTTGTTCAGAAATTAAGTCCTCTGTCACATTTGTATATCTTTAGATTTCAAAAATAATTTCCTGAAGTGTAGTCTCATTCACATTTATGTGGCTAACTTTTTGCATGAATTTGTACAGATCCGTCCACTGTGGAGACATTATTTGCAAAATACTCAGGGACTACTCTTTGTGGTTGATAGCAATGACCGAGATCGTGTTGTTGAAGCAAGGGATGAGCTGCACAGGATGTTAAATGAGGTACTGCGTATGTGATAATTTCCCTGAAGCATTATTTGAAGTACATTTTTTAAAGGAACTTAGTATGTTACACTTGTACAAAGAATGTTGTATATAAAGAAGTTCTAGCCGCAGTTTCTTCCACGTGAACAATAAAGTATATTATCTTATTAATTTTATCTTTTTTATGTCTTATATTTGGTTTAGAACTAATTGCTCTTTAATTGCATGATATCTTACTTTAATTAGATTAGATTGATGACAATTTTGTTAAATTGTTAAAATGCTAGGATGAATACCAAACAAATGAAGTATCCATTGAAGAAGGTGAATTATGAGGAATTTCTTTGCTGGTTAAAAATTAATGTCGATATTCTAAGGTATTCATAACATCCAGTTTCCTTCAAATTTTTATGCGTATCCTATTTGCTATGTTTTGAACTTTGTCATTGAAAGAGATTATCAATCTAAATAGTTTTATTGTGTGGCACTCATGTCGGGGAACTAATGTTTTGACTAATAATGTTGACTAGAGGTGTCAATCCGGGTGGTTCGGGCCGGGTTGGCCCGCCAACATGTGAGCCCGGTAACGGCCCGCGTGAAAAAAAGCCCGCCCGCTGCGGGTTCCGGGCCGGTTACGGGTCGGCCCACAATTTTCGACTACAACCCAGGCCCGCCCGCTGACCCATCCGGGTCGAGCCCATGCGGGTCACGGGTCGCGCGGGTCGCGGTTCGTTCCGGTTTGACCCGTATGATTGTATAAATAAATTTATAAAAATATAGAATTTTTTATATTTATAGCGAAAAATATATTTTTTTGTTAAATGTAAACTAAGAATTGAACAAAATGATAAATTCATAATTATATCAAGAAATTTTTACATAGAATTCAAATTTGATGTTACATGAATTATTTATAACTTTGCAAACTTAAATTTAATTTAAACAAATAACAACTATATCAAAATACATGTTTAATTATTATTATCAAATATTTATAGTAAAAGTACATCACAACTAAGTTGGCACCTACTTGTACTATAATTTATAGTTTAAGTACATCCCAACTAGGTTGGCACCTACTTAACTATAATTTTTGTTTTCCAATCAATTTTCAGGAATTGCAATTTTCAGGAATTGCAAGATTTTTGAAGTTTTCAGCAATATCATCAATAATTTTATCTTGTATCATTCGATCCGAGAATATCCAATCTTTCACGCATATGAGAGCTTCCAAAATATCTTCTTTAAGTCTAGATCTTCTTTCGTCCAATACCCTGTTACCTGCACTAAAAGCAGACTCGGATGCAACTGTTGAGACTAGAACTGTTAGTAGATCTCGTGCCATTTTAGATAATACAGGATACGACCGCTCATTTAATTTCCACCATCCTAAAATATCTAATTTATCAACTTCATCTTCAGGTATTACACTATAATGATCAAATTGATAATATCTTTCTAATTCAGCAGGTGTGGTATTTGGATTTGCAGTTGAAGTTGTAGATGAAGAACCAAGAATATTACGTTTCTTAGCTATCATGGAGAAAAAAGAAGATTTGCCTTTCGAAGTTGTAGTAGAGTTTGTAGAAGAAATATTTTCATTGTTACCATATTTAATAAAATAGTCGTTATACATTTCATTAATAAAAGTATCCAATTGTCGATTTGTAATATTTATGTTAAAAGCTAGTGTATCAGAAAGTGATTCTAAAGCACAATGAACACCAAACAACTTAATGCGAGGATCCATTACAGCTGTCAGTGGAAAAATTAGTGGCATGTTTTCATAATATTTTTTAAACTTTTCCTCCATTGAGTAAATAATTTGAAAGAAAAATGGATCGTCTCTAAATGATGAAAACTGTTCAGCAATTTCTACTAATTGTAAAAGTACAAGATTACTAGTTGGATAATAAATTTCAGAACTAACTTTTGATGCCTTATAAAAAGGTTTCAAAAATTTCATAACTTGAAATGCTTTTTCCCAGTCCGAATCAGTTATATAAAATTGACTTTACTTTGAATTAACAAATGCATTAATAACATTAGTATAGCCAACACACGATTTTAACATTAAAAATGTTGAATTCCATCTATTAGGAACATCATCAATAAATTTTCTTCTTCTCAATCCAAGATTTTTACAAATTTTTGCAAATTCTTGTTGTCTAGAATCTGAACAAGAAATATAATTAATAGATTCTCTAATTATACTTATTTGTGGTGTTATTAATTTCAAATCATCTTACACAACTAAATTATATATATGACAAACACAACGCATGTGAAATAATTTAGAATCATATAGGGGTCTAATCGCCCTAATTAAAAGCTCAATACATGCATTATTAGCACTTGCATTATCAAAGGTAACACTAAATAGTTTATTTAACACACCAAATTCATTAAAAACTTGTAATAAATTTTCACACAAATTTACACCATTATGTGGATATTCAAGTAAACGAAAAACAATATTCTCTTATCCAATAACCAATTATTATCAATGAAATGTGCTGTAACACAAGCATAACCATTATGATTTCGTCTAGACCAACAATCAGACGTGAAACACATAATTCCATCAATTTTTTTAAGTTCATTTTTTAAATTCTCAGCCATTGTATGAAATAATTTCATAGAATCAGAACGAGCAGTATTTCTACTTACACTCCTGTAAGAAGGTTGAATGTACTTTTGCAGGAATTCTTCAAAATACTGATCTTCTGCAAATGTGAAGGGCATCTCACGAGCTGCTAAAAATTCCGACATCCCAACTCGCATTCGTTCCTGCGAATAAACAAAATTAGTAAAAGTGACTGATCCACTAGCATTAGTAAAACCAGTAATTTGAGTTTGTCTAGGATCCAAATGTCTTGTTTCATTTAGATGTTTCTCTTTGTGCCTCCATAGCGTGCCGGTGCCTTGACCATATCTGCAGACATAATCTTTTTTGCAGATATTGCATACTGCTTTTCCATCCTTTTCATTTACTGTAAAAATTTGCCACACCTCTGATATTTGTTTTTTTTCCTTGATGATTGAGATGATCCAACTTCTGCAACATTATCATCTTCTAAATTTATTGGGGAGCAACTATCATTGAAAATAGGATTTTGAGACGATAAAATCGTGAGAATCCATAATATAGTAGTATTAAACAGTTTCATAGTAAGAAGAAAGAAATATAATAGAGATGATGATAATATTTGTAGTTGAAAGGCGAAAATGAAGTGAACTAATACTACCAATTAACTGAATTTATACATGTTGAAAATATTACCGTTAGTTACAAAGTGATTTACAAAAAATAAAAATAAAAAAAAATAATAATAATAATAAAAAATAAAAATGGCATGCAGGCGTAGCTGGCGCTACACCTGCAGCAAGCAGGCTGTGGGACCGTTCAACGGCTCTCCCTCCATTTTTTTGAAATTTTTTTTTTCTTCACGGGCCGCGGGTTAACCGCGGCCCATGAAGCCTAAACCCGCGAAACCCGCGGGTCACAACTCTTTGGCCCGTGAACCGCCCGCACGGGTCACGGGTCGGCCCGCGGTCCCGGTTTTCACGGGTCATGGTCGGCCCGCCCGTCTTGACACCTCCAATGTTGACGTCGAATGTTTTTGTCAAGGAGTTGAAGAACTTCATGGGGAATCCCTCTATAGAGACTGAAATAAAGCTTGAGAAGAAGAGGGCTGATAGAAAGCTTAAAGAAATTGATCGAGAAACAAGTGATAATCCAGTCGTGGGGTTATTTAACAAGTTGGTTCGCGACAGTTTGTGGAGAGAAATAGAGAGGTTGGAGCAAGCAGAGGAGACTTTTAAGCCCCTTCATCTCAACAAGGTCATTCCTATTCTCCAAATCTTGGTAAATATGATTTCATTGTATAGTTTTTTGGTGCACTTTGTTATAATGTACTCGAGTTCTCTCATATTTCTATTCATAATATTCTTAGGTATAATTTGTTATAACGCCGAGCAAGCTTAATTTATTATGGTGATGGATAAAGTATTAATTGTGCTGTGCCTGTTCTTGTTGATTGTGAATTTCGGTTGAAAAGCAGTTCCTGATTTTATATGTTTTTCGCTACTGATGTCAGAAGATTTGGAGATAGTGGGATTTTTATTGGAAATTTGAGGAAACCTATTGAGGAAGTAATTCCTGCCGGGAGGCAGGTTGTGGTGTGGTTTCTTTGACGCTATCTTTTGTCTAAAACTGATGTTAGATTCATCCATATTACTTTAAGCAAGTTTTAAATGTTAACATTGTAGTATATTTTGACATGTAATTTTTAAGTAAGCTCATTTTCTTCACTTTTTTTGTTATTTGCATTTTATATTTTAATTATAACGGTTATAAGATGTAGTGTAGTTCGGTTTCAAGTTTGCTCTATCTGTAGCTAAACATTCTTTCTTTGATTGATACTATCTCCTAAAATAAACCTTTGACCTCTGTGATTTCCCATGTTTCTGGTGACCTGAGGTATGTGGATTTAGTATCTGATTCAGTTCAATCTTCAACTTAATTTTTCTTTCTATGTTTTTGTGTGTAGAATTACATTTTCAGCTATGGGAATCAACGGTTTGTTTTGTAACTTTTCTAGAAGTTTTCCAAAGAACCACAAAAATCTGACGGAACGGGATACTAGCGACATGAGGTATTGTGATTTAATATTTTTTTTGCTTTAGGGTTTTTTTTTTTTTTTGAGAATAATTCTTTTTCTGGTGCTGAAGGAACAGAAGATAATACACCTGATTGTGAAGATAGACAGATTGAGCACAAAGCTGTGGAAGAAGAGATATCTGAAGAACAGTCTGAAGAAGAAGATAAAGACTCTTCAAGAATCAAGATAAAGATTGTGGAGAAATTGATTCTTGAAGAAGTCTTGGACAACCTTAGCTTTTACAAAAATTTGTTGGAATAAAAATCGATTGATTAGGAGCCTCGATTCTGCTTTTTTGGTAAGAATCTATTAACCAACTGGAACCTTGAGTTAGGTAGTAGTTTGTAACTGATTAGAGGCTCCTTTAGGTCTATAAATAGGAGCCTTAGGTTCTGAGAAAAGAGGAGCTCGAGATAGAGAGATGGAGTTAATCTCTGTGAGAGAAAAATGAGCTCTGGATTAGGGAATTCGATAGAGAATTCTGAAGCTCTGAACATTGAGCTTGAGAGTGAGAAAAACTCTGTAATTCTGAAGTAGAAAGCGAGATAAAGATAGGGTGGTAAAACTCTTGTATATCTGGAAATTCTTTATGATGATTTCAAGATTGTAAATCATGTTTGCTTTGGTAATAAAGTGTTGGGAAGAGGTTTTCTTCCTGTTCAAAATCTGTTGCTGATTTTTCTTGCTGGTTCTTACTGCTGGTTTTTCATCTGCTCTTGCTGTCGTTCCTGTTTCTTCTGCCTTTTAATCTGCATTGCTGGTGCATTTTCTTCTTTGCAATTTCTGGATTGATTCTGAGCTGTGGGGAAGATAAATCCCTAAGTTATTAATTAGGCCATAGTAAAAATCTTAGAATGTGATTTTGCTATGTTTTTAAAAAGTTAATGTTTTGTGCCAGCTGATTAGATTTTAAAATGGTGATTGGTTTATTATGTTATCAAACATTTAAGGCAACTGTTTCAAGTCGAGGATTATATGTTAACCATTTGTGGGAATGATGCTCTCAGGGAGCTTTCATCTCCTGGGAAAAGTGGAAGTTTCTTTTATTCAACACAGGATGATAGGTTTATGATCAAAACAGTAAAGATATCAGAAGTCCATGTTAGTTGCCTACTTTGACATGTTGATGCATAATTGACAGCAATCAAAATATCAAAACTTTAAACATTTGAATCTTAGTTTTTCTATTATCATTGAATATTATGTAAATATGCATTTATGGTTTGTTTTCTCATAGTTTTTCCATATAACTAATGTATACATCTCTTGAAATAGATAATAATCATAACGACTTTTCTTACAAAATTATAATGGTTATCGTGCAACGCACGATCTACACTAGTAATTTTAGAAATAGCAAAAAAATTGTGTTCAAGTATGATTTAGCATGGAACTATATTGTTGTCATATAATCAATAAAATTATTTACACGAAAAACATATGCCTACCCTTATCTAAAAAGTGAAACATAGCACAAACATGTGCATATAGTTCCATTTGTACTCACATCCATATAATCTATAAATATTAGCACGTGCAAAAAACGTGTAGCATAGGCTTGTATAATAATTGTACCTAACACTTATCCATGAGAATCGAGTTTCGATTAGGTCGGTTCACAAAAGTGATGTGCAACTTGGAGCACTGAATTCTGTTATTGCTTAACCTTTTTTAAAAATATTTTTATTCATACATTTCGTATAATGCAACTTATTATTCAATTATATTTTAGGACACAACGTGTATACACACTTAAAAGTAATATCAAACATGCACTAAGGACCCCGTTTAATTCTCATTATTATAGAATGAGAATGAAAAATATAATCATTATTGGGCCCCACAAAAGAGATAGAAATTCAAAATTGATGGCTTGATATGATGGATAACGGCCATATTTTTCATTTTTGTGGATGAAAAATGAGAAACAAACGGGGTGTAAGATTGAAATTGTGTCACAGAAAAGTCCGTTGAAATTTTATTTGTTGATTATCGTATTCATTGTTAATAATTTGGACGCTCACAAAATAATGACTCGTTTGAAAATACTAATTTTAAAATTTGATAATTGCTTTGGCTTTAAATGAATCAAATAATTATTCGTTCAAGCTTTCTAAACACGGATACAATACTTATGAAGGTTTATCTTTTATATATATATATATATATATATATATATATATATATATATATATATATATATATATATATATATATATATATATATTCTATATATTAAAAGTGGCTATATAACGGAATTTCTTGTTTTAACGGAAAAATTGACAGAATTTGTTGTTTTAACGGACTATGTAACAGAATTTCTTATTTTAAACAGGCAGCTACACCTTCTTTCATTGTTTTTATCATAACTTTGTATTCCGATATCCGATTGAGGTGATTCAAAATGCGTTGGAAAGCTAACTCATCTGGCTAAAACTTTGATTCAGGCATCATTCTCCAATTCGATCACTTTCTATGCCAAAAATAGGTCTCAATATGAGACTAAAACATCGGAACATAACTTTTCGGTTGGAAATTGATTTGTGATCATCTTGACGTATTCTTTTATCCAATTGACTCCGAGCACTCTCAAATCTTCATCATGAGATTCGGTACAGCTTTTAAGTATTTACATTTTAGTCCCCGAACTTTGGATCCCTTACAATTTAGTCATTTCTCCAAATTTGTCAAATTTTGCTTATTTTCTTCAATCTCACCAACCTACATCACAATATCAAAATCACACATCTAATTATTTATCAATTACATAAACATTATATCATTAATTATTTAGAAGGTGTCTGTTTCTACTTTTCAGCAGAAATCAAGCCGTTGGCAGCACAATTCATACCGTTGGGAGCCGCAATTTTGGACCAATTCTCTCACTGTAGGGCTATAGGTTTGAAAAAAAAAAGGTAACATAATCAATTTTCTTTCCTCCTTACAGCGCGCCTAGACACGCTCTTAATTAACCAAAAAAATTACATCTTTATTGATAACAAATTAATTTTTAAACAAAACTATTAAATATAAACTAAGCAAATGTGCATTGCACATTGCTTGCACCTAGTATATATATATATATATATATATATATATATATATATATATATATTATATATATATATATATATATATATATATATATATATATATAATGGTCGTTTACATACACGTGACATGGTGAATATGATCGGATCAGAATTTATTCGATCAAAAAAAAAAAAAAAACTTACTCATTCTCTTTTTGACATATCATCTGTATGTAAATCATTATGTAATTTTTATTATGTACAAACAACATTATTCTTATTTTAAAAGGTCAAAATCTGTAAAAGGAGTAATCGGAATCCTCATATAATGTTGTTCAGGATATTTAATTCACAGGTAGATTTTGACAATAACAATGAATACAATATTCTTCTTTTCTTTTTTTTTCTTTTTTTTAATAATAGAACCATGCTACTTGGCGGAGCCACATGGACCCGGGCATGATGCCACGTGGGTCCTGGCCATTCAGCTTTTTCCTTTTATAAATAGAGCACTGCTATGAGTATATAGTTTTTTAACAGAAAAGATACAAGAATTTAAAATGAATGGAAATGATTGAAAGATTGAAAGAGGGAAAAAATACATACACGAAAAGGATTCATTCATTTCAAAATTCTGATCTTATAAATAATAACTAAGTTGGGTGGTGCTAAATGGGATGAAATTGTCAAATAGAAATAATTATGGTAGGAGATAATTTAGGTGTGCTAGTTATCATAGGTTGTCAGTTGAAAGAATGATAGTGCTTCCTAAAAGAGGTCATTATTTTAATGTTGAAATGACGCTGGAACAACCATGAATAATTGCTTTTCTAGGGAAATTCATAGTTCTCAACAATGTCTATGAAAAAAATAAATAACATTCTGTGAAATTTGGTCTTAAATTCGTCTACTTATATTAAGTACTTGTTTGATAAAACTTTATAAAGTTCTATCAATATTTCAACTAGCCAACTTCAATTTTATTTATACATTTTTTGAAATTCGCAATCTTTCAACCACTCATTTTATCAAATTTTATGAAAAGCATTGCTCCTCAATCAAGAGTGTTAATTTTGTTGAAGGATTGTTTAACAAAAATTTTAGTGAATTTTAATAAAAATTAATGAAATATACGATTTTAAGCTCATAAAAGCAGTGGATCCCACAAATTTTACGACTCAAATTAAAAGTTGATAAAATTTTAGCAAAATTGTTACTGATATAAACTCAATTGACAACAAATTTGAGATTGTTTATGTTCTTGGGCTAATAACCCATGAAGCTTTGATATTTAAATACACGTTTTCGGAAAAGATATTATTCTACTATTCAACGTAATGAATGTGCAAATTAGTATATCTCAAATGTGATGTGGTGGTGTGATCCAAATTTCATGTAATTTGGTATTTGGTTGAATAGAATAAGTTTAAGGAGTTTTGGTTCTAAGAATCCTAATTAATGGAAATCAAATTTCATCAAGAATTGAAAGTTTGACTTGAGAAATGACTAAGGATGAAGAAAAATACGTTGAAGGCATAATTACCACACATGTAGAAGAAAAAAGGACAACAACCTGGCACTGTGGTGCCCGTGCCCCTGTTTGAAGAAACGCCCCAGGTGCCGGGGAGTCAGCGCTTGGCACCACAGCGCCGTTACGCCATCGTGACAAGTTATATCCTAATTTTTTCAAATTTTATATTTTCTTCCTCATCTAAAATTATAAAAATAGGCTCTTATATATATTCCACATTGTTGTATCTCTATATACACATTCAACAACATCTTGAGAGTTAGAGAGCTAAAAATTCAACTGAGAGTATTGAGATCTTGATATTGTAAATACATTCATTATTGATTATAGAGAAATTCTCCTTTTCTTTTTGTGCTTATTCCATTTTGGGTTTCCACATAAATCTTGGTGTTCTCATTTGTTTTTGTTTATTTCATTATTATCATTATCTTGGATTGCTATGCAAAAGAGATGAAATTATTGAACAAAAATAATACTTGAGATTTGATAAAATTACCTAAGAATAATAAGGTTGTTTGCTGCAAATGAGTGTTCAAAAGAAAGAGGCACATTAGGAATTGAAGATGCGAGGTACAAGGCCAGATTGGTGACAAATGACTACAGGCAAATTCCAAGTGTTGATTTCACACATGTGTTCTTACCAATTGTAAAGCATAATTCTATTCAGACTTTATTTGTAGTGGTGGTTAAGAATGATTTGAAGTTTGAGCAGATGGATGTCAAAACAACATTCTTACGTGGAGAACTTGATGAGGGATTTTTATACGCAAATGCAACAACCATAGGGCTTTATAGTTTTTGAAAAAGAAGACCGCGCTTGTTGAAAAAGTCCTTGTACAGTATGGTGCTCCCCTCTATTTTCATTTAATTTAATATCATTTAAATTAATTTCAATTTCAATTTTGTTGTACAGTATGGTGCTCCCCTCTATTTTCTTTTAATTTCGTCACTAAAATAATTGTCCGTCTTGCATTACGTCAATACTTTGATGTATTTTCACGTGTAAACTTTTACCATGTCAACTAAATTATCGGATCCGTATGATAATTTGATGTGTTTTGACATATATACTTTTATCATCTCAACCTAATTATCGAACTATAAATTAAAATTGAAGATCTTTCGAAACAAAACCACAGGCAAACTAAAATAACTAAAACAATATCACTTAAAGCAAAAGGTGCAGAAAATGGCAAATACAATGTCTAAAAAATGACTAACGTAAAATAACAAAAAGGAAAACTAACTCATGGTTTACTATATTCCCCACGCCGAAATGAAAGTGACGAGCGAAGACTGGCCTCATGCAATAAGTGTAAAAATATCACAAGTGTTTCATTCATTGCAAACTGGAGATCCATTGCTGACTATTGGGTGGTAATAAGAGAATAACATTTTCGTGTCTTGCAATTGTAATCCATTCCATTGAGCAAACAAGAGGCCTTCCCGCAATGACATCCCTTCCGCATCCGTGGCTGCTACCACACCTCTCTCATGATCCGTCATCACTGCCCCAACTCCAGCAAAACATGTTCCCTCCCTTACACCTAGCGTCGATTTTAAGTTTGAGCCCATCTATCTCCAAAAGTAGCCAACGTGTCCATCCCACCTCTTCATACCCCTTCACCACTTGCTTCACCCCCTCCCTACCCTGCAAGTGGCTAAGGCCCAAGGGACGGGGGCCAGACCTGTTTCAAGGCCCAATTAAAATTTATGAGGTGAAATTACACCCACAAAGGTTTTTAAGTTACCATTTTCAAAAATACAGAATCAACTTTAATAATACATAAATCAGGTTTTAATTAATAATTTTTAAATTATTTTTTATTTAAATCAATCCTATACAAAATCAAACCCTAATTTTTTCATTTGCCCCCCTCCCCCTTCTTCTCTCTTTCTCCCTCTCGCCATTCCAATCGACCACCACCTGTCCTCTCCCTCAAACCGGCTGCACCCACCTCTTTCTCTCCCGTTCACTCCTCTCACCAGCCACTTTCGAGGCGACGTTCATAGAGCCGCCAAGCGCAGCAGCGATGATTGAAAAATTCGTCGTTGTGCGCCTGAACTAAAGCCCTAGACGGGGTCGCTGGGCGATGGCATAGATTAATCAATGGATAACGTTACTGGCTTGGTTGGTATGTCACGATCTGGTGCACAACGGCCATGGTTTCAGATATGCTATTTATCCGCCCGTCGTCGTTGCTCGTGTGGCTGTGGTCGCAGCCATGGCTGGGATCTGCAGCTCCACAATTTGATGTGGTTTTTGGGCATGTTTTCAATTGGTGGTGGATTGGGGGCTGTGGTGGTGTTGGTGTTGGTGGTGGTGGTGGTGGTGGTGGTTGGGTGGCAGATATGGTGGATTTTTTAGAATTGATATCTGTGTTTGGGTTTGAATGTGGCGAATTTGGTGGATTTGTGGTGGAGACTGTGGTGCTTATGTTGGTGGTAGTGGTGGTTTTGTGGTGCTGTGGGGGGTTTTATATTGTCTGGCTGCAGCGGCAATGGGTCGGCTGCTACGGTGGTTTTTTGTTGTTACTGTGTCGACGGTTGTGGTGGTGTTGTGACGGGGGTGCAGTGGAGTGCAGTGACGATGGAGTGTGGGGCGCAGTTGTGATCTAGTCCAGTGGTTGGGTGAGTTTTGCTTTGGTGGTCAGTTTGTTGCACCGCCATGATCTGGTTGGGACTGTGGTGGCTACTTCGATGAGAAGTGTGAACGGTGCCGTGGTGGGGTGCTGGATCGGGGTGTTGCGGTTCTGTAATTTCTGTTTTTTTGGGTTTTCTGTGGTCGTGTTGGCGGTGGTGGTCGTGGCGAAGTGGTGGTCACAAATGATTCGGGGGTGGTCACAAATGATTAGATTGTTTGTGACCAAGAATTTGGTTAGATTGTGACCAGTAAATAATATATGACCAATGAAGTAGATAAACGGTGACCAATAAATGCTTTGTGACTAATAATTTGATAAATTGTGACCTAAAATATAATATATGTTCAATTAATGGGATGTTTGTGATCGTAAATAAGTATTGTGACTTACAAATTTTGTGATTTGTGACCAATAAAAAAATTGTGACTTTTAAATTTTTAAGTTGTGACCGATGAACAAATTGTGACATATGAAAATTCTGAATTGTGACCAAATTGTATAGATCTGTGACCTTAACATATTCGTTGGAATCAAATTAGTCGCCCGAAAAGTCGTCGGAAAGGTCACCGGAGAAGAGTGGTGACCGGAAAGGTCGCCGGAATATCCCCGGAGTTGTAGGGGTGGTGAAGGTGGGGGTTGGTTAATTATTTTATATTAGAATTAAATATTAATAATAAATTTATTTAATAATTATTATTTAATAATTAAATTATAAATAAATTTTAATGAAAGCCTAATTTTTGAAATTTAAAACTTCAAACCTTAATTTTGAAATGGTGATACTTAAATACCTTATTTATGTATTGTTCCCTAAATTTTTATCTATGTATCAATCTATTAAACAAATATTTTTGTCCCCCCGATTCCAGCCGTGCCTCCAAGTGACCGACAACAAACACCCTATTCTCCCCGTCTCACTCACCAGCTCACCCTCAGTCCAAGCAGAAGATGATGCATGTCCCGATCCCCGACAAACCTTTCATCCTCCCAACAACCCCAAATGCAAGCCCTCCTAGAATCCTCGCAAAGGAACAAAGCGTGTAATTTCCTCTCCAACTGATCGAACCCGGAACATAAGCCAGTTGATCCCATATGTCGCAGGTTATGTGGTTAACTACTTGTCTTAATTTTAACAAAATTAATCCGTGCAATTGGTGAGTTTATACCGAATTATTTCACCATGTCATTAATATAAAAAAAATAGTTAAAAGTAAAATATGTAAATTTACTTAAAGCAAATGTTGACTGAAATTACAATACATAAGATTTTCTCCTCCTAAACTCATTAGTTCATATGTTCAAACTGTAACACGAGGTGAAATGACTATTTGGGAGTGAGATATTTGAATTTGCATGATTTTCTTTTCTTCGACTGAGGTAATTATAGATTTTATTCAAGACTTTAGGGGCAATTAGATCATTCTTAAAGGTCACAAGTAATGGTTGTTTAGTGGATAGTAGGTAATTGACTCAGTTATGTATTCACATGTTAATGATGTTACTTCACGCTTTTTAGTTTTACCATGTGTATTTTAATATTGGTTTATTTTGACCTATTGATTTTACCTTCTGCAATAGTCTTACATTTATATAGACTTTATGTGAATTCTACACTAATTCAATCAACTTTAAGGGCCCATTGACATGACTTTTGAAAAGACAAAATAAACTTTTGAAACCCAAAAGTTGCTTTGGATCCGTTTGATTAATTTTATGAAAGTTCTTTTTCTAGTTATAATAGTTTTTAGAAAAAGTTGGTTCATCGTGACTTTCTTTAAAAGCACTTCCGGAATAGGAAGTTCTTTTAGATATTAGTTCCCAAACAAAAATTAAGGTAACTTACCATGAAGCACTTCTAGTGTTATACATGAAGCAAAAACAGAACTCATGCCAAATAGGCCCTAAGATGCCTTTCTTCCTTAAAAGTAATTTACGATTCAACATTTTCTTCATACCTTGTTTCTTGCTAGGCTTTTGGGCAATTTGAGTGTCTTTGATCTAAGGCTCGGGATTAGATGAAATTTGTACATTGTGATGGATTGCCATAAAATTCTCTTTAAGGCGGACTATGATTATGTAGGTGGAGTAGAAATTGAATTACTGGTCCATCTACATGGCAGATGATTAGAAACTGATTAACCTCCCACAATAGAATACACACTTTCTCTCCGTCCCCCCTTTATCTCGTGCATATGACTGAGAAGGCATGTGGACTCCAAACTAGTTGATGAAAGCCTCTATGGCCCTTCCCTTTATCTCAGATGTTGTGTGGCAGCAACTGCTTGTTTAAATTGCTCCTTGTCTGTTGACTGCTTGGAATTTGGTTCGTGCCAATAGAAATTGTGAACACATCGAAATTCTCAACAAATAGGTGGACCATGCACCTTCAAACCACTGCACTGCACTAGTTAAATACTTAGCACGTAAGAGCATCTCCAACAGACTCTCTATTTTTAAAGAGCATATTCTATCATTTGGAGAGCATCTATAAATTTAAATAGTTAAAATTTTGATGTACTCCAACAAACTCTTTATATTTAACACTTAAATTTACTATTCCCAAAAAATATTTATTATTTTTCTTTATCTTTTATTTTAACTAGTTTTTCTATAGATTATTTTATTACTTTTCTACATTGAAAATTGAAACTTTTTGAATGCATTTAATTATAGAGAGTGAGTTTGGCTCTCCAAATTTGGAGAGTCAAACCCACTCTCTAAATTAAAATCTTAATTTAAAGAGTCTATTGGAGCATGATTTTACATGTTGACTCTTTAAAATAGAGAGCATCTCATGTTTAAAGAGTCTGTTGGAGATGCTCTTACGTGCTAAGTATTCTAATTTAAAGTGGTCAAACCAACAAGCTAAAATTTGACCTGTGGTAAAGTATCCTTTCGTGTATGGCATCTGATGTGTCTTTTTGGAGACTTTACAGTTGTAGTACTAATCCAATTTCAATTAATTTAATATTTGGACCCGTGAGGCTGCCATGGCCAACGCCCATATTTTTTCAAATAAATGGTTTGAATTTCTTGTCTCTTCATAAATAATACACACGCCCTCTACAAATTGTTGCCAATTAAACTATAATTGGAGATCATTTTTGACATAGAAGAACATTAAAATACTTCATATTCTTCGTGCTAAGTAACCTTAAAATTTCAGAAATAATTCTTGTCATCATGTTTATTTTTCTTGAATTTTCACTTTTGCTTTGTAAAAACTCACCTCTTGCTACATTTTTGAAACCTATTTGTTGGAGTGTCTAGAAAGCAATATCTAACCAATAGGACAAATATCGTTTTTAGGAAATACTTGATTTGAGCCTCTAATTTTTCAGACTTTTTCGCATATTCAGTTTACTAATGCAATATTTACCCATGGTGCTAGTTTTTGGTCGGAAGGATTCTTATCCAGAAGAACAATGGACAACATAAAGTCAAGCTGACTGACTAAAGATAACAAACAAAACCTCACCGCGTTTTCACTTAGGAAGCATCTGAAATACAGACAATTTTGTCTTCCATGGCATTCAAAGTTTAAATTTTAATTTAAGCTGATTAAATTTTTTTCATACATTTTGTATAACCTACAATTTATGAACATTTAAAACTCTTACCAAACAAGCAAGTCCTGATTTATTGTTGTTTAGCTCAAATTCAGCAAAGTAAAATATGAACAACGAATTTAAGTGTCTTTGAAACATAGATGTAGAACCAACAAAATCTTCACGAATCCATTTGATTTCAGGGTTCTCTCTAGGGTCTCTTTCTTCCAGGAAATACAAGAGAAGATTTCTAGAATAAAATCAGCGGTGACATTTCTAACGAATCTTATTTTTCCCTATTATTTCAAATCACAACTCTTCACAAAACAAAAAACTAGAAAAGTTCATGGCACTTGGAATCCACAAGAAAAACACCTAATTCATCACCCGCTACCACCAGCCAATGGAAGTCATTATCAAAACACAACCCCACATGAATTACAACCATAGCTAAGAGGTAAAGACTATCAATTACCTATATATATTCCTTAACAAAGATGGACTAAAGAACACCACAACTTTCTACCATCACTTGTGAGCAAGATGATCGGGTTGTCTAAGCACGCTCGCCCCTAATTCGACGAGCTAGCTGGATGTCCTTGGGCATGATTGTCACACGCTTGGCATGGATGGCACAAAGGTTGGTGTCCTCAAACAGACCCACAAGGTAAGCCTCGGCAGCCTCCTGAAGTGCCAAAACAGCATGGCTCTGGAAACGCAGATCAGTCTGCAGCCAAATGACAAGCAATCAATCAAGAAGCCCTTTACACATAACCAGAACCCATTATTTGAACAATAATAAACTCAGCTTTAATCCAAATAAATTTGTGAATCCCACTACACTATTCTGCTGCGTTCATTGCTAAATATATCAGGACAACCAATTATCTGAACAATTTTCAAATAACAAGAACAAGGTTCTTCGTCACAATATACCTTGAAATCCTGGGCAATTTCACGGACGAGCCTCTGGAATGGCAGCTTCCTGATCAGGAGCTCGGTACTCTTCTGGTACTTACGGATTTCCCTATCATAATGTTAATGATACTATAAATCAGCAAAATTGAACAATAAACAACCATCATTCCACAACGTGAACAAAAACGTTAATCTAAGTGTAAATATCATAAGTACTCACCGAAGAGCAACAGTACCAGGACGGTACCGGTGAGGCTTCTTCACACCACCAGTGGTCGGGGCAGACTTACGAGCAGCCTACATCAAGCAATTCAAGATTTTACACCAGTGAAAGACAAAAACTTTACAAAAATATATTACATGGATCAATTCATATGCAAAAAATAAAAAAATAAAAAATCAATAACAAAGGAGGACCTTAGTAGCAAGTTGCTTCCTGGGAGCCTTTCCTCCAGTGGACTTACGAGCAGTTTGCTTTGTACGAGCCATCTGCACATAATCCCAATTACATAACTGCATTAGAATCGCATTCTCAAACTTTCACAAAGAAAAGGGTCTTACACAGTTCGACCGACATTCCTAAATTAAGTTATATTTCAACCTAACGCCATGATATCCAATCAAAGCCTACTTGCCACCTCATATTATAACTAAATCAATAAACGCATACAAACACTAATTATCAAGAAAAAAAATAAAGGATGTTAAGAAATCAATCGATCATAACCCATTGGAACCCTAGCATTTCGACATAACACCGGAATTCTAACACAATCGTGACAATCCATCAAGGAAGCCCGAACCGCGAGACAAAACGATCAAATCGAAAAGCCAAAACAAAACCTAAACCCAGAATTCAAACCCTAAGCACGTATAATTAACAAAATCACACCAATCATAAGAAATAGAACAAACTCAATCCCAGATTTTCCTCAAACGTGCACCAATTGCAAAATCAAGGTTCATAAAAACCCCAATCTACAACACAAGTGTAATATTATCAATTACAAACAACAGTAGCTTACCTTGACCAGAATTATCTCTGTCTTCTTCCTTGGAAAGATGAGAATCCCCAATTATTTGAGGGTGGTTTATAAAAAAGGTTGAACCCCAACCTTGAGGGCCCCCACCGACCCTGCCCTGGACCGAGGGTGGTTTATATATATGGGCGTTGATGGCGTTTACCAAGAGAAGTCGGCGGTGACTATTATAAGTATGAAATCCGACGGGTATAAATACGTAGGTTGTGTTTGATGACGGCCATGATTTGAAATTAATGGAATGACTCGGATCAAGGGGCCTCACTAATAATTTTTTGAATTTGGCTCCATGTACACTTAATTTAACATCATGATGACATTATATGATAAAAATACATAAATATTCTTCTTCTTATTCTTTAGTCAAATCAAGGTTCTCTATTCCTGATATAGGGTAATTTTGATGTATTTCTCCTAACAAATAGAAAAGTCAATTATGCTCATACTTATCAATATATTTTTTATCAAAACAATAGTTTAATATTCTAATTTATTAATTTCTTTATTAATTCTCACTATATTTTCTGCAAAATATAAAAGCACATGTGTATTTATATTATTTTTCAGAAAATAATCAAGTACAGTATAAAATGATTTAATTTTTTCTCTTTTTCTTTCACAGTCAATTTCTAAACATTGAATAATAGTAATTAAAATTTCATAAGTAGCAGGAGTGCAAATATTAATGCAAATAATTGACATAAATAAGAAAGATCTTACAGTATTGAAGCAGAAGGTAAAGACAGAATAATATCAACGAGATTTCCCTCGAGCTTGCTCCCGTATGTTTGTATACTCAGATATAAGCAGTGTTATAAAAAGCGTAATGCGTTGCGATACGTCGAGATCGAGAATCAAGAATCACAAGTTTAAGCATGTCAATGCGGAGAATAAGCGTCATAATGCGTTTCGTACTTTTAATATAATTTTAAGTATAATAAATAAATTTTTATATTAAAAAAATATTTTTTTTATATAAAAATAAATACACATTTACTATTAAGTATTAATTATACTATTAATGGATTGGACACTAAGTAGAGGATTTTCTTGAAGTCTTGCTCTTGCACAATTAAATTCATTGAGGAACCAATTATAAACTTTGATAATAGCATATCATAATGGTAAAATACCTTCATGATATTGATAAGTTGATAACTAACAAAATAGGATAAAAATTATCAAGTTATCCACATACAAGATGATAACTAACAAAATATGATAAACGTTAGAACACTTCTACATTAAGTCACATAGCCTAACTTTTGTCAACTCTGTATCGGATTCTAACTCGATCTCTTCTTCTTCATCATCTAACTCATCTTCCGTGCCATCCGATACAAAATCATTTTCATCGGGCTCCCTTATTTCATCTTCATCATTTCGAAAACCTCTTGTAAGTTGTAAGATATCATTCTCTACCTTCACCACCTCTTTATCCTCCTCCTCATCATCATCACAACCTTCAACAATCCAAGATTGTGCATTACTAGTATCACTTGCTAGTAGAGTTTCTAATTTATCTTTCCTCCTCTTCTTTTTGTTCATCAATCTTGCATTGAATTTGACATAAACTAAATTGTTCATCCTTGTAGCATCTAGGCGGTTCCTCTTCTTAGTGTGCACCTACATGAAAGAAGCTGAAAATTTTTAGTAAACTTTAAATCATCAAACCACTACCAAAGTAATAACTAAAATATAGCAACATAATTAAGTATTTAGTACTCACACTTTCAAAGACATTCCAACTTCTCTCACAACCCGATGAACTCGTAGTCAAACTAAGGATTCTCTTTGCCATGAATTTCAAATTTGGTGTTTGATTGCCAAAGAAGTCCCACCAACTTACTAGTATATACAAAAAAGAGAGACAACTATAATATATTATATATCCATGTGGTATTCTAATTTAACTATTAACAAAAAATGAAAAGAAAATAATTTAAACATACCCGGATTGTAATTTGAAGTATTGTTCTCACATCCACTTATAGCTAAAGTTTTTCCAAATGCACCTTCTTTTTGAGTGTATCTTTGCAACTCGACATTTATCAGATGATGTTGCATTTGAACATCGAGAAAGAACTTCTCAACACAAATAATCACATTATTTGTTATCAATTCATCATCTTTGATACTTGGATTCTTGAAGTAATAAAATGGATTCAAAAGATAAGCCGTTGTATGAAGTGGACTATCAAGTTGATCCTTGGATTTTACATCAATAATGTTCAAGATCGGCATATAATCACTTTCCTTCTTCAATGTCTTTCTAATGTTATCTTTTGCCTTTTGTAGCTTTCCATAAACAAAGCCCATTGAAGGCTTCTCCTCCCCATCAACTAGTCTAAGCACTTTCACTAATGGAGTGAACACCCTCAAACACAACTCTATCAAGTTCCAAAAATGGTTGGGAACAACAACACAAATGCCTCTTTTCCCTTTTTGCTCTTAGACCTTTTAGTATTATCCCATTCATTGCTACTCATCATATTTCTCAACTCTTATTTTTTATCGAGCAAACTTTGTAATGTCAAGAAAGAGGATGCAAATCTAAAAACTTCCGGCCGAACTATCTCCCTTTTTGTAAACTTCCTCATCCATGCCAAAGTTTTATGATGTGCATAGATGAAAATAGTGAATGATTTTGCCTTCTTAATCACTCCCTTGAAGTTAGGAAGTTTAGATATTCCTTCAAGCATAAGGTTCAATGTGTGAGTTGCACACGATGTCCAAAAGATGGTAGGACGATGTAATTTTAACAAATTTGCAGCGGCCATGTTATTGGAAGTATTGTCGGTTACAATTTGAACCACGTTTTCCTCTCCAACCTCTTTAATACATTTATTGACGTAGTCAAATATGTATTGAGCAGTGTGAGCATTATCATTAGTTTCCTTTGAAGAAAGAAATGTGGTTCCCAATAATGCTTCTTCTTTTTCTATCACTCCAAGCATTGGTCATTATAGAACACCCATTACTCTTCCACTCCTCTTCTTGCTTCTTAAGAGTTTCCTTTATTCTCTCTACCTCTCCCTTCAAAAGTGGCTCTCTTAGTTGGTATTGTGAAGGAGGGGTTAGTCGTGGCAATGGGCTCGGCTCGGCCCATGATCACACGAGCAGAGCTCGTGGCCCGAGCTCGCCCAAAGACGAGCTGAGCGGCGAGCCAAGCCGCTCGGCTAATATTTGACGTCGTTTTTTTTTTATAAATCACTAAACTTATATATATATATATATATATATATATATATATATATAAATATATATATATATATATATATGTATGTATGTATACATTGTACACAAACATTATCTAAATTTTTTTATAAAATATACACTTTTCAAAGCAATTTAAAATTTTAAAATAATAAGAGCAAAATTTTATTTGTTAAGAAATACCTAAAGAAAAATATATATAAACACGTTTTGTAAACAATTTTTCAAATATACTTTTTCCTACTAACATTTTTATTTTTTACAATTACAAAAAAAAATAAAATGATAAACCCTCCTCCTTTATCCGGCTTCAATTTCGAGTAGACAGAGTTAAAAATTGTACACGAACAACTTGTTACGTGTACAATTTTTTTTTAAAAAAATTATAAAGATATGAAAATAAAATAATGTGATGAATGTGGTGATTGATAAAATTAAATATCACTTAATTGGTTACGTGCAATTTCGGCATATTTATCTTGAATTCGATAATTAGCGTCTTCTCAGTCCTTCACGCACATTATTGCCTCCAAAATATCTTCTTTTAGTCGACTTCTCACCTCAGAGAGAACCATTTTTCCTGCACTAAAAGCAGATTCCGAAGCTACAGTGCTAACCGGAGGTGTTAGTAGATCTTTTGCCATAGCAGCAACTATTGGCCATCGGCGTTCGTTATTTCGCCAGAATTCAAGGAGAAAAACTTTTACTAGTTGTTTTGTTAGTAGGCAAATGTTGACTAAAGTAATCGATTAATTCATATGACAAAGCATTTAGAGTTTGATTACGGCTGCCGCTGGAAGTTTGAGTACATAAAGTGGATGTCAAACTACTACTACTACTAGAGGAACCACATGCATATGCAATTGCATCAAATCTATTCGAGTGCATACTTTCAAATAAATTCAAAATTTCAGCGTCGTCATCTGTTATATTAGTAGGAGGAGTGTGTGCGGTACACATTAATATGTTTACCCATTCGTGAAGCATATAATTCATACATTTCACGGAACGTCGTTTCCAAATTTCTATAAGGAATAGGTGTTTTAAAAGTTAAAGCATTTGACATTTGATCAATTATAAATTTAGTACCCGATAAATTATATCGGGGGTCCATGACACATGCTAAAGGAAATAACATAGGTAATTCTTCCCAATATTTTCTAAATTTCAATTCCATAGAATATATAACAGCTTGAAAATCGGGGTCATTTTGAAATCTAGCAAAAAGTTCTTCTAGTTATATAAAGACGTTCAAGAACCATACAACTAGTGGGATAATAAACACCTGACAATATATTTGTAAACTCATAAAAACTTGTCAAAAATTTTTTTATTTTAAAAACTATATTCCAATCGGATTCACTCAAAATAGTATCGTTTTCGTCTTTAACATGTCTATTGTTAAAAAATTCAGTAATATATGTTTCATAACCTTCACATGATTTTAGTAATAAGTATGTGAAGTTCCATGTATGGCTTACGTCAGTAATAAAGGTTTTTATATTCGTCATCCCAGATTCTGTACAAAAATCCTCAAATGCTTATTTTCTACTAGGTGTACACGTGATATACATAAGTGCATTCCTAATTCGGTTAATTTCATCCTTAACGTGTTTTAAACTGTCTTATACTATTAAATTAAATATATGGCATACACATCGAACATGAAATAAATAGCCACCGAAATCAGGATTAAGAACTCTATGCAATTTATCAATAACAGCTTTATTTACAGAGGCGTTGTCGAACGTAAAAGAACAGATTTTACTCTCACATTTATATTCTCGAATTATTAACATAATAGCAATAAATATAGTTTGAGCGTTGTGTGGATACTCAACAATTTTAAAAGTAATAATTTTTATGCATGACCCAAAGTAGGTCTATGTAGTGTGCAGTTGCAGCCATATAACCGCTCTTATTAATCCCTTCCACATATCTGAAGTTAAGGATATCACACCCTCATATTTTTCCAAATCCGAAATCAATAATTGTTTTACATTAAGAAAATATGTAATTGTATCAGAACGAAGAGTATTTCGACTTACCCCTTGGTACCTCGATTAAAGATATCTTTTGACGTAGTTAACAAAATGTTGGTTGTCCGCTATTACTAGTGGCAACTCCACCGCGGCAACGAATTTCACCATTCCCGTTCGAGCTTCTTCCTCCGAATACATCCATGTAGAAAGTTGCGTAGTAGTAGCACCGGCTTGTGGAGTACCAAATTGTAGTTGCGTTTGACCAGCTCGAAGAAGCCCATGTTTGGCCGAACATGATTTGTAGTGACGGTTGAGGTGGGTGGTTCCAATGCCTTTTTGCCATGCCAGTCGTTGTTGGCAGTATTTACATACTGCTTTGGTTTCTCGAAATCCATCGACCACACGACCAGTGGGAACCAATTTGAAATTATCCAAACATTTTGCATGCTTCTTCCCCTTTCTCTTCTCGGTTGTATCGGGAATATTTAATGTCGGTTCTTCATTTTGTTCCAAATCAATTGGAACATCATCAATGTCATCCAAATCAATTGGATGACTATCACGAACGTTGAAATCTTCAATATATTCGGGGATTGGTAATTCATTGAGACTGGAGAATTCATTCCCAAATTGATTTTGAGCTAGAGCAGGTGTTTGTGTTTCGTTCTCCATACCGAACAAGCTTTCAACAAATGATCGTGAATCCATTTTTTATGAATAATAGAAATTGAATTTAGAAATGTAGAACTGAGAAATGTAAAAAAAAGAATAGAAGAAGAATATGATGATTATAGAAATATAGAATGAATGAGAATGATATTGTTGAATGTTGATAATTGATAAATGGAATTATGGAGAAATAAGAATGTAAATTGTAGAGAATATTGTATTTGTATAGTAAATAATGAGAGAATAATGAGAGATTGATATTGGTGGGAAAAAATGGTTGATTATGATGGGTATTTATAGAAGAAAAATATATGTGAAATTGAAAAAAAAAAAATGGTCATTGAACTTTGTTCAGTCGTTTGGGGGTCAAAAAACAAATTTTTTTTTTTTTTTTATACATGAGCCACGAGCCGAGCCGACTCGTGGCTAGTGTCTAGACGAGCCCACGAGCTGGTGTCTAGACGAGCGACTCGTTGCTTAACGAGCCGAGCAGGCTCGGCTCGTCTACCGAGCCACCTGCTCGGCTCGTGCTTGGGCTCTTTTTTTACGAGCCCAGGCGGCTCGTGGGTATGAATAGTACGAGTCGAGCACCTGAGCCGACGAGCCGCTCGACCTAATTGCCACAACTAGGAGGGGTGTAACCTGGGCCATATTGACCAAGAGTTTCAACAAAGCATTTAAAGCTATCATTATAAATGGAATTAAACGGAATTCCAACTTCATATACCCATCTTGCCAAATATTGATGCACTTCTAATGTCCTTTCTTAGCAATTGCATCATAGATATTTTGTTGTTTCATTATCTTACTTGCACTAACACCATCTACCTTGATTGGCCTTGAAAAATTATCCATGGGACCAACACGAACATGCCTCTTCCTAGACCCTCCTTCAATGATAGAAATTTCATCATCTTCTTCCTCACGTGTAGAAAAAGACATAACTACATCATCCCTCAATTTAGCCTCATTCAATGCCTTCTCTAACTTTTAGACTTATTCTCTTCAATTGCTTCAAGGCACTTGGTCTTTTGCTCTTTGCTAGCTTTAGGTCATGGTCTCACACCCTTTCCTTTAATGCTCGCTATGTGAATTTTATGCCTATTCCCGTTGTTGTAACTTTACCACATAATGTGCATTTCACATTATTAGGTTTAGTAGGATCTTCAAGAATTCCAGTTTCCCATCCAGTGTCCCAAGAACCTTTTTTCAAATCACTATCTTCAAAACTAGAATTAGAGGCCATTGAAGAATCATTTTGCTCCATTACTTCCTACTTCCTACCACAAAATTAAAACTTAGAAAAATCGAAAAAGTACACCGTTGGCACCAACCGGCCATCTTTGATTAAGATGAAATTCACTGTCGGTACACAAGGCTATTGAAGATTTGTAGTCAATTCGGTACACCAATTAGAATCCAACACACAGAAATCTAGCAAAAACTGAACTAAAGCTACTTTCGATTACCAGTTCATCTATGTTTTCTCCCTTTTCTCTTCTACCACAACCAGATCTTGCAAGTCAAAACCGCTTAAGAACTCACGAGAACTTGCTGCGCCGATCCAACGAAGTCTGCTGTGCCAGTCCATCGGAGTTCGGAGAAGGGAGAGATTGGAGAAGGTGGAGAATTTGGGAATGGGAAATTAGGGATTGATTTGATTTCAATTTGGGATACGGGAAAGACAAGTTGTATGTTAAATTCTTATTTGTTAATAATGTTATCTATTGGCTATTAAGGACTGGGTTAGACAAAGGGATGAATTAAACGGGCCAACCCAATGTAAAACAAAAAAAGCCCAATTTGGGTTTTCTAACATGGGTTTCATCCAGTTTGAACGTGTTTAATCGTGCCTTCTCGCGCCTACGCGCGCATTGTTATGCCCAAGCGCGCCTAGGCGGTCAACAAAAATTTTGACCGCATTTTTACGTGCATAGCACATATTTGACGCATTTTTTATGCGCACCGTGCCCAGGCGTGCCGGCGGCGCGTTTTGGCGCATTTTAGAACATTGGATATTAGTGATGGATGTTATTTAAGTTTAAGAAAGTGGGTTATGGTCCAACACGACTTCCGCACTTTTATTAATTTTCTCTCTGACTCTTTTGCATATCTCACAATGGATCACACGGAATCACAGTTTTCCTTTCAACTCCTTGTTAAAACATCACCTTAAAAGGTAACAAGGTTTTCATGGCTTTCTCTAACAACGCCTCAAACGCCTACATACGGCTATATGGCAACAAGATACTTGCACTAACCCTCAAGATTCTCACCGTTGGAGTATAAGTAGGATGAGAGTTTTTTAGAAATCAACAAGAATAGAAAGACAGTATTTTCAAACAATTTGGATTTCATAAACACATCACACTAATATCTCTTACATAAGAGTAGGGTTGGGCAAAATATCCGATCCGAACCGAACTGATCCGGAACCGAATCGAACCGAACCGAACCGAACGAGTTTTTAAAAATGAAATACCCGAACGGGTATCCGAATCGAGAACCGAATGGTTTGGTTTGGTTCTCGGTTCTAGACTCAGAACCGAATAATCGAATAAGAACTGAATTTTTTTTTTAAAATTGGATAAATAAATTTCTTTTATTTTTTCTAAACAAATTAATAATTTTTTTCTTATTAAATCTTATTAGTTGAACAATTTAGAGTTTATTTATGTTTGTTAGTTGTGTTTTTTCAATTTTTTCTTGTATAGTTTCTTAGTAGTTAATATGAAAAGTCAACCAATTGATAATTACATTAAATAGTTGGTAAGTATTATCAATACTTTAAAATATTTTATTTTTATGACTTCTAATTTATATTTCATTTTTATGTAGACTTGAAAGTTTGAAGCAAATGAATTATTGATATGAATTATCGAAATTTTATTAGTAATATTTACCTTTTGGTACTTATATTTGACAACTTATTATTGATATGTTATTAAATTAGATTACGTTAAGATTGGACTTCATATTTGTATCTACTTTTTGTTATTAATATTAGTATCTACTTTCAGGTGTATTTATGTAGTATTATTTTAAATGTTAAAAAATTTAATCATAATACGGAACCGAACAGAACCGAACCGAACCGAACAGTTCCAAAATTATATTTGGAACCGACGATTCCATTTACTAAATACCCGAAAATTTCTGGAACCGAAAAAAATCGAACCGAACCGAACTGACCCGCGTCCACCCCTACATAAGAGTATACATACATATTTCGGCTACACTCTTGGTACTTTCTCTAAAGAGATTAGAATTCCATAGAGATTACATTATTACAAGTTTCAAATGAAAGAGAGAAACTGAAATGGTTACAAGATTAGAAAAACTAGAGAGAAAGACAGTTTTTACTTAAGGATGGATGCCTTCTTTTGAGAATTAGTCTTCAATTTATAGACTCAAAAAGTTCTCCAGCCGTCCTTCATTATTGTGGTGTTACTGTGTAAGATAATAAGAATCTTACTGTGGCCTAAAGTTCTTTGTCTTAACATGGAAAATTATTTGAGGTGAAACCCCACAATTTTTTTTTTATCAAAGTAAACCTGATAAAGTAGTGATAAAGGGGGGTCCTCTACTTTTCCATATGAGACTCAAACCACTCATCAGGAAATTCTTCTAGATCCAGTGAGATGGTGAGCCATCTTCTTCATTGCTACAGTACTCGCACTTATGGTTTGAATAACGCCAAAACTGTTTACACATCTTATTTTTTGTCTTCTGTGTTCCACTAGTGTCACCTCCAAAAATATGATTACACCATAAATCAAGATAGTGCTAATCTTCTTGTTTAGTGGGTGCTACAGTTTTACTGTAAATCAAGTGGTCTTGTGATTCATGCACCCAAATTTTCTGATTTTCTTTAATAATTTTCTGGATATGCTCAAATTTCTCATTATATCCCTTGGCTCTACGAAAGGTTTTCATATTTATAACATCTTCTGGTGTAATTTCATGGACTTCACTCTTCTCAAGTTGAAGATGTTTGGAAGTAGTGGCAATCCTTATGACATGGCTAACTGGCAATAGCCTATCTTATTCATTATCCCATTCAGGACTAGCAGAGAAAAACCTGATATAAATGTTCTTATGTTTAAGAACTTGGCAATACATTTCAATAGCTCGGACTACTTCTTTTGGTAACAAAGAAATTTCTTTTAAAGATTCTGATGGGTAAATACAAATTATATTTCCCATTTCGTAAAGAGCACGAACCCAATAAGTTGGGGCTCCTGGATAAAGGTTAACTTTGTTGTAGGTTCCATATGTTAGCGTTTTCATCCATTCTCCTATACTGGTGAACCAGCAGCTGGCTAGATTGAACAATACATATACAAGCATAAAATTGTTTTTATTTTTTATATCCATAACACCAAGGGTGTTACATACTTTGATAATATTTGAGCAATCAAGCTCTGGTATGGAGATACTATCATTTGTAAATTTTTTCTCCTGTGAAGGAGACAAAGTAGTATTATTATCTTTAACTGAGAGTTTATGACGTTTCAATGTTTCTTGTTCAATATTGGTACAAAGGCCTTCAGAATTATTGGCACTAGAACCTTCAGATAATATAGCTTTGTTGCCTTTCTCAGATATCGGCTTTACAGTAGCCATTTCCATCAAAGTTATCTTGGATTCTATCGCAGCAATCTTTATGTTCGTCTCGAACTTCAATGTTTCTAACTCTTTCTTGATTTGCTCTATTCCTGATTAAGAAATCTGGAATAAAATTGTCTTTTCCTTTAATATGGATAATATCAAATTTAAATGGTGCAAACCATATTTGCATTCTAATAAGTGGTCTTTTAGCTGCACTTGTTCCAAGTTTATTTGTTAATAATGGTTTTACTTGAGTATTATCTGTTCTAATAAGAAATTTTCTAGGTAGAAAGTATGTTTCAAATTTTGCTACTCCTTTCTTAACTGCTAAACATTCTTTACGTTTAATATCATACATGGTTTCGACATCTTTGAATATGCCTGAAGTATGAGCAACAAGCTCTTCTGGTCATTTACACAATGGATTATGAAGAAACTCTTTATGATTTTCTTTTCTTTTAAGTATTGCTCCCCAGTGTAATAGAGAGGCATCAGTTTCTAAAATAAAGAAATCTTATTCATTTGGAATATTTAATTCCAGTAGATTCTCACATATTTTCTTAATTTTGTTAACAATTTCTACATCTTCTCGTGTACATTCCCATACACCTCATTTTTTAAGTTTTTTGGTAAAGTGGAATTTATATTTAGCACAATTTTTTATAAATTTTTCGAAATAATTTAATAATCCGATAAAGATTTGCAGTTCTTTCTTGTCTCTAATCACTTCTGAAAATTTTATAATCTTTTTACCAATATGAGGTTGTTGAAGTATTTTTTCTTCTATAAAAATATATCATAAGAATTCAATTTTAGTTTTAACTATTTTTGTTTTTCTTTCTGATAAAGTTAATCCATACTTTTTAGCAATATAGTTGAACTTCTTAAAATGTTCAATATGTTCTTTTAAATTTTTATTATGAATAAGAATATCATCTACATAAACAATGTAGAAATTCTTTATTGGTCTAATAATCTTATCTATTCTTTGTTGAAATATTGCAGGTGCATTCATTAATCCAAATTGCATAACATTCCATTCGAATTGTCCTAATGGATTAGGGGTAGTAAAACTAGTTAAAGGTTTTGAGGTTTCATCTAATTTTATTTATCAATATCCTGATTTACAATCAAATTTAGAATATATTTTACTTCATTGTATTTATTTTATTAACAAATCTTTTATTGGTAGTTTATAACTATTTGGTATTGTTTTAGAATTTAATTCTCTATGATCAATTACCATTCTAGTTTTTCCTCTTTTGATTTCACTATAATTTCTAACCATAAATGTTGGACTATTATATGAACTAGTTGATTCTCTTATCACTCCTAATTGTAAGAGTTTTTTAATTTGTATTTCAAATTCTTTTTTATCTTCTTGGCTATAAGGAAATTATTTTCCTGATATCTCAGCATCTGAGTTTTTTAGTTCAATGGTTGCCATAAGTTATCTTTATCCCATTTAGCTAGAAGATGTTTATGATAACATTCTTTTAGTTCTAATTTAACATTTTTTAATTCTTCTTCTAAATTTTCAATTCTTAATATTTGAATTTTTTTAATTAATTTCTGTATAATATCCACCACGATTATTTAGGTCTATGGTAAATTAGTTGATGTGCAATTCCAATAGCTTTATAGATTTTTGGTGTTTTAATTTTGTAATTACAAGGTGTAGTAAATTCAAAACTATATTTATATTGTGTAAATGGGCTATATATATATAGATAAAATTTTCTCCATATCACATCCAATTTTATCTGTTACATATATTTGTGGAATAAAATATTCTCTATTTCCAATAATGATAGGAACATTTTCTATAAAATCTCTATAGATTTCAACAATATCACTGGCTGTTTGACCATAAGTTGTTTTCTTATAATCACTTTTATAATAATGTTCTGGGAACACATTTCTTTTACATAGACAAATACCTGATCTAGTATCAATTATGGCATGAAATTTTATCATACAATAATCTGGTAAATTGAGAGTTATCTCAATATATGGACTAAGTATACTAGTTTTGATTGATCTGATTCCTTGTATTATATAAATTGGTTCCTTGTTTTTATTAATTCTAAAAAATATTTTTTGTTTTCCTTCAATAGTTATTTGTATAATATCCTTCTGGATATAAAATGATGAAACCTTTTCAAGAAAGTTGATTTCAAGTAATATTGGACTAGTATCTTTTCCTTTTCTATAATCTTTATAGATTTTAAGATTTAATTTAAATTATTCTCCTTCTATATCTATGAAATTTAGTTCAAGATTCACA
The DNA here is from genome assembly GCA_035079005.1 of Fraxinus americana. Lineage (NCBI taxonomy): Eukaryota > Viridiplantae > Streptophyta > Magnoliopsida > Lamiales > Oleaceae > Fraxinus > Fraxinus americana. Next base: position 9,498,210 of record CM068716.1, on the reverse strand, counting down.
AATGTTTTAATTTCGTATTTAATCCCGTGATAATCGGTAAGAGTTACTCCTTGTGGTAAATTCTCTTCTGTTAAATGTTTTTCTAAGTCCGCTCTTATGTGACTAGTATTAAAAAGGGCTATAATTTCTTCGTACTTATTTTGATTATTGATATATTCTGTTAGGATAAGGAAATTATCTTCCTCACATCTTCTAAGGTCAATATCAGTATTATTTCTAGGCATTATTGGATAATTTCTACTTGTAGATGGTCTACTAGAGCTTGAGAGTTCTCTAATACTGATACTTCTTTCTATTCTTTTGCTAGGCATTCTAACAAGAAGTTGTCTAGAGCTATTTAAGGTGACTAATCCTTGATTTCCTACATTATTGTCTATTCTTCTAGATTGTTGATGAAAAAGCAATATGTCTTGTGGTAATGAAATATTATTATTACTTAACATTCTTGACAGTGTAAATTGCGCTAAATCTTTAAAGTCTTCATGGATTTGTATGATGTCTCTTGAGACTTTATTAATTTCTTTTTGGTGCGTAGTAGTAAAAGCATATAAAGTTTTACAATATAAAGTTACTGCTTTACTTCTTGGTGACATAATTAATCTATCAATTTTGTGATATAAATTTAATCATAAACTTAAGTTTTCATCTAATAAAAACATGGCAAATTCAGATCTTATAGTAAATATAATTTTCTTATATACTAGATTTCCAGATACAACTCCTAATAAAGCATTCATAAGATCATGAAGTATTCTGTTATCTATTAAGTACATTTGTATAGGAATATCCATTCTTTCTCTAAAGTATCCTTTAACCATTATTTGTACTCTTCCAATCACAATATTTTTTAATCTTTATCTAATTGAGGGTTTTATCTTAACTAATTCTTTATTAACCAATTCTCTGGTTATTAGAGATATAGTAGTGTTACCTTTAACATTTTCGATGTTAATAGACACTTCATCATATTTGGCAATATATATAGTTTTGTTAAACCAATGTAGTATTAGTCTTACAAAAATATTTTTATCTTTTAAAGATATTTGTTTTTCTTTTATGGCTCAATATCTTTCTTTATCAAACATAATTGTTTGTGAAGTTCCTTCTTCATTATCTAAATTATTCTCAATGGTTTCCATAATCTCTTGATTCATGTAAATTTGTTGAAACTCCGGCTCTTCAATTTCTTCTATGTCCAACTCATGGATTGAGTTTGTTTCAAATAATTCGTCTAAGTCTAGGATTATTTCGTAATCTGAGTCAGATTCTATTTCTTCCATTAATTAAATGACTTTAACATTTTTTCTTTTATTTTTATTAGGATCGTTGGAAGATATATGCCCTATTTCATTACATGTAAAATATTTACATTTTTTAAAAAATTCTTCTTTAGATTTCTTTTGGGATTTCTTATGTTGGTTATATTCCTTTTTCCAAGGTTTTTTCTTCTTGAAATATTTTTTATGGCTCTTAAATCCTTTATTTCTCTTCCAAGGTTTAAGATATTTCTTAAATTTCTTTTTATAATATGGTTTCCTCGATGGTTTGTGACAACCAAATTGTGATATTGCTGCTATCTCTACATAACAATATAAATTTGCTTTCTTACCATATTTCCTAAATAGGTGTTGGTACATAGATTTTCTACACCATTCTGATATTTTTCTTTTAGCGAATGAAGTTTTCATTCCTAAGGTATCAACTCTATGATTAGGATTTTCCCATTCTATTTTATTCCAATAAGTTTGGTAATTTTCAAATAATTTCTAACCCCATGGCCAAGGTAGTTTAAGAAAATATCTACTAAGTAGTTTTTTATCTTCTTCTGATAGATTCCATTTTTTTATGGATTTAAATGTTTTGATGTATATCTTTTCGAATTTCTTAGTATATTCGTTTAATTCGCACATATCACAGATTTTTAATAATTTCATTCTCTTTCTGCTTGTAAGGCTTCTTGAGTAATCATATCTGTTACGGGTTAAAGGACAGAATGGACACGTGGCATCATATCACGACGGTGGGACCAGCTTAATTCGATCAGGGTATAATTCTCTAGCTTCAGTTGTGGGTTCCGAGGCCCTCGCTACTAATCCGAGGCCCTCGCTATTACTCCGAGGCCCCTCCTTCTAACGTCCGAGGCCCATCAAAGGTCCACTTGTGAGGATTCGGCCATGATGAAAATCTCTAACAAATGATTGATGTGACTTTTGTGTAAAGCTTACTTATGTCTTGTCTCGTCAATGTCAGAGCATTTAATGTTAGTACAGCTAGGAGAGTCAACTTGATTGCTAGGATTTGATGCCTTGGCCGAGGAGATGAGGCCACGTGTAAGTTGATCCAAAGGTCACAATTTGAGTTGTAACACTATAAATACCCCAACCATGTAACAAGAACAAAAACTAATGCAAAATTGGAGAAAAAAACTGAATCTTTTGGAGCCATATTTCTCTCGTTTCAACATTATTTTTACAACATTTTATTACAATACAGTCCTGTTATTTATCGATTGGTTTCTTATACAATCGTATTCCCTTTTTTACCGGTGACCTGAACGGAGACGTCTCGTGCCTTTTTGCTACTCCCACGCTCATTCTCTGGAGTCTTCATGACCGTCGATCGGCATTAGCGTGTTGGATTAAGCTTACGTGTGCACGAGTGGGCCCGGCATCTGTTGGCAACATTTTTTGGGGTCAACAATATCTATTTTAGTTTGTGGTATAACTTCTCCTAATAGTAAGTGTCTAAAGAAATTTTCCATTCGTTTTAAAATTTCCTTAAAGTTTTCAATATCTAAGTTTTCATTGCTATCTATAGTAGCTGTAGATTTTTCTCCATATTTAATTTGATTTTTAGTTTTTTCAGAAATTCTTCTCCAGATATCTGAAGTAATTTCTCTAAAGGTGTGGATTATAAAGTTGTATGCTTGAGTGATATTTCATTTATGAAAAACAACCGCTAAATCAGTAGCTTTTGCCCATGAGTCAATAATTTCACTTTTATTATTGCTATCATCAACATCAAGCCATATTCCTGTTGTAGGAATTTGTTCAGTAAATAATTTAACCGGATTATTATCCCCTAAGGTGTATAGGGTTGGTTGATATAGTTCTAATTCATTTTCTAAAATTGTAATTTTCTCGTTCTTCTATTATTCCATGTTCTTTCATCCATTCAAAATTTCAGTTGTCAGATTCGACTTGAGTCCAATCATTAGTTCTACTTGTTTCTCCAGCTAATATTTGTGTTTCAACTTGTTGATTTAAAGGTGGAGTATTAATTTCAGTGATTTCTTCTTTGGGTAGATCGTTCATATAAATATTCTCAATTTGAATAACTAATTGTTCTAGACTCTATTTATAAACTTCTAATTCTTCTATAACATATGCCGGTAAAGGTGGTTCAATTTATGTATAAGAATCCTTAAATTTTGATTCAATTTGTTTATATAGGATTTTTGGTTCTATTTTAATATTGTCGTTAAAAATTTCCAAATTAGACTCTATATTTTTTATATGAGTTAAAATATCTATTTTTCCTAAAGGTTGAACATAATTATTATATTCTAAAAATTGATTTATAATAATATCTTCTTCTTCATTTTCAGAAAATTCATCTGCTAATATTTGTAATCCTTTATTTTTTATTTCAGCTAATTGTTGATGACTATTTACTTTTTTTATCTATTCACTTAGATATTTATATTTAGTACTTAAATTTGTCGCTAATTCTTGTAATTTAATTCGATTAGTATTAGTTAAAATATTAATATTTTGTAATTCTTCTAAAATAATTTTATCTCTTCTATTCATTTTATAAATTATAAAATTTTTCTTTAGTTTCGTTACTAGGCTTTGCTACCAATTATAGGGTAAAAATGCGGAAAATAATTAAAATATAGAGATAAGGATATAATAGACAATACTCACACAAAATGACAAAAAAGTGTGAACCTTAGTATGAAACTTAATGGCAAAGTAGTATAATCCTAATTTTTTCGTATTGGGTAAAAAGAATAATTAGAACAAAGGGTCGGGTCGATTTTGTAATTGAAAACTGTTGTGGGGCCCGGCTTAATAGCCGGTTATCAATTTGGAAACATTGCAGATTAGTTTTTTACACTATAATTTGATCCCGAACATTTAAAATTTGACAATTACATTCCCAATCTCTCAATTTTATAGGGTAATGGTCCTCGTAGACAATTGTTATCCTTTTTTTTTCTGACAACTACCAAGTGATCTCATGACAAAATAGAATGGTCAAATTTCAAACCTTACCAATTATACATGCTTAAGCAAAGCTTATACAGAATAATAATATTGTACAATTCTTCTTTATTTTAAGATCACTAATAATTATTTAATAAAATCATCATTTTACTTCCCCTGTTTGGGGGGATTAAAATCAATTTTTTAATAAATTTTGTTAATAATTAATAAAATGTATGGTTGAAAAGTTATGAAATTCATAAAATATGTGGTTAAAATTAATTATTGATTTAGATTTAGAGTAAAATTTAGATTATAATTTTTGCCAAATATGAGCTTAATTTAATAGAACAATTATTTTTTTATTTTTATTATTTAATTAATTTAGTTAACTTTAAAAGAATTAGTTAGAGTCGAACGTGAATTGCACGTTATTTTGAAATACTTCATAAGTGCTGTGAAAATAATATTTGACCCTCTATTTATCATTTTGATCTAAATATGTGAGAAGTGCTAACTCCTGAAAATAAATGTTAATTATTATACATGCATGTAAATAGTCAAGTGCATACTTGAGTTTGAGTACTAGAATTATAATTAAATGCATAAATTAATATGAATGAAAAATACGACACATAAATTAACGTTAATGTTAATTAATTTAAAATTAATACCAAAAAATATATACGAAACAATGAATGTTAAACCATTTATAAATGAATATAATTTAATTTTCAATTAAGTGAAATTGAATGTTAATTAATATACATCGATGTGAATAATGAACTGTATTCTTGAATGAGAAATTCTAATTAATATTAATTAAATGAATGTGAATATTAATTAATTTAGAATTAATAACATGGACGTGAATGTAAATATAAATGTGAATGTGAAATTAATATTAACTAAATAAGCGTGAATGTTAGCCCATGTTTGACCTCCATTTTTCTTTTATCAACCTCACATTTTTAATAAAATAATATATTCTTTCTTTTTTAATCACATATTCTCCAACAAAATATTATTCTTTTCATTATAAATTGAAATAATGGATCCCAAATATGGCCTTAATTAATTGAGAATCAATTAGAGTATTCATCATAGTTTATAAATTAAATATATATTGAGAAACGAAATATATGATATTATTGAAATAATTAAATTGTGGTAGGGCAGCAATCGTTCAAAAAATAATTCTAACTTATGATATTTAAGCCCTGTTTGGGAGGGATTAAATTTTTCTACAGTAAATCAATTCTCATTTTCAACCACACATTTTTCAATAAAATAATATTTTCCATCACATCAATAATGTTTTCTTCTTTTTCAACCACAAATTTCCCATCATATCACTATTCAAAATCAATTTTTCCCCCAAAAATCTCTCCCAAACAAGTTCTTAATATATATTATAGATTAGAAAAAGTTGGATAAAAAAAAAATTTAAAAGGACGTGCCTTGGCTGTCCGTCAAATTAAAGTTAATCACCTTTATTCACATCTTTCAAGTTTTTTCCCTCGCGCTTAAGCCCCACCTTCTAGAACGAAGGTAAAACAATTAATTTTATGAAAAAAATCAAAACACACAATCATTCTTGTTGTAAATATCTAAAATCTATACTCAAATCATTATATCATACGTATAATTTAAATTTTGACACTAATTGGACAAGTACATATAATATAACAGCTTGAGTTCGAGCATTGAAGATGCGCTAGAAGTCACAAGGGATAAGATGAAATATCGTTGTTGGGTATTTTAGTGATATCCAAATAACTTATAGGCAATGATGAAAAACAGTGCCCATTAACTTCATAGGCTATAAGCACAGGATTGAAGAACATCAATTTAAGGGAAGTCTATATAAATCCTGCTTTTACTTATACACATTTCAAAATTAAGGTTTAGATGTTTTAAATTTCAAAAATCAGGTTTTTATTTAAATTTATTTATGAATTGCTTAATTAATTATATTTTTTATTAATAAATATATAACGGTCACAGATCTATACAATTTGGTCACAATTCATTCATCGGTCACAAATAAAAAATTTAAAAGTCACAATTGTTTCATCGGTCACGAATCATAAAATTTTTAAGTCACACACCTTATTTTATGGTCACAAAACATCGAATTATAGGTCACAAACAACTTTTATTGGTTAAAATTGATAATTTTTTGTGAGTCACATAGTCTTTCTTAGTCACAATTTCTTATCATTGGTCACACACCAATAAATTTATTGGTCACAATTTGTGACCACCACCAACACAAAACCACCGTCGTCAACACCACCACATCCAGCAACAAAATCCCCGTTCCAAACATCTATGTCGACGTTTTCACCACCACCACCACTACACACCAAACCGTCCCACCACCACCTTCACTGCGCCTGATCCACTGCAACTGAAAACACAGCCCACCACCGTCCCCTACCAGACCACGGTGGTGCAGATCTCATGACCACAACACAAGAAAAAACCCAATCACCGCACACTCCGCCTTCACACTGCAACCACAGAAACATCAACACCGCTCAGCATCGCCCAACTCCAAAGACCAGTTAAAAAAAAAAGAAGCAACACAGCAGCACCGTACGCACACGCACACCCCACCTTCACAAAAGCCCAATCACAACCGCCACAGCACTCACAGACACATTTCACCGCACCCACCGCAAACACAACCTCCATCACTCAAGTCAATTTGAAAAAAAGAAAAAAAAAAAAAGAGAGAGACGATGCATCTGCGAAGAGAGGCAGAGGCGGCGGATCGATTGGAAATAAGACCATGGTTGGCAGTGGAAATGTTAATGGCTTCCGCAACATGGTTGGCGGTTGCATCGGTGAAGATGCCGGCGGAAAACGATGGCAACGGTGAGGCAAGAGGGAGGCCGGAGGTAGAGAGAGAGGGCGGGGAGGGGAAAATGGGGGGGAGGGGAGAATGAATTTTAGGGTTGATTTTTTTTAATTGGGGAAAGTAATATAATTAATATTAAATTAAATATTAAAACCTGATTTTTGAAAAATAAAACTTGTGATAGGATTTTTGAAAGTGGAAATCTAAAAGCAGGGTAGAGTGTAATTTCTTCTCAATTTAATCCACAACACTACAGAGAGTTGGAACCCAATTGTGTTGGGTGTTTTGAGGAAATCAGCCCATTAGGGCTCGGTGCTCAATACCCGGTTTGGAAGATGAACTTGAAGAACAGACTGGATTCACTTGGTATCCTTATCCTCTGTATCTCTATCCTTGATAACTAATTTCATATCTTGAGGAGTCTATCTACGTGAGAAACTCTTGGAAATTCGGTTCTACTTCCTACCTATAAAATGGGTTCTCTAGCCTCGGTTTTCAACACACCAAAATACTTTGCTTTGTGCTCTCAGTTGGAAGAAACTGAAAACCGTTCTCTGCCTTTGTGTGCAATTTTCTTCAGCCTTAGTGCGCCTCTGAGATTCTACTATTATTTCCAACTTTTGGTGTACCCCTTTGTGGTGTTGTGGATTGAATCTCTGAGCCGAATATAAAGGGGATTATTTGTTCATTTTAGTTTCCATTCTTCTTTTGTCGATTTCATTGTAGTTTTTGTGTTAATCCACTTACTGACTTGGTTGATTCTTCAATTTGTAGGATGGGTAAACACTAATAATCATTTTCCAAAAATGACAATATATATGGTATAACGAATTGAGAACAGAGGCCGGATCGTTACAAATGTCTTCTCATCTCTTCCTACTTGACTTACCAATAGTGATAGTCAATAATCACTAATCGTATATTTGCATGCATCTGTATTTGATGTTCAATTACGAAAATAGAGGCAAAGAGGGAAGCAAATAGCAAAGACGAAAACTCATTCAACTACACAATACCCTTTCACATGTATCCCGATCATGTATTTGGTTGGGGTGAAAGTTTTGATAGTGCAGTAGGTGAAAAGAAAACCTTAACACTTCTTCTCCAATGTAGTGAAACTTGCATCAGCACATGGATGTCCTGTAACTTCCACGTTAAGAGTCAACCAATATGAATATTGTGTTTGCTTTACCTATTTTTCGATTTTCATTCTATTTTTCCTCATAACAAGGGATCAGGACTTAAGCCTAACGTCTACGTTTATGTCAAGGCCTCAACCCCAGTGCTGAATTGTGAAAATCTGCTTAAAGAGATTTTCCTGCTCAGTATATTACAGTGGAAGTACCAATAGGGAATGCCACTCTATTGAAGTAACATAAATTTTTGAGTACAAGTCTTGGTTCATATTAATATGGGTCGGGTACATAAATCATTATTTGCATTGGTTCAGTTAGTTAATAGATCTACTACAAACTATAACAAACATCATTTATTGCAATGAATTGAACTACTCATTTATAAATATTCGACAATAACTAAAAACCAATTTAAAGATTTTTTGCAAGAATTTGGGCAGCCATTTTGTCATAGTACAAGTGGAACATATCAGTTATCTAAGATTGAAATACTAGAAAGCCATGCAACTAATGAGTAATGACATCAATAATGTTAGCACCCAGTCAGGTCCTTAGTGAACCCAAATCAATCCCATGCAACTTTTAGTGTTGGACAGTGCGGATCCTAATGATATTGTACACTTTTCTCCTCGACTAGGGATCGACCTAATAGCTATTAGGTTGTCCAAATATTCCTACTTTATAAATTATTCTAGGGAGGTGGTTTTGAGAGTGTGAGAGGCGTGAGAAAATCTTGTACACGTCTTCTTTATTAACTCAACTCCCTGCATGAAGACACTTCCCTTGGGGCAACTCCTGCCAATGCCCTAATAAGGTTAGCATTAGGGTCAGCTGGTCAGGTGTGATAACCTGCGGCGGCAAGAGGGCATAGCTCTCAATGTGAAGGAGAACCACTAAAAATCTGCATTTTTATTTTATTTTGTTTAAGAAATGATCATGGCTTAATCCCTAACAGCGAACACCTCATTTCAAGAGCCAACTCTCCTACGCATACAACTTCATCACATCTGTATCATATGAATTGAAAGTGCATTCTATTTATCTCCTGAATAACAGGAAACAGAGAATAAAACTTAAGTCCACATGTCTTTTGAACTCATTTCGAATATGGCGTCTCCTGGGAGATACTTTTTCAGTTCTACAACTCAACTCAAAATTTATATAGTTTTTAAAAGATACCAGCTGTTGCATAAATTCCAATAGTGTGAGGATTCTGTCGAAAAAGAACTCTCATGTATCTATAAAATTCAATCCATATTCTGAGCACTAATATCATAAGAATGAAGCAAGAATGTTGACTTACATTTTTGGATCTCAATAAAGACCTAAAATTTTCCACCAAGCAGCTCCAGTTAATCCCCATATCACAATGTTAATAAGGGCCATTGCAATTCCCAATTTAAAAACGTCGCAGAGTTCTACATAACCAGCTGTGAACCACAAGTGAGAAATAAAATCAATTCCAGGTCATGACTGACAAATTATAACTTAAAAGTACAGATTGTTCAAAGAAAAACGTCCCCAAGACATTTGAAATGGCAATATAAGACAGGAAACGAGAAAATTTATGATCGAGTACTTCACAATTCATTGTGGTAACAAAGACATTTTTCTCAACTAGGTTATTAATAAAAAATAAAACGTAAAGTAAAAATCGAGATGCTCAACACAAAATTATAACCAGACGAGAAGAAAATTTCCAGACAGGTGAAAGATTTTTATATGTAATTTAGAAAAAAAATGGTTAATCGTATTCTTTTTCTACATAAAGAAAATTAAGGCCCTGAGCTATGATATTCGATGTTGTATTTTCCTGATTATCTCAAAATTATTTCTATATTAGTGTGATTGTCCTTTTATAGTTATTTGTAATCTTTTCCCGACCACCATTTATCAGTGCTGAAAGTAATCTGATCAGAAAAAAACATTCATACGTATAATGAGAAGTAAAATACCTCCATAGTAAACAGCAGCCTGACCACTGCTATAATGTGTCAGTGCACCAAAAAGATTTGTGTTGTATCCCAAAGCCAAAGCTGCCAACAAACCAGGAACTTGGGATGCCACGTGCATTCCGAGAAATACCGAGTATAGAGCTCCAACATGTGCAGTTTGACTTGCAAATAGATAGTGGATAAAGAAGTACGCTGTCTGAAGGATACAAAATGCACCAAACCAGCTCACTGAAAGAGATTTAAGTAAGTTGGCCACACATTTAGACATCCAGGGTACAACACCAAGAGCCGTTAATTGAGTAGCCATGCCGACTAGAACTCCAAACCAAGTCAGGGTATCCCATGCTTGCTTCTCGCTTAAACAATCTTCCCAATCAAGTACTCCTAACAGCAGAAGTATTGACAAACCCAGCATAGCGGCAATAACACTACTCATGCCAAGAGCCTCTCTGTATACACAGAAATGAAGGCGGTCAGTAGTCAGTTCTCTAAAAACCTAGAGAAGTAAATTTAACTGAGTATGGATCAGTAACAGATATTCTAGTGGCAATGATGCTTCAAATTTGATTAAAGAAAGTGTGGGATGATAGCGAAACGTTGAATACATAACCTGCTTATTATTCGGGAAATTTATTTTAGCACGTGAGATTAAACTATTTGTCATGCCTTAGTCCTGAGCATGTGACATCATAAGCAACCTATTTGCCTGAGAAAGCTAAGTATTACCCTGAAATCCATAATGCAACTGTCAGCAGCATGGTTCCCACCATCAGCCATTCGTCTCTTTTGACATGACCCATTTGCTCCAATTTCCTCTTGGCCATGGCAGGAGCATCAGGCGTGGCTTTCATTTCAGGGGGAAAGATCTTATATAGGATGAACGGAGTTGCAGAAAGTGAGATCAACGCAGGTATGCTAGATGCCTTGAGCCAAGTGACCCATCGATTTGGTATTTTCACACCAATACTGTCAGCTAATTTAACACACAGCATGTTTTGAGCTGCAGCTGTCAGGAAAAGAGCACTCGAGTTACTGGCAGACTGTCAAGCATCAACAAGGGAAATGATCAAATAAAGAAATGCCAAATATATAAAAATTAACAAAAATGGAATAAGGTACAGAAAGAAGAACAAAAATAGGACAATACGTAGAATATCAAGGATAGACAATATCTACAATATGTAACATGATTGTACATTAGTTCAAAATATAAAACGTTGGAAGAGCTTTGGGTTAATCACAGCAATAACAGTCCAACTTTTTCTAAATTAATATGTAGTCTCCAACAAAGTTCAGACTTTTTACTTGTATTCAACTTCCAGCTTGTTCTAAGTAGATTGCAGAGCATCTTATGAGTCTAGTATTAAGAACTAAATGATGAAATCCATCTAATCAGGACTGTTAAAGCTTTCTTTCTATTCCTACAAAAGAATGAAAAAAGAAGAAAGGACCAAAGCATTGACCATCTGCTTCATGAGATACATTAAGATTTTCATATATGTGCAAACACAGTCACGTTGAAATGTTCAGGAAAGATGGATTTGAGAGGGAAGACAATGCTGAACTCTGAAACAAATAGAACATGGAGTATAAGAACAATAAAGTAGAAAAGATACAAGAGTTATTTGGTGAAATTTATATGCCTACTTCTGCTGGCAAGAAGAATCAAAAGCAACTATCAAAGAGAACAAAAATATCAGCAATGGATCCCCTGACTAACTAATCTCTGAAAATGAAGAACCCAATAAACCTTTTCAAATGGCACATCCAAAAATATAAACTTATTTACCAATATGCTGACCAAACGTAATTGCCCCCAATGGGTCCCCCAATTACCAAATCAAAGCATGTCCAAATTTTAAGTGAAGGTAGCGATGTGTATCGTTAGAATTAGAATGTAACCCGAATTCTATTTGGGAATCCTATTCGAAGTCCATTTGGCAATTCTAGTTGAAATTCTATTTGAAAGTTCAATTGGAAGTTCGGAATTTGTGTTAGATTTAGAGATGTCAAGATATAGACTAGGGAGGAATTTTCAGCGCATTGCCGCTTGCTGAGCGCCCGTCTCCTGCTCGAGCTCAAAACAGGAGTGCTAGCGCTCGAGCTGCAGAGGCACCGCCCACTTGGCGCCCACCTGGCACTCGAAAGGCAGTTCGTCAGGCCCAAGCTTGTTTTGCATTTTTGATGTGTTTTCAGCATTTTTTTTCATCTATAACTTTATTTCTAGGGTTTGAAACATTCCCTATATATAGTTAGTTCTTCATTGTGATTTAGACAAGTTAGACAATATTGAAAATACAATATCTTCGTATTTTTTCTCCATTTTTAGTAAATTCTCATTTCATCAGCAAATTGTTTATTTACTTCGTATTGTGCTATGTATTCATCCTCTTATTCATAACATGTACAAACATGCAGGAAAGGTTTTGCCCAAGTGATCACTATGCAAAACATGATCACTGCAAGTGAGATTGGGCTTATAATATTCAAGATAAGATAACAATAAGAAAATCAAGAAGCTTTTCCATTCATCTGATTAAGCATAGGATACCTCCTAAACATTCGCTTCAAGCAATAATTGCTCATCCCACATAAGCTTGAGACTGATCACTCTTCCACCTCATTAAGATTAACCACGTCAATTAAAGTCAAAAATCGATATTAGCTGCATCATATACCTAATCACACGCTCATTATGTATTTTCATCTTGTACATCATACCACGTGCTAATGAAGTATTCTAACTATAGAACAAAGAGCATAAGGCGACTTGCTTATTATTTGGGTTTACCTTTTGGGAACCACTTTCAAGTTGTGATTGAGAAGATGGACAATACGTGACATCCTGAAAGAAATGATATTTGCTGAATGGTGGAAGGTTAACTCAAATTAAAAGTACTCTTTCCACAATGTCCTGTCTTTACTAATTCATTTGTAGTGGTGAAAAAGACAAGAGGAAGTTTTATTTTCAATAAATTTGAGATTTATGTCATGAATAATAAATGAAAAGGCAAATAAGATGTAAGCCTGTCAATTCAGCATTTCATCTGTGTCACGTTAATAAGAACGAGATAATCTACAAATTCTCGAGCCAACATTTGTCCGAAGCACACACCTACTAAATGCAACATTAGATTCTAAAGAAAACTTTGATTATTGTTAAGAACATCTTCACCAAAAAACTGACATACCTCTTCTTTGTGGAAAGTCGGGCAGACTCGTGAGTTATCAATGAGTTATGTTTTTGAATATATAAAATCAAATTTCACATTCCGGGAATTGACCACAATGGTGGACAAAAAGAACAAAGGAGAACACGATTTATCAAAAAATATGTGGATAATTCCTTCATATGCTAGTTGACAATTCACATTGCAATCTTCATCATATTATTAGGACCGGAATAATCCAATGGAATACATTAAACATTTGATTTATGTATTTGAGAAAATAAACTAAAAAACTAGTAAAATTTAACACAATTTTCACACCAACCTGATTCTGGGATTGAATGAGATATGCTCCAAGCTTCCTAGCCGATCCGTCCTTGGGCCTACTATCAGCACCGACCGCCAAGGACTTAATAATGGGCAAGAAAATTCCTCCGGCCCGCGCCGTAGTGCTCGGCATGGCGGGCGAAATGGCGGCTTCACTCAAAACCAACCCATAAGACAACCCCAGAGTACTCTTCCCAAGCCACCGAACAAAAACCATAGCAATCCTATCCCCAAGCCCCGTCTTCACAAAACCTTTCGAAAAGAAGAAGGAAATCACAATAAGCCAGATGACCTCGTTAGTAAATGCAGAAAACGCAGCAGCGAAGGTGAGAGTTTTGGTGATTACAGCGAGCGTGAGGCACGTAAAAGCCCATGCGCCTACAGGTAACGGGCTTAGAATGAGGCCCGAAATGGTGGTGAGGAAAATGGAGAGAAGCGACCACGCTTTTGGCGTGAGGGAGTGCGGTTTCGGTATTGCGAAGCGGATAAGTAGCCCAATGGAAATGGAGATGAAAAATGGAATGGGTTTTACACCTTTCCAGTTGAAGTTCGGTAAGCGGCGGCGGGAGGTGGTGGTTCTGGCGTCAACAGGGAGGTTGTTGGGTGTGGAATTTGGATCCGACATTGCCTTTTTGGGTGGGTGCAAACAGATTGAATTTACGTGGTTCCACAAACTGGACTGGTTGCTCACGCTGACAATCCAACCTATTAGAGTTCAGTGGAACACTGTGCATGGTGGATATGTGAGGAGAATGAGATGATGTTGGTTGGTTCTATGTGGACCCAACTCGATACAATTTGGCCAGAACTATGCACCTTTATAGTGCTGTGTTATCTGTTCACAAATGGCGGAAAGGGAATTTTTTGGGAACATAATTGGGCCACAATGGTGTTTGTGGTGGAAGCTCTTTCGAAGGTCATTGTCGCTACTGATATGAGCAGTGGAGTGTAATGCCGTGACAGTTCGAAAAAAAAGTGCTGCCATCCTGCACTGTCGCTTCAATGAGCATTATCCTATGAAAAAGACTGTACACTCTTGTACACAGCCCCTCACAAGTGTGGGGGTCACAATTATACACCAAGCACTTCTCTTATTCTGAGCTTGTTTGGTAGGGATTAAAATCAGATTAAAATTGAAAATATAGTCGTTGGAGTTGACTTTTATTAGACGTGTAGGACCCAATAACGACTATATTTTCAATTTTAATTGGATTTTAATCATTCCCAAACAAGCTCTCTACTTGGTTTGTCTTGATTGTAGCGTTACTTAATGAGGTCAGAAGCAGTTCTCGTCACTTTGTAGTTTGTGCCTTGTATTGAGAATCAAGTGGTCCACAATCTTGTTTCCTTTGCTACTACTTCCTCGACTAGTGAAAGCTGGACTGATTGTGTATACTTCATTTTATTGCGCCTTTAGCCCCTGTTTGGCCCCCATTATTGTAGATTTTTAGGGGGTTGAAAATTTTTAGAATAGTGATTGATGGGAGATGTGTGGTTGAAAAGTTTTAGATTTGTGTGTATTATTATTTTATTTGATGAATGTATGGTTGAGATGAAGAGAGAGAAAAATTTAATGTAATGTAATGAGATATAATGGGGGGCAAACAAGGGCTTAGTTTGCACGCATTTAATAACATTTCTTCTTTTAATATACTAGTTGACAATATGTTCATTTTAAGTGGTTTAGTAATATCATTTTGAATTTGGGTATGATAACAAAAAATAAATTCAGAGTGTGTTTGGTAGGGATTTTTAGGAGAAAAATTGATTTTTGAATAGTGATATGATGGGAAATGTGTGGTTGAAAAAGAAGAAAAAAGTATTGATGTGATGGAAAATATTATTTTATTGAAGAATGTGTGGTTGAAAATGAGAATTGATTTACTGTATAAAAGGAGAAGTTTTACCAAACAGGCTATCAATATCATTATGGTTTTTAGCCGTTTTATGGATTTTTTAATCATTTTTAACAAGACGTGAACGAGAAGAGGTAATTATTGTTATTGTTTCTTTTGAATGGGTATATTTTTTCAGCAAATCACATCAATGGATTTGCCAGAAATCAAGTAAAATATTGGAAAAAAACCCATCCACCCACCCTGCTGTGTTCTGTGCATTCTGTTTCTGTACGTGAAGCAGAATTGATATTTTTTATGGGTGAGATGGGAGAGGATATGTGATTAAGGTGTGTTTGAATCTAATTTTGAGGAGAATAGAAATTTTGGAATAGTGATTGATGTGAGAATGTATGGTGGAAAAGTGATGAAAATTTTTTGATTTGTGTGTAATATTATTTTATTTGAAGAATGTGTGGTTGAAATGAAGAATGAGAATGAGAATAAGAATGAGAATAAAAATTAATGGGTGCCAAACGGGGGCTAAGTGTCGTTGCATATTTGGTAAGATTTTTTTCCTATTTCTTTATACTTTTTTGTTCATATTTATGTTATGGGTTTGATTCTTGATTTTATTTTTTAGTAATTATTGTTGTTGTTTTGTAGTTTTTTTTTTTTTGGCAGGTGCATTTAGCCTATATTTGGTAACCTCCTTTTTTTTTTTTTTTTTTTCAAAAACTCATTTATCACTTCATCCAACATAAGAGGAAGAAAGCTAGAAAATGATTTTTGTGGATGTCGGATAAGAATGTATGCCAATAATTCACATTCATAACGCAGCTACAAGACATCAAATCACTTCTCAATGTCACTGGGAGGTATATTCCTATACATCAAAGAATATGTCAAATATTTTTATAATATTACAACTTAAACTATAGTACTTTCACAAATCAATATTACCTTGTTAATTTTGGCTATTCAAACATGCTTGAATTTCTTGTTCCTTATCGAGATTAAAGATATCATTTGCTTAATTGTAGTGGACGAGGAAGACCGTGCGAAAAGGAAGAGTTGTTTAACTATAGAAACTCCTCGTGCAAAAATATTATTGAATGTTGCATTGGAGTGTTAAAAGCAAGATTTCCCAATTTGAAAATAAGTACCAATTATTCACTTAGTAGGCAAAGATAAATTCTCATTACATGTTGTGCAATACATACCTTCATTCGCTAGGAGCGTGCTTTGGATAGTTTTTTTTTTTTTTCTCTCAATAATAAAAGAATATGATATTTCAAGTTGCGCTGGAGTCAATTGAAGATCAAAATATCATACAATTTGATACTAGTCAAACCACACAAATAGGACAAGTCAGGAATCAAATTGCTATACAAATATGAAATGAATACTCAATGACTTGTACATGATTATGTATATATACTTTATTGTATTAATTTGCCAAATGTGTTTATTTCTATTATCAGTATTAAAGCACGAAATCCTAGTCCACTTTTTGTTAAATTGTTAGCTATAATTTTATCATTTATACATTTTGTAATTTTCAGTCACGTCATTAATTTTTATTTCCTTGTATTTTATTTGTGTTGTGATTTTTTTTTTTTTTTAAGATTCACCAACTTTAAAGTATATATATATATATATATATATATATATATATATATATATATATATATATATATATATATATATATATATATATATATATATATTACTTGATAATATATTATTAGTATAAATTAATCAATTTTATTGTTGAATAAAATGACAAGATAATTTTTAAAAATTCCAAACTAAAAGTGCTTTCCGATTTTCTATTTTGAGAAATAATTTTTCGGAATAACAAATCAAATACATATTGTACAATCTTAGAAGAGATCCTCAAAAAAAAAAAAAAAAAAATTGAAAATGAATTCAAAACTCAAAATTGAAACTTAAATCAAACAAAGTCAAAGATTTTTTAGATTGGTGGCTAATCTCCCTACTATCTTTGTCATTTATATGTAAGGAATTGATTTATCATTATATTAATGATACATGCCATTTATAATATTTTTACAATATGTTAACGAATAAGGGCATTATTAACTTTTAATAAAATACACAATGATATAATGATAAATCACACGTTTCTTACATATCTACACATTTTATATAAGGTAATAACGAAATTGTTCTTCATCCCACAATGAACGGGATAAGATTGCCCCCTTACTGATGTGGTAGGAGAGTTCTCTCCAAGTGGGTGAGATAAGACTCCCCACGAAGGACAGGAGAACATTTCTAAATAACAAAATTGTTTTTCTGAAGGTAATAATCCTATTCTCGCTATACTTTTTGTTAACCACACGATTCACGCCATACTTTAATTGCAATGAATGGCCTTAATATTTGGTTATTTCTGCACTTATGTTCTCAACCTTTTTCATCACAAATTGTATAACTTATTTTTTATAACGATTTTCATCCAAAAAACTCATTAAGATGACGTAAAAAGACTTATTTGCCTCTCTTATTTTTACATAAGTAAAATAAACAATAAATATAAAAGTTTGACAAAATATTCACCCCTCATTTCAATGCACATTAGAAGAATAGTTGGATAGAAATTGTCATGATAAACAAAATGTCTAATTAATTGACGGTTAAATATTAAAACGTGACAAGAAAAAAAAAAGTTAGAAATATAAATGCAAAAAATATAATCTTAATTGCAACTGAAATGTGGTCCGGATACTAAAATTTGGGGTGTGAATATTATTATCATTTTATATATTGTATATTATTACAATTTATGCCTTTCAAAATAAAAAAAAAAAAATTGCATATATTTTTTAAAAGTGAAAATGTGATCAATATAAATAATTACAATTTACAATACCAATTAGTAGTGATCAATACAAGGATGAAAATTTTGAAACTATATGCAACATATCTTTTAGAAGTGGAAGTCATTTTCAATGATCCACTCAATTATAGATTAGACTTGAACCATTTTTATTGGTGGTTACATTTTTCATTGGGCCCACACTACCCAGAATTCCAAAATCTCTCATTTGGCCCGTTTCTTATGCATGATTCAGTGCGCACTTTAGACCTAAATCTCACCCAAGACAAACTCAACATAAATTGGATTAGTCAAAACACTAAAAGTTTGTTTGACAAAAATTCTTCAAATTATTTTTTAAAGAATGTGTAGTTGAAAAATGAAGAAAAACTGTAGATCCTATGAAATATAAGATTAAAAACAGTGATAAATTTAGGAATGTTGGTGAGCTAGAACGGTCCTTGATAATTTGACTGTCGATCGTCAACAATCATAATATTAAGATCGATTATTAATATTTAATTAAATAATATTAAAAAGTTCTAAAGTCAATATATAAATGCAAAATTGGACCGACGACTTCAAGTCTTCATTTAAAATACAACACTAGAAATTGCAACGTCACAACACATAATTGAATGTATAAAATAAAAAATTGGACTGACCATTTGAAGTCTTCATTAGGCAATTGCAAGATTGAAGAAGTAATAGTAAACTAGAAAATGGCTATTTTGGCTACATGACAGTATCTTCGTTTTAGGGATTTGAAGTAGAGGAAATTACACTAGGGCAGATTTTTAAAGATTGTAGTTCAAAAATCAAGTATCAGGTTTCCTTATTCATAATAATAATATAAATTAAAATAATCCCCACCCACTCCCATCATCTCAATTTTAATGCGAAACCCTAATTTATTTCTCTCTCAATTCTCTCTCTCTCTCTCCCACGGCGATCTTCTTTGATGACTTCTCTCTAATGCCATGCCGACAATAATCATTACTGACTAGCAACGTTGTTCGCAGTTATGAACTTCGCGATAGCGCCGGGGCTGCTTTGAACTTCACACGCGCTGCTGCGAACGACAATGACGGCGTTCGTAACATCGTTTGATTAGGTGGTGGAGGTGACTTGACAGGTGGTGATGGGGAGAAAACTAGTGGCAGGGTGAGTAGATAGGTGGTGTTTGTGGTTTTGGTGTTGAGTTTGGTGACGAAAATGGAACCGGCATGGCTTTGGTGGTGTTAGCTTCGGTCATGGTGTCGAGCCTGCTTGTGTGGTAGAGGTGACTGGACGGTGGTGTTGGGGAGAAAACTTGGCGCTGGGTGAGTAGATCGATAGTGCTTGTGGTTTTGGTGTTGGACATGGAGACAAAGATGGAACTTGCACAGCCTTGGTGGTGTTAGCTTTGATCATGGTGGCGATCCTTTAGTTTTGGGTCGTTGGGCTTTCTCTGTGTTGGTGGGGGTGCATCTGTGCTATGTTGTTGGGTTGTGTTGGTTGTAGTGGCACTGCTAGGTTTTGTTTGGTCGTGGTACTTGCGGCGATGGTTATAATACCTCAAAATATTTTATAGTCGTTAATTATGAAAATTAGAATCTTAATGCAAGATGATGAAAGTGGGAGAATAAAATTGCATGTTGACCAATAGTTGAGGGACTACAAATACAATTTTCTAAACTGTATATATGGTATGAATATTTAAATATATGTATGCACATATGTACGTGTATCTAATATGAATATGATATATAGTGCCTGTCTGGGCTTGATTTTTGGAAAATCCATAATCGATTTTCCTGTTAATTCAGTCAGGCCCACTTGATATGTTTTTGGTCCTTGAATGCAAAACTACATGACTAAATATCATATTTGCCCTCATATGTGCAACATGTGTGCTAAATTTATGAAAACATATTTGATCATTAAAATTCTAAGCAATTAATGCATACCTACCCCGAGGTCTCACCAGACATGTTGTGACTTCACACGTAGCATTTTAGACGTAAAAAATTGCGTAAATATTCTTTAAGACGTGAATATGAAATTTTGTTGAAATAATTTGCGATCTTCTCATGACAGTACATGAGTTGCACACCTGGACCTCACTTTCTTGTCGGAAAAACATCGCGTGATCAATCTCAGTGTAATTATGAATCAAAAATAAATGTCAACGTTGTTGTTCCAAGTAATCTCTGAACATATCCCACTCATTTCGTTGGGTTTTCAGAGCATACATTTCAGGTGCAACTTCGTCCCGTTCATTCGGGAGCTCCACCTATCCTGCGTCGGAGTCTATCTCCGCTCTCGTAAATGCTTCATCGACCACACCCGCTCATCGAAAGAAGTTGTGAACGCCCCATATTTGCAATTACAACAGCTGTTTGTACTTTAAAATTATAACTCGGTGTACGATCAAGTATTTTCCAACAACTTTTCCAAACGCCAAACACACGTTTGATTATGTTCATGCACGATGAGTGCCTAAAATTAAACTTTTCCAGTGCATTTCGAAAGTTACGCCTGCGATCAGTGACCCCATCATAAAATTGCTGAAAATGATACAATATATCCGAACCATTATAGGACGCCATGTACCCAGGTCGATGCGTGAACCCCAAGTCAACCAAATAATATTTCCATGAGCCGGTTGTGGGAAGTCAATCACGGTGTTATGTATAGCTCTAGCCAAGATTCTAGCATCATACGAATTCCTCGTTGTTCTAGCAATCACAAATGTGAAACACAAATTGAAATCACATGCCGCTAGCACATTCTGTGTCAGAATTCCTTTGCATCCGATAAAACTCACTCTTTGGTCTCGCGGGAGGATGACTCTAACGTGGGTACCGTCATAGCACCTATACAATCCCGGAATGTGAAATGCTTGTTAAGATTCGAAACGTAATGCTCAGCACCACGATTGTAGTTTGGATCGGGTTTAATTACTTACCTAGAGAACTCGATGACCGCTTCAAGCATAAGTTTGAATTAGTGTCTGATGGTTTCCAATGAATGATTGAAAAGCGTTTGCACCTGTCTATAGTCTTTTCCATGTACTAAAATGCATAGAAACATACCAACTTGTTCATACACATCTATACGCTGCTAGCTGCAAAGTCCATAATCATATCAAAGCATATGATCGAAAGATCGAAGCATCGCATGATACATGCGGAACTCTGCGTAGCATTGTTGCGGGCTATAGTTCATAGCATCCAGCATGAACATGTCACCGTTTAGAGTGAACGAATATCAAGAAACACGACGTCTTTGTTCGCGATAATAGTTACTTACCGTAACCTCACTGATGTGGCAGTATTGAAACCACTCGATAATATCCATCCGTAGCTCTTCTGTAAATGCCTCGTCATCAAGTTCATCATCAGCATCGGAGGTCGGCTGCAACGTACGGTTGATATCGAAATGTGCCGTACTACGACTCTGTAATAGGAGATTCAAGACTATACTCTTGCAAGTATGCAAAAATATGTAGATATGCGTTGCCTTTTATAGGCAAATGGAATGATGAGTGCTTTGAAGTTTTGCCCGCAAACACCACTCATGTATAGTGAAACATGTGAGTGATGTGACCCGTACTTTCTTGGTAAGTACTTGTTTAACCAAAATTAAAACATACATCCAACTTCGGCTTTTGTTTGCAAGCCTGCTCAAAATCTATACGAATCAAAATTTTCGCATTGCACATAAACAACAGTTTTTAGCATGTACATGACAAATGTAGGCAACAGTCCATCATACATATCGAACACGAAGAAAATGTTTTAACCTTAACGGTAATAAATGTAAACATAACCAAATAGCGTCAACAGTAATAAAAAGTGAAATGTATGTCCATGCAACCCACTCAAATAGAGCTGTCATCGAGGCTGTGCTTTCCTATATTCCTACCAGCTCTACTCCACCCCCTTGAACTTTTCGTTCGCATCGTCTTGTATGTCCAATATCTCTCTATTGTGTTTTTGGGAAAGGAAAGTGCATGTCCAGTAGTACAAATCAGTTTTTTTTAGTCGACCCGTTGCCAATAACTCCTTCATGCATGTCTTCGGGTCCGACACAGCAGGTCCAATGAAGTTGTCAATTTTTGCACTAACCTTCTCACTGGTTGTGGTCACACGGTCCCGAGCTGTAAGCTTCTTCTTCTTCTTCTTCTCCTTTGCCCACTCTCTGGATGCCTTTCGTTTGTCCCTACTGCGCGGGCTGGACACATCCATGCTTCTTACAACTTATTTGGGTTCTTTACCCTCGTCGCTTGAGCCGCTGCTTTCCATATCGACCGGGATCTCATCACGATAATCTTCGTATCCACTGTCTTCGAACATCGCGAAGCCAGTTCGACAAAGCTTTGTAGGTGTGACTGTGTACTTGCCACAGTCGAAAACGTCCCCAAATAGAGCCTTATATCGATATACCTCTCGACAATCTTTGTTCTTAAATTCTTTATAGTCTTTGTTCTCCTATGGCAATACAAACACAAAGATTTTTGCATATTCTGCACAAAAATGAGAAGCAGTTACAAATACAAAAACGAAAGCCTATTGTGAAGCCAATTCCAGAAATGGTGACAAAAAACCAATGAAGTATTTCGAACGGATTTAGAACATGTGCATAAAATCAATCACTTGGCTATGAACTTTTTTTGTTTCGTAAAATTACAGCTCCGATAAATAAGAATTATCCCTACAGCAATAAAACGCCCAGAATGTAAACAACGATATGAGAGCATTAACTAGAGCCTACTAACTAATGTTGTTAACCAATGATACGAATTGAGAACCTACAACACTGTATCAGTCGAATACGGATACGAGAGCATTAACTAAAGGTTTATGAAACAATGTTACCTTAATCTTTCGAGCCCACCACTCCTCCGAAGCGCCAATATTGCCAGTCGACGGGTAGTATAAGATGCCACTGCAGTTGAGCAATTCTTCAAATCTCTTGTATTTTAGGTGAAGGGCATCCTATCGATTTTTGAGTTGCCGCTTGTTCCAATTGTGGCCGGAATTGGTGTTGAACAAGTAAATCAGTGTTTCCTAGCTGTGTTTGGTGAAGCACTTCCATTCAAGTGTCCATCAGCAAATTACGAATATGTTCATCTCATACGAATTCCATTGTGCATTTTTACAAGGCCCCGAATGACTTTGAACTGGATGGGCGTTGGAGGTGGATGAGTGAGGGTAATAACCCGTCTATAGCAAATTACGAAAAATTCAAATTTTGTTTATGAGCAAAAGATAACAGTTCGAGAAATAAATTTGAGTCGACTGTAAAAAAAAAGAGTTTGTAAGAAGGCAGTGTACCTACCGGAGAAAGGAACGGATTCATAATTATTTTGGCGAGATCTTGTGGATGAGGTACGTCTCTAGCGGGTTCAATACACCTTGAAACGAATACAATCGGATGAAAAGGAAATGTCCGGTGAAAATGTGATGCAGGCTACAAATTAGATCAGAAGTGGGAGGGTAAGTTCAGTAAGAAATATTATGCAGTTGGGTTTATCCTCCCTCAGGGCCGGCTGAAAATCACAGATTAACACCATTTTTAATATTTCATCGACAACCCATTTCAGATTAGAAGTGTCGGCAAGCTACCTATTGCGGATGAAAATGGAAGGAAAATGCACGTGGGTGAGATGGATGGGAGATTATTATGATTGGTGGGGTTGTTTGTGTATTTGTAATATGAATCAAATTAAAGGGCACACAAGGAAAAAGTGACTGACACGGAAGTCAATCCATTTGATGTAATACAAGCCGTTGCACAAATCAACGGTCGAAAATTCACTTATTTGCAATTTATAAGCATGCCCAGATATAGTATTAGTATATATATGGTGTATATATATGTCTATGTGAGGGAGACTGGATATTAGATGTAATTAAGTAAATTTCTTATAAATGAAAAATAAATTAGGAATATTCGTTCATAAATAAGTCAACTACCATGTATGTATGAATATATATAATTACGATTGATTAAGTTAAATTTTAATATTATTATAATTACACTCGTTTATATATGCATAATTATATATGATTATGGCTGATTGAGTTAAATTATAATATTACTATAATTGCGTACGTTTATGTATATATAATTATGATCGATTGATTTAAATTATATATATATATATATATATATATATATATATATATATATATATATATATATATATATATATATATGTGTGTGTGTGTGTGTGTGTGTGTGTGTGTGTGTGTGTGTGTGTGTGTGTGTGTGTGTGTGTGATTAATTGATTTAAATTATGTGTGCCTATATATGTATATATTTATATATCATTACGACTTATTGATTTAAATTATAGAATTACTATAATTACATACATCTATATATGTATATAATTATATGTCATTATGATTGACTGTGAAAATAAGCTAGTAAGATTCATTTCTAAATAAGTAAACTATCGTACATACGTGAATTGATAGCCCAAGAATAACTAACCAAGAGGGTGGGGAATTTGTTTTTAAAACTTTTGAAAAATTAATCTAAATTCAAACGAGTAAAGACTAAATAGATTAATTCAAATAATAAGTACAAATATAAAAGCGATAAGTAAAAGAGAGATGATGCAAACGATATAATTGTGGAGGTTCGATCCAAAGCAATGATCTACGTCCTCCGTTGCCAAACTTTCCTACACGAGTAAGACCTTCTCAATATGTTAATTGACTTATGGTGCAATACGACCATTTACAACGCTTTCGATGACTTACAAACAAGGAGCATCGATCCTTATACAATATTGAGCTTTACAGGACCTCAACACGACCCACAATATTGAGTTTTACGGGACCTCAATATGACCCACATTATTGAGCTTTACAGGACCTCAATATGACCCATACAGTGACTTACAACAAGGAGCACCGATCCTTATACAATGTTGATCTTTAAGGGACTTCAACACGACCCATACGTTATCAAAGTGATTTTATAATGAAATTCATTTATTGATAAATAATATAAAATAAATTAAGTATTAAGAGAGGCTAACACTTCAATGAATAGTAATAAATGATAACTCGAATGTTAAATGAAAATTTTTGATGAATATAATAGTTAAAAATTATATTCAATCAGTCAAAGTGTTTCATTGAGAAGATAAAGAAATAAATAAAATGTAGGTTCAAAAATTTTCAAAAAATATCTCTATTTTAATGGATGCTTGTAATAAATTAAGTACTAAGAGAGAAATGTGAAACTTTGATGAATATGATGATTTTACAAGTTTAAATCAATCAAAGTCTCAATATGAAGAAGAAGAAAAGTTTATGTAATGTAAGTGCAAAAATCTTCTTAAAAAATTTATCTCTCTTAAAATTGAGAAATGAAAAATTTTGATAAGAAAAATGATTCAAGAAATTTAATCTAACAATCAAAGTTTTTGCTATGAAAAAATGAATGTAAAAATGTAAACTCAAAGAATATTTTTCCAATGAAAAACTTTGATGAGTATATTTTTCAAAAGTTAATTTGATCAAAAGTTTTTCAAAATTAAATGATTTGATAATAATAAATGAGATGATAAATGAATATAAATTTGCTCAAGAGTATCTCATTTGAATGCCCTTAAATTTTAAAATGAATGGCAAGTGAGTTGGTATTTATAGTAGTGAACTATCTAATATTTTGCCCAACCGAACGAACATCCAAACGTCCGAAACTCATCCGGACGACCAACTAGCTGTTATTGTCGGAACGGTAAAAAAACTGATCGTTGGGGATGAACCGGATGTCCGGATTGATGAAGTTTTTCTGTCAAATCGGACGTTTCGGTTGATCGTTGACCTTTTTTTTTTTAAGAGATATGATCTAAATTCAAGTATCACTTTGAAAAATGAATCTTACTTTTGATCAAAAATATTTTATGCAAGTGATATGAAAATAACTCTTTGTGCACAAAATGATTTTTGAGCTATTCTCATTCATTACTAAAGATCAAAGTGTTATACTTTTACATATATCTCGAAAGCCCAATCCTTGATCTTGATTCGAAGTTTCTTTCATGTTTGGTGCTTGATCTTTCTTGACTTTTGACTTTAATGCTTGACTTCGATCTTAACCTTCTTCATGAGCTCGATTTGACAGTTTTGATTTTGGTCTTTTAAGCACTCGTCTCGAATGATTTGACTTGAAAGCTTAGGGGCCGTTCTCTTCGTGTTTCAGTTTTGTGTTTTGTGTTTTGTGTTTTGAGTGTCTGTTTTGAAATTTCTGAAAATGCGTTCTTTTTGTCATTTTGAAAAACAGTTTCCGAAAACATAAAAATGGAAAACGCGTTCACTTCGAAATTTTGAGAAATTTTTTAATAATATTTTATTCAAAAAAACTGATTATTCAATAAATTGTAATTGTTTAATGTAAGCCCCCATTTGACACACATTTTCTTCTCATTCTCATCTCTTTTTTTTTTCTTTCTTCATTTCAACCACACATTCTATTAATAAAATAATACTACACAGAAACCCAAAAATTCTCAGTATTTTTTAATCACACATTCTTCCATCAATCACTAATTCAAAATTCATTTTTTCTCAAAAATGGGTGTCAAACAGGGATTCAATATAATACTAAATAACAAATACATTTGAAAAAGTGATACGTACATTTTTTTGTCAAGATATTAAAAATACAACATAAATTACATTTGATGAAACAGTTCAATCGATACAATTAGAAGTTTACGTGTCATGACAATATAAGCAGATACTGAACTACATACAAAATAAATCAACGAAGTCATGTACGACGTCTTGAGTAGTCATTCCACATTTGTGTAGCAATTTGATCTCTAACTTGTCCCATTTGAGCTGTTTGACTAGCATCAAAATGTATGGCTTCTTGTGCTTGACTTGACTCCGGTATATCATCGAACACCATATTCTCCCTCTGAATACTCGTGAAACAATCTATCTAAAGCGTGCTCCTGGCGAATAAAGTTGTGTATTGCGCAACATGCAGTAGGTATTTGTCTTTGTCTACTAAGAGGATAATTAGTGATCAATTTCAAAATAGGAAATCTTGCCTTTAAAACTCCAATGCAACGTTCAATAATGTTACGACACGAGGAGTGTCGATAGTTGAACAATTCTTCCTTCCCACGTAGTCTTCCCCGTCCAACGTAGTCACGCAGATGATATCTTTGACCTCGATAAGGGGCAAGAAACACAGGCATGTTTGGGTAGCCAGAATCAATAAGGTAAAATTGATCTACATTAAAACAAAAAAAAACTCACATAGTGTAATATTATACATACATTGACAGTAAATATTTGTAGTGCAAGAATATACCTCCCCGTGGCATCGGAAAATTGTTCGATCTTCTTGTAACTGCGTCAACGAATACTCGCGAATCATTAGCAGTGCCTTCCCAACCAGAATACACAAAAGTGAATTTCATATCGAAATCACATGTTAACATCACATTTTGTGTTACATTTGTTTTCCTTCCACGAAAAGATGTTTGTCTAGATGCAGGTGCCCATGCTGCGACATGTGTTCCATCTATTGCGCCTATGCAATCTTTAAAGAAAGGATATTTTTGCAAAATCCGTTCATGCACTACATCTTGATTTGTTGGCTGGATTATCTCTGTGCCAAATGCACAAACAGCCCTTATCACTCGTTTAACCCATTTATGTATTGTGTTGTTCGAATGCTGAAACCTATCGCCAATAATACTATATCGGGTAGTGTGCCCTACAATCATCAGAATCATAGCAACACCCTCCTCGACACTCACTTTTTTTCCATCTTCCAACAACCCTTTGTGTTTCAAAATATCACAAAAATTCATGAACACATGTTTTTGCATACGAAAATTGCGATGGCATACATCCGGATGTCCATTTAGAATTTCGAGAACGTACATTTTTCCCGTAAGCATTGATGTCCTACAAGGTATCCTGCCAACGGTAGTTCCTCTGTGAAGATCAATCATATTAAGCATCATCAAATTGTCAATAGAATTTACGTCAAAGTCATCTGTCATTAACAAGTCATCATCGCTAGAATCTTCAGCAATGGAATCGTCACCAATCACATTATCATCCATACTGTGAACAAAATATACCCGCATTAATTCTCATAACAACCAGCATTACTTCACATATAAACGAACATCAGTTCTACAACCAACAACATAGATAAGTTCATACATGAAAACCAAATATCACCATAAAAGTTTACAAACAAACTAGGAGTTCGGAAAATAAAACAGTACGTCAACCATAAGTTCACAAAATCAAACAACAAGATTTCAGCAATGACATTAAAACAACAATCAACATCAAAGTAGTTCCAAGATAGGTCCTCTCCTTGCTTCAGGCATCTTCACGAAGGACACCCTAAAAGTGTGACTTTCAAAAGCCTTTATTGCTTTCATATAAACCTCATTCGACAATCCTTCCATACTATTTAAGATGTCCATGCACATGACACTGGAATAATTATCATGAGTACTAACTTCGCTGTCCGATTGATTTTGAGGTTTTCCTTGTATCTTCGCAAGCTTTTCTTTGAAGTACAGTGTTCGAACCTCAGTTTCTTCATTCCTCATACTCACCGTAGATGACCACTGTGCCATGCAGGCCTCAAGCTTATCATTTTTGCTGATCTTCGGTTCTTTACGTCTGCCACCCGACGTACCAATTTCCTCACGCCGACGAATATTAGAAACCCCATCCACTTCCTCTAAATTTTCCACACGTACATGCACTCCCCTGTTCAAGAAGTCATCTTCAAGCTGTCTTTCTTCCTCTGATGTGTTTGGAAGCTGAGTAGAGGCACTGCCTAATCCGCCAGTAGCAGTAGTCCCGCTAAATATCTCCCCCAGAGTGTGATAGTGCTTACAACCTTCCTTTTTGAACAGCTTGTAATCCGACCGGTTAATCTACATTACAAAAGAAGTCACATTAGAAAAGGGGTACAATTGAAAATCTCAAAAAATGATGAAAGAAAATATGCTTTCATAAATAAATATACCGTATAAAAGTGTTGCCAAACTTCCTCTGCAGCGTTAACTTTGTTGGTATTGGGATCCCATGTGACCCCAGTATGCGCCAACAGTTCGGAGAACATACGGTGAATCTTACGTAAACGATTCCACTTTCCCTTTAATCTATCTATCCCGTAATCCATTTTGGTTGAAGCAACCATTGTTTCATTGATTCGGCCCCATTCATCTCTTGTAAACGTAGAACATTGCAATGCGTTTGATTTCACTCTCTCGTACAGAATTTCAATAAAAGTAAGTTCATTCTCATCCGACCATGACATTGGTTCCTTATTCCTAACTCTGTGACCACCCATGTTCTATATTCAACATACATAAAATTATCACATTAGAGGGACCATTACAGAATCAAACATCTCTAATCAAATTACGTGTGAAAGCAAACTCCAAAATAATTAGAATCACAACTTCATTTGTTGCTAAGTAATTATTTCTTTAATTGGTAGGGCCAAATGCCACTCCATTGCTCCCCCTTAAAGCTAAGAATAATCATTTCTCCTTTTCATTTGCAATCCTATTGACAAGTTCTTTTTCTTTAAGTTACTTTAAGGTTCCAAAAACCAATCTTTATTTGAAGAACAAATTACTCGAACAAATGATGCATTTAAATCTGAAAATTAACTAAGTATACAACTTATTAGATTGTAAAACAATGTTTTCAAAACTCTAATTAATGACGAGAAATATTAGGGTATAAAACTTGCATCTGGACTTCACACATTTTAAAATCAAAATTGCTAATAATAATTACAATAGGTAGCATGAGTTTGGACTTCAAGAGTAGACTATTTACAAACAATCTTGAAACTAAAATAAAGCATTTAAGTCCCAATCCACAAGGGAGAAGTATAAATTAGCCAAAATAATTAAAACTATATTCTTTTTGACATATAGAACCAACTATCTTTTACATATGATACAGGGCAAAGCATTCAAGAACAATAATTACGTTTGGCATTGCAAAATTGGATTTGCAAAATTCTATACCCATTCTAAAGTGGTAGAACGTAATACTCACAATCAAAGAACCAGTGAAAGTTACAAAGTACTTGTGTTCCTCTTCCCAAGATTATTTAGGCATGGTCACGTGGAAAATTAAGAAGTCATCTTCAAAAATTAGGACATTACAAATCATTTACTTGTGTGCTTAGCTTTTACATTGCAGGCGTCGAAGCCTACTGTCTATAAGTGATTGTCCGTGCACTATCAAATCACAACTCCACAAACTAGTTCAATGGCGAAGTATAAATGTAAGGCATTTGGCACAATACTTAATTGGCTCTGACATAGCTTCTACACAATAGCTGCATGTATAATATAAGGACAATGAATACTTGAAGTTTCAATAAAATTGTGCCATGTTTACTACACTCCTAGTTAAATCATGAAGTAGTCCAGCAGGGCAGTGCATAAAATTCTGTTAATTTAACCTCTATGCCTCTACAATTCTGTTAGGAGAATCCCTTGCTCCACTCTTGACTCAGAGGCGCCTAAAATGAGCACAAAATCTGAATCACCACCTTCACAGAATCACCACAGAATCATTCACCTACGACAATTACGTAATCATTCACCTTCGACTCACCCTATTCAATAATTCAATTCGCAGAATCACCTCAAAGCATTCACGTAATCACCACCTTCGACTCACCCTATTCACAGGGAGGCTAGAGCTGTGGTCGGCCGGAGGCATAACTACCGACCACCCAAACCTCCAGCCTCCGACTGGGCCTAGCCTCAAAGACTCCCGATCGGCTTCACCTCCAAAGCACTCGCCTCCACCACCCATAGCGCACCTCCACCACTGCGGCGCCTCCAGGCTCCACCACCTCCAGCGCCAGCGCCAGCTCCACCCTATCCACCTCCAAAGCTAGCTCCACCTATCCACCTCCACCCCCACCTCCAACACTAGCGACTGCCCCCACCTCCAGCACCAGCCACCGCCCCAACAGAAACAAAAATTTTCGCACCAATCACATAACCAAACAGAAACAAAATCGAACCCAACAAGTCGAAAATTGAGGGCTCGAGACTAACTAGAGATTATTACAAGCAAAGAAACAAACCTTGATCTAGCTCAGCAAAATCTTGATTCGGCTTGAAACCCCCGATTTCGCTTGACTGGAACAAAATTCCCCAAATTTTGAAGATCCGGTCGTTCAAACTCCGTCCCGTCATTTCAGCAATCGATTTGCACTGGGAATCGCCGCCGTTGATCGATGAACAGTGCCGGTGGGTGAGAAAGAGAGAGTTGAGAGAGAGAGAGAGAGAGCGGGCTCTGAGGGTGAGAGTGAGAGTGAAATGAGCGTTTCGCGTGTTTTGTATTTTTAGGCCATTTTGTGTTACCATTTTACAAAACGAGGTTTTGGTTGTTTTCCGTTTTCAGTTATAAATTTTTTTCCATTTTGCAAAATGTGTTTTCGAAAATAAGATAGAGAACGCGTTTTCGTTGTTTTGAGAAATTAAAAACAGAAAATGACTGGAAAACGACAAAGAGAACAGGGTCTTAACTTTCACTTTGATCTTCATTTCGAGTCCGATTTATAATGTATTGATTTTGATAATACTTAATTGATTTTAATATTGAACTATCATAACTCAAAATCAATGGTTAGAAACAATATTAATCTTGTTTGTTATGATCAAAACATTAAGGATGAAATCAACCATAGGTCAACAATTTCCTCATTTTTATTATGACAAAAAAGATGATTTGTAAGGTAAGATTGAACAATTGATATCATATTGATAAATGAATATATATCATAAATTTATCATGTAATTCATGTTCCCCCTATCTTTTACAAATCAATAACTACACATTTAAAGCATATGAATGATTTTCCCTCTTTCCCCCTTTTCCATATACTCTAAGCATATTATATTTTCAAATCAAAACATGCATAATTATCTCACTTCATTTCCCTCGTTTGACATAAACAAAAATGGATAGCATTTAAGATCAAAACATAATTTTCCCTTTTAAGGTAGCACATATGAGAGGAATAGTATGACATATAAGATCAAAACTTTAAATCAACCATAAAAAATAGTAATATATTCCCCCTCAATTAACCACAAGATGTCGAATATATGCAAGTTTAAATAAGAGGATAATCATCACATGTATAATAATCAACTCATGAGTGATGAAATAAGCATAATCATTTAGGTAAAATTTATATACATTCCACCAATTATTCACATAGAATCAATCATAAGAGAACATTTAGCAAGAATTCAATTTAGCCACATACTACAAATTTATTGATAATTCTCAAACCTCTTTGAATATATGAAAATCTATGTATTAGAGGTTTAATGAGAATATCAGCCAATTGGTTTTCCTTATTCACAAATTTTAATATAATATCCCATTTTTGCGTGTCTTTAGAATACCATAGACGTAATATCTTAATGCCACTAAGATATCTAAAATTTGTTTTATGGCACTAAAGTGCGATTTTCTTGAGTATTGGGTTGAAATAGAGCACATAATCACATACTAAACATAATATCGAGTTTACTTGTAATTAAGTAAATAAAATATCCTATCATACCTCGATATTTTGTTATGTTTTATGGAAATACCTTGGTCATCTTTGTCCATTTTGATTGATGAACTCATATGAGTATTCATTTCTTGGATCTTCCTTATTTTGGTCTTGAATAATCATTTGTTCGAAAGGAGTTTTCGATCCTACACCATTAGTAATACCTTTCTCACGATCAAGAAGGTTAGTTTCATCGAAAGTGACATGCATGGATTCTTCAACGACTAGGGTTCTTTTGTGAAAGACACTATAAGTTTTGTTAGACGATGAAAAACCTAGAAAGATTCCAATATCGAATTTTGAATTAAGTTTTTCAAAATTTTCATTTGTATTCAAAATGGAGCATTTGCAACCAAAAACTTGAAATAATCGATATTTGAAATTCTATTTTTACAAAACTCATAGGGGGTTTTGTGTTTTCTTTTGACTGATTGAAATTATATAAACAAGATAGCAAGTAGTGTGTTAGTTTCGGCCCAAAAGTATTTTGGTAAACTATTTTCATTTAGTATAGTCCGAGCTAATTTTTGCAATGTGCGATTCTTCTTTTTACTATACCGTTTTGTTGAGAAGTTCTAGGATTCGAAAAATTATGTTCACAACCATAAGTTTTACCCAATCATCAAAAGCAATATTATCAAATTTTCTACCATGATCACTTCTAATGGTAATAGTAGTGTATCCCTTATTGTGAACCTTTTTATAAGAATGTTCAAATGCATTCAATACTTCATCTTTTAGGTTAAAAAATGGGACTCAAATAAATTTAGAAAAGTCGTCAATAATGACGAAATCATAATGTTTACCATTTAAGCTTGTGATACTAGATGATTCAAAAATATTCATGTGGAGAAGTCAAAAAGATTTTGTAATTGAAAAATTTTACTTTAATTTGAAAGAACTCTTTATTTGTTTTTCATGTATCACAAATTTTGTCTTTCTTAAATTTCAAACTTTACAAACCTTTTAACAAAACAATTTTTGAAAATTTTGAGTAGGTCCATGCTAACATGACATCATTTTCTATCTCATTACCAAGTATCATATTTTAAATTCGATAAATATTTTTCTCCTCATTCAAACTTAGTATTTATGAAATAAACATTCTTACTTCAGTTTTCTATAAATATCACATCTTTTGATGTAGTATTCTCAATAATGCACTTGAAAGAATTAAATTTGATTTGATAACATTCATCACACAATTGATTAAAACTATGTAGATCACGTCTAAGGTTATTTACTAAGAAAACAAATCAATAAAGGGAGATGAATGATTACCAATAATTTCAATGTCAATGATTTTTCTTTTTGCATTATCTCCAAAAGTATCATGACCGCCATCCTTTATTTTGAAACTTGACAATAAAGCTTGATTTCCGGTCATGTGTTTTGAACATCCACTATCCAAGGTCCATTTGCTTTCTAATTTCATTGGGTCCTTGATAGTTAGTGTTAGTGAAGTTTTGAATCCACATATAGTTGTTTTCAAAATGTGATATCTTTTTGATAGAACAATAAAAAGCTACATGTCCATTTTTATTGCAAAAATTACATGACACATTTGAAATAGAAGAAGTGGGAGCTTTAACAAAAAAAAAAATTTAGGAGACTTTTGTTTTGAAAATGATTTTAACATTGAACTATCATTATTTAAAATCAATTGTTAGAAATAATATTAATCTTGTTTGTTAGATATAATTATGATTGATTGATTTAATTATATAATTACTACAATTACGTGCATCTATATGTATAATTATACATAATTATGGTTGATTGAGTTAAATTATGACAATATTATAATCGCATGCGTCTATGTATGTATAATTATATGTAATTATAGTTGATTGATTTAAATTATATGATTACCATAATTACGTACATCTATATACATATGTGTGTGTGTGTGTGTAACTATGATTGTCCCACACTGCACACACAGTTCACAAGTGATTGTTTGAGGTCAAGTTCTTTCATGCATCTTTTATGAATTCCTATTCTAATTTGCGAGGTAAGTGTACTTATACGTTGTATGTTAAATCGGTTTTCATACTTTAAAATACAGAATTTGATTTATGAATATGATATGGGTCCCAACTATTTAAATTCAAATGAGCAGAGTTTAGTAGCACTACGCACTGGAATTATAGCCACGAAATTCGGATCTTAATTCCCGTATCTCCCTATGTATGTTATGATTTTGTACCCCATGTCTCCCTATGTACATCAATAATTCCTAAATTAATTTCAAATATGAATTACGATTTATATGACTCAATTATTGGGATTTTATCTCATTATTTATTATTTTCCTCCTTTTAGGTAATTGATGTTCAAAACATTGGAATTTGGAACTGGCCACTAGTTGTATAATACAGATGAGATAATTTATGAATTTTTTTAAAAAATAAATTTTATGATTAAGAAAATGTTTTATTTTTAATTATTGTAACTTTGGGGACAACTATATTTTATGAAAGTTCTATTTTTACGATATATATTTAAAAACCTAAAGGATGCGTTTTGGATCGTTACAATGGTGGAGGTAGTGGTGATGACAGTAGTGGTGCTGGTGGGGGCTAGTGTGGGGATGTGATGAAAATGTTTGTGCCCAACTATTTAGGTGTTTGTGACCAACTATTAGTGTTGGTGGTGGAGTTGAGGTAGGGATGAGATGAAGAGTATTTGCAACTAACTATTTAAGTATTTGCGACCAATTATTTGGTTAATTTATGACCAAGTATTGGTGTTGGTGTTGGAGTTGGGGGTGGGATAGGGTGTTGAGTGTTTTTGACCAACTAATTTAGTATTTGTGACCCACTATTTTTGGTTAATTTGTGATCAACTATTTAATATACGACCTAAAAATTCGGTAATTTGTGATCAATAGTAATTTGTGACTAAAAAATAACTAGTAACTAACTAATTTTATAATTTGTGGCTGTTGTGATCTACAATCTTTTCGATTTGTGATCGATTAATAAATTGTAATCAAGTAATTTCATAATATGTGATTAATACATAAGTTGTGACCTATAAGTGCGTAACTGTTATCATAAAGCTTAAGATACGGATTTTGACTTTTGAAGTAAAGGGGTAGAAAATACGAGTGCATGTTTAATTGGGTTGCAGGCCCATTTACTAGGGTCTATTCTTAATAGGGATAACTAGGCTCACTATTTTAAAAAGGAAAATAATTATAATAATACACTTTAACATCTAATTATGTCTTTAATCACAGTATAAATTACGCTCTTGCTCAATTCATCATTTACAGGCGAACAATCCCTCTTTGATTTTTCATCTTCTAATTTTAACATTTTCCAACCTTTTTTATATTTATTTTTTTCTGAAATGGTTTACACTGCCTGCCACTCGCCATCATTTTATTCGGTGCCTCCGTCTATAAAGCTCAGAGCTTTCATCATCGTTGACTCATCGTCGAACTCCACCATCGAACACGGTGGTGCTGTGGAGCTACTACTTGAAGTCAAAGAACATTCTACCGTAATTGCCGAGTCCAAATAGCCTATTCTCAAAATTCATCCAAAACATAGTCGGACCAATCAAATTTGATTTTTCAAATGAGATTTCTGGTTCTGATAGAAAAAGAAAAATTCCTAGTTTGATAGCTCGCAAAGCTCCGTACTTGCGGCCTTAGATGATCTTCCCGTTACATTAATAAGTGATCTTTTCATGATTGCCCCTAGAGAGCGTGGAGGTTCTGTTGACCCCAAAAAATGTTGTCAACAGATGCCGGGCCCACTTTTGCCATGTCAAGCAATAATCCGGCACGTTCCTACCGGAACAAGAGCGGTAGCGTAGTTGGAAAGGGCGTGGAAGTTGCTTTCCGGCAAGAGACACAACTGTTCAAGCTCCAGCCATTTTCTTGGTGCAGCCCTTGCACTATCAACAAGGGCCGGATCAACTTTCTTTCAATGAGTGCCTGTTTTGTTATGGAATATGTGGAAGGATAGATAAAATCCAGTGATGTTTTATGTTGGAGTCTTGATATATTTGCTATGGTGTTTGTGAAATATCTAAAGAACAAAGTATGTGAATCTTCTTCAATCTCTGCTTTTCACGAAAGTAATGGTATTTTGTGTTTTATTGTTTGATTTCCAAGATCCAACCCCTAAATCTATACAAATGAAGACTATTTATACTGTCCAAACGACGTATTGATCGTCAGATCAGATCCACGTGGCGACACCTTCTAAACTGAACTCTCACATCACATTTAATATTTGATAGAAGTCAGCCCCACTAGGAATAGGCTGACATTACCATGGAAGAGTTACTGACAGTCTAACACCTTTACAGTAGACGTCCCATCAATCGATTCAAAGAAATCCTCGAATCTGTTGAGGTGATGCTGGCTTATGGGTTCTGAATGACCTTGTAGTAGCCTCGGATCGTGTTGTGTTTTGAGTGAGTGCATCAGTCTGAGGTCGTTCGCATGGGATCTTCAACCCGAGGCTCTTCGGAATGAAGCCCATGCTATCTCCAGGGGAGCCTTCATATCATGTTCGTGGCACATGATTTCGGCCTAATGCCTTACTGAGGTTTTTGACATACTGGGCCCCCTTTGAATTTGTGTTGACCGTCCTGCCTACGTGGCCTTACTCCTTTAAACCCCGGAATCGGTGGGTAACAGGTTCCATGTTGAGAAAAAATATTTTGGCAGATATACTGCAAATATGCTCTTCATCTTTTCAATTGAACGATCCAGGTCAAGTCACCAGTACCCACATATTGTTTTTAATTCTTTTCATTTATGTCTTAATTCCATGTTTGTTTGACTAATTTTGCTTCTTTTTTTTTTTTTTTTCATTTCAATTGTTTTCTGATTGGTATTCTTGGTTTCCTTTATATGTCGTTGCTTGTATTGTCAATTTGGTCAGCGGAGTGAAAATGGAGAAAAAAATGAGAAAAATTTCCAAATTTGCAGATTGGTTTGGGATGTTCTTATTCATCAAAGTTATACTTGAAGATTTTGTTCATAGCATAGTTAGATTTTGGTTAATTGATAAATGCCTTTTAGACATTTATCGTAATGTCAAAACGTGAAAAATTGTTGATTAATATGTTGAAATATAGTTTAATTCTATATAATTTACGTTTTGCAGGATAAAGTGATGAATGTAGCGGAAATAAGGAGAAACAAGTGAAAAATGACCAAAATGGAGGAAAACAGAAGTTCATGGACTAAGTTGCAAATAATCCATAGATGTGATGGGAGATGGAGTGAAGATTGAGGGTGTTAGAGATCAATTGGACAAGGAAAGAAGTCAAATTGATGAAATACAATCATAACACGTCAATTTCTAATCGAAAAGTTTTGCACCGGTTTTCAGCCTCATATTAAGAGCAGTTTTTGACATGGAAAAAGATCGAATTTGAAGATGGCATCTAAAGTAAAGTTGTAGTCCTTTAAGTTAACTTTCCAACACATCTTAAATTACCTCAATTGGACATTAGGAGAAAAAGTTATAACCTAAAAACGCTGCAAGGCGCATGTCTTTGCCTACAGGCGAGGAGCACGCCTCACACCAAGGCAGCATTGACCGAGGCTGCCAAAATCCTTAAGGCGCACGCTTCACACCAAGGCAACCTCGACTGAGGCTGCCAAAATCCTTAAGGCGCGCGCCTAGTCAAGCTAAAACGGGGAGAAAAATTTAGTTTCCTTATATTTGTTTTGGTAATGTTTTAGGGCAATTTTGGAGGGATAATAAAAAGGAAAATTCCGTGACTTTGAAGGGGAGAGCTGTATTTTGAGCACAAAAGGGGTTTCATATCATTTTGCCTCTAGTCTCAAGAAATTCATGAAGAAATAATAATTTTGGTGAAGTAAGGGAGGAATTCAATTGGATATGGTGATTTCATATATATTATTTCATGTAATTGATCTTTTCTTTCTAAATAATCTTAGAATTTAGAATTTTTTTCATGAGTTTATATTGAAATCGATTCAATAATTACTAGATTTTTCATGAATTCAGTCATATTTTTTCTATTGTTTAATCAAACTATTTATTGAGTTTCAATTTCAATTACTTGTTGTTGATATTGATTTAACAATTATTAAAAGCCTGTTTGGTGCATATTAAAATAAGAGAATGCATTTTTTTGAAGTGATGTGATGGGGAATATGTGGTTAAAAAAAAAGTTATTGATGTGATGAAAAATATTATTTTATTGAAAAATGTGTGGTTGAAAATGAGTAGAAGAATGAGAATGAAAAAATAATGTGGATCAAACAGGGGCTAAATCCTTTATAGATCTAGTCATGCTTCTTCTATCATTAGATTGAACGAATTGTTGAATTTTAATCTCAATTTTACTTTATTGGAGGATTGATTTCTGCCTTATACTTGATGTATATGATCGAATTTTGATCTTATTCCAATAAAATTGTGCGAATATGTCATAAGTTTAGATTCTAGGATTACATTTTTAAATTAAATTGGTTTTCACGATATAGCTTCCGATTAAAGTGCCGGGTGAAAGTCTCTAATTGTGTTATAAAAATGGAATAATTGATGTGAATGATCCAATCCAATTGAGGGAATTCCGACGTTTCACTGCCTCAAATTATTGATTTTAATTTCACATTTTAAGATTGAATTTCACTATACATTGATAACGATAACTCATCCCTTTTTGGAATCCTTAAGCATTTTTCATATGTATGTGGATATGACATCCCAAAATTGTACTATAACTACCGCGTTATTTTCTGAACGTAATCATTATTCATGCAAATATGGGGGCAAGAATTATTCTAGATGTACTCTATCGAATCATGAGCCTGTTGTTGATTGGATAGGCGGCAATGATGTGATAGATGCCGAACCCAGAACCAAGAATAATTAGAGAAATGCAGTTGATTGGGGTATGGTTGGTATATGTCCTTTGACATGAAGTAAACTAATTTGAAACGTAAGTATTAGTTCAATTAAATTAGAGGAGGCAGATCAGTGTGTTCAAAATATTCTAAATAGACTAGCATAGTCTCGTACAAATGTAAACTTTTCAAGCTAAATTCCAAATTGAGGAAAGATAGTCATGCATCAGCCTTGGAAATTTTATATTATCAAGAAGCCATAAAGGTTTATACAGCAAATGAAGTGGGTTTGTTATCGTTATCTTAGAATTGTTTTCTTTTTTTTTTTTATCAAGGTGGATTGTATATATCAATTGGATATTATAGAGTCGTTTGTTGACTAAAACTTACTTATAGCCCTTGTTTGGTACACATTAAAATTTTCATTATTTTACTTATTTTCAACCATACATTTTTCAATAAAATAACATTTTTCATTACAATAATAATTTTTCCTTCTTTTTCAATCACACATTCTCCATCAATATACTATTTCAAAATACATTCTTCCAAAATAATGTGACTCAAACACACCTATAAAGTTGAATTGGCTGTTGTTCATAGATAACTTGGCTTGTTTATATCTATCTATTGTTAATGATTTTGATTTGTTCGACTTTTTCCCTTTGAAATCATGATGTTTTCAACTTGTTGATTAAAACCATGCTTTCAACAGCCTCGAGTACTACGCTAAAAAAAGTGAATGTATTTGAGTGTTTGTCACTTTTTATTTTTATTTGTGTCGCCTTTTTTTTCGTCACCTTTTGAATTTATGTTATTTTTTGAATTTATGTCACTTTTTTTTTTTTTGTTTGTCATTTTTTTTTAATGTGTCACATTTTAAATGTTTGTCTTTTTTGAGGTAGAAATGAGGGAGCATTTGAAGTGACAAGGATATGAATGTAAAGAACGGACAAGCAAACAATGATGATTTTTTAATTCTGACATTTTGCATTTTTAGTTGTTAGGTTATTGGTGAAATTTTTGCTGCATGTTTTGTCATTTTTTTCTTGTCACATTTTGTAGCGTTTGCTATTTTTTTGAATTTCTGTCACTCATTTGATTGTTTATCACTTTTTTAGTATTCATCACTTTTTTTTTTTATATATTACTTTCTTGACATTTTTTAGTCATAACCTTCACTTTTTGACAAAAGTGGTATTGTATGTCTGTCACTTAACTTTTTAGCAATAAACATCACTTTTATTGTTTGTTGTTTTTTTATTAAAATTTCTGTAACTTTTTTGAGCGACAAACATAGGTCTTAATTTATGCTTTGCCATTTTTTTTTAAATTTTCTGTCACTTTTTAAAAATTCCTATCACTTTTTAGTGACAAACATAGGTTTTGATCGGCGTTTTGTCACTTTTTTGATTGTTTATTAATTTTTTAGAATTTTTGTCACTTTTTTTTAGTGTTTTTCAATATATTTTCTTATTTTCTGTCACTTTCTTGAAATTTCTTTCATTTTTTGAGTGGCAATTATCACGAGTAATCGTCATCTCCCAACACCCAACATTATTGTCACCCATACAATCGTCATCACCCGTCACCCATGCAATTTCTTTCATTTTTTGAGTAATAATGTCATTTTTTAACAAAAAAGAGAGATGGGGGATGATGTCAGCATTGATAGCAATTGCATTGGTGGTTATGGGATGGATTATTGAAATAGCATGCAAGCCCCATCTTGAAAAGGGCAGGGAAGCCATTCATCGCAAACTCAACCCAAATTATGACCCTGATGATGCTGTTGATCGTAAAATTTATACCCCTTTAAATTCAAATCCACTTATCTAAGCCGTCTGATGATGCGATTGCCTCTTCTACTATCACAAAAGTTGTTTGATTTTGCTTTCATGGCGGCTCTCTACTGTTGGGTACTGCTATAACTTTGAAGTTACGTTTGTGTTGAGTTTTCTTGTTGCCCTTTTAGAGAGATGCTTTGTTTTTTTTGGGAAAATGGGATGAATGTGAAGGGAAGATGAAGAATTTTTTGAATTCATTATTTATGTGTTTAGGCAAAATCCTTTTACCATCGTCAGAGCTAGCACTCGGCGAGGCCGTCAGCACGAGCAGATTTTCATAAAAAAATATATGGTTGTAAAGTAAATAAAAATTATGAATTCATAAAATACAAGATAAAATTTGAGATTTGACCAGTTAAAAATTAATAAAATTCACTTAAAATTAATCAATTTATATGTAGTAATTGTTTGTATAGATGAATTTGGTGTAACGAGTGGTAGGTGAAAAACGAGATATGTCATCAACCCGGAGGGGCATCCAGAACTCACATGGAATTCAAGATGTTACTTGTTTGATTGTATCCTTATATAGCATGTACAATCTTCATACATGTACACGCCCTTTACACTCAACTTATCAGATTTTCACTTGATACAATTTCGCACTAAATTTTACATTTCACGCATTTAATTCAATTCAATCATCATAAGACTGCCATATCATTTATCTATCAGCCAAGTGGTAAAGAGAAATGTACAAATAGCTTTATCCATAGCATGTATGGTTCATATTAATAAAATAGTAGAATTTTGTTTTTTCACTGTTACGTGTTTGGAGAATTTAGTTTTTTTAAGATAAGCATTCTGTAAAATAATTCGTCGCAAAAATTGTGGATGAAATGAAAGGCAGTATACAAAAATTAGTAACAAAAGAAGCAAGCACGTTTTGGCCACTCCCTTCCCATTCCTAGAAGTATATCGACTAGAGCCACAACCTACTTTCAGAAGAAGCATTACAATATGATAAACGACTAATGCATTTGGTGCAAACATGTTGGTGACCTTCAAGTCTTGGACAATTTGGAGATCATATTAAATCTGTAAATTTGTGCATGATCGAAAATTATTAATGTAAACGCTAAAATCTCAAATGACTTTCACGTGATTTGCAACTAGATGGTAAATTTGTCAAATCACTTAACATTTATCTTTGATTTAATTGAAAGCTGCGTGCAATTTTAACATTGAATTAACAATTTTTGTCATGTGGAAGTCAAATCCACATATTTAAACAAGTTGAGGACTCATAGCCTCATTTTTAAAGTTTGGAAAACCAACCCTAATTTACCTTTTATATTTGGGCTTCCTTTATGATGAATTTGAAAAAAATTCTAGTATTTTCAAAGTCTGAAATTCAATACTTCATGTCACTGTTTAATTGGTATGTGATCTCAAGCCTTGTATAACCTTCCATCTCTTCAAGTACTGAAAGTGCCTCGACTCCCAAGTGCAATGAAAAGAAAGCAAAATTATAAGTTTTGCATGCTTGAGAAGCATTTCTCATTATATGTTTCTTATAAATTAATAGTCAAAATTAAATATTAATTTTTACACATTTATAAAATGTTCAATTATTTATTCAATTGTTCTTCACTTATTTTGTAATTTTATCTAAACAAACACTTCAGAAAAAAAAAAAAGTGTCAAAAATGAGGTGGTTAGATTCTAAAGGTGGACAAAAAGTCAGTCAAAAAACAAAAATATAGTATTTGAACTTTTATGTCGAGGCAAGTTGCGCAGACACCTGCACATACTTAGCACTTACGCATGTGGCTTCAAGGCATAAAAAGGCGTTGTACCTCATGATGTCAAGATAGCACCGCATGAATAACTAAACATTATTGATTAAACTTGTTCACCCCCAAAAAATAACTCAACAGATACCGAGCTCATTCTTACCACATCAAGCGATGATCCGGCGCGTTTCTACCGGAACTGAAGCGGTAATATGGTTGAATGGAACGAGGGAGGTGCTTTCCGGCAAAAGACACAACTGTTCAAACTCCGGTGATTTGATTTCAACGGCTCTTGCACTATCTACAAGAGTTCGATCGATTTCCCTAAAATGAGTATCTGTTTTGTCATGTAATATGTGGAATGATAGATAAAAAAATGGAATCTCTAATAATGTGTTGTGATTTTAATCCAAAATCCAATAAAGAAAAGTGCATGAATATGTTTTCCTCCCCTCCCCTTTCTATAAAGAGGAAGGCTATTTATATTGTTCTAACTGACGTGGTGATCGTTGGATCAGATCCCGTGACAATTTCTTTTAGATTGAAGCTTCACATCACATCCATTCATTACATTTAATGTTTGATAAAAGGTCGGCCGCTCTAGAAGTAGGCTGACAATGCCATTAAAAGAGTTACTGACACTTTACTGCGGACGTATCATCAATCATTTCTAAGAGATCTTCAAATCTGTTGATGCGACGTTGGCTTATGGGTTTCGGACAACCCTGTGATAACCTCGGATTGGATTGTGCCTCGCCTTTGAGGAAGTGTTTCAGTCCGATGCTTGTTATGAAAGGACCTCGGCCCATTTCTCCCTTGAACTTCTGACCTATTGGCCTTCCTCTTGACTCCTCGTCGGACGTACTGCCACGTGGCCCAATTTCTTTATACCCCGTAACTGGGGGGATAACAAAACCTTTATTTAATTTTGATTATTTTAGGATTTTTTTTCCAACGAACTCATTTTTATTCACATATTCTTAAAATGTATTTTATAAAACCTTTTTCTCATCACTTTTTTTTTGGGTA
Source organism: Fraxinus americana (assembly GCA_035079005.1). NCBI lineage: Eukaryota > Viridiplantae > Streptophyta > Magnoliopsida > Lamiales > Oleaceae > Fraxinus > Fraxinus americana. Next base: position 9,453,793 of record CM068716.1, on the reverse strand, counting down.
AATAGCACAAAACGTCCATACCTTTCAATGTCATCGTGCAAAACGTCCATACCTTTCATTTTTTGGTATTTTCACTATTATCTTCCACCTTTTATCGCGCAAAAGGTCATTTTCAACTATTTTCAAATAAAAGACAATTTTACCCTCCTATTCAAATAAAATAAAAGGAAAAGGAAAAAAAAACTAATTGCAATCATAATCCTAAAATTTTCAAAATATTACAGATAAGTCCTAAATTCTCCACCACCACCACCACTTTCACAACCCTGCCTGCCGCCACCTACAAATCAACATTGCACCACCTTCTGGCCACTACACCTGTTGGACTCCACCACTGCTAGCTCGCATCACTCTCCCAACATCCTCTCCCATAGTATTGATCACAAAATCTGTCGAAAACAGCCACATTTGCAGCCTAAAATACTAAATTGTCGTATACAACCCTTCACGGTAACCCCACTTTCAGCGCCACCCACGGTACCGCACCACCATCGACTGTTACCCATCATCTCGACGAACCTATAAATGGCCTCACATCAATCAAACCTGTCTCAAACCATTCTACTGTAATATAGACATTCGATAGTGGCGACGTCCATTTTGCCAAATTCTTCTCCTTCAATTCATGCATCCCACAACACTAAATCCCCAAATGGACATCAATCGAACCATGAACAAACCCAAACAACAGTATGTATGAATCTAATTGAACTAATTATCCCTTAAACTATTTCAATGTGTATAAAAAATCGTTATCAAACGAATGGTCAAGTTGCTTCCTGACTTTTTTTAATTTATTATATGTTAAGTCATATCAAATATTATAAATCAATCATGCATCGAATTGCTTGTGTGGACAATTTTATACACATAAATTGCGTTTGACACCCATTTTGGAGAAAAAGTAAGTGCTTGTTTGTCAACCAGAAAATTGTGTAATGAATAGTATTTTTTGGAAGAAACTTTATCAGATTATGTGTAGAATATTTTATTATTTGAATATGTGGTAGATATTGATTACTGTAGAAAATAATTTTTTGAAAAATGGTAGACAAACATGGGCTAAATTTTGGAATAGTGATTGATGGAAGAATGTGTGATTAAAAAGTAATGAGTATTTTTGGGTTTATATGTTATATTATTTTATTGATAGAAAGTGTGGTTAAAATGAGGAAAAAAAAAAAATGAGAAAGAATGAGAAGAAAATTGGTGTCAAACAGGGACATATTGTCATTTTACATCGAAATTGTTTATTTTTGTAAGGCACCGTTTGGTAACCATTATTCTAGAAAAAAATGTATTCTTTGTGTCAAATCACACCTTTTTTGTGGTTGAAAATGAAGGAAAAGTTATTGATGTGATGGAAAATATTATTTTATTGATGAATGTGTGATTGAAAATTAGTAGAAAAATGAGAATGAAAAAAAGAATGATTACCAAACGGTGCCTTCATAAAGATCGAAAAGTTGGTGGGAGATGTAGGGCGGGCCACATCGCAATTTAATGACGACTTGAACCTTTTTGTAATCTAAGTCATTCAAAACCTTTTTTTTTTTTTGAGTCATTCAAAACTTATTGTGCAAGTCATTGACCAATTTTTTTTCTAATTCAATTTGGAAGTCGGTCAATAAGCTGAGGGACTCATTTTGGTAAGTTCGGAAAAAAAAAAAAATAATTATTAGTGCATCCTATGAAGCAAAGGAGAAAGAACAAAAATTGACATCGTCATTATAAAACTATTCCAAAAATGTACTTATTTATTAAAAAATTGATTAAAAAAAACAATTCGCAACTGAGTACTGGAAAACTATCACCGTCGATTAGTAAAATCCAACTGCACGTGACAACTCACCTTTATTTCAATTATTTTTAATTCCCACACGTGAGGAGTGTTGTTTATTAGGGTATTATTTTGTTAAAAAAAAATGTTGAACCCCAACCTCGAGGGTTTCGGGATGTGTCTCAACAAGTTAGGGTATAAGAATTGTTATATTGGTACACACAAATAGTCAAATTTCATACATTGTAAGAGACAGTAATCGAACCCTCACACTGCGACTGCTAGTTCAGCTGAGATTACCTCACTTCCGTCCTTTGCATCACTGAACTACATATTTTATAAATTCCTCAAGTTTTGATTACTTATCTATCACTAATTTCTAGAAAAGTAAAATTTAAGCAAAATAAAATAATACTCAGATAGTGCAGTAGTGGAAATGCGAAAACTATAGTCTAATTTTCCTTTTTGTCGTGACTTGTACGGAATCTTTACACAAATAAATAAATATAAAAATTGAATTAAAACAAAATGTGATAGATCGACGTGATAATTCGTATTTATTTGACAATATTTCAAATAAAAAAAAAAGGTTAATGATAGATGTAACTATCGAGTTGTCATTCTTTCCGCCGTAACGAGGAAATGGATTTGGCATGATATGGCAAGCTTGGTTGATCAATTTTCATTCTCGATTATTTGTTTCATTATTATGAATCGACAAAAAGGCTAAAGCTTTTGATTTAAAAAGAAAAGAAATTCGGATGGTGCGTTTTCTTTTCTTATGCTTTTTTCTTTTTGTCACTTCAATCCAAGAATCCAAAATCAGGCTTAAGGTTTACAGAATAAACTAAAAAATAGGTTTACTTGCTTCTGATTTCTTGTTTGTCCATATGTTCATATCTTCTTGTCAAGAAGTAAATTAAGCAGCTAAGGACACCATGTTTGGATGTGTTTGATTATACAGAAAAAAGTAGGTTTTAAAATGTTGAATTTATTTTGTTGATGAAAAAAAAAATGATTAATTTACTTATTTTATCAGTAAGATAAAATTATTTTTTATTTTAAAAAGTTTTTCAAATACGTTTTAAAGAAAAAATAATTTCTTTTCAAGCTTTACCAAACGTGCATAACACGTTTGTCGAAAACAAATGTGACTAAATTGAGAGTACAAATATTTTGAATCTGTCTTGCTATTCGATTGGTTGTCCTTCCAATCAAAATTTGACACATCACTAGAATTTTGAAGTATCAAAATTTTAGTCGAATATAAAACGTGTCGAAGTTATACTCAAATTTTTAATAGCTAATTTTAAAGGAAATCTCATAAATGAAATCTATATTTATTTTCAAGATATGTATGTGTTTAATTAAAATAAGATGAATTTAACAGTTCTAGGGTTCGAGTATTGTTAGAATAATTTTATTACGTGGATTTTCATTTGATTGCGAATTTTACGAGTTAGATGTATGGTTTGCAATGATATTATGATTAAAACCAATATGTTAGTGATCACTTTGGCCGTTGTACACCTCACAGATTTTATTATTTATAATGTGGTAATTTTAAGTATGTGGACTAGAATGTTGTAAACCCTAATTAGGGTTAGAGTCGGTAATGAGCCGACTTTATAATTTTCTATATAATGGCTAGTCCCATTGCCTCTCCATATTGTTTTGACTTGTCCAATTGATGATTGATTATTTTTGAAGATCTAACTGGTAATATTTGTAAACAAAAATATCTTACACACGTATGCATTTTATCTACAAATTTAGAATCCGTGATTCTTGTTCTTAGCATGATTATTAAATAATTTCAACAAGTATTGAACGGTAAAATATACTAATGGTTACCTGACTTTGAGAAAAGTTTATTTTAGTCACTCAAGTTTTTTTTTTAGTCTAAACTCATATAAGAGAAGTTACAATTCCATTTCGAAATTGTATCACAAGAAACCTAAACCGAAACACCTAGAGTTAAGCACCTTGTGCCCGCCTCGATTACAAAATAGACATGAACCTAAAGAGCCTCGTTGAGTAACTAAAATGAAACACAACTCAAAGTTAGGGGACCTCTAGTGTAAATAATATTACTTCCAATGGTATCTTCCATAAACAAACAATTCGCATAATCAAGTCCAAACACAGTATTATTAATTCCTCAAAAATTACCAATTTCTGGTCTCCGTTTTTCCTTCAACGTTTTCGTGTTCCGATTAATCACTCTCTATTGTGTGTACATATATCTGTGTGTAAATTTATTTACACACATTCCAATTCGCGTATTGCGTCTTTCCATTGATTTCTCACTCTATTCCACTCCCTTTAGGGTTTTTCGTTTTCCTGCAAAACCCTGACTCCGTACAAATGAACAGACCAAGAAACCCCAAAGCCAGTTACGGCGGACCTCCACCGCCGCCGGGAACCCATTATTTTCCCGGACAAACGTCTCAGAACAGCTACGACAACCACCGGCACCGCCCACCTTTACATCACTACCAGAGGCAACAGTGGAGAACCCTGCCCTCCCCCAACTACCGACGCGATCGTCCGCCGGATCCACCCTTGAATCGCCCTAACTTTGTCATACAGTTGCGGTCGGATCCCAGTTGTACTCTTAACAAACCGGACATTGAAGCTTTAATCCAACAGATTAAATTCCCTCCCCAAAAAATCAATTTTTTGGTATCAAAATTATTTGTCGCAACCCTCTTTTACGAGCAGTGGAATGAAGCTTTGGAAACAATGATTGAGTTATGGGAGGTGAAATTAGAAAAAAATGAGCACAGTTTTAGTCCTCGACTTGTGTCCCATATTGATTTGGCCTCAGATAAGCAGGAGCTGAATGATCGTCTAAAAAGCGTATTTTTGGACAAAATTAAGGGATTGATGGAGGGAGACTTGGTGCAAAAATGGGCGAAGAAACTGGAGAATGCTGTGGTTGAGATCAAGGTGATTTCAGATAAATTGAAGAAGCCGTCACAGTTAAGAATCTTTCAAGAGTTGAAGAGGAAAAAGCAAGGATTGGAGGCTGAGAGAGATTTGATCTCAAAGAGGGTTGAAGAATTCAAGAGTGGGCTGAGGTGTATTGTTGATTATTTGGAGAATGAGGAGAAAGCGGAGCTGGTGGTAGAGGTGTTTCATTTAGAGGGAGAGATTGACTGGGGAAGGATTTACAGCCTGTTAAGGAGGGAATGTAGGCGGCTTGATGAAGGATTGCCAATTTATGCATATCGGCATGATCTTTTGAAACAAATTCACGGCCAGCAGGTTAATTTAGTTTAATTCAACTTCATTTGTTAAAAGACTGTCGGTATTTTTCCATTTTTCAGAATATGAATGTCACAATAGATTTTATGTTCTCCCTTTTGTTATTTGGTGGCAAAGATTCAGGAATAGATTTTGGTATGTGTTCTATTAGGCATTGATGAGAGTAACTATGTGATAATCAAGTCTGCTGGAATACAAGTGGAATTAGTACTGTCCAGATAGATGCGAGAAATTCTTGTGAAGTGAGGAGCTCATATTTCTTGGAGAGGAATATGAACTGTTAAGAAAGGCTTCAATTTTGTTAAAAACTAGACGTAATGCATATGAAAAACTGAAGACAGAGCTAAAAAAAGTTGTTAGGCTGCATTCTACCTTTTAGGGCACCATTAAATACGCACTATTTGCAGGATGCTCAATGACCATTATTATATGAAATACATTTAGAATTTTGTAGCTCTTTCATCTTTATATTTAGCCCCCGTTTGGCACCAATTAATTTCTCTTTCTCATTTCCATTCTCATTCTCATTTTTCATTTCAACCACACAATCTTCAAATAAAATAATATTACACACAAATCAAAAACTTTTCATCACTTTTCCACCACACATTCTCACATCAATCACTATTCTAAAATTTCTATTCTCTTCAAAATTAGATTCAAACACACCCTTACTCTACCAGCCTAATCATTCATTTTTCCCCTTTCTCTTGAAAAGAATAAAGATCAAAAGAAAGTAAAAAGTGGTCATGGTTAGTTGGAATTATCGATATAATTATCCATTTGTTTCTATTATTTTGTACAATTAAAATATTATTTTCATTCTTGAATCTTTTTATTTTTTTTGACAAGAGTTCTTATACACAGATTTTCAACTGAATTTTGCTAAGCATTATTGAGTTTTACCTGGTGTCTATTAGTAGATTATTGTAAAATAGATATGATAAATAGAACTTTTTGTGAACCTCTGCACTTCCATATTTTTAATTGAACTATCATATTCGGAGGAATAGAATCTTTCATGTGATACCTAATGGTTCACATAGAAGAAAAACACATAGTAGGGAGGCTTAAACAGTTTCCTGAGTCATGTTTTACATATTGCATAATGTGTGTGCATATGTGCATACCTGGTAAGTGCTTTGCTCACGAGTAGAACATATAGCACAAATGTGGACACTCATTTTGGCCTTTATATTTCTAATTGGATTGCACTCGTATAGTTTCTATTGTTTTGTTTCCCTATTTATGTCCTTTGTTTGAGCCCCGCTTTTCAAAAAAAAAAAGGAAAAGAAAAAAAGAAAGGGTTTTGTAATAGTGTTTTTTGGAGAATGTGTGGTTGAAAAAATTGGGTTTATGTGCAAATTATTTTGTTGTTAGAATGTGTGGTTGAAAATGAATTTTTGGATGATGGGGCTCAAACATTGGCTAAATATTTGATATCAATTTCCACAGATAACAGTGCTGATAGGGGAGACTGGCTCAGGAAAGAGCACGCAATTGGTTCAGTTTCTTGCTGATTCGGGAATATTTGGTCACGAGTCTATTGTTTGCACTCAGCCACGTAAACTTGCTGCCATCTCGTTGGCAGAAAGGGTTAAAGAGGAAAGTTGTGGTTGTTCCAAAGACACTTCAGTTATTTTTTGTTCATCATGTTCGTCATCTCAGGAGTTCGGTTGTAAGGTTATATTCATGACTGACCACTGCCTACTGCAACACTACATGAGCGATGTGCAATTATCCCGGATCTCATGCATTATTGTTGATGAGGCTCATGAAAGAAGCTTGAACACTGATCTCCTTCTGTCGATGATTAAGAATCTACTCGGTCAGAGGCCTGATTTGAGGCTTATAATTATGTCTGCAACAGCTGATGCAGACCAGTTGGCAGACTACTTTTTTGGTTGTGGAACCTTTCACGTGGCGGGCAGAAATTATCCGGTTGATATTAAATACGTCCCATGCAATGAAGGATATTTCAGTCCTCGATTGATTGCGTCATATGTTCATGATGTTGTGAGGATGGTGACTGAGATCCACAAAACAGAGAAGGACGGAACAATACTTGCCTTCTTGACCTCTCAGATGGAAGTAGAATGGGCTTGTGAGATGTTTCAAGCTCCGTCTGCCAGTGTGTTACCTTTACATGGAAAACTTTCTTACGAGGACCAACATCGAGTTTTTCTGAACTACCCAGGAAAAAGAAAAGTTATATTCACCACTAACGTTGCTGAGACATCATTGACAATTCCAGGGGTCAAATATGTGGTTGATTCTGGAATGGTGAAGGAAAGCAGATTTGATCCTGCCACTGGCATGAACGTTTTAAGGGTTTGCAGAATCAGCCAGAGCTCTGCAAATCAACGGGCCGGTCGTGCTGGGAGAACTGAGCCTGGAACATGTTATAGACTCTACACAGAAGATGATTATTCTTCGATGCTGCCTCATCAGGAACCAGAAATTCGTATGGTTCATCTTGGTGTTGCAGTTCTGAGGATTCTTGCTTTAGGCATCAAGAATGTGGAGGATTTTGATTTTGTTGATGCACCCAGTGTCAGAGCGATAGAGATGGCCACCGGAAATCTTATTCAATTAGGAGCTGTTGTAGTGAGAGATGATGCTCATGAATTAACCAAAGAAGGTTGGGATTTAGTTAAGTTGGGTATTGAACCTCGTCTTGGTAAAATAATCCTTAAATGTTTCCATGAGCGTCTAGGTATTGAGGGCCTTGTTCTTGCTGCAGTTATGGCAAATTCTAGTAGCATATTTTGCAGGATTGGTACAGAGGAAGATAAGTTGAAATCTGATTGCCTTAAGGTGCAATTTTGCCACCAAAATGGGGATCTCTTCACTTTGCTGTCTGTTTATAAAAAGTGGGAGGCTGTGCCTCAGGAAAGGAAAAATATCTGGTGCTGGGAAAATAGCATTAATGCGAAGTCCATGAAGAGATGCCATGACACTGTGCAAGAACTGGAAGCTTGCCTTAAGCATGAATGCAATATTATTGTGCCAAGTTACTGGCGTTGGGATCCTCACATTACTGAGCATGATGAAACTTTGAAAAATGTAATTCTTTCTTCCCTTGCAGAAAATGTGGCAATGTACTCTGGGTATGATCAACTTGGATATGAAGTGGCATCGACTGGGAAACATGTTCAACTGCATCCTTCATGTTCTTTACTAAACTTTAGTCAGAGGCCACGATGGGTGGTTTTTGGCGAGGTTCTCTCTGTATCCAATGAGTATCTGGTCTGTGTTACTGCAATTGACTATAAATCTTTGTCTACTCTTTCTCCTCCGCCAGTTTTTGATTTCTTGAAGATGGATAGCCAGCAGTTGCAGAAGAGGGTTTTGCCTGGACTCGGAAGTGTAGTGCTAAAAAGATTCTGTGGGAAATGTAATAGTAATGTATGCCATCTTGTTTCTTGCATTAGAGCTTCATGTATGGATGAACGGATAGGTATTGAAGTTTGTGTAGATAGCAATGAAATATTTTTGTATGCTTCTTCTCAAGACATGGAGAAAGTTTGGAGCACTGTGAATGATGCATTGGGGTATGAAATTAAGTTGCTGCAGAATGAATGCTTGGAGAAATGTTTGTATAAGGGAGGACCCAAGGTCTTTCCTTCAGTTGCTCTGTTTGGTGCTGGTGCCAAGATAAAACATCTGGAGCTTGAGAAGAGATTTTTGACTGTGGACATATTTCATTCAAATTTGGATGCCCTTCATGATAAGGAGCTCCTCATGTTCTTGGAGAGATTCACCTCAGGTGATATTTGTGCCATTTACAAGTTCTCAGGCATTGGCCAAGACAGCAGGGAGAACGGAAAGTGGGGAAGGGTAACGTTTTTAACACCTGATGCTGCTGAGAAAGCTGTTGATTTAAATCAGTTTGAGTATGGTGGTGGCTTGTTAAAGGTAGTTCCTTCAAGGAACCCCTATGGTGGTGATCACAAATCGGCTTCATTACCCTCTTTTAAAGCAAAAATATATTGGCCTCGTAGGGTCAGTAAAGGGGTAGCAATTGTGAAGTGTCATCCGAGGGATGTCATCTTTATGGTTAGTGACTTCTCCGATCTGATGATTGGAGGTAAAATTGTTCGGTCTGTACCTGGTGAGAAGTATATGGACAGCGTTGTGATTAAGGGACTGGATAAGGAACTCTCTGAAGATGATATATTTGAGGTGCTAAATGCAGCAACAAGCAAACAGATCCTGGACTTCTTTTTATTGAGAGGAGATGCTGTGGATGATCCTCCAATCCTGGTTTGTCAGGAAGCAATTCTGCGAGAAATTTCCCCCTTTATGCCTAGAAGGGGCCTACAGGGTAACTCTGTCTGCGTTCAGGTCTTCCAACCAGAACCAAAGGATAGTTGCATGAGAGCCTTAATTACATTTGACGGAAATTTACATTTGGAGGCAGCGAAGGCTTTGGAGCAAATTGCTGGGAAAGTATTGCCTGGATGTCTTTCCTGGCAGAGGATAAGATGCCAGCAACTGTTTCATAGCTCTGTATCCTGTCCTGCACCTGTCTATCTTGTTATCGAGAAACAGCTGGATTCTTTACTTTCAAGGGTTCAGCGGCGAAAGGGTAATTATTTATCTGATTTTTTTCCCTTTATCACCAGTACAATCATTTTTTAACCGTCTACCTGTTACAAAGAAAATGCCTTGTCTCAAGTAATGTGTTTATCGATCTGTTTATAGGTCGCTACTTCATTATATCTGAAGGTCTGTTTCCCTAGTACGTTTTACCCCAGTTTTGACTGTTCCATAGTATGTTATACTTCTGTTTTATTTAAGTTATATGCTTGTTTCAAGATTTTTTTTTTTAACCGGAGAGAGATTCTAGAGAAATAAGTAAATGATGACCAAAACAGGGAACACATTTTCCAAAAATGGTTTTGGTGTAGTCTAAATTTATTAGGCACATTCAATGCACTCTTACTGTTGCTTTGTAAGTAACAATAAGCCGATCACATTATATGACCCCGAATCACTGTCTTTTATTGTACAAATTTTCTGTTTGTTTGTTTTCTTTTGATGTTCAGTTACGTTTATTCTGTTACTTTCAGCACAAGGTTGACATCAAACCTTATGCTCAAGCATTCATTTATGAGAAGAAATGGAATGAACGGTGTTCGTATTGTTCTTTCAAAAGGCATTATGATTTGACATGAATATGCGTAGTGTTTCCTTTGTATGGAATGTATCTTTTTGTGGTCTAAACTTTAATATTTTGAAGAACGTTAAATTGAATACATAGCGCCTGTTTGGACTCCATTAAAATGAGTTTTTTTGGGAAAACTTGTTTTGGAATAGTTATTTTTTTGGGAAATGTGTGGTTAAAAAATAAGGAAAAGTTTTGGATTTACGTGTAACATTATTTTTTGGGAGAATGCGTGGTTGAAAATAAGTTTTGGAAAAATGTATTTTTTGGAAAAATGGAGCCCAAAGAGGGGCATAATGTTCTGCTGGCTAAATTGTTGCTCTTTGTCATAAAGCTTTTCCCTGGTATGATTTTGAGTCCTTTTATACTCCATTCCCTGGAATCTGGATGGGTTCTATATTATCACAATTGAGTAGGGTGTTCATTCCAGAAGTTTAAAGTTATCTTAAAATAGAATAGGTTTTATTATTTTCACCCTTCTTAGTTGGGCCCTATTTTTACATCTTATCATGGAGATAGGTTTTATATTATTTTTACAATTTTCCGGAAGAAAAAGGAGAGCAATGGATGCCTTCTCTTCCTATAGAACAGACATCGTGGCCACTTAGCATATATTTAATAGCAAAATTGTGTAATTAGTATAGTTGCAGATTGGCTTTTCGGGTTAATTTTTGTTTTTGTGGTTTGTTCATCTTAGTCTCCCATTGCAGATGAAGTCAATGAACTTGCTTATTTGCAGGTGCCGAATGTAACCTAGAGAGGAACCAGAATGGTTCTTATCGAGTAAAGATATCTGCCAGTGCTACAAAAGTTTTGGTTGAATTGAGAAGACCTCTGGAGCAGCTCATGAACGGGACGATCTTACAACATGCTGATATTACTCCTGCAGTTATACAGCATCTCTTTTCACGAGATGGTGTTATGCTTTTGAAATCAATTCAGCGAGATACAGGAACCTATATACTATTTGACAAGCATAGCCTAATTATCAGGGTGTTTGGGTCTGCAGACAAGATTGATGTTGCACAGCAGAGGCTGGTCAAATCCCTTCTTGCTCTCCATGATAGTAAGAAACTTGAGATCCAACTTCGTGGTGGACTTCTACCTCCTGATATGATGAAGAGATTAGTTCAGAATTTTGGATCAGACCTTCACGGGCTTAAAGAAAATGTTCCCGAGGCAGAGTTCTCTTTAAATGCCAGACGCCATTGCATATCTATGGTTGGGACCAAAGAATTGAAGCAAAAAGTTGAAGGCATAATTCATGATATCGCACAAACTAGTCTACAAAGTCAAGGAAATGACGACGATTTTGCCTGTCCGATTTGCTTGTGTGAAGTGGAAGATGGTTACAGGCTCGAAGGCTGTACACACGAGTTCTGTCGGTTATGCTTAGTAGATCAGTGTGAGTCTGCAATAAGAAGTCAAGATAGTTTCCCCTTAGTCTGTACACATAACGGCTGTGGGGCTCTGATTCTGCTTACAGACTTGAGGTCTTTATTGTCTAGTGAGAAGTTGGAGGAACTTTTCAGGGCATCCCTGGGTGCATTTGTGGCAGGGAGTGGGGGCGCTTATAGATTTTGTCCTTCACCTGACTGTCCATCAGTTTATCGAGTGGCAGATCGTGGTACTTCAAGCGAACTATTTGCCTGCGGTTTGTGTTTAGTGGAGACATGTACACGGTGCCACATGGAGTATCATCCATACGTGTCATGCGAAAAGTATCAGGAGTTCAAAGACGACCCTGATTCTTCTCTGAAGGAATGGTGTAACGGGAGAGAGAATGTGAAGAAGTGCCCATGCTGTGGTTTCACGATTGAGAAGGTGGAGGGGTGCAATCATGTCGAGTGTAGGTGCGGGAGACACATTTGCTGGGTCTGTTTGGAGTGTTATGGGAGCAGTGATGATTGCTATGGTCATCTGAGGTCTGTACATGGGGCCATCGTGTGATTAACTAGAGTTCATTATCTTTCGTACTCACCATCTTATATATGTATATGCTCGTGTTAATATCTATAATAGAATACGCTTGACTTGTAGAGTAGAATAAATCCAGGTTGTTGCTTCTGTAAATGTGTTTCGAGAATGCAGTTAAAATATTTTTCTGAAATCCTCTCACTTTCTGTGCCCATGTGCAGGTGCACACATCTCCTAATGCATGAAGATGTGCATACAATGTATATATTTGTTTGCTAATGCGAGTGAATTGGTATGTGCATAGTCGAGTACCTCCGCTTGAGCTCTCCTGTGTGCGCTTAAGTTCCTGTTAAAAAGAAGAAAAAAACAAAAAAAAAAAGGGAATTGTGGATTTGAAGGGTATCAAAATTGCTAAATTTTTCTTCATTTTCTTGGATATTTTCATTTATGCAATGAAATATACTGTGCCTTGCACAGGTCGATGAAAAGAGCATCTGAATCTACATGTTTTGGGAATTTACAGTGAATTTTGAATTAGCAGAATGCTAGTCAGATAAGAGCATCTCTTATTCTGTATCTATTTTTAGCACAATGTCTGAAGTGTGCAATCAATCTGTTGCATGAGAAAACTGAACAAGATTGCTACAGGGAAAAGAGATTAGAATATATGACTGCAACCAATTGCGAAACCCATTCCGGCAATAGCCAAACAAAATGCTACAGAAGCATACTGTTTCATACTGCAAGAATCACTCTTCGCGCACTCAGTTCTCTTTTGTCTTTCCAACATGGAAACTTGAAACTCCAGCAATCTAATCCATTGCTTATAGGCGAACAATCTCAATGATTCGTCTAGCAGTAAATTGGAGATGGCATCCCTCTCCTTTAACAGAACCGAACATTTCCTCTCTGCCTCCCGTGCTCGTGTTTGTGATAGTCTCAAGGCCTTTAGAATCTCCAACTTCCCATCTTCTGAATCTTTAGACATCACAACTTCATCTTCAGCCACTTCCTGCCCCGCTACCTTGCAGATTTTGTTCACCGGGCCAGCAAAAAGCTTGAATGGAGGAGGCAAGTCGCAGTTTTGCATAAGATCTAGGCCAGATTTGTAGGAAAAGGTGAAACCCGTATCGATATCGGTTCTTTTTGACTTGTGGTTTGCTGGTAGCCATCCAGCCATTTCTGTTCTATAGACAAGTTCTTGGTGGTTAGCTAATTGTGTCTGTCCATCAATATTGTTAGTTGGTGATAGATAGCGTTGAATAAGAGAGTTGTCCAATTGAGTTTTATTATTATAGGATCAAGAAGATAGGTAGAGACCATTATGCAAGAAATGAATAGGGATTAGGGGGAATATTGCACCATCAGTCCCTGACTTATTAGCAATGTAATAAGTTGGTTCTCGACCCCCTTTTTTTTAGCATTGTCTTTTCTAACCTATTAACTTTGTAGCATCATATGTCCCAGTGGATGTTATGTAGATTGGGGACCAGCAGTGCAATTTCTGTATTTGGGTTTTATGTGGGTAAGTTGGATTCATATTTGTATTAAAGGAAAGAGGAAAAATCCTTCTCTTGTGAGAACAAGCAATAGATTAGGGGACCAAAAGTGCAATTTTCCCTATTTTGGGATTGAGTGGGTAAGTTGGATTCATATATTGAATAAGGAAAAATCCTTATCTTGCGGGAATAAGCAAAACATATTTCACTTCACAAGTTAGTTGATGGATTCTATTGGAAGGAAAGAAAGGCAATGCCTCCAACTTTATCTTAAAGCAAAGAACAAAATTTTGAGAAGACTCGAGGCAATTGTTAAAATTCATCCATGGGTAGGGTTAATTTATAATCGAAAAATACTGTTGTCAAAGTGAATAAAATTTGACTTGATCATCAAAGTTTAGGGGTAGTTCAATTGATGGATTATTGAGTTCTAACCAATTCTTGGCGAGTTTTGATTGATTTCACTGTACAGCAATCCGTTAGGGATCAAATCTTATTTGAGTTTTGTAATTACACCCCTGTTAAAGGGCTTTATTTTCGGGTGTGTTTGAGGCTCATTATTTTGGAAAAATGTATTTTTGAATAGTAAATTAATGGAGAATGTGTGGTTGAAAAAAAAAAGGAAAAGTTACTGATGTGATGGAAAATATTATTTTATTGAAGAATGTGTAGTTGAAAATGAGTAGAAGAATGATAATGAAAATTTTGGATCAAACAGGGGCGAATCATTTTCTCAAGATATTTCTATGCTAGCCTTGTTAAGAGCTCGTGTGGAACAATTTTTTGAAAAATATGTGTTAAAAAAGTAGGAAATAAGTTGAACAATGCGAAAAATGATTCTTTTGGAGAATGTAATATTGAAAATGAGTTTGAGGAAAACAAAATTATCACTGTCAAGCAAGGACTAAGTCTCCAAAGCTTTCCACACAACTAGGAAATCCAAATTGTATCTCTCGAGCTCATTTCTTCATCTGAGAAACTTTGCGACTTCGTTGCTCAATTCCAGCGCTTAAATTTTGAATGTCGTTGATGTTAAATCTCTATGTCGAATATGGTTTTGGTTAGGTTGGGCGGGTGGAAGGTCGACTTGACCCAAAATAAATCTGGTCAAGAATTAAACATTTACTCTTCTACATAAGTATAAAAAATAAGAAAAGTATATAAATTTTAAGGCGTTGATTCTTTCTAATTTTGAAAAGCTTGCCATTATTGGTGACAAGTAAAAATATGCTGATTACCACTTTATTTTGGGATATTTTGTATGAATTTCGAAGCCACAGAGAGTTATTTAACTATTTAAATATTACAGGGATAATAATATGTTTTTAAGTTTCTCTGAGATAATCAATATTTGATCAAGACGGAATTGTTAAAAATCAAATTGGAGAGACAAAATGAGGAAAAAAAAGCTTCAATATTTCTTTTAATTTTTTTTTTCAAAAGCAAAAGGCATATCTTTACGATGAATCTCTATGCACGTTCAACTTTTAATTTTATGTGCACATGGTCTACTCGAAATTTCAAAAAATACTTCCCTATCATCTTCTTCCTTACCCATCTTCTTCCGTACCTCCTTCCTGTTCTAGAGAACGGGGGAGCTGATGCTCAATACTGTAGAGACTCAATAGCGGCGAGCATTGGTGATTGGGCGTTGGGGGCATAGTGTTATAACAAGTAAAACACTACAAAAACTTGCGGCTTCAGAGATGGAAAATTTCGTCATTGATGCCTTAAATTCCGTTGGTAATATATTTTTCCGACAAAAATTCTTTGTCAGTAAGTTTGACTCTGAAATGGCGCCACTAATTTACCTACGGAATTCATGACCGTCGGTAAATTAGCGATAAAAAAATTCCGTCAATATACACCGAAGATTATTTTCGTAACTAATTAGTAAAATTCTAAGAGGGAATGAAATTTTTTGTGTGTGGGAAATGAAATGTAGACTAAATTTATTACTTAATACTTTTAAAATTTTACTTTCAATGTTTTGCCAACAGATTTTTTTGCCGGTAATTATTTTACTCTTTTATATTGATTCCAAAGGAACATTTGTTGGGAAATTTTGTCACTAAATTATTCTTTTTTTTTTTTTTATATTAAAATTTTTACCGACGGATTAGTAACGAAATTGTACCAACGAAAGTATTCCGTTAGCAATTTTGTCATTAATTTAGTATTTAATTTTTAATAATAATCCGTTGTTAATTTAAGGTGCGTTTGATTGCAAGTATGAAATTTGTAAGGAATGAAAATAAATTCAGAATTTATTTGGATGAAAATTATTAATTAAATGTGTTTGATTAATTTAATTTTCAACCTAAAAAATATTTTACTTGTCTATTTTTTATTGGTGGATAGATAAGAGTGAATTACTTGAAAAATAAAAACCATCTTTCCCTAAAGAAAATATTTTCCTTGTTTTCAAGGAAAATATTGTCACGTGACCAAAAGTAGGAAAATATTTTTCATAAAAAAAAATTATCAATCAAACAACACAAGGAGAAAATTATGTTGAAAAAACACATTTTCATGAAAAATATTGACAATCAAACGCACATTTATTGTAATTTTCGTTGGTAATAACAATAGAAGTCGTCCGTCTGTAAAATTCTGTCTCTATTGCCTCATTTTCTAGTAATTAAAATTAAGAACCTTAAATGCAATTTAAAGTGGAGCACGAAATAAAAACTGTGGTAGGAATATAATTACCCATTTCATAGTAGACTATCTTTACCAAGACTATCACTAGAGGACTATTTTGAGAAAAAATTAACATTTATTAAGGAGTGAGGATGCGGACAATAAATTTAAGTGGAACATAGCTATAATGAGTTGTTCAATCAAAGCTATAGAGTTAGGAATGACAACGAGACAGTTCGAGGTGAGGACCCCATTCCCCATCCCTAACTGTTGTTGAAGGAACTAATTAAATTATAGCCTCAGCTCTTAAAGTCCATCATTGGCTATATTTGGAAGACATCAAATCAGCAGACCAGCAGGACATTGGGCCTCAGAAGGGTCACTCATCACAGGCCCATTTCAGTCAAAAAGGAGCAGCAAAAGTCTGACTGCCAACTCAACCTTTCAACCTAATTCTTGTATTGTACAGTAGGTCAACACTAGCATGATCATAGGCTACCGTTACTATCTTCTCTTATAAGTTTCAGCTATTCATTCTTCTTGTAAATCAGAACACACAATATACAGGTTGTTCATCATATTTACTTTATGAAATTCTACATGGTATCAGAGCAGAGCAAAAATCTGTAAGGGACAAAGTCAAAAAGGCATGTCTCAGCACACAGAGAATACCAAACTCACAGCAATTGTTCTCAATGGCAACAAAAATTTTATTCCATGGTCCAGGTCAGTGACACTAGGTCTCAGTGGCAAAGGGAAACTTCAATTCGTCACTGGAGCCAAGGAAAAACCCAAACCCGTTGATCCCAACTTTCCTACAGAGGCAGAAATCACCAAGATCGAAGAATGGCAAACCACAGATCATATGATAATGTCATGGTTACTGAATACTATGGAACCTCAAGTCTCCAACATGTTTATGTACTATAATTCATCCAAGGAAGTGTGGGACAAAGCTAAGAAGTTATATGGCCAGCAGAAAAATTTTGCCCATATTTTCAGTCTCAAACAAGATATAGCAAGAATCAAACAGAGCAATCAAAATAATATGCAATTGGTGACAGAAATTGTATCGAAGTGGGAGGAACTCAACACCTACCTCCCACCAACTACGGACCCGGCAGAAATTCAAAAAAGAAATGAGCAAGATTTAATTTTTACTTATCTGGGAGCCCTAGATGCGAGCTACGAGGCCGTTCGATCCCAGATTCTACTCTCAACAGTCATGCCTAGCTTTGACGACATAGTGGCTACCATCGAACAAGAAGAATCCAGGAGAATCCTCATGAACCCTCAACAGTCAGAAAACTCCGAAATCAACCGAGCGTTCAAGGCTCAACACCCAAACCCCACGTTCAAAGCTCAACACCCAAACCCTAGAGACGGGGCCAGGACGATGAAGGGAACCACAGCCTCTGAGTGGTGCGACCACTGCAAGAGAGCAGGGCACAACCACGACAACTGCTGGGTTATACACCCCCACCTCCGGCCGACTCGAAACAAAGGGGAAAGGGGGAGCTGGGGAGACGCAAGGAAACAGAGGCGATTCGGGGGTGTTAGCCAAGGAAATGAAATGGGCTGGAATGAGGGAAAAGGCAAGGACATGGGCTGCGTTCAAAGGGAACTAATGGGCCCAAATTTGGGCTGGGGCACTCCAAGGCAGGAAATTGGCTCAAACAAAGGAATTGGGCCTGAATCAACTCAACAATCCTCAAATGAAGGAATTGGACCGTCCGTGACACATACAAATTTAACCGGCCCAGCTTAGTGACCAATTTGAAACAGCTTTGTTACAAAGAACAAACTCCAGGTTCTGATTTCTCTAAATCTATTTTAAATCTTCCCAAAGTAGCTAATTTTTGTCAGAATACTAGTAAATGGATTATTGATTCCGGTGCCACCGACCATATGACATGGGATAAAAATAAAATTCGGAATGTGACACAGCTTAAAAACCTTCAACATGTAACCGTTGCGAATGGAAATAGGGTTCAAATTTGTGGCTTAGGTACTACCAAACTTCTTACAAAAAATGTAGAAAACGTTCTATACTTGCCTGATTTTAATTCAAATCTGTTATCTGTTAGCAAAGTTACCCAGGATTTAAATTGTGATGTTATATTCTCACGTAATAGAGTGACCTTTCAGGATCGAGAATCAGGGAAGAAGATTGGTGAGGGATTTTTTAAAAATGGTCTTTATTATCTTGAAGAAAATCCAATTAGATGCCATATTTCATTCAGCCCGGTAGATCATGACAAGTTGCTACACTGGAGATTTGGCCATCCGTCTGACCAAGTTTTAAACAAACTTTTTTGTTATAAGTTGGACTCCAGCTATTGTGATGTTTGTAAGCTTGCTAAACAAACTAGGCTGCCGTTTTCCTTATCTACCCATGTATCAGAAAAATGTTTTGATTTGATCCATTCCGATGTGTGGGGCCCGGCGCCCGTTGACTCTTATAATAACTTCAAATATTTTGTCACGTTCATTGATGATTTTTCCCGTACTACTTGGCTTTATCTGTTAAGAGGAAAAAATGAAGTTTTCGCATGTTTCCAAGAATTCTTTAATTTTGTTGAAAACCAATATAATGCTAAAATTAAGATTTTTAGATCAGATAATGGGACGGAGTATGTTAACAGAAATTTTCTAGAATTCTTTAAATTAAAAGGTATTCTACATCAAACCACGTGCATTAATACTCCTGAACAAAACGGTGTTTCAGAAAGAAAGAACCGTCATCTTCTTGAAGTTACTAGATCTCTCATTTTTCAAAGTAACGTTCCAAAAATCTATTGGTCCGACGCTGTGCTAACTGCCACATACCTTATAAATAGATTGCCTAGTGCGAGGTTAAGAAATATGAGTCCCTTAGAAATTCTGAAGGGTAGAAAAATTGACCTTGACCATATACGTGTGTTCGGCTGTATATGTTTTGTACACATAAAGAGACATGACAAACTGGATAAAAACTCGGTGAAAACCATATTTTTAGGATACTCTTCACAAAAAAAGGGATATAAATGTTATGATCCAAAAAATCATAAACTCTACTTCTCACGTGATGTTTCCTTTTTTGAGAATAAACCATATTACCAGCCAAATGAACAAGAACCTGTACAAGGTCAACCGACTATATTGCCACCAAATAACTTTGTTTTTCCCGAAGAAACAAATCAAGAACAGGTTGAGCATGAGGAAGACGAACAGACCGGTGGAACAGACGCTATTTCTTCAGGGGGAGAAGAAGATGAGTCAAATGAGGAACCAAATCAGGAAGAAACTTGCTTGAGAAGATCCACTCGTCAAACTCGACCTCCTGCCAGGTTAAGGGATTACGTATCCCATCAGGTGATGTATCCTATTCAAAACTTTATTTCCTACAAACAGGTTTCTCCTGAATATCGGGCATATTTGGGTAACATATCCAAACAGACTGAACCAGCCAACTTTAATGAAGCCACCCAGGACCCTATCTGGCATAAGGCTATGAAAGAAGAACTTAAAGCCTTAGAAAAAAATGACACGTGGGATATTGTCCACTTGCCCAAGGGAAAGAAACCTGTAGGTTGTAGATGGGTCTATAAAATCAAATACAACAGTGATGGTACCATTGAAAGGTATAAGGCTAGGTTGGTTGCCAAAGGTTTTACCCAAACCTACGGCATTGACTACCAAGAGACCTTTGCACCTGTAGCAAAAATGAGCACCGTAAGAATTCTATTATCTGTTGCTGCTAACTTAGGATGGAATCTATTTCAAATGGACGTTAAAAATGCCTTCCTTCAGGGAATTCTGGAAGAAGAAGTTTACATGACTCTTCCCCCAGGCCACACTAGTACTTCAGATTCATCGCTAGTATGTAAGCTAAAAAAATCCATCTACGGTCTAAAACAATCCCCCAGAGCATGGTATGCCAAACTAAGTTTTTCTCTTTTGAAAAATGATTTTGTCAAAAGCACCGCTGATTCATCTATGTTTGTCAAACACTTGCAAAATTCCATTACTATTATTCTTGTCTATGTTGACGATATTATTATCACTGGGAATGATAATGAAGAAATTAAAAAGGTCAAACAATACTTGAAAGACGAATTTGATATCAAGGACCTTGGAAAACTTTCATATTTTCTTGGAATAGAAATAGCTCACTCCAGCAAAGGTCTTTTTCTATCCCAAAGAAAATATGTCATTGACTTGTTAAAAGAGACTGGTAAACTAGGAGTTAAACCAGCTGGTACCCCAATGGAAACTAATGTTAAACTTGGATTAGAAGACGGTAACTTACTACCTGACATAGGACAATATCAAAGGTTGGTAGGAAAACTAATCTATCTTACGGTTACCAGACCTGATATTGCATTTGCTGTAAGTGTTGTTAGTCAATTTATGCATGCTCCTCGCACCAGCCACCTAGGTGCTATTGATAGGATACTAAGGTATCTTAAAGGCACTCCAGGTCAAGGAATTTGGATGCGAAGAAATAATTCTAATACTGTAATTGGTTTTTCTGATGCAGATTGGGCCGGGAGCTGTGATAGAAAATCCACCACGGGTTTCTGCACCTTTGTAGGTGGAAACTTGGTCACTTGGAAGAGCAAAAAACAAAATGTTGTAGCAAGGTCAAGTGCAGAAGCAGAGTATCGTGCCATGGCATCCACAGCAAGTGAGCTCGTTTGGATCAAGCAATTACTTAGAGACATGAAGACGGAGCACATAGGAACTATGCAAATGTACTGCGATAATCAAGCTGCGCGACACATTGCATCCAATCCAGTCTTTCATGAGAGGACAAAACACATCGAAGTCGACTGTCACTTCGTCAGAGAAAAAGTACAATCGGGAGAAATAGAAACCCCATTTGTGAGAAGCAAAGAACAATTGGCGGACATCTTCACAAAGGCACTTGACAAAGCTAGTCACCTTAACATTCTTGGCAAGTTGGGATCAATTAATTTATTTGAGCCCAACTTGAGGGGGAGTGTTGAAGGAACTAATTAAATTATAGCCTCAGCTCTTAAAGTCCATCATTGGCTATATTTGGAAGACATCAAATCAGCAGACCAGCAGGACATTGGGCCTCAGAAGGGTCACTCATCACAGGCCCATTTCAAATAAAAAGGAGCAAAGAAAAGTCTGACTGCCAACTCAACCTTTCAACCTAATTCTTGTATTGTACAGTAGGTCAACACTAGCATGATCATAGGCTACCGTTACTATCTTCTCTTATAAGTTTCAGCTATTCATTCTTCTTGTAAATCAGAACACACAATATACAGGTTGTTCATCATATTTACTTTATGAAATTCTACAACTGTCAAGGATTTTCCTGTTCCATCCGTGCTCGGATGGGATTCCGCCCCCATCCGGGTTCCGACTGAAACTTTCTGGGCTCTGGGGCTACTTATTAATTATGAACCAAAACTAACAAAAAAAAAAAAAAAGGAAGAAAAATTATAAAAAACAATTCATAAACTCATTAACTATTACTTATTCATTATGAACCAGAACTTAAAAAAAAAAAAAAAATAACCCATAAACTCGTTAACTATTGCTTATTCATTATGAACCAAAACTTATAAAAAAAAAAAGAACAAGAAGGAAAACAAAAAAATCCATAAACTCATTAACTATAATTTGGCTGTTGGATCTTGGTCCTTGGAGCTTGTCTTTTGGCCGTTCAATTTTGTTTCATCTGTGTTAGCTTTCATCAATACCCCCTCTATTGTCCCCTCTATAGTCTCCTCGACATTCTGTACCTGTATTTATAAAAATAAACGTAGCAATAAATCGAATGTATAGAGAGAAAAAAAAAATTCAAAATATCGTATATTTTATATCGATTTAGTTTATTTTGAATTCTTTGCAATTTTAGTTTATTTAATCTAAGTTTTCATATAAACTCTTATAGATAAAGGGATAATTCATCGTTTTTAACATCTAACATTAATAAAATTTCGTGAGTTTACTTTTTTTTCAATTTGGTGGATTCCAAAATTGTGTCCTTAAGATTTTCGCTTGAATTCCTTATTTTACGCCATGTCAAAGTCTATGCAGGGCGTGTCTCAATTATAAAAGTCGTCTTTTTCTTGATTTATTTTTCAGTAGTGCGACTAAGTTGTTAAGTTTCTTGAATTTGTACATTATAATTAGCTCTATGATTTGTCGATTTGGGGTAGCTAGATGGGAGGAATCTTAGTTGTGAGTTTATTCCTCTCCTTTTATGTTGATAGGTAATCTTTACGGAACAATAGACTCTATGAAAATCCAGTGAACAAGAGTTTAAATCGAAGCAAAGGCCAAAGAGAGAAGTCTCCGAAGTTTAAAAAAAAAAAACGAATTTGACACACAGATCAACAAGAGTTAGGTTACCTAAAAAAAAAGAGTGTCATCGTGTATAGAAACCAACCCGGACTGTACGAGATGGTTCTATCAGAAAAGAGCTTGGTTACCTTGTGAACAAGTTCTTCGGCTTGTTTAGCCTCCTTGACAGCTTTCTTGGCCAGATTCTCGACGGATTCTAGAGCTTCCTTGAGCTTTGAATCCTGTGGAAGCTTCTCCTCCACCTCTTCCACCACCTTCTCCACCTCCTCCGCCACCTCTTCCACCATCTCTGTTACTGTCTCCACCGTCTTCAAAGCTGCAGCTATCTTACCTAAAATATTCAACACCTAAACATTAGTACCATTAAAATTATAAGCTGCTGTTACAGAAGCCAATAACAAAACCTTAATATATTCTAACTTTTAAGGCCTACAAATAGCCCCCCTTTATGTCCCATGGCAGGAAGAATCACTGTTAGCAGCAGCCCCAACAACCACTTTTTCCTTCATCAGAGACAAAAAGGAAGAATCAAAATTAGCAATATATCCAAAATAATTTTTTTCCTCCAAATTAAAAATTCTCAAATTGCCTCCTCTGAAAACTTATACAGTTATAGAGGAGATAAATTTATTAGTTTTGTCGAATTAACATTTTTTTTATCGAAGGCCAACACATGGCGAGACTTGAATATATCATATTAATTTGTCTCGTTTAAAAGCTCAAAGATATTAAAGAGTTGACACACACATACGTTTAATATAGTCTTCAACAAAAAGATTACCATGAAGAGGAAGGAGAACCTCCAGAATCTGCTGAGGCTTTAAGTTGAAATTTGCTCTTTCTGCGCACACATCCGTGACTTCAAGAAACTTTTTCACTTTCAGACAACAAAACAACAAACAAACAAACAGCAACTTAAAGAGGTTTGTAAAGAAGAAGACTTACTTATAAATTCCATATTTAGCTCCAAACTTGAAGAAATGATTAGGGTTCTTGATCTTGCATTGGCCCTTGACCACAGCGAGGTTGAATGAACAGAAATACGGAAAATGCAAATATTGGCAATTTCTGCCATGGCTGCTGAAGAGGCAGATTGATGGCGTGCCAGTGATTTTGGTAGCCATTATTAGAGATCAGTTGAGAAATGGATTTCCTCTCCAATATTGAAGAAATAAAGGTTTTATTAAGAAGAATTTATAAAAATTGCTGAGATAAAAGTATATGCATATGCATAAATTCCTGAATATTTATTCATTAATAATGTATGAAAATATTTTTATGTAAAACTAGTTGTATAAAAGTTTAAGCTAATTTAATAACCAAAAGACATTTATTTATTTAAATATATCTCTTATCATGTTCAATAAAGTCTTTACACATTTCGTCTTAATTATATTTCCTGGTTTTGAGTTAAAAAAAAAAGGTCTCTGCTGGTTTCTTGATTGAATAATATATTATCAGATCAATGAAGTAATTATTTCTTTATTTAATCCCTGTATGTCGTGTTGAATTGAATAAATAATATATATAGGTGACCAATTCTTTAATTAATCTCGTGTAGGGCCAATGCAATGCGACATGATTAGGTAGAGGGAACTAATAATAAAAGTACTTATCACCATTTTCTTACAAGAAAACAATTACATGCTGAAAAAATCTTAATATATCTTGCTCTTCCTTGTCTGCCACCAGTCATATAGAGCAGCCAATGCTAGGCTAAACTTGAATGTTTACTGAAATAAGTTTACTTTAAAATAAATAATTTTTTAACGGTTGAAGTTGTAAATACATAAGTCACAAAGGTAAAAGTAACTATAGTGGTTTGAAATTTTTTTTCAAAATGCAAACATGCTTACTCGATATCAACTACTTGTTCATGATATTTTGATCCTCAGCCTTTTGATTCTCCTAATATTTGAGTCCTCAATGATGAATTTCGATATTTTAACCATTAACTTGTCAAGTTTATAGTTCATTTGAGGGTAGATTTTAATTTTGAAGATGATCACATTCTTTTAACTAAAAAAAAGAAAAAAAAAAAGGAGAAACGGAAACAAAAAAGAAATTTACATTTCTTCTTTTTCTTAAAATACTTTGGACCAGTGTTCTAAAAAGTTCGTTGAGGCTCAAACCGTGCTAAACGTCTTGCTCTGCGCTTAAACTTTTTTTTTTTTTTCAATTTCTAAACGGCTGATTTTTTTTCCTTCCTCTCTTTGGTTTTCCCTATGAGCGCTTTATTACATTTTACATTTTTTGTTTTTCTAAATGTCTTTTATTTGACTTTGGCTTATTAATTTTTTTTTTTGAACTTTTCATTTAACTTTAATTTCAAGGTTTTAAAAGATTTTATCTATACAAAAATTAAAAATGGCTTCATCTAAATAGTTATATAAGATTTAAATTATGATACTAGATCATTATGTAATTATGATATCGAGACTTGTTATTTTGTTGCAAACTCTAAAAACGTGCATAATGTTTCTATTAATCTATTAAGTAGGACTTGTCTAGTTGAAAATATGTAAAATATTCTCATTTTTGCATTTCGAAAATTTGAAAATTGTATAATTGACTAATGGTAGAAATTATGAAGTAAACATAGTATTTTATAATTTTATATGTTTGATATGTATCATTTTAATTATTAAATAATTTTTAAAATAATTAAAAATTTAAAATAATATTAAAAATAAGAAAATGTTTTTTTACACCCAAGCCTCGTATAAGCTAGCTTAAAGTCGTAAAGCTTGAAACTTTGCTTTTACGTCTAACCATACTTTATACTTTTTAGAACAATGCTTTGGACAATGAAGGATGACACAACTAAGAAAATAAGCTATTCCCTTTTACTTTATAGTTACTTATTTTTTATTATGTCGAAATCATTTTTCTTTATACATCTTAGTCTTTGTTTGGTAACAAATTTGTAAATTCGAAATTAAAAGGAATAGTAATGAATTTCATGAAATGTGTGAATAATAATGAATAGTAATTATGAATGTATAACTATAACTAAAATTAATATTCGGCATAGATTGCATTTACAAACATTTCATAATTGCTTGCTTTAATTAGTGTTTCGTATTAAATGGATGAAAAAATCCACTTGTACAGTCATTAGGGGGCTGTAAATTTTACAGCCCTCTCTAATTAGTGTGGGCCCCACAAATTAATTAATTTGTGGGGCCCACACTAATTAGAGAGGGCTGTAAAATTTACAGCCCTCTAATGACTGTAAGTGTAGTGGGGTTCTAAATGGATAATGTTTGATTGTACATATTCTACTAAATGGGATAGACTATATCATCTGAATTTCTCCTAAATGGTGAGGACACCATGTTTGTTGTGTAAGTAAGGATTCTGTTCGGAATGCTATCTCCCTGCCTTCTATTAATGAATGAATGGGCTGAACTGTTATCTTATCCTGAATCTCGTACTTTAATCTCCTTACAAATGATCTGATAATCATCAGCCTCCATTACATCACAACGAGATTGTAGCCTCAAGAGCTCCTTAGTATAGGTAGCCACTAAACAACTTCCTTGCATACAATCTAAAAATTGACGGTACAAGGCTTACATATGGTCTCCAGGAAAAAAATCGTCGTTGTAACAATTCTTTCATCACGATCCAGTCTCTTATGGGTGGTTGTCCCAACCTATAGCGTTTCGTCGCATACACTCCACCACCAAGATCCTGCTCCTCTTCCTTTCTTAAGTTTGTACATTACAATTGCAACCTTACGTTCTTCATTAACCTTCATAATTTTGAAAAACCTTTATGCCTCATTCAACTAGTCAAGGAAAGACTTCATATCTAAACTCCCATTGAAAGCAAGAACCTTCGCCTTGCCTTGACTTTGTAACCATCATAGTTATCACGACGACCATGATAACAAACTAGGCCGGATTGACAAGGGCAACAACCTAAATAAGGTCGATGGGTGGTTGTTGCCTAGGATTACGACATCCAAGATTCAAGGGAGCCAACATGCCCCTAAATTGATTGCCTAATTCTTGCAAAGTAGTCTCAAACGCTTCAAAGCTCGCCTCAATTCTCGTCTCTATGGCCTAATCTAATCTTCTGCCATTGCTCTAATAGAACTTGATGCATGATAAAAACATGAATAATAATAGCTGGTTCTTGCTCGTAACACATGAACTGGTGTTTGCTCGAATTTCACTCAAACAGACATGATAACTATTTGGAATCCACCAAATAAATATTGAAATCCACCAACTAATGGAAAAATTGAAATGTCTTATTAATCAATAAAAACGGATATAATATTTTTACAATTTTAACACGTATTTATAGACTCAAAATAAATTATAATCAAGGTAAAACTCTAATTCTATAGACAAATCCAAATAAAGTAGAAAACAACAAAACAAATCCAATTAAATCCAAAAAAAAAAAAAAAATGCTAAATAGACCGCCAAACGACAGAATTTGACCATGAAAGTTTGGCTTTTCACCTAAAAAGTTGTTCATAATCGAAAGATGCTTCTAGATTGTATGAACGGACGAAAAATTCCACACTCGAGCTGAAAATTACTCATGTTTTTGTAGACCCTCCTTATTTATTCTCTTTTACAATTATTTAGGATTTGCTCTTCTAATTGCTCCACGTCAAAAAAGTTTTGAATTTATGCACAAAATATTTTATTGTGTGAATGTATGATTAAAGATGATTTTGAGATATATATATATATATATATATATATATATATATATATATATATATATATATCCGGATGTACCCGGGGGGGGTCACCCCCTCTCACGAATGCGGCGGGCCCCAAGTTTTAAAAAAAATGCGGCTCGTGGTCCCCACTTCCAAATCTGAGTGAAGTGTAAAAGATTAGAAAAAAAATTATGTACATGTTGCATAACCCTATTTTTATTTAACGAATGTCAAACATGAGCTGAAATTCCAAAGTATTTTTCTTTCAATGGAGTTAGTAGTTCTCCACCTACCACGCCTACTCCAAATATCAGACGACTGGGTCAATGAGGTACAACATCTAAAGAACGTGGTACTTAATGATTATTTTTCCACCATGTGATTCGACACTACCTTTTTTAATGGATCTAATAAAAAATGACCTCGTGAGTTAGTTTATATGAAAATTTAATTCTTAAATAAATTATTGAGTCTTTGTTTTTATTTTTATCCAGTTCCAACTGCCAATATGTATAATCTAACTAAATATATAAGAGTGAGTTGGGGGTTACTGTTCACAAGCCGTGAGCCGAGCCGAGCCAAATGGCTTACGGCTCGGCTCGGCTCGGCTCCTTTTTTTTTTTTTAACGTTTGATTCATTATTTTAAGTTACAGATATTCGTTTTAAGCGATTTAAAATTCGTTGAAAATGTTGAAGTGCAGCCATGATAAATATATGATCGATAAATTTTAAATATCAAAAATTGAAGTGCGGCCATAATAAATATATGATCGATAAATTTTATATATCAAAATAATTTTACATTAATTGTGAAACGTAAAGTCGTGATTATTTATGTTTCTTTTCCATCACAACCTCATTCTAATATCCTTTTTTGAACTTTATTTTTTTACAATTTTTCGTTTGATTCGATATTTCACGATATGAATACCCATTTGGATCGATTTCAATTTTTTTAAAAAAACTTCAAATGTGATAATAATAAATATATTGTTGATTAAGTTAAAATATAAAAATGGTTTTATAGCTCGACTTGGCTAAGCCTTTTTTTTTTTTTTTTACGTTTGATTAGTTTTTTTCAATTTCTTTGGGTTTATTAGTTATTTTAACCTTTTTTTCTCGGTTAAGTTAAAATATAAAAATGGCTTTACGGCTCGACTCGGCTAACCTTTTTTTTATTAGTTTTGTTTATTATTTACCAGCCAAATGACTTGACGACTCGACTCAGTTAAGCCATTTTTATTTATTTATTTTTTACGTTTGATTCAATATTTTAAATTCTGAGATATTCGTTTGAAGCGATTTAAAATTTGTTGGAAATGTTGAAGTGCAGCCATAATAAATATATGATCGATAAATTTTAAATATCAAAATAATTTTACATTATTTGTGAAACGTAACATCGTGATTGTTTATATTTCTTTTCAATCTCAACCTCATTTTAATGTCCTTTTTTCGAACTTTATTTTCATACAATTTTTCGTTTGATTCGATATTTCACTATATGAATATCCATTTGGATCGATTTCAATTTTTTTTTTAAAAAAAAACTTAAAATGTGATAATAATAAACTTCTTTATTTTGAGTTTTTTCCCCTGTTATTTTATTTAAAAATTGATTAGTGGTTTATGAAATAAATGACAATGACTGAATATCGGGGATTGGTGAGAAGACATTTTTCGATAACTGGAGGCTGTGGTGGAAGGTGAGCTTCGATTTCTTCAATAACTGTGGGTGTGATTTTTTTCATCTCCACATTTAATGTTGCCTCGAAACATTTAGTAACTTATAAGAAAATTTTATGTAACTAATGTTTGACATAGATATTTGTTTTTAATACTTATGCTATTACTTACTCAACTACATCATAGCACGTGCATTGCACGTGCTTCTGACTAGTGTTAAGAAAAGACACGGGAGTTAAGTGGGCCTAGCCTAGCTCCTCTCGGCCCACCATGCAAGACAGCTCGCGCTCATATATGGGGAAGTCGAGTGCCAGCGGCTCGTTTCCAAAACTCCCGACTGTACTAGCTAGACGCTCTTGTCTTGCCTCTTTTTTTTTTTATTGAAAATTATATTTCCACCCTCCAAATATAATGAAAATGTAAATTTGTAAGGAAAAACTCCATTTGTCAAGAGAATTATAAGGTCGTATAAATGCTCATCCTTTATTCGGAGGGACGACAAAAATGTATAGATGTAGCTAAAGTTGTATATGGATGAATATCTCATGTATAATCTCCTTTTTTTTTTCTTTTATAAATGATAACAAATGATATGCCAATGTATAGTAATAATTCTAAATCTTAATGTATCAAAAAATACTAAGTATCCGTTTCGTATGGCAACTGGTTTTGGTTTTGCTTCCTATAGAAGAGTTTTTGGAGGAAGTTACCTTAATTTTTAAAAACCTATTTCGGAAATGTTTTTAGAGAAAACGACATTGGTTAGCTTCCTCTAATAATATTTCTAATTAGAAGAAACACTTTTATAAAATTAGTCAAACAGGTCCAAAAGTATCTTTTGGGTCTTAAAAATTCATTTTGACTTTTCAAAAGCAACGCCGACGAGTACTAAATTATATTTGTGCAAAAATTTCAAAAATTGTACTATCAATTTTCTCTTGTACTCAGTAATTTGTATCTCTCTAGTTCTTTAAGCACATTAGAGTCTCAAATATACTTTTTTCAACCACTTTTTTCGTCCAAACACAACATTACCACCTGCACTAAATGTTGCCTTTGATGCTACAATTGACACTGCAGGTAAAGTATGTCACATGCCATCAAAGATAACAATGAATGTTGCTTTTTATTTGCAGTATTTTGTAAATAGGTCCATACATCTTCTCAGCGAATGACTAAACTATGAAATGTGGTGGTTGTGGACATCATTATCTTAAAAGAAATTAATGAGTCATTGGAATATAAATCATAATCAGAAATTTGTGAATGCTTAATTTACAAAAGTAAGTAATAACTGTATTTGTACATAAACTCATAGTGCATGTTTTTGAGTTGGAGATACATAAATAAAAGTAACGCGCATATTATCCCAAAAATTTATTATTCTCTCTTATTTTTAATCACATAATCTTCCATAAAATAACATTACACGTAATTTCAAAAAAATTCATTCTTTCTCAACCACACATTTAAAAAAAATAAATTATAATTTCAAATAATAGGGACCAAACATGGGCTTAATTTTTGTCATCTGTCGTGCAATACACTTAAAACCATCTTGCACATTCAAATTGAAAATGCAGCAAACTAAACGCACGTAAAAAAGTTTCGTATCAAAATTCAGATGGAATTGGATGATCAATTAACATTTGGGTTAATATTAGAATTATAAAAAGTGAAACAAAGGACTTTATTCTCACAACAAATTTTTTTAAGTGTGCCCATTAAAATATCGAAAACATTTTGTACATTATGTGGAAATTCAATGATTTTAAATGTAACAATTTTTTATAGATGATCCAGAACTTATTAATGTAATGGACTGTGCCGCATATATATCCTTTATGATTTTTCTGGATCACAGGTCCAAAGCAATTAAAAGGATACCTCTATAATATCGTATAGATTTATACATCGTTACGAAGAGTACCTCTACTAGTAGGTTTGTACCACGATCAGTTGAAGACATGTTTGCATGAATTTCATCATTCATAATTTTTACCGTAGACAACGGCAACTCAGCATTGTTTATGAACATTACCATGTCAAATATAATTCTAGTTCGTAAGAGCTGTTCCAGAAAATCCCTATTGCACTGAACAAAATTGAAGATGGCTTGCCTAATTTTGAGAGCCCCAACATGAACAAGACATTTTTGGTAATACGCCTCACAATAATTGCAATATGCTTTCTTGATTTACACCCGTTCTCATGTGTATTCTTTTCTATTAAGGCCCCGTTTGATTGCCACATTTTTCATGAAAAATGTCATATTCGAGAAAACGAATTCCACTTTGGCCTTTTGATTGCAACTTGGAAATGGAAACTGAATTCCAATGTACAACCACTTTAAACTATATTTTCTTGTTTTCATTGAAAATGAATTTCTATGAGTTTAGTGAGTTTTTATTTTCTAACTAACATGAAATTTGAATTCTTTTCTACCTTTATCTATCAAACGGATCCTAAGTGTTTTCAACATCTAAAAGTAGGCTAATGTGATTTTGCCTTCCTTTGTCTATTTGTAGAGAGCACTTCTTTCAAATCGTCATCAAGCTTAACGGCTATCGATTCGACGCATTTGGAATATCGTTCACTTGAGAAGAATCTTAGGTGGGAGTTTTGGAACTACCAAAAAACTGGTTAACATTTTCATTGGTGTTCAACAATCTATTGTAATCCATTACCCATTTTATAGACAATTTAGGAAAAAAAAGATTAATTAATGAAAATAAAGGAATGAAAAAATAATTGAAAATAAAGGAACAAACGTATTTAATGGCAAAATTATACTGCAAAACAGATAAGAGTGATATATTGGCGAAATTATGGAGAACTCTGAAGGTGCCAAAGTATGACAAAGTTAGTATACACGTCTCTATTTATAGATCCGAATTCAACACCCTTTTTTTTTAAATTTGATTTTAGGTGGACAAATGACCGAATGAATGGTCAAACAATTGATCAATGTTGTAGTCTGCAGACTAAACAGTAAGGCGAGCCCCTAACAAAAGATCTCTAGCACGAAACTTGGCTAGAGATTTAATGTAATAACACAGTCATGCACAAAGCGAAAATGCATGCTTGGATATATAATGGTGCTTCAGAGACGTAATAGTAAATTATTAGCTTTGAGGCTGTTACAGAGGGGAGATTACGGTCTAACAAATTGTAAATAAAGAATCAAAAGTACATAAGTCTTAACATGCTCATCTAGCTTTATATTTATCAATTAATGCCCCCACACTTAATCAGGTCAGTATCCGAAGCCAAGACTATTTCTCTTGAGCCACATTTTGAGTGCATATTCAAGAGTTACACCAAATTCCGGTCCCCAGTGCCCTCAAAGTAGGAGGGTTGTGTTAGTATTTTTACTTGATATTCCCTAATTAAAATATAGTTGTGTTTGTCTATCTGTAATGTGATTGTTATGAATTTCACATAGAATAGAATTCAAAAGGTTTTCATATTGTGTCCCTATGAATTGAGTCTTCCCTTAGTATTTTATTCATCTTTAGTTTAAGGTAGTCGCACACTATCTTGTGGTGAGACTTTGGAGATCCTTTCTAGTGTTACCCCCTCCGATATGAATTTTTCTTGGGTGTGCCTAGCATCTCAATTTTTCTTGTTCTCTTTGTGGGTTGTTCAAAGAATAGAAATTGGTGGGAGCGATAAAATTTAGGGTATTATTTTTCCTACAATACTTGGAGGTTGGGGGGGGGGGGGGGGGGAAGAGTGCTAGAGAATATTGTACAATTTTTCAATATAATAAGTCTCTCTCTCTTTGACAGCCCATGATTTTTCTTTAGTTTGAGAGTTTTTCAAGTAAATCTTTTGTTTGAGAGTAAATAAGTTCTTTGAACAGGAACTTGGGCAAATAAAGGTCATGTTTTGAAGTCCTCACAAGTGGTACAAGAGCGTAAGATTGTTTGAAATGGTAGAGCACACAAAATATATGTGAGGTGATATGAAGAAGTTTGACGAGAGAATCAATATTGAATCGTGACAAGTAGTAGATAATGTTGTTTTGCTTTAGCTTGGATTGCACAAGGATTTGAAAAAAAGATTAACCGTGTAGACGTGGAAAGTAAGACACTTCAAGAAAATTGCCCAAAAGGTGAAGCGTGTTGAGTTAATTGCCCGACTTAGTTAATGGATATGGTGACTTTTTCGCTATCAATGTGTCTTTTTTCTCCATAAAAGACAACAATATTTTATGAGAAGAATATGTTCATCTTTTTACCATGTGCTTGGTAAACGAGTTGTCACAATAGAGGATGTATAATTGTAGCGAGTTCCCTATTTTGTACTGGTATAACTTTAATGCTGGGTGTGTCGTGGACTTTATGTCAATGGCAGGTGAACTCCCAAAAAAGCCAAATATGGGAGTTGCAACATTATTATCAGCACATTGTTCTACATGAGCCGATTTAAAGTTCTTTGAATGTGATGATTCTAAGTGTGTTTTCTAATTCCTTCTTATGCATCTGGTTGATGCATTTCCTTCTTGTAAAATTTCACTTTCTCGTGGAATGTGATCAAAATGCACTTGACTCTTCTTCTTCTCTATAATTTGTTATATGTAATAATAATCTTGCCAAGAAACAAGAATCACAATTCTAAATTCATAGTTTAAGAGATATTTGTTGAAAACATCTTGAATGTAAGTATAATTAGCAGCTAAATATTCTTCTCTTTACTCCTCACAAAATTATTAGTCGTCAATGGTACAAGTCAATAAAAACACATGGAGAGGAGAGGAGAGGAGAGGAGAGGAGAGGAGATCTAGCCCCTTATTATATATAGAAAATTTATTGAGCCTTTTCATTGTTGACTCCAACCCTAATTAGGGTTTAGATTACCACATTACATAGGATATAACCCTATATAACTAAAATGTAAAAGGGCCCAGGTGATCACTCAATATATTGGACTAAACTATAGTATCATTATGAGTTATACATCCAACTCAATTTATAAAACATAAAATTTGCAATCAAATGGGAAGTCCATATTTTGAAATTATTCTCCCATTTCAGTGAATATTTGATTGCAAAGTCTGTTAGCCATTTCCCACTTTTCATACTCAACCACATATTCAGGAGTGCTCTTATCCATAGGTTTTGAAGGCTGTTTCTCCATTGCAAAATCCAAACCCAAAAGACCAAATGCTATTTCTATGTCGCGTTTCCCTCACATAATTATTTTTAGTCAATGTTTCAATAGTAGACAATTGACTCAAAATAGATGAGGCATTTAAAACCGTGGAGACATAAGATAAAATATTTAATATCATCAAAACATAATGCACGCAGTCAATGAATGATAACATATTCATTTAATTAACATGGGCTATTAATTAGACAGTTCGTAATAAAACTCAAAATCATATGAACCTTATTACGATAAAAGCCTTAGTGCAACATTATAAAATTACCTTTGGGCTAACAATACAACATACTATAAGGTACTCTTAAAACATATCATGAAATTAATTAACAAAATCACATCGATTTTCAAAATACCAACACCTTTAGGCAGAAGGAGATTTTTAGACCAAAGCAATCTTCAAGAAGTTTAGCCATATCTATATATTTAACTTCAAATATTAGTTATGACATGCAAAATTCCAAAGATCAATATGTGTACTGGAGTATATCAAGAAAGTCGACAGTGAAAATTGGGTGTTAACTATTTTATAATTTAAAAGTAGGAATTGAAAAAGAATGCCAATTTTACGAATGATTCTGATCTTAGCACGTAGCTTTGATACCAATTATTATATGTAATAATAATCTTGCCAAGAAACAAGAATCACAATTCTAAATTCATAGTTTAAGAGATATACTTGTTGAAGACATCTTGAATGAAAATATTAGTAACTGAATCTTCCTCTTCTTGCTCTGCACAAAAGTATTAATTGTCAGTGAGCCAAACCAATAAAAATATATGGAGAGGAGAGGCGACCTAGCCTCTTATTATGTCTAGAAAACTTATTGAACCCTCGCATAAATGACTCCAACCCTAATTAGGGTGTAGATCTTTCTAGCCTACATACTTAAATTACCACATTACATAGGATATAGTCCTATATTACTAAGGTATAAAAAGGCCCAAGTGATTACTCAATATATTGGGCTAAACCATGGTATTTATGAGCTATACATCTAACCCATTTTATAAAACATAAAGTTTGCAATCAAATGGGAAGCCCATACTTTGAAATTATTGTAACAAAATTGACTTCAATTCTGAGGTTGCATTTTTTTATTTTCGTTTAATTGCATTTGTATTTTCCCCTTTGCATATTTATGGGTTATAACTTTTACATTTTCCTTCGTCCCCTTTCCTTCTCCATGAGGCACATACCAAATGAAGACAAATTCTACAATAATTGGTATTATCTTTGAACACTACATTTCGCCAATTCACAAATTTATGGCCTTAGCTGGTGATCTGGGTTGTTTCCCTCTCGATGATGAAGCTTATCCCCCATCGTCTCACTGGCCGTCCTTAACCCCTCTTATTTTGAGGTCATATCATTCCCCACTCTAATTCGCTCCAATATAGTGACAATAAAATCTATCTCAAGACATATGCAAGTGAAATTGGATCTAGTTTTAGTTGCAATAGAATCATCAATTTTTAAGGGATTCCCGTTACTGAATCCATTGAGAATAATGTTGCTCTATCATAAAAGATCGATGTGGGATTTTACTCAAGTCCTTACATGTTGGGAGGTGGGATTTTATTATTAACATCCACCCTCAATATGATAACACTAATATTAGAATTTGATTGTTCAGTTTATCTTCTAGTGTGATCGAATTGTTTGCTTGAGCATTATAAGCTTTAATACACTATTGAAACTTGATTTTAAACATCCAGGTCGACCTTGTTCAAAAGAGTAACTCAAGTCTTGATAGGTTACTCAATGTTTTTATAAAAGGGGGTTTTATTTTTAACAACTTCAAGATATGATTGAAAATATTTAGACATGCATTTATTACATCTTTCAACAAACAAACATTTATTACATCTTTCAACAAAGCACAACATATTTTATTGCTAATAATTTTTTATTATGACAATAGGACTGAACAACAGAAGAAGGTGTAGCTAACAAGTGTGCATTTGATCCCATCATCTATATCCTCTAGGAACATAGGGATCGAATATCAAGTCATCCGTTTGCACTTGAGAAGGACAAATGTTGTCATAGAATTCTCATTAGGATTCGACAGAAGTTTAGTTTCTTCAACTTTTTCTTCGTATCTCCTGAACAATTCATCCATGATTTCAATTCCAAAATGAATCTGTAGAAGTCCCTCAATAAATGCTCTTATGAACAAGGCAAATGATTTGGAATCAGGCGTAGTGAACCGTTTTGGCGGATGGTTTAGTATCTCCATTCTTTCTATACTGAAGTCTTGATTTCTTTCAATTAAAGCTTTCAATTCACTAGGAGATGGAAAATATGTAGGCAAGTTGAACGAGTCTACTTTAGCCATATCAAATAGTCCCTGCAACAAAATCAACATTAATGACTACTAGCATGGAATGTACACTACTAAAGAAGAAAAATCTAATGTGTATATCTTTTTTGGTATCGTTGGGTAAAAAAGTAGTGAAGGGGTTTTAAAGGGCATTTTATATAGTTATGATTTAAAAAAAGACTTAAACACAGCCACTAAACTATTTTTTGTTCTAGAATAGCCATGGAACGTTTATTTTTCTTTCAGTTTAAGCACTCCATTTACTGCTATCAAACTTTTAAGTAACATAATTGCTAACCTGTGTGACAAAAATGACGATGTGAATTAAAATGTCCAATAATCCTCTCAAATTTGCTTGTTCTTTGAATGTTATGCTTTGCATATGTATGGAGTTCAACAGAAGCATTTTTGCCAGTTCGGATGCCATAATCGAAGTATTATAACATATTCGACTACTTTTGGAAAAAGTAGGTGGATGAACGTTTACTAAAATAAAAATAGAAGTTCAGTAACTAATTTGAAACGGCAAAAAAGTTTGATGACCAAAATGATTTCTATGACTAGTTGAAAGGAATATCAATGTTTACCTCCTTAGCCAAGTCGATGAGACAAGACCCCAAAAGTTCGAGTGACGGAAAAGTGGTATAAGAGGCGTACTTTGTATGGTTGGGCTCAGAACCAACAAGAAGTGCCATTAGCCCTCCAAAAACCAATTCTTCTGCCCTTGCTTTCAAGAATGAGTCCAAATCCTTTGCAAATTGAGCAGCATAAGCATTGAAAACTTCATTTTTATCTCCATAGTACAAAATTTTCCCTTTATTCCACGCAGGAGACGAGGGATCCACCACCTCTTTGGGCACCTCAGAAAGCCAGTGGAGCGAACAAGACGAATAAGCAAAGTGAAGTGAGGCCTTAGGGAAGTGACGAACGTAAAATGAACCAGGAACTCCAGCTGCATAGTACTGTTTGTTTTGTGGAAGTGTAGCAAAAAGTGTATTGAAATCATTGGAGGTCCGGTCATTAAAGAAAACCTGAAACTCGGGCATCTGATGAGAAACTGATAATTGTGTTTCAATTTTTTTCTTCATTGTTTCAACTATAATTTGCATTGCGTGGAAGGTATTAGGTCCTGTAGAGCACCCAAAATCCGCGATGCGGATAATATTTGGGGAAGTTGAAGAGAGCTCCTCTATGTCAAGTTTATTGCTAATTTCTTCTTCGATGATTTCTTTTGCAACCTCTGTTGCTCCCCTCTGTATAAAAACCAGATATAGCATTAACTATATCGAATACTATGAAACTCCTAGAAAGAATTTCGTAGTTACGGTACCATGAATGATCACTATCAATGTAGCTTAAAGCTAAAACGGTTAAAAGAAAATGTCATATATTGGACATTCAGTAAGACAAATATGAAAAGCGCAACGTAGCATGTACATCAAATATTTCTCATGAAAAAAAATGTTTGTTTGTATCGTACCATAATTATTCAATATTCAAAATTGATTAATACAAATTATTTGAAGTAAAATTATGTTAGGTGCATTAAACAATCTAATAAAACATACAAACAAATAAATGTTAAAACAAAAAGGGGTTCAGTTCAATCACTGGTTTATATATTAAAAGAGTGTGTAGCAATTTCAAGTTCCCCGTTAACCTTAAAAGTTAAAAATGCGACATACTTGGAAAGCTGAGTTCTTTGCATAGCTTTGATATCCATCTCCTCCATTCATGGCTAAGAATTGATCTGCACCCATCTTCTCTCTCTCTCTCTCTCTCTCTCTCTCTCTCTCTCTCTCTCTCTATAAGTATATATATTTATGCATGGATATCAATAACGATTCTACTTACCCTTTTATAGAGTTATAAGCTGAGCTAAAGGCATGTTTGGCAGATAAGCGTGAAGTTATTTTGGACTTAATTTTATATACAGTTAAAAAAAATATGTATAATAATTCATCTTTGAGGGTTAAGCATGAAATATTTGTATTTGCTTTGTTTTGTTTTGATAATAAAATTGAGAGAAAAGATTGGTCGAATAAAAAATTAGGAACCTGAGTGCACTATTGAATGGGACTTCTAGGGAATATTATTAAAATGCAAGTATATATCTATGTGCTTCTACAAATCACAATATTATTAAAATGCAAGTATATATCCATTTGATGTAATGAAAGGTTGGCACAATGATGCATTACAACCTGCTAATTGAGATGATCGATCAGTTGATTTATTCTTTGATTATTGAATTGGTGCAAAGTCGTGTTTAATTGGAAAAGCCTTGTTTCTCCATTTTTAATTGAAATGGATGCTCGTGTGTTGCCAAGTGTCATCTCCAAGATCATTGGATGAAGACCTTTGGGTGACTCATATAAAAAGCCTCATAGGGTTGGAACTGTAAACTCTCTCTGATTTCTTCGTTTGCCCCGTTCGAGCTCTTGACTCTCCTCCTCTCTGAAAATCAAAATACTCTTTTGATTTTGTGGTTTCTCTCAAATATTGTAATCTTGAGTGATTTCTAGTTTGAGTTGAATGTGATGTTCTTGTGTGAACATGTGTTCTTGATGAAGGCTGATTTACTGTGATCTTTTAAGGGTTTTGTCTGAATATCTAGATATGTTCATTTTATCTTGATTGTGTTCCATTCTGAATGACGGTGGTTGTTTTTCAGTGACTGAGGCACTGGTGTAAATAGGTTTTGCCTGAGGGCAATGATTAATGAGATTCCTTTCTTTTAGTACTTTCTTTAAGTTCTTAGTTGTGTGTATTTTTGTCGATCTTGAGCAAATATTGTTGAACCCTCTCTTAACATGTAATTTTATATAGTAATGATACATGTATTCACTTGGATAAATCATATGATCAAGTGAGTCTCGAGGGACGTATTCACGATTTTTTTTTCAACTTATCAAGTGAATGTACTAAAATTTATATAATAAAAAATCGTTAAAGGATATTATTTATTTAAGTAGTTCCCATCGAACATTTGAAATATAATATTCATCTATAATAGAATTTAAATTTATTTTCTCAATAAGCTCTCACTCATGAAGTGTTGCGTGATATAAATTGAAGATCGATTTATTTTTAGTCAATCCATCATAGACTGTACTTTAGCTAAATTGACATATCTTTTCATAAAATGAAAAATGTATTTCCTGTCTAGCTCAAAGTTGACATTCCATTTGTAAATTCTAAAAACTATGGAAAAATAAAAATAAAAATGAAGAGACAATGCAACAATAAATCAATAATGAAAAATCAGGCAACAATAATTCAACATTAAGCCGGTAAGCACGTTATTTAATAACAAATAACAAACTGAGAAAGGAACAATACTTCAATTTAAAAATAAGTCGGTAAGGCAACAACGATCCGATAATACATATGGTCCAATATGACTTTGCAACAAAGACAAATCAATAATCTTTTGAATGCTATTTTAGTTTGAATTCTAGATTTTGTTTAGAGTTCTTGATTTTTTTTAAAAAAAAGATTATTTAAACATCATGTCACTTAAAATTGTGCACATGTATCAAATTACAAAAAATATAATTAATATGAAATTCTAATTGCAAAAATGAGCGTCTAAACAATAATTTATATTTAATAAAAGACAATTAACTAAATAAGTTAGAACAATAACCAATGAGCTGTAGACATGTGCTTCTGCATATCACAATAATCTAAGTTCCAACGAGCTGTAGACATGGGCTTCTGCATTTCGCAATAATCAAGATCCACGTGATGTAATTTTTCAATAAACAATTCCAATTAAGATTAAAAATCAAGACTAGTACCCCCTTCGAGGGTGGTCGAGTTGGTGGAACAGATGAACGCGGAGATTAAATGTCACGAGTTCGAATTCCTTGCCAACACTTTCTCTGTCGAGTCCGCTGTACTAAGCTTGCTTAGTGCGGTTTACCTTTCTCGTGTGATTTGCGGGTTACTGCACATGGAGCAGAGTTTGCCTAGTGCGCACTCACAGTGGTCGGACATCCGCCCCTTCGGGGTGGTAGGGGCTCCGCTGGCGAGTAGCGGTTGTGGGTTCCTACGTAAAAATAAAAATAAAAAAAATCAACACTATCGAATGGATCTCCTAGGGAATATAATTGAAATCACAATGATCAAGATCCATTTGATGTAATTACTCAATAAAAAATTCCAATTAAGATTAAAAATCAACATTATTTCAATTAAAAAAAATTAAAGAGAGTATGTGAGTTTAAATTTAGGGTGAGGACTTGGGCTGTAATTTTTTTGACATGGGTTCGCATTAAAAAATAAAAATAAAAAAGTTGGTTCAAAACGTTATATGGGCTAAGTAGTCCGATCTAGTTACCCACTCTATCCACCCTTGCTCATATGTACATATTTATCTTATCGTATCACCCTTAAATCACGTGTCACACGATATGAGTATAATCCTCATCGAAAACATATATCATTTATTTAGTTTTATATATAGAGTCGATCACTTGCATAATAAAGTCGAGACTTATAAAAAGTACTGAGAAAGAATATAGATTTATTTTCTCAATATGCTCTCATTCATGAAGTGTTTGTTGCATGATATAAATTGAAGATTGATCTATTTTTAGTCAAAACATCATAGAGTGTACTTTAGCTAAATTGAAATATCTTTTCAGAAAATGAAAAATGTCTTTCCTCTGTAATGAAAAATCAACAATGAAAAATCATGTTATTTAAAGCCCGTTTGGTACCGATTAAAATTCAATTAAAATTAAAAATATAGCCGTTATTGGGACCCCACTCGTCTAATAAAAGTCAACAATAACGGCTAGTTTTTCAATTTTAATCCGATTTTAATCTCTACCAAACGGACTCTTAATAACAAACTGAGAAAGGAACAACACTTCAATTTAAAAATAAGTTGGTAAGGCAACAACGATCCAATATGACTTCGCAACAAAGACAAATCCATAATCTTTTGAGTGCTATTTTAATTTGAATTCTAGTTCTTGATTTTTTTTTAAAGATTATTTAAACATCATGTCACTTAAAATTGTGCACATGCATATTTTCTTCACATTCACAAGAACTTATTAAACACTGTCCATCACAAAAAATGAATTTCAAATTACAAAAAATATAATTAATATGAAATTCCAAGGGTAATTAGCACATAACGTCCACACCTTTCATTGTTATTGTGGAAAACGTCACAACCTTTAATTTTTTTTTTGGCATTTTCACTATTTTCACATTTCATTGCACAAAATGTCATTTTCATATATTCTCAATGAAAAAATTTGAAATAACGAATATACCATTCACTTTAAATAAAACAAAAGGAAAAATAAAATAAAATTGCAATCACAGTCTCATTTTTTTTTTTAAAAAGTGCAAATAAGTCACAAATAAATTATTAAAAGGGTAAGTAGCACATAATGTCCCTATCTTTCACCGTTATTGCAAAAAACGTCCATGCCTTTAATTTTTTTTTTTTTTTTTGACATTTTCACCTTTAATCACGCATTTAATTATGCAAACCATCATTTTCATCCAATTTTTCAATAAAGAATTTTAAAATAATGAATATACCCTCATATTTAAATAAAAAAATATTTTTAATTTCAAATTCTTTAATAATTTATTTGGGACTCGTTTGCACTTTTTAAAAAGATTAATTTTTAAAATAATTTATAGGAGACTTGGTTACACTTTTTTTTAAAAAAAATTGGGACTATGGTTGTAATTAATTCTTTAACTTTTTATTTAAATAAAATATTATATTCGTCATTTCACAGCTTTTTATTGAGAAATTGGATTAAAAATAGATAAAAATGATGGCTTGCACAATTAAATGTGTAATTAAGGGTGAGAATG
This sequence comes from Fraxinus americana, assembly GCA_035079005.1. NCBI lineage: Eukaryota > Viridiplantae > Streptophyta > Magnoliopsida > Lamiales > Oleaceae > Fraxinus > Fraxinus americana. The sequence goes on along the minus strand of CM068716.1, from coordinate 9,411,464 downwards.
CAGGAAAAAAAAATTAAAAGGTAGAGATTTTTTTGTAATAATAGTGAAAAGTAGGGACATTATGTGCTATTACCTTTTTAATAATTTATCTGTGACTAATTGCAAAAATGAGTGTCTAAACAATAATATTTATTTAATAAAAGATAATTAACTAAAATAAGTTAGAACAACAACCAATGAGCTGTAGACATGTGCTTCTGCATATCGCAATAATCTAAGATCCAATTTCCAATGTGATGTAATTTTTTAACAATTTCATTTATTTTACAAAATGATTAACAATTCAATAAAAATACTTTAATTATGCCAGTGGGATGATTTGCTGGTCTATTCAGAATCAGATGGTAATAGAACTTGCTTCTATGAAGATCCACGTACTTCTGCATTTCGCAATAATCAAGATCCACGTGATGTAATTTTTCAATAAACAATTCCAATTAAGATTAAACAAGATCCATTTGATGAAATCAACATTATTTCAATTAAAAAAAATTCAATTGAGATTTTTTTGCCTTTATCAAGAAGAGAGCATGTGAGTTTGAATTTAGGGCGAGAACTTGGGCTGTAATTTTTTTGATGAGAGAATCAATTTTGAATTGTGACAAGTAGCACTTAATGTTGTTTTGCTTTAGCTTTGATTGCACAAGGATTTAGAAAAAGATTAACCGTGCAGACATGGAAATTTGGACACTTCAAGAAAATTGTCCAAAAGGTAAAGCATGTTCGGTTAATTGCTCAAGTCACTTAACGGAGGTGGTGACTTTGTCACTATCAATGTATCTTTTTTCTCCATAAGAGACAATGATATTTTATGAGAAGAATATGTCCATCCTTGTAACATGTGCTTGGTCACTCAACGGAGATGGTGACTTTAATTAATGCAGGGTGCATCGTGGACTTTACGTCAATGGCAGGTGAACTCCCAAAAAAGCCAAATATGGGGATTGCACCATAATTATCGGTGACATGAGCCGATTTAAAGTTTTTAGAAGGTGTTGATTCTAAGTGTGTATGTACTCTTATAGTGAAGTACGATAATTCTATGTCTTAAGAATTGCAGTTTGTAGCTATAAAATAAAAGGTTCATCTAAATTTCTCAAGTGACGTGACCAAGATGAAGGAAGAGATCGATTTGGAAGAGATATTGAGACTAGATATTTTCCCCTTCCTTTGCATCTTTAGATGGATTATAACTTTTACATTTTCCTTCGTCCCCTTTCCTTCTTCAAAGACAATGTTAGGAGTCATATGCCAAATGAAGACAAATTCGACAATAATCGGTATTATCCTTGTACACTACATTTCGCCAATTCACAAATTTATCAGTCCCCACTCTAATTCGCTCCAATATAGTGACGATAACATCCATATGCAAGTGAAATTGGATCTAGTTCTAGTTGCAGTAGCATCATCAATTTTTAAGGGGTTCCAGTCACCCAAGCCATTGAGAATAATGTTGCTCTATCACTAAAGATCGGTGTGGAATTTTACTCAAGTCTTTACATGTTGGTAGGTGGGATTTTATTGTTAATTACTCAATGTTTTTGTAAAGAGGGGTTTTTTTAACCTTTAACAACTTCAAGATATGATTGAAAATATTTAGACAAACATTTATTACATCTTTCATCAAAGCACAACATATTTTATTGCTAATATTTTTTTTATTATGACAATAGGACTGCACAACGGAAGAAGGTGTAGCAAACAAGTCTGCATTAGAAAGAACAAATGAAAATCAAAAGACCGACCCCATCATCTATGATTCTATATCATGTAGGAACTTCATATCTCCTGAACAATTCATCCGTGAAATGGCCTTCAAAATGGATCGGTAGGAGTTCCTCAATCAATGCTCTTATGAACATGGCACATGATTTGGAATCAGGAGAAGTGAAACGCTTTGGTGGAGAGTTTAGTATCTCCATTCTTTCTATACTGAAATCTTGATTTCTTTCAATTACAGCTTTCAATTCATTAGAAGATGGAAAGTACGTAGGCAAGTCGAATGTGTCTACTTTAGCCGAATCAAATACTCCCTGCAATAGAATCAACACTAGTGACATGATTTTTAAGTATATTATTGTATGTACATTACTAAAGAAGAAAATCTATTGTTCATTATCAGTTCTAGTATTATTAGGTACAAAAGGAGAGGAGGGGTTTAAACAGGAATTTTATGTAGTCATGATTTAAAATGAGTTGAAAACATTGTTAGTCATCAAATCATAGCACTATGACGCCGGGCAGAATAGTGATTATTCTGCAGTCTGGGTTCAATTGACAAAAACAGAGAAGAATGCAAAAGAAACACAAAGAAAAACGAGAAAATTCTTTATTATTCAACAACTGAATGAAAATAACCCACAAGCCGGGTTAAATAGCCAGAAAATAATAATAATCGAAATTTTGCCAAAAATAGCAAAATCCTAATATTCATACCAAAATAAAATACTTAATAAAAGAAACAATATCACCAAAATTCGGCTCAAATCGAGCAATTATTCTATATCAAAAGGGAAACCGAAATATTACCATAAATAGCAAAAAATAACTTAAATTGATGATTCGGAAGGGAAAACAGCTGAATTTGATCTCGAATCCGATGCACACCGAGCGTAGCTAGGTGCCCACGACGTGCGTGCCGAAACGAGCTTTCCGAATTGGGGTCACGGGCGTGATTCTGACAATCGTAGCCAAAGTTATGGCCAAAATACCAAAACGTGTTCAAAATTGACCCCAATTAGGAAATGTCGTCGATTACTTTCCATTCTTACGTCGATCCGCCAACTCATGGTACGTTAGCGCCATCAACGAGTCATCTGACAACTCAGCTTCGTCTGACTCGGACCCTCCTGCATCAGTCGCCCCTGGTTGGAAAGAACTCGTCCTCGAGTTCACATGAGTGTCTTCAGGATCCCCAAAACAAGGACTGAGGTGCTTCACATTGAAGACATCAGAAGTCTTCAAATGGCTGCGGAGGCGTAGTCGGTAAGCATTGTCGTTGATCTTTTGCAGAACCTCACAAGGACCAACCTTCCGCTCTTTCAGTTTATTGTACTCCCCAACGGGAAAACGATCACGAGTTAACACTGCCCACACAAAATCACCAACTTCGAAAAGGACCTGACGACGATGACTATCAGCCTGAACCTTGTACTTGGCATTACTATCTTGAATGGCTAACTTCACTTGTTCATGGATTCCCCGAAGATGTTCCGCCATCTCATCTGCTTTGTGACTTATGCGACCCACACGTGGAATAGGGGCTAAATCAAGTACCCCAGATGGAACTCGACCATAGACAATTTCAAATGGACTCATCCCGGTAGTTCGATTCTTCGACCTGTTGTAGGCAAATTCTGCCTGAGGTAATGCCAGATCCCACTGCTTCGGCTTAGTTCCTGCCAGACACCTCAACAGGTTACCCAAGCTCCGATTCACCACCTCTGTCTGACCATCAGTTTGGGGGTGGTAGGCACTGCTAAAATTCAACTGTGTCCCCAATTTCTCCCACAAGCTTTTCCAGAAAATGACTCACGAACTTAGTGTCACGATCAGAAGTAATTGAATGAGGCACTCCATGCAAACGCACAATTTCCTTGAAGTAGAGATGGGCAATCCGGGTAGCATCCATTGTCTTCCGACAAGCTATGAAATGGGCCATCTTTGAAAACCTGTCGACCACAACAAAAATAGAATCCGAGGCTCGTTGGGTACGAGGTAGTCCCAAAACAAAATCCATACTGACATCAATCCAAGGAGCTTGGTGCGGTAGAGGTGTATAAAGGCCCGCATTAGTAAGAGCCCCCTTTGACCGCTGACACACACAACAACGTCCAACATGATGAGCCACATCACTACTCAATTTGGGCCAGAAATAGGTAGATGAGACCAACGCCAGTGTCTTATCTCGCCCGAAGTGTCCCATGTTATGAAGTTCACTAACAATATCTTTGCCTTAGTGAACAATCTGGAACGCACAACTGTAACCCACGAAACAGATAGCCATTATGTAAAATGAAATCATGTCGTTGGTTGTTAGTTACCTCCTGAATTATCTTCCCAAAGGAAGGGTCTGCTGCATACAAATCCGGAAAGGACTCAAATCCGACGACACTGGTGCTCACGGTGGTGAGAAGGGAGGTACGACGGCTCAAGGCATCTGCGACACGATTCAAACTTCCAACTTGATGTCTTAGTGAAAAAGTGAACTCCTGCAAGAACGCCACCCACTTGGCATGTCGTCTACTCAGTTTGTGTTGTCCATTGATATACTTCAGTGCCTCATGGTCAGTGATTAGAATGAACTCCCTCTGTATCAAGTAAGGACGCCAATGCTTCAAAGACTGCACTATGGCATAGAATTCAAGATCATAGGTGGAATAGTTCCTCTTCGATCCTGATAGCTTCTCACTGAAAAATGCCACTGGACGCCCTTCCTGACTCAAAACACCACCAATGCCAACTCCAGATGCATCACAATTAACTTCAAACACATTTTCAAAATCTGGAAGTGCCAAAACTGGAGCCTCGGTCATCCGTTTCTTGACCAACTGAAAACTGGCTTCTGCTTCATCCGACCATTTGAATTCACGTCCCTTCAGACATTCTGTGATGGGAGCAATCAAAGTGCTGAAGTTCCTGATGAACCGACGGTAGAAGGATGCCAATCCATGGAAACTTCTGACATCGTGCAAAGTTTTCAGCTTGGGCCATCCCAATATTGCATCTATCTTCGACTGATCTGCAAGAACACCATCAGTAGACACCACGAAACCAAGAAAAGTAATGGAAGAGGTGAAGAAAGAACACTTCTTCCGATTAACGAACAGGCGCTCCGTCCTCAACATATTAAAAACTGCATGGAGGTGATCAAAGTGTGACTCCCAAGTCGGACTGTAAATAAGGATATCATCAAAGTAGACAACCACGAACTTCCCCATAAAAGGCCGTAACACCTGATGCATAAACCTCATAAAGGTGCTGGGTGCATTGGACAGTCCAAAAGGCATGACCATCCACTCATACAAACCATGCTGCGTCTTAAACGTTGTCTTCCACTCATCTCCAGGTCGGATCCTGATTTGGTGATATCCGCTCTTAAGGTCAATTTTTGAGAAGACCTTAGAACCAGAAAGCTGATCCAACATATCATCCAGACGGGGAATTGGAAACCTGTACTTCACTGTGATCCTGTTGATTGCTCTACTATCAACACACATACGCCAAGATCCGTCCTTCTTGGGTACCAGCAGAGCAGAAACTGCACACGGGCTCATGCTTTCACGAATGTAGCCCCTCTCCAACAATTTAACCACTTGTCGCTGCAACTCTTCAGCTTCCTTGGGACTGAGACGATAAGCTGGTCGATTAGGCAGACTCGACCCTGGAACCAGGTCAATTTGATGTTGAATATCCCTCATAGGCGGCAACCCTGGAGGGAGATCTTCAGGCATCAAATCAGAGAACTCCGTTAGCATCTTCTGCACTTCTACCGGTAAATCTGGATTCTCTTCTGTTGTACTATTCTCACAAGGCAGTAGAGCATAGACCACATCTTCTCGCGCAATCTCTCCCAAAAAGCTGGACATAGAAAGCGGTTGGCACTTTTAGCTACTTTGGAGCGGGAGTGATTTCTTCTCTTCGCGGCGCCAACACAACCGTCTTCCCTTTGATGCTAAGGGAATAAGTATTTTTCCGCCCATCATGAACAACAGCTGCGATCATACGCCAAGGTCGACCCAACAATATGTGACAAGCATCCATCGACACAACATCACACCAAGCATTGTCGAAATATTTCCTACCAATCGAAAAAGATACTAGACATCGCTTTTCTACTGATACTGCACTGCCCTTACTCAACCACGACAATTTATATGGCCTGGGATGCCGATCTGTCTTCAACTGTAATTTCTGGACAGCTTCTTCAGACACCACATTCTCACAGCTTTCACTATCAATGATCAGTTTGCAAACCTTATCCGCTACCGTGCGAGGTTGTGTGAAAGATGTTGGTTCTCAACTTGATCGTCCCTGAATCGCCTTTGGGGGTCAATAGACTCTTACGCAAGACTAGAGTTTCATGACCGTCCCCATACGACATTCCTTCCTCTTCATCATCGTCATATACGGGCTCTCCAACCTCCTCATTCTCGTCTACAACTTCTTCATCAATTAGGAGATTTTTACACGGCCGATTAGTGGTTTCCTGCAATCGGTTGCTCGATGTCCCCGTTCACCGCACTTTGAAGCATTTAATACCCGAACCAGGATTATCTCGTGGTGGCTGTTGAGTAGGACGAGGTGCTTGAGGGCGAATGGGCTGGCTACCTTCGCTTCTGACCACCGATTTCCTACTCTGCTGCTTCTCTACAGCAAGTACACGCTGGTATGCTTCAGAAACAGTCCACGAGTGAAGGCCGAGGACATCTGTATGGACTGTCGCAATCCTCCCAAATATCTCGCCACCATCTGTTCTTCCGTTTCGCATGAGATCATTCCGAGCCACCAATTGATAAAACTCCTCAGTGTAGTCATCAACCGACCTTATGCCCTGTCTTAGAGAATGAAGCCGTTGAAACAAAGTTTGAGTATAGCCGAAAGGAAGAAAGCGACCTTTCATCTTCTTCTTCATTTTCTCCCAATCTGTGATTTTGGCTTTACCCTGTCTACTGCGTGAACGTCTCAACTGCTCCCACCATGCGGATGCCCTACCTTTAAGTTTGATGGCAACTAACCTTACTTTGATGTGATCTGGAACCTCCTTGTACTCAAAGATACGTTCCACTTCATTCAGCCAATCAACAAAACCTTCAGCTTGTAACGTACCAGAAAACTCTGGTAGATCTACCCGAAAGCCGAAATCTACATGACGATCCTCCCGACCACGATGCTCCCGACCCGAGCAGGGTTGTGATACGGGTTTTCGTAACTGGTATCGGACTCGTGACCCTCCAGTTCGCGGTCACCGCGATCCTGCGCCGCCAGATGCTGAGTTAACTCTGCAACTTGCCTCTGTAAGTCTTCAATCGTCACATCTTGAACGTTACGATCACGGTGTGGGACTTCCTCATTCGGAACCTGCCCTCTGCGACCATGACCATGACCACCAACCATGATTGACCGATGAAATCTAGCCCAAGAAGATGCTGAAACTCTGATACCAACTGACGCCGGGCAGAATAGTGATTATTCTGCAGTCTGGGTTCAATTGACAAAAATAGAGAAGAACGCAAGAGAAACACAAAGAAAAACGAGAAAATTCTTTATTATTCAACAACTGAAAGAAAATAACCCACAAGCCGGGTTAAATAGTCAGAAAATAATAATAATCGGAATTTCGCCAAAAATAGCAAAATCCTAATATTCATACCAAAATAAAATACTTAATAAAAGAAACAATATCACCAAAATTCGGCTCAAATCGAGCAATTATTCTATATCAAAAGGGAAACCGAAATATTATCATAAATAGCAAAAAATAACTTAAATTGATGATTCGGAAGGGAAAACAGCTGAATTTGATCTCGAATCCGATGCACACCGAGCGTAGCTAGGTGCCCACGACGTGCGTGCCGAAACGAGCTTTCCGAATTGGGGTCACGGGCGTGATTCTGACAACCGTAGCCAAAGTTATGGCCAAAATACCAAAACGTGTTCAAAATTGACCACAATTAGGAAATGTCGTCGATTACTTTCCATTCTTACGTCGATCCGCCAACTCATGGTACGTTAGCGCCATCAACGAGTTATCTGACAACTCAGCTTCGTCTGACTCAGACCCTCCTGCATCACACTATTCACTTTGATCGCTAATTTTTTTTTTTTTTTTGTTCTACACCTATAATGGTCATGGAACTTTTATTTTTGTTTCAGTTTATGCACTTCATTTACTTCTGTTGAACTTTTAAGTAACATAATTGCTAACTTGAGTGACAAAAAATGACGACGTGACTTAAATTGTCCAATAATCCTTCCATAATTGCTTGTTCTTTGAATGTTAAGGCCCGTTTGATAGGCCATTATTTTTCATGGAAAATGGAAAATAAATTCCAACTTCCGCTTTTGCCTTGTTTGATACACATTTTTTTTCATGGAAATTTGTTTCAGTTTTAATCCGATTTTAATCTCTACCGAACACGCTCTAAGTATCCATTTCAATTTCACATCATTATTAATTTAGTGATGGTCAAACTGAATATTCCAAATAATTATACATTCAATAATTGAAGTTCTGGTCCAATAAAATATTTGTTTCAATTATACCAACATTGGTATAGTATCAATCATGACATACATTTTAGAAACTTAATAGGTTTCTCATTAGTCTAGTAAAGAATAAACTACAATCAATCATAAAATTTTATTCTCCCACATAACGTAATATTGACTCTTTGAAGTGTCAAAACAATGTTTTTCTGAAATATTGATATAAATAAGCTTTTGCTTCTTTAGAAGTAATCTAATTAAAATTGAAACTCTTCAGGATCATTATGACATTTACATTGAAGTGTATAAATTTGTGACTTCTCAAGAATAATATCAGAATATTCTTACAGAATACTATTGTATAATATTTATGCTAGAGAACATCTAAATATATTTAATCGGGTTGAAGACACAGAGTATTCAATAATCATCATAAACATATATATTTTACAAACATAAAGAAAAACTTAAAGCGAAGAATACGTGAATTGACTTGAGTTCATTAATGTGAGTTGGATTGAAAAAGTAGATATATTAACGTGGAATTTACCCTTTTTCCGATAACTTGAATTTACTTGATTTCAATATTGATTAATGAAAATGGATATAAGTACAGACATGCAGTCGGTAAAGGAAAATAATAATCATTATGAACACAAACCCTACGCATGAATTGATTAGATTTATCAGTAAACCATGGATTGAGCATAGACGTACGTTAATGGATAACTCTTAAATTAACGGACATGCATAAAAAAGTTAACGCAAATTGTGTTGGTAAGAAAAATAATAGTCAAGACTTGAAATCAATCTCTTTGCATGCATATAAAAATATTACTACCTTTCGAAGATGAACCCCATATTTATAAGGAAGAATTAAAGCTGAAAGGGATACAATAGTCATAATAAGGACGCAGGGGTATAATAATCATTCAGAAATACTATTTTTTATAAAACAACATATTTTATTGCTAACATTTTTTTTTATTATGACAATAGGACTTCACAACAGTAGAAGATGTAACAAACAAGTCCGACGAAAATGCATTAAAAAGAAAATAAACGAAAATCAAACAGTCGACCCATCATCTATATCCTGTAGGAACATAGGGATCGAAAATCAAGTCATCCGTTTGCACTTCAAGAGGACAAATGTTGTCATAGAATTCTCATTAGGATTCAACAGAAGTTTAGATTCTTCAACTTTTTCTTCGTATCTCCCGAATAATTCATCCCTGATTTTGATTCCAAAATGAATTTGTAGAAGTCCCTCAATAAATGCTCTTACGAACATGGCAAATGATTTGGAATCAGGAGTGGTGAAACGTTTTGGCGGACTATTTAGTATCTCAATTCTTTCAATACTGAAATCTTGATTTCTTTCAATTAATGCTTTCCATACTCCATTTATATCTATCGAACGTTTACTAAAATAAAAATAGCAGTTCAGTAACTAATTTAAAACGGCAAAAATTTTTGATGACCAAAATGATTTCTACGACAAACAATATTTTTAACCCGTAAAGAAATTAATTTTTGGAAAATGCTATGGGTTGTGTACCCATAGCACAACCCTTAATTTTTAGCTAGTTAAATTCTAAAGTAGAGGAATATCAATGTTGACTTCCTTAGCCAAGTCCATGAGACAAGACCCCAAAAGTTCGAGTGACGGAAAAGAGATATTAGACATGTTCTTAGTATGATTGGTCTCAGAACCAACAAGAAGTGCCATTAGCCCTCCAAAAACCAATTCTTCTGCCCTTGCATTCAAGAATGAGTCCAAATCCTTTGCAAATTGAGCAGCATAAGCATTGAAAACTTCATTTTTATCTCCATAGTACAAAATTTTCCCTTTATTCCACGCAGGAGACAAGGGATCGACCACCTCTTTAGGCACCTCAGAAAGCCAGTGGAGCGAACAAGACGAATAAGCAAAGTGAAGTGAGGGCTTAGGGAAGTGACGAATGTAAAATGAACCAGGAACTCCAGCTGCATAGTGTTACGGGTCAATCAATGGAAGAGACGTGGCACCGTATCTTAGTAGTGGGACCAGTTTGATCAAATCAGGACATATTTTCCTAACTTCAGACATGGGTTCCGAGGCCCTCACTATTATTCCGAGGCCACTGCTGCTAAGGATAAGCCACGGTTCGGTAAGCACACTTGGTTCGAGGCTCCTTAGCAGCCATTGAAGGCCCACATGCGAAGATCCGCTTATGATGGAGATCCTTTGTGAATGATTGACGTGACTCTTATGTAAAATTTATTTGTGTCTTGTCTTATCAATGTAAGAGCATTTAATGTTTTGTAAAGTTAGGAGAGTCAACTTGATGGCTAGGACTTGATGCCTTAACCAAGGAGATGAGGCCACGTGTAAATTGATCCAAATCTCACCATTTGAGTTGTAACAATATAAATACCCACATCATGTAATGCAAAGGACTAATGAAAAATTGAAGAGCAAACTGAATATTTTTGGAGCAACAATTTCTCTCGCTTTGACAATGGACTTTTACAACATATTTGTATTACGAAGTGTCCCTTTAGCGATTAGTTTCTTATACAATCGTATCACATTCTTGCCGGAGGCCCGAACTCTGACGTCTTGTGCGGTGAGCCCCTCCCACGCCCATATTCTGGAGCATTTCTGACCGTTCTTCGGCACATGCGTGTTGGACGAAGGCTTGCACGTGCACGAGTGGGCCCGGCATCTGTTGGCAACATTTTTTGGAGTCAACACATAGTACTTTTTGTTTTGTGGAAGTGTAGCAAAAAGTGTATTGAAATCATTGGAGGTCCAGTCATTAAAGAAAACCTGAAACTCGGGCATCTGATGAGAAACTTATAATCGTGTTTCAATTTTTTTCCTTCATTGTTTCAACTATAATTTGCATTGAATGGAAGGTATTAGGTTCTGTAGAGCACCCAAAATCCGCGATGCGGATAATATTTGGGGAAGTTGAAGAGAGCTTCTCTATGTCAAGTTTATTGCTAATTTCTTCTTCGATGATTTCTTTTGCAGCCTCCGTTGCTCCCCTCTGTATAAAAACCAAATATAGCATTGATTATTTTAATTATATAGAATATTATGAAACTCTAAGAAATTAATTCTTAGCAATATGTAGAGACACTATTTCTAAAATAAAAAAAAATAATAAAAAATGTAGAAATCTATTTTATAAAGATATAATTATATCTTTATAGTAGTATAAGTATTCGATATTCGAAAATAACATAAATTCTATCCGGTGCATTATCAAGTGCAAACAAAAATGTGAAACAATGTAACAACGGGTTCACTTCAATTACTGACTTATATATTTCGTTATTCTAACCTATCTATATACACCAAAGCACTTTTGTATGAAAATCGATGAGGTTGAACATTGAGAAAGCTACATCTGTGAGATGTTGATTCAATTACTTCTTTCAACCTTCATCCACTTTGATTGTTTTGGTGAGAAAAAATATAGTTTCTATAATTTAAAGACCAAACTGCATTTCCTCTACATCTAATCAGAGTTTTGAAAATCGAGGAAGTTCGACTGGAGTTCCAGTCTATGAAGAACGCGGTGTGCTTCGTTGATCCACGGGAAATAGATGATTCCACAAGGTTATGAGTGCTGCAGGGTAGTAGAATCCATGGAAAGCTTTGGCAACAACAGTTAAGGATTGGTGCAGGTGAGCACGGGATCCAGGGAGAGCTGTAGGGAGTGCAGTCGAGTGATCAGATAGCCCGGGTCGTCTAGTTTGATAGACTGTAAGTTGTTCAAATCGTTTATAGTGAATTGTTGACTGGCAAAGTGCTTGAAATTTTTTTCCAGTTGGGTTTCTCCGTGATCATCCTAGTATTGATTTACTGCTTTCATTATTGTTTGTTAATTGATCATATAAACTGCGGTATTCAAACATATGATTAAAATGACTTGCATGTTTAATCATCTAGAGAAGAATTAAAAAGTGACTCGTTGTTGTTTAATTTGTAAAAATATTTTTAATTCCGTATTATATATCTATTCACCCCCCTCTAAGTATTGTTAGGGTCGAATTGCGTAACTTTCAGATAGGAATCAAGGCTTCTTCAGTGGTTTTACATAGAAAAAACCTCTAATGATGCCTACATATACTATACTACATATCTTCTTCAATCAACAACGTGTACCTAGAGAGCATTGACTTCAGGAGTAAAATATTTAAACAAATTCAAGAAAATGCCATTTATTATCAATTTCTGGAAAAGGAATTTGAGAATCCAACTCTTCAATGAATCATCACGCGTACATTCTGCATCCACGAGGACCTGATAAGAAAGATGTAGATTTTAAACACAAAAGAGATTCGACAGCACTGAATCCATCCAGCCTATTTTAGACAAGTAATTAAAACCAGTCTTTTGTTCACTATAACAAAAAAATGGTACGAAACGCAGAAACTTGTAATTTTTGACAGACTGGCACAGAATAAAGGAAGAAAACAATAAAATGAAATTTGAATTTTCAGGTAAAATATTATTGCCTAAGATTAATCATAATCAACAACATTGTGAAATTTTTGACTCGTTGGTTATTAATTAACCTTTATTTCTACGGTATTTTTATGTTTTTTGGGCTCGTGCCCCTTCCTGTTAGGCTGTAGACGTACCTTGTGTAATTGTGGGTGAATAACTACTACTAGTTGCAATACAATTAATATATATGTGACATCCTCAAAACATTATAATGCCTAGTAGAGGACGCATGAGACCACTATAATGTTAAACCATTCAACCTACCAATGCTAATTATGTAATTCCAGTTGGATGATTCCTATTTTCCCCACAACACATAAATAGAAAAGTTCAATGAATATCTCCATAAGTATATTATAATGTTATTATGCTTTATAGCCTAGCCTGTGTTGCTCCACCACCTCACATATATGCTTACATGTGGTGAAGTAAGACAGCTCTTGTATGCTGGTCTGTTGAGGCATATCCCGCGATTTACTTCATCCACAATGTTCTAGGGGTGGGGCAGTAGGGGATCCTCAAGGTTGGGGTTCAACCTTTTTTTTACATGTGGTGTCCGTCCACTAATGCATGTCAATTTGTTTAATGTACCTTCTGTTATCATAAAATGATTGATACATATTTGCAAGGACAATCAAAGAAATTCTAGTATTGTGCCTTGTTCAATATTTGAGCGATACTTCGTAAACATGTTTTTGGTATATTTTCAATTATTACGATTGTGGAATCAAATCGCAGTTTAAAATTATTTTCCGCAATGTTAAATGAGTTGAATCGTATACACATTGGTAAAGAGCATAAAATGATTAAATGAGTTGAATCGTATACACATTGGTAAAGAGCAGTAAAATTATCATTTTATGCTAAGAAGGAACAAGGTTATAATAATGAAACTGGTGTTTGCTACAAATCCGATGATAAAAATTAGGGTTAATTGCAACAGCGGTATCAAATCTTTCATTTAGTAGCAAACTTTACCAAAACCTTTCATTTGTACCACCCACGATACCAAATCTTCCAAAAATTAGCACACGGGGTCCAAATGAATGATTTCTATTAGTTTGATCGTTAGTTGACTAGATAATTGACATTGACAATAATTTTGACTAATTTTAAAATGTTAAAATGGTAATTTTACATTTTTTATAATAAATAACTAAAATCAAATAATTAAAATTAAAAACCAAATATCAACTTCTTTTTCTCCATCCACCCCACAAGTTAACTATGTACAATATTATCAATTCTAATACAACAACGCATTCAACAATACACACAACCCAGGTTGGCGTAATCATCCTAACTTCTCTTGGAGGAATAACCAAAATAATCGGCAGTAGCTTCCCCCTGATTTTCAACAAAAAAAAAGAAAAAATCATCTATAGAAGATATCTTGGATAAATTTATACAGAAAATCAACCAGTACATGGTAAAGACCGAAACAATTTTGCAAAATTATTCAGCAATCATAAAGGTGTTGGAAACTCAAATAGGTCAATTGGTCTGCACTATCTCAGAAAGACCACAAGCAGACCTACCGAGCAACATATAAATTAATCCAAAGGAACATGTGCAAGTAATTACAACAAGTGGGGCACAACTGTCTGAAATTATAGTAAAAAGACCGGGGACAAATAAAGTGCCTACTTTGGATGATGAGCAAGTGGAGGGATCTGAAAAGTTAACTGAGAAAAATTTGAAAGAGAATGCAGACACACCACATGCTAATGAGGTCGTTCCTATCAGAGAATATGTACCCCCCATTTCATTTTCTCAGTGACTGCATAAACATAATCTGGACAAACAGTTCTCCAATTCATTGAAGTGTTTAAAAAGTTGAATATCAACATTCCATTCGCGGATACTCTTGTACAAATGTCCAGCTATGCAAAATTTATGAAGAAAAATCTCAATAACAAGAGGAAGCTGGAGGACTACAAGACCATAATGCTAACTGAGGAATGTAGTGCACGTCTACAGAAAAAATTGCCCCAAGCTCAAGGATTCATGGAGTTTTACTATACCTTGTACCATAGGATATAGATATTTTGAACACGCTTTAGTCGATCTTGGCACAAGTATAAATTTAATGCCATTATCTTTGTACATGAACTAGGAATTGGAGAGGCTAAAACAACCACAATATTATTGTAGCTAGCTGACCCCTCCATAAAGCATCCAATGGAGATTATTGAAGATGTCTCGGTGAAGGTGAAGAAGTTCATTTACACCACATATTTTATCGTATTAGATATGGAAGAAAATCGAGAAATTTCAATCATTTTAGGCAGACCTTTCCTGGCTACTGGAAGAGTGTTGATTGACGTTCACGAAGGAACGTTGACACTGTGGGTTAATGATGAGAACATAAATTTCAACATCTATCAAGCGAAGAAACATCCAGAAAAAGCTGACTATTGCGATATGATCCAATTAGTTGAAGCAG
Source organism: Fraxinus americana (assembly GCA_035079005.1). Taxonomy (NCBI): domain Eukaryota; kingdom Viridiplantae; phylum Streptophyta; class Magnoliopsida; order Lamiales; family Oleaceae; genus Fraxinus; species Fraxinus americana. Next base: position 9,396,300 of record CM068716.1, on the reverse strand, counting down.
TTGTAGGTAATAGAGAAAAAAGAGATTTATTCTATGACCCTTTAGTGTAGCACATGGCTACCAATTATTCAGCAAAGGATACAACTCTTACTGGTAAATACTCAGGAATCAATGAAGTAATTGATTTCCTATTGGCTCATGAAGTCTATCCACTTGACAAAAAGGAGAGCTATATGGAAAAGCCTTGGAAACCTCTAAACAATGTTAAACCAAAAGAGGGTTTGAAGGCTATACCGGAGTTAAAGCCGTCCCTTCTATTTTTCATGCTATAGTGAAGAAGATTACAAAGTCAAGGATAAAGTTTAGAAACATGAGAGACGTGCCACCTAAAGATTCAACGTAGATAATTTGGTTAAGTAAAGTTAATGACGTTAAAAAAACGCTTCTTGGAAGGCAACTCAAGCCTTCTTTTTTATTTTTTTTATTATGTTTTTAGTTTAGGGTAGTTTAGTTTATTTTAAGTTTAATTGAGACCATCATCCATACCCCATTTTCCCTTTGGTCTTTGATATGTTGATTTATTAGACGTTAGAGTTAAGTAACACTTGTTTCAATTATTTGATCTTAATGTTTTATCAGGAACATGACATCGCGTAATATTTAAATCAATATTGACCAATGAGCCAATGGGAGTAATAGGAAAGCTAACAACACGTCATATCAGGGGAGTCTTTTCTTCACTTTCGTCCCCACCCCTTTATATGTAGATTTATAATTTAAGACATTGAGGACAATGTCTTGTTTAAATTTGAGGGTGGAAAACATGATTTTTCATTTTTTATGTGTTTGAGTTTTCATTTTTTTAATATGTTTTTGAGTGCTTTTGTTGCTTTAAAAAAATTGAAAAATTTTAAAAATATTTCCTTTTTATGTGCTTATGAGAGTTATTTGGTCTGGTAATGAAAAATGTATTGAATCATAAATTGATCTATGAATGGTGAATAAGTTGAATGCTTAGATTAATTTTTGATTTTTCATGTGAAATTTGATATATATTAAGTACATGAATTAAGTTAAGCATTGTATATGAATGAGTTGATTTCATAATTGGATATGTTGAAGTAGTGGACCATAAATGCTAAATCCAAAATCACTAAATTTTACATCATTGTACCAAATTTAGAATAGTTTAGGGGATTTCACTGTTGTGAGAAAATATTGAGATAAATAAGGATTTTATGTGTGAAATTAAAAATCTTGTGTGAATTTTCTTATGTTAATAGAATGAAATTTGGTGAAAATCTTAACTTAGAGTTCGTTTTTCTTGAATTGGTGTAAAACAAACAATATACCAAAATAGCTCTGATACTACTTGTTGTGAAATAAACCATGAAATTGAGATATTGAAATTATATGACAAATAATGAAGTATTAATTCAAGTAAAAAAATAATAAATATAAGAAATATGGCAGAGGAATTAAAATATTTTATTGATTTAAGAATAATGGAGAAGAGAAAATTATCATGAATTCTATAGTTCTAGTAATCTATTTTTTCACATCTTATGAAATTTTATAAATGAGCCTAATATTTATAGGGAACATGTAGGGGACGTTCAAATTCTCTTAGTAGAGTTGTTGATAAAGTATGATACCAAAAAATCGAGTTTAAAACGAAAAAGGAGAGAAAAATGTGGAAACGGGTCATGTGTGTGCCGTGGTGCCCATGCTCGACGTTATGGTGTCGGGCGTTCTAAAAAAACATAAAAATTTCAAATTGTTTTCTCAATTTCAAATTCTTCTTCAAGTTCAATACCAATTTCAACTCTCAATGGACATCCAAAATAGAATTCCAACTTGATATAGAATTCCAATAGCATTCCAAATTTGAATTCTTCATAACTTGCATTTCAATTAGAATTCTTTAATACTTTAAACAGGGAATTCGGGTCACACTCAAATTCGAACAAAAATCAAAAATACAAAATTCGTTGAAGTATTTGTTTGTTTAAAGAGGTATAGAATTTCTATGCATCAGCCAAATGATTAATCTTCTTGTACATTAGCTAGTCGATAAGCACAATTTAATCCTGAGACCATACCCAACTCTTATTTCAAATATCCTTAGTATATATAGACTTTTATTCTCCATTTTTCAAAAGATTAAAAAACGAGACCTCTAATTCTAACATCAACTAATGTAGGGTGATACAAATCAAGTACGAAAATTTATAATATACTTCAAGAATCTCTTACACTCTAGACTTACCTTGTGTACAAGTGTTGCTCCACATCAATTTGTTACCGTCATATGTTGACGATATGTGATATAGATGATTATGTAAAGTGAACTAATTTGATCGTTGAAGTTAAAATAAACCACTTCATTCGTCCATCCTCAAGGATAGATCACACTATCTGACGTCTATTCTACATATTCTTTATGACCGAACAAAATTTTTTAAGTCTATTATACACAATTATTCAACACCAATCAGATCCCATATTCTCTCATATTGGTGTTGAAAAAGTTCATAATTTTAAAAACATATATATTTTTTAATTTCAAATTTGATGTGTACGTTTCTAACCAGCTGGCTGAATCAAATCAATGAAGTCAAAGGGATATTGCAATATTTTAATCCCCACTTTTTTCTGGTTAATGTTTGAATTGTATTTAGTATCGAATTTTTTTACCAAATCTTTTACACCCCACTCACAATAGGAAGTGGGGGCCACGGGTCAACATTATTTAATGCATATGGGGGCCGCACCTCATGTGAGAGGAGGGACACCATTCCAGAGGCTTTTTCCCTTTATTTATTAATGTAGGGTATAAATGTACAAATTGACTATTCTATTGTATTTGTCAAATTTTTTGCACGTGGCCTTTTTAATTCATACATTCCAACTTGTTGGTTCGTTGATATAAATCATTCCATTTTAATAAGAATAATGTTATCAATTATCGATGGGTGTTTTGACTTTATATTTAAATGAACTTATCATATCTAATTATTAGCTAGATTGGACAGTTAAAAAAATTATAGAGATGACACATGTCGATATATGATTGGACAGTTTAAAAAAAAAAAACCACAACACCCAATTATTATCTATCAGATCATCTTATCCATCCATCACTATCATTAAATCTGTCAAATGAGCATTATTCAAGTAAAATTTAGATTCATTCGACAATTTTAAAAACACTGACGACTATGAAAAAGGTTGAGTACATTATATTCCTTTCGCTTGCTTCACATTCTCCCAATCCCGTGATCGAGGGTGTGTATATAAATGTTGCCTAGTAATTGTGCAATTTTCAATTTTTGTGTGTGACAAACTTTTCATAGATCATTAAACAATTAACAAAAGTGTGAATGTATAAATAAATAAAATTGTAAATTCTACGGAATTTAGTAATTAAATAATATTTGACTTTAAATTATAATCAACCTATAATTTTACCCAAACAGCCACTTAATTACAAGCTTACACAATTTGACCAGATTTATTCAACGTATTATTTGTCTTCTCTTTTAAGCAGTCCACACGCTTCCTCCAAATATTCTTCTCTCTCTCTCTTTGAATGATCAAAATTCGTCTAACATCCTATAATTATCAAATCCGTCCGTTTATTATCTGTAATCTCCTTGCCCCCTCTACAGCCTCGTCAACTTTCTCTCTCCAACACAATCCATGGGAAGAATAACGACAATCAGAGACATCCTAGGAGTTATCAAAGATAAGGTATCCTTATCCAAAGCAGCCCTACTCTCAAAATCCAACTCTTCACTTTCTCTCCGCCTAGCCATACTCCGTGCCACCACCCATGCGCCACCAGGTCCGCCCGATGACCACCACCTCTCTGCTATCCTATCTTTTGGAAACAGCTCACGCGCCACCGCCTCGGCTGTCATCACCGCCCTCATGGACCGCCTGAACTCGACTAGCAACTGTTATGTCGCCTTCAAGTGTCTTTTAATTATTCACCACATCATTAAGCGTGGACCCGTCATACTTCAAGACCAGCTTTCAGTTTTTCCGGCCTACGGTGGACATAATTATCTGAAACTCACAGCCTTTCGGGACTGCGCCACCGCCGGAACATGGGCTATCTCTGCATGGGTGAGATGGTATGCGCGTTACTTGGAAACCCTACTTTTCACTTCTAGGGTTTTGGGTTATTTCCTCTGTTCATCATCAAACAGCAAGATTAAAGACAGTCAAGAAGGAAGAATCCCATCTTTCTTGAACGTTGACTTGATCAAGGATGTAGATTCTCTGATTGGACTGATAGAAGAAATGTGCAAAGCACCTGATCCTACCCAAGTCGAAGGCAACATTTTATTAAACGAGGTCATGAGATTATTGGGAGAAGATTATTTATCAGCAGTTAATGAAATTTTTTTAAGATTCGGTGAGTTCAAGAAGAGACTGAGTTGCCAGAGTTTTGGTGACTCAGTTGAGTTAATGCATGCATTGAAGAAGCTAGAAAATTGTAAAGATAGAATGGGGATTCTTTTTGGCATTAAGATTAAGAAACCTTCAATGGATATGTTTTGGGGTTTGAATGAAGAGTTGAAAAACGAAATTGAGGTGTTGAAGGTGCACAAGGTTAGGAGAGCGAGTTTTGAAGTCTGCTGACTCGGTGCAATTTCAATCAGGGAGATTTGACACAAATTTCCAATCCGTTGAATCGAAATTATTATATGATTTTTTATGAAAAAATATGGAAATTAAAATATAATGAGAAGAGTGGATAATATTTTAGTTTAAGCATTTATATCTCCTTTTGTCAACATATAGGACCACTTCAGAGTTCAGAGGCTTTAGATTAGCATTACTTTATCTCTATCCATATAAGAAAGAAATATTAGAGCATGTTTGGTATCGAATGATTGAGAAGTCTATGCATTATCACGAACGAAATTTATATTTTTTCCTTTTTTTAATATTGTTTTCTTTATTTATAATCCTCTTGCAACCACGATATAATTGTCTTATTTGAATTTTGGATTATGGTATGGTGCGTTTAACCATCGCCAAACCTAAAAATTGGACGATTAGTCTATCTTCGGGAAATATTGAAGAACTTGGAGAATTTTTATGTGTAATCTTCTTTTGATTAGTAACATATAATTAAATACTAAATTAGTTCTACAGAAACTATATATAAGGATTTAATATGAGGCTGAAAGTGCAATGAAAATAATACAAGAGGTCACCAATTATTTATTTTGACATTTACGCCCTTCGTTTAATGTTCTTAGTGTCTTGGATGAATGTTGAGAAGAAATTCAATGGACAAATCAATTTAATCGAATTCAAGGTTGTCTATAGTGGACCATGTGTCGAAAATGACGAGGAACCCAATTAAGAAATCCGGATTATGCTGCATTATCAGGGCCTACGTGGACCTGTTAAGGGGGTTTAACCTATGAAATCCTTCAAAGTTTTTGCTTCCTTGGGAAGCTACTAGATGCAGCAAAATTACATTAAGAGCGTGTTCGGTAGATATTCAAATCGGATTAAAATTGAAAAATTAACCGTTATTTTTGACTTTTATTAGATTAGTGAGATCTAATAACTGTTATATTTTCAATTTTAATTGCATTTCAAGCACGATCGAACACGCACTAGATGTGATGACCCATCGAAACCAAATTTCAGATTTTCTTTACTGCATAAAGTTGATCAGGGACCTTATCAATATGAAACATGCTACATGTGCAATCATTATTGCTTTTTTGTATCAATATTGACTGGACCAGAAAAGTTGTTATTGCGACCATTTATTAGGTAATTATAACTAATAAAACGAATAATTTATGATCATAAATGGTATGTGACATAAAAAATATGGAATTTGTGAGTAAAATTTGTAGATGTGACCTATAATTTGTGACTTTATGATCGATAAATAAGTTATGACAAATTAATGTGATAATGTAAGACTGAAATAAGTTGTGATCAATTAATTTGATAATCTATGATTGTACAATGAGTTGTGATTAGTTAATTTGATAAGTTGAGAGCAATAAATAATTTGTCCTATAAAAATGTCTAATTTGCAACAAATTTATAATTGAGAAGTACAAATTGTATTTTTTTTTTAATGATTGTGACATTTTATGGTTTGTGACTAGTATGTGATTGCAATTATTGATTGTCATGTACATGTAGATGAATATTTTCATCTTTTTAATACTACAAATGATGTTTATTATGTTAATATCATCGACAAACTATTTTCTAATATTTCTATTCAATTTAGGCTAATTTTTTATCAAATAAAATTTGTGATAACAACTCATAATAAGATAACATGTCACAATCAACATATTATGGTCACAACATGTCACAATTAACACAAACTTGATCATAGAGAGTCACCATTAACATAAGTCACTGTTAACATATAAGTGGTTACAAACTTTTAAATGTAAATACACTGTCACAAACATTCACTATTAACATATGTCTGATTATACATGTTATTGCTAACACATACTTAGTCACATAAAGTCACTGTTAAGACAACTTTGGTTACATGCAGTCACAATGAAGATAAATTTAGTCATAGTTGGTTACAGATAACATAAGTCTGGTCACAAACAATAACAACTTACACAGACACATGTTCAACATAAAACGCACCAAATTATATGTTTTATTGTTAAAAAACTTTTAATGATAAAATTATAAATCAACAGTGCACAAGAGAACTAAAATCACTCTTCGAATCGTCACCTTAGCAATGAGTATGATGTTCAGTGGCCTTGGCAGTAGCTATACTAAATATATTCGATCTTCTCGGCATTTTCTTTCATCTAAGGCATGTTCTGTGTGCGTTCTACCATGATTCTAACAACGAGAAACTCTAATGCTTTAAACGTCTCGAACTCCAAACTACTTATTATCTCAATACAAATCACGCGAATTTCGCAACAATCACCACAGTCATCGATGCTATTTTATTCTTCCTTTTCACCCTCACTCACCCAAACTCAGCTACTTCTTGTCGATGAGAGCTCCGTCATTCGACTCCCTATGATGGGAAATTCTCAATGCCAACAAAAACAACAACCCAATTGAACCAGATTCGCTGATTGTTCATTGTGAAGGATCTACTAGAGAGAGATTGGGGATGGGTATGATTGATTGGAGAAGCTGTATAAAGAGAGATCCGTTCGGATTGGGGATAGGTACGGTGGATTGGAATATTTGTGTAGAGAGAGAATTTGTGTAGAGTTCTTATGGAATTAGGTTTCCCAAATTTCATACATAATAATATCTTATAAATATATATAATACATTCTTGTTATTTATCACATGATTTTTGAAATATTTCCATGTGGCTCTATGTGTTGGCTCAGCGGCAGTTTTCCATGTGGAGCCACTTATTGACGTTATGGCTCACCAAATCACTCTAATATTTTAAAATTAAAATTATCTACTCGCACTGGTGGACGCATGGGTGGACCGGGGCACGTGCCCCAACTTTACTTTGCTTTTTTTATTTTTATTTTTATTTTTATTTTCTATGTTTTTTTTCAATTTTCGAAATCATTATAAGATGTGAAACGAAATCGAAATATTGCATTTTTAATTCAATTTCGAGGTGCTCACAGTCTGATTTTTTATGTCGTTAACGACGTGCGAAACAACCAAATGTAAAAAATTTAGAAACCCGTGTTATATTGATTGACTTTTTATCAATTTCTCTATTATTTTCTCCGTATTTAAAAATTGAGATACTGTGTCAAACAAAACTGAGATGCTAATATATCACAAATTTAAAAATAAAATGCAGTAGAATAAAACAAACAAAAATAGCATATAACACGTAAAAAAGAAATAAGAATCAAACGAAATTACAACTAAAATCCAAGAAAGAGAAATAAATCTCAGCCGTCCAAAAGTCCACATCTATATCCACACAACCCTCCACGTTGAGAACCTATATCAACGCCAACGCGACGAGTGTTACAGCAAAGGCGGTGCCGCCGATCGCTGCCCTGTTGACCCACCCGTCATTTGAACCATCTGACGGCGTCTGATCAGCAGTTGGGCCTGCCGTGGGACCCGATGGGGTTGGTGCAATTACGCCTGGTGCAGGGGATGGGGTTTCAGTTTCAGTTCCTGGGGAAGGTGATGGAGTTGGAGTTTGAACTGGGGCCGGAACTGGAGAAGGAGACGACGGAGATGGTGCCGGAGTCGGTGTCGCCACAGAGGGTGCTGGTGTTGGGGTGGCGGTGGGTGAGACCTTTGGTGCGCCTGCTGGAGCTTGTGCCATGCATGATATGGTGAAGAGGGCTAAGAGAATCAGCAGCTTAAAACCTGATGAAGAACCCATTGTTTTCTAGAAAGAGATTATTTTTGCTTTGAAGTGAAGAAAGTTTATGAAAGTTTCAAATTGAGAGGAAAAGAAGAGTATGAAGCCAAGCGATATAAAAAGGAGAAATATTTGGTCGAAAAGGTTTACATGTATAAATAAAATAAACCTGAATATACAAGTGGGTTGGGCTATGGTGAAAGGTGAGGGTGAGGGGAATGAAAAAATGACTTTTGGGTTCAAATAGGAGCTAAATTTAGAGCCAACATATGTATTTAAATTTAATTTTTAAAAGGTTTTAAAATTTCGTGTAAGTTGAATTTCTCCATTTATAAAATAATAATGATACATGTAAAATATTTTATTGTGAAAATCTCTAGTTGAAAATGTATTTTAGAAAAAAAAAAATTAGAGAATAGTAGACAAATAGTGACTTAATGGGTAAAAAAAGACCCAAGATTTCATGGTCTTGAAATTGGAACCCAAAATTGTATTATACATTGATTCATATTATTTTATAAAATTAAATTTATTAGCTTAAAACTTACCAACAAAACAGCAAAAAAAATTTAACATTTAAAACATTTATACTATATTATAATAATAATAATGTCGAAATTGTTCTAAACAATCACTTAAATACTACTCGCATTGTATTTTTGACGCATAAATATTAATAAAATTTGCATAATCTAGCTGTTCAACTATTTCTTTCTTAATTTGTAATTGAAAAAAGGTTTGAAAGATGAGTAAAACCACTGCACCCGAAAATAGTTGACATTTCGGGTGACCGACCCTCACATTGCACACGGGTCCCGCGTGAATAAAATAATGCCGATCCCCCGAGGTGTGTGTTCGGCCATTCCCTATGTTCTTGTAGCATGATTCTTGAAAGATTGGATTAGAATTAAGTGTAGTTTCTTGCCACCCTTATAAAAATTAGCTTTTGCATCTCGCAGGAGGAAAACTAACATTTATAGAACTATATTTAAAGGGCATAATATATAAATAAAGCTAAAAGTTAGGGATGCAAATTTTGAGTAAAAGAACATATAAACTATTTAAGGAATCAAATTCATAAATAAATAAATATTTTCCCATACAACTTGGAGTGCGACCTTGTGCATCATTTTTATTCACACAACTTTAAAGTATTTTTATTCTCGTTAATCTTTCTTGACTTGACTTTGACGTTATTATCTGCTAAACTACCAATTACGAATAAAGCTAGTAACGAGGATTCTATTTGGTTGAATCTCCTAATAAAATATAAGAATTTTACAACCCGTCTTGAACTTTGATTGAAGCAAAAAGACATACATTAATTAAAATTTTATGAATAGAAAGTTAAAATTTAGACTTCGTCTCTTTGAATTTCAAAATATCATAGACAAGTAAATTTGGGACCGACTGAATGATCAATGATACTCAACTATAATTCAATTACAGGTAAAAATGATATAGAAAATATAAATAATCTTCATTGAATAAAATTTTCTTGCAGAACACTCGTGAATAAAAGAAAATTTAACCAAGAATTGGTTGTACTAATCGAATAATCTCAACTATTTCTTTGGGACATGTGGTAGATACTAATTGGTTCATTTTATTTCAAAGGCGCATCCAATTACCGTGTATAAAATTGAATTAAGCCCTGCGTACGAGGCTTAATTTCACAGGGGCCTTACAAGCCCCTCACTTTACACAGTGCCCCACCCCAATGTATTTTAAAAAAATAATAATAATAAAATAAAAAAAATAAAAAAAAAATAATAATAAAATAAAAAAAAAATATATATATATATACATATATATATATATATATATGGCCCCACCTCATATGTGTTATGTGGCAGGGACTTGTGAAGTAGCAGGCCATGTATGTGTAGCATGATTCTAAAAAATTATAGTGGTTAGTAATTGCAAAATGATTGGGGACAGAGAAAGATATATATTAAAGTAAATAAATTAAGCTGTAATGGGAAACAGCCAGCATCTTTATTTTTAACAAAACTTGTCTAAAATTCTCAAACACTTTCATGTCCTGTCGAGACCCCACGATCTTATTACTAACAAGAAAGAGGAATCAGAATCCTATGGATGGCAGTGGGCGGGGTGGGGGTGCTGCATCCTCGTACCGTATATTTTATTTTTATAAATTCTAGAGTAATTTGAATATTGGTCTGATGAGTTTAGTGTGCGTTGATTGCGGGCAAGAAATTTATATAAAAAGAAAGAAATTATTAATTCAATGTGTTTGATTAATTTAATTTTCAACTTAAAAAATATTATATTTGTTCATTTTTTATTGATGAATAGATGAAAGAGTGAGGTTTGATGAGAGAGAAACGTAAAGTGAATTACTTGGAAAATAAAAACCAGTCCTTCCTAAATAAAATGTTTGCCTTGTTTCCGAGAAAAATATGGTCACGTGACCAAAAGTTAGAAAATATTTTTCATAGAAAAAATTATCAATTAAATACCTCCAAAAGTAAACTTAAGTGGAAAAATGACATTTTCTATGGAAAATGAAATTAATCGAACACTCTTTTAGGGTAATCGATTCAAGTTTGGGTAAAAAAAAATTAAACTGAGATGAGTTTAAGCAATTTTTTGTATTTAAATAATTAGATAGTCAAGGTAAGACAAAATGGGACATAACGAGATTAAGGGTCCATTTGATTGCAATGGTGGAAAGAAAATGATTTTCAGGGAAAATAATTGTCTAGAAAATATTTTGTAGGTAATTGTTAATTAAATATGTTTGATTGGTATAAAAAAAAAAAATCAGCAGCTTGGAAAACAGTTTTTCCCACCAAAAAGGTGGGAAAACATTTTCAGCCAAAAGCAAGAAAATGGGCGCGGGGGTTGGCTGCTGGGAAAAAATTTCCTTGGAAAAAAAGTGGCTATCAAACAGGCCAAAAGCAAGAAAATGGAAATTCCATTTTCCATGGAAAATATGTGCTGTCAAACACAGCCTAAAATATTTTTGGGTCAAATTACCATAAATATGATTAAATAAACAATTTAAGCCATTTTTTGATCCTCACTATTCTCAAAATACATTTTTCACAATCTTCTTTTCAACCACACATTTTTCAATAAAATAATATTACACGAAAATTTAAAATTTTCTTTATTTTTTAATCATATATTCTCTATCAATCTACTATTTTAAAATGTATTCTTAATAAAAAAAAATGAGGCTCAAACATGCGCTAAATTAGAAAAGATTAGACAAATGACATAAGTTTAGATAAAGTTAACAATGCCCCCTACCATAGAACTTACTCGACTCTATGTGAAGTTTCGACATGACAAGTTTATTTACCTTCGCGTTTGGTGAGACATTTTCCTAACAAATATATCAAAGCATATGGTTCAAACTTTGGAATTGTGCAAAAACAATGAGAAGATCAAAGTTTGAGGTGGAACTGCGAGCATCAATGTCGATTTGGGTGATCGAGTTACACACGAGTATAGATTTGGTGATTGAGTTATACCAATTGAGTGACACAAAAGTGTAGTTGTGATGATCGAGTTCAATAGATGTGTTGTGCCGACTGAGTCATGCGTGGCGAAGGTATTACACTATTGTTAAAGGTAAAAGAAAATTGAAGTTTACAGTATAAGAAGCCAATTGAAAAGTTTGAATTTTCTTTTGTCAATGGTGGCATCCACCAATAAAAGAGTACGATGATGGGTATCTAAGTGTGCCGTGATTGAGAAATTTCAAGTTAAGGTGAAGATTGTTGGGTTTGTCCCAATTATGAAAGAATTTAATTATGGAAAGGAAAATGAATTCTTCTTTTACAATAAAATGGAGAAAGAAAAGATTAAGTTAAAAAAAAATCTTATGGTAGAATGAGATAATATTCATATAGGAGAAGGAAACTTATCGTTCAAGGGTTCAATACATTCATGATATTACATTGAGAATAATTGCACTTGGCATCAAGGTGACGTGAATTTAAGAGGAGAATTATGCGTATTCCTAATTGTGTAAGTTTAGAGAAAGAAACTAGAGAAAGTTGTACGTGCATGTTCGCAAGAGCGTACGTTGAGCGTTCTAGACTTTTATGAGAGAATTTGTGAAAATGAGGAGAACATTATTGTTAGAATTTCGGTTTGACCCAAATTCTATTTGGTTCTATTTGGAAGATAATTGGAAATTCTAATTAAAGTCGACTTAAGAAGAATTCTATTTGAAATGCTATTTTTGAATCCTATTCAAAGTCTATTTAGCAAACTCTAGTTGAAATTTTATTTTGAAACCCAATTGGGAATTGAAATTTGTGTTGAACTTGAATAGATCAAGATATGGACTAGGGATTATGCTCTCAAACGCCCAAAGCAATGAAGTTGGTGCCCAGTCGGACGCTCGAGCCCATGTTCATTCGGCCTAGGCCCATTTTCGCGTTTTACACGCATTTTCAGCATTCTACATCATCAAAACTAGGGTAATGAATGTCCCATATTTGTTCCCTATATATGTTTGACTCTTCTCTACAAGTTAGATATGTTAATTAATCTCATTACTAGTTAGACAAATTATAAACACAAAATCATTGTATTCTTTCTCTATATTTTAGTGAAATCTCATTTACTCTGTAAATTATTTTGTTATTGTATTCTTATGATCAATTACTTCATATTGTGCAATATTTTCTTTTCTCATATATTATTACAACAAATTGATATCAGAGCAATCCAGTATCTTCTTCGTTGTTTATAACAATTGGTATCAAAGCTAAGATTTTATTAATAGGGAGATTTTGATTTTAGGATTGCAATCATGAAGTTTGATATTCCGATATTAAATCGCGGTACAAGATTTTCATTATGACAAATTAGGATGTGAGTAGTGCTCGCTTATATGGAATTGATTTTGTTGTGTTTTTTGCCCGCTTCATATTTGTTATTTAGAGACACGATTTTATATTATCGTGATACTCTCACCATTGAAGAAGCATATAATGATCTATTTTCAAAGGAAAAGATGAAGCATATTATTGAGGTTCATGGAAATGGTCTTGTTCTTGATGGTGGTTATGCAAAGGGCAAATTAAGGTCCAACTTTAAAATTTATTGCAAGAATTCAGGTACTTAATTAAGGATTGCTATAAGTTGCAAAATAGAGAAAATTTGGCAGCAACTTTTCAGAAGCGAAAGCAATTAGATACTTTAGGTGAAGCCATTGTTGCAAAAACTTCTCACAGCGATGGAGAAGTTTTACTTATTTCTGAAACTTGACAAGGATTGAATTATTGATACAACTTGCATTTTTCATGTGTCCCAATCAGGATTCGTTTTCAACATATGAAACAATTTCTAATAGTGTTGTGGTAATGAGAATTAATACATCTTGTAGGATAGCTGGTATTAGCCGGGTTAGAATAAAAATGTTTGATGGGACGATTATAATACTTGATATAGTGAGACACATTTCAAATTTGAAGATAAATCTTATCTCCTTGAGTACTCTTGATTCAAATATAAGTACACTGGTGAATGTGGAGTCCTGAAAGTTTGTTAAGGAGCCCATGTTCTGTTATATGTCTTACAGTATTATACATAATTTTTGATCAATCAGCATATTTTAAGAACTTAGGTAGATTTGAAGTTGAATTATGTACCGTTACAGTCTAGTTTGAGTCTTATATTCGAATTCCCGATAGAAATATTTGAATGTCATATATGGAAGTTGTTAAACAATCCAAAGAAATAAAGAAAAAGAAGATGAGGCTAGGGTTTCATTGATTCTGCATAATGCAATTGAATACAAAAAGATAATTTAAGCTAAATACAAAGAGACTATATATAAACTAAACAAATGAAACAGAAAAAACTATTTTACCCTTAATAAATAATAAAACAAAATAACCCTATATTTCTTAACTTCTCCCTTCAAACTCACGATGCGACAGCTACAAGTATCAAGAGTTTGCCAACTAGAAAACGAAAACGGGAAATAGAATGCGACTTGGTAAAGAAATCTATAAGCTGCAAAGAAAAAGAAACAAATGGCAAAATAATTGTGCCATGCTTGAGATGATGACGAGTAAGGTGACAATCGATCTCAATGTGCTTAGTTCGTTCATGAAAAATCGAGTTGTGAGCAATTTGAATAGAACTCTGGTTATCACAATACATAGGAGTGTGATGAGAAGGAAAAACTCCCATATCTGCAAGTAACCAAACAATCTCTTTGGTAGTAGATGTCATAGCACGATATTCTACTTCAGTTGAAAATTGAGAAACAATATATTGTTTCTTGCTCTTCCAAGAAATAAGAAAATCTCCCAAAAAGATACATAAACCAGTAACAGACTTGCGATCTATGGGATCGCTGTCATGATCAGCATCAGAATATGCACGCAACTCCAAGGAAGATGTGGATGGAAATAAAAGATTTTGAAAGACTGTACCCTGAAGATACCGCAAAATACGAAGAACATCTGCCCAATAAACTATAGTAGGAGAAGCAACAAACTAACTAACGGTATAAAGTATGATCCGATAAAGGTAAACCATCAGAAGAAAAATACTTTGCATTAACCTCAATGGGAGTATCAACAGTCTTATTGTCAATAAGTCTAGCCCGCTCAAGAATATCTGCAACATATTTCGACTGAGAAAGAAGATAACCTCTAGGTGAGCAGACTACCTCAATACTCAAGAAATATCGTAGAGAACCCAAATCCTTCATTTCAAACTATCTAGTTAACTATGTCTTCAAAAATGAAATACTATCAATATTATCACCAGTAATAATCACGTCATCAACATATAAAGATAGAATGATATGACCTGCATCAGTATACTTAACAAAAAGAGCAGAATCATGACTACTAGAAGTAAATCCAAGGAAGAGATTACAAAAGAAAATTTCTCAAACCAAGTACGAGGTGCTTGTTTGAGACCATATAACGCTTTCTTAAGCTTGCAAACATACCCAAAATCATGTGAAACACCAGGAGGGGGTGCCATATAAACTTCTTCTTGAAGATCTCCATTCAAGAAATGCATTTTTAACATCAAGTTGAGAGATACGCCATTGACGAACCGAAACTACTGCAATAAGAGTACAAATAGTAATCATTTTTGCAACAGGAGCAAATATCTCCTCATTATCTATACCATACTGTTGAGAATATCCTTTCGCAACCAATCTAGTTTTATATCGCTCAATTGATCCATCAGAATTAGTTTTGATTTTATACACCCAAAGACAACCTACAACACTCTTACCAAGAGGCAGAGGAACCAAATTCCAAGTACCAGTCTTATGCAAAGTAGAAGGTTCATCATCCATAACTTGCTGCCAAAGAAGATCAAGAATTGCCTATTTATAGGAAGATGGCTCAGAGAGACAATCAATAGAAGCTAAAAAGGAAGTAAAAGATGAAGAATAACAAGAATAAGCAAAATCGGGTAACTTTGTAGACTTACGAATGCGTGACGTAGAGGTGGATCCATAGTCTCAGACGAATTTTGAGGGACCATAGGAGAAGAGGGATCTTCAGGTGTACCGCAGAGTAAAGTGTCAGTGCATGCAGAATGATCAGTACGAAGTGGTTGTAAAGATAATGGGGAGAGAACATGAGAATGGGTATTTGAAGTACTAGGAACCTCAGATGACAAACTATCAGAATCGTCAGAAAAAGGATCTATACAAATAAGATCAGATCTAGTCGAATTATTATTTGTGGATGGAATAGAAAAGAAAGGTATATGCTCGAGAAAGACAACATGACGAGACACATAAAGTTTCTGAGTTATTGGATCAAAACAACGATACCCCTTTTTACCTTCACCATAACCAAAAAAGACACAAATAGCAGATCGAGATGACAACTTGCTGCATTCTAAATGAGGACGAAGAACGAAACAAGTACAACCAAAAACTCTAAAGAAAGAATAATCAGGGCCATATCCATACAACCTTTCGAAAGGAGAAAAACCTGAAATATGAGAAAATGAAATTGTATTAATCAAACCTACAGTAGTAAGAACAGCTTCATCCCAAAACACACTAGGAACAGAAGCAGACAACAAGAGAGAACGAGCAGTTTCAACAATGTACCTATGTTTTCTTTCAGCAACACCATTTTGCTCAGGAGTACCTGTACACGAAATTTGGTGAATAGTTCTATCTGAGGCAAGTAGCTCAAAAAATTTATTAGAAGTGTATTCCCCACCCAAATCACACCTAAAACATGTGATAATAGCAGAATGTTGAGTTTTGACAAGAGCATGAAAGGTTGTGTATATCTCAAAGAATTCAGAACGATATTTCATTAAATAAACACAACAACAACGAGTATGATCATCAATAAAAGAATCATAATATTGAGACCCTCCTTTTGTGGCAACAGGAGAAGGCTCACATACATCAGAATGAATCAAATCAAATGGAAAGGAAGAAACAGAAATACTTCGATTAAAAGGTAAAGTTGAAAATTTTGCCAGTTTACATTCACTACAATTAGAAATATCACAAGGTTGTAGATTTCCTAAAGCCCCTGTAGAAGCCAAAAATCTCAAACGAGAAGACGAAACATGACCTAGGTGAAAATACCATAAATAAAAACTAGAAGAAGAAGGACTCAAACGAGAAGAAGATAAATCAACACTAGTAGCAGCAGCAATTGGAACTTTTAACTCATCTAAAATATATAGCCCCCTTCCTATGGCCTGTCCTGATCAGCTTCTGAGACTGCAGATCCTGCACATAATAAGACGAAGAGGAAAATGTGACTAAATTACCACAATCACATAACTGACCAACAGAAGCAAGATTTAATATGAATTTTGGAATATGGTAAACATTAAGAAGAGACAAATGATGTGTGACAACAGAACCAACACCTGCTAAAAGCATACGAGTGGCATCAGCAGTCATGATAGGAATAGAAGACGAAGGAGACATAGAAGCAAAAGATGAAGAATCTGGAGACATATGATGTGAAGCACCAGAATCCAAAACCCATACAGAAAGTGAAAGACCTGAAGAACTATGAGGCAACTAACCTACGGAAGAAGAAACAGACATAACTTGTGGCTGTAAGGAGAAAAACTTCTAAAATTGTTCAACCAGAGTAATAGGATCAGTGAAAGGACCTGATAAAACTATTGTTGTAATAACCCTGAGGTGGTCTATGAGCATTCGATTGTGATTGGTTGCCAGGTTTCCAAGCTTGAGATTGCTGTTGCGATTGATTCTGCTGTCTCAAATTAGGACATTGAGCGTTCTAATGACCTTTCTGCTTATAGAAACTACACTCATTTGGGCCAACCCTTGCAAAAAACTTATTCTGATTATGAGAGAGTGACTTAGAAGGCACTATTAATACAGAAGGATTAGAAGTAGAAAGAATTATCTTTTCAGAATAAGACGTAAGACGTATTTCTTCAGCCAATAACTCACTGACAATTGAGTCAATAGAAGGAAGTAGAGAACGATGAAAAATTGAACATCTAAGTCCTTCAAAACTACTGCGAAGTGCCATTAAAAATTGTATCAACCGTTGCTACTCTCTACGAGCAATATAGGCACCACATGCCTTTAATTCTGTCGATTCTGTAAGAGCCAATTGATCCCAAAGATCTGTCATAGCAGAATAAAACTCCTGAATACTCATATTCTTCTGCTGAAGAGCTCGTATGTCATTCTCCAATTGATACTGCTTTGCAAAATTTGATTGAGTGAATAACCTTTGTAGATGATCCCAAACCTCCTTTGTTGTCTCATACTTCACCAACTGTGTACCTATGGAATGCTTAATAGAATTGTTAATCCAAGTAATAATTTTTACATTATTTGCTTCCCAGGCATCTATCAAAGCAGCATAACCCTCATCAATATTCTTAGGTTTCACCGAAGTTCCACTAACATATCCCCACATCTTTTTACCCTTAAGAAAAATTTTCATCACGTAACTCCAATACGAATATTCTTTCCATCCAACCTCACAGACTGAAGCGAATTGTCTCTTTCAATAGCCATAATAAAAAAATAAGGAAAATCAAATCGCAAAAGAAAGGAAAACGAAATACCAGATTGCAGAAATTGAATGAAAACCCTCTTGAAATCGTCTCTTTTCTAAAAAAAAATGCAATTGGATCCACAAAAGCTCTGTTTGAGATTAAGCTTCGTCCCATAAAAACTTAGCTCTGATACCATGTTAAACAATCTAAAGAAATAAAGAAAAAGAATATGAGACTAGTGTTTCATTGATTCTGCATAATGCAATTGAATACAAAAAGATAATTTAATAGAAATACAAAGAGACTATATATAGGCTAAACAAAGGAAACTGAAAAGACCATTCTACCCTTAATAAACAATAAAATAAAATAACTCTATATTTCTTAACAGAAGTATGTCTAATTTTTCTCGGGAAAGATTGTCACATAAATTAGGATAATTGATTGTCACAAAGATCATGAAGTGGAACTAATATGAGAATCCTATAGTTAAATAGATTAATGGGTGGATTCTTTGTATTTTTCTCATCTTCAAATTAATTTCCAAAGCCACCGATGAATAATTTTTAGCTTATTTCATATATTAGTTAATTTAGAGTATATAATAAATAAACCAATGAGTAATCAATTGCTTACCCTTGGTTTATTTCATATATTTACTCTAACTTAATTTCAAATCTTTATTTATTCTTTGTCTCAACCTTCAACGCATTTTTTTTTTTTTTTTGACTATAAGTAGGCGGTTTGAGGCTTAACAAGCCTGTAGCAAAACCCCAACTTTAAAGGTTGATACTAAACTTTTGAATGAATGACTTACTTCCATTTGTTTGTATTGATATCTATTTATAGGACTTTACAGGTTATTGAATTGAGTAAATAAAGGAGTATAACTAGAGATAAACAACACTAACTAAATATTATAATTTTATCTCAGATTTTTAACTAATTCAACTGAATGAGAATAATCTACAGAATTCAGGAAATTTGTTAGAACCATGCTATAATGTTAGAATAATTGATATAATAGTTGACATAATGTCACATAGTACCCTATCATTGGACTGTTTAAAACACTGTCATCTTTTCCATCAATCACCTTACGTCACTTAGGATTCTGGTACTGCTTTCTTCAGGCTAAGTGGTTTAATTCGATCTGTTATTGACAATTGATATGTCATCTTCCATTAGCAATCACTCTAACAGATAATTGGGATGACACTAGACCAAAGTTCTGGCAAGATAACTGGTAAAAGTGACACAATTATTAACATGCTTGCTATCACGCATAGAGACGTGATAATTACAAGAACAATCATACTATATGTACATCTTTGTTGGCATTCAGTTTGACATGTTAACTTTTTACACATTGATTTTAATAATACTTTAAACAATCGATGGCATAGATTTTGACAACACAAAGTGTCAAACTGAATGTACACCAAGTGTATACAACTAGTTTAATCCTTACAAGAATTAGTTTTTGATTTTTACTACAATGCCTTCTAAAATCTAACAAATGAACTGAAGAATAAATACCCGAAAGTTTCGAGATTAATTGAGGGGATTGACCCATGACGTGGTACATAAGATGAATTGATCAGGGCATGCTCCGAGTCTGGAAACGTTTCTTACAAAGATGCTTATAGTTACTTTAATGGTCCGAGTTGGCTGGTGGATTGGATAAAAAGATTTAGACTCTATTTGTAACACCTCTTCCAGTGAGGCTCCAGTATGACTACGTGGAAGCTAGATGTCAAGCGATCCATGGCCCACATTTTACATCATTATGTCCATGTGGCAATTTGGCCGAATAATCATGAAGAAGCCAAACTTGGATGGAAGGCCAATCCCTTACGGCTGAGGCGAAGCAAGTAGATCTTTCGTACAAAATCTTTCATTTATGATTGATGTGACAACACACTACAACAGCCACTCTATCAGATCAAAAAGTCAAGTCTATGCCAAGGCGCCTCGGCCACTAGGAAGAGGCCACGTGTCTCTTCATCCAACGGTTCTTACTCATCTCTTTCTACTAAAAAAATTTACACATTGCACCATTCAAATGTAATGCAGGTTTAAGCTCTCAACATATAACTTTTATAATCTCTCTTTACTCTTTATAATCCCGGAGTTTGAACCCTTTTCACATAAAGGGGCTCACGTTTTAAACATGTCCCGTACTTAAATACATAGTTAAACGTAGATTGACTTGACTATCTGAGTGTTCACGATCGCCTCCATCACCGTCGAAGATTGGCCACGTGCTATTTGTCCTAGTGTGTAGGAAAGACTACGTGGATGTAAGAGAAGCTGAGATCTGTTGGCCACACCACCTCTACAAAAAATAAGGTAAACACTATTAATTCTTCCATTTTGGCTTATTTTGCATGGTTGTCTTTCAACTGATGATTTTTGTCTTCAAGGATGGTATGTGACTCCTTAGTGTCCATTGTGCAGCAAAGCATCGAAAAATATTAGTCATTTGTTTCTCATGTGAGACAAACTACATATAATTTTCCCTCCAAGTACTATGTTTCATATGTATGAAACATTTGAACTTCCCAGTTTTATGCGTATGAAACTGCCTTTGTAAACTCCTTTTAAGTCATCAACTTTGAACTTCAATTTCTCATTCACTCAATTATCATTTTTGACAAGTAAATATATGATTTTAATAAACTCACGGAGGAGAATACGAATCAACTTCGATCTTCCAAAATGATCAAACAGGTCCCACTCAAAATTATGCCAAAATAGCCCCCATTAAAACATTTTTTCCAATAATCCCCCACATGAATGAAAATTGGGAGCGACACGGAAATAGGAGATATAAAAACTTGGTGATATACTTCAACGGTTAAGACAAACAGAGGATAGGTAGGTATTACCCTTTGAACCTTTTTTGTGAAAACATATTTACTTTAAAATGCGCTGCCTTTGAATTTTTCTGCCATTTATGTAAACGATAATATATTCCACATAGGATTCTTCGTAACACAATTCAGTTCTCATTATTATATTCGTTTATGATCTGGAACATATTCCTGGTTCTGCGAGAGTTCCTAAGAATTTAGCCTCACACAATTTTCTTAAAAGCGATCACACTTCTCTCTCACATTGGTGATTTCTTAATACAAGTAACCCACATTATTTCGCTCGAATTTCGATACATAAGAATTATTAAAAGCCTATTATCTATCTTTCGTCCTTACGGGCATTACTGCAGTATCATAGGAATGTAGTATTATCCCTCACAGTGATTCAACTAAGTCTTTACGATTAGATTATCCTTTTGAATCTGGATCTTTGGTTCTCCAGTCAAATAGGTTGGGTTTCCTTTGTATTGATTTATTCATTCAAGGGCTTAAGTCCCATTTCTTTTTATGTTGTTCCAATTAACTCACTATTTAACCATTTGATTAGCGGATCCACAATGTTATCATTTGACCTTACAAAGTCAATAAAGATAACTTTAGTTGAGAGTAGTTGTCTTATGGTATTATATCTACGACGTATATATCTAGACTTACCATTACAAGTGACTCTGTATCTCATTAAATATAGTTAGTTATCACAATCGATTCATTTAATAGACACAAATTGTCACCAACTAAAAAATCATCTCATGAAGCCATATGCTTTTGACTAGGTCTATCTAAAGATATATCATCTGTCAATTAATAATATGGTTAGAGGGTTTCTGACATATGATTGCACTTGCACTATTCAAACATTTTTACTAGGGGATTTCGAATTATGGTAGTCAATTTACAATTAAACATGTATCAACTATAATACAGTTCAACTTCGGAATATTCTTCAAATATTCCAACACTTATTATTGCATATCCAATACAAATGCAATAATTTTTCATCGCATTTATCCTCTTTGACTGAAATTGCATCGTGTTTATGTGAACCATCCTTATACTTCTAAAATTAGTATAAGGGCTTTCTACATTTTCTCATTTATAGAATTTTTTTCTTGTAATATAAGTTACCCCCACAATTCCTCAATTAAAAATGTATGTGCAACTAGTAATGTTGCACCCACAAGTCTTGAACTTCTCCAGAATTTTGTCCACATAATGTGACTAGTTTATAACGAATTCATTTGACGTTCCAAGTATCACATCAGCTAACCCCGTATCTTTCCTGTCAAACTTAACATATTTTTAGTGAATTTATTTATTTTATCGTCGCTACTAACAATAAGCACGTCATCAACATAAAGACATAAAATGACATAACCATTTTCAATGTCTTTGACGTATACGCATTTGTCACACTCGTTGATCTTAAATCCACATTCTATCATGACATTGTCAAACTTTTCATGACATTATTTTGGGTACTTGTTTCAAACCATACAATGATTTCACTAATTTACATACTTTCTTTTATTGCTCTGGTGATGAAAAACCCTCAAGTTGTTCCATGTAGATTTTTTCTTCTAAATCTCCATCCCGAAAGGTAGTTTTAACGTCCGTTTGATGTACTTCAAGATTTCGCAGAGCGACAATCGCAAGTATTATCCTGATCGATGTTATTCTCGTCTCGTCACTAGAGAATATGTATCAAAATAATCAAAGCATTCTCATTGTCCGTAACATTTTAGCACTAGTCTAGCATTATACTTCTCGATAGTTCCATTTGCTTTCATTTTCCTTATAAAAATTCATTTATAGTCTAGTGGTTTACTTTTCGAAGGAAGATCCACTAGCTCTTATGTATGATTTTGTAAAATAGAATCTATTTCACTTTTAATGGCCTCTTCCTGTTGAGGTCTCTCTGAAGAGTGCACAGCTTCTTGGAGGTTCACTTTTCAGCATATAAATTAGAAAATCAAGACTATAAAATTTTTTTTGTTCTTTTCTCTTTTGATGCGTCTTGGTTTAATTTCAGCCTCCTCTTTTAGTTCTTGGTCCGGACTATTTCTAATCATAGTCTTACGTATCCGTTTAGAAGAGGTTGCTTTCTCTTTGGTTTTGTATGAAAACACATGTTCAAAGAATGAAACATTTCTTAATTTCATTATCGTATTTTTGTGAATCCTTGAGATTTTAGACTTATAACAAGAAACTGATAAGCACTACTATTATGAGCATAACCAATAAAAATAAAATCCACCTCACAATTTTAAGTATTTATAGGAAGATTTTCTTCCTTTTCATAACTCATAGATAATCTTTTTTTTTTTCGTTTTTTTAGGGCACTTTATTTAAAAGGTAATTTGCTGATAACCTAATTTTCCCCCATGTTTACTCAGAACTAACATTGCATTTATCATACCTTGAACTTTTCATATAAGTTTGCAAACATTAATGATAACCCCCCACAATTTTGGGTTATACTTAAACTTAGAGTTCATGAACTCTTTTTAAAGTTCAATTAATTTATCAAATAGACAATGTCTATATCAAATAATTAAAAACAACAATGCTTTGTGAAAGTCCAAGTACTTTAAAATTCGTGGTCATCAACTTACAAATGAAAACCCACCTTCATTCAAAATTGCATCCCATAATGTACTTTAATCAAACTATCTTTAATTTGAACATACAAATTGACCAAAGTCAAAACATGGACCAACAATGCTTTCAAAGCGCAGACCAGAAATTAAATCCATTTACGATTCTCTTGTCCTCGATCTCCTCTTTCATGCCATACATTATATAATTTTTTTTATTTTCATTTTTGCTTTGTTGTCGCACATTTTGCATTTAAATTTCGTATCTTATTGTCTAGGTGTTGAACCATGATATAATAGGGGAAATTTGCTTTGTGTTCGACTAATTTGTTCTTTTACTCTATCTTTATATACAAGTAATTATGTATTTTTTTCCATAAAAAATTTGTAGCCCCAGCTTGGAGTCTATGCATGTTAAGGCTCTATCTAAGCCTGGACGAGGGAGTAGCAATTGGCTGCCACTCTCATATGAAATGCCAATCGTCTCTGTCGAAATAGGATAAATTGAATATTATGAGGGAATTGAAGTTACATCTCTTTGTCATTTTCATCATGGGAGAAAACTTTGCACAGAGTTCTATTACTACTAATGAGTAGCTCCGAAATTTCTTATGGATGCAGACATCCCAAGAAATTCAATGTTATAGTTCTTCATTATCTACATATGGCCTTTTTTCCTATGTGCTCGATTTTGTGACCAATAATTGACGTCTATTTGGCAGAACATGTAAGAAGAGAAAGGCAAACAAAAACTTATTAATCGATTGAACATATCACTTCCGTTTCACCCGATTAGACACGAAATATGTAGATAAAAATATAATTTGACCAATTTAAAAGCAATTATAAGTTTTTCCAAACATGGACTGAGAATTGCCAAATTCTCGTGTACAATTTCTTGAAATGTACCTTTTGCGGGCCTAATTAAGAGGCCTTAAATTACTATAGGTTAGTTTGTCAAATAAAAATTGGAAAGTTAAGCTGTGCCTATCAAAGGCAGCACATGACAAAGATTCGAATTCGATGGGATTGAATTGAACGTATGCTTTCTCGACACATAGTATCCCTTTCGCAAAAGAAAAAGCACAGCGCTATCTTTCCATTCTGTGGAGTAAAGCACTTTTGATGATTTCACAAAGTTGATGTCATAGTAGAAGCGTTTTCTTCGAAGACAGAATTTAAATAAATATTATTTAGATAAAATAATTTATCATAAAGATCTTGAGTTTGAATTTTGGATAATATATGTATGCCGTACAAGGTTTTTCTTTTTGCTTCAGCCTCTTTTACAAAAGTTTTCTAAAGAAGCATCTTGGATAACTTCAGCCTCTTTTAGAAAAGCTTTCTAAGGAAGCATCTTGGATAACTTCAGCTAAAAACTTCTTTAACTGAACGAAACATTTTTAGAAAATTATCTTGAGATGCCCTAAAGTAACTATTAGGGTCCGTTTGATTACTTTAAATTCCATGGAAAATACGATATCCAAAGAATTCAATTTCTACTTTAATTATTTGATACGAAAGTGGAAATAAAGTTCGAATTCCAAAGTAAAACCACTTGAACCTTTTTTTTTTTTGGTCAATTTCATGGAAAATGCATTCTTATGAGGTACTTTGATTTTTATTTTCCAACTTACATAGAATTGGAAAATTTTTTCACTTTTGCCAATCAAATGAACCCTTAATTCAAAAAGTAACTTTTGAATTTTAAAAATCCTGTCAAATGTTTGGGAGGGATTAAATTTTTCTACAGTAAATCAATTTTCATTTTCAACCACACATTCTTCAATAAAATAATATTTTCCATTACATCAATAATTTTTTCTTCTTTTTCAACCACGCATTTCCCATCATACCACTATTCAAAATCAATTTTTTCCCAAAAATCTCTCCCAAACAAACTCTATATATAAATTAAACAATAAAGTGATTCATATTCTGTCAACATGGTACAATATTATTCTTCTTCTCTCTCTCTCTCTCTCTCTCTATCCGAAGTCTATTTCATCTTATTTAATCATCCATAGCATCAACTTATTTTTCTGAATATATCTACTCATGGCTGAGAAGGTAAGAATATTTTTAAGCTCTGTGTTTATGTCTACTTCTATTTTATGAACATGGCTTAGGATTTTTCTTCACAAAATATTATTCATATTTCATTTTTGAAGCTACTGCTTTTGTCTTCCATTCAGTATCTTCATCAATTTTGTCCAATCAGGTTACTGTGATGGTGCTGAAGGTTGATCTCCAATGTGCTTCCTGCTACGAGAAAATTAAAACAATTGTTTGCAAAATTCCTCGTAAGTCTTTAAATTCGTCCATATTATGATTGAACAAGAACAAATATTATATATTTTCGTGTTTGGATAAGAACTGACTTATATTCTTGATGTAAAACTTATTGGAACAAAAGAAATTAGAGGGCAGATATATGATGTCAAGCAAAATACAGTGACGATCAATGTAGTATGCTGCAGCCCAAAAAAAATTCGTGATGAATTGTGCTGCAAAGGTGGAAAGGTTATCAAGAATATTGAAATAAAAGAGCCCGAAAGCCCTAAAACGCCCGACATGGAGCCCGGGAGGCCTAGAGTGTGTGTACGTCCACCATCGTCTCCACCACCGCCTCCACCATCGTCTCCACCATCGTCTCCACCACCGTCTCTACTACCGCCTCCACCACCAGTGAATGGGCCCGAGATTCGAATCACACTTGATCAACCGGCACGGACTTGTTGTGAACCATGTTCACAAGGTTATGGTGGGGGTCCATGCTACCATGGGTACCCAGCTCCGCCGTTGTGTTCCAACAGTTATTATGGTTATGGGTATGGGCGTGAGTGTAAATGTGGATGTGGTTGTGGTTGTGGTTGTGGAAGGGGTTGCCATCTGAGAAAGTGTGTTTGTTATATTGAAGAAAATCCCAGGACTGAATGCAAGATCATGTAACAAGTAATTTGTGATAGTTTTCCACTTTTTACTATGATTGGATTGTCATCTAATCTTCAATAAATTTGAGGTATTGGTCTAATACCTAGATGGTGAATAGGTGTCTTGGTACTATGAAAATCTCAGGACTGAATGCAAAATCATGTAACAAGTAATTTGTGATAGTTTTCCACTTTTTACTATGATTGGATTGTCATCTAATCTTCAATAAATTTGAGGTATTGGTCTAATACCTAGATGGTGAATAGGTGTCTTGGTACTATGAAAATCTCAGGACTGAATGCAAAATCATGTAACAAGTAATTTGTGATAGTTTTCCACTTTTTACTATGATTGGATTGTCATCTAATCTTCAATAAATTTGAGGTATTGGTCTAATACCTAGATGGTAAATAGGTGTCTTGGTACTATGTTTGTGGGTCATATGCTATGTGGGACATCCAACTTTGAGATGAGTTGTACCCGTGTCACTTTTCAATTTAATAAAATTAAGTCATGTAACTTCTACATCTAATTGTATCAAATTGAAGATGAATAGCATGAATGAAACTATGCTTAAAGTTCGGCGACTTTCAGTGCTTATATAGATTTGTCGGTTTGTTAAAGATTTTGATTGTATTCTTTGTTTATTTAGTTCATGTTTGGTGTAGATAAAAATTATATTTTTAGCACATTTTTATAAACGTTGTTAGAATATGTGGTTGAAAAATTATGGATCCTATAAGATATATTATTAAAATCAATTATTAATTTTGACTTGAATTCTAATCTAAATTTTAAATCGAATCAAAAGGGATCTTTATAGAGTTGTGTCACAAGCTGGGTCATATAATATTAAACCCATGTTTGGACTATATCAAAAGTTTATTGAAGTTTCAAGTCAAAGTCAATTATAAATTTTAACCAAACATTTCATCAATTTTTATCAAAATTTACCAAAAATTTAATTTTAATCTACACCAAACATGGGCTAATTTTACACAGTGATGTCAAAGGATGTGAGAAAGTTCGAGTCTAGCCAAATTTTCTCAATGACTTGGCGATTGTTTAATAAAACTTTGCTGAAATATTACAACTTGTCAAACTTCAATCTTTAACAAAATATTTCATAGGATCCACAACATTTATCAACTTTTATCAAATATGTATCATCTTTTATTTATCAAACAAGGACTTAATTTTGAAACACCTAACGGCTAGAATATATTTTTCATGGGAAACATGATTAAGGTGCTTTTTGATAAAGTTTTCGTTAAAAGTCTTAGTAAATTTTAATAAAAATTAACGTAATCTGTAACTGAAAAGTTGTGGATTCTATAAAATATATAGTTAAAATTAACTTTAGATTAAACTAAAATCAAAATTTAATTCCTCACCAAAAACATGCTAAAGATATTTCGTCGACCTTGTTTTTGTATACAAAGTACCATTTTTAATGAGCTTTTTTGTCTTTATTGTTGACGTTAATTTGGATTGAGAAAAATAAGTACAAAAAATGAAGACTTCCTAATCTTTTAGTGACAAGTGTGGCTGTAAATGAAATGCCAAGTGATTTCTTGAAAAATCACAACCTCTCACTTTATAAAATACGTGGTTAGAAGCAAAAAAATTGCTTTGGAAGAAACTAAAGTTCGGCAAACATAATAGAATATAATTAGCATGAGAAAATTCGTCTTAAGATTGTCTTACCTTTCAAAATTCCGTAAGCAGTGTCAAGGATTATTTTTTTTTTTTCTTTGGCAGTACCCTTGCCAACAGCCATGTAGGGGAACCAATAATCACCAGTTTGTTCCTTTTACGAATCTATTTTAAGTTTGTTAAACAATATAATAGCAAAATTATATAATATCTGTTATACTTGGAAAAGAACAAACTATTAGTGAACTGTATAGATAAAACAATAAATAAATTGATCGTCAAAAGAGAACAAATTTGCAAAACGATGCATTGGTAAACACAATGTCCTTAAAACAGATTTATCCCCTTACCGTAAGTGCTTAAGAATTTAGCGAGCTTCTACTTCCCAGGATACAAAGGAGAAACTGTAGAAATTTAGCAATGAATTTCTACATCGGCGAACTGAATATATATTTGAACAGAACACCAAGACTCTAGATGGAAACTGAAAATACTAAAAGATAGAAAAGCAGAAAACAGAAACTGAAAGTTGTATGTGCAGAAAGTATTTTCGTGTGTGTGGAGTGGACATGATTCAAAGGAGAAACCTGTAGAAATTTAAAATTGAATTTCTACATCAGCGAACTTAATATATGTTTGAACAGAACACCAAGACTCTAGACGGAAATTGAAAGTACTGAAAAATAGAAAACCAGAAAACAGAAACTGAAAGCTGTATAAATATGCAAAGAGTATTTTTGCTTGTGTTGAGTAGAAGAAAAATGGCTTGTTTAAGTAGGATGTAAAGTAGAATTAATCTCTCTATGTTGGAAAATAAACCAAATTAGTGATAACTGATGAATTTAATAATCATTTACTAAACTTTATTTAGTGTCTACAGGTATTCCAATAACTTATTGAATAAGTTGAAGAGTCTTTTGTTTCATCTGCAGTAATTTTTTAAGGTAATAGAATTGAGCATTTTTGATAATATACTTCTCAATTTTCTTGCCTTCAATCTATAAATATGCCATTAACTCCAAATTATATTGGCAATAAAATTGAAGTTTCAATAGTTTTAGAATATCATAAGTTAGTTAGAGAAAGCAAAACGTGAACACTTGTAAGGGGCCAATTTTTGGTTCATTCGGTCCTACTTTTGTGTGCGCTAGACGCGCTCGCACACAAGTTCAAGGTCCGATGTGCACTTTCGATCCTTGATTTGTATCCCCCCCCCCCAGTGAATGCACATGGAGAGAGTCTCTATGCCACACATGATTATACACTTCCAAAGTGTTACCATATATAAGGTGGTCATTGCTTTTATAATTTTCCTACGTGTGACAAATTACATATAGTTTTCCATCCAAGCACCATGTTTCATACGTATGAAATATTTGAACTTCCCAGTTTCTTGAGTATGAAATTGCCTTTTCAAACTCCTTTTAGGTCATCAAATTTGAGCTTCAAGTTTTCATTCACATGATTATCATTTTTGACAAGTAAACATATGATTTTGATGTTCTCACGAAAGAGTACATGAATCAACTTCAATCTTCCAAACTGAACGAATGAGTCCCAAACAAAATTATACCAATACAGCCCCATTAAAACCATTTTTTTCCCAACACAAATTTCCCTGCTGAACTTCTGGGTGTCACATATTTATCGGGAGGGACAAGTAGCAGTACTTAGCAACATATGCAGTGAAACACAAGGCATTCTCATAGTGGTCTACATGCCCGGGGTTGTGCTCCATATTGGTTTCTGGTGATATAACAGTCAACTGCAACTATCAGTCTATGCTTTTATTTTTTTATTTTTTTTTCTAATCTGGAATTTTGTGGCCTGAAAATTATATTATATTTGTTCTTAATAATAAACTATTTTGGTGGGTAAATAATGAGAGTGCTACGGAGGTGTCAACTTGGTTGGGATGTTGCGGTGCACCTACTGATTCGTGTCAACTTCACATAAAAAAAATCCTCTCCTTTAATTTCGATATCTTATTCTTGTAGAGATGACGTTTCTCACTTCCTCAAGCAAGTTTCCCTGAGGCGTAAGGTGTAACAATGGAGCAAGGTCAAGCTTCAAATTTTAATAAAAAAATGTTTTCTTATGTTAATATTATTTTTATTTTTTATAAGAATATTTAATTAATTAATTAATGCATACAAAACAACTAAATTCATAAAAAAAAAAATCATAATTATTTAATAATTCCTACAACTAGACAATTTTCAAGTTTCTAAAAACTAGTTAAACGAGAATTGAAAGCACAAGACCCTTTTTGAATTAGATGAGTCCAAGAAACTGTAGACGCTAATTTAGTCCATGATAATTTTTCTAAAAACTAGATAAATTAGGACCAACTTAGCCATTAGATTCAAGGAATGGCTCTAAAAATTTGTTTTAAACAAACTAAAGGGTGGACCACCTAGGCTTCTCTACGCCTGCATTAGGCGGTCAAGAGAGAAATTGACTAACCTTCTTCATGCCTTGCTCATATTTGAGGAGTTTTCATGCCTAAGTGCGCCTTTAAAGCGCCTTTCATGCCTCTTAATTCACTGCCTCTAGCTAGCAACCAATCCTTTTTGTTTACCTATAAACAATAAATCCTTTCTTTTCATAAAATTATGTTTGTGTTTTCTCAAGAAAAATTAGAAAGTGACATCCATTTATGCCTTCATAGCAGATATCCTTTCACTTTCATAAATCACTCACCTAATTTCGGTGCCTTGATGAATAACAACCACTTCAAGTAAGGCTGAAATTATAATAATTTCAAATTTAAAACTCGTTAAACAATTCATGTAAGGTATATCCCCCATAATTTATTATCTTCTTAAATGTTCCCCAGAAAATGCTTACCAAATCTATTCAATTCATCGCCCAATCTACGAGAGAAAAGGTTCCAAAACTATTAAATCCATGATGAGATAAGGAGACGACTTCTAATTGGAATTTCTTATATTGCTTATAAGAATATGAATATAAAATAAAAAAAAAGTTAAAATCTTGTATAATATCTGTTACGTCTCTTCCAATAAAGCTCTAAGCAAGGCCATGTGGTACAGCATGTGAGCCCAGGCCTACATTCCACGTCATTGTGCCCTTGTCGCAATTCTGTTGAACCTCTATAGGGAGCTGAGCCATCATGGATGAGGTGAGATAGGTAGAGATTTTTACATATCAAGATCTTGTATCAAGTGGATAATGTGACAACTTACTGAATTGGCGGCTCTGATTAATCAACAAGTCAAGTCTAGTCTTATGGGCTACCAAGCAGTTACAACATTAAATGCAGCATGGTCTAGAAATGTTGATTGATGTATATGACAAGAGGCCCCAACCGCTAGAATGAGGCCGTGTCTCTCTTCATCCAATGACTCTTTCTCATCATTTTCTACTATATAAGTTCACACTTAACGTCATTTCAGGGTAATGCATGTTTAGACTTTCAAACTATAACTTTGTCATATCACCATTCTATTTATTATTCCCCAAAGCAGACCCCCTTTTTATATTGGAAGCTCTTCTAAAGCTCTTCTATACTCATATTTTTCTTTCCCAACTGATTTGGCTGTCGTAGTGCGGCGATTGATTCCACTCCCATCGGAGGAGGCCACCTACGTGTGGCTAACGGTTTGTTTAATTGTGCAGGATGTGGGAGGCCTTGTGATCTGTTAGCCACGGGAAATGTACATTTTTTGGGTCAACAATATCGATACTATTGACTATGTACCAAAACACGCACAAAATGCAAGTTAAAATCTTTATGCTCTATATTATTGTTACGTACATGCTATAAATGTCCATGAGGCTTCTTACTTTGAACCTCTAACTGCCATAAATTGTGGCTGCTAACTGTCATCTCCTCACCTTGAACTAAAATCAATGCCACCCACCTTATATACTATTGACTTTCCCACACTTCTTCCCTATTTAAAAGCATCAACTTATTTTCCCTGCAAAAAGAATCAAATACCACCCATGGAGGAAGTGAGAAAACAAGAAAATGGGACCATGGAGAATCAAATCCAAAGAAAACCAAGAATTCTTTGCCTCCATGGATTCAGAACGAGTGGTGAAATCCTGAAGAAATTGATTTCTCGATGGCCCGAATCTGTTCTTGAGGAGTTGGATCTTGTGTTTTTAGATGCACCTTATCCTGCTCAGGGTAAGTCTGATGTTGAAGGGATTTATGATCCTCCATTCTATGAGTGGTTCCAGGCCGATAAGGTAACAGTAATTGTTATTTTCTTCTTTCTTTTGTTTTTCATTTTTTTTTATTATTATGGCTACTGTGATGCGTTAAATAGGCATCACCAATATCGAGTTCAGTGAGGTGAGCGGCTTGTCGGTTTGGCTCTCCCCGCTAGCACCCCAGGCAAGCTGTGGACGCGAGCCACTCTTCGGCTTGCGTGTGAGCCAGTTCATCTCATGCTCGCAAACGGCTCTTATTTTAGTTAAAAAGTGCAATTTTTGACTTACAAAAGAAAAATGAGGCGAACTGAGAGTGACTCATGAACTAAGTCGAGTCGAGCCCGACAAGCTCGGCTCTGCTTGCTCCATTTAACACCAATAGTGTTCATATTTCTTGATCAACAACTGCAGAAGGAGACAGAGAACTCTCTTTTTGTATGCTCACATTTTTTGTATTGATAATAAAGTACATATGTTTATAGGATTTCAAAGAATACTACAATTTTGAAGAATGCCTTGATTACATTGAAGACTATATGCTAAAGCATGGACCATTTGATGGTGTTCTGGGTTTTTCTCAGGTATGTCCGCTTTTGCTTATAAATTTGAAGTAGGTTAGATGAATCTTTGTCGCTCTCAAAGAACGGAGAGCGAGAAAGAGATTCATAAACTTATTACTTGAGCAATTTCTCGATAAATTTAGAGTTGACTATCTTAATCTTTTTTCGTCTCTCAATTCAATTCAGCAAAAAGAACAGGAGATTCAAGAATTGTTACAATATTTGGGACTCATTATTTTGTGTATCCATTTGATAGGGTGCACTTTTATCAGCAGCCTTGCCCGGTATGCAAAGGGAAGGTGTAGCACTTACCAAAGTTCCAGATATAAAGTTTCTCATTGTCATATCAGGAAGCAAACTTGGGGGTTCCAAATTTGGGTTGCCCAAACTTGCCGCCAATGCATTTTCATCTCCAATCAAGTGCCCATCACTGCACATTATAGGTATTGTCAAACCCTTTGTTTTACGTCTTTCTTTGACGGTTTTGGGTTCGAGTATGTTGCATTCTTTCCACATGAGGTATACTTGATATGCAGTACTCGACTAAGTCAGACAATTTAATAGAACGGGATTTTGACCTTTTCTTTTCTTCTTTAATAACATGTCTAGTCCATGATTCCAAACATGCTACTAAAATAAAAGAGGTTAAATTAAGTTGAGTAAACTACTTTATTTATAAGTGCTTATTAAAAAATAATCTCAACATTGTATATATCATGTGTATATTTTTCGAGGTGAATTCGACTTCATGAGGGAAGAGGGTGAAGCTTTACTGAACTCTTTTGTGGATCCTGTTGTGATTAACCATCCCAAGGGACACACAGTACCAAGATTAGGTGAGTATTGCTACTTATTTTATGGTAATTTATTTTAGTTGTAAACTTAAGTGTACATTTGTTACGTAACATTAGATCGAGTTAGAGAGTATGTTTTAATATTAGCTATCTCTATTCATTCCTCGTGATCTAACAAGCCTCAATTAAATATAAATATTTTTTACTGAACTATCCTTGTAATAGTCGACATTATCACCACCATAACCCTACCATTAGACGTTGTTCTTATTTTATTAAATAAAATTTAAAGGTCGTTTGTCATAGATTATTTTAAAATTATTATTCTCAAAATTATTTGCAACCACAATAATTTCTCACTTTTTAGCAACACATTTTTCAAAAAAAATTTATTTTTCCCTTGAAAAAATCCGTGCCAAACAAAGCTTTTAGTACAATTAATATACTAATCAAAAGTGATCAGAAAATGTGTTAGGTTGAGATGTTGGCCTCAAATCCTTGGAAAGATGGGACACACCCTAGTCACTTTGTATGACTTTGTTTTTGTTGTTGCAGTTGGGGAAGACCTTGAGAAAATGCTGGATTTTATTCAGAAAATGTAATTGCATGAGGTGTAAAACATTTTAATGTTGAATCTATTTTTCACTTCCATATGTAATATTCATGAAATGACATCTGTAATGAAATATTTTAAGAACCGTGCTACTTGTTCTAGGATTAAATCCCGAGTCAAACTAGGCATCCCCTATTGGATAGGGGATCCTAGTTTGACCTATCCAATAAGGGGGCGCCTGGTTTGACCCAGGGTTTAATTCAGGGATTGCCAGCTTTATTGATATTTTAATGATAGATTGGGACTTTAGCTATGAATCATTTGCAGTTCATTTATTTGTGCAATATCTATTATTTGTCTTTGGCTTGTAATTGCTGAAAGCAGGAATTGCTGCACTTAATTAATCAAATTTTTTTTTTTCAAAATGATTATTCAATTCACATTTTCAAAATGATTGTTCAATTCACAATTTTTTTACCTCCCCTTAGTCTAAGTTACTATATTTAACTGTTAATTTTAAATATTAAAAATTTTTACTTAATATATATTTAAATTTTGAAAATATCAATTATTAATTTAACTCTTTCAAGTTATTTTTTTATTGTTCTTTCTTAAAAGAAAAAAGAAAAAAATTATTTTATTAGAGTGCCGCTATTTACATCCACAATTGTTATATATTCATCATGGTCTATATTCATCCCGATTAAAATATTAAAATTTTAAAAAACTATTATTTTCATCCACGTCAGATTTTAATATTATCCTTATTAAATTCATTCATTTGAATATTATAGATCCACACAAATTTTATATAGTCATCTCACTCTAAATACATTCCTAATACAATTTCAAAATTTCAAAAAATCACTATATTCATCCAAAATTTTAATGTAAAGTAATTGAGAATGCAATATTTTTGTGTAGAGCTAAAAGCTATTAATGGTGGGGGCAAGACTTCCATCTCTGACGTGATTTTGTTATTTCAAAAACAAAAATAAAAACGGATGAAATTTATCTTCATGTATTTTCTTTAAGGATGCATTTGATTGCAATGGTAGAAAATGGGTGGAAAGAAAATGTTTTATAGGAAAAAGATTTTCCTAGAAAATATTTTGTAGGGAAAATGATTTCAAGTGTGTTTGATTGCTATAATTTTCCACCCAAAAAATTTTTAAATTTTCTATTCGCTTAGTTTTGTTTTACATGGAAATTGTCCATTAAAGTATTTTTTTCCACAATTGGTTATAAAATTTGTTTCCATTGCCAAAAAGTACAAAGAAAAAAGGAAAAAAAATTGTTTCCTAAAAAATCATTTTTTCATCAAAGTTTAGTGTTCGTTTGATTTTGTTTTACATGAAAATTGTCTATTAAAGTGAAATTTTTTTTTTACCATTAGTTAGTTTCCATTGTCCCAAAAAAAAAAAAAAATTTCCAGCTAGCCGGAAAAACATTTTCCCACCAAAAAGGTCAGAAAACATTTTCATCAAAAACTCGGAAATTGCACACGTGTGGGGAAAATCCGGAAAATATTTTTCGTGGAAAATTTCGCCTATTAAACAGCCAAAAAAGTGAAAAGTGGAAAATATTTTCCCACTTTTCCGAAAAATGTGGCATATCAAACACGGCCTAATAGTAATACTAAATTCACAATTATGCAATGTTGGGTGCCACCCAATATCGATCTGTTCACAGTTGTTTGGCATGGTCCACGCTGTGCGTGAGGGGGCGTATTAGAATCCCACATTGCTTGGGAATATGTAAATAATCCACTTTATAAGGTGAGGGCAATCCTCCCCTAATAAGCCGGTTTTATTAGGTGGAGTTAGGCTCAATATTCCTAACAGAATTTAATGAAAATAAATATTTGCGGATGAATTCAGAACTATATATTTTTATTTAATTTTATATATGTCTATTTAGATAAATTTACATAAAATTAAAAATATAATATAATTATCTTTTTAAAAGTGGTTATATATAGCGGTGTCAAATGACTAGAAACCGAGGCTTGTTCTACCATCGAAGACTAGCACTCACTCCGGCAATAATGCGCGAGCGGGCAAAAACTCGAACAGGAATGGAATTAAGCAGAGAATGAGAGTAGAGTAGAAGCGCCAATTAGAAAATGTAGCTCATCAATTCGTATTGATTTCAGCGATTGGAAGTCAAAGTCTCAGATAGACTCCGAGGCTCGTTTCAACTCTGCTCACATCATTTATGAGCTATCTGAGTCTCTGTCACCTCTTTCGTTTTTGTTCCGAAAGGATAAACGCATGTGCTATTATATAAATATATTGGTTTTTGAAATTTCTAAAGAGAAATTTGTATGATAGGGACACCTTCAACTGAAATTAATATCATTTAAAGCAATTGAATATTGTGTGTACCAGACTCTAGTGCAAGAAACCTAGTGCATATTGGGTATATAGTATTACACAATTCAATGGACGGAATTTTAACTTGTTTATTTATTTATTATTGTTCTCCACCTTAACGGTTATGAACAAACCCGATATCAAAAACGTTTTTGATATCGCTTGTTGAGAAACCGACCAAATAATTAAAAACGAAAAATATGAACAATATGAAATTTAATGGATCGCACACCAATTAAGAAAATTGTGAAAGATGAGAATTTATTATACCAACAAATAAACAATTGTCTTACAAGATTTGATCATCTCAATATAATCTAAACAATTATCTCTAGTTTCTAATGTATACAACAATGATCTAATTGTTATAATCTCTCGAGTCTTTCATTTTCACCTTTTTTTTTTTTTTAAATGTCTATACCTTGTGGAGTATTTATAGAAGTCAAAACTCGAAGCTGTGAATGAGATAGAGTCCATGATGGAGAAAAAGTCACAAAATTCGGATAAAACGGAAAAATCGCGAACAGTTACTGTTGCAGTGCTAGGCGCTAGGTACAGTGCCTGAGCGCTACGCCTCGTGCTTAGGTGCTATGTGTCTGGCGCTTGGACGTGAGATCCCTACCTCCTTTTTTTTATTGCTTCAATTCTTGGTACCTAGGCGTTAGGTCTCGGGTTAACATTTCAAAACATATTTTTTTGCTATTCAAAAGTCCTTTTTCAAGTCAAACTTCTAATTATTATTGAAATTTGATCTCCACAACTTAAAACTTTACAAATTCAAGTACCTTAGACTTTATCCAATCAACCAAATTTCAAATCACGTGGAATTCAATCAACCAAGACTTCTAAACCAAGATTAAATAAACTTCCTTCTTACAACAAACTTTTAAATCACATAGAATTTTTATCACAAAACCTAACATTACCGAACATGCGTAGAGTTTCATAGTGCGTATGAGAGGAAAGAATGCTGGTTAAGCCTATTGACAGCACGTTTTCGTTGAAGAAATAATATAGCAAAGACTTCTTGCCGATGTATTCTTGAGGTGTACAGCATTACCGACGCCAATTCCGGTGTGGCATAACAGTAATAAACTTGTTAAACGACAGTAAAAAGTAATTGAAAGTTGACCTTCTGCTTAAAGTGAAGAATTCTTTTCTGTAATTTAGGATTTTGTTTTCTAAACATGATTAATGTAAGGTTATAATTAGAACACTAGCCACTTAATTATCGATGTAAACAGTGATTGCTAGGATGATATTTTCTCTGGTGTGTTAAACTTCAACGGGATTAAACAAGATAACCAATAATTTTTTTTGTACTTGATGTGACTGCACAGAGATAATTGATAAATTTCATCATGTATCTACATTTCTGTATATACTCTCGAGTCTTGTCTAATCTAGTTTATTAAGTCCCAGCCTGGTTCTGATTTTTTCATCTAAACAATTGATTTTTTTATCGTTGATTTGCAGCACACGGGTCCCACTGAGAGAGAGGAAGGTCAAATGTTGCGGCTGCAGCAGGGATAACGGTTGGAAAATCACTTAAAATCAGGAAAAAAAAAGCGGAAACAGGAAGGGGCTAAATATCATTT
Organism: Fraxinus americana; assembly: GCA_035079005.1. Lineage (NCBI taxonomy): Eukaryota > Viridiplantae > Streptophyta > Magnoliopsida > Lamiales > Oleaceae > Fraxinus > Fraxinus americana. The sequence goes on along the minus strand of CM068716.1, from coordinate 9,357,901 downwards.
TCAAAATAGATGTGACAATGAATGGAGATCAAGCCTCAAGTCTTACGTGCCTAGGCGTGCGTAGCCAAAGCCTAGCCGTAATAAGTTCTTTTTATTTTTATATTATTTTAATTGTTTTACATCAATAAATAAATAAAATAACGTATACCTTGAAAATATATAGGACTTCCATACATATTTTTCAATTTTCTAATAAAAATATAATTCTCAAAATCATAAATACTACAAATCAATAAAATTTTAGTGTTATCTATTCTTATTCACTTGTGATATATGCAGTTTAATGGGAGAAATGAACATTAGTATTATATTCAGTTTAGTTCTTCGGAGAAGTATATAATGAGAATGGAGGTTGCAATCAATATTATTACTGGATTAAAAGAATAAAATAAAATCGTTCGTTGATAGAATTCGATACGACGTTTTATGATTTTTTTTATTATTTATTTTATTTTTTAATTATATATATTAATTAGAATCCAGTTAGATTCTAGCTGGCTTAGAAGTTGTATGTAGTAACAATTTTTTTAATTTGAAGTCGATTTTATGAATATTATTTTGTCGCTTCGTTCAATCATTTTCCTACTGCAATTAAACAATGGGAGGCAGGCCAATTAAATTTCTGGTGTTCATATTTATAATTCTCATCAACCATGGCAAGGACACTAGTCCTATTGAGTACTACAAACAATTGAAAAACGTACAGATTGCATGTTTTGATGAAAGAAATTAAATATATTTGATTACTTCTCTCAGGGCCCAATATGAAAGAAATTAAATATATTTGATTACTTCTCTCAGGGTTCAATCCTAAGTTAAAAAAAAAAAAATCAGTAAAAAAAAAAAATTGTGTAAATTTTTTTTTTTTTATTGCCCGTGTCCAATTTTTTTCTGAATCTGCCCCTAACTTCTCTATTTGCTTCTATACTCTTCTAACAATTTATATTTAAGTACATCGGACAATAATACGATACAGTTACCACATTTATGTCATGCTTAACATGATTCAAATTGAATGCATACTAAGCCCCTATTTGGTAGATATTAATGGTGTATTTGAGCCACATTATTTTGGAAAAATGTATAGATTGATGAAAAATGTGTGGTTGAAAAAAAAAAGTTATTGATGCGATGGAAAATATTATTTTGCTGAAGAATTTGTGGTTGAAAATGAGTAGAGAAAATAAATGAATATTTTAATGTGGCTCAAATATTGGCTAAAATTATATTTTAATAAATTTTAATAAAAGTTGATGAAATGTGTTGTCTATGAAATATGTGATTAAAATTGATTATTGACTTTAACTTAGATTTTAATCAATTTTTTTAACGATACCAAACAGTAGCTAATTATTACGTTAAATGAAGAAGTTCACGAGACAAGTTTGTATTGGACGATGAAGATCAAAGGTGAGGGTGAAGGAGAAAGTCGTGACAATACTAGCAATGGGAGAGAGGGTAGTATCAAGCAGCGGTCGGAGGATTCTCTTTAATAAGACTGTCTCTTTTGCATGTTTTTTCATTTCCTTTTTTTTTTCTATTTTCTTTATTTTTCGAATATCAAAAAATATGAGAGAAACCACAAATATAACTAAATTGAATGGTTACGAATTATAAATGTTTCTTTTATAAAGTTGAGAGGAGGAATAGTTGTTGATCTGCTCATGGCTCGATAGATAAATATACTTTTGATTAAGTTGCTACTATTAATATAGATTAAGGACTTACAGTGCAAATTTTTCGCATGACAGATTCCAACATCAATCTTGGTTCCCCACACCTCATTGTAGATGTTGACCAGTCAAAACCAAAAGGGCAGTGGGCCTTCCATGGGCCCATTACACCCGGCCCGCATGCTAAATTATAGCATGACAAGTTATCATTAACAATCCTGCTACGTATGCGCATCTCTTACATCATTATTTACATTGCACAACGTGACAATATACAATTGAACAGTTTTAAGAAAAAAAAGAACAAACACTTTTTCCCGCCCACAATTCTTTAAAAGCAAAGGAGATGTCGTTGAGAATATAATCTAATGAATGTACATTTAATATTATTGTAACAAAAATTATGATTGAAGAAATATAAGCATTTGTCAATGTTAGTGCCCATTTGGAAATTGGAATCAAACTTTACACTTATCTTTTTCAATGGTGCTGATCGTATTATCCACTTTTCACCGTTTGTTGACTATTTTTATACCCGACATAACACGAAACGAGGTTTAAAGTAACAAGTGAAGTCATTGTTAGAGACGAAATAATAGCTTGGCCAAAGATTAGGCCCACTCGTGGTCAAGCACAATGAGCAGAGCAGGGCATTCTAGATGATTGACTTCATAAGGAGGGTTGTGCCGTACAGATGGAGATCGACCCTAGAAGGGCCGAGCTAGCAAAGTATGCAAACTACTTTGAACAGTCGACAAAGTCCCAACCCCAAGATCACTCCATGTTTGAGACAATTTAAGTTGTTATTCTATTTAATTTTATTTCATAGAAATAAATAAAAACTAGCTTGATCGTCATACTCATTTGAACAAATCGAGTTTGTTCTACGAATGTTTCAACTACAACGCTCTATTAAGAATTAGGATTCTATCTTAAAAAATCAACCTTGTTAAAAGGAGTAGTCCAATATCTTTATTAATTGGTATGTGTCAACATCATTTATTTATGTGGAATATATATCCCTTAACACGCTCTCGCAAGATAGTGGCTCATTTGAGCAGAACAATCTTGAAATCCACGTGCTCATTTTAGAGTATTAAGGAATCGAATCGCTCGTTGGATCATTTTAGAGTCTTAACGGGATCAAATCGCTCGTTGAAATATAATGAGCTCTAATACCATATTTAGGGATAATTACATAAAATCAGCTGTTTACTTTTAAGTTTATGAAAATCAAGTTTAAACTTTTTTTAATAAAAAATCAGGTTTTATCATTTTTAATTAATAATGATATTATAAAATTAAAATTAACCTATATACCCACCCTACTACCTACCCCCACCAAATTTATTTTAAGCCCTTATTTGGCCCCCATTATTTGGGATTTTTGATAGTTGAAAATTTTTGGAATGGTGATTGATGGGAGAATGTGTAGTAGAAAAGTAATGAAAAGTTTTAGATTTGTGTGTAATATTATTTTATTTGATGAATGTGTGGTTGTAATGAAGAGAGAGAAAAATTTAATGTAATGTAATTTAATTTGATGAGGGCCAAACATGGGCTAAATATAAAATCCTAAATCTACCCAAAACCCTAACCTAATCCATTTCATTTTCATTTCTCTCCTCTCACATTTCTACCACCACGCCGCCTCCGTCGTCACCTCTCCACCACGCTGCCGCCGCCGCCGCCGCCTCCCTTCTCCCCTCTCTCCCTCTGCTGTGATCGCAACGACGTTGCTGGGACGCTGCTGCGATCCCAGCGATGCTGATCGGCAACCCTCTCCCTCTCCCTCTCCCTTCCCTCTCCATCCCTTCCCCCTTCCCATCCCCTCCCCATTCGCAGTAGCGTCACAAAGACGCTGCTGCCCCTTCCCCCCTCCCTCTTCATCCCTATGTGCCTTGATGCAATGATGTACAAAATACATTGTTATTTTCCTTTATTCTTTCTTCTAACTTCTGTTATGCATAGACTCTGATGAACAGCTGGTACTGGTAGTCTATTATGCGACGCTCATGGGGTGTGTGGGTGTGGCGGATTGGCTGTTGTTTGTTGTGGGTGGCGGATTGGTGGTTAGCTGTTGATGTTTGCTGTTGTTGGTGGCGGATCTATTGTTGGTGGTTTGCTGTTGCGGGCGGCGAATCTATTGTTGTTGGGGGGCTGTTGCGGGCGAATTTGTTTGTGTGTCATTGTAGGTGGCGAAGGTCGGCGGATTGGGTTCAGTTTTCTTCATGTTGTGTGTTCTGTGGCTGGTTAGTTTGTGTTCGTGTGGTGGCGATAAAATGACCGTTCATGTGATGGTGTTGTGATGGAGCCAACGATATTGGTGGTGTTGTGCAGGGGGTGACGATGGCAGTTGGTGTTATTGTGGGAGGGTGGGTGTGACTGTGGCGATGGCAGCAAGTATGGGATGATGTGTATTTGGTCAATATGTGACCCGTGCCCCAAGTATTGGTGGTGTACTGGGATTGGGGGACGGATTCGGCGGATGGGGTGAAGTGTCTGTGACCAACCATTTGGTCGATCTGTGACATGTGACCAAGTATTGGTGGTGTACTGAGATTGGGACTGTGGCCTTAAAATTCGTTAATATGTGACTAAAAATATAATCTGTGATCAACAAATATGGAATAATTTTTTTAAGTTGTGACCAATTAAAAATCTATGACCTATAATTTTTTTATCAATGACCAATGAAGTCAATTGTGAATGACTCAATTTTTTGATCTGTGACCAACTAATTTAATAAGTTGTGACTGAAAATTAAATTTTTAACTACTTAATAAGATATATGTGACCTCGAAATCGGAGCAGTTATCGAAATTAAGCGGCGGCGAAACGGTTGTCGGAATAGTCGCTGGAATTTAGTGTGGCCGAAGAACAGTCGTCGTAGTAGTCGCCCATCACCGGAGTGGTCATCGGAGCAGTACGAGTGGTGGAGATGGAGATGGAGATGAGGTGGGATGGGGGGGTTAATTATATTATATTACAGTTAAATATTTAATTTAATATAATAATTGTGAAATATAATTAATTAATTCATGAAAAACCTGATTTTTACAATTCTAAACCTTGGTGCCTGATTTTTTATTTTGGGATAGATAAAGCCTGAATTGTGATTTTTTCCTATTAAGAATTGAGGTTCCATCTTAAAATGTCAACCTTTTTAAGAGAAGTAACTCAATTCTTTATAAGTTGGTCTATATTTACATCTTTATTTGATGTGGAATTATATCTCTTAACAAACGCTATAGAATGACAAAAAGCCACCCAATGATTTTATAAGTGAACTACTTTCACTAACCGTTGAATCTACGTTTACGTACAAGTGCGTTTACACACTAACAAGATACACGTAATCAATGAAAAAAGATAAGTCTGCTAATTATTTAAAAATAACCATTTTTGAGAAATTTATGAAAAACAACACATGCTAATAAATAGAACAAATACTCAACTCTACTAAATAATTCCATGCCTTTTTCCTTTGTTTCTCTCCTTACCAATCTTCTCCCAAATTCTATTACTATAAGGTTATAGAAACAATTCCTTTTCAAGCCTCAAACATGAGAGCTCAACATTTTCTCATGCTATGCTATCAAAGTGCCCTTTTCTATACCACATCAAAGCTCCCATCAACCAAATTTCTGACTTTTGACAGCAAATATTCACATTTCGCGACTTGAAGTCGTCTTCGAATGGTGTTTTGTCCAGTTTTGTTCATTTAGTATTTGGATAGTGAGAAGAATTTGGACATGACTCAACTGGTCTTCCATCACTGCCCAAGCATGCAGCCTCCCAACGCCCCATTTGGACTTTGGGGCACCCCATTTGGAGTTGTCCCATTAATGTTTGTCAAATTTTGGATCAAATTAAGACATTTGATCACTTGTTCCTGCAAACCCCACAAAAGAAAAGAGACAAAAATGAAAATTTGTTACGTAAATTGACTGAGTTTGAGCTTTAGTGTAGCGGGGTACTAATATAAATTACCTTGTCTACTCCCATGAAACTGGGCAGTGCCTCGTTCATGCCCGTTGCTTGTACTGAAACAGACATTGCTACTGCTGCGGCTATTTCGGAAGGACTGAATTCCAAAAAGTCAATACCTGCATATAGTGTTAGCCAAGCAATGAGTCGAACACTTCAAATTTTACGACCATAGTAGTATAATATATCCATCAAGAAAGGTTTCTCAAGTTGTGTCCCAACCACACGACTCAATCTCTCGAATCCTATGAATCAGTATCTGATGATGTGTACCTTTAATTGTGCTTAAGATGATTTCAATTGATCTAGGGATCAAATGCATCGGTGGGAATTCATCCTTCTTGATCTTATGGAGGAAATAGTCAATGAAGCTACATGGAGTATAAGCTTGCATTTTCCACTTTAAGGTGCTCAATACAAAAAGCTCCATTCTTTGAACAGTTTTACTTTCGAACATGAACTTTGGTTCACCCACCTGTTAGATGAATCCACATTATCAAAAAAAACTTATCAAAAGGACACTAAGTGATAACATATTGTTTTACCTCTCATTCACCTGTAAATCGACAGTGAGAGGAACTTCAATTTCTTCCATTTTGGCAGCTAGTGACAAACATGAAACCGCTATCAAATGAACAACCCATGGTTTACCTTGCTATTCATGCAAAGGAAAAATTGATGAAGAATGTGAAAAGATAATCATTAATCACACAATAAAACAAAGTCAAATTTCAAACAAACAGATCAATTGGATTGTACAATGAACTTACAGGCAGGTCGTAGACTGATAGAAATCGATCAAAGTAATTCATAGACAAACACAAACACAATGCTCCAAAACTGTGGTTAGCATGAGCCTGTAAAGAACAAAAATGCAATTGACTGAAATTAGGAATCAACATGGCTATTATGGATGTCAAAAAGCGCACAATGGCAAAAATGTGCTAGAATCTCGAGAACCTGCTGCTTCGTGACTTAGGCTAGCAATAAACCTATAAAAGGATAACTATATTGCTCCATTGGGATTGCCCAACAGAGGCCCTAAGGAGCTGAATCCTCCGACTTTGGCTGGGGACAGACTTGAAAAATAGCCCACGTTTAAGGCAGCGCTATTTTTTAACCCCCCCCCCCCCCCCCCCACACACACAATTTTCTAGGAGTGTCGTAATGAAGGAGCAGGATTTGAATATTCTCTCACAGCTATAAAGAATTCTGATGCATTTGCAACTAAGAGACAGAGTAGTACAGTTTGCTTATCCCCAGAACAATAAACTTCAAGAGCATATAAGATAATTACATTTCAGTGTCAATGTCAATACCCAAGAAACTATTACATGAATGGTTCATAAATGGCATTAATCCAAAGAGTATCCAATTATTCAATCCATAATTAATGAAAACTCATTAATGAGAGAAAAATCCCATTTCTTGAAACTCTATGGGAATGAAAGAGGAAATCCAGAAAATGCAATCTAGCCGAAAATTTATAAAAAAGTAGATAAACTAGTACAAAACAAATTATAATAATAGAAAAGTTGGTGAAATCAATTTATTAAATGGGGAAAAAAAGTTGTAAATGAAAATAAAGCAAAAACCCAACGAAATTGTAATTTATATCACCTTAGAAATCCAATCAAGAGCCTCTGTTCTCACACTCAAATTCAAGTCCCCATTTCTCAATCGCTTGAGATAATCATCTTTAGGCAAGAACCCCTTTTCTCTCTCTAGCATTAAACCAAAGTTCTCTTCGCTCAAACATGGAAAATTAATTAATGGCTCTGAATCTGATCCTTCATTTCTAAAACTCAAGCCTTCATCATTCTTGATTTCATAACTTTGGCCATTGACAAGATCATCATCATCATCAAAGCACAAACTTTTGGTTCCTTCTGTATATAGCATATTTGATGCTGCATAATCTAAACTCTTAACATCAGACATTGGAAAATCGCATAAAGAGTAGATTTTTAATGGGATTTTCCTTAAGAAAAGATTTTAGCACGTCAAGTTGGTATAATGAGTTCTTCCTATATATGAACCTACGGTGTGATGACCGATGGAGGTTCTACAGAGAGAGAAAGAGAATTTTAGAGAGAGAGAGAGAGAAGAGAGAGGAGCAAATCAACATCTTTTTGTAGGGTAAAGGGGAGTTTTTGCTTTTGTTTTCCCCGTTAATGGGCTTCTTCATGATCCAAGGGAGATTGAGGATGGAGTACTCAAGAAGAAAATAAAAATATAAAAGGAAAAAGAAAAAGAAATTAAAAAACACAAACAGAATTTGCAATAAATATTTTGGAAGTGAGAAAAGGAAAATTGTATTATGGATCATTGATCTATTGCTTCAGTAGCAAGTTGGTCTCTAGGAGATTTTTTATCACAACAAGCGTTGGACGAGACAACATGGAGAGAAATGCACTTTGTGCACTAGTGCAATGTGCTTATCATTGGCCGCGCGCAAGAGATGGCATTGTCATTTAGATGACAATTTGTCAACCATTTGGATAAAATGATGGTTTGCTAAAATCAATTCAAAAGTCTTAAGACAGTATCAATGGATAAATTGGCGGACTATTATATCTGAAGTAGCACAAATTGAATTGTAACATTTCATTATAGTTGCAAGATTAATTTTTGAAAATTCAATCAAATCATTATTTAGTTGTCACTTGATCTATTGCTTCAGTAGCGAGTTGGTCTCTAAGAGATCATTGATGCATTGGACGTGACAACATGGAGAGGAATGCACTTTGTCTCTCCAGGGGGCATGTGGTGCCCCCTATTGGCTGGGCGTCTATGCCTACTAGTTTATTTACTTATAGATATAATGAAGGGTTCTTTTTCATTTCACTTTGCCAATTATAGTGCATTAGAAATTGGAAAACTCGCCCTTATATCCTTTTGGTTGATCTCACTTCATTTGTTTTCTTGTCCTTTTACTTTCTATTTTCAAAGCTTGTTAGGCCTCGAAAGGTCCCTTATTTTGTTATAGTTTGTTCTTGAATCATGTTAAATTCGTAAAAATGAAATAATTTTCTACGATTTTGTGTGAGAACTCAATTATTGACCAGACAAATTGTTTCATTAAATTGAAAGTATGTTGCAAAGCAACGCAATATTAAAGTGATAATGATCATATTGTGAATGTTCATGATATCATTTCGTATTTTTATGAGTTCTTAAACAATACATTTTAAAACAGGATATAAAATGTCATTCAAGTGACGATTATCATGATAAAGAGCGTTCCAACTTTTCGTACGGGTGTAATTATGTAAATCACATTTAACTTTCAGTTTCTGGTCTATATCTAACTTAAGTAATCACATTGATAACGCATGTCCTATACTTTCAGCGCATAAAGATAACAACTCAAAATTAACGTTCCACTTATATGTAGAAGGAAAAAAAATTATATTCTACTATTCAATTATATATTTAAATATTATATCTAAAATTATATATACAAAACATATGTGAATAAAAATTGTAGATCGAATCTCAAAATATTAGAACTCCATTTGTAAAATAGACAGTTTAAATAAGATAGGACTATTTATCTCAACAAGATAATAAGAAACTATATCAATAAGATAACCTTCACAAGTGAACTGATAAAATTCACATTAATGAGAGATATAGACTAAAATGAGTATGCATTCACACTATTTTGATATTATCTAACTTTTAGATGATTATAAAGTTTTGAGTATCTTGTCATATTCAATGCTACTTTCGAATTGAAAACTATACAAATACAAATTAAGTTGAATTTACACAATAAAATATTTTATACGTAAATCCAAAATTTTTTCTTACTTTTTAATTACACATTCTCCAAAAAAAAATTACTATTCAAAACTTCATTTTCTCAGAATAACGGCCATCAAACAGGGCTTAATTTAACTGTCATTTTGTTTTTTACTTTGTGTTATTAATTATTGTATGTACTATTTTCCAAGAACACTTCATTTCATGGTGGGTGAATAATATTTTGTATCAAATTTTATTTTGGGTTTTGTTATAATAAAATATTACTTTAACCCTTCTTTGATTTGTTTCCTCCTCGTTCTATGAAGAAATTTGGTAAAGAACTCATGACATCTATAGCATAGACGAGAAGGCCACCCAATTTTAGTTTGTTTTAAATTAGTTATTCAAATTAAAATCTTGCTTTATGTTGATAACTAAAATTTGTTCAAATTAGTCATTAAACTTCTAGTTTATTCCACATTGATCAAAATTTTAGTCTTGAATCAAAATTAATGTTAAAATGTGTAATCACTCACCACAAGAAACTTACATTAAAGTGGCGTGTTTATTCAAGCAAAAATTACATTGGTGAATGCTCATGATATCGATTTGTATTACTATTTTTTTTTTTTTTATGTATAAAAATTGAGTACACGTGATGTGTCGTTCAATGATATTACTATGTAAAAGGAATTCCAACATTTTTGTATGGTTGTGATTACGTAAATCACTTTTAAGTTCGAGGTCTTTATGTAACTTAGTCAAATTAATAACGTTCTTCCACTAATTTTAGTGCAGGAAAGATAACAAAACTCCAAATTGTAACGATATTATTCAGCTTTTCTAAAAGACAATAAAATATATATCAACTATTATTTTTTATATTTATATATTATGTCTAAAGAACACATATTTTGTATATATTACATTTGATGAGAATAAAAAAATTTGAAATCGAATATCAAAATATAAGAGCTCCATCGTAAAATATCTCAATTAGATGAGATAGGATACTTTATCTTTACAAGATGAAAAAAAGTTATATCAACAAGATAGCCTTCACAAGTAAAGAGATGAATTCCATCTCGAGAGATAAAGATGAGAATTGAGTATGCCTTCACACTATTTTCTAACCTCTCGAATATTTTGAAGTTTCAAGTATATTATCATATTCGAACATAATTTTATTAACTTAAACTAGAAATAGAATCAAACTAGTTCATTTCTACTCTTTTGACGGAATATGATAGATTCTCTTTTAAGCAAGAGATGATGCGTCGTAAGATCTATGAGCCACATTGATCCATATGGCAGAACACGATAGATTCTTTTGAAGGAAGATGATGGAACGGTTGTCACAAATCGGTGGCCATTCGAGGTTAACACATGGCAGTTCCATCTCTAGACTGGTTGAGCAGGGCCTTTCAAGTAATTTTAATGGTGGATGTGGAATCTAATAAGGGTTCTGTGAAGTCGATACATGGTACTTGTCTTTGTTAGTTTTTAATTTCATAATGCACGTCGATTTAGAACACAAATTAAGTGAGATTGGAATAAATACCTCTTGAGGCCATAATCACAAACGGAGTAGGTTTGATAATCTCACAACATGTTCAATTGCACAAGCCAAAAGCTATATCTTCCTCTTCTTTTCTTCCTCTTCTTTTCTTCTATTGTGCAAGATAGTTTTTAATGGGCAAAACTCATATGATAAATTGTTGAGAGAAAAGGGGACCTAGCCTTTTAAATTTTTAGAAAAAATTCATAAATAAAGTGTTTAGTTTACACAAATTTAAAAATCATGTTTATAGTTTGAAAATTCAAAAATCAGGTTTTTTTTTTCAAATTCTAATATAATATAATAAACCCACCCCACATGCACCACCCCTACCGCTCCAGGAACTATTCCGACGACTACTCTTCTCCGGCAACCATTCCGGCAAGTGCTCCTACTTCGGCGACCATTCCGGCAATCACTTCGGTCACAGATTTACAATTTACGGTCACATTTCAAAAATTTTATAAATCACAATTAATACGTTGATCACAAATTTCAAAATTAGTTGGTCACAGATTAAGATTTATAGGTCACACAGTCACAGATTTTCAAATTAATTGGTCACAGATTTCCAAATCATAGTTCACAGTTTATTTTATTGATCACAGATAAAAAACTAACCGGGAGATAAACCTGTTGGAAGCAGGGAAGTAGATGAAATCTTATTCATTCAACTTAAGGAAAATACAATGCAACCTACTCTATTTATAGAAGAAAAACTAACCAATTATCTAACAAATCTAACAAGATAACTAACTAAAGAAGCAACTAGAATATGCTAGAATCAGAGTCGAAACGAGGAAATTTGAACACGTGAAGAGGAGCTGTGCTGGTGCCCGGTGTTCTGGTGTTGCTGGTAAAACAATGGAATCTGATTTGGGCTGGATAATGTTGTTGTTGGGCTGCTGGACGGTTGTTGTTGATTTGGGCTTTATATTCCAACAACTTTTTAGCATTATCATCAAAAAAATTCTTAGCATTGCCTGTCTTGGGTAAAGCACCTGTGAGATTGTGAGAAATTGACCTTTTGATTATCATTAAGTACAAACGATTTGCCCTTTTCCCACTTCTCATACTTAGCTTTCTTATCCATAGAACTATGTTCAGTTGGCTTAAGAGGCTCATTCTCGCATAAAGCTATATTGAGATCCATCAAATGAAGTTGAATCTCAATATCTTCTTTCCATCTCTTAAAATTGGTTCTGATCACAGTCGCAATGGTCAAGGTTTGATTACCAATACTAAAAGTGCAAGGAGCTGTCCAGTTAAACATTACATTTGTGAATATGGGCAAAAGATAAACAAGAATAAGCAAAAATAAATTCTTACAGCTTCATTCTTACAACAACTCAAGACGCACATTATAAAATCACCTTTGAGCAGAATATAGAATATACAACTCAAATTATCAAACAAGTCAATTAATGAAAAACATGTAACTGGGATAAAAGTTACAAGTCACAATGCATTTTCACAATTGCTTCGTGCTCTCCAAATTAAAATGCATAATTAACACCTTTGGGCAGAAAATTTTGCATCTCAATTTAAAAGCACACATCCTAAATAAACTGTGATAAATTATAAATTTTAGTTTATGGGCCACTTTGGCAACTACCAATGACTAACATATATAATTTCACAACTGGAATGTACATCATGCCCAATAAATTTATTTTTGATGGAAAATTCTCTAATAGCCATGAATATGGAAAATAAATTATAACTAGACAGAGCAGAAGAAATAAAATATAAACACAGTACATGTAGTGATATGAAAGTTCTTTTCGCTAACATTGGCTCACATTCTAATAAATAATATTGCTTTAGGCCAAAACAAACTAACTAGATTACATATTCACCTGGACTATAAATTCTCAGCAGTCATAAAAAATGTTTAAAACAAGAAATTTTATCAAAAAATGAACCCATACATGAATCGCTTGAAAATAATGAATAGATATAATAATAATAATAATAATAATAATAATAATAATAATAATAATAATAATAATATGACAAAGTGATCCATTCCATTCAGAATATGAAGAAGAACATATATACACGTTCATATCAATTGTGCAAAAAAGACTTATTGATTGCGCCTGTACCATACATTTTAAAAACATGTATTACAAAATAAGGTTCTAATCGATTTTGCGTCTGCTCTGATACCACTGGTTAGTTTTTAATTTCATAACGCACATCTATTTATAACAAAAATTAAGTGAGATTAGAATAAATACCTCTTGAAGCCATAATCACAAACGGAGTAGGTTTGACAATCTCACACCAAGCACAATTTCACTGTTAGGATTGGTACCACTTGTTGTGACACCAATCACCAAATTGAAACGTTAAAGTTGTATGACAAATAATAATGAAGTATATGAACAAATAAAAGAAGATAAAAATATGACAGATGAATTAAGAGATTTTATTACATCAAGAATAATGGAGAAGATGGAAAATTATTATAATGATCCTAAAAGCTAGTAATCGTACATCTCACACCATAAAATTATATAGAAGAGCCTAATATTTATAGGAAACATGTAGGGGACGTCCAAACCCCCTTGATAGAGTTGTTGATGAAGCAAGATGCCAAAAAATTGAGTCCAAAATGAAATAGGAGAAGAAAAAGCAAAAAACACACATTCGGGCCGGGAAACATGCTACGGGCTCGGCCCGGGGCCCGGCACCTGGGCACCCGAGCTAGCACCCGGGCACCCGGGTTCTGCCCCAAATTTAATGTTGCGCCATTTTGGCGGCCGTCCATCGGGTTAATGCTCCAAAAAGTGTTTTGCCATCCAAAAGTCCTCCTTCAAGTCAAATTTCTAATTATCATTGAAATTTGATCTTCATAACTTGACATAGAACTCCAATAGCATTCCAAATTTAAATTCTTCATGATGTGCACTTCAATTAGAATTCTTCAAATACTTCAACAAAGAAATTCGGATCACACCCGAATTCCAACATGCACAAGCCAAAAGCTAAATCTTCCTCTTCTTCTCTTCTATCGTGCAAGACAGTTTTTAATGGGCAAAACTAATCGATAGATTGTTGATAGAAAAGGGGACCTAGCCTTTTAAGTTTTTGATAACCGTCAAAATTCTATTTAGCCTACACTTAGTGGAAATTACAGCGAGGCAGATTTTTAAAGATTGTATTTCAAAAATCAGATTTAAGGTTTACTTATTCATAACTCAAGTGATAATTATTAATATTAATAATATTATTATAAAATTAATTAATTTACCAAATCTCACCCCACCCCACCCCACCCCAACCCAACCCAACCCAAACACATTTTCATTTTATTCTTTCCTCTTTCTCTGTTTTCTCCATTCTCACTCCACTCTTTCTCTATCGTCTTTTCTTTTTCTTTCTTCATCGGAGCGGCCCTCTACAACGGCCAGAACAACGGCGCTTAGATCTTTGCTGCTTCGGCAACAACGGTGTTGTCTCTCCACCATCTTTTTTTTTTTTTTTCATTCTTCGGAGTGATGCGACTGTGAGAACTAGAGCATCAAACTCAGATCATCATTCCTCCAACTACAGTGGCGCTCAGAGCGTCACTGATATGAGCTATGGCACCTCAAGCGTCACTGATCTTAGCAGTAACGCTCAATTCACCACTGCGTAACGGTGAATTGAGCTCCCTATGCACAGCGATAGATTCGTCGCACATGTTCTTGTTAGATATTTTTCACCATTTTGCATGTGTTATCTTTTGTTTTGCGAATGTTTTGCCGGCCCGACTATAAGCATATTTTGAAAAATGTAAACCACATAAATCTGTTATGTGAACATCTGAATTACTTGGTCTTATACATTCTGATGTGGCTGATTTGCATAGTAAAGTTTCACGTGGAGGGAACAAGTACTTTGTGACTTTTATAGATGATTTTTCAAAATATGCTTATGTATACTTACTAAAAGGTAAAGATGAAGTTTTAAGCAAATTTCTTATTTATAAAGCAATAGTGGAAAATCAATTAAACCGAAAAATTAAAGTCCTACGTTCTGATAGAAGAGGTGAATACCAAGTAGTAGAATTAGCAAAATTCTGTGAAACTAATGGTATAGTTCACGAGTTTACTCCACCATATTCGCCAGAATCAAACGGAGTAGCAGAAAGGAAAAAAAGGACTTTAGTTGAAATGGTGAATTGCATGCTGATTAGTTCCAGTTTACCTGATCAATGATGGGGTGAAGCACTCTTAAGTGCATGTTATACTCTAAATAGGATTCCTATGAAGAAGATTAACAAAACTCCATATGAGTTGTGGTTCAACCGGAAACCTAATATTAGTCGTCTCAAGGTGTGGGGATGTCTCGCATATGTGAGAAAACCAAATCCAGAGATTACTAAATTAGGAAATAAAACTTATAAATGTGTATTTATAGGTTATGCAAGGGACAGTATTGCTTATAGGTTTCTGAAGTTAGAATCCTATGATGTTATCGAATCAATTGATGCTGAATTTTTTGAACATTTATTCAAGTCTTCATCTATGAAAACTGAAAATAATATTACTTCTAGTTCTTCTAAGAGAGTTCATGAAGAATCTCTTGATGATACTTCTGTTGAACCACAATCGGAAATAGAACCTAGAAGGAGTAAGAGACAAAGAAAAGAAAAATCTTTCGGAGCTGAATTTGTGACTTGTTTGCTAGAAGGTGATGTAAATAAAATTACACATCAGACTAAGCTAATGCTTAATAATGATAGTGATCCTGTCACATACTCAGAAGCTATTTCCTCTCGAGATGCTGTACTTTGGAAAGAAGCAATCAATGATGAAATGAGATCCATTATGTCAAATCAAACATGGAAATTGGTTGATTTACCTCGTGGCTCTAAACCAATAGGTTGTAAATGGATTTTCAAGAGGAAATTAAATGCAGATGGCTCTATAAATAAATATAAAGCTCGATTAGTAGCTAAAGGTTTTAAACAACGTCATGGCATAGATTATTTTGATACTTATGCTCCCGTAGCAAGGATATCATCCATCCGCGTGTTGCTATCTCTTGCTTCAACTCACAATTTAGTTGTCCATCAAATGGATGTAAAAACGGCTTTTCTAAATGGTGACTTGGAGAAAGAAGTATATATGGAGCAACCTGAGGGTTTTGTTTTACCTGGACAAGAAAAGAAGGTTTGTAAACTAGTCAAGTCTCTTTATGGTTTTAAACAAGCCCCTATGCAATGGCATGAAAAGTTTAATAAAGTAATGTTATCTAACGGTTTCAAGGTTAATGAAGCAGACAAATGTATCTATTCTACATATAGAAAAGGTGCATGTAATCTTATTTGCTTGTATGTAGATGACATGCTTATTTTTGGTCCTAACTTAGAAAGTATTAAGGAGATCAAACAATTGCTAGAGTCTAACTTCGACATGAAGGATTTAGGCAAAGCAAATGTGATCTTAGGGATTAAAATAATAAGAAAAGATGAATGCATATAGCTGAATCAATCTCATTATATTGAAAATATCCTTAAAAGATATGGTCATATAGATCAGAAACTCGCATCAACTCCAATAGATCCTAGTATTAAGTTAATGAAAAATACTGGTAGATCTTATGATCAACTACAATACGCAAGTGTGATTGGAAGTCTTATGTATGCTATGCATTGCACAAGACCAGATATTGCATATGCAGTTGGCATATTGTGTCGATTCACTAGTAATCCAGGTAAAGAACATTGGAATGCGATTTCAAGAGTTCTAAGATACTTGAAAGGAACTATTGATTATGGATTACAATATCATGGTTTTCCCGCTGTACTTGAAGGATTCAGCGATGCAAGTTGGAACAACATAGAATCGAATTCTAAATCAACAACAGGCTGGATTTTTACTTTAGGAGGTGCAACTGTTTCTTAGTGTTCAAAGAAACAAACATGCGTATCAGATTCGACTATGTTGGCAGAATTTATTGCCTTGGCTGATGCAAGTAAAGAAGCTGAATGGCTAAGGAATTTGCTAATAGATATCCCATTGTGAGATACACCATCTCCAGCTGTGATGATATATTGTGATAGTAAAGCTACTTTGTATTCGGTAGCGAACAAGACTTACAATGGTAAGTAACGACATCTTAGTCTTCGACATCAATCTCTTCGAGGATTACTTAAGCAAGGAGTAATCACTGTTGAATATGTAGAGTCGAAGAATAACCTAGCAGATCCTTTGACAAAAGGACTTACTAGAGAAATAATTGCAAAAACATCGAAAGGAATGGGATTGAGGTCTACGTAACTCCAGTTAGCTTTAATGGGAACCCTACTTATGTTTTGAAATATAAACAAAGTTCAAAGGGTACAAACAAGTTAAAGTCTAACTTAGACGAGACACTAGAGTATTAGTTAAAACCCATTCATAAAAAAAAAAAAAAAACTCTAGTGTATGTATTCTGCATGGTAGATGTTGGATTTAATTCCTTAATAAGTTCTATTGAGAGAGAAAGTAACTCGCAGAATTACTTTATAAAGAACTTAGCTATGTGAGTGAGAAAGTCAGGCCACTTTCTATGAGATTTAGACCGTCTCTAAAGCACTCATGAAATTCGGGATATACGCAAGGCCATTAATGCGTTGGTATAAAAGAGACACTCTTTATCGGAATAGTATGTGTAATGACTCCGGCTAGTCATGATAGGGTCCTTGGTTCAAGATTCGTTCACCATAGCGCATTGACGAAACTTTGAGTTGTTTACACTAAGTGAAAGTTCAAAGTCAAAAGCTACTTTCATTTATGTACAATTTCTTACGATGATGCTTTGTGTGTGTGTTTGCATGAACTACGGTGGCTTGATTCCGTTAAGGGTATGTAGGCAATCAATTTTTGTGATGCAGTCGTTTCATTTTCTCTAAATCAAAATTTTGAAAAATAGAGGGGATATGTTAGATATTTTTCATCATTTTGCATGTGTTATCTTTTGTTTTGCGAATGTTTTGCCGCCCCGACTAGTGTTTGCCCTCGAAAGAGAATTTTATTTTCAGAAGACTTTGAGTAGGTATGTTTCTTCAAACAGATGCGTCCATTCATTTCAAGCCTATTCAAAAGGTTGCCTCCAACAGATGCGTCCATTCATTTCAAGTGACACACATATTCAAATGGTTGCCTCCATTTCTATATATTCTGGGCGAATTTTCATTTGCAAGACACATTAAAAAAAAATTCGTTATTTTCTATTCTTCTCTCTTTTCTCTTAGCATCATCAGTTTCATTATAAAGTGTTTTCTTGGTTTGATCAAATAGTCACAATTTGAATCAAACGCCTCTATTGTATCATGAGAGAGATTTTCTACCATACCCCAGTCGTGACTTTGTTGGAAAGGGGAGAAATATCTTTTAAAAGATAACGTGTTTAGTGCCTTGGAGTTCATTAGTTTTTTCCAGATTTTATTATATTAATCCAACAGTTCTGAGCGTTGCTGCAGTGGCGAACCTGCAACAATTTGTGTTGTTTTGTGATGGTTTGTGGTGATTTTTGTGATTGTTTTGTGGTGGTTTTTGAGGTGGTGTCGTGGGTGTTTTGTGGTGGTTGTGCGTTGCTGTAGTATGTGGTGGTGATTTTGTGACGTCTAATGATGGTGGTCATGGGTGGGCATGGGATGCCGTTTGTGAGAAATTATTTGAATTATTGTGACCAAGTATTTAGGGTCGGTGGTAGGATTGGGTTGGTAGTTGGATGAACAATATCCATGACCAACTATTTAAGTAGTTGTGACCAATTATTTAGATTATTGTGACCAACTATTTGTATGGGATGGTGGGATTGGGGTGGAAGTGAGAGGAATAGTATTTTTACCAACTATTTAGTTGATTAGTGACTAAATATTGGTGTCGATGGTTGGATCGGGGGTGGGGTGGGGTGTGGTGTTTGGTGTCTGTGACCTACTATTTGGTTAATTTGTGATCAACTATTTAATTATGACCTAAAAAATCAATAATTTGTAACTAATAAATAACTTGTGACTAACTAATTTGATAATTTGTGACCATTAAATAAGTTCTGACTTATAAAATTTACTATTTATGATCGACAAAATAAACTGTAACCTATAAATTTTTTTATTTGTGACTAAAAAATAATTTGTGACCAATTAAATATGTAACTGCGACCATTAATTGTATAATTGTGACCTTAATATATTTAATTAATAAAATATTTTAAATTATTTATTTATCACCTGATTTTTTAATTTTGAAATATAAAACTTGGAAATTGAATTGGTCATAATTAATAGCTGAGTTGTGAATTTTTCCCCCACTCTTATTCCACAAATCAAGACAACTTGGTTTAAGCATATAAAGGTTCACCAAGCCCAAAATATCAGTTATGATCACATATAACCTATTGGGCCTTCAGGCAATGTTAAGCTAAAGTCCAACTGATTTTTATAAAACAAATCCCAATTAATATGGGAAAAATTCATAAATAAGGTATATTCTTTACATCAATTCAAAAATCAGGTTTATAGTTTGAAAATTCAAAAATCAAGTTTTTTTTTTTTTATGAAATAATAAATTATTAAATCAATTTATTATTAAATATTTAATTCTAATATAATATAATTAATCCATCCCACATGCACCACCCATACCACTCCAGGGACTATTCCGGCAACCACTCCGACCGCCACTCTTCTCCGACGACTACTCCGATTCCGACGATTATTCCAGCGACTATTTCGGTGACCATTCTGGTCACAGATTTACAATTTAAGGTCACAGTTCAAAAATTTTATAGGTCACAATTAATTCGTTGGTCACAGATTTCAAAATTAGTTGGTCACAGATCAAAATTTATAGGTCACACAGTCACAGATTTCCAAATTAATTGGTCACAGATTTTTTTACGATCGCAGATTATATAATTTTTAGGTCACAGATAAAAAAATGGTTAATTTAATTGGTCACATATTTTCAAATTATTGGTCACATATTATTTTTCAGTCACATATTGTCAAATTTTTAGGTCACAGATAACCAAATACCTGGTCACATATCACTGCCACTACTTCAGCCACCACTACCACACACGAGGGAGAGATAAAAAAAATTGCCGATCCTCCACCTGCACCACCGCCGTCGACTCCACCACAACACCACACAACCGTCACCACAACAATAACAAAAATCAACTGCACCATAGTGCCACCACACGGACCGCCATCGCCGCACGCTGGAGCATCTGAGTGATTTTCTCGCGGTGGCGGTCACCACCTCCACCTGCAACAGATCGGACACTGTCGCCCCCACATCCACAAACCCCCCGCATCCACAGATCCACATCTACAGATCCACCTGATGTCGCCCCCACATCTACAGATCCACCTGCTGTTTGGTCCACCCACCCAACCCGCTGGAAGTAGCGTCAACGCTGCTGTGTCGCACCCGGCGTCGACGCGAAGCCGACACACGTTAGCCGCAACATCGCTGCGACGCAGCAAAGAAATTTTCAAGGATCGCGTGACGGTGGTGGAGACGGGGAGGGAGAAGGGAGGAGAAGAGGGAGAGAAAGAGGTCAGAAGAGAGGAGATAAGGAGAGAGGGAGCTGGCGGTGGCGGTGGGTGAGAGAGGGGTGAGAAATGAAATGACATGAATTAGGGTTTGGGAGGGGGTTGGATATATAATATTTAATACTTGATTTAATTATTAATTCAATACCTGATTTTTGATTAAATAAAATTCACACCTGAATTTTGAACTTGAAAAATTAAACACCTAATTTTTTGTAATTTCCCAATTAATATTGCACGCTAAAAAAATTATGATAGTCTTTGCAAGCTCAAGTTGGGCACGAGACCAAAAAAGGTCTAAAAAGTCGATTATGACCAAAGGGAATAAAGCGATTGAGCTTCATGATGCGGCTACGTGCAGGCAAGGCCTATCCCTTCTTACCTAGCCATGAATGGAAAGGAAGGGTGGCTTTCTTCCTCTTTTTCCAAGAGAATTGGGGTGTTAGATGTTCCCCTCTTTCTCTCTCTCTCTCGAGAGACAGTTATGGGCCATTTTGTGGGGTCTTTGTCGGGCAAGATTAGGTCATATCCGCTCGTTATCATCGTAGACCCATCATTCTTATTGAGGAGTTCCATCAACTAAAGTCGATTCAAAAATTGTCTAGTATCATAAACCCTAACACTCCTGATCAATTAATTATTTCATATGCACTATTTCATTTTATTGCGTCGCTAATTGTTAAAAATTGTTTTATATTTCCTTTATATTTTATTAGTTTATGTTGCCTTTAGTATTAAATGTCCATTTTCTTTGGTTGACTTAGTCTTTAGGTTATTATGGAATTTGTTGCATGTGGCGTGGATTATTTACCAAGTCTTTGGTTAGTTAGCATTTGAACACTTCTTTAGGAGTTAATAGGTTCATGTTCCTATTTTTATGTTTGTACCATTGGTAGAAGCTTTATATAATGGGCTTAGTGATTTAAATCAAGTGTGTGGCAGAAAATAAATAAATGAATGCTCAGCTCTTTTAAAATCTTTCACTTCTCTATTTTGTTCATTTTTTTTTTATTTTTTGCTTTCTGTCATTTATTAACATTGGTATCAGAGCAAGAGTTAAGAAAGGTGAGAATCAAAAAAATATAGTTTTGACAGTGGGAAAATAATTAGTAAAATAGAGACAGTGGTGATATAAGAAAATAGTGCAGCAAAAGCAGTTTTTTTTAGATAACATTGGTAAAGTAGTAGCTTTATTTTATTTTGTTTTTTCTCTTGCAATAGTAAAACGATGGCAGTTGACACCTTCATTCAACCAGCTATTCTTCGCTTTGATGATCACTATGATCATTGGAGCATGTTAATGGAGAATTTTCTTAGATCCAAAGATTACTAGCAAGTTGTCTCAAAAGAAATTGCCGAACTAGTAACTGGCACAATAATGACAGATGCATAGAGAACGAAGTTAGAAGGGCAGCAGCTGAAAGATCTTAAAGCAAAGAATTATCTTTTCCAAGCAATTGATCGCACAATCTTGGAAACCATTCTTTGCAAGGACACTTCTAAACATAATTGGGATTCCATGAAGAATGAGAAGTACCAAGGTTCAGCAAAGGCAAATAGGCAGCAACTTCAAGCACTTCGGATGGAATTAGAAACACTTTGAATGAAATCAGAAGAATCAGTTACAGATTATTCTTCTCGGACAATGGAGATTTTGAATAAGATGTGGATCTACAGTAACAAGATGGAAAACGTGACCATATTAGAGAAGATTCTTCGAATCATTACACTAAAATTTAATTTTGTTGCTTGTTCCATAGAAGAATCTAATGATATTGATGAGCTTTCAATTGATGAATTACAAAGTTCTTTGTTGGTTCATGAGCAACAAATTAACCAACAAAAGAACAATGAGCAAGCACTAAAGGCCTCATCAGAAAATCACTTTAGTAGAACAAATAGAGGACGAGGTAGAGGTCGAAATCGAGGTACGGGTAGAGGAGGTAGAGAAAAAAATGATCGTGGAAACCAACAACAATACCACCAGTGCCAAGAGAATCAATTTCAAGGAAGATGCAGAGGACGATGAGGTCATCACTCAACAACTTATAGACCAAAGTCAGCAGAAAAGTCCAATGTTGAGTGCTACAGATGTCATATGTATGAGCATTATCAATCAGATTGTCGAACTAATTTTAATAGACAAAGTGGAAAACAACCAACTTTGCAGAAAAAAGTAAGAGGTGTCTCTTTTGATGGTGTGTCATGTAAAGGAAGAAACTAAACAAGACATGTGGTATTTAGAAACTCGTTGCAGCAACCACATGTGCGGATATAAGAAGGCATTCTTTGACCTGGAAGAATCATTCTGCAACACCATTAAGTTTGGTGACAACTGTACGGTTTCTGTCATGGGAAAAGGAAGTGTAACTATCCAAACCAATGGAAATTCTACCCACACTATGTCTAATGTTCGTTACATTCCAAATTTAAAAACCAACTTGCTTAGTGTGGGCCAGCTGCAAGAAAAGAGGTATGAGATTCCTATCAAAGATGGAGTATGTCGAATACATGATTTTGCTTGAGTTAACATGAAGACGAATCGTATGTTCTGCTTTTTCTCCACAACACAACTCATTCATGCTTTTCAGCAAAATTGAATGATGCAATATGGCTATGGCATTTTCGCTATGGTCACTTAAACTTTGGTGGATTGAAAACTTTACAGCAGAAAAATATGGTGACTGGTCTTCCTTATGTGACTGTTCCCTCTGAAATTTGAGAAGAATGTGTTGTTAGCAAACAACACCACAATCAATTCCCGTAAGAAAAATCATGGAAAGCAAAGAAACCACTTGAGCTAGTCCAATTTGATCTATGTGAGCCAATAAATCTATCTTCCAATGGAGGTAAAAGATTCATAATCACTTCATTGATGATTATAGTCGAAAAATATGGGTTAACTCTTTGCAAGAAAAATCTGAAGCTTTCTTAGCATTTAAAAGTTATAAAGTGCGTGTTGAGAAAGAAATTGGCAATTTTATAGAAGTTCTTCTTACTGATCGTCGTGGAGAATACAACTTACATGAATTCGCAATTTTTTGTAAGAATTGTGGAATCAAGAGGCAACTTAAAGCAGCATACACACCTCAACAAAATGGAGTTTACGATAGGAAAAATTGCACTATTATGAATGTAGTACGAAGCCTTTTGTTAAGAAGTGGAGTTCCGAAAAGTTTTTTGCCTGAAGCAGTCAATTGGAGTATTCATATTTTTGAATAGAAGTCATACTCTTGCTGTTCAAAATATGACACCAAAGGAAGCATGGAGCCAACGAAGACCGAGTGTAGATTATTTTAGAATTTTTAGATGTATTGCATATGCCCATATTCCAGACGAGAAGAGGCAAAAGCTAGACGATAAAAGAGAAAAATGCATTCTTCTTGGTTTTAGTGATCAATCAAAAGTTTATAAGTTATACAATTCTTGTACCAAGAAAATCATTGTTAGTCGAGATGTTGAAGAGAAGTCCTGGTCGTGGAACAACAATGTTGGACAACAAGTTCCTACTAATTTTGATGAAGAGAATGAAGAAAAAAGTCTGCAGTCTACTGAAAATGTGCAACAACCAGCAAGTAGTCAAAATGTTTCAGTTCATAGCCCGCCTGCAGCTGATGAAGAATAATCACGACCTCAGCATATTAGAAAAAGACATGCATGGATGATTGATTATGAAGTACCTAACTCGAACGATTCTGAAGATTCACTCACGCATTTTGTTCTATTTTCAGATAATGATCCTGAAGCTTTTGAAGATGCTGATAAAGAATTAAAATAGTGAAAGGGTATGGATGTTGAAATTGCAACTATCAAAAGAAACAACACTTGGGAGTTGATAAAGCTTACAAAAGGGAAAAAGACCACTGGTGTAAAATGGGCATACAAGACAAAGCTGAAAGAAAATGGTGAAGTCGATAAGTACATGGCGCACTAAGTAGCTAAAGGCTATAAGCAAGAGTTTTGCATAGATTATGAGAAGTCTTCGCTCATGTAGCATGATATGACATATTCAGGTTGGTGATTGTATTGGTAGCACAAAACTCGTAGCCTATCTTCCAGTTGGATGTGAAATCAGTTTTCTTACATGGAGATTAGAAAGAACGGGTATTTATTGATCAACCTTCTCGTTATGTTAAGATTAAAAAAAATGAGCATAAAGTGTATAGATTAAAGAAGGCTCTATATGGATTGAAACAATACCCATGTGCTTGGTATAGTCGTATTGATGCTTATTTTTTGAAGGAAGGTTTCAAAAATGTCCATATAAGCATACACTTTATATTAAAATTGGTGATGGAGGAAAAATGCTCATCGTGTATTTATATGTTGATGATCTTATATTTACTGGAAATGATAGTATCATGTTTAAAAATTTTAAGGAATCAATGATGGTTAGTTTGAAATGTCTAATCTGGAAATGGTGTACTATTTTCTTGGTATAGAAGTAGTACGATCTGTTGATGGTAATATATTTCCCAAAAAAAGCATGTGCAAGAAATTTTAGATAGATTTCAGATGAAGAATTGCAATTCTGTAAGCACTCCAGCAGAATTTGGTTTAAAGCTCATCAAAAACCCAGAAGAAAAAAAGGGTTTATAGCACTCTTTACAAGTAAATTGCAGGAAGCTTGATGTGTTTGACTGCAACAAGGCCTGATATCATGCATGTTGTTAGTCTCATTAGCAGGTAAATGGAACATCCAAGGGAGAGTCATCTTCTTGTTACAAAGAGGTTTTTTCGTTACTTACAAAGTACTCCAAATTATGGATTGTTCTACTAGAAGGGAGAAAAGTCAGATTTGATGGGTTTCATTGATAGTGATTATGCTGAAGATCAAGATGATAGGAAAAGCACTTCAGGGTATGCTTTTATGCTGGGTTCAGGAGTGGTTTCATGGTCTTCAAAGAAACAACCAATTGTTACTTTATCAACAACCGAAGTTGAGTTCGTAACTGCAACTTCATGTACATGTCAAGCTATATGGTTGAGAAAAATTCTTGAAGAGCTCTATTTCAAGCAACAAGGACCGCCACCAATTTATTGTGACAATAGTTCAATAATTAAACTCTCCAAAAATTCTGTTCTTCATGGAAAAAGCAAGCATATTGATGTGAAATTTCACTTCTTAATAGACCTTACAAAGGATGGTGTATTGATCTCATCTATTGCAGAAGTGACAATCAGATTGCTGATATATTTATCAAAACCCTCAAGTTGGCATCATTTGTAAAGCTCAAAAAGTTACTTGGGGTTTGTACTTTGACAAATCAAGTTCGAAAGAAGTTGTCTCATAGCAAGCACATTTAACTGAATGTTTGAAAACTTTTAGTTTAATGGACGAATTGTTTTATATTTCCTTTATATTTTATTGGTTTACGTTGCCTTTAGTACTAGATGTCAATTTACTTTCGTTGACTTAGTCTTTAGGTTATTATGGAATATGTTGCATGTGGTATGGATTATTTATCAAGTCTTTGATTAGTTAGCATTTGAACACGTCTTTAGAAGTTAATGGGTTCATGTTCACATTTCTATGTTTGTACCGTTGGTAGAAGCTCTATATAATGGGCTTAGTGATTGTAAATCAAATGCATAGCAACGGATGAATAAATGAATGCTCAACTCCTTTAAAATCTTTCACTTCTCTATTTACTGTACAATAGGTACAAAAATTAACTATCTTTCTTAGTAAGTCCCCGTTTGACAATCATTAAAATAGATTTTTTTTTTCTTTTTTTTAAATAGAGTTGTTTTTGGAGAATGTTTGGTTAAAAAGTAGTAAAAAATTTGAATTTATGTGTAAAATATTTTATGAGAATGTGTTGTTAAAAAAGAGTTTAAGAAAACAAAAATTGCTTTAATGGTTGTCGAATAGGGGCTAAGTTGATAAAATTGACATTATATATAACAGCACAAGGCAAATATAAATGAGATAAGAAAATTTTAAATGAGGCTAATGTCCACTTATTTTTTTATTTTTCATGCTCCAGAATTCAAACTGTTTGGAAAATAATGAAAAGATTTTTTTATGGGAATAATACTCATTGGATTGGCTCAAGGACAGGGATGGAGGTGATAGGGTGGTGTGGCTGACAATGATTGTGTAACACCCCGAAAATTTTATAATAAAAATTTGTTTATACTATATATATTATATTTTATTATTTTGAAAGTTGAGAGACTAAAGTGATATATGTATTAATTTCAATTTTGGGCTAAATTTTTAGATATTGTTAAAGCGACTAAAAGTATATTAATATAAGTCTCGTTGGATAGCTCCTAATTAATCTTGTAAATTAGGCTCAAGAAAAAGTTAATTCGGATAAATTAGTTTTAAGGTATTGAAATTCAAAAAAAATTGTAATTTACTTATTTATTTATTTTTAAATCAAAGTAAATTGGGATAAGGATAGATGTGTAATAATTATTTTTTTTTTTTTAGAATTCTATTTAAAGTCAAGTTGTCAACACTATCACGTATTAGGATTAAAACCACATTTTTGTTGTGATAAGTATTTTGTACACATGTCACATTGTTATCAGGGCACTTGTTCAGATTGATAGGTATAGTTTGCCTAGCACTAGAGTTTAGGTATTTGTATTTTACTTTTACTTTTAGTCTTGCTTTAACTTTTTTTTTTTCGGTAAAGGAAGTAATACTTCCTTATTTATTGATTTCATTGATATCATTTGTAACCACGGTATTCATCCACTACAAGTGAAGACATATTAATAATATTTCGGAGGTACCACCCTCCTTCAAAAAAAAAACACGTCACATTGTGATTAGTTTACTAAAAATTCAATTTTTATCAAATGTGATAAATACGATTTTCCATTACAATTGCATCATGACCCAACTACTATTATTATTATTTTTTTTTTTTTACTATAAATAGTGTGTCAATGTCCCACAATTCACTACTACAGAATTTTACACTGCAGTTTCATTATAAAGTAGCCGTAAATTCTAAGTATATTTTTATTATCAAAAACTCGTTTGATCAAACAAGTTGAGATACTTTTTGTGCAAGTATTTTGTTTCCTTATGTTTTTATATTCAATAATTTATGCATGAATTGTCAGTGGACCTTTGGGTTCAACCTAACGGAATGTGAACTATTTTGGGTTCTTTATAATGAAATGTGAAATCATTCGGGAATTGAAAATGAGAAATGATGGGTATCTTGATTGGTCACCGATATATTCCATATGTAGCACTCCGAAAATTTTATAGAATAATATTTTATTTGGTCTATAAGCTATATATTTAAATTTTGAAATTTGTGGACTAAAGTGATATTTATGTTAATTCAACTTTATTTGGATTAAATACTTAGTTTTCTATAGAACTGGAATTAGTATATCAATATTATACTCGTTGGATAGCTCGTACTTAATTATGCATCTTAGACTCGAGAAAAATTTATTTCAAATATGTTAGACCCAAGATATTGAAGATCAAATAAGTTACCTCTAATGATAATTAATTAAAGTTGGTTCCATGATTTCACGTGTATGATAAATATTTTGTTAAATATAATCCTTTTGATTAAGATAAATGTTAATTGTTAATAATAATCTTTTTTTAAACTCCACTTACTATCATCCAATCTAGAATTTAAGTCTCCCTCCACTTTCATTAAGTATTATAGTCATCAAATTCACGACTAGGTTGCATGAGTAGAAATGGTTAACTATTGTGATTAGGATACTTTAATTAAGCAAAATCTTAATTAAAATAAGGATTAACCTGCTCTACAAGGCCTATAAAAGGCTTGGTAGAGCAAAAGCTCTCAAATGAGTCATCACCCTCCCCCTCACCTCACATTTGCACTGCCAAACCTTTTATAGGCCTGGCAGTGCAGCACGGTTCTTAAAATAAAGTTATCAAGAAATTTGCACGGTATTTGAGGATTCTATTTTTCAAAATTTCTTTCATATCCTTAAATCTCTACAGGATAGAGATAACTTTTTTTATAATCATTCCTATCCGATTTTCTTGCTTGTGGGACACGTTTCTTCAATCCTAAGTATAGTAGAATTTGGTTGTATATATTGACTTGTCCTTATTATATTGGTTTGAACGTATGTATCCTGCTGGGTTTAAAATACTCATTCTTTCAAAATTTTAACTTTTTAGGTTGGATCGGTTCAACATGGATGGTGGCTAAATGGTGCGCAAATTGCCAAGTAAAATATTTTCAATGGAATCAATAGTAATTTTTCCTTATGTTTAGTTCCTTATGTTTCGAGATTAGTATTTCTTAGATTTCTATTTAACGCTTAAAGATTTTGCTTTAATGTTTTGGGTTGAATTAATTTGGATATTATGAAAACTTAAATTTATTCAAGTTTAAATCTTCAATTAAATATTTCCGCTTTATATATCATTATGAAATGATATCGATAATACCTCAAAATTTAAATCAATAAAATTTGGAGTGTTACACCATAAAAAGAAATGTGGTACGCATTGTCTATGTTATTGTTGTATAATTGCATATGAAAACTGCACGTATCTTATTTTGTGTTTTTTTAAAATACTCACTTCTACAAATTTTTACAGGCTAGATCGGGTCGATTGGAGTTGTGACAGGATGGTGCAACGGACTGTCAAGATCGACATACGAAAATATTAAGTTTTACTGCCTTTAAATTTAGTAGTTTGTTTTGTTCAATAATATTAATATTGAATTTATTAATTGAGAATGTTTAAAAAAAATTTAAAAGACACGATTTTATGATTCAAATTTAAACTTATGGATGTTTCAATATTTTATTTATTAAAGAATTTTATCTTTCCGCATTTTAAGTAAATAAAAGTAAATGAAATTAATTTTTGGTAACACTTCAAGATATATGAAATTTTGGGGCGTTACAGATTGGGTGTTGTACGTTTTTTTTAAACGATATGGAAACTGAGGCCAATGTCTTTGTATTTTAAATTTTTCATTTCCAGGAATCAGAATATTAAGAAAAAAAATATGAAATTACGTCGCTTGAGAGATTCGAACTCTCACGGGGAAACCCCACATACTTGGCCAAAGCAACGCTTGTTGCTGCATCTTTCTTTGGACGGAAACCATCCAAAAAGGCCTCACCTACAACATTTGAAAATGTTAGAGGTGACAGTTGCAACAAATCAAAGATTTCAGGAACGTGTGCTAGTGTTTCAAAAGTTTGGAGTTTTTGCTGCAATTATCCCTAAATTATATTTAGATTGAGAAAAAGTTGTCCTAGACCAGCTTATAGAGGTGACACTTTATTTGAGTCGAAGGTCAGTTATTCTACCAATTGGAATACGCAATTCGTCCTAATCTTGGCAATTGGCTATTGGAGAGTAATAACAGTAATATACCTCGAAGTGTATTCAATTGGGCTAAGTAAATTGTTGATTAATTTATAGTGAATCATGCTAAAGAAATTAATCACATGTAATTATCTTATTGATACCTAAATCCATTACGGGATAATTGTTGTTCTTAATGAACTTGATGTTCTTTAATGTTCCAAATAATGAGATCATTCGATTACGATCATCATATTGGAATGTTGGGAACTCATATGAATCAAAGTAGTAAACACTCATTCGTGTTCAAAATTAATCACCTGTTCGATAGGTAAATAGAGGACTAGGGACAGCCAATGGATACTTACAACATTGGTTGTGACTACCAATATAGAAAGAGAGACAACTAGTCTTTTTGTTTTTCTTAATGTGTTTCATAATCTTTGAGTCCTTAATTTGTTCTTGACGATTCTTCTCTTCAACTGCAATTTAGACTTTTGAAAAATATGACAAGTTTCAATATTCAAGATTCAAAGTATCTTCAAAATGCTTTCTAAACACAAAATGTTCTTTATTTTAAAGAGCTAATGCTTAAAAATAACCTCCAAGAAACTCTCTATTTTAATTTTTTTAATACATTGTTTAAGCCACATTATTCTCCCAAGAATGCATTTTTAATAGTATTTTTATGGAAAATATATGGTTAAAAAATAAGGAAAGTTTTGAATTTAAGTGTAATATTATTTTATTGAAAAATATGTTATTGAAAATAAAATAGATAAAAATGTATTTTAAAAGAACGAGTATCAAGCATGGTGTAAATAGAGAGTATGTTTGCCTTTTTAAATTTAGAGAGTCAAACTCACTATTTATTTTTAATTAACGATGATTGCATTTAATAAATTACAAATTTCAATACTATATAATTTAAATTATTCAAATCACATTTGAATTGATTAGTCATTATTATATAAAACTATCATGTTAAATGAGAGATAAGGAAAAATCAATAAATATTCATTGAAAAAAAAAAGATTCAAAATAGTAAAATTGTTGGAGTATATAACAAAAATTACTCTTTAAATTTAAAAATACTCAATAGAAAGACTCTTGAAGATACTCTCAATAACCTTTTTCGAGTAATCGTTGTTCTGATTATAATTTGAGATTCAAGTTTGATAACGCTTAAGGGGTAACTCAACATCATTAGTGTGATTAATTTTGTCATAACATGAATCAATTATTTAGTAGAGATCTTGGGTCAAGTTTTTTGAAAAAATAATTTTTTTAATTATCTAATTATATTAGTTTTTTCTAGAAGCAGAAAAGATATAGGGATAATTGCAGCAGCGGTCTCAAACCTTTCAATTTTTTGCAGACTATACCTTAACCTTTTATTTTGGTGGTTACAGTCCCAAACTTTTCACTTTAATGGCATTTGAAGTCTATTGAACATATTCCATCCAATACTCCGTTAGTCAACCTGAAATAAAATGTTTGACTCAACTTGACAAATTAAATGAGGGGTAAAATGGTATATTTACAATTTCTATAATAAAACAATTAAAATAATCAACCAAAACAAAAAAAAATATTGTTCATCTTCTAAAAAAGCGCCCCCGCCCCATCCCATCCCACCCCACCCCACCCCACCCCACCTCACCTCACCCCCTTCCCTAAAATCAAAAATTTAGGAAACCCAGTTGTTGCCATCACTATCGCCCACCCACATGACACCAGATGAAGAAATCAAAAAGTTAATTTCAAACTTTGAAGCCAAGATAAATTTAATAATATTGAGACCCTCTTGCATGCTCTGAAAATTTTGTTTAGAATCCCCACAAGTTATCCATGGAAAAGTACATTTATCTCAAGACACCGGTTCTTTTCAAATCTCTTCATTTACTTGATACAATCATCATCATTTTCTCAATAACTCTATTCCAGTTATGCCAATACCACCGGCCCTTTTGGTGACTTTAAATTTCTACAATTTTTTCTCTAATATTTGCCTTACAACGAGAACAAACAGTGGATCAATAATCGATACAATAATTGGATGAACCTCGTTTGTCTAATTGGTAATCTCATATTGTTAACATCAGTTGATCTTTTTCATGATTATGGGATATAGCTGGCTTTTGTAGATCTACAATTTGGTCATATCCAGATTTTTGTATTGTTATTTGAGATTTGGGTACAGAGTGATGGTAGTTTACGGTGGCGGTGGTGGATGGTGCAGCGGTGGCAGTTGGATGGCGGTGGCAACAATGACTAAGTTTCCTGAATTTTGATTTTAGGCAAGGGGTGGGGATGGGGTCTTTGGAGAATATAAACGGTACTTTTGTCTTGGTTAATTGTTTTGTTACAGAAATTATAAATATACTATTTTACCCCTTATTTAATTTGTCAAGTTGAGTCAAACATTTTATTTTAGGCTGACTAAGAGAGTGTTGGATGGAATTTATTCAGTGGACTCCAACTGCCATTAAAGTGAAAGGTCTGGGACTGCAGCCGCCAAAATAAAAGGTTAAGATAAATCTGCAAAAAATTGAAAGGTTTGGGACCGCTGCTGCAATTATCCCAAAGATATATCTACCTAGAATGTCAATTTTTTTTTTAATGAACCAAGCATGGTCGGGCTATTTGACACATTTATTCCACCTCATCCCTTGTTTATTTTTCTGTCGATAGCCCATGTTTGGGTAGCATCTTTCTAACTAAGGAGGTGTTTGATGGATATTATTGAGAAAAGAATATATTTTAAATAGTAATATGATGGAAAATATGTAGTTAGAAAGTAAGTACAAGTTATTGAAGTGATGGAAAATATTATTTTATTAAAAAATGTGTGATTGAAAATGAGTTTTGAAATAATGTATTTTAAATAAAATGTGTGTCAAACAGGGCTAACCATTGTCCAACCTAATTAGCAATTAGGTTGGGTTTGTAAATTGGATTTGATTTTCGTGCCATGTGCTTTTAGACTTTGACTTTTTTTCACCGTCCAATATTTGTTCACAAAAGTTTTTGTTTTCGTGCGTTAACATAAATCATTAGTCCAAACTTTACATGGTGACTACCTTCATGCAATATATCATTATCCACCACATAGGATACAATAATCAAAATATTTCAAAGAACCTATTTATAGTATATTAGACATTTCATTCAAGAGAATAAAATGTACAACTCGTTGGTTGTGCAGTGGACGACGATAAATGTAATATTGAAAATGTCTTCTTGAAATAATAAAGGGTCAAAAATATTTTTTTTACATTTTTCTATATATTATTAATATCATTAAATATATATATATATTTTTTCAAATCTTCTAAGTTACAAGCATAACTTTTATTTTGTTTAAAAGGATTGTACGTACATTAAAAATGAATTTTCAGAATGGAATATTCCCATCTTACACCATATTCCTTGATCAGTTAATCATTGGTAGAAGTAATCCTTTGCTTGTTACATCAGCTTAACAAACCCTCTCCCAACCCTACAAAGGGGAAGGGAGGGGGGGGGGGGGGGGGGGTTGTGAACAAGTTGAACAATTAAATATGAAATCACATTTATTGCTTAAACTCTAGCTATAAAAGTCAAAAATTGTTCTTAATTGGAATGGAGTCACATAATGTAATTTATGATTCAAAGTGATAAATATTTATTTGAAGTTCGAAGTATTTATCTTTGAACTCATGATATATAAGGACTGATCCTACCAACTGATCTTGTCTTAATTGAATTCAAGAATTATCAACATTTCAATCCTCCAC
The DNA here is from genome assembly GCA_035079005.1 of Fraxinus americana. NCBI lineage: Eukaryota > Viridiplantae > Streptophyta > Magnoliopsida > Lamiales > Oleaceae > Fraxinus > Fraxinus americana. Next base: position 9,324,315 of record CM068716.1, on the reverse strand, counting down.
TCTCCCTAAAGAAAATTGTCTGTTTGAATCAATTTAAAACGAGACTTCATAATTTCATATAGAATAATTTTTTTTTGGCACCATATAAAATAAATTGAAGTTTCATGTTATAAATATTATAAACTATTTTCAATTATTTTTATTCCCATGCACATGTAATTATATAGATAAATATGAAATTATGAAAACAAATAAATGGCAACATAGGAGCTTTGACTAAGAGTGTGTTTGGTAGGGATTTTTGGGGGAATAATTGATTTTTGAATAGTGATATGATGAGAAATATGTGATTAAAAAAGAAGAAAAAAGTATTGATGTGATGGAAAATATTATTTTATTGAAGAATGTGTGATTGAAAATGAGAATTGATTTACTGTAGAAAATGAAAATCTGTACCAAACAGGCCCTAAATATGGAGTATTCTAAATGTCACTGTAATTACATACACATCAAAAATTACAATAATAATAATAATAATAATAATAATAATAATAATAATAATAATAATTTCAAGATACAAAAGAATGAAATATAACATTGACATTAGATATTAAAGAAAAATTATATACATTGTAACATTGCCAAAAATAACATATTTTAAGATACATCTGATTTTTGAAAGAACAACGATATATCTACAAATTGATGAGCGTTCTTATTTGATGGGGGGTGAAATGAAAAGTTCAATAAAATATGTGGATATTATATCCATTTTATTAGTTTTATCATTTAATATCACCTCATATGAGGATCATCTCGAATTTATACATATAGCTTTATTCTTTTTGAAATATTTACCTGATTTTTTTTTTTTAATATCATCCTCTATTTATGGCTTAGTTGCTTAATTTTTCCATTGGTAAATGATATTGCAAAGCAGATTAGAATGAACTATAAATAGTATCAAGCATCTCAACCTGTAAAAGGTCCACGTACATCTAGCCTCCATTTGATCCGGATTAAAATCTGATTTTAATTCAAGTCAAAGTCAAACAATCAATATTAATCGCATCTTTCATGGGTCCCACAACTTTTCAACCATACATTTTAAAATCTTCTATCAAAATCTACTAAAAATCTAATTTTAATCCCTACCAAACACCCTCCTAGGATCCATCTGTATACGAATGGGGTCCTCGGTTTTAGGTCGATCAGAAAAAATGATTTCAAGTTTCAAGAAAAATAAATAAAATTTAAAGAGTCAAAAAACTCTACCCTACATACTTTTGACAATACTTTAAGAATCTATTTATTCTTTTAGATACTGTGGATAATAGGAAAAAGGGGTCGAGGAGATGCGTGGGAACGTCGTCAATAATTGGTTAAACTTTTACATTAGCAAAAGCTAATTTGAATGGAGATTAGATACTCGAGTCAATTTAAGCTTTTGTTTGAAATCCATTTTTAAAAATTCAATTTTTTAAAAAAAATTATTTTTAATCGTACATTTCATGAATTAAATTTTTTTATCAATTTTTCAACCACGTATTTTATCAGCTTTTGTCAAAATCAACTAAAAATCTTATTTTTAATTGAAGCGAACATGAGTTAACATGTTACTGGTGTTCGGATTGGTGATCAATAGTGTTAGGATGTAATTGTAATTTATGACATTCTCATTTTTTTATTAATAAATAATTATTTATTTTTTAATTATTCATTGGACATTTGAGTAAGCGATTGAGGTCGTATATTGTTTTTTGTAATATGTGTTATGTACTTGCTTAGAAAAGCACACAGGATATAAATTTTATTTAGATTGAGAAAAATTTGTCCTAGACCAACTTATAGAGGTGACATTCTATCTGCATAGAAGGATCAGTTACTCTACCAATTGGAGTATGTGATTCGTCTTGACCGTGATGATTGTCTGTTGGAGAGTAATAACATTAATATACTTGGAACTATATTGGACTCGACTAAATCGATTGTTGATTAATTTTATAGTTAATCATGTTAAAGAAATTAATCACACATAATTATCTTATGGATGCCTAATCCATTATGGGATAATTGTTGTTATTCATGAACTTGATGTTTTTTGATATATCAAAGAATGAGATCATTCTGTCACGTTCATCATATCGTTATGTTGAGAACTCAGATGGATCACTGTAGTGAGCACACATCTGAGTTCGTAATTCGTCATCTTCTTCGATAGGTAAATAAAGGGCTAGTGACGGCCAATGGATGATTACAACATTTGTTGTGGCAGCCCATATAGAAAGAGAGCCAATCGGTCTAGTTTTCTTGATGTGCTCCATAATTTTGGAGTTCTTGAGGTATCTACTCTTCAACTGCACTTTAGACTTTTGAAGGATACGAAAGAAGATCTAAGGGTTGGAAGCTTGAACGTTGAAGATCAATATTCAAGATTCGCTAACATATTTGGAGTGATTGTTGTGCTGACTAGGATTCGAGATTCAAGTTTTATAAAACTTAAGGGGTTAATTCAGCAATCATTTGTGCGATTAATTTTCTTATAACGTGAATCAATGATTTAGTAGAGATCTTGGATCAAGTTTTTTGAAAAAATAATTTTTTTTATTATCTAATTATGCTAGTTTTTTTCTAGAAGAATACCTAGAATGTCATTATTATTTTTAAATGAAACCAAGCCTAGTCGGGCTATTTGACACCTTTATTGAATTGGTAGAAAAAGCAAGACACCAATGGCGTACGTAACTAACCATTATCCAACCTAATTAGCAATTAGGTTGTTTTTCGTGTCATATACATTTAGTCTTGACTTTTCGCTTTTTTTTTCCCGTACAATATTTGTTTTCAAAGTTTTCGTTTTCACGTGTTAACATAAATCAATAGTCCAAATAATTGACTTTAACATGGTGATAACCTTCATGCCATATTCCATTATCCACCACATAGTACACAATAGTCAAAATATTTCAAAAACCCTATTTATAGTTGATGGACATTTCATTAAAGAGCATAAAATGTACTACCCGTTAGTTGCACAATGGACGGCGATATCGAAAATATCATCTTGAAATAATAAACGATCAAAAATATTTTTTAACATTTTTATATATTACAAAAATAACTTTTATTTTGTTTAAAAGGATTGTATGTACATTAAAAAAATGAATTTTCAGAATGTAATATTCCCATCTTGCACCATATTCCTTGATCAGTTAATCTTGTTAGAAGTAATCCTTTGCTTGTTACATCAGCTTAACACACCCACTCACAACCCACCTACAAGCCATAAAAAAAAAAAAAAATGGAACAATTTAAATATGACATCATATTTATTACTTTTTACTCTAGCTATAAAAGTCAGAATTGGTTCTTAATTTGAATGGAGTCGGGTGACGTAATTTATGATTCAACGTGATAAATACTTATTTAAAGTTCGAAGTATTCATCTTTGAACTCGCGACATGTTAGGATTGATTGTACCAATTTACCTTGTTTCAATTGAATTCAAGAATTATCGACTTTTCAATCATCCACTCTCCATTGATTGTTTGAGTCAATTTAAAATGAGATTTCACATAAAATGATTTTTTTTGAAACCGTATAAAATAAATTGAAGTTTCATGTTATAAATATTATAAACTATTTTCAATTATTTTTACTCCCATTTAAATGTAATTATATAGATATATTAAATTATGAAGATAAATAAATGACCGTTGTTGTTATAATGGATTTTAAAAACAAATATTTTCTATGGAAAAAATCAATATATACTAATAAATTAGTTTATTATGTGATTTTAAAGTGCATTTAATTAATATAAGGAGAGAATAACAAAGATAATGGGAAAAAGAAAAAGAAAAGTAATTATCAAAATTACCCCCGAACCAAACAGCCCCTTAACTTCGCTATCTTTTTAGGTGACTTTACCCCACATCACAATCTCGGACATTTCTCTCATGTCTTTCACAATCCCAAAGCTGGAAGATTCTCACATAATTCCATCAAGACGGCAAATTCAAATTTCCAATTCTCATTTTACTGTTCCTCCTCCTCCTCCGCCACCGGTATCACCGCCATCGCCTCCACTACATGCGAAATTAGTAGAAAACCCAGTTCTATGCATAGAAAGAAAATCTGGTTATTAGGGTTTTTATTCAGCTCGGTTCTGATCCTAGGTGCCGGTTAAGTGAATTTGAATAGGTTAAACAAATGCTTATAATTGTTGGGATTTTGCTGATTTTTTGTCTGGTAGTCTGCCAGAAGTGGAAGAATGCGACGGCTAAAAGGGAGGATATTTTGAGGCTGGTGACTATGGCCTCCGAAGAAGAGGCTGAAATTGCAAAGATTATAGCTGTTGAGGAGTACAAGTCATCACCTTTGCCACCTCCCTTGCGGCTCGAAAAGCGGTATCATTGTGCCGTTTGTCTTTGTCCCACCACTGCGAGGTGCTCTCAGTGCAAGGCTGTGCGATACTGGTGAGTTTGCTTTTTTAAGAATTATGGTTTATAGCAGGGACGGATTTAGGGGGGGGGGCTGTAGCCCCCCTCCCCCCCCCCAAAAAAAAAAAATTTTGGTTAGAAAAAAAAAAAAAATTTTGTAAAAATTTTTTTTTAAAAAAATTCATGTGTAAAATTTTTTTTTTTTATGTATTAGCCCCCCCTTACCTCGATCCTGGATCCGTCCCTGGTTTATAGGTTTTTGATGCATAGATGTCTTTTATTTTCAATTTGAATGTGGGAATGTCTATTTAAAATTTTACTTAGTCGGACTGGAATTTTTTGAGATACAGGAACATGGATATTACACGAGTTCAGAGTATTTGAATGAAAAAGATTTGAGAGTAATCTTGAAATATAGGTAAGAGTTGTATAAAAATGTGAATAATGGATAAGTGAAAAGAAGTATAATATCAAGGAATACATATTCTGTTTGCGAATTTTGTTGAGGCGTTAAACATGGGTTTTAATTGTCACTATCCATGTCTATAAACCTAAGAAAATAAAGCGTTTGTATGAAATATAGCGTTAGATGTTTAAATTTCGGACCTTTTTCAAGGTTAAATTGCAGGGACGAAGTTCTGTTAAAAGAGTTTTAGGAGTTTTAGGGTGTTTGTTGGGATGGCAACTGGAAATTTGGGGAATGGAAAGCAGTTGATATTTTCTATTGAAAAGGTATCTACGGAATAAGTTTTTGTTGTGTTTCTTGTGGGGACTTTTAACATTTGATGATTTTCGTTGAGGTATGAATTGATTAAAGAAAAATGGAAAATGAATAGCTATCATGTGAAACCATAGACCAGGGTCATGCCTTGAGAAGTATTTGGTCGTTTTAAAAAATTTGATTTCCTTGTTATAGAATTTATGTATATTTTCTTCTTTTAAATGCATCATGCTAGCATGAAAATTCTGGAGGAATCCTTTAGTTATTTCAGAAAAACCGTTGGCGGTCCATAATCTATATTCGCCTTGAAAGTTGGTTTTATTTATCATCACGTGATGCACATTATCTTTAGGCACCGCTATTCTCCGCATCATTGGAAGCTATGATGCTTTGCCGATTTTTCAAAAAAGTATTGACACGACACGTTGATTAAATTTTTTAAAATTCTTCATTTATATAGTATAAATTTAGTTTTATACTTGTTATTAATTTTTCTTATTGAAATATTTTAACTATGAGTACATATTTGTTATTTACTAATATATTTTACTTAAAAATAGATAATATTTCAAATAAGAAAATAAAAATGATCATGGTAGTGTTCGAGAAGTGTCGGATACAGACACGCTACTCTAGTTGAAGTGTACGTACTACAGAGATTGGAAGGATGGGAGGGGCGCATCTGTCGTGCCTCGTGATATTTGCTGTGTAAATAATGCTGGGCCATAGGCACTTGCATACCAATATATTCTCCGATAAAATTAGCAAAGGACCTACTAGTGGTTTGGCTCTCCTATAACCTTCCTTTGTAGATGACACAGTTCTGTGGTTTTAATCTCTGTTCCATATTTTTATGTACCCATTTATCCTCATGTCCTGAAAAGCAGCCCAGAAGTTGCGAGGAGATAATGTACATTCTCTTTCTCATGAGCGAGGGTATCAATCTTCCGGTGGTAGGGAAAAAATATTCCCACTTGCTTCACGGGGAGTGTCATTTTGGGGATGGGGGGGAGAGCTGGAAAGGGTTTTGTATGTTAACACTAGGTTCAGGGTATTGTGCTATAACTTGTTTAGTAAGAAACTCTATCAGCATTTGGGATGGGTGATATCAAATTTTCCTTCTAGAGTGTTTTTGGAATTTGGATGGAATGTCCTCTATTTCGGGATGTAGAGACTTGAAATTTAGAAATATCTTTGTTACCCAGCTTAGAAAAACTTTAATCTCGTGCAAGTCACTTTGTGGTTACAATTGTAAAGACTTGGTTCACATTTTATTAAGTCTTTTCAAGATCCTATTTTGAAGGTGGATTGTATTGGTTAAGAGCAATCTCTTTTGATTGTAATTTTTGTTCAGACTCGTACTGGTTTCATGTAAAAAATGATCTCTTGAGAGGAGAATGTGATTAAATTGTCGTCGTTACATTGTGGGAAAAGTCATTTTAGTGTTTAAAATGATTTCTATCATAGATTATTAATTATTGCAAGATATGTGAAAAACTGATTCTTGGATCATATGGGTTAATTTTAGTTGTGAAACACTTACATGGCTATAGAATTTATTTCCATGACTGGATTCATATATTTTATATTAGGCTGTTTTGGGTTCTTGTTCTTGTAAGACATATTATATGCTTGCAACTTTCTTTTAGAAAGCAGACTTGTCTTGGACAGATTTGAAGTGCACTTCGAAGCTTATTGATTTTTTTCATATTAACATTTCGACTTTGTTGCTGTGTAGTTCCAGTACGTGCCAGATAATTCACTGGAGAAAAGGTCACATGGTTGAATGCAGGCAGGCAACTAAGTTGGACGCTAGCGAGGGAAGTGATTGGAGTATGCCAACTGCTTCAAAAAATCAGTTTAAAATGCAAGTAAATGAAGTTAATGGCTGTTCAGATTCCCCACAATCACTTAATGATTCTGGATCCTCAAGGACCTCATTGCCTTGCATCTCTTCTTTCACCACTCATAGTGAAACATCATCTGATGCTTCTATCTATGAGGATCTTGGATCAGAAACTCCAATAAGATCAGATAAGGTACCTTCTGAAGTTACTAATACCGATATGTGTAGAACTACCTCTGGTTCTGAAAACATTGAGTTACCAAGATCATCTTCACTGGATGCTATTGATAGTTCTGTAAATAAAATGCTTGGTTCTAACAAGATAAACAAGGTGCAATCTATTAATTGTAGTGAAGCCCCATCTACATGCTTCATAGATGAAAAAACTGGTGATGGAGCTGCTGTGTTAGAAGAGTTTGTCCCAACTGCAACTAAGCTGAAGAATTCACGTTCATCTAGTATGAAGAAACCATTTTCTTCAGCTGAGTACTGGAAAAATGAGGCACAGCTATCCAAGAGTGAGGAGAGGACATCTGTGTCTTTCAGGGGTTCAGGTGATCATCAAATATCAACTTCAGAACAACGTTCACTTCCATTTTCGATGTCTACGGAAACTGAGAGTTCTCATGCTTTGCCTTCTGAAGTTGAAAGCATTCCAATAATATCACAACCTGCTAGCAAGGGTTTGAAGACGTCAGTATGGAACTTGGCACAGCAGTTTAGAGCACCAAAGCAGTCAAACTCCTATACGCTGGGTATTTGGAAGGACTCTATTGGAAAATTTAATCACAAGGTTAGTTGTATGTCTTATTTAATTTGTTTAGTACTACAAAGTCTTATTATCTTTATAATATTTTGCGGTTTTTTTTTCTTTTGTCAGGCCGTATTTTCTCCCAGGCTGTTCATGCAATTGTACTCTTGTGCCGGTGTGGAACTTCATCCCTTTGGCCTCGTGAACCTTGGAAACAGGTAATTTTTTTGTTGTTTAAGCTCATTAGATTGTAAGAATGCCTAAAATACTACAATATATGTGCTCCACTCTTACTATTATGGTGGGTTTGCAACTGCTCGAAATGGTTATATCTATAATTATGCAACTTATATATGATTTTAGCATGTTCATATTGTTTAAATTATTAATTTTGACATTCTAAATCTGAATGTAATAATGAAAGTATTCCTTCTTGAATTTGATTTGCTTCTTTATTTGGTCCTTGGGTATATGTTTGTATGTCTCTTATATTTTATGGTCCTTTCTGTTAACTTCTGTAGAAAATCTGGTTTCTGAATAGACTTCAACAAAGTTTGCTGCATGACTTCGTACTATAAATTTTAGCATTTGATCATTTTTAAGTGCTTCAAATAGGCCACAAGATAACTGGCCCCCCCCCCCCCCCCCCCCCCCCTCCTCCTCCTCTCTCTCTCTCTATTTTTCTTAAAAAATTTTCTCATGAAGATTTCAAACGTCAGTTGATTTAAGGAAAAGAACTTTTTGTCTTTTTAGTTGTCTTGTCTTTAACTACTATAAGCTCATGAAGCATATTTGTTGTGTACTCACAATTTTGTTCTTTATACGCAGTATACTTACTTTTGGCTTATGGTCATTTACTCTGGTCTTTTGTATGATTCAAGCATGTTGATATGCTCATAACTATTTTAAGCATGGCATATATGAATGGCCTGACATTTCATGTCAGGCGTGTGGCGTTCTTCTATTGCAAAATTTTGGATTTTAGTGGTCCTGTTTCTGTATTTAGTGAAATCCGCTGTCCATAAATATGGACTTTTTAGGCCTCCATTTTTCAGAATCTTTTAGAATTTGTATCCTATTATTTAAGGAAAAATCTGAGCATCGGAGAATTTTGGACTCCGGAGAAGGTTGAATCATAAGAAAATGTATACGTTTTTGAAGATTTTTCATATTATTTAGTTTCATTTAATGCTCTAGAAGTTATACTAATCTATGAAAAAAGTAACATTACTGAATCTGCATAGAAGTTAAAGGTAATATAACATGGTACTGTTTTATTCTTAGTGTTATTAATTAAAGAAGCCCATTCGATTTATGCCAGTATGTTTTATTGCTAGGCTGTTTTCTTGTATTGCATATTAATTACAATGCATCTTCCTTTTTTTTCTCTTTCTGCAGCTGTTATGCAAATGCAGTGCTGCAGTGCCTGGCTTTTACTCGGCCAATTAGTTCTTATCTTCTTCAAGGGTTTCACTCTAAAACATGCAAGTGCCTCTTAATAATTCTTACAAGTTCCTTACAGCGTCTTGATCATTTGGGTCCCATGTTTTCATCTTATCCCGTGTGTCCATGATCTCAGGTCAGAAGCAGGATTGGTGTTTTGTCTGTGAGTTTGAATATCTGCTTCTGAAGGGCCAAAAAATGAAATCTCCTTTATCTCCGATTGGGGTACTGTCTCAATTACAAAAAATTGGAAGTAATCTAAGTCATGGAAGAGAAGAAGATGCACATGAATTTTTAAGGTGGAGAATGTTACCAGAATTAAGGGTTTTCTTTTTGTAGAATTTTGAACTTAAAATACGATTTTCTGAGGTGACAGGTGCGTGGTAGAAACAATGCAATCTATTTGCCTTGAAGAAGTTGGGACTGCAGACTCGTTGGATGAAGAATCAACCCTTGTAGGTCTAACTTTTGGCGGTTATCTTCGTTCGAAGGTGTGTCTTTGGAATGGGCTGATTTCTACTGATCGACCATCTTGGTTTTAGCATACAAGTTAATCTGATTACGTAGCCGTTGATATCATTATTGGTTCTTACTAATTAGTCTTCAAAAGTAAATTCCAGATAAAGTGCATGAAGTGTTCAGGAAGATCAGAGCAGTGCGACAGGATGATGGATCTTACTGTGGAAATAGATGGGGACATTGATACTTTAGGAGAGGCTCTTGTGCAGTTCACGATGTCTGAAACCCTTACTGGAGATAACAAGTACAAGTGCAGCAGGTGTGCTCATTTTCCTAATCGTCTAAACCTAGTAGAGTTTGGCACAGTTTTTGCGTCTTTAGTTTTAGTATTGTGCGAAGCATACATTAAAATGCTTTTCTTCATGCATCCTCATCAGTCATTGCTGTCGCTGATAGTGCGCTGTTCTTTTTTTTGTTTGTTATGCTAGACATTATCTTTATACAACTTTATGGGCTTGGAATTAATCCTATGACTTGTTGTTTGTGCTTTTGTGGTTCTTACCTAATCCCTTGGGAACTATAAAATTCCAACGTCATAGTAAACATGGGATTGACTAGTACTTTTTATATGATTTTTACTTAACATTAATGGATCCTGTTCTCTGTCATTTGCAGATGTAAATCATATCAGAAAGCTAAGAAGAAATTGACAGTGCTTGAGGCTCCTAACATCCTTACAATTATCTTGAAGCGATTTCGGGTAATTTATTATTAGGAAGCATTGTATTTTTTATGCTGTAAACTATTTTTAATCTTTGTTCAATAATATCGACTACTTCTCGCCCTTCATTCGTGTTTGCAGTCTGGCAACTTAGGGAAGCTGGATAAGCTAGTTCAGTTTCCTGAGGTTCTGAACCTTGCTCCATTTATGAGCGGAACAAACGACAAATGCCCCGTATATAGTCTTTATGGACTGGTTGTACACTTGGATATTATGAATGCTGCTTACGGTGGTCACTATATTAGTTATGTCAAAGATTTCCGGGGAGATTGGTTTAGAGTTGATGACAGCAGGGTATGTCCTCATGCACCTATTTGAAATTGGCCTTTACTCTGCTATACTTCAACTTGTTCAGTCTGAGAATTAAATTTTGGCTTCTCAATATTAGTGATTCAGTTGTTTTACATCCACTGGTTTCAATGTCATCGTTCTTGGAGGACGCTGTCGCTTGTTCAGAATCGTAATGCCTTTTCATTTAATGGGTTTCGGGAAATTCACTATAATTTATCTTAACTTTTGTTCCCATTACCAAATGTAGATAATAGAAAATTAGAAGTGATTCACAATGAAGTGCGGCCATCTGGTCCTGACACCAGCCAGTACTCACCGTTGCCCTCACTTTTTTCTCGTTAATTTACTGCCTTCCCTTGTCTAAAAAACCCCCTGGTAGGATGACAGACGTATATATGCACACATTCCCTTACCACCAAGGGGATACTGGATTACCATTTGTTTGATCTCTCTTGATTTGCACCACGAGAAACTAATTGTCAAAGCTATTGCAATAGTCAAAACAACTGTGTCCTTGGTTCTTCCACCTTCACATCGGGATTCATATTCATGGCTAGATTACCATTCTTTGTGAATAGGAGTATAGGACGCTGTTGTAATTTGCTTTCTCTTCTTCTTGGGGGACTCAAGATTTGAGAACCTGGTGTCTAGTCCCAGTGAACTTTTAAATGTGAAGCTGAACTGGCCACAAATAGCTGCTGTATGTGGGACTTTCCCTGGCACCTCTCTCATCTGCTGTTAATGTTGTCAGAATTTGTTGATATTAGAACATCTTGTTTTGTTGCAATATAGATTTTGAAGTTCTCCTGACCATGTCGGTTGAGAAAGAACGAAGTAGCAAGACTTGCTGTAGAAGGTGTACTTATTATAAATGCCTGATGATTCGTTGTGTTCCGTCGTGCAGGTAATCCCTGTGGACTTGGAGACTGTTTTATCTGAACAGGCGTATATTCTCCTTTATTCACGGTAATTCTAACTCGTAAATTGAGTTCCATTAAGATGTGGTTTCTTTAGTATTTGTTTCAAACAAGTATAGAACTTTTTAGGCACAATCCACAAGTTCCATCTTTGCCGAGGGAAAGCAGTGTGTATGATGGGAAAACTAAGAGGAACTTGGAAAACGTTTCTTCGAGTAGCAGTGGAAAGAGAAGAAATTCAAAGACTAAACTCCCAACGGTTCAGAGCACCGATTTTACAATTCATTATCAGCGGTCTCAAAGATACCCGATTTGGATGACTCCCAATGATTTCACTGGCAAACACAGATTCGATACCAAGGGTTTGAGGGAAAGAAATCCTTTTGTGGACTCATCAAGTGATTGTTCTTCAATTTTGAGCATGTCAGATGCCAGTTCATATAGTACAGATAGCACCAAGGACTCGAGTGCTGATGACATTTCGGGCTCTATGTTTGGACCTAGTTGGTATGGTTCATAATGATTTATATAGAGATGTCGATTCATCCTCGAGCCAGAATACATCGGTAAATGTGGATTTGAAGGGACTCGGAACAGAATGCACATATTGCATGCAGAAGCACCCCAATGAGAATTTTCTGAAATGGTGCAGTACTGGACTCGATTGGACGGATATAGTCATCTCTACCAAACAAGCCATAGAAAGAATTCCTGTGTACACTAGGACAGCTGAAGAAAGTAGATAGTTCATAACCGGGTTCGCTAGTTCATGAGTAAGTCGACTAGCTACCCTTTAAAAAATTATTGTATTCGCCCTAATGGGGAACAAAGAGAGGAAAGAGCAACTCGAACATTTTTTTGGCGTTTGAGTTGAGATAATTATAAGTTGTAAATTGTTGAGGTACTTTGTATTTCAGAAATTGGTTATAATATCAATCTTATTCCTTCTTGTTGCTTCCTCCTCGCCTTTCTGCTTATTTTTGTTTGTTGAGTGGCAAATTGATGCAGTTTGATCCTACAACTAAAATAAGGCAGTAGAGCCTTATTATACTTTAATTATTTTCTTACGACAATTAAGGTAATTTGAATGGTTGAGATTTCTCCAATTTCTTAAATTCTTGTTTTCAATTGTTTGGACATTATGCGACGATTTTTTTGGCGTTATAAGAAATCAAGATTCCTGTACTGAATGATTGGTGCGAGTTTCAAAGAAAGCCACGGGAGGGAGTTGGACTTGGTAAATCTTCAGTGTCTTGATATAAGATGATTGGTGTCATGATCATCTCATCATTAGAACATATCTCTATATACAACTATACAAGACATGTCAAAACATTAAAAACGAGATTTTTTTTTTTTTTTTATAAACCATATTTTCATCAATCCAATGGTTGATCACCAGATTGTTGACTTCACTTTTTGTTAATGATCTTTAAAATATATTGAAATACTCAAAAGGGACAGAAAGTCACCCCAAACTTATTTATAGCATTTATTTGTGCATACTTGCAATCAACTCTTCGTCGTGATTTCTCCACACTCCCCAACTCTGTATCGATCACCACCATTTTGTAATCAACATCCACACCATTCAATTTTAGAAATCTTACTGGTGGATCGATGCCAATGTCTATCCTTCGCTACCGATCGGTCGTGAAATTGTAGCATCAATTCACCATAAGTGTTTTATCCAAGTCCACTTGTAGGTTCTAAACAAGCTATAATGAGCTCTTTTAAATGCGCGCTAGCAACCAGTGCCTAAGCTCTCATAAGCCTATGAGCAACTGGCCCACTTGCCATCCCTAAAGAATTTTATTTTTCATATTAATCCCCTATTTGGTGGTCATTTTTTATTTTTGTAAAATATTTTTTAAATAGTGATTTTTTATATAAAAAAAAATGCATGATTAAAATATAGGGAAATGTTTTAGGTTTATGTGAAAAATATTTTATTATGTGAATGTTTTGTTGAAAATTAGTATGTAGATAAAAGAATTTTGAAAGAATGAGAGATGGATGCTTAGTTGGGCAACATTAACTCAAACCAAACATTACATTTGTGAGCAAGGCCCAATTAGTCCACTAAGCTATAGTCCAAGCCCTGATATCTATCAAGTCAAAATCAACAATGGGCTAGTCCCCTACTTTTTAGGCCCAACTTCTTGCGTATGTGTGACATGGATTTGAATCTTGAAATTTAATTGAACCATTGATATTAGAAGAAGTGCAATGCTACTTTGCCCAAGTAGCCTTACAAAAGGGGGAGTGCCACAGTGTAATGCTACATTGCCCAAGTTGGATGACAAAAGGGGAAGTGCCCAAGTGAGGTGGCACTCCCCCATTGGAAGGGTCGGCTGTAGCATTGCTCTTAGAAGAAACTATGGTTTTCAATGTAACATCCATGTTGTGTGTTAGACTTTCCAATACTACCCTTAATTAATTTAATTTATACAATTTCTAAAAATAGTGATACATCTGTACAACTCGACTATAAACGAGTACAAGTAATTACATACCGACGGACTAAAACTTATACTTGGGGTAAATGGGTTAACTATAATTGTTTTCAGATTCTAACTTTTACCTCATAATCAGAGTCATTACCAATCAATGCAATCCAGTTTTAATATTAATGGCAAATAAAGTTGGAGCTTCGAGGTTGGAAGGAAATGTTGGCTACATCAAAGATGTCAAAGAACCTATGTGGTTAGTCAGTTTATGGCTCAGCCTCGAGTTGAACACTGGGAGGCTATTATGCATGCGTATTTGACGAAAACACTAAACCAGAGAATTTTCAAATATTAGAGGGTGCACTAGTCGATTTTTTATTGAACAAATCAATTTTGGGGTAAATGGGTTAAACTATAATTGTTTTCAAATTCTGATTTTTACCCCCATAATCGGAGCGATTTTCCATTTTTGTAGCCGAATCAATCAATGTGATTCAGTTTTAATATTAATGGAAAATAAAGTTGTTTACATTTTAGTACGCTTTCCTTCCGTGAATAACAATTAATATTCAAATACTCACCAAACTTTCACTTTACAATATTAAGCAATAATGTTCAGAGAAATCTGAATTATAATTCAAACAAAATTTCTCTCCAAGAAAAGATTAAGATACAATAGAAAAGAAGATAACCATATTTGTAAAATCTCTCCCAAAAAAAAAATAAAAAATAAAAATCTCTTCCCTTTTTTTCCTCCTTAATACTATTCATCGTTGTTTAGTCTTTTACCAAATATGTCATTATTATATTGCAGATTACTTAATTTGTGATAATATCAGAGAACGTGAAAGTCGGAATGTAAAATTTACGTAAATGTGTTCCGTAAATAAACATTGTTTAGTGAGACCTGAAATAGTCTCTCTAGTTCGGTCGACGCCTTCTGATCTTTAATCAAATCTCTAAAATCTTGTATTTGTGAATATTCTGCATTAGTATACTGTTTTTGGTCCCCATTTTCAAGTTAAATCAAGGACATAGATTATACTTAAAAAGAAGCATCAAGTTTGGAATATCCATAGCTAGCTTGTAAATCAACACTTTGCATAAAGTTCATCGTAAATCTTGAAAAATCAGTTGGAAAAAAGGGTCCAAAGCTATAAATATAATTCTTAAATGTGTTTTAAAAGTTAGTTAATAAAGGTTAAAGGTGGCAACTTTTTTCCTTTAGGACAAAGCCAACCTGTCGGAGCCAGTGGATGCCACGTTCACATAATACTCATTGCTCATTGGTTGGAATTAGAAAGCCATGTGAAAGATGCGGAATAACCTCCCAACCATAACCACATAGTTGGGGAAAATTTCATTGAAGGTCACCCAACTTATGGGTATGTTTTATGTTGATCCCTCACTCCAATTTATTACATATTGATAACTCAATTTACATTTTTGTTTGCCCATTAAGAGTGCAGTCATTACCAAAACTAAACACGTGTTTGGGTGTGCTTATAAGTATCAAGAACCCACACAATATTTGTGAATCCTACTTTATATAATTTTAAAAAAACAATTTTTAAGCATGACCAAACAAGCACTTCATATCCATCCAAATGTGATTGATAAGGTGCATCGCGTGACTTGATGCTCGTTTCACATTTTGACAGCATGAAAAACTCAAATGAGTGAATTTAGAGCTCAAATATGTTATTTTTAGATTCTAGCTCGTTCTTCTTGACAAATTAAATTGCTTTAACGTCAAACAAGTATCGAGTCATGTGTTCAATGAACCACATGGGATTGGCCAGACAAAAAGGTCAACTTGAAACAAAAATAAAACATGTATGTTGGGTGATTAAATTGAAATGAATTAAAAATTAGGTGACCAGTTTTAAACAACCATATAAATTGGATGATCTCTAGTGAAGTTTTGCCCCACAATTGAATTGCCGTCCTTCCCAATGATTCATCATTGCATCTTTTGTCTCCCCTAAGAAACAATAAGGATCTCCACATTTTACTTCCTCTAGCTCTTCTTCTTATTCTTCTTTGATCTATATACATATATATATATATATATATAGGGGGGAGAGAGAGAGAGAGAGCTGTTTTCAAGTGCTCACAAGAAGAAGAAAGATCTATATTTGGAAAGATGTTGCAGAGAGCTGCAAGCAATGCATATTCATGGTGGTGGGCAAGCCATATCAGGACAAAGCAATCAAAATGGCTTGAGCAAAGTCTTCAAGGTATGACGAGACAATTTGATATGGGTTTTTCGATTCTACGATTCAATTCTTGTCGAAATAGTGTCAGACCATCTGTTTCTGCATCCTTTGACATCATTTGACTTCATTGCATTCATTGTTTCTTGTCCATTGTGTATCTTGTTTTTGATTTCGATCTTCTAGTAAAAGTGGCGAGATACCGTACGGTGAAAGGAAATCCATGCAACCGACTTTAAATTTATCGAGAATAAGAGAATTGAACTTGAAAGTTCAAATCATGAAATCGCTTCCATTATCGAATCATTTTGGTCGCAACAGATCTACTAATTTTTTTTATTCCAAATAGTACCAGGGATTGAACTAAAAAGATATATTGAACAATTGCAAATATATATATAATTACTTCTCAAGAGTAATTATATGATGTTATTTTAAATCAGACAAAAAATAAGATTTGATCAGGCATTGAGGAGAAAGAACAAAGGTGTTTATGACCTATAATTTGAATATGGACATTACCTGATACTGTATGCTGAGGCATAGAGTCTGAAGATTAATAGTATGTTTATCTTCCTTTCAGCTATAGTATTTGAATAACTTAAAAGTCTATGTCCCTCTTCCATGATGTTGAATTCAGTTAATGAGTTGTTATATTCGAATTTCACCGCGGATAAATAACTTTTGTAGATATGGAAGAGAAGGTGCAGCATGTGATTAAGCTTATTGAAGAGGATGGAGACTCCTTTGCCAAAAGGGCAGAAATGTATTACAAGAAGAGGCCAGAACTCTTACATTTTGTAGAAGAATCTTATCGTGCTTTTCGAGCCTTAGCAGAACGTTACGACCACTTATCCAATGACTTGCAAAAGGCCAATCATACAATTGCCACTGTTTTCCCAGAGCAAGTGCAATTTGCAATGGATGAAGAAGATGAATGTAGTAGTGCCTTAAAAATTCCGAAGAATTCTCAAGTTCCACCAGTCGATACTACAATCATTCCGAAGGTTCCAAAGGCCCCCAGTAAAGATTTGAAAGGTCTTATGACATCAGCTTCCAAAAAATTTCCAGCCAAGAAATCGTTGAAAACTGAAAATACTCCTAAAAATGTTGTAAAATCTGGTTTGAACAAGAGTGAAGCTCTTGAAGAGATTGACAAGCTTCAAAAAGAGATTCTAGCACTGCAAACTGTTAAAGAGTTTGTAAAGAGTTCTTACGAAATTGGGCTTGAAAAGTACTGGGGGATCGAGAACCAGATCGGGGAAATGCAGCAAAAAGTGTGTACTTTGCAGGATGAATTTGGTGTTGATACAGTCATTGAGGATGATGAGGCTCGGACTTTGATGGCTAAAGCAGCATTAAAATCCTGCCAAGAAGCCTTGGTCCAGTTGCAGGAGAAGAAAGAAAGATCGGCCCGAGATGCAAAAGATGAATTCGAGAAGATGGAAGATATCCGTCAGAGAATGGAGTCCCTCAGGCACGAGTACCTTCGTGATGAAGGTGGCTTAGAGAAGCCGACTGAAAATGATAAGACTGCAAACTCCGGAGATGAATCCAAAAGCTCGACTAAAGATGTGGATGACACGATACAAGAGAGACAAGAAACTGACATCATGGTCAAGAAAATGAACCAAGACATGGTGGGATCGATGGAATCTCTTACAGTGACAGAATTGGTAGAGAAGATTGACGAGCTTGCTAGTAAGGTGATCAACTTAGAAACAGAGGTGTCATCTCAGACTGTTCTTATAAACACGTTAAGAACAGAAGTCGATGATCTGCAGGCACAGATTCAGAATTTCGAAGGTGAAAAGGAGAGTGGGATTGATGGAACGTGTAATTTGACCAGAAGGGTGAAAGAAATGGATGTCAAATTTCACATGATTCAAGATCTAAACAAAAAAGTGGAAAAACAGAACAGCAATCTGGCAACGAACTTTGTCGAAGCTCATTCTAGTCTTGATCATCTGTCTGAGAAACTGACCAGTTTAAAGTTAGATGAAGAGATTGAGGTTACCAATTTATTACAAGATGAAAACCTAAAAACGATGAAAACAGAAAACACAAAGGATGCTAGAGAAGAGGACATAAATGAGCAGTGTGTGGAGGAATCTGTTCGTAACAAACAAGGAGAAGGGAAAGATGACAACCTCAATATAATGAAAACAGAAAACACAGAGAATGTAAGAGAAGAGGATACAACAGATCAGAGTCAGGAGGAATCTGTTTGTAACCAACAAGGAGAAGGTAAAGAAACCACTAAAGAATCCATCATTCTTTTGGACTCAAAACCACTCGAGCAAGTTTCTGTGGAATGTTCAAACGAAAAGGAGAATGATCTTAATGCTGAACCGGAAAAAGAAACAGGGAAAGAAGACGAGCTAGACTGGCAACAGAAGCTATTGAATGGAATGGAGGATAGAGAGAAGATTCTTCTGACAGAATATACGACGATTCTCCGGAATTATAAGGATGTCAAGAGGAAACTTAGTGACATGGAGAAGAAAGACTTGGAGTGCCAATCTGAAACGGCATTGCACGAACGAGAACTAAGGGATACTATTGCAAAGAAAGACGAAGAGATTCAACATTTACTCCAAAAGTTGAACCATCTACAAGGAACATTTAATGAAAACGGGGATTTGAACACTTCAGAAGATCGAGGCGTTAAATTGGAAGCACAAACCAAGGTTTTGGAAGTGCATGAAGATCTTATCAGTGCAAAAGAAGACGATGTCAAGTTTATTTTAATTGATCAAGCTCCAGCCATTTCAGTGGTGGAGGAAAAGCTCAGGATGGATATTGATGCAATACTCGACGAGAATTTGGATTTCTGGTTACGATTCAGCACTTCATTTCATCTGATACAGAAATTCCAGGCTGAAGTTCAAGATTTAAACAATGAGATATCAAAAATAAAAGAGAAAAAGAGATTTGCGGGGAGTATTTCAACAGAGATAAAATCCGAGGTCCGGCCAATATACAAGCACCTAAGAGAGATTCAGACAGAACTTACAATGTGGTTGGAACAAAGTGTGTCATTGAACGAGGAACTAAAGCGACGACTTGAATCATTATGCAACATTCAGGAACAAATCACTATAGCTTTGAAGGAGGGAGTCGAAGAAGATGAAATCAAATTTAGCAGTCATCAAGCTGCAAAGTTCCAAGGTGAAGTTGTGAACATGAAACAAGAAAACAATAAAGTTAGCGAAGAATTACAAGCAGGTTTAGATCATGTAAATGCACTTCAACAGGAAATTGAAAAGACTCTAAGAAAGTTGAACGAGGAGTTTGAAGTTCCGGGCGATCAGGCTCAACCACAGTTAAGTCATTTAGAGAGTCGAGCTCGAATTCCTTTGAGGTCATTTATTTTTGGAAATAAACAAAAGAAGCAGAAGCATTCTAAATTCTCCTCTATGCTACTTAACAGAAGATATCATGTACCCAGAGATGGTGAACCTCTGTAACATCTTTAGTTCTTGATTATTTTTTCTTTCAGATTGTTTGTTTAGCATTGTTTGTTAGAAGTTCATACAGTTGGAAAGATGAAAAATAATTTATATTTATCTTCCTTTTTGCTTTCTGAGAAAGAACTTGTTTTTGGGTTCTAAACTCACAGATATTGTTAAATTTTGAGTTTCTTGATCTTCCGCTACAATTTCGTTTTTTAATCTACTTGTTTATATGATCATAGAGTCTCTTAATTTAAGCATACAGAAATATGCTCAAAAAGCTAAAGAATAATCAAGTGTGACTTCATCTGAAAACCAAGTTCAGTTTCAGACTCTCTGCTACTTAACCACCATTTTTCCATGATCGAAGTGCAAGTAAAGCCCCAAGTATTCGTTTTTCTTATAAGATGGGTGAGTTGGTGGGGTACCAATACTTGACCTTGATTATCGAAACAATAATCCTTAACAAACCAGCCCAATCCTTAAAATTTCCATTTGAAAGACCTCTGTTGCACTAAAAAGTCAATGACTCAATATTAGCCTTATTAAGAAAAGCCTTCACGACCCTCTTCGCCCTTCTTAACTTGGGGTCATGTAAGTTCCTCGGGAGGTCCCAAGTAGCTGGTCGGACCTCCTCGTGAGGTTCCCAGTAGCTACTTGAAATCTAGGAGCGGTCGGAGAGTCCTGAGCAAATGCAAATGTTGGCAGAGCGCGAGAGAAATGAGATAGAGGCAGAAGTCCATGCCATGCCTGATTAGTTAGTCCTACTGTGCTTCTGTTATTTCGAAATCAATGAAATTATCTGTTGTGTCCCTGTATATGAGGAATTTCAAGATTTACAACTTCAGTAACTTTATTTGTGTGCCCCCATGTTCTTACTGCGGAGAAATAATGTCAATATGTAGCTGTTAATGATCAAATGTTTCGCCAGTTCTTCTATCCCGACATATTGGTCAAAGATACAATTAAGAATTACCCTAAGAAAAAGTAACATTTGGTACTCAGGGCCATTTGATATGGCTTTTGAAAAGCTAGAAAGAACTTTTAAAACCAAAAGCTGCTTTTGAACTCGTTTAAAATTTTTTATAAAAGTGACTCTTCTAGTTAGACGATATTTTAGAGAAGGTCTAATAAATCTTCCTCTAAAAACACTCCTAGAACATGAAGCTCTTTTAGAAATTAATTTCCAAACAAAAATTAAGATGGTTAAGTTGTTCTACATAAAGTAGGCTCTCAAAAAGTTTAGAAAAAGTAAGTTAAAGTTACTTAAATGTAACATATACAGATCATGTTTAAATTCCAGTTGAGAAAACTCGGTTGCTACTAAATCTTAATAAAAAGTAAACAGCAAATTTGCATTGAGAACATACTACATAATGCTGCAAATCCAGGTTTTACACGCGTTAAGTATAATTAGATACAAGCATCGTCATATGCTAATTTCGAGAGACCCAATATAATCATCAAAACAACACACGTTTCTATACAAAAAGGATATCTACATTCTCATAGCAGAGATGAAGTTATATTCCTACTCGGTACCAAAAGAGACTTCAGAAACCACCTTGGCTCCTCTTCCTTTAGCCATATAGAGTCCTATATGATGCATAAGTTCCTACACCAAAGAAAAGAGGAAAAAGTAAGAAGAATAAGGTACTCCACTTGGGAAATAATTGAAAGAATGCCAAAGAAGCATCGGAATAGTTTGGACAACCATAATCAAAATAAATTCATTCAATACATAAAATGGTTTGCAGACAACCACATTATTGTGAAATTGGACTTACACTGTATTACATATTGAATCATAATGGAATGGACAAGTATCTTTACTAACTTGCTTAAGGCTCTCAAGCTCGTTCTTTGGTCAGTCCTTTGGGCCAAATGACTTCTCTAGGAGATATTGGTTAAAAGAACAATTTAAAATCCCATCCCATAAGCATTAAAACACGTCACTGTGCAAAGGCTCGTATAGGGAATAAGAAAAGGGCAGTGTTGGTAAGGGGTGGATATCCTATGCCAATTTTAGCAGTAATTCCATTCGGAGTATCATGTGAAAGCTTGATAGACTGAAGTTCTATTGTGTGTGCTGAGAATGAGAGAAAATAAGCCCAAAGAAGCTGAAATGAAATATATGTCAAAGATTTCATCATGTACTGCGATTTCATAAAGATTTTCGATCAAATCTCCAATGAGAACACACTAGCAAAACCTAAATTAGCACTCATGACTTCATGTATGGGATATCTTACCTGTGGATGAGCTAGAGCACCTTTGATATTTCTGGAAACATGAATTGGAAAATCAAAAGTAGAGCAACCATGAGAGTACACAATCACATCCTCCAATGGAGTGAGAAGTCCACGATTTCTTGCAGAAAGTGCTGAGCAAACAAAATCAAGCACACAAATGTCTGTGCATATCCCTACAACCAGTATCTTTAAAATAGAAAGTGTTGGTCAGAAAGGCATCTACATCACTAAGAATTGTTCTATTGAATATGTAACAAAATTTCTTGCATTTCTATTCGATATGTAGCAAAATTTCTTTCGATTTATAACGACGGGGAAACCCAATTATATATTTGTGTTGTTGGATATGGAAATACTTACGGCTTTGATCTCGTTGGTTTTCACCCAATCCACAAAGACATTCGATCCATCTTTCTCAAATGAACCAAGAAACCCATCAATGCATCCTTTGCACCTTAGCGTTGCATTAGGTTCATTTTCCAAAAACTGTAAATCTACAAAATCATATCAACTAAGCAACATGAGAGAACAGCAAAAACATGTAAATTTATTTCCGTTGTGGGAAAGCGCTAAAGACATATTTGGTACACAGTAATGGACAAGACTAGACAAGACATGGACAAATTTTAGCTTCCTTTTGTTCTCCTAGTACTGTCCATTACTGTCTGGTATGCCATATCAAACATGCTATAAAGTTATAACTACCAGGAACCAATTTTGACTCATCAGTTCCAGCTATACAGTGAGGAGGATATGGAGGCTCGGGAATATCTGGATGATGAGAATCAAGTAAAGCATATATAGGCCATTTCTTCTCACAAAACATTTTGGCGAGCTTCACTGACTCATCAACCATTCCTGAAATTTGTTTATCTGGTGCTTGCGGAGCCTGTAGAAAATATGACGATACTAAGTTAGATATCATTGTCAAAATATGACTCATCGAGCATATTGAAATGTTGACAAAGCACTTGGAGTGCCTTCCGAGTATTCGGTGTCCTAACCTAATCATACCGTTCACTTATCTGATCAACAGCATATCAACCTAGTTCTACATCATGTAAAGAAATCTGAGGGAGGGTCGTTTCTCGTGTGTGCAAGATAAAACAGAAAGGTATTAGATCTCCCCCTGAAAACTTCTTCAGAAAAATTAGCATCAGTTGATCGATTTAGCTCTCACATTGAGGAACCCGTATAAATCAATGTGTTCTTTTTCGTCAATGATTTCATTTTCATTTATCTCCCAGTTATGGATTAATGTTTAAGCGACAACAAGTCGTCCAGGGGCGGAGGGGAGGGGGGTCCTGGGGGGGTCCAGGACCCCCCCAATTTTTTGGGAAAATTTTTTTTTTATTATTTTTTTAATTTTTTGGCCTCAAAAAATTATTTTTAATCTCCTAATCCATCACATTCAATTGTTTGTGAAGTTGTATTGTTTATCAATTATGAGAGAAAGAGTTTCCTCAATTCTTAGGCTCAGTGATGGAGAAATATTTGAAAAAATTAGTAGTTTCTTTTATATATTTCTTGATTTTTTTGTGAAACCTTTGTACATTAATTTATGTTCATTTGTTTCATTTCTCCATCACAAAGTACCAACTTTCCTCATTTTAACAGATAATGTTTCAAAAAAAATTTTCGGGGGCGCTGCCCCCGAACCCCCGTAAGCCCCCGCCCCTTCAACTCCGGGACCCCCCTAATTCGAAAGGCTGGCTCCGCCCCTGAAGTCGTCTATATCTATGGTGGTGATTTAGTGATCCAAGTCCGAGGAGTTAAACGGGGCATCTCGCTGAATGAAAAATTAGATATAGACGACTTGTCGCTTCAAACAACAGCATACCGTATAATGAATGTAAGAGTTAAAAGGGGCTTCTCGCTTGAACTTAGCTGTAAAGTTCGTATAATTTGCACACTCAATTTTCTCCCATACGATGCTGGCTAGATTTTACTGTGAAACACGCGTATGCACACTGTGTATACTATCATTTCCTATCAATGGATGCGAATATTCTTTTTTTGGTTGTATCCTGTCGAAGAGTAATCAATTTCCATTTTCCCTTCAATCGGAAGTATATAAAATAAAGAAATGGCACATAACCAGGAAAAATTATTATTAATATGACACTAAATATGGAGAAATTTGAGGATAAAAACAAGTAAATATTGAAAACCCAGAAATCTCAACTTTCCCTTCATTTTATAATCAACCAAAGAACAATCCCACCATTAAATATATCAGAAACCCCAAAACAAAAGGACAAAAACTTGGTCTCAAGCTAACTTAAAAGATAAATTGATGATCCATGAAATATATACATTACACGTGCATGTATTTATATGCATATAGATATACATAAGATTCAAGACCCCCAAAAAATAAAAGGATTAACGAAAAAAGAGGTTACCAGATTTCCGGAACCAACGGTGCAGAATCCATTAACGATATCAACAAGAACTAAACCGGTTTTTACATCACCAGAGAGAAGAAGAGAGTCCTGCTCCACCGGAATCTCATTCTTCAAAAGCTCAATTGTTTGAAGCGAATACGACCCCATTCTTCTTCTACAAAACCTGTAAATCTAGAGAGAGATACCGTATTTAATGGCGTGGAAACGTGGAATCAACAGACTTGAATATATTGAATACCTTATAGAGATTCACTTGATACCAAGTCAAAAACGTTGAAATTGGAAGAGAAGATTATACCACAGCCCCTACGCTATTAAAAATATACTAAATAGGTCCCCAATCTATTCTTTGTCTGTCACAGTCCTCAAGCTTTTACTTCAGTAACGCCATTTTAGTATTTTACTCTTATTTCGAATAAGAAATCAATTTTTTGTTAAACAAATTAATATATTGTTCTAGTAATAAGGATTTTGTAACTTTCAAAAATTAGAAATAGGTACTTATTTTTAGTATAATTGCATACTTAGTTATAGAGAATTAAAAACGTTCAAATTTTAATCAAATAATCACGACTCTCACAAAAAACACGTTTCACTCTAAATTTCTATGTACTAGCTCAAGTTGAAAAATAAAATTTATCTTCGTAAAATTAGACTTGTGAATGTCATTTGAAAATTAGTGGAAATTTAAATATTTGTCGTTGAGAATAAATTGAGCGACTACAACAAAAAAGTTGAAATTTAATTGTTCCTATCAAAAGTAGAGTATCTTGTTACTTTTCGTATACTAATTTGGGGGTCCAATAAGGCAAATTTTCCTTTTGGAAAAAATATATGGTCGTGATTCCAACCTGTCTCTTTACGCATTTTGAATGGAGGATTCTTAGCACTTTCAATCGAGTTCTATTACACTTAGCCCTAGGAAAAGTTTCTTGTAAAATGAAAAAGAAATTTCATTTCCATTCAAATTCCATGTTTGATTGATCAAATGTTCTTGGCAATTCAATTTCCACCTTATGTCCCCACACATTCTCAATTCTTGGTTTTCGAGGAATTCTTTTTCCCATGATTTTGGTGGGAAAATGATTTTCCTTTTTTTTTGCAATGGAAACAAATTATATTCTCAATTGTAAAAAAAATTTCCTTTTAATTGACAATTTTCATGGAAAACAAAGCCAAACGAACACCAAAAGATCCAAAATTTCAACATTTTTCAAGTGGAAAATTATATCAATCAAACACAATTAATTGACAATTATCAGTAAAATGAATTCTAGACAATTTAATTCCGTGAAAATCATTTTCTTTCCACCCAAATTCCATTCTTATAATCAAACGGACTCTTACAAAAAATTCTTCATAGAATTTATACAGTTGTCTCTTTGTAATTGGCTACTGTTCTTGGCAACAGCCAATCAATCACAGGGAGACAATTATTAATTTCGTGAAATATTTTTCGTATATTTGAAAAAGTCCCTTTCAAGATAGTAAGACTCGTGATTGCGATTAACAGAATTGTATTTTGGATTGGATTTGTCGAGGGATTTTATGCATTGGATCGTAAATAGTAGGGATGCACAAAAAAATCGTGAAACCGCAAACCGAACAGAAACCGTTGGTTCGGGTCCACGTGGACCCGCGATTTATTTTCCCTCAAACCAAACCAATCCGTTTCAAAATGGTTTGGTTTAGGTTTCAATTTTCAAAAATCGCATAAAACCGAGTCAAACCGTTTTTTAATTAAAAAATTAATTTTATTAACTTACAAGTTTTAAAGTTTTCACTTTTTTGAAAAAAATACCAATTTAGCAATACAACTTAAAAAATTCATTTTATTAACTTACAAGTTTTAAAGTTTTCACTTTTTAGAAAAAAATATCAATTTAACAATACAAATTACAACTAACCCATTGAAATAATCATATAAAGTAAATTAAATTCATCATCGTTGGCTGATGATTTTATAAGTTCACAACACATGTCCTTACCCGTTATATAATATAAACTAAAATTAATCTCAAATCATATAGAAAAAAAGCATTTATTTTTAACAATCCAAATCATAATTCAACAAAACTACGACAGCAAATCACGCCCACAACTTCAGAAGCTCTAATCTACTCTCTCATTTCTCAACTATTTGATGTTTGTCTGCCACTGCTGAACAAAATGTGATTCCCAATCGCAAATCGCTAGTCGCATTTTGCTTGTTAGACTGCTAATTTCTACCTGAATCACATATTTCTCTCTTCTTTCTTGATAAGTCTTCAATTCTCATTCAAGACATTTTTTCTTTATTCTTTCTTTTATTTGTTGTTTTTGAACTTATTATATACTTGTAAGTTGTGATTTGGATGAAAAAAAAAGATTGTTTGTGTGCCTATGTGATTAATGAACTTGTTTGTGGTTTAGAAAGAACGGAAGATAGAGCGTATTGATTGTCTGAAAATATTAAAGTTCCATAACTAGTACTACTACATTCTACTTTCATAAAATCGTTATAGAATAAAATTTGTCAATTTACAATAAAGCTGAGCTCTATCATTCTTTGTATATTTAAACATATCATATTCAGTCCTTATTTTTCATCTCACTGGTAGGACGAAAAGAGTTTTAACCAAACTATTACAGCAGAATGTAATTCTATCTTTACCAACCGCTATATGACAATATGAATGAAGGCAAACAAGAAAAGGTAAATAAAAAGGAAGAAAAATATATTTGTTCTATTAATATCTTTTAGCAACCAACTTTGAAAATAATTTATTTATGGGTTTCGTGGGAAAGATGAATATAATTTAACATTTAACATTATTAGTTCTCGTTTAAACTTATATGTTAACTTATTTTAAATATATTATTATAATGTCAATACGTAAACTGCAGATTAAAACCGAACCAACCCGCAAATTATGGTTTGGTTTGATTTGGTTCGAAAAATAAAATGGTTTGGTAAAAAATTTCAAACCGCATAAATGGTTTAAGTTGAAAATTTGGCACAAACCGTCCAAGCCGAACCGCGTTCATCCCTAGTAAATAGTAAGATTTCATTAAATATTATTTTAAATTAACAAAAAATTGAAAATAGAATTTCTTGCAATAAATTACAAATAACAATTATAAGTCAATAACTAGCTTAAAATATACAATAAAGTTTACAACAGATTTGCAAGTACTTTATAAATTACCCACAATAAAATTGGTTATATAACATTTAAAATGATTAGAATTCTAACCTATAAAACTGAAAGTGGTGAGGAAGAACTTTTGTTCATTATGGCCTTGTATGGGAGGGATTAAAATCGGATTAAAATTGAAAATATAGCCGTTATTGTTGACTTTTATTAGATGAGTGGGACCCAATAACGGTCATATTTTCAATTTTAATTGGCTTTTAATCCCTCCCGAACGGGGCCTATATAACTTATTTTTATCTTATAAGTCATAACTAAAAACCAGTTACAAAATTGAAAATAAATCATTTTTTCTTTGTAGCTGAGAACTAATATTTCAAATCAGTGACGGTTGAAAGTAAATTTTTTATTTGAACTTGATTAAAAATATAACTTTTTTTGAGAAAAAGCATTTCATTAAGCTTCAAAGCAGCAAATTTCGGATACAAGAAGGAATTTCCTCCAACACAATTCTCTCCTCAGAGAGTTTAAGTGCTTCATTTGCTAAAGTATGAGCGACCACATTAACCTGTCTAGGAACATGACTAACAGACCAATAATGAAAGTGACCAAGTAAACTCTTTGTGTCCTGAATCAATAGGCCGGGGTAGTTCCAGATCTCAAGTTCACCTTTTAGTCCCTTAACAACATTCATCGCGTCCCCTTCTAACATGATAGATTTATTTCCGAGTTGCCTACATAATTTGTGACTTCCATAGCTCCAAAAGATTCAGCCAGAAAAGCATCCGGGAGAACATTCCTATGAGACATCAGGGATGCTTTTATGTTTCCAGTCCAATCTCTCACAACGACACCAATTCCAATACGGCAATTTGCTGAGTCTACCGTCGCGTCCCAATTTACTTTATGCTTATTCAAGGGCGGCTCGACCCAGCGTTGGGCAGCTTGGTCTCTTCTATTTCGAATTCTGACCGGTAAGGCATTCACTTTTCTATAGTCCAAAACATTTTGTTGAGCCGTGTTTGCAACTGAGACTGGATCTGTAAATTTGTTCTCAAAAACAAAGGAGTTCCGCCTCTTCCAGATTAGATAGGCCGTGGCTGTGAAAATTTCAATGTCTTCTTCTGACAGTCTATTGAGTAAATGGCACAACAGATCCTTGAAATTCAGCGGCAGAAAAGACATCTTCTGGATCTTCCTTGAGCAAGAACCCCAAACATCTTGAGTCGAGGTACATAACCACAGAATATGAACTACGGACTCCGCTTCCCTCAAACAAATCGGGCATAAGGGGCACTCCCTTATTTTCCTTCTATTCAAGTTCAGATTTGTTGGTAGGGATTCATGTGTTGCACGCCACGGGAACATTTTGTTAGCATTTGTTACCTTTAACCTCCAAATGTTCCACCAAATTTCATTCTCATAGTTGCTTGTCGAGCATTGTCCCAATAAATCTTGTTTCAACTGACTGATGAAGTGGTATACATTTTTTACTGTGAATTTGCCATCCTTCGTACCTCGCCATATCAGTTTGTCCGGACTTCCACATGGACTAATAGGGATCTTGCTAATAAGGCTAGCTTCAGACTCAGAAAAGATTTCAGAAATAAGTTTTGTATTCCAAGATTTCGTTTCTGCAACGATGAGCTCACTTACTCTGCCGTTTTGGAATTTGGCTTGTATGGGGGATTGAACTTTGAAAGTAGAAGCTTGGGGAATCCATTTGTCCTTACCAATAACCACAGAATCTCCGTTTCCTATGCGCCATAATAGTCCTTCTCTTAACAGTTCTTTTCCTTCTGAAAAGCTCTTCCAAAGGAAGGAAGCATTGCTACCAATTTTGCTACTCAAGAAATCTGTTCTACTGTAGTATTTCGCTTTAAGCACCATTGCAGCCAGAGAGTTAGGAGCATGGATAAGACGCCATCCCTGTTTTGCTAATAAAGCAACATTGAAGAGTTCAAAATCTCTATAGCCAAGACCACCAGCATTTTTAGACTTCCCAGCGGAGTTCCAGGAAACCGTTGTGTTTTGGTTTTATCTCCTCTACTACCCCCACCAAAACTTTTTAACATGTCGATTTATAGCCAGAAGGATGGTTCGTGGAAGCTTGAAAATACCCATGCAGTAAGTTGGAATGGCTTGGATAATAGACTTGAGGAGAACTTCTTTACCTGCTTGCGACATAAACTTCACAGTCTAGCTACTCATTACTGCCGATTCGAATCAAGTATCGGTTTGAAGGCTGTCATTTTATTCCTTCCAACATACGCTGGCAGGCCCAGGTACTTCTCAAAGGACTTCGTTTCTCTAACTGTGGCTGCGTGTAGAACTGTCTCCTTGATCTCCACTTTGGTGTTTTCACTGAAATAAATTGAAGTCTTGTCCAAATTAAGTCGTTGCCCGGATGCGTGTTCAAATAATTTCAGTATGTAGGAGAGGCGCCACCATTCTAGTGCATTAGCCTTGCAAAAGATCAGGCTATCGTCTGCAAAGAAAAGATGGTTCACTAGGAGATTACCCCTAGCAAATGGGAATCCAGATATTAATCCTTTAGCCTCTGCATTGTCTAGTAAATTGCCAAGCACTTCAGAGCACAAAATGAAGAGGTATGGAGATAGAGGGTCCCCTTGCCTCAATCCTCTCGTTGGGTGGAATTGACTTTGCGGCTCTCCATTGATGATTAGAGAATATTTCACTGTTTGTACACATTGCATGGTTAATTCTATCCACCGCTCACCAAAGCCAAATTTTCGCAAAACAGCTTCTAGGAAACTCCACTCGATTCGGTCATACGCCTTGCTCATGTCTAGTTTTAAGGCCATGTATCCTTCTTTCTTCCCTTTGACCCGATACTTCATAGAGTGCATTGCTTCATAAGCCACAATGATATTGTCTGATATCAAGCGCCACTGGAACAAAAGCGCTTTGAAATTTGGTGGTGAAATAATTTCGGGTAAAAATGATTTGAGCACATTGGACATAACTTTCGACACCACTTTATAGAAAACATTACACAAACTAATTGGTCTAAAATCGAGACGAACTGACGGGGATTTCTTCTTAGGAATCAATACAATATGTGTTTCATTAATTTCATGGAACCCTTGTTTTGAAGCAATAAGATCTTTAAGCTGTGACCACCTTAATCTTTCTCCAATAGAACGATTATCTTGGTAGAATCTGTGAGAGAAACCATCGGGACCGGGCGCACTCATTGGATCCATTTCAAAAGCGCTCGCTTCACTTCCTCATTGGTACACGTTTCTTGTAGGTGAGCATTCATTTAGGGTTACTTTAACCTCTAGTTCTGTATCGCTTCTTGATATAGCTTGGTTTTGAAGTTGTGAACAGCTGTTGAAAGGAAACTTGGAAAATGTTGCAAATCTCCTCCTGTTTGGTGGAAACTTCCCCCTTTCATTTAAAATGCTCCTGATAGTATTTTGTTTCCTTCTTTGAGTAGCACATTTGTGGAAATAAGATGTGTTCTTATCCCCGCATTTGAGCCACAGTTGTTTGGAACGTTGCCTCCACTTGAGTTCCTCTTCTTCGAGCAGCTCATTAACTTGTTTTTGAGCATCAGTGATTCTTCCATTTAAGTCCCCCTGGTTGGATTCCTGCAGTGATCTAAGCTTTTGCAAATTCGTTCTTAATTTCTTCTTTGTGTCTCTTGCATTGCTTTTTGCCCATCTCTGTAGTTTTTCCTTGCAACGCTCTAGGCTCGCCTTGAAACAACCTACTGGATTATTCTGCTCTCCATGGGCTGGCCATACACTTTCAATTATGTCTCGACCTCCCTGCTTCCCTGACCAAACAGCTTCGAACCGGAACAACTTGGGCGGAGGGGGCTACATTCTAGCATGATTGTTACTGCAATTTATTAGGAGCGAGTTGTGATCCGAGTTGACGACCGGTAACGCCTTCACTTCACAACATCTAAAGAGGGTTGTGAAGAAGGGATTAGTAAAGACTCTGTCCAGCCTCTCTTTGGTGAAAGATTTCCCTTGCCTCTTATTGCTCCAGGTGAATTTTTGTCCAACATAACCCATGTCTCTAAGATCACACTCTTCTACCACCTTGCAGAAATTCTCCATTTGAGCAAACGGCCTAGAGTTGCCTCCATATTTCTCATCAGGACAAAGGATTTCATTAAAATCCCCCATGATCATCCATGGATTCGAACCATTCGGATTCATCATTCTCGTGTACCAACTTTCATGCCTTTTCTTTGGAATTGGATTACTAGTAAAAACCCGACAAAATCCATGGGGAACAAACTCCGGCATTCCCACGATACTCGAAAGAAATATGGGATCCCGAATAATTTAACGGAGAGAAGCTTTGACCTCATCTCGCCAAAGCATAGCCAACCCGCCACTGCCCACACAATCCACCACAAAAACAATTATCAAATTTAAGCTTTAATCTAACCTTCTCCACTTTGTTACGTCGGAGTTTGGTCTCGGTGAGGAAGACCAAACTTGGGCACTTCTCCTTCACGTCACGGTGAAGCTCTCGAAGCTTGTCAGGGTTCCCCGAGCCCTCGGCGGTTCCAACATAACATTTTCATGGTGATTGGCGGGTCGCTCGGCAGCCTACTGCCATATCAAAATCGGGTTCCTCATCAATCGACTTTCTGTACTTCTTCGACCTCTTTTTCGGCTTTCCCCAATCTCCTTTCGCTTAAGGGAAAGCTTGTGATTTCTTACGCGGCGAATTTGGGAAGTGGGTTTAAATGGGGTAATACGGGCTCTTGATTTCCATGATTTTCCTTGGGCCAGGCCCTTTTTGAATTTTAGTTTATGTGGGGTGGTGAATTTGTAGATTTGGTTTAGGCGACCATTGGAAAAGTCCGGTGAATGCGTTGATGGTTCATCACGTGTGCCCGTCTCTTGAGTGCCATTGTTCCTTCCATATTGAGGTTGTTAGAAATCAAATCACCTTCCACATAATCCATGACAAGAATCACGTCTTTTTTTGGCTCTTCCACCTCCTTAATTTCGGCATTAATATTTTTGGAAATGGTATTGAATCGGCTCCACGATTCGTGAGATCCGCATCACAATTGATGTTTCCTTCCCAGGCTTCCCTTTGTTGGGTGTGGCCGGATTCCTCCCGACGGTGACTTTCCGGGCGGTCTCCTTTAGCTTTGGGGCTACCCACCGGCGAGTGGGTGCCTTCTTGTCTCTTCCTGCTTGCTCGTAACCATGCACCATATTGTTGATCAAAACCATTTCCCATGGCTAAACCTTCCTCTTTCTTTTCGCACCGTCCGACAGAGTGTTTGATTAATCCACAATGGTAGCAAAACTTTGGAAGTCTTTCGTATTTGAACGGGATCCAATGTTTTATCCCCCCGAGGTTGAGGAATCTTCCCCGAGAGATAGGCTTTGAAATATCGATGAGCACCTTGACCCGTAAGAATTCACCCATGCAAACTCCACTACTACCCGTGTCGACACTGAGTACCTTTCCCAA
This sequence comes from Fraxinus americana, assembly GCA_035079005.1. Taxonomy (NCBI): domain Eukaryota; kingdom Viridiplantae; phylum Streptophyta; class Magnoliopsida; order Lamiales; family Oleaceae; genus Fraxinus; species Fraxinus americana. Next base: position 9,291,331 of record CM068716.1, on the reverse strand, counting down.
GCGTGCTCCAATTTCATGTCCAGTCTTTTGATTCATCCCTGCGAATGGCAGGTCGTGGCATTGGATCCAAAAGGCTTCTTTATTAAACAAAATATCTTTTATGGATATGGCTTCCTCACAGTCTTGGACACAGATCAATTGTTTGTCAAAAGACCATGGTCTTCCGTTCATGATTCTCCTTTTGAAACGTGGCCATAACCCAGTCCAGTCCAATTGCTTTGATTATTATTTTTATTTTATTTTTTCCCGATTTTTTGTGGGTTAGTTAATTGAGAAAATTACCTAGAAACCTACTTTTAAAGGTTCATTTTCAAGAAACAGGTGGATTAATTTTTTTTTCACAAATCAGGTGGTAATTAAGTTTTAATAATTATAATTAATAAAAATTTAATTACAATATATAATTTCTCCCAACCCACCACTCTCTCTCCAGAACCATTCCAACTCGTCGTCTCTCTCTCTACATTTCTACTGCCCGTCGCCGTCTTGAGAATCACCGGCGAATCGCCAGTCGTCGTTCCATTGCACAGCTCTGCCGCTTCGTTCGCCGTTGTCTCCCAGCCCCATCACCCCAGCCGTCGGCGTTGGTACTGTTCGGAGATGCCAATGTTGTGAATGGTGGCGGTGGTTGGTGCTACAGGTGGTGGTGGATCTGCAGCAAAGTCGATCCAGTCGTCGATGTGCTCCACTACCCACCGGCAACCGCGAGAGTCGTCTGCAGCCACGAAGTGAATGTTGTCGCCGGTGCGATCTGAGCGTTGATGTTCTTTTTAACGTCGTTGCAGCAGCTGCGCGTCATCATCGCTGTGGGTGGTTTGCTGGTGGTTGGTGGTGTCGTTTGCGATGGTTTTTGGGCGTTGGTGGTGTCGTTTGCAATGGTTTTTGGGCGGTGGTGGTGGTGGAAAATGAGGTATACTGTGGGTGGTTTGCTGGTGGTTGGTTTTCTGATCAGATCTACTGCTTAGCCGGAGTTTTGGGGGGTGGTGGTGTAGGTGCAGATGGTGATGGCGATGGTGGTGTTTTGTGCAGATGGTTGTGGTGTGGCGAACCTTTTCTGATCTATGACCAGATCCCGATTTGACTAAATGAAGTTTTTGTTCAGCTAGTTAGTACGGGATATAGGAGACTACAATTTTAACAACTTTCGACTTCAATTTGATGTGGTTTTTTGATCCAATTCGATGTGCAGATTGTTTTGTTTTTTGCCCATGTTTTGTTTGTTTAAACAAGCTCATCCACTTCCTGGAAACAGCATCCAGTGACCGTTTGTGATCGGTTAATTGTGACTGTTTGTGACCAATTATGACCAATTGTGACTTGAAATTTTGAAATTTTTTTGGAAGTTGGGAATTGGTGGGTGGGTTGATCGGAGCATGCGTTGGAGTGGTCATTGGAGCAGTTTACCAGAGGGATCGTGAATAGCCACCGGAGAGAGCGTCGAAGTGATCTTCGAAATAATCACCGAAGCGGCCGTCGAAACCGTCACCCGAGCGGCAATCAGAGAGATCGTCGGAGTAGATGGCCGCCTCCGATAGAAAGAAAGGGTAAGGAGAGAATAGATAGTAGAGAGAGAGAGAGAGAATGATTTGGATTTGAAATTTAGAGGGTGTTTGAAACCCATTTTTTGGAGAATGAAATTTTTGGAATAGTGATTGATGGGAGAGTATGTGGTGGAAAAGTTATGAAAAGTTTTAAATTTGTGTGTAATATTATTTTATTGGAAGAATATGTGGTTGAAATGAAGAGAGAGAAAAAAATGAAAATGAGAATTAGATAAAAATGGGTGTCAAACAGGGCCTTAATAAATTTGAATAATTGTATTATATTATAATTAAAAATATTTAATTAATTGATTTAACACCTGATTTTTAAAAAGATTTTTCAAATTTGTTATTTTTGAAATGTAATCCTTATATATAGGATTTATGTATTGTTCCCTAGTTAATTATTCACTTCTTTAACTAACAAAAAACTAAAGGTGCTAGATTAATATTAAAAAAACACTTGTCTACCATTAAAGTAGGAAAATGAGTTTTCGAATAGTAATTTTTTAAAGAATGCGTAATTAAAAAGTACCAAAAAATTTTGAATTTATGTGCGAAATATTTTATTGTCAAAATGTATAAATAAAAATGAATTTGAGAAAAAAAAATTGAAATAATGGTAGAGAAACAAGAGCTAGAGATCACTAAAGACATGCCCGCTTCGCAACATTAGAAAGCATTCTTCTTCGTAAGAGAAAAAAAATACTTTTCGTTTTTCTCTTAATCGCATCAATGTGAGTCCACAATATGCTCTCCCCTCCATGAATTGAAAACATAAACCTTGATAGGTCACGATGAAGTATCAAGTGATGGAAATATATATACACGCAATCTAAAGAGCTACACTGTAACAAAATTAACTGACGTGGACAAAACACAAGGCAGAGATAACTACTTGCCTTTGTCAGAATCTTCAGGAAGCTTTAAACCCATTAGTCCGAGTAAATTGGAAGCTGGGCCAGGGAGTCCTTGTTGAGTTGAGAAGGATTCAAGAAAATTTTGCACAAGGTTGATATCTACATCCACAGGAGTGAACTCCTCCGTCGCACTAGAACTTCCCTGTATTTTTTTAGGTTATTCGCAACCCATATAGATGGGGAAAAATATATATTTCAAAGGACAAAAATCATATCTAAATCGTACTGGGGAACTTATGAAAGGATACTATTGGAACCTACATCACGACTGAGCATGTTCCACCATGATAAAATTGAAGGATAGTCTCACAATTTAAGTAATTTTTTTGTCTCCAAAACGTGCTTGGATAATACTCTCCTTTCAAACAAGAAAAGGTTACTTTTTTCTATGTAACTTGCACTTTTTTTGTCAAAATAAGTCAATACTTATCTCCAACTTCATCCAATAAAAACAGTTATTTATATAAACCTACTTAGTTACTTATTAGTTTACTTTTTTATGTTTAAGTTTAGCCAATCTTACATTTAGTAAATTTCATTCAGCTTGTGTCGTTTGCAAAAGCTTGGTTGAGTGAAGCTAACTGGTTAAATAAAATCTATGCAAAAAATAATGTAATGCTCAACTTTTGGCTCTCTTACTACAAATTTAAAAATACGAACCTCGTCCTTCTTCACGGATTGTTCATTTGCACGGACAAAAGTCTTATCAAGTGTGGTGGCCTTCAGTTCCTCATTCAGAGCATCTGAATAAGATTGCATGAAAGTCTCCCCTCCCTCTTCATTATCGTCACGAGTGTCACTCTCATCATCAGACTCATCTGCATGTGTTATACACCGGATCACGTTATTTAGCAGGACTAAAAACACTGATCAACAATTCAGCATTTATTGGCAATGGAAGTTGGAAACGTAAAGATCGTTTGTGAAAAAAAAATAGGACTATTAAATATTTCAAAACTTAAGCATGGACATAAAGTGGATTAAAACATTTAGAAAGAGGTCAGGAAGGGGAAAACAAATACAATAATATAATGAGGTAGTACATTCTTAGAGAATAAAAGCAAAAAACGTCTGGATAAAAAATAAGTTTATTGTCCACTAATAGAGCCAGCAAGAAGTAATTGCACAATCACTAAATTAACACAACAATTTGTATCTGCATCAAATCAAACCAGTTGGCTCATTTATAAGCAGTAACTCAGAAATTACCAAAATCCATGTCTGATAATGGCTCTTCTTCAAGATCGTGATCGCTACCGATATCTTCTGAACCACGGTGCCTCATTACTGATTCCATGTCTTTCATAAATTGATCCACATCAAGATTCACATCTTTCATGTTTCTACCAAGAAGAATGACATAAGATTAATGTCCACACAAGAAGAATTGAATTCATTGAACAAGATTAGTAATATCACTTCAGCTATTAGAGAATTCCCAATTATCACACAAGGGAAAAATGTGAATTGCCAAAAGAGAAGGGTCCCAGACTCCACAATGTTCCTCAGGACGGCATAGCTTTATAAAGGTGATATTCAAACAAGGATCGCAGTAGATACATAGGCACCTAGAGATGAGAAAGGGCATAGTACCTTAGGCTCTGACTTGAGACTAAATTGTACAGGACACACAAAATTTCTTAAGGATCATAATGAACCTTCTTGCTGGGCTAAAAACTCTTAAAAGTGCTTAGCAAGGTATACAATGAAGGGTGGGTAGAAAAACCCCAATTAAGATCAACTTGACAAAAGCAGCACACTTAATTAGAAAGGGCAATGACAAAGACTTTCCACCTCAACATCTGTCAAAACACCAGCTCTCCAACATGAATGCAATAAAATTATTTAGACTAATAATTTCTTTCAATCACTAAGAGCCCATTAATCCTCCCCTTTTTCTTTTAACAATGAGCAATAAATGCAATAGACAATGCCAAAAGTTTGCTGTTTTTAGTTATAAGCCTTCCTTAAAAGAACAAAGACAATCTTAAACAACAACAGCCCATTAATCTCCCTTTTTTTCTCAATAATAATTAACTAAAAAGGATTAACATTCCTGTCTTCCTCCAGTTGTGCTCATTTCAAATGAATCATCATCTGAGGAAGATAAATAACTTTCTGTGTAACTCCTTAATTTATAGAGTCATGCATAAAATCGGGTAATATTTTCTCAGTCCCAGTCAATGCATCAAACTGGCAGAGACAGACATTAACCACCCATATCCAGGAAAGAAAAGTTATATGATTTATATTCAAAGCAAGGTCTGTTATCGATGTGCTTATATAAGTTCAACAGAGGTTGTCCAGATGGATAACTACTACTCATAGCATCATGATGTTTCGCCCATACTACCACATCAAATTAATGACAGAACTATTCAATATGTAACATAAAATAAGTCGAACAAACAAATACATAAATATATTCTTTAGTCCTTATTGCTACCAAATGAATTAAAAAGAAGTGTAGCACCGCATCCTACTGTTAATATATACACCGCAATACTTTACAATGTTTCTCAGGGTTGAGATAAGCAGAGAAAAACAGGAGTTCTGATTTTCAACTAGTTGATGAGCTCAAAATGAAACCTTCCATGTATCTAAAAGAAACATGAGAGGATGAAGGGTGCACTAACCTGTTTTCCGGAACCTCAGCTCCTTCATAACTCGAAACTTTCTTAACAAATGCTTGCATGGATTTTGCTATATCTCCAAGATCATAATCCTCCAAATCTTTGGTAGATGCTGGATCCCCATCCAGCTGCTCTTCTGACTTCTGTTTCTTCTTAAGCTTGAAATCATAAAGTTCCATCTCCTTTTGTCTCTCCTCAAGAGCAGCATTTAGCTCATCTTCCCCACCGTAAAGCCAAGAATCATCATCTGACAGAGGAAGCTCCCGACCTTTGAAATCATTGGACGAATGAGGAAGTGCAAGAATCTCATCTATACGTCCTGCAGGAGAGCTCAGCATTTCACTGCATCAGTAGCAGCATGTCACAATGACCAAAGATTATTCATTGGTATAACTAAAGAAAAAGCAAAAAGCCAAAAAGGCACTATCAACAAATAAGCATGAAGGTGCATAGAGAAAGTACTATTCTTAACTAATGAAGTATTCTCTTATGTTTTTCAGATGTAAAAGATATAGCTTTATCATTAGATGTTAAATAATATTTCAAAGGGAGATTGTGAAGTTTTTGTAAAGCTTCCTTGATTACGAGTAGGTAAATCAAGTCACAATGAGCGACCGGTAGGCGGATTAAAGAAGCTGAATAATCAAAACTACACCACATGATAGACTTGCATAAAGTCATATCTCCAAGAGCAAGACTTGTGGAAAGTAGTAGGTGGAAGTAACGTGATGCCACCAAAGGAAGCCGTGGCTTTGAAGAAATGAAGAATCAAAGCAAGTAAGGCCACGTTCGTTATAAAGATAACAATCGAGGAAGAATTATTGGAGCATATAAGGGATAAGAACACACAAAGGAAGCATGAGACACTTTGGTCGTACTGTTCTCAAAGAAAAATAACTTAAGGTTACAATTGCTGGAAAACGAGCTGCTCTCGATCACTCAAGGTGAATTCACGATAAGTCAATATTTTAACAAATTTAAATCTCTTTGTTGCGAAATTTCCGAATTAGATTTTTCTAATAAGATTTCAAAGTTTAGAATGAAAAGAATAATCATACATGGATTGAGACTCGAATCTAGAGATTTTATTGCCGCAATACAAGGTTGGCTAGAGCAACCTTCATTAGTCGATCTCAAAAATTTGTTGATTGACAAAGAAACATTGACCAAGCAAATGTTAGGGGTCTTAATAAAGAGAGAATGCGAAGAAGCATTATTCAACTATAAAAGAAAATGTCAATTCCGTCAACAAAATAATAAAGAATTAAAAAAAGGAAAATTCAAAGGACGGATTGAAGGAAGCTATCAGACAAAGGGAACTCAACAAAATCGCGACAAACGAGTCAAGCCATTCAAGGATCTAATAGCTCATGTTTTGTATGGGTAAACGAGGCCATTATGCCAAATATTGTTGGTTTAAAATGAATTAGGTTAAGAGAATATAGCAACCTCTAACAAGAGAAATATGAAGAATGGGATGTTGTAGCATCAATAACAGTAATCGAGCATGTTCGAGAGATAGAATTAAATTCAAGTATAAAGGACAAATTAGCGTTGGTGGTACTCTTGCTTGAACAAATGGATTGCGAAGATGATTGGATCGATGACTCAGGAGAAGGCATTGTGATTCATGAAGAGTCTACTTGGTGGACTCCGCAGGGGGAGGAACTACCAGACTCGAAAGACGTGTTTGAAGAAGCATATGCTTGGTAGATACCATAGAGGGTGGAGCTGCAAAATTTAAAGGAAACGAAAGACAATTTGTAAGAAGAGGTCACTGAAGCCCAACGAAGCGCTGAGATATCTAAAGATCTACAAGTATCAAATGTTAAAGAAGAGTTTACAAGAGCGACAAAATGTCCTAGACAAAATGGCGTGGATCAAGAACCATTAGTGAAAGATCAACCGAATCTCTAAGAAGAGATTGAGGTACGTTCAAACTCACAATCGTCGACATAAGAAATCAAGTACCAAGTATACTAACCTAAAAATACATGAAGAAAAAAGTACGAAAGAGCCAAACATATTTAAAGGAGCAGGTGAATTGAAAAAAGGATCGAACACTTCAAAATTCGTCAAGGCAAAATTGAGCGTAACGAAAAAGAAAAGGGTTAAAACGAATAGTTGGCCTTGAAGGGGAGAATTGAAGATATTATCACCAACTTTAAATACCTATAATTTTCTAGACTTAAGTATGTAGAATATTCTAGAGATTCATTACTTGCTGGAAATGAAACCACCGCCATTCCTGGGAAAAATCTAGAGAGTAAAATTGTTTAACTCCACAGCCATTGGAAGAATTCTCCAGCAAATGGAAGGTGGCAAACTCACCTACATTCACGCCGATAAATATGGAATCAATTGTATTTTGTGTGTAAGTGAGATAAGAGAAATGCAGGAGAGTAAGAAGAAAGAAAGAGAGAAGTGAAAGAGTAAAGAAGAGAAAAATAGAGAGAGGAAGAGATAAAATAAGTTGAGTGCTCCTTTGTTAAATAATATTTCAAGTGGTTAGCGGCTTTGGTGTGTGTCCAAAATTGTGTAAAATCTATTTCATAAATAAAATAATATTTTGCTTTGAGTCTGAAATTCAACATTAACGTAGACCCAAAAAAAATTCAGAACAGTCATTGCATCTTCCAAAAATAATAAAAAAAAAAAAAATTCAATCCTGAGATTATATGTGAGTTTAATAGAATTTATCAAAACGCACTTCCCCAAATCCAGATTAGCTGGCATTCAATCCCCTACACAAAAATTATAATTATGCCTAAAATTAATACAAAATCACATGGAGACCGTGAGATCAGATTTCAAACTATACCACACAATTGGAGTCTAGAAATAATCAATCTATTGATAAACTTATAAAGGAAATAATAAAACCGCTGGATACCTTGCCCTAGAATGTAATGAACTATTTCGATAATACTGCTCGGCTTTCTCCATCAATCTCTTGTACTCCTTTGACCCTGGCAACATCCCCTCAAAATACCCGCTCCTCTCCAAGCTCTCTCTAAATGCCTCCCAAGTACTCCCCTTCCCTTCCTCCCCTTGCCTCTTCCTCAACTGGTACATCATCTCAAACCCACAAGCAATCTTCATCCCAAGCTCTGCCTCCATATACCGAGCAACATCACTCCTTGATGCTGGCATCGGATAAATCCTTGGAGCCTGAAACTTCTGCTGCACCAACTGTGCATACATTGCCCTCGACATGCTGACAACTACCCCAACCATCTCTTCCTCTTTCCCTTTCGGCAGAAATCTCTCCATTTTTGCAGCATCCTTCATACTATCAATATCCCTGTTATAAAATCCCTCCACAGCCAAAGACACAAAACTCGGCTCTTGCTTCAAAAGCCATGCTACAGACACCGGAATCATCACTCTCGCTCTATGCATATTCTTATATGCACGCTCAGGGTATTCACTGATTTTCTTACTCAAATGGGATTGAATTGCTTGAGGAGCTTTCGTATCACCATCACTACAAATCAAGAATTTAGCGGAGTCTAATAAATCTGGGGTGGTAGGAATATGAGAGGGAGAAACAATATGCAGGAGACCGCGGCGAATAAATACACGATTAGGGGAGGTGTCGGGGTTCATCCATTTGGGCAGATGAAAAGCGCACTCAATGAGCAAAAAATCGCCATCTGAATCCCAGACACGAATTGAGAGACTGGGGAAATTTCTAGAAATTTCAAACAGTAGAAAGACAACAAACCACTCATCCTCGAGATTGTCCCCAAAACGGAGGTGGCCGGAGAGGTGGGGAATAAGGTTGAATGAAGGAGAAAGAGTGAAGGGTTGGTGTTGCCATATGTACCGTGCAGTGTAAGGGGTAAGGTGGTTGAGGATTTGGAGGTGGAGGGATTGGAGTTCTTCGGTGACAGCGGCGGCGGAGTTGGCGGTAGTGGCGGAGGTGACGGAGGAATCGGGAAAGATGGAGTAAAAAACGGTGTCGTCTGGAGGGCGGGAGTTTTTGATGGAGAAAATGGATGAAGAGGAGGATGGATTTGTGTCAGTTACTGCTGCCATGGCTGTGAATTGATTTTCAGTGGATAATTTTCGAGGGGTTTTGGAGAAGGGTTTGGAATTGGGGAAGACGGTGTCGTTTTCTTGTGGCGGGCTAATTTTGGACTGGAATGTTGTAGAAGGGGGGATATACCACTAAATGACCCAAATTCAAAGCCAAAATTCCAAACTAACCCCAAACTAACCCATTTCACTATTCAATCATATAAACTACCTAAAATACCCTTAATATAAAAAGTTTCAAAATAAGTGATTTTAGTCCTCGTAACTTTAATTCTAATTTTGGATTCGACAAAATTGTTTGCCCCTTGCAATAAAAATTAACTTTTCTTCACCATCAACTCTTTCCACCTATCTTGAGCCGAAAAAATTTGATATTGATTAATAATTTTATTTTTGAATTTTTGCATTTTAGGACCAATAAAAATGGTATCAGAGCCCTATATCTTGAGGAATTAAAGACATTAGAGAATGGAAGATAATAACGAAATTTGCATAGGATGGTACGTTAACAATTCTACTGAATATTTAGATACTGATAGTTATATTCAACATCTTGTTAATAAATCAAGAAATTTGATTAATAAAATAAAAGACTCCGATAGTCTTAAAATAAAGAAAAAATTTGAAAAGAAAATTACTTTTCTTTTAATAGATTTTGATGAAGTTTTAGACGAAGACATAGGATATCTTGTTAAAATGCCTATTCTTATAGAAATGAAAACTTTAAAAAGAATACAAAGGGTTCTTAATAATGAAATTATGAGAATTGAAGAATTAGATACCTAAGGATCATGGAAATAGAAAATTCAGAAAATATAGAAACTGAAATATACGAAGGAGTAGAGGGATATGCCTTAAAAGGAAAATTTGATTGGGAAAAATTTAGAAAAATTAATAGAGCAGAATTAAGTCTAAAACCACCAGGAGAAAATAAATTATTCAATATTTTAGGATCAGCCTTCAGAAGAAAGACGTTAGTTATTAACGAATATCATGAAATAGAAAAAGTCATAGATATTAAACATACACAAGGAAAAATAAAATTAAATCTTATAACAAAAAGAAATATTAATGAATTCCTAGGAAAATTAAAACAAGAAAAACGAGATAAAATATCTTATGTTTACCTTGCGGGAATACAAATAATAATAAAATCATGTTTTAAAGAAGGAATTAATAGTCCTATAATACTTAATCTACAAGATGAAAGATGTATAACTGCAGAAAATGGAAATCTAAGAATAGTAAAAGGAAATTTAGCCTATAAAAAATTAAAATTTACTTGTTATCCAAGATATTGCGTACATATAAATGATAAAAATTTAGATGATTGTCTTAGTCTACATTTTAAGATGACTAATAAAATATTAAAAGATGATAATAAAGTTTTTACTATATTATATCAAGGATTATATTGTTATACAAATAGTAATTATGGAAATATATATAAAGAAAAACCTTTTATAGAAATTGACGAAGAATTTAGGGATATAGGTGAAGCAATCTTACCAAGAGAACAAGACATAGAAGAAATAGAAAATTTTGAGATAGGACATGATGATGCTATAAGTATTGATCAACCTATAATACCAAAACAAATAACATATAAAGAAAATAAAATAATTATTGGAAATAATACAGTAAGACATAGTATTTCAAAAATAATACAAAGTAAAAATAATAGTGTTTATGGTATCAAAGGAAAGTTTTTTAATGGAAACAAATGGATAAATGAAATTAAAATACTTATTGATCTTTGGAGCAAGTCAGAATCATATTTGCTCTCTTATTGATGAAGGAATTAAAAAGAAAAAAGTTGAACCTTATAGTTATAGAGATTTTGAAGGAAAAATAAACTCTTGTGATATCATAGGACAAATTCAAATTACATTAGGAAATTTATTATTAAGCATAGAATGCTATATTGATAATAATATGAATTTTGATGAACATCCAATATTATTAGGAAATTCATTTTTAAATAGTCTTGATAATTATAAAATAGACAAGGAAGGAATTCTTATTATACATCAAGGAATAACTACATATTGCCCTAAAGAAAAATGAGTAGAGAAATAAAATTCCCAATAAGTGTATATATACAAATAACTGTATTTGAATCAAAAATAACTACTTGTGCTCTAATTGATACAGGAGCTGAGATAACTGTCTTTAAAGAATTTTTATTACCAAAATGGATAGAAAATAAACAACAATTAACTTTACAAGGAATAACTGGAGTAAGAGAATCTTTAAAATATAAAAATGAAAATATAGAAGTTATAATAGGATCTAAAATAGTAACCATAAGAAATGTTTACCAATATAATATTAATGATTGTGATATTATTCTTGGAAATGACTTTCTACAACAGTTTAGTCAATATAGTCAAAATATTTATACTATTCAATTAAAAACACCATGTGGACATTTACTAAAAATTGCTAGAGAATTTAAACCATTCCGAGTTAAGCAAGCTCAGCGTGGTGAAAAAATAGAATTTATACCAAAATTACTCAATTATTCAATCAAAACAATTACTCTTGATCAAATAAAAGATCTTTTAGCTAAAAATTATAATGAAAACCCACTTGAAAAATGGGAAAAATAAAAAACAACAGCTAAAATAGAACTATTAGAACCAACAATCATTATTAGAGTCAAACCTATGCTCTATAATCAAGAAGATAAGGAAGAATTTCAAATACAAATTCAAAAACTTCTTAATCAAAAACTTATAAGGAGAAGTAATAGCCCTCATAGTAGCCCAGCTTTTATGGTTAGAAATCATTCGGAGATAAAAAGAGGAAAACCTAGGATGGTAGTAAATTATAAAGAACTTAATAAAAACACTAAGTTTGATGGATATTATTTACCAAATAAAGAAGTATTAATAAATATAGTTAAGAATAAAAAATATTATTCAAAATTTGATTGTAAATCTGGATTTTGGCAAATTAAATTAGAAGATAATAGTATACAATTAACAGCATTTAGTACTCCTCAAGGACATTATGAATGGTTAGTTATGCCATTTGGATTAAAAAATGCACCACAAATTTATCAAAGAAGAATGGATGAAGTCTTTAAAACTTATAATTTTCTTATTGTTTATGTTGATGATATACTTGTTTGTTCAGAAACATATGAAGATCATCTTAAACATCTTAGAATTTTTGCAACACTTTGCTCAAAAGAAGGTATAATACTTAGAAAAAAAGCGAAGTAGCAAAACATGAAATTGAATTCTTAGGAATGATAATAAATAGTGATGGAATAAAATTGCAACCTCATATTTGGAAAAAATAATTTTATTTCCCGATAAATTAGAAAATAAGCAACAAATTCAAAAGTTTTTGGGTTGTCTTAATTATCTTGAAGGATTTATAGAAAAACTTGAGAAAAAGAAATAAATTTCAAAAACTATTAAGAAAATCAAATAAATTAGGTTGGAATGAAGAACATACTCTTTGTGTTAAAAATTTAAAAGAAAATTGTAAAAATTTACCTAAACTTAGACTTTCTGATGAAAAAGATAAATTAATAGTTCAAACCGATGTTTTGATTTATATTGGAGTGCTTTATTAAAAACTGATTTAAATGAAATTTGCGGGTATACTAGTGGAACATTTAATAATCTTTGAAGTAAATTATTCCACCAATGAGAAAGAATTATTAGCGATAGTTAAAGGAATAAACAAATTTAAAATGTTTTTGTTACCCAAGAAATTTATTGTTCAAACTGATAATACACAACTAAACGGACTAGTAAATAATAAATTACCAAATTCACCCCAACATAGAAGGTTACATAGATGGCAAGTGTTACTATCTTTTTATAATTTTAAATTTGAATATATTAAAGGAAAAGATAATTTATTTGTTGATTTCTTGAGCAGGAATCATGAATATGGAAAAGATTGAAGCATTTACAAAGGAATTACAAGATCTTCTAACAGATTTTAATGCAGATTATCTTGCTGTTCAAGAAGATCATCTTGATATTTGACAAACTTTGTGTGATTTATCAAGCAAAGTTGTTGAAAGTGGGAAAAAGATTGAAAAATTGAATGATAACAAAGAAAAAATAGTTGAAAAATTGTCAGAATGTTTAGACTTTTTTGCAAATTGTAGCCAGGAGTATCCTCCTTTAAAAGGTGAATACAGCCGAAAGGCTAGTCACATCCCATTTCGGGAGATTAATACATCCACATCGAGTGGAGAATCAAAATTTAAGAGAAATGACTCTCTTACCTCGCAAGAGGAAAAAGTCATAAAAAAGGGTCCACAACAACTACCTGTCAGTATGGACAAATTGTTGGAAAAATTTACAAGTGGAAAAGGAGCCGCTGAGTCTAGTACTCAAACATCCTTATCAAAAGGCCCATTGGAACAGCCTACTGTTATCAGTGAATTCCAAGAAGATAATAAATCACCAAAGGGAATAATTGCTACTCATCATATCAGAGTTAATCTACATCTAATGGAAAAGGAGCATTATGAATTCTCAGAATGGGTATATAATTTCAGAGAAGGAAGTTCTCTATATTTGACAGCCCTTCCAACGGCGATTTATCCAAGGATCAGTGCAGTTCAAGGAGCAGATCCTAATATTGTTCGAAAATTGGCAGCATTTGGATTTTTAGATCGACTCTTCCCAGGGATGGATCTAAAAGAAATCGAACAGTTTGACAAAGAATTTGTTAATTGTGTTAAAAAATTTAGCGATAAACAACCGATTGAACTGAGATTTTACACAATTAGTCCTGAATATAAAGAACCAGAATGGTATGGAGAACATCATCTCATCACAATTCGGAAAAATAATGGAAATCCACTCAAGGAGATTCAGATTTTTAAAGAATTGCCCACTATTAATAGAAAATGGATGATTTACAGACGAGCTCTCGGAATAAAATCATCTCAACAATGCGCTTCTTTTATGGAGAAAGATACATGGTCTATGGTATGAGTAATAATTGGATCCTTATACGTAGAGGAGATAAAGAATCAAAAATTCTTGAAGAAAAAATCTGTGGAATTATGAACGATCAATTTTCTCGAAGTGAAGAATGCATTAAAGAAGCCGACTTATGGGACACGTCCACAAGTAAAGGACGATCAAGAAAAACGTGCCATGTGAACTTTGAAGATAAGAAGGCAGTGTCAAGTGGAATCAAAAGAAATTGCCGACATCGGAATAAAGACAACCAACAACCACTTTTAATATTTTCAACCACATTTGAAATTATTGTACTTCTTACTTTTGTGTTGTAAAAATCGATTGGCCGAAGCTTCTCGGTGAAGTGCGAGCCTTTCTATAAATTGAGACCCTTCTCATTAGAAAAGATCATCGAAAACTAGCCATCTGAAATCTCATCCTGAACTACCATCTAAAACCTTCAACAATGATCTTTGTAATCATTCTCTTTAGAGAGTAGAAACCACTCTTCGGAGTATCAATCTTTGTATAATAGCTTTCAAACTATCTTCAGATCAATAAAATCTTTGAGTTTGAAATAAATCTTTTATTACGCTTTGAGTGTTGTTCTACCATTTTGAGAGTTTTGAGTGCCTTTGTGTCCATTTCTTTGTGATCTTTGTCGGACTTTGGCCAACTCTTGTGACGAAGGTGACCAGGAACATATAACATTCTTGCTATTTAGCGAAGCGTGGTAAGGCCCTTATTTTAAGCTACAAGAAAATTTATTGTCTGAAAATTTGCATGAAAATTATTATATAAGAATTTTTATGAGATTGTTTACTTTGAAGAACTTTTATCATGGAAAGTTACGAGTTTTATTATAGATCTGTACCTTTTAGATATACTAATAGTATTGATTATAGTCACATGATAGAAATTCCAGAAACTTATGATAGTTATACTAGAGGAATAAATTTCATAAAAAGAGATAGTAGATATTATGAAAAATGTCTTACAAATATATCATTAGGATTAAAAGAAAAATTGCCTAAAGAAATAATAAAAATGATTATATTTTTCTGGTTAGATAGTGAAAATAGTGAAAGAACTTTTGAAACTACAGAGCATGTAAGTTATAATGAAGTTTTTGAATTATATGATTTTGATCTTAGTTTTGACGATATAGAATAAAAATATGCCTGGAATAACTAGAAAATTTTGTGATAATAAAATAAAAATTTTAGAAGAACAGATAATAACTGACAATAATCGTAGAGAAATAGAAAGGGAAATTTCTAATTGGAATAAAATTAAAAGAGAATTATTAAGGAATGAAATTACAAGAGAATTAAGAAGAGAAGAACAATTTAGAAGAGAAATAAGACAAATGATAAATAATATAATAATTAATTCCTTAAATATACGGACTAATATGAGTTTACCAACAAAAATAAGATTTGATAAACAAGAAATAGAAAATATTAGATTACCAATAGGAAGCTATCAAACTAAAAATAGAATACAACTCTGTTTCAACCTTTAAGCTCATGGGGAAATACAGGATGAATGGTTAAATATGACTACAAATTGGACTAATGCATTTTTATGGCAACAATTAGGACAATTAAAATCTAAAGACGTAGAAGCTATAGACGAAATAAATAATATAGATCCAAAAGATGAAATAGCTAAAGAAAGGTTAGAAGTTTTAAGCAAAAATATGTCTAAACAATTTAATAAAATAAAAGACCAAATTAATAATTTAGAAATACTTGATGAAGCTAAACTTGAAGAAATTCAAAATCGAATATCAAAAATTGCCTGAGAAAAATAGTATTAATAAAATAGCAACTTTAGAAGAAAAAGTAGACATTATTAATTATAAACTTGATATTCTATTGAAAAAATTAGGATTTGAAATTGAAAAACCATCTTATAAAAAACCTAAAATATGAGTATGAATGATAAAATTAATTTAATTGAGAAAAATATAAAAACAATTGATGAAAAAATAACTAGAATTGAAATAGGCTACGAAGAAGAGAAAGAAAGATTACAAAATAATTTTTTAAGAATAGAAAATCTTTTAAATAGAATAATAGAAAATTTAAATAAAGAAAAACCATTTAAACCAGATTATACTAAAGAACTTAAAGAAGTTAGAAAGAAAATTGAAAAATATGAAAAATTAATACAACTTAATGGAGGATTAAAAGAAGATATAGAAAAATTATTAATTGATCTTAGAAAGCAAGAAGAAAAAGAAGAAGGAAAATTAATTATAGAAGAACAATGAACGAAGAAATGGAAAATTTAATATTTGACTTAGAAGACTTAAAAATTTGTGAAGAAATAACTAAAAATCATATGGTTGGAAAAACAGGAGGACCACGAGCGATTTAAACAAGAAGAATATGGAGAAACTATGACTAGATATGAAGCAGAAATAGACCCTAGAAGATATGTTAATACAAAAGTAGATTTTAGAACTACCAAAGAAAGAATGTATAGAGATCAATTTAAACCAATTTTAAGAGAATCAAACCCAATGAAAATTGCAGGATCATATTTAAATTTAGATTGTGAATTAGATGTTAGAAGAGCTATAAGTGAATGGAGTACCAATATGATAGCACACTTTAATTATAATCGCGATGTCTGAGATAATAAAAATAGAACTGAATATTTATTAGCAACATTTAAAGGAAATGTGTTTAATTGGTATAGAGGATTAGAAGAAACAACAAAAGGTATTTGGAAAGATAGTATTGAAGCAGGATTTGGAATTAGTATAATAGAAGGAATAAATAGAGTTGCTACAAGAATTTATAGAGAATTTGCTGGAGAAGATTGGGTAAATGAAAGTACTAAAGCTAGATTAGAAGAAATAGAAGATACTAAAAACAGAATGGAACATTTACAAATTTGTAATATGTGTTACCTCAATGAATATTGTTGTGAATATAGTAAATATTATTATATGATGTTTGGAAGTGGAGCTGATAATAATTATTATAAGGAAGTTTTTATTAGAAAATTACCACCACCATGGAATAATTATTTTCAAAATAAGATTAAAAAAAAACAATTAGGAAGAAATGAAGAAGGATATACATTAGGATTTATTATAAGAACTATAAAAGACGAAATAAGTACTATGTGTAGTAATCAAATGATTTATAAACAATCAGGATTTATACAAGATAGGATTTGTTGTAGAGATACCGAAGTACCAGGAAATTGGGGATGTTATGATTATAAAAGAAAAAGAAAAATAAAACCCAAGAAATATAAAAAATATAATAAGTTTAAAAAGAAATATTTTAGAAGAAAATATAAACCTTATAATAAAAAACCATTAGATAAAAAACGATGTAAATGTTGGAATTGCAATGAAGAAGGTCATATTAGCACTGAATGCCCAAAAAAGAAAGTTAGAATATTAATTACGGACTTTGAACAAATTAGAGATGAATGTGAAGAAGTTGATATTGAAGAAATAGAAGTAAATGAAGAAATATTTGAAGAAAAATCAGATTTAGAAGAAACGTCTAGTGATGATGAATAAAAACAAGAATAAAACTAATTTCGAAAAAATTATAAAGATTGAGGACTTGATCTGCAATAAATGACCAATTTCATTAAGGGTAAAACTGACTTTTTAACAAAAATCTTAAAAAGCCACTATTCATAGGTCATTTTGCAAAATCTCCCTGTAGAAGGGGACTCGGAGTAACGGAGTTGCTTGTTTTGAATTATTTTAAAAAGGAAATGTATTCTTTTTTATTTTCTCCTACTTGTAATTCGAGATGAGCATTCGTCTGAAAAATAAAAGGTCAAAAATGGTGGCTGATTTGATAGTTAACGCCTAGATTTTTGATTAAAATTTCTTCCAAACAGGGCCTAAGTCGAGATCGACTAGAAGTTGAAGCAATGGTACAAATGTAATAAAAGAAAATGAAACGATCAATTAAGTGAACTATCGTCATCGAATTCCTGCATGAATCAATTAGTCTATGACTTTTTTAAAACATTTATTTTTGTATTTTTTGAGGTTTTTACTAATAATCAAACCGACTTTTAAATTTTGTAGTTGAACTGCCTAATTTAGCCCTTGTTTGTTTCCAATTTTAATGAAAATTTGTATCGTTGCAATGGGAAGTAGCCGCTTTTGTTGACCAATTTGTCTCACGATAGGGCCCATTTGTTTGAAAAAAAGGTTAATGGTGTGTTTGAACCACATTATTTTGAAAGAATGTATTTTGGAATAGTAGATTGATGGAGAATGTGTGGTTGAAAAAGAAGGAAAAGTTATTGATGTGATGAGAAATATTATTTTATTGAATAATGCGTGGTTGAAAATGAGTAGAATAATGAGAATAAAAATTTTAATGTAGCTCAAATAGGAACTAAAAAATCAATTCTTCTGTTAAAATAATAGGAAACAAATGCGAGCTTAATCTTCTCCAATCAAATCAATTCTCAAATGTAATGTGACCACTCATAATTTTACATCAATCATTTTCATCAATAAACCGTCAAAACGCATTTACATATGTAACATTCCTGACCCATTTTATATACACAATTCAAAAATCATTCAATTTCCATATAACATAAATCATTTCAAATTAATGACACAATTCAATATAAAAAATTCAAAAATCATTCGTGAACATAAATCGAATATAATGAAAACAAACTATAAATGTAATCCAAACCCATTTTTTCTATCACTCTAAATTTTGCTCAAAGAAAACAAAAATTTGGAATTATAAGTTTTCGTCATTTGTCACTAGTTACCTTTCCATTTTTAAAGCCAAAATAATTGAAGTTGATGTGTCTGGAGGTGACGCCGAAACTGCGGTGTCATATAAGATTGACGATGACATAATGACAATCACCTTGCAGTAGTGTTAGAGTAAATTGGTAGCAGGAAACGTAAATTTAAGGTTCCAATTGGTTGAAAATGTAGTAATTTTTATGAAGAGCTCAAAGAATGGAATGTGATATGCCCAAAAGCCAGCCATGTTTTTGGCCATGGAATTGGAATCCAATATTGCTGGCTTGTACACTGGTTGGAATTGTTGAGGGCGTGAATGAGCGGTGCAACTCAATTCAACAGAATTATTGTATGGCCATTTGCATGTGATTTTCCTTTTGTAGAGTCTCTTGTTGGCTGAAAAAAAAAATGCTTAAATTTGCAGAAAGCTTGGTAGAGGGTCCTGCTCCTGCAGCAAGTTAAATTTTTAAAAGAAAATAAAGTCATCTTATACCTAAAATCTCCAGGTTATGGTATTCTATATTTGCACGATTTTAAAAACCTCACATTTATGCAACGTTTTTTGAGAGTTTTGTTTCTCAAAACATCTTTAAATCGGTGTTATTTGTGTCAATTGCCTTAACTGCTTATTTGACTTGAGCTGCTTAAGTGGCGTCCATTTACTGGTAGTTGAGCTTTCACACGGATTGTGCTAGTTTAAACTAATGATGACCGTTGGATGAAATCAATGGCTAAGATCCATTCTTGAGATAATATCGTATGTTCAGTGTACTGTAGCCAATTCACTTTGCATTGTTTCTGGACTCTTCGTTTTCTCTCTATCTTTGGCTCCTTCGTGTTAAGTCTGTAATTTCTTCATCTTGTGAGGTTCTGTGTAATTGATCTAAATGTTAGGGGTGAATGTTTGGTGTTAATTAGGCCTAAAAGAGTGGCTGATTTGTGTAGTGTTTTCTCCTAAGTATTGGGTTAGATCTGTGTATGGTTCTCAGTCTCGATTTGCGACATTTTATGATCGATGACGAAACTTTAGGATCTGAGTGGTTTGATGTAATCACTCTCTTGGACTTTGACTACTAGTCGTTTCAGCAATTAATTTTTTTGGTCTAAAATCACCATTATGAAAATACAATATTTAATTTAGCATTAGTTTTCAATATCAACACATTCTAATGCCACTTGAAGTTTAAAAAATTAACTAGGAATATCGAGAGTCCAAAGAAATTGGATTTATTTCGCTCCCATTTTGATTCACTTCAATAATATACATTTAATCAGATAATTTATCAATGAATAAGTTTTTAACAAATATTATTTCTACTTATAAAATTAAATATATAGCAAGTTACTTATTATGGTAATTTCATTGTCAAAATAAGAAGCTTTTTTAATTTCATTGTCAAAATAAGAAGCTTTTTTACTTATAAGTATAATAAATAATAAATGAAACGTTCGGAGAAACAAAATTTTAATTACTTTTAAGTTTTCCGTGGTTTTTTTTTTGTGGTCCTTCAACATAGTTCATGTATGATTAATTTCACTAGATAGTTTTCTTGCTCATAAGTCTACTAACATGTATATGCTTTCTGATGTAGAGATGTTAAAACATCAATTAATCTAATGCTAGATAGGTTCTTTGGATTTTATTTCTTTGGACTACTACATCAAATTTGTGAAAATTACATACAACGAGAGTTTAAAACTTCTCAATTCAAAATTAAGATTTACAAGTTTCTTTTTCAAAAATCGGATAATTGAAATTTTAAATATTAATAATATTATTATAAAATTAAACTTATCTACCCCAATCCCAATCCAATTTCTTCTCAAACCCTAAAATTCATTTCTACTCTCTTCTACCTCTCTCCATCTCTTCTCAATATATCCTGGAAAACAGATCCAGTGTAGCCCGCGAAAAAAATCTACAAGCTCTTAGTGGGCACCTGGGGATTAACTTGGATAGTGTCCATTAATTTTTCCAATTATCTAGCTGGAGGACACTCAGGCTACTTAAGCCATTAGTATCCTTGAAATATCCAAGTTAATCTAGTTAGGCAATTTTCTAGTTTTAATTTAGTTGGATTTCTACTTTCAGCCTTCAAATAAATTGATGGTTAATCAATTTTGATACTTCAAAAATTAACTCGTACACTTGTAGAATTACAACACAATAGTAAACTCGAGGTATCTCTTACTGAGCAACACGATGGTGCGCCGCCCTCTGTGGTGTTGCCGTTTTTTTTGGTTTTTTTGTTATTAGATCTAGTTAGTTTGAGTTTTTCTTTTAGGTGGTTGGTGCTTTGCAAACAGTAGTCGTGGTTGTGTAGAGAGCGATGGTGACGACATTTGTGGTGGTACAAGCGATGATATTCGACGATGGTGGTAGCAGCGTTGGCGACGGTGTGACGGAGGCAACTGTGAGATGGTGGTTACAAATTATTTGGTTGATTATAACTAATAAATTGGTTAATGCGTGATCAATACATAATATGCGACCATTGAAATAGATAATTTATAACAATAAATATTTTGTAACCTAAAAATGTGTTAAGCTGTGATCAATAATTTGATAATTTGTAACTCATGAATTTAATATTGTGACTATTAAATAAGTTGTGATCTATAAATTTTTTATTTGTAACCAAAGAATAATATATGACCTATTAATTTGATAAATTTGTGATCAAGAAATAAGTTATGACACATAAAATTTGTGATCAAATTGTATAAAATTGTGACCTTAATATATTTAATTAATAAAATATATATTTAATTAATTATTTTATAAAGAAATTTTAATTAATGTCTAATTTTTTGAAGTTTTAAACCATGTTTTTTAATCTTGAAATGGGTTATACTATACCATCTTAAATATGATATTTTCCAATAAAATTTTATAGACAACTTACAAAAATACCCTTAAATTTTGAAGTCTTTTGAAAAATCATATAAAATGTATTTTTGAAGTAAAAAATACTGTGTAAAATTATAAAAAAGAGACACAATCTTACTTTTTAAAGTTAAGTGTCACTTTTTTACATATAATATCACTTTTATTAAACAGTAATATATTTCACTAAAAGAAGCTGCAGAAATTTTAAGAATGTGACATAAAGTAAAAATAAAAAATAAAAAAATAGTGACAAACACTAAAAAAATGAAAAAAATTCAAAAATAATAACAAACATTAGAAAAATGACAGAAGTCTAAATAATGTGACAAAAACTCTAAAAAAAGTGACAACAATTTAAAAAGGTGACAAAACACCAATTAAAATATTGAAATCAGTTCAATAAAGTAACTAAACTTTTCATTTAAGTCAATTAAACCAACATTATTGAGAGATTCTTAAATTTCAATTCTACAAAAAGAGTCACTAAAAAAAAGTAACAAAAAATGTTAATTTTTTATTAAAAAAAGTGAAGACAATGTCACTTTTAAAAGTTAGGTGTTGTTTTTTTATTAAAAAATGACGTATAATGTCACTTTTATTAAAAATTGATGTTTGTTACTAAAAAAAAGTGATAGAAATAAAAAAGGTGACTGAAAAAAGTGATAAATACTAAAAACAGTGACAAAATTCAAAAAAGTGACAAATTTTTAAAAAGTGAAGAATTCAAAAAAGTGGCACAAATTAAAAAAAGTTATACAGATTAAAAAATTGACAGACAATAAAAAAAATCACAAACACTCAGAAAGTGACAAAATTAAAAAAAGTGACAAACTTAAAAAAAAAGTGACACGGATTATAAAAAAAGTGACAACACTCAAAAGTGACGAAATTCAAAAAAAAAAAAATAGTTACAAACTGCAAATTTCAAGGTGGAACATTGAACGCACTCTTTGTTAACCATTTGGCTAATAAATGAACACACCAGAAATCAGTTTAAGGGTTTTACCCTCATTGGCTTTTATGAAGCTCAGAACTTCCCGATCAAAAGTTAAGAGCTTGTTTGGGAGAGATTTTAATCCAATTAAAATTGAAAATATAGTTGCTATGAAAATATAGTTGCTATTGGGTCTCACTCCTCTAATAAAAGTCAACAATAACGACTAGTTTTTCAATTTTAATCCGATTTTAATCTCTACCAAACAAGCTCTAAACCTTTTATGAGATTGTGCATTTACTACATTTTCTCCAATCTATCTAATTAACGACTTTTTTTGTTTTGGATTCTAAAACCATTAACTATAAACTCAAATTTTCATCCTGTACTCCAGAATTCCAAGGCTTGACATTCACAAGCACATTCTCAACAAAGCCATCCACATATGAGTTTCACCAGTATAAAATTAAGTTGTCACATTAACTAGCACAATCTCAGAGAAAGTTTGAGAATAGCATTCATATTAAAAGGAGAAATTTAGTAAACCTAGAAAAGTTGTAGAAAAATCAGATATCTCGAACATAACCAAGATTCCAGATATAGCAGATCACATAGAAACACTGGCAAAGTCAAACTCATAAGGCATGACTCAACCACGTTACTTGGCATGTTCTTTTAGAACCAAAATGAGCAATTGGCCTCTGCAATTAATGTCACCAGTAATCCCCATAAGAACAGGATCCATCTCTAAAATGATCGTAGCGGTTGATGTCTCTAATAATGTTACATGATTGGGATGTAAAGTATTTGCTGATTTTAGGGCAGCCCATTTACGGTTAAACTCACAGGCCCAAAACTTTAGCATCACTTACTAGCCCATTTTTGGAAGGATCTAGAATTGGTAAAAACGTGTTTTTGGTGTGAAGGCGGGTTTGGAATAAAAGGGTCTTTGGCTGATGAATGACAAGTGGTCACCTGTGAACGGTTGGATCAAACTGTTAGGGTCTTTCATATAAAAGGATGAACGACTCTAGGGCTTCACTCTCGCTTCAGATCTTGACCTTTCGAGCAGCTTCTTCTTTTCAAAAGAACTCTTTGTTTTCTCTGTATACGTTTATGTTTGAATCTTGTGTGATTCTGTATATGAGAGAGTGGTATATGAACTCTTGTGTGAGTTTCATACGGTTGGGGAAGATCTTGTGCAAAGCTGTGTTGATTGATCTGTGTATTCTGGATTGTAATCTTTTGCCTATTTTTGGGCGGTTCTAGTGGATTGAGCTTAATCCTTAACGGATGCTCAACGGGGAGTAGGCGTTAAAATCATCGCCGAACCTCGGGGCTTTAGGGCCAAAAATTCTTGTGTTCTTGTTTTGTTTTGTTCTTGTTTACAAATCGTTAGTTTAAGTTTCTTTTGGGACCTACAGTGGTATCAGAGCAGGGAGAAAAACTTTATCAATTTTCTGTTTCTGATTCGTTCGTTTTCGTTTTAGATATGTAAACAGTGTTCTTCTGGTTCTTCGTCTTTTTCTAAAATTTTTTGTGGATTTTGGAATTTTTGTCCACCAGAACTCGTTAACTCTTTTTTGACTCGCTTCGATATGCTGTTTTCACACTGAGTCAGACTGGCTCACTGAGTCACACCGAGTCCACAATGAGGCACACTGAGTTTGGCTCGTTTAGTTTCTGAAATTATTTCTCTCAAACACGAGCACCTTTTGTTGTCAAGTATCACAGCATAAAATTGAAAATTATTCAAATTTAGGTATAAACGTTTCTGTTTAAAATCTGCAGTTTCTCTGAATCTCCCCTATATCCACCTTTGTCTAGGGGTCCCTGAGAGAACCCTAGAATCTGAGGGGACTAGGGTTTTTTCGATTCAAGAAACTTGTTTTCAAAATAGTTTTCGTAAATATATACAAATATATATACATGACTGCTTCTGTTAGTATGTCAACCTTTAAAGAAATATCAAGATTTCTTTAATCCTGTCACTGAATTGCAATTTTTTATACTATTGATGTATTCTGATACTTGAAACTGATCTGCTCAGGGGTTGACATTACTGTGTTTCTGAATTGTTCTTCGCTGGAGGTACATTCTTCAAAACTCTCTGCTGCTTAATTGTGTGTGAGCATATCTGTATATATTGTTTTCAATTTTATTGAGTAATCTGTAGATTATTCTTGCATGTTACTGCTTTATAAAATTGAATTATCTGACATTGTTGCCTGTGATATATTTTTTGGCTATATCATATCTGTACACTGATCACACTACTGCACACCATGACTTCTAAGGTTGATGTTCAAATATGGGATGGCAAAGGAGACTTCAGTCTCTGGCGCCAGAAAATTAAAGCTCTTATGTTACAGTTAAAGTGTGCAAAGGCCATTGATGAATCTTGGCCAGCAACCCTATCTCAAGATAGGAAAACTGAACAAGATGAATTGGCCTGGAGCACTATATTTCTGCACTTATCTGATTCTGTGATTAGGAAAGTAGGAGAAACTAAGACTGCTATAGAACTTTGGACTGCTTTAGAAAAACAGTATCTCAACGTGTCCCTACCTAATAAATGCTTTCTCTGGAGACTCTTTTTTGGTTTTAAGTTTGATCCTAGTCTTGATATAGAAGAAAATATGGATAGATTCAATAGAATCACACAAGACTTGACAAACTGTGGGGAGAAGCTTTCTGATGATCAGAAGGTAGTTGGGCTTCTTAATGCTCTAGGAGATAAATATAGAGACATAAGAAACGCCCTGGAATATGGTAGGAGTGAACTTACCATTGAAATAATTCATAGCTCTCTGCTGACCAGAGAGCTGGGATTGAGATCTGAACACAAAGAGGTGTTCCATGTTGAGGGTATGGGAAGAAATCAGAAATCCCATACTAAGGGTGTGAGTAATTTCAGCCATTCCAATTTCAACAAGGATAAAAATTTTGTCAGAAGAAAATGGAATAACTATAAAGGAAAGGAAAAGAAACCAAATCAAGGAAATGACAATCACAAGAAATGTTTCTACTGTGGTAGAACGGGGCACTTTATTAAAGACTGTTTTAAAAGGGCCAATGACCAAAAGAATGGGTCTAATACTGGAAATGCTTCTATTGCTACCACTCCCAATTATAAAGAAGCAGGAGTGAATATTGGGGTAGCCTATGTGTCTCTATCTGAAAATACTGAACAAGATTGGGTCTTAGATTCAGGATGTTCTTTCCATATGACACCTAATATTGACTGTCTATCTGATTATTCTGACCTTGGTGAAGGATCAGTTAAACTAGGGAATGATGAGGTGTATCATGTTAAAGGAATGGGCAATGTGTTGTTGAAATTCAAAAATGGCCATAACCTACTATTGAAAAACACCAGATATGTACCAGCCTTAAGAAGGAACCTCATATCCCTAGGAGTTCTTGATGATGAAAGATATCAAATTGAGATTAAAAATGGTTCTACTAATATAATCAGAAATCAAAAACTTATTGTCAGTTCACTAAAATTCAATGGAATTTATGTTATAGGGGCTGAAATCCCTTCACCTAATCATTCTGTGAATTTTGTCACACATCCCGATAAATCAGAGTTATGGCATAAAAGGCTAGGCCACTTGGGTGAGAAAGGCCTTAAAACCTTATCAAGTCAAGAGGTATTTGGAAAGGACAGTGTTCAAAGATTAACATTCTGTGAACACTGCATAATGGGAAAACAGGCCAGACTGCCTTTCAAGGCAGGGCTGCACAAATCCCAAGATGTCCTTAAATACATACATTCTGATTTATGGGGACCTGCCCCTGTACAAACTGTATCTGGTTTCAGATACTACCTTCTTATTACTGATGATTTTTCAAGAAAAACATGGATTTTCTTACTAAAATCTAAATCTGATACATTTTCAATCTTCAGAGAATGGAATTTACTAATTGAAAATCAAACTAATAAGAAGATAAAAATATTAAGAACTGACAATGAGCTTGAATTTTGCAATACAGATTTTGATAAATACTGTTCTGAACATGGAATCTTGAGACATAAAACTGTCATCTATACTCCTCAGCAGAATGGTGTTGCTGAGAGATTAAATAGAACCATCCTTGAAAGGACTAGATGCATGTTAATCGCTTGGTCTTCCAAAGATTTTTGGGGAGAGTCAGAAAGACAAATTTGCTTGCTATCTCATAAATAGGTGTCCTTCCAGTTCTCTAAACAATAGAATTCCAGAACAAATCTGGTCTGGTTCATTACCAAATTATTCCTATCTCAGAACCTTTAGATGTGCAGCATATGCACACCACACAGATTCAAAATTGGACCCTAGATCCTTGAAGGGTATTTTCTTAGGTTATGGAGAAGGGGTTATAGGTTGTGGCTAAGGGATCTGAGAGGTTATAAAGTGATTACAAGTAGGTCTGTAATTTTTAATGAAGAAGATCTGCCTTGTCTTGGTGACAAATCTGGTGAAAAGGTAGGAAAAGATGATTTTGTAATCACTGATATAAATCAAAATAAAGAGGCTGAAAGTGACCAGATTCATCTCGAGGTGGAGCCACATGTAGTGGAACCAGAAAATGTGTCTGATGTTGAAATTTTAGAAGATAACCAACATTTGGAGCCTGCAAATGATCTGCAGGACTACCAGCTTGCTAGGGATAGAGAAAGGAGGGAAATAAGGCCTCCTACCAGGTATCAGTATGCTGATTTTGTGACTGAACAATCTGAACCTGATCTATTTGATACAGAACCAGTTTTTTATGAAGAAGCCGTCTCTTGCAAAGAATCCCCTAAGTGGATTAATGCAATGGAAGACGAAATGAACTCTCTATATAAAAATCAGACCTGGATCTTAGTGGAAAAACCCAAGGAATGCAAAGTGATTGACTGTAAGTGGGTTTATAAGATAAAAGAGGGAGATGATAAGACAAATAGAAGGTATAAGGCAAGGCTTGTAGCAAAAGGGTTCACACAAAGGGAAGGGGTTGAATACACTGAGATTTTTTCCCCAGTTGTCAAGTATACATCCATTAGGGTTTTACTTGCTATTGTGACACAATTTGACTTAGAATTAGAACAACTAGATGTGAAGACTGCCTTCTTATATGGTTCTTTAGATGAAACCATATATATGACTCAACCAAGAGGTTTTGAGGTTAAAGATAAAGGGAACTCTGTATGCCTTTTGAAAAAATCCTTGTATGGGCTGAAACAGGCCCCTAGGCAGTGGTATAAAAGGTTTGACTCTTTTATGCTAGGTTTGAACTTTAAGAAGTCTGATTATGACCCTTGTTTTTACTTTAAGAGAGATGGAGAATCTGAATTTTTTTATCTGCTCTTGTATGTTGATGATATGCTCCTTGCTGGTCATAATTCTGCTACTCTTAATATGATTAAAGATAAGTTGAAATCTGAATTTGAAATGAAAGATTTAGAACCAGCTAAGAAAATATTGGCCATGGAAATTAAAAGGGATAGGATAAATGGGAAGTTGTTTCTAACACAAATGTCTTATGTTGAAAAGGTAGTTAGAAGATTTTCTCTTCATGAAGCTAAACCTGTTAGTTTGCCTTTGTCTGGAAGTATAAAACTTTCTGTTGATCAATCACCTAGATCAGAAACTGAACATAAAAGAATGTTGAATGTGCCATATTCTAATGCTGTTGGATCTGTAATGTATATGATGGTATGCTCTAGACCTGACATTGCTTATGCTGTGAGTGTGCTAAGCAGATTTATGAGTAATCCTGGTGATTTACACTGGCAATGCATGAAAAATCTGATTAGATATCTAAAAGGCACAAGTCATTTAGGTTTAATGTTCAAAGCTGATAAAAATGGACTTAAACTAAAAGGATATGTAGATTCAGACTATGCTGGAAATCCAGATAACAGGAAATCCACAACTGCTTATTTTTATGTCATGAATAACACTTGTATTAGCTGGAAAGCACAACTACAAAAGGTAGTTGCTCTGTCTTCAACTGAAGCTGAGTATATTGCTGCCACTGAAGCTGTAAAGGAAGGATTATGGTTAAAAGGTTTACTAGGTGAATTAGGACTTGTGGAAAATCAGGTGGAGCTGTGTTCTGATAATCAAAGTGCAATATTTCTTAGTAAAAACCCTGTTTTTCATGATAGGTCCAAGCATATAGATGTTAAGTTTCATTTTATTCGAGATATTATTGACAGGGGTGATATCAAGTTGGTTAAAATACCAACACAGGTAAATCTAGAATCGAGTGAACCAAGGTAATACCAATAAATAAATTTCTAGATTCTTTAAGATTATTGAATCTTGAAGAAAACTAACTTTTTTTTGCAGTGTAACAAGAGCAAATGAAGTTGGACTAAGTTCTAATCCACATAAGTACCGTCTAAAATGCAGCAAAAGGTGGAGATTGTAAAGTATTTGCTGATTTTGGGCAGCCCATTTACGAATCCAACTCACAGGCCCAAAACTTTCAGCATCACTTACTAGCCCAATTTTTGGAAGGATCTAGAATTGGTAAAAACGTGTTTCTGGTGTGAAGGCGGGTTTGGAATAAAAGGGCCTTTGGCTGATGAATGACAAGTGGTCACTTGTGAACGGTTGGATCAAACTGTTTGGGTCTTTCATATAAAAGGATGAACGACTCTAGGGCTTCATTCTCTCTTCAGATCTTGACCTTTTCGAGCAGCTTCTTCTCTTCCAAAAAGAACTCTTTGTTTTCTCTGTATACATTTATGTTTTGAATCTTGTGTGATTCTGTATATGAGAGAGTGGTATATGAACTCTTGTATGAGTTTCATACGGTTGTGGGAAGATCTTGTGCAAAGCTGTGTTGATTGATCTGTGTATTCTGGATTGTAATCTTTTGCCTATTTTTGGGCGGTTCTAGTGGATTGAGCTTAATCCTTAACGGATGCTCAACGGGGAGTAGGCGTTAAAATCAATCGCCGAACCTCAGGGCCTTAGGGCCAAAAATTCTTGTGTTCTTGTTTTGTTTTGTTCTTGTTTACAAATCGTTAGTTTAAGTTTCTTTTGGGACCTACATGGGAGATACACCATCTTTTAACATCTCATCAAATAACTGTAAGGCCTCTTTACTGCACCCATGTTGTGTGAGGCCTCCAATCATTGCAGACCATGAGACAACACCTCTATTGGGGATCTCATAGAAAGCACGACCAGCCTCATCTATGCTACCACATTTGGCATACACGTTGACGAGAATTTCCAGAAAAAACATCGGACATAAATCTAAGTTTCAATACATGAACATGGATTTGTTTCCCATGTTCGCATGCTGATAAAAGTGCACATACATTAAGTAGAGAACTGCAAACAAATGAATCTGGCTTTAGATCCATCTTCAGCAGATTCAAATAAAGCTTCAAAGCTTATTCACCTTGTCCATATTGAGCATAAGCTGTAATAATTGGAGTAAAAGATGGCAAATCTGGATTAGAGCATTCTTCAAAAACTCTCGAAGCATCGCCCACATGGGAGCATTTTCCATATGAAGAAGCAAAACACTAGAATTACAACAAACAAAAAGGGTAATGCTGGAGAAATATTCAGGATCACAATCAATTTAACACCCAATAATAGAAGTTATTAACGGCGAAAATGAAGTAATATAACACCATACATATAATTTTTTGCTGCAAATAACACTTTAGTTACAGATATTAATCAAATCAACGGAGTTATAAAACTAAAATAAGGAACCAAGGATATCATCTCACCTGATTGCATCGTAGTAGTAGTACTGAAAAATTAACAAAGGCAATAATTGCAGGAAAAAACACTTCAATTGTGAACATAATCTATTGATATAAATGCAAAAATGCACGAAATTCCCGTAATTGGAACCGAAGAATAAGCTTAATTTTCTCAATAAGCATGAAGAAGAAAGCTGCCATGGATGCTACCAGATTTTTGGGTATCGGGAATTTGAATTGGGTTTTGTAGTTTTGATAGTTTAGAAAGTATTAATTACGTGATTAAGTTATTTAATTAGTTTATATGGTATTATTCAAATTAGTTATTTTTGGGAGGTGATGGGCCTAATTTTCCCAAATTTTAATCCATCCAAAAAGTTAGGCCGAAAGTGGGCTAAAACTAAAGAGGGTGCTTAGTGGGCTAATTCTAAATTTGGGCCAAGATATAATATTTGAGGAAATTACACCACACTATTCTAAAATAAGAAATGAGGTTTAATTATTTACAAATTAGGTAATAATTTAACTATTTATATTAATAATAATGTTATAAAATCTACCCACCCCATCCCCACATTCCACACCCACGACACCTAATG
Organism: Fraxinus americana; assembly: GCA_035079005.1. Taxonomy (NCBI): domain Eukaryota; kingdom Viridiplantae; phylum Streptophyta; class Magnoliopsida; order Lamiales; family Oleaceae; genus Fraxinus; species Fraxinus americana. Next base: position 9,260,360 of record CM068716.1, on the reverse strand, counting down.
CAAAAACCCTAACCCCATTTCAATATTTTCTCTCTCCATTCACTCTTCGCCATTATCCCTTCTCTCTTTATTCCCATCCTATTCACCTATCGGAAGTTGTAGTGACGACATCCATCCATCCATCCACTAGAAATCGCAGCGGTGCTGCGAGCGTCCTGCACAGAGGCGTTCGACGCTGTGGGACGATGCCTACACAGTCGTGCGGCAAAGCAACGAGTTGCGCTCATAAGTGTTCCTGCTTACGACTCTCACATATCTGCGTTTAGTGATGCTTCTTCTTGTGCAGCAATGAATGTTAAAGTGGCATAGGTAAACAAGTTGTGGAGATTGCAAAGGTAGATGGCCGTCGGAGTGGTGGCGTCAAGGCTTTTTAGCGGTGGTTGTTGCGATAGTTTACTATGAGTGTAGGTTGAGGCAAAAATGGGGGCAGTACAAAATGGTGGTATTTTTAACAACGGAAATCGGCGATGAGAAGAAATAGAGGTGGGTACTATGGCTGATGATATTGGATCTGATTTTTTGTAGTGTTTGGGTGGTGGTGTTCATCGTGATTTTAGATGAGGTGGTGAGGTTACAGTGATTGTGGCAATGCTGGTGAGGTGGTCGTCATCGTGATCGTGGCAGTGGTTGTGGATGGGATGGAGTGAGTGAGGTATTTGTGACCAATTATTTGGTTGATTGTGACCCAGAAGTGGTTAACTTTTGACAAATTAATAATGTGTGACCTAAAAATTATGACCGTGACTCACAATTTATTAAGTTATATCGAGTTGTAACTAATAAAAGTAATATTTGACCTATAATTTGATGTTTTGTGACCATAAAATAAGTTGTGTGGCTTATAAATTTTGTGATTTGTGACTGATGAACAAATTGTGACTTTTAATTTTTAATTTGTGACCTTAAAATTTTTGAATTGTGACCAAATTGCATAGATATGTAACATTTATATATTTATTAATAAAATATATAATTAATTAATTAAATCATAAATAAATTTTAATGAAAAACTGATTTTTGAAATTTAAAACCTTTATCCTTAATTTTGAAATGGTGATACTTAAAAACCTAGTTTTTGTATTGTTCCCTTAATATTTTAAGCGATAATTAGGTCCAGTACGGTCCATTACTTAGAAATTTGATTAATACCCCTTCAACATTTTAATTATCATTAACAGTATAATTTACGGAGAGAAATAAATGCAATTCAATCCCAACCAAATAGAGGGCCAAGAGAAGCTAAAGTTTCGAGTAAATGAGCTAGGAAAAATTATTGGGGAAGTTGTGGTGGAGCCTAATTTATGGTTCTTGCCTTTTCACAATGCTTGCTAAGTAAGCTCCTCTAATAAAAAATGGTAAACTTCTTGTCGAGGCTCAATAAATGTTGTCTCTTTGGATAATACCTCAGCTTTCCTCGATTGTCTTGCCGAATAATGGAAATAAGTGGAGACGTAGTAGTAAATGGCTTGAATTTGTGCTTAAGCTTGAATCTGCTAGTAGTAGTCGTGGAGACAGAGAAAGAGGAGGACGGTGATTGTGTCGGTGGCGTGGAGAAGCGACAACGACGGGATTTGGGAGGATGGTGGTGGAGCAGGTGGGGATCGTTGTGGTCTGAATTTTTTATATTCCTTTGTTCTCTATTTTTTTTTTTACATGAATTTAATGTATTATGAACACTATGATTTTATTCACCTGTAAAAGTCAAATCTTGGAAGTAGCTTTCTATCTTGTGTGATTTTGTATGATTTTGTAGCTAGAATGTATTCATGTGATTCAACTGCTTGCCAGAGGAAATTACAGGCATTATGTATTATATGCTTGAAACCCTAGAACTTCATAGGTCTACTCTCTAGTAAGACTCTTCTATCCCCATGCATTCGATGACTTGGAATTATAATCACTTCTAGAGTAACATCTTAGATTGGAAATGCGACCATACAACATGTGCTAATTAATATATATTTTGTTGGGTAGATTCATAAACTGCACAATCTAGATTGCCGAGCCTGTTTATGTTTTACCTGTAATTTTCATTTAAAATTAATCTATAGTGGATCAATTTTGCTTTTCTATACTTTCTACCTCATATATTTAAGATGTGATAGAGCCAACAATGTTTTCCCCTTTTATTCTACAAACCGCATATATATGCCTGGTGGTGGTGGTGGTGGTGGTGGTGGTGGTGGGAGGTGAATTTGCATAAAATGATATATTTTAAAGTTTTGATTGATATTTTGTTACTTTTTTTTTTTTGGAATTTACATCACTTTTTTTTTTTAGTTTTTATCACTTTTGTAATATTGTTTGTCACTTTTTAAGTAACAAACATTACTTTTTAATAAAAGCAGCGTTGTATCCACTTTATTTTATATAGTATTTTACTTCCAAAAAACTTTTTATATGATTAATGGGTTGGTAAATGGTGGTGGTGATGAATTGACTTAAAGGTACTTGGCGTTTTGATTTGTGTTTTGTCGATAAACTAACTTAAAAATGCTTGGCAGTAAACGGAGGAAGAGGATAGACCGTGATTGTCATTTTTTTCTTTTTTAATTTTTGTCACTTTATTGAATCGATTATAATGTTGTATTAAGTGTTTTGTCACTTTTTTGAATTTTTGTCATTTTTTTATAGTGTTCGTCACTTCTTTTTTAATTTCTGTCACTTTTTTAGTGTGTCACTTTTTTTCTTTCACTTTCTTGTCAATTCTTTAAAATTTCTATCATTTTTTGAATGACAAACATCATTTTTTAATAAAAGTGACATTGTATGTTATTTTTTAATAAAAGAATTTAATTAATGTCACTTTTTCAGTGTCTCTTTTTTATAATCGTGTCACCTTTTCTATTAAAAAAATGACAATTAATTTTATATAGTATTTTTTTTACTTCCAAAATACGTTTCATATGATTTTTCAAATGAGGATATTTTTGTAAGTTGTCCATATCTACTATAAATAAAAGAGTGACTTCCCCATTATTGTTCATAAGCCGCGAGCCGAGTTGAATGGTTTTTTGGTTCGGCTCAGTTCGGTTAGTCTATGCCGTCTAAGCCCTTTTTTTTATTCAATATTTGAAGTTACAAATATGCATTTTAAGCGATTTAAAATTTGTTGGAAATGTTGAAGTGTGGCTATGATAAATATATGGTCGATAAATTTTAAATATCAAAAATAATTTTACATTAATTGTGAAGCGTAAAATCGTGATTGTTTATATTTTTTTCAATCTCAACCTCATTCTAACGTCCTTTTTTTCGAACTTTATTTTTCCTACAAGGTTTGATTCCATATTTCACGAAATGAATATCCATTTGGATCGATTTAAATTTTTTTTAAAAAAACTTACAATGTGATAATAATAAATATATTGTCAATTAAATTTAAATATAAAAATTATCTTACATTATTAAACGTAAAATTATAATCGTTAATTTTCATTTTCTACTCACCATAACCCTCAAACTCACAATAATTTCTCTCAAATTTTTTTTTTTTCCAGTTTTTATCTTAAATTAAGTTAATTTTTTTTAACATTTCATTTAATATTTTAAGTTACAAATATACGTTTTAAACGATTTAAAATTTGTTGGGAATGTTGAAGTGCGTATGGTCGATAAATTTTAAATATCAAAAATAATTTTACATTAATTGTGAAGCTTAAAGTCATGATTGTTTATGTTTCTTTTCAATCTCAACTTCATTCCAATGTCCTTTTTTCGAACTTTATTTTTCCTACAATGTTTGGTTCCATACTTCACGAAATGAATATCAATTTGGATCGATTTAAATTTTTTTAAAAAAACTTACAATGTGATAATAATAAATATATTGTCGATTAAGTTTAAATATGAAAATTATCTTAAATTATCAAACGTAAAATCATAATCATTAATTTTCATTTTCTACCCACTCTCAACATCCATACTTACACTAATTTCTCTCAATTTCATTTTTCTTCAATTTTTATCTTAAATTAAACCTTTTTTTTAGGTTTCATTCATTATTTGAAGTTACAAATATGCGTTTAAGGCGAATTAAAATTTGTTGGAAATGTTGAAGTGTGGCCATGATAAATATATGGTCGATAAATTTTAAATATCAAAAATAATTTTACATTAATTGTGAAGCGTAAAGTCGTGATTGTTTATGTTTCTTTTCAATCTCAACCCCATTTCAATGTCATTTTTTCGAACTTTATTTTTTCTACAATGTTTGATTCAATATTTCACAATATGAATATCAATTTGGATCGATTTAATTTTTTTTAAAAAAATTTACAATGTGATAATAATAAATATATTGTCGATTAAATTTAAGCCCCCGTTTGGCACCCATTTTTTTCTCCTTCTCATTCTCATTTTTTTCTCATTCTTCATTTCAACCACACATTCTATCAATAAAATAATATTACAAATAAACCTAAAAATTCTCCTTACTTTTTAACCACACATTCTTCCATCAATCACTATTCAAAAACACATTCTTTCACAAAATTTGGTGTCAAACACCCCCTAAATATAAAAATTATCTTAAATTATTAAACGTAAAATCATAATCGTTAATTTTCCTTTTTTACCCACCCTCAACCTCCATACTCACACTAATTTTTCTCTCAATTTCATTTTTCTTCAATTTTTATCTTACATTAAGCTTTTTTTTTTTTTTTTTTTACGTTTCATTCAGTATTTTAAGTTACAAATATGCGCTTTAAGTGATTTAAAATTTGTTGAAAATTTTGAAGTGCGGCCACATTAAATATATGGCCGATAAATTTTAAATATCAAAAATAATTTTACATTAATTGTGAAACGTAAAGTCGTGATTGTTTATGTTTCTTTTCAATCTCAACCCCATTCCAATGTCATTTTTTCGAACTTTATTTTTCCTACAACGTTTGATCCGATATTTCACGATATGAATATCCATTTGGATCGATTTAATTTTTTTTTAAAAAACTTAAAATGTGATAATAATAAATATATTGTCAATTAAATTTAAATATAAAAACTATCTTAAATTATTTAACGTAAAATCATAATTTTCCTTTTTCTACCCACCCTAAAAAAGCTTAAAATGTGATATGCAAGGCCTCTAAAGGTTTGTACTTCAAAAAACTTGAGGAAGAAAGAAGAAACAACAATATTTTGGTAGTTTGTTAGTATGGATGTTTTTAAATTTGAATTGATTTATATTGGTTGTTTATGATGAATAATTTCCCCTTTTATTTCTAACTCCTTTTTGTTTATTTGTTTATTTTTCGTTGTAATTTTAAGTTTTTCTATTGAAGAAGTTTTGTTAAATAAGATTTAATTAGATAACCAAAAATCGGCCAAGGCTATTACGTAGCCAACTTTACTACGGCACGTGCCTTGCACGTGCGTCTGACTAGTTTCAAGAAAAGAGTTACAAAGCAAAACAGAATATGGCCAAGTCTGCACTGGGCTGAAAAATGCAACATCCCCCCATAACGAGTCATTTATCTATATATACTTTTATAAAAAAAACTTTTAAAGGTCAGTAACATTTTGAATACCCCACTATCTATGGAGATTTCTATAAAATTTTAATTGTACACATTGTGAGTTTTAAATACTTTTTAAAAGTCTATATTGAATACATTAATATTTTTAGAGAGTATTAAAAAGTATACATATATATCCTTAAATTTTTTAAAACCTTGAAAGTCTTTAAAAATCCTAATTGAATATATCCCTAATAGTGTAAGGAGACATTTGATCTTTTTATACAAAATATTAAAAGTTTGAGTAAATTTTTCATTTCTAAAGATTTGGTGATGCGTCAACTTCAACTTCATCTCCAGAATTCATTTTATTGGATATCAGATAATCATAAGAATAAAAACTTAGGTCAAAATTAAATACATTAATCTAAACATATGGCAGGCAAAAACAATAATTAAGGAGCCCATTTGGTGTTTGGTCATATATCATAGTGGGGGTAAAGTTTATCTTTTTCACAACGTTACACGATCCACCTACTCTGTTTAATTTGGTTAAATATCAGATGTTAATATTTTTAATAAAAAATGATGAAACATGTGGTTGAAAAGTTAAAAAAAAGTCACGTATCGCATAAACTTTGTGATTTAAAAAGAGTTTTAAAAAATTGAGATCAAATACGAACTTAATAGGTTAAATAAAATTTGATGGCAACAAATATGAACTTAGTAGGTTAAATAAAATTGATGGCAATAAATTATCATTGTGTTCAATCGAAAAGGTTTTTACTACAATACTTAGAAAATCACTAGTGTGATGATTGTTCATGCGTCTATGTAAAGGATTAATGAAAGCAAAGGCCCATGAGTAACTTGTAAGTAAAACATGAGATGGAGGTCATAACAAAAATAGTATGAATTATTGCAATACTAAAATGGAGAAAATTTTAAATGGAACGATTTACATGTACACGTAATATGTTCGTTCATTTAAATCACGACCCTTTGGACCTTGAAATATTCAAAATGCAAAATCTCAACATTCGAGTTCATATGTATCATAATTTGAATGAACGATCATACCACATATGCACATATAACTGTCTTATCGAAACTTTTCGTCACTAATTAAGACATCATGGCTATAATCTCTAAAGAAAGCTGTTGAAGTAATTTTAATATCTATACATGATTAAATAACTTGCCAATTTCAATTTTAAACAATAAAAAAATTATTATTATTACTATCTTTTTTACTTATAAGTAAACCTTTAGGCTTTACCAAACATGCTCGAAGCAAATTGGCTTTAAATTTATAAAACTCTCAAGTATTGTTTCTAAACAATTTTATCTCAATATAATATATTTTTAGAGAAATGAAAGACAAATTTAAATCATGATATGTGGACAAAAAATATAACAAAATTTATCATTTGTCCAATATAATTTATTAGTATAACTTATCAAACATGTCTTGACGGCATATTCACAATCCTTTGATTTCTCGCTAGTATTTTGTTTAGCCCTTGATTGGTCTCCAATTTAATGTAATTTTGGAAGAAAATGTATTTAATTTTTATTTTAAATGTGTGATTAAAAGATAAGAAAAAAGTTTGAGTTAACGTGTAATATTATTTTATGTAAAAATATGTAATTAAAAATACATTTGAAAAATGTATGCTAGAAATAATGGAGCCCAAATAGGAAATTAATGAAAACAACAAATATTGCGTGACACAGTCCAACTAGATACAATCAATAGTAACCCGTTCAAGGTTTCAAACACGGTAAACAACTAAATGTGAGGGGCTTGCGCATGGTAAGAATTCTAATCGAAAACTTTATAGTTGCACTCGAAGTCTCTCGGTGAAACCCACTAAACACGAGGGTTCTGTACATTGTGAGACTTTGCCCTATTTGGTTTGGTTAAACATTATATTTTTAGTAGTTTTTGATAAAAAAAAAAAAATGATGAAATGCATCTTTAAAAAGTTGATAAAGTTGTGGGTCCCATACAATAGTGGTTAAAAATGAATTTGGGAAAAATAAATTTTAAAAAACTTGGGCCAAACAGGACTTAATCCAGAACCTTACTGTGCAGATCAAAGAAAGCTATGCTTTACCAGTAACCACCTATATTTAGGTTCTTGAAGTGAAAATTCTACTGGTCTAACCTTGATTATTATGGAAATTCGAAAACATGTCCACTTTTACATAGTCATTCGCAAAAAATTCCAAAATTAAATTTCTTCAATGTCAAATTTACTATAATATAGACCAAAATGCACCCATTAACAATTTTAAATTCTACAATGAAGACAAATTTATTTATATAATTAAAAATTGTATTGATCAATAATAACTTGACACATAACATATACTATTTATTAGGGCTGTCCATGGGTCGGTTCGGTTCGGTTCTGAAGATACCCGAACCGACCCAAAACTTTCGGGTATTTAATAAATGGACCCGTCGGGTCCAAATATAATTATGGAACCGTTCGGGTTCGGTTCCATTCGGTTCGGTTTGGGTCGGTTCCGTACCATAATTAAATTTTTTAATATTTTCAGCAACACTACATAAATACAATTAATAACATTTCATTCGTAACTTTTACAAATTAACGTAGCCCAATTCAAAAAAATATACAAAACTAGCCGTCCAATAAGATTAATTCAATGCATACAAATACCAAAAAATAGATATTAATATTACAGCAAAACTATATAAAGTATATTTATTTGTTTCAAATTAAAATGAGCTAATGGATTTTAAAATGATTTGGGCTTAAAAATTAAAATTATGAAATAATCTAATTTATTCAATTAATTTGCTAATTTGTATAGGAAAAAAATAAAATAATTTAATTAATTCAATATAAAAAATAAAAAAATTATTTAGTTTCGGTTCTTGTTCGGTTCTTCGGTTCTTGGTCTAGACCCGAGACCCAACCCAAACCCATCGGTTCTCGATTCGGGTACCCGTTCGGGTATTTAATTTATGAAGATCCGCTCGGTTCGGTTCGGTTCGGGTTCGGTTCGGTCCGGTTCGGTTCGGGACTTTTGGACACCCCTACTATTTATTTTAAATATACCATTTCAATTATGCATTAAATGCTCACTTTTTCCAATAAGTGAGTAAATAAAACATTTATGAAATGTCAAGAAGTAAATTTAAAATGTCAAGAATATTATGAAATGTAGATAATTCTCATGTTCAAAACGAAATCTCGTTCTAAACAAATAAAGCGTTAAGTGTCAAGATAAATAAGGTCCAAATGTCGATAATAGCTTTTAAAATATCAAGAACGTCATGAAATGTCAAGAATAACAATTATTAAACACAACTTATCAACAAAAATAAGATTTCAAAGAAAAATGATCTTCTAACGAGAATTGTGAAAAATTTAATCAACTGCAAACTTGGATGAGATTAATTTTTTCGAAATGAAATTAAACTATTTTCTTGTGAATTAGAAACATATAATTATTTTTTAGTGTTAATAACTTTTCTACTTCATCTTCTTCATTTTTTTCCAAAATTATTTATACCTAATAAATAATAAAAGCAAATGAATTCATTAGGTATTAGCTACCATTAATGTAGCTTCTCATGGATGCTACTTGTTTTTCTCGAAATTCGTGACAAATTAAAAAAATTAATTCATTTTTTATTGAGGATATAATAGATAATTTGGTACCAAATTTGGCTATTTTTGTAAGAATTATCAAAATTAGATACTTTTCAATTGACAAGCACGAAATTGGCCATTTTGTAAATTCTCTTTATCTTAAGAGTTTGTTTGTGAGAGGTTTTAATCCAATTAAAATTGAAAATATAGTAGCTATTGGGTCCCACTCGTCTAATAAAAGTCAATAATAACAACTAATTTTTTAATTTTAATTCGATTTTAATCCCTCCCAAACAAGCTCTAATTATGCTCATCAAACAGCTCAGCCACAAATTATTGCTGCATTGACTCCAATTAAATTAAAGAGAAAAAGGAGCACAAACTTCAAAATTAAGGAACCTACGTTTCAGAGGGACACAAGTGACATGTCCTCCAATAGAAACCCACTGTTTTAACGGCCATCTGATAAGGACATTCTTGTCATTTCAATACACCCAAAGCTCCAGTTTCTCAGCTACCAAGCGGTAACAAAAGACCAAAATAAAGACCTGTTGAGAAGATGCTCTGTTGTCAGCTATCTTGCTCACTCTCGCCCCACTTCACATTCACGTTCACTTTCACATCTCTTCCTTTAGTTAAAACCCAGAACTTTATCTTTTTTCTTCTTGAAATCAGGAAGATTGTGAAAAAAGAAGGAAATCTAGATTTTTCTTGAAAAAAAATTTGAATCTTTATCGAGGGAAAACTGTTTTGGGAAGTGGTTCGAGCTTAGAAATAGCAAATATGAGTGATAGAGAAAAGGGTCAGAACCTGGGTTCTGTTTTGGAACCAAAGATTCAGCCTTTTGTACCAAGAAAAGGGCATGATCCAAGGGAGTTGAGATCTTGGGCTAAGAAGACTGGTTTTGTGTCAATTTTTTCTGGTGAGACTGAGAGAAGTATGAGTGGAAGGAGGGATTTGAATGAGAGATTTAATAATAATGTTTTTGTTGATAGGGTTGATTTGGAGAAGGGTGGTCTTGAGAAGCATGAGTCTATATCACCCAAGATTGAGATTGATCCAATTCTGGGTAGGACTAGAGATAGAGGAGTCGAGATTGAGCCCGTTCGTGTGGATGGGAATGGAAGGGAAAATAATGGGGTTTTGGGGTTAAGGGATGGAGCAGTAAGGGGTGAGAATGAGAGGAGGAAAAATGGGGTAATGGAGCCCATTTTGGGGTCTAATATTGAGGTACAGAGGGATGGTCTTAATGTGAATGGAAATGCAGCAGCAACCAGAAATGGGAACATGAATGGACAAGGTGCGGAGGCGAATGCGCTGGTAGAGGAAAAGAAAGATGATGGGAATTTCGATAGAGAAGTGGGAATTAATGTGTATCCAGATGGGGAGGATTCAGGTGATGGAGGGGGTTTGAATCAGTCCCCAAAAATAATATGCGGACCAAGGGATAATCCGGGTTTTGGTTAGTTTGCATCGTGCTTTAATGTTGTTGATTGTGTTGTTACTTACTTTGATTTAGCATTTTTTTTTAGTTTTCCCAACCCTTATCTTGTGCAGACTTGTTGGAAAATTTGAGGTTGCCTGGTGTAGTTTGTTAGCAGAATATAAATAATTGTCATTACTCTGAAGAATTTGGTGCTGGAAAAGACAAATCTTTTTGACACTGTTGATATTAGCAGTGAAAGACGCAAACAAAAATATAATCATCTGCCTTTGATAATAAATCTGTCATTGTAGGGAGAACCAGCAGTATATTTGTTTCTCAGAATTGATTTCGTACCAAGTTCCAATTTGTTGGTACTTGAATAAGTTTATATTTGAATATTTCGTGAAAGGAATTTCTGTTGAAACCTGAGAAGTTAAACACACGACACAACTGAAAATAGGAGGAAACAGCATTGTTTATTCAGTTCTTTAATTTGTATTATTTGTATATTTCTGATTGGAAGGCACAAATAAAGAGCAAATGAAAATGAGAATTTTGCAAATAAAATCCATCACAAAGTCTAGTTGGTGGGGAATCATGTGATTCCAAGCGGCACTGTGTCACATGTCATAGAAATACTTTATCATTTTTGCATGTGGATTATAATCAAAGGAAAAATTACACACCACATCCAACTTTGTGTTCATTGATTAAAAACTCACTCGACCAATTTTTGTTCCTGTATTGGTGAGTGCGAGAAATATATATTCTATCAGTGACCTAGTATCGTTCTCTTGCTTTTTGTTCCTAATATCCATTTTTTGTTTTGTTACAACAAGCAGGCCCATTATTTGGCCCCGTATGGAGTTAATAGAAAATGACATTGCAAGAAGACTACGTGCTATGTAATTTTTAGAAAATCTCTCACCCTTGTTGGTAGGACCAGTTTGAAAGAGCTACAGATTATTTAAAGCATCAAGAAAAGCCTCTTGTTTGGCTAGTTTCTTTTCTTTTCTTCTCTTTCCTTTTCCAATTATTCTTATCCATTAGTATTAGGAGATCATTCAATTATGACAAGTTATTGGTGTCTGTCTATGGGAATCGTAATTAACATTAGATAGTTTTATACTTTCTATTGACTTTCATTGGTCTGTAAACTGCAGTGCCCCTTATATTCTATGGTTTGCAGCACTATTTATCCATGGCTGGTTCACTTATTTTCATCCCTCTGTTATTTGTACCTGCCATGGGCGGAACTGATGTAAGCATATGCTGTCAAATTTTCTCTTTGAGATTAGAGGATATAATTACATCATCTCATTCAACCCCCCAACCCATGACAGAAAGATACTGCCTATGTAATTTCCACAATGCTTCTAGTTTCTGGCATTACCACAATACTGCATTCATATTTCGGTACTAGACTCCCGTTGGTTCAAGGCAGTTCGTTTGTGTATCTGGCACCTGCACTAGCTATCATGAATTCTAGGGAGTACCGGAATCTCACTGAACATGTAAGTTTATTTCGTTGCATAAGGCCATCCTCTTTTGCTATAAAATAAGTTTCTGTTAGAACATATTTCAGAGGTGTGCAATGCATAAGGAATACAAACGGCAGCTATTTTTTTGTTCATCATTTAAAAAGTAAATATTAATTGCTGCCATACACACGCATTAAAAAAAAAAGAGTTGAGGTTACTATGCCAGACTTTTCTATCTGTTTAGTATCTCTGTTACTCCTCAATTCACCAATAACTCTTTGACTTGACTTTCTCACTACTAAATTGAAAATTGAGAAGTTCTGAAGATATTTAAAGCACAGTAATTTCTTTGCTCTAAGCTTTTGAATTATTGTATTCTATTAAAAGAAAAGCAAGATATTTACACCATTCAGGTGGTTAACCCGGTGATTTAAGGTGAAATGGAGTTGAGATTACTATGCCAGACTTTGATTTATTACTCTATTCTAATCTCTTTAAATACGCTTTGATGCATATTTGGTTATCTACAGAAATTTAGGCACATTATGAGGGAGTTGCAAGGTGCTATAATTATTGGTTCAATTTTTCAGAGTATCTTGGGTTTCAGCGGTTTGATGTCTGTACTTTTAAGGTAATATGTAATATGGAGTGGTTACTTTTGCAATGTTTCATTTTCTTCTTCTTTCTTTAAAAGGACCAATTACCCTTGCCGTTTTATCAATACAACGTTTCAAATCTAAATATCTAAAGATCCAGTTCCAGAGGGCTCATATTTCAAGAAATCTGATTTTGTTATACAACTTTTTGAAGGTTCATAAACCCTGTTGTGGTTGCACCAACAATTGCCGCAGTAGGTTTAGCATTTTTCAGCTATGGTTTCCCCCAAGCTGGTGCCTGTGTGGAAATAAGCCTTCCAGAGATATTATTAGTTCTTATTTTTACCTTGGTAAGCATCTTCTCCACCAGAAAATATGGCTGATGTCTTTGGTAAATAAGTGCTGGTATGAACGTATTTTGTGATTAATTAAGATGTTATGTTTTTATTGATGTTCAACTAGGGGAGTTCACATAGCTGAATATCCTTATTTTAATTTGCAGTATCTTAGGGGGATATCTATTTTTGGTCACAGAGTTTTCCGAATATATGCGGTATGTATCTTAATTTCGATTATGTTAATGATTAGACAAAAGTATGCTCAACAACTCTTTCTCCACCCACCCTCAAGCAAAGTTACTAAATTGCAAAATATTTCCCTTCTTTTATTTTATTTTGTACTCGTCGCATTATCAAAAAATGACTATTTCAGGTCCCCCTGAGTGTTGTAATTATTTGGATATATGCATTCTTTCTGACGGCTGGTGGGGCATATAATTACAAAGGCTGCAGTCCAGATATACCAAGTTCCAATATTCTAATAGATGCTTGTAGAAGACATGCATACACCATGAGGCATTGCAGGACAGACGTTTCTGATGCAATGAAGACAGCTGCATGGGTTCGGATCCCTTACCCTTTGCAGTGGGGTATACCTATCTACCGATTGAGAACTTCGATCATAATGATCATTGTGTCACTCGTTGCATCAATTGACTCGGTCAGTAATCAACCGGTGTAGGACTAAAATGCAGTGTCATACTAATACATATTCTTGAATTCCACTCCCCCACCCAACACACACACAAACACAGCCGTCTTCTGGCAGAAAATTATAGGCCACACAGTGGCAGGAATTTCTTAAATCAAATGGTAACAAAGTAATAACATCTAGTTTTTGTAAAATATTCTGACTAGCTTGATTATCGAAAGTCAGAAATTATTAATTGAAGCAATATGTCAAAAAACGATGAAAAGGGGGAAGGTTTTTTTATAAAGAAATATTTATCCCTTTCTTTTTTTGCTAAACTTAAGGAATGGAGGGATTATACAGTATTTTAACATGTATTTCAGTTAGGTTTAGATTCTTAAGAGCAAGTTTTTTTTCCTTTGTTTTCACGGTTAATATACTTATATAAATTAATTCAATTGAAAAGCTTAAATACTGTCCACAAGGGTATATCATGCACGTACATACTTTTTCTTTCTTTATTTCCTTATTGAAATATTAAGCGGTACATATTCTGTCTTAAGATGTATTTGAAGTTTGTATTTTGATTTTTAATGATATGCTGTTCCTTTCAATGCCTTGGTCCTTGTTGGGGATTATCTTCCCTAGTCTTGTGTTCACAATATCCTCCATCACCAACTTTGACCCTAGCGGTTAAAAATGCAGGAGATAGATATTTTAGTGAATGATGGTTTCTGGAATTTAGAAAATGAACCAGGGACAAATAACATTAGTAAACAAGTAAACATTAGATATTAATGGGAAATTTCTATCGTCTACCATTTGAAGAAAATATTTCGGTGACAGCTATTTTTGAATTCTTGGTACTTTATATAGTATTTAGACTGAGTAATTTCTGAAGTGACTGATGCTAAACTGCCAAAGCAGGTTGGTACGTATCATTCTGCATCCATGAGAATTAATTTGAAGGCTCCAACGCCTGGCATTGTCAGTAGAGGAATTGGTTTGGAAGGATTTTGCAGTGTACTTGCTGGACTTTGGGGCTCGGGGACTGGGTCGACCACCTTGACAGAGAATGTACATACTATTGACATCACGAAAATGGCAAGCCGAAGAGTTGTAGAAGTTGGAGCAGTTCTCATGATCCTTTTCTCATTCATCGGTATAATAATCTCAGCATACTTGTTATCTAATCTAGCGTTGACATTGAGATGCTGTGTGTGCGTTGAAAACTGTGAGCTCCTTGTTCATGCGATCTCATGTTTTCTGGCTCAACTGAGAAAATCAACTAAAATTGTTTTCTTAACAAAAGCACTTCCGCAGAGTTCCATTAAATCGTGTTTGTGGGGTGCAAAAAAGTGCTTGGCATTCAATAGTTTCTTGATGTTTTAAAACCGTTAATACTTTTTCATCATTTGAAAAATTGCACGAGTTTCTCATTCTTGGAATTCTAGTATGAGCATTTTGGAACACGGGTAAGTTTTATCTGTATTCTTGTTTATATGAATAATAATTAGCAGAAAACCATATCAAGTGTTTATAGCACTGGACAGTCCAGTTCAATCAGTATTTATATGTGAATTATGCCTTTTATAGTATGTTCAGTGGCGAGGATTGGATAGCAGACATTTCTAAGAAAGAATATAAGCAAAATTCTTGTTCATACAGTCGAGTCCTGTCAAATATTATGTAACAAACATACACTTGCACTTTATTTTAGTTCACAACAAAGTTTAGATGCCTATAGCTGTGTAATTTTGACTTCTCAACTTGTCATTGGTAGGTAAAGTGGGCGCTATTCTTGCTTCGATACCTCAAGCTTTAGCTGCTGCTGTATTATGCTTCATGTGGGCTCTGACCGTGGCATTAGGTCTCTCAACACTGCAGCATACTCAAACTGCAAGTTTCAGAAACATTACAATAGTTGGTGTTTCATTGTTCCTCGGTTTATCCGTCCCGGCTTATTTTCAACAGTATCAACCCAACTCCAGTTTAATTCTTCCCAGTTACCTCATTCCCTATTCAGCAGCATCAGACGGACCGGCACGCACTGGCAATAAAGATGTAAGTCATCAATGTCGTTCTTTTCTTTTTTTCTAAGATATTCATTTGGTGTTGAAATCCAGGATTCACTTTTCTTTGAAGCAAAATAAGTTACTCGATTATTTCCAACTTTGACCAATGAAGATTGATCCTCTCGTTTCCTTTGTGAATTGCTTTCAGCTCGATTTTGCCATAAACGCACTTCTGTCATTGAACATGGTGGTGGCACTCTTGATTGCATTTTTACTCGACAACACTGTCCCGGGTAGCAGGCAAGAACGTGGTGTTTACGTATGGTCAAGTAAAGATGAAATAATGACAGATCCGTCTTCCCTTTCTGACTATACACTACCAAATCGAGTTGCAAGGTGTTTTCGTTGGGCAAAATGCTTGGGCGTATAGTGTTGTGAAGACTAGCATATAGATTATACTTGAAATGTAGCATGCAATAAAGTACATATAAAGTAGATTTGTATTTCATTTTGTTGTCGAACAGAGTTCAAACTACTTATTTCAGTATGGCATTTTAATTGTGAAAGAGAAACAGAAGATGGGATAATCCAACTCCTTACATCAATATATATATAACATCTTTATTGTGAAGTATTTAGTTCCTCACTTCTACTATTAAGAACTACCAGCTTCTCGCAGAATTTCTGTTGGGAAAAATCGCCTCGAACGCAAGAATTGAGATTAATGACAAATTGAAATAACAAAGATCACAAGAAAAATGACAAGATTAAAGTAAAGAAGAAAAAAAAAATTGTAGAGGAAACGATGTTAATAACAATGGAGAAAAAAATACAAGAATTCAGCAATATATGTTTATCTGGTCATTAAAACTGAATGAAGAGTATACTATTTATAGGGAAGATGTCCAAACCCAAGATGGAAACAAAATAAAAAACAAATCACGTGAAATAAAGGAAAAAATATTTTCTCAATATTTTTCCAATAAAACACGTGAAATAATGGAAATAATATTTTTCCAAATACGTGCAAAGAAGGAAAAATATATTCCCAAAGATTCCAACCTAATTTGGGTTTTTCACATATGGTAACCCTAATTTGGGTCACAAATTCCAACAATCTCCACCTTGACCCAAATTCCGGTGCAATGAACAAAACTTCAAAATTTCTCCACCTGAGAAATGACTTCGTCTGCATCGAAATGAACAGTCTCCTCAAACAGTAACCAAAACTCCCCATCACACAAAAACATCTTCCTCTGCCCGATATCTACAAGCGACACCTGAACCCTAAACCTGGGTTCCCAAAATTCTAACAAGGAATTGATTATTGACCAAACAGGGTTGAAGCACTCCCTGTAGCACAATCCACTCCAGATACATGATTAGAAGGCCCCCTTACTAGAACTGCAACCTTCAACGATCCCAAATGCATTGCTGACATCTCCAACACTGTACCTACGCTCCATGAGTCCAACACTAGTATGTGAGCACAGTGAATCCGCTGTAATTGGTGGCAAAGAGAAATCACCAACGCTCTCCTGAGCAATGTTCTGAACTGACCCAGAGTCTGTGACAATAGGTATTGTACCAAATTGAATTTCCACCACGGTACTGAACTTGTCCAAATATCTCTTAACTAGTTCTGCGCTCTCCTGCAAGATGTACAAATGAGACTTCATCCGTTTCTCTAGTAAAACCTGAGCACCCTTTCGGACCTTCAATGCTCCACCTCCACCAGAGAATTTATACCCCTTTGCATCCAGGGTATTTAGTGAGATGAGATTCCTTTTCAAGTATGGAACATGACGAACCTGATCAAGTTTTCTGATCGTCCCATCCTACAACCTCAATCTGACCTTACCGATCCTAACAACTCGGTAAGATTGGTTGTTTCCCATGACAACTCCACCTTGCTTCACCGCCTCATATGTTTGAAACAAGTCCCGATTGGGACATATATGGTGCAAACATGCCGAATCAAGAATCCATTCCACGTCAGATACCACGGTCACCATCACATCACCGCCATCAGATAAATACTCGATAAGGTTAGCATCATCCGAATTAGAAGATTGCCCTTATTATTTGCAACTAAATTATCTTTAGCCTGCAACTTGTCGCAATCCCTCTTGACATGCCCTTTCTTCTTGCAGTAGAAGCAATACACATTGCTGAAATTCCCTTTCGGTCTACCCCTCCGTCCATCACCATGAGAAACCAGAGCGTCCACATCCCTTAATGTAGTAGCTCCAACCAAATGCTTCATCTTCTCCTTTGAGAATAAACTATTGTAAGCATCTTCAATTGTCAACGTGTCACGACTGTACAAGATCGTGTCCCGAAACGATGAATAAGAAGCGGGTAGAGAACATAACAAGATCAAGGCCAGATCCTCCTCATCATATTTTACCTCTAACGTTCCCAGATCTGCAACAATTTCCTTGAACACAGTCAGGTGGTCTTCCAGTGATCCTCCTTCTGCCATGCGATGGGAATACAGCCTTTGCTTTAGATACATTTTGCTCGTAAGACTTTTGGTCATGCATAATTGCTCAGTTTCAACCACAAAGCAGCCGTCGTTTTCTCCTTCAAGACATCCTGCAGAATATTATTGGAGAGATGAAGATGAATCTGCGATAAAGCCTTCCAGTCTTTCTGTTGTTTCTCCTCCGTTGTCCAGTTTGTTGGCATTTTATCAAAACCCAGTAGAGCATCATCTAAATCTATCTGCGCCAACACAACCCTCATCTTTACTTGTCATAGTGAAAACCTTGTATTGCGATCCAGGAGTGGAATATCATATTTTAATGAAACCATCTCTGAAAAAACTCAATCAAATCACAAAGAACCTGCAACCTTGGCTCTGATACCACTTGTTGGGAAAAATCGTGTCGAACGCAAGAATTGAGATTAATGACAAATTGAAATAACAAAGATCACAAGAAAATGACAAGATTAAAGTAAAGAAGAAAGAAAAAAATTGCAGAGAAAACAATGTTTATTAATAACAATAGAGAAAAAAATACAAGAATTTAGCAATACATGCTTTTCTGGTCATTAAAACTGAATGAAGAGTCTACTATTTATAGGGAATATATCCAAACCCAAGATGGAAACAAAATAAAAAACAAATCACGTGAAATAAAGGAAAAAAATATTTTCTCAATATTTTTCCAATAAAACACGTGAAATAATGGAAATAATATTTTTCCAAATACATGCAAAGAAGGAAAAATATATTTCCAAAGATTCCAACCTAATTTGGGTTTTTCACATATGGTAACCCTAATTTGGGTCGTCAATTCCAACAATTTCCCAACTGCATTCACAAAAATGATGTATATCCAGCCATTTGATGAACAAAAATATAGGAATCAAGCTCCAAAGAACGAGTCTTTCTCTCCATGTCAGCCCCCTCAAGTGCCCGAGAGAGATCACGGGTTCTGGGGCCTAGGTTCCAACTTGAATGGAGTCTCTTCTCTCTTTAGCTTTACGTTGAGAGAGCAGGATTTCCTTGATCATTCATATCGTGCTATTTTCTCTGGTTCGACCAAATAGAGTTGGTTTGATTTATACGTAGAGATAATATTAAGCATGAATATGAACTCATATTGTGAAAAGGTTTATCGGTTTCGAGATGAGCTTAATAAATGGTAACCAATCTCGTACGTGTATTCTTAGATAAAATTATGCTCCCTGATGATAGAACTTCATTTCTGTAAATATCACTTAACATAAAACTTAGTTTAAAATTTATTAGTTAATAAAGGTAATTATTGTGGGGGTGTAGCTCATATGGTAGAGCGCTCGCTTCGCATGCGAGAGGCACGGGGTTCGATTCCCCGCACCTCCAATGTTTACATAATTTTTTTTGTATTCTCATGGTTCTAATAACAAATCCCATGGGACACTCTCTCTGACACACACGGCCAAATCTAGCACAAGGATTAAATTAGATTTTAAGTAGATATTGATAAAAATTGATAAAATGTGTGGTTGAAAAGTTGTTGGTTTCATAAAATATGTAGTTAAAATTAATTGTGGATCACAATTTTGATAAAAATTTAGATTAAAATCTTTACCAAACAGATGCCTAATTTCCCTTTAATAAAAAATGAATAAAAATGGTGAAATGTTCGTAACTCGTAAGTTCAGATTGAGTTGATTATTCATTTAAAAAAGCATATTTACATAAGAAAAATTAACAGGGGATTGAACATTGACTTGATATCGAGGAAAATAAAATTTCTCAAGATCAAGAATCGAATCTTTGGTTGGTGTATTCTTGACCTACCCGAGAAAATTACATAAATAAGAAAAAAATTATAACATTATTTTCAACTAAGAATTTTGAATCTAAACCACATTAGGAGAACTCGACGACATAGATCGATATTTTCAAGAAATAAAATTATTAGTCTAAGAAATACAATTTTTTTAGAATAAAATGGATTTTTTGCTTGAATCTTTGGCACAAATGATTGATATTCTCTACTCAATATATTTTTAGGAAAGTTTTTCAAGATTGATAGTTTCAAAATTATCCAAAAATTTATTCTGAACAAAGTTCAGTTTGTAGATGTATAGAGATAAAATTAGCAGCTTCATTTAGGAAAAAAAAATTGTAAAACTAAATTAAGCCCCTGTTTATTGCTCATTAGTAGAAGAAAAAGAATCGTTGGAACAGTGGTCCTGCCTATCATTTTTGAGCATTTGTGTCTTGTTGGGACCGACCAACTTTGAAAAAAAGGGTCCTATTTTTTCTATTAATGGGGAAAGAAGTTGGAATAAAAGAGGCTAAGTTGTTCTGCTTATGAACCCAAAAGTGCCTTCAATGGGAAAACAACACAACCAATCCATTACTCTTGGAGCCATTTAGCCAATCCAAATTCAGATATCTGAATTACATAAAAGATATAGAAATTAACTTCCCTATCCACCAAAATACCAATCATCTACGAGGGAAAAGTTCGCAAAGAAGGCTAAAAAGTGGTCGACGATCAGGTTAGCAATGACCAAATAACACTCCAATACGAATGATACAATATTATATTCTTGTGAAAGAACATATCTGCGCTTCATAATCTTGGGTGAATTACACGTTAGAGGTCGCGATATCTCAATGGATAACGCGTCTTATACCTTTTTTTTTTCCATTCCAAACTCTCTTCAGAACCTGAAACACTGAATTTTCTCTTCGTCTTTGAGAACTATGTGTTAATATGTATGCTTAACATCTTCTGTAGAGCCCAATGATGAAGTCCCAATTTTGACAGCCCATTTACTTGTTTTGAGTGTGACCCGGTTTGGCCCACTTATGTGTTCATTCTCGCATTTTTGTTATGCGACTTTGGTTATATTAAGTAAACTGGCTGAGATTGTGACACGTGGTAGTGGCTGGATCGTTGGATGCATGATGACTCTACATATTCGAGACTCTTCCATTTTGGCATTCATTCGATTATTGTAGGGTTTGGCTCTTGTTGATATTTTCTCTCTTGATGAAAACCTTTTGGTTTTCATCTGTAATCTTGAGGTTAGATAATCTTGGCGATGTCTTTTTATAGATTACAGTTCTGGTTATGATTCATGTGCTCTTGGTGAGCTGAAATCTGGGTTACTGTGTGTAATCTGTAAAAGGAGAGAAATAGAGAGATAGGGGCTGAGAGTTGAGTCGAGTGATTCTTTTTGGTCTTTGATATGTACTTGATAAACTTTTGTTGGTTTCTAGTGGATTAAAGCGATAATCACTTCGATGTATGCTCAACGGGTGGGTAGCCATTTTTGTGGTGAACATCCGGGCCTAAGGCCGAAAAATCGTTTGTGTTGTGTTGTTCTTGTTATTTTGGTTATTCTTGGGACTGTTTAATACCAACAGTGGTATCAGAGCTCTCGATCTGTTCTTGGAAACCTCTGATCTGAAACCCTTGGGCATTCTTCTGGAATCTGGTAGCTGATCCTTTACGGATCTATTCAGAGGAGACTAGATCTTCGACTTTTGTGGAAAGTAAAATAGTCTGGTTTTCACTATTTTACACTATTGCGCTGAGCGCGTGTATGGTAACAAATTTCTAAACCCTAACTTAGTTGTTATTTTTCGAAACATCAGTTATCTATGTCTTCTTGGTTGGAACCCACTTTGATCTTCCTTTGTCTAGGGTTTCATAAGAGAACCCTAGAATCTGAAGGGACAAGGTTTAACGGTTTCTTCAAAATTATCATCCACCTATGTCTTTCGAAACCTGATAAAACTCAGTGATTTGTTTGTGACATGACAATTTGCTCTATCTGTTCACATGCATAAGTGGTTTCCCTGAGTGAAGATTATCTGTATTTTTAACACTTGGTGTGTACTCTGTTATAAACTCTTACTATCTTGATACTTGTTACTACTATTTGCATCACACTGTAAATAATATGACTAGTTCAAAGTTTGACATAGAAATTTGGAATGATAAGGGTGATTTTAGTCTCTGGAATAAAAAGATGAAGGCCTTATTGTTACAATAAAAATGTACTAAAGCCTTAGATGAGACTTGAGGTGATGAAACCACTCAAACCAAAAGGACTGAACAAACTGAAATTGCTTGGAGTACTATATTTCTGCATTTATCAAACAATGTGATTAGAGAAGTAGGTGACACTACTACTGCATCTGAAATTTGGACTAAACTTGAATCTTTATACAAAACCAAAACTCTTTCCAATAAATGTTACTTGTGGAAACAGTTTTTCAATTTTAAATTTGACTCTAATTGTGATCTTGAAACAAACTTGGACAGATTTAATAAATTGACCCAAGATCTCACAAACAGTGGTGAGACTCTATCTGATAATCAGAAATCAGTAGCTTTATTATAATCTTTACCTGAAAAATATAAGGAATTTAAGAATGCTCTTGAATATGGGAGAACCTCTATTACTGTTGATGCTGTTGTGTCTTCTTTAAGGAATAGAGAACTTGAATTCAAAAGTGAATCAAAAACCTCTAATACTAGAGTTGGGTAAACATAAAAGGCAATTATCCCTTCAAGAAGAACAACAATCAATTTTCAAATAAAAATTCTTGGAAATCAAAAGAGCATACTGGAAACTTTTTAAAGGCAAACCTAAATTCAATAAATTTGATAATAAGGCTAAAGGAAAAAGATGTTATTTCTGTGGAAAAATGGGTCACTATATTAAAAATTGTCTCAAGAGAATGAATGAACTGAAAAATTGTAATAAGATTGAGGGTGGAGCTGCAATAGCTTATGAAAAAGCTGCGGCCACAAATGGATAAGTCTATGTGACATGTCAATCAGCCTCTGAAGATGAGTGGATTTTAGATTCATGATGTACTTTTCACGTGACCCCATGTAAAAAGTATTTCACTGAATTCTTAGAGACAAATGGAGGCCAAGTAATAATGAGAAATTATTTTTCTTGCTAAATTAAAGGTATTCGTAAGATTGTTTTGAAACTTAACAATGGAAATGAATCGGTCCTGAACAAAACTAGATACATTCCCAGTTTAAAGAGAAACTTAATCTCCTTAGGCACTCTTGATGATGAAAGTTTTAACACAACTATTAATCAAGGCAGTTTGATGCTTCAAAAGAATTTTGCAAAACTTCTTCAAGTTGAAAAATAAATGGGATCTATATTTTGAAAATATTACATCAAAAGAAACAGGAAATTGCTGCCAATGTCACATTATCTAATAAATTTGAAATTTGGCATAAAAGGTTAGGACACATTAGTGATTAGAATCTACATATTCTTAAGAAACAAGGACTATTAAGAAATGAAAAGATTGAAAATGTATCATTTTGTGAGCATTGCATATATGGCAAGCAGAAGAAACTGCCTTTTGCTGCAGGTACACATAAGTCAAAATCTATGCCTTTGTGAATACTTATTCTGGTTTTAAGTACTATCTTTTGATTGTTGATGATTTGTTTAGGAAAAGTTGGGTCATTCTTTTGAAAAATAAATCTGATACTTTTCAAAATTTTGTTGTTTGGAAAACTCTTGTTGAAAATCAAGTAAATAAGAAGGTTAAAACCCTTAGAACTGATAATGGCCTTGAATTTTGCAATGAGGAGTTTGATAATTTTTGCAAAGACAATGAGATTCTTAGACATAGAACTGTCACCTATACCCCACAACAGAATGGTCTGGCTGAGAGGATGAATATGACACTTTTAGAGAGAGTTAGGTGTATGTTAACTAGTTCAAGTCTTCCAAAACTATTTTGGGGAAAAACTGTCAAAACTGCCTCATACCTTATAAACAAATGTCCTACAAAATCCCTGAACTATGACATACCTGACCAGGTTTGGAATGGTTAGCCTGCTAACTACTCTAAACTTAAAACTTTTGGTTGTGCTGCCTATGTACATCAAAATGAAGGTAAACTGGAGCCTAGGTCCATAAAAGGTGTTTTCTTGGGGTATGGGGAAGGTGTGAAAGGTTATAAGGTTTGGTTGAAGGATCAGGGAGGTTATAGAGTAATTATAAGTAGAAATATTGTCTTTAATGAGTTAGACATGCCCTGTCTTAAAGGAAAAGAGACTGCTGCAACTAAAACTGATCAAAATATAAGCACTATTCAAACATAACTTTCTCCAGCTGATTTCAATACTGGAAATGAAGATCAGTTTGAGGTGGAGAATGAAACTGAACAAGAGACTACTGAACCTGACCTTGAAACTGAACTTGATCATCACATAAACCCTTTAGAAGACTATCATTTGGCTAGAGATAGGACCAAAAGGGAAATAAGACCACCTACTAGGTACAGTGAACCTGATTTTATCACTGCCCTTAACATTCAAGGTTTCTTGGAAGGTGATCCTACCTCTTATGAAGAGGCCGTTGAAGGAGAAAATGCTACTATGTGGCTTGAAGCCATACAAGATGAAATATTGTCTTTAGAAAAGAATAAGACTTGGGTTTTAGTCAATAAACCAAAAGGGATTAAAGTCATTGACTGTTAATGGATCTATAAGATTAAGGAAGGTGACCCAAAGGATGGTAGTTTTAGATTCAAGGCCAGGCTGGTTGCTAAGGGGTTTAACCAAAGGGGGAGAATTGACTATAATGAAATTTTTTCTCCGGTAGTCAAGTATACCTCCATAAGAATTTTGTTATCAATTGTTTCTCAATTTGATTTTGAATTAGAATAATTAGATGTGAAAACAGTTTTCTTGCATGAAAATTTAGATATTTCAACCAAAATGTTTTGAGCAAAAAGGAAAAAAAAGATGTGTGTATTTTCTGAAAAAAATCAATTTATGGTTTAAAACAAGCACCACGACAATGGTATAGCAGAATTGACACATTTATTAAAAGCCTTGATTTTAATAGAAGTGAATATGATCCATGTTTTTACTATAAAGGAAAAGGAGGTCCAAATTCTTATTATCTCTTGCTCTATGTGGATGACATGTTGCTGGCTGGCTGTGATGTTGATGAAATTAATAACATCAAGCAAAAACTTAAGCAAGAATTTGAAATGAAGGACCTAAGTTCTGCTAAAAGGATTCTAGGTATGGAGATTAGAAGAAACAGATCTAATCACACATTGTTTCTCACACAACAGGCTTATATTTTAAAAATGTTAACTAGATTTTCTATGAATGAGGCTAAAGGTGTTACTTTACCACTTGACAATCACTTTAAGTTTTCTGTGGAACAATGCCCTAAATCTGAAATTGAAAGAAGTAGAATGGATAAGGTCCTTTATGCAAATGCTATTGGTTCAGTTATGTATGTTATGGTCTGCACAATACCTGATCTTGCTTTTGCCATAAGTACTTTAAGTAGATATATGAGCAATCCTGGTGAATATCATTAGGAAGCATTAAAATGGTTGTTGAAATACTTAAAAGGAACTTCTAATCTGGGTTTAATATTCTGTAAAAGTGAAACTGGAATTCAACTTAAATTTTTTGTTGATTCTGACTTTGCTGGTAATTGTGACAATAGAAAATCTAATTCTGCCTAGGCTTTTACTGTTAATAATACCCGTATAAGCTGAAAATCACAGTTACAAAAAATTGTAGCTCTTTCTACCACAGAGGCTGAGTACATTGCAGCCTCAGATGCAGTAAAGGAATGTATTTGGTTGAAAATTTTATTGGATGAAATTGGCTTCTCTGATAATGATGCTACTGTTTACTCTGATAGTCAATCTGCAATACACCTTAGTAGAAATCTAGTTTTTCATGGTAGGACAAAAAATATAGATGTTAAATTTCATTTCACAAGAGATATTATCGAAAAGGAAATTATCAAAATTGAGAAGATTTCTACTAAGTGTAATCCAGCAGATATGGGAACTAAAATACTTCCTTTATATAAATTTAGGGATTGTTTAAATCTCCTAAATATCATTACTGATTAATCCTTTTTGCGGTACCTGAGCAAATGAAACCGGAGGATGTGTTAACCTCTAATCCATATGAAACTCGAAGATGTCAAGCAAGGTGGAGATTGTTAATATGTATGCTTAACATCTTCTGTAGAGCCCAATGATGAAGCCCCAATTTTGACAGCCCATTTACTTGTTTTGAGTGACCCGATTTGGCCCACTTATGTGTTCATTCTCGCGTTTCCATTATGCGACTTTGGTTCTATTATGTAAACTGGCTGAGATTGTGACACGTGGTAGTAGCTAGATCGTTGGATGTATGATGACTCTACATATTCGAGACTCTTCCATTTTGGCATTCATTCAATTATTCTAGGGTTTGGCTCTTGTTGATATTTTCTCTCTGTAGCTTTTCTCTCTTGATGAAAACCTTTGGTTTTCATCTGTTATTTTGAGATTAGATAATCTTGGTGATATCTTTGTATAGATTACAGTTATGGTTATGATTCATGTGCTCTTGGTGAGCTGAAATCTGGGTTACTGTGTGTAATCTGTAAAAGGAGAAAAATAGAGAGATAGGGGCTAAGGGTTGAGTCGAGTGATTCTTTTGGGTCTCTGATATGTACTTGATAAACTTTTGTCGATTTCTGGTGGATTATAGCGATAATCACTTCGATGTATGCTCAATGGGTGAGTAGCCATTTTTGTGGTGAACATCCGGGCCTAAGGGCGAAAAATCGTTTGTGTTGTGTTGTCCTTGTTATTTTGGTTATTCTTGGGATTGTTTAATACCAACACTATGCATGAACTTTTTCTCAACATTTTAATATACTTTCCACAAATCATTATGTACTTCATAATCTTGGATTTGGGACAAAGTTTAGCATTGTACGAAGTTAGCAATGACAAGTAAACGCAGGACCATGTAGTATACTAGCCAGGCTTCCACGAGGAGAAAATTGGAGAACAAGGTCCAAACCATTATCGGCATAGAAGCATTTGGGTGATTGATATGTGCAGTGATCCCAAGTTCAGACAAGAAGTTGACAAGGCTAGCAGGCATGATGAACTAAGGCATGCTTATTAAACTTAACTCGACATGAAATTGATAAATTTTGTCATGTATTTGTTATTTAATCTTGTCCAGTCTGTATTTAATTTAGTATGCCAAACATTTGCTCGTGGCCTTGACTTCTAGATTAATGTCCTTAGAGTAGCATTTTGTAAATGACATCATAAACTATAATCTTATTTTATTGTTTATTCGGTTATTTAATTTGAGTTATTAATCTAAATTTTCATGATCATATAAAATGTTACGAATTGTATACTCGACGGCGCGCTTTGGGATGCGGAGGAGGAATTATCGGATGCTCCCTAATTGAGTATGATAAGACACAATTTGCGACGTGATAGAAACATATAGCAATCAGTAGATGTTGGCCATTTTATCTTGATAAAATTATATTATTCTTATTGGGATTTGTAAAGATAAAAAAAAATGACATGCTCGATACACATTGAATGAGACCGAGTATATGACTTATTTGTGAAATATGAAAATAAGAATTTACTAAATTATCAAACGAGTCACTTGGATCCGCTAATCTATTTTTAATTGCTAGCCAAAGTTCTTTGAAGTGACAATGAGTGATATGTTGTCAATAAGATTGATCTTAATATTTTGAAAATCAAAGCGAAATGATTTCAAATCATATACATGCAGAAAGGGAATTCGTTAATTATTATATTGTGACAATCATTTCTCCGAGTGATTTTCTAGTAGGAGATCAAATCTAAGATCAGTAGTTCAACGATGGGATCATTGGACAGCATGTTGTGATGCCATTCACAACGGATTTGGTCGGATTACAGTAAGCAAACTGCAGTTTGGCCGTGGCAAAAAGCAACATGTAACTTTTAGCCTTTTGCATTTTAGTCTACATTTCAAGTTTTTAGTATGATTTGTGCCCTTTTTGTCCAAAATTTTAATATTGATCCTGCATCTTTCAAATGCTTCCATGTAGGTCACCGAATCTCCGTATCTAGAATTAGTCTTTCTCAAGTTCTCAAAGTATGCAACCAGACTCCGAACTTTTCATCGTTTTATCACTCCCGAAACTTGTGACTTTACTCTAATTGCTCTCTTAATGCTTAATACCACTCCTGTAAATTCTGTTTAGTCTTCAATTTCTACGATCTAACTCCAATTAGGCTCAAAATGCTCCAAGTACCTCCAAATAATTGGGTTCTACCTTTGATGACAATATTTATACTAAATTAAGTAAAATTGTAAAATTCTATTCTATTTTGCAAAGATATATCAAGTAAAACACATTTATCAGCGAGTAAAATGAAAAAGAAAAGCATTTGCTATGAATAGTTCACCCATGTTTTAGGCTTTTAGGGACATGATATGGTTAACATTGGGCAAAACATCTAAGTTTAAGTTTCGACACTACTTAAAATTGTGTACATGTCAGATCTTTGACGATAATAAATAAATTTAATCTGCACAGAAGAGAGTATGTTGAAGACAAGTTAAACAAATACTAGTCAATTGTATTATATACTTGTGCTAAACCGCAACTTTTCCCTTATAAATTGTTTTCGTAATGAGTTTGAATTTCTATTATTATATGCTTGAATTTTGCTTACTCAACAGTGCACATTTTTGCAATGTACCTAGGAAGGTATAGAAGTTAATTTCACGAAACACTAATTGCTACTGAGAAAAAAATAATTCTACAAGTGGTTGCATCTACAAGTTATCCAAAAAGTCATACCCATTATTAAGAAATATATAATTAGGATAATAAATAAGATTTTAATCTTTTTTTATACTATATAATACTGTGTTTCCACCTTTAATAACACATAATATTGACATTATATAAAAACTTCGAAATCACTAACATTTTTGTTTCAGAAATTAAAAAAAAAACTCTTCTGAAAACTCTACAAAATGTTTAGGAAAAAGAAAAATTAAAGTGTTTACTAATTCTTGTATAAATATATTGTTGACCCCAAAAAATAATCAACAGATGCCAGATCCACTCTCGCCAAGTTAAGCACGATTTTGGCGCGTTCCTACCGGACTGATAACAATAGCGATAAGGAAATGGACGCGAGAGATATTTTGCGACGAGAGACAAAAATGTTCAAACTCCGACGGGTTGGGCGAAGGCAATCGCACTAACAAAGATTGTTGGACGGAAACTGATACGAATGTAAAATGTATAGTTTTTCCTCTTTATTTAATACGTTTGTATGATTATTTTATGCCAAAATGTACTTATTAATCTCATATTTTAGTTTAGATGGAAATTTGATGGATATGACGTAATTTGGAAGAAATAAGTGAAAAGTGATCAACATGGAAGAAAGTGAAAATTCAGGGACTAAAGTGAAAATACTCTAAACTTACTTCTAATCTTGTGATGAAAATTTGAGAGTATTAGAGGTCAATTGAATGAAAGAAGGAGTCAAATGGATGAAACATAATCAAAATATTATCATATATCAACTTTCAAGTTGAAAAGTTTTGCACCGATTTTCAACCTCGTCTTGAAATCCCTTTTTGACATGGTAGAATTTGAAGATAGTATCTGAAGCAACGTTGTATCCCTTTGAGTTATCTTTCCAAAGCATCTTGAATTGTTTCAATCGAATAACGGGAGAGAAAATTATGACGAAGATACTAAAGATGACGCAGAA
This sequence comes from Fraxinus americana, assembly GCA_035079005.1. Classification (NCBI taxonomy): domain Eukaryota; kingdom Viridiplantae; phylum Streptophyta; class Magnoliopsida; order Lamiales; family Oleaceae; genus Fraxinus; species Fraxinus americana. The sequence continues at coordinate 9,230,708 of CM068716.1, read as the reverse complement.
TTTGAAACAACAACACAACGCCCAGGCGTTACAACACAGCGCCCAGGCATCGTGTTGCCCAGAAAGAACAGATTTTCAACGCCTAGGCGCCGCGCAACGTAAATTAGGGTTTTTTTGTATGTATGGGCCGTGAGAAAACTAGAAAAACACCCCAAAACATATCAGAACCTCTCCAACCTTTTTTCTCTCTATTTTTTCTTAGATCTTTCATGTGTAACCAACTCTTGATACTTGATTGAAGGATACCAAAACTTTGGAATCTATGCATAATTTTATGATTGCTATGTTTGATTGCTAAGAAATCTATTAATTTTTCATATATTGCAATCTATAACTAAGTTAAATCTCAAATCCATAATTGTTTGAATCATTTAACTTGTGAAACACTAGGATTTGATAATTTTCCGCGACAGATGTTATTGAATCTTAATAAGAATGTTTAAACAGATTGAATGCAACCGCTGGAATTTGTATTATCTAGTTCATTGATTTTTCTATTATTTAAAACTGTTATTAAATGGAATCTTTAGCGCTAGTATGAGATTATTTGATAATTAGGGTTAATTAGAACACTGATTTCTGATTAATTAAAATTAAGGAGAAATAGAAATTTATTCCAACGAAATGAATATTGTGAATGTAGATTGATTATTTTTTGTGAATTGATGAATAGTTATAAATTTCCAATGATAAAAGTTGACTTTGATCAAGACTTGTTTAATTGGTTTAATACAACTCGTTAATTTACATTATTATTTGTTATAAGATTGATTTCGTTATAAACAAAACCTCCCGATCATTATACGAAACATAAATTGTTGAATTGCACACTTTTCGTGGAATCGACCCTTACTTCCATCACTACATTAGTTTTAAAAGTTTAAAAACTATTTTTGGGTGCTTATGACAACACACCTGCAACCAAATTGATTTATGTAATAACAAAATAAGAATAAGTGGAAGGATAGATGAAGTGTAAAACATTTCCTTTTTATGAGTTCATACGTATATTTAGAATGTATGCTCCTTTTGATTTATATTTTTTCATCGGTGATCCCACCTCCCATTTTTAATTACAAAGATGACCTATTTATTCCGCATTGACCGACGTGGTGACCTTTGGATTGGAACACGTGGTCTCATCTCCCTAACTAAGGCTTCAAATCATTGTCTATTCATACAATTAATACATTGATAAATGGTCAGTCGCTAAGGCTGGACAAAACTCCCGAACCGAACCGAATCGAATTGGTTCTTCCTAAGTTAAATACTTGAACAGGTATCTGAATCAAAAACGGACGGGTTCGGTTCCGTTCAGTTCTCGGTTCTAGACCCAAAACCAAAGAACCAAATTTAAATAATTGTTTTAATTTTTTTATATTGAATTAATTAATTTTTTTTAATTTTTCTAAACAAATTAGCAAATTAACTGATTTAGTGATTGATGTTCTAACTCCCAAACCAAATCCATGCCTAACTAGCCCAGCCCAACCCAACCAATTTCTAAATTCAATTTTTTGGTCATATTATTAATTTCATTCTTAGTCCAAGATTTAGGTCTTTTTAAATTTTTATCATTCTTTTTCCAATTTCACACTTTCATTCGGTAACCACTGAGTTAATGACCTCAAATCATTTCATAAATTGAAAACATACGTTTACATGCCCAAATCAAAATCGCCGACTACCGAGTCCGACTTCCCCTCTCTAATGCCCATCGAAGCCGCGACCTCCAACCGCGACCATCTATCGTTGACCATTAAAAATCTGTTAAAAAATTTAATTACGGTACAATTTATTAAATACTCGAAAAACTTAACTGAACTGAACGGAACTGAACCCGAACAGTTCCAAAATTATATTTGGACCCAATGGTTCAATTTATTAAATACTCGAAAATTTCGATTCGATTCGATTCGATTCTCTTCAGAACCGAACCAAACCGAATCGAAACGAAACGGACCATGTCCAACCTTATCAGCCGCTATATATAATAGGTTGACATACTGACAAACTTTATTACAAGTATTATATCAATCACTTCTAATAGATCTTCAAATCTATTATAAGAGACAGCGTTGGCTTCATGAGTTTCGGACGAGTTTGAGAGCTATTTTGAGGTAGTTCTCTAAGTGGAGAGTTTCAACTCCTTTCTTTGCTTATTTAGGCAGTGCATCAGCAAGCACTTCGGTTTCGAGGTCCGCTTCAGCAAGCACTTCGGCTTGTAGAGCAAGGACTTCGGTTTTTGACCTTATGGATCTTTGTTTGACTTTTTTGTTGACTTTGTGCATACGTGGCTTGTCACAAGGCACTTTTTCTTTGAGCCTTTGAGGCGAGGTATATATATATATATATATATATATATATATATATATATATATATATATATATATATTTTTTTTTTTTAATTTTTTTAATTAAGAAAATTAAAAACTTAACTGGAATTCTATGGAGGTTTTTAGAAACTTGTTGTTATTAGGTATTAACACACGGTTGTTTGTTTTTGTTGTGAAACTTCAATTAAAATTAACTTTAATAATAATGTATTAACTCTACTGGTACAAAATAAAAATTTAAGAATTATTCTTTATTCCCTTTTCTCTTTCCTTCACATGTTTTTTTATTCCTTCTGTTAGTTAATTTCTGTTAGGACATGTGTCCACCTATCATTGGCTACTACTTCATATATATGTTTTGAACCTTTACATTTCAATTAGATTGAATGAAATAAATTGATCAGAAAACTGCAGCACGATTTTTAGCTGCACAAATCTTCCTTCTCAAATTAAACATGGTATCAGAGCAAATTTCTAGATCCTGAGCTTATCATCTAAGCTGCTATCAAACTGATTCGGAATTAAAGCATGGCTACAGAAATGCTACGTGAACATATCGATCCTTTTCCCACAGAACAAGGATTATCAGAGAAAAGTTACAGCATTGGAGATCCATTAGACCTTCAAGGATCGAATCACCCAGGGATGATACTGTTGACTTCACCTCTAACAGGAAAGAATTATTTGAGTTGGAGCAGATCTATTAAAATCGCATTAGGTGCAAAATTAAAATTGGGATTTATAGATGGGAGATGCGGAAAACCAACTGAAGAATCCTCGAAGCTTGATCAATGGGTTAGAGTGGATTGTATGGTGAGATCTTGGATATTGAATTCAATCTCAAAGGAAATTGTGGATGCTTTCATATACACCACTTTAGCTAGAGACTTATGGGTTGAATTGGAGGAGAGATATGGAGAATGTAATGGTCCTTTATTGTATCAATTATAGAGGAAAATTAGTAGCCTAACTCAAGGATCATCATCTGTTGAAAGGTATTTTACTAAACTAAAAAAACAGTGGGATGAGTTACGTGTTTAATGCCTATTCCGATTTGCACTTGTGGAATTGCGAAAGAAGTATCTGATTTAGCTTCCTTTAACAAACTGATGCAATTTATGATGGGGTTGAACGACACTTATGATAATATCAGAAATCAATTGCTGGTAATGGATCCTCTGCCGTCTGTCAATAGAGCTTATTCCATGGTATTAAGGGTTGAAAAACAGAGAGAGGTACATGTATTATTTCCAGAGGTTAATGAAAATCTAGCTATGATGGCAACAGGAAATAACTATAGAGGTAATGGATCTATGAGAGGAAGAGGTTGGACTGGAAGATTTAATTCAGGAAGGTTTAATACAGGGAGAGGAAATTGTAAAAGGTTTAACAACTTTGATAAAGAGACATTATTCTGTGATCATTGCAATGCAAATGGACACTCCAAAGAGGATGTTTCAAGTTGATAGGCTATCCGGATTGGTATAGAGGCCTAAAGGAACAAAGAGCTAAGGAATTTGGGGGAAGAAATGTGGTAAATAATGTGATGAATATGAGTGACTCACCACTTGATTTTGATGAAAGGACATCTGTTATGAATCAAAAGGGTGATGCATCATCTGGAAGTATCACAAACATAGTGCAACAGGAACTGAAGAGAATGCTCAAAGGGAAGTTACTGGTTGATGATAGCAGTCAAGTTAACTTTGCACATCTCAACGAGTATTCTAGTATGCGCATCCAACATTTGGCTTTTACTTCCCTTGATAATTTAGGATGTAGTACTTGGATAATTGATACTGGTGCTAGCAATCATATATGCATAGATATAAACCAAATGACAGATATTAAACCAGTTACACAACCTACTGCTGTTTGTTTGCCTGATGGATTAGTGAAACATGTTAAAAATATTGGATCAATCACCATAAATCGAAAACTCCTTTTAACCAATGTTTTACACATTCCCAAATTCAAATTCAACCTTTTATCTGTTCCAAAATTGACTCAAACTGAAAATGTTAAGTTCACCTTTTATCCAACTCATTGCTCTCTATAGGACCTGAAGAATGAAAGAATTCTAGCAATTGGAAAACTGAATGGGAAGTTATATACATTAGATGATTTTAGTTTTCAGACCTTACATGTTGAACATTGTAATATAGGAGTTGATGTCTGTAATAAATCCTCAGTTGAGAATTTTCAGCCTGTTGATAGTGTTTTTCATGTTAATAAAACTCCTTCTATTTCTATCATTGATTGGCATAATCGATTGGGACATGTTTCTTACCAATGCTTGCAACATCTTGATTTTCTTAATCCACTTTGTGGTGCTTCAGTTATAAAATGCTTGTAACCATGTGATACTTGCCACAAAGCTAAACAAAGCAGATTACCTTTCCAGAATTCCCAGATTCACACAAAATCCGTTTTTGATTTGCTACATATTGACATTTGGGGTCCTTATAAACATCATACACCAACAGGAACTCCCTATATGCTCACCATAGTGGATATTATTCTAGAGCCACATGGACATTCTTGATGATCCAAAAATCTCAGACTGTTCAGACTCTTGAGTCCTTTTTTAAAATGGTCAGAAATCAATTTGAAAAAAGCTGTTAAGTCCATAAGAACTGATAATGGAAGTGAGTTTACTGGCCGTGAATGTCAAAATTTACTTCGAGCCTTAGGTATTTTACATGAAAAATCATGTGTTTACACTCCACAGCAAAATGGAGTGGTTGAAAGAAAACATAGGCACCTCTTGAATATGGCCAGATCACTTATTCTTCAAGCCAATCTTTCTACAGATTTTTGGTCATATTCCATTCTTAAGTCAACATATATCATAAATAGGATTCCAAGTGCTATCCTAAAATGGAAAACCCCTTTTGAAATTCTATATGGAAAAACACCTGATTTATCATTCATCAAAACTTTTGGATGTCTATGTTATATTACCAATACAAAGCCCCACAAAGATAAATTTGAATCAAGGGTACACAAATGTATTTTCATTAGGCTCAGTCCGGAACAGAAGGCCTATAAGGTCTATGACATATCTAGCAAACAAATCCATATTTCTAGGGATGTCATTTTTTATGAACACATTTTCCTTTTTAAAGTTGAAAAACGGCCTGTCATTCATTCTCCTTTGCCTGTGGGATCACCTATTGAAGATTTTTCTCTTAATCCTCTTGTTCCTTCACCAAGCTCTCCTAATACTCTTCAAGATCATTCAGATCCTTTTCAGTTTCCTATGTCTGATTCTGTTATTGATGATCAAACACCAGGCTCTTCTAATTCTGATTCTGATATTGTACCTCTTGTACAAGTCCCTTTTCCTGAAACTGGCATATCTAAGGCTACTGATGTAGAGGAGCATAGACATAGTAGCAGACTGAAATTTAGACCAGCCTGGTTGAATGACTATATCACTAATGTTACTGAAAGTTCAGTGGATCCAATTGCTAATGTTCAAGTCACTTTAGATACCACTAAATTCAGCTCCTAACATACACCTACCACTTATCCTTATTCTGTCTCTCCTTATCTGCATCATGCATATGTTTCTTTTTTGACTAATGTATCAAACTTTCAAGAACCACATACTTATCATCAAGCTAGTAAGGATCAAAATTGGGTACAAGCCATGAATAATGAATTGAAGGCATTGGAGGATAATGGGACATGGGAGATGACTTATTTACCTGTTGGGAAGAAAGCAATAGGGTCTAAGTGGGTATACAAGATCAAACTGAAACCAGATGGAATGGTTGACAGATTCAAAGCACGTTTGGTTGCTAAAGGATATGATCAAATGGAGGGAATAGATTTTTTTGAGAGCTTCTCACTTGTAGCTAAATTAGTGATAGGAAGGATATTCCTTGCAATTGCCTCAGCAAAGGCCTGGCCTCTTCACCAGCTTGACATCAACAATGCTCTCTTACACGGATATCTTGATGAAGAAATATACATGGAGCCCCCAGCCGGATATACCCAAGCTTTGACAGGCCAAGTGTGCAAGCTGAAACGTAGTTTGTATGGTTTGAAGCAAGCTTCACGCCAGTGGAATATTGAATTATGCCATAAACTTACTAATTATGGCTTTGCTCAGTCCCAGCATGATCACTGTCTCTTTGTCCATCAATATTCCGATCACAGTGTTTTCTTTCTAATCTATGTTGATGATATATTAATTACTGGGACTCATGAATAGGATATAATCTCTGTCAAACAATTTTTGCATTCGACATTCACTATAAAAGATTTGGGTTATACAAAATATTTTTTGGGACTCGAGATAGTTAGAGGAAAGGATGGTACTTATGTGAATCAAAGAAAGTATATTTTGGATGTGGTCAGGGATGCAGGTCTTACTGGTGCTAAACCTGTTGGAATTCCTTTTCCTAAAGGAACAAAATTATCTCAGATTGATAGCCAGCTCTTTCCAGATCCAGTACGATATAGACGACTGATTGGAAGGCTTTTATGCTTGAATCTTACAAGGCCAGACCTCACTTATGGGATACAGCAATTGAGCCAGTTTGTTAACTCTCCTTATCAGATTCACTGGGAAACCGCGATGCATTTGCTAAAGTACTTAAAAGGTTGCCCTTCTAAAGGCCTCTTCTTTCCTGTTCAGCAAGAATTTTCTCTGACGGCCTATTCTGATGCGGATTGGGAGTCCTGTGCTGATACTCGTCGATCTCTTACTAGTTTTTACATATTCTTAGGCCATGCCTTAATCTCTTGGAAGACAAAAAAGCAGAGTACAGTCTCTAGATCCACAGCAGAAGCAGAATATAGGAGTTTGGCTGCTACGGTTTGTGAGCTTCAATGGATTAGCTACATTCTTGCAGATTTTAAAATCACCCTGCCTTTACCCGTTCCTTTATGGTGTGATAATAAGGCTGCTCTTCACATTACAGCGAATCCGGTATTTCACGAGCGTACCAAGCATTTGGAAATTGATTGTCACATTGTGAGGGATAAGTTCAAAGAAGGTTTTGTTTCTCCTCAACATGTTTCCTCTTCTCAGCAACTTGCAGATGTTTTTACGAAGGCTTTACCGTTTCCTCAATTTCAGTTTCTTCTCTCCAAGCTGGGTTTGGCAGATATTCACCACGTTCCAGTTTGAGGGGGGGATGAAGAATTATTCTTTATTCCATTTTCTCTTTCCTTCATATGTTTTTTTATTCCTTCTGTTAGTTAATTTCTGTTAGGACATGTGTCCACCTATTATTGGCTACTACATATATATGTTTTGAACCTTTACATTTCAATTAGATTGAATGAAATAAATTGATCAGAAAACTGCAGCACGATTTTTAGCTGCACAAATCCTCCTTCTCAAATTAAACAAAAATTAGCTAGTAACTACAGTTTCAATTTACATAAATTTTTTAAAAGAACTATTTCATTAAAAAAAAATATAATTTTTAAATGACATTTTTCACAGTGTTTCGATTCCAACTTTTTCTAGAAATAGTGTTGTTTACATGAGGACACGAACCAACTCTCTCTCAAAATAGCCCCTAAACTTTGGGAGAAGGGGGTGTGCCCTCTCATAAAGGTCGCCGTGGTCAAGTTGTGGAGAATGTTTAAAAAATGATAGGTCTCTGCAAAATCTTAAGATCATGTATTGTGAAAACTCTGTCCAACAGTGCCGAAAGTTTAAGGCAGTTGGTGACGTGATGATTGGGGAGCCAATGACCAAAGTTCACGTTGCTGTAATTGTAATTATTCTAAGGTGGTAAAATTTTTTATTGGTTAAGTTTTGACGTGCACAAAAGGCATGACAATCATGTATCATGATGTGTCTTCTTGCAATATTCATCTTTGTTTCCATGTACCGTACGAGTATCGAATTCGTCAGAACTCTAGTCGTGGTTCAGTTGATGATGAAAATGAACAAAATTTTATCGAATTTGTCACAGTAGTCATGGTTCATATCTTATTTTTTCTATTACTTATTGTTGAATTCTATCTAATAATCTTGCTTTAAATGGAAAATATACGGAAAATCACGAAACCTTTGACTGTAACACGCAAATGGCAAATTATCCTATAAATTGGGAATAACTCAGTTGAGTGCCATTCACCAACACGCTGTACTGTTTCAAACCAGTGAAAAAGCATTAAACAATGGATTCCAATTCCATGGACAAACCAACTGAATTGCATCTGGTGATGTTCCCATGGCTAGCTTTCGGGCATATATTCCCATTCTTTGAGCCCACCAAATTCATAGCTGAAAAGGGTCACAAAATCTCGTTTCTTTCCACTCCAAGAATTATCGATCGCCTTCCAAAAGTTCCTTCCCATTTAGTTTCTTCCATAACCCTAGTTAAGATTCCATTGCCTGAAGTTGAACAACTTCCTGAATCTGCAGAGGCAACAATGGATATCGGAAATGAAGATATGGCCTATCTGAAGAAAGCATTTGATGGGATGGAAACTGAGCTGACTCGTTTCTTGGAAAATTCACTTCCAGACTGGATTATCTACGATTTCGCTCCACACTGATTGCCTCGTTGCAGCTTTTTTTTCGTCTTCAATGCATGGTTTTTGGCTTTCCTTGGATCGTCCATGATTAACGGCTCAGATGAAAGGACTAAAGCAGAAGATTATGTGATCCCACCGAAGTGGGTTGGATTTGAGACGAAAGTTGCTTATCGACAGTACGAAGCAGACTGGATTGTCGGTTCAAGTCAAAAGAATGATTGAGGATTTTCAGATTTTTACCGTATCGGTAAGGTCATTGATGGATCCGAGGTCATTTTTCTAAGACACTGCCTTGAGTTTGAATCTCTCTGGATGAAAATACTAGAAGAACTTCATAATAAGCCTGTGATTCCAGTAGGGTTATTGCCACCCCAAGTGAAAGAACGAGACGACAAAGAATCGTGGGTTTCAATCAAAACATGGCTCGATAATCAAAATAAAGGGACAGTAGTTTACATAGCATTAGGGACTGAGTTGATCCCCAGCCGAGATCAACTAAATGAGTTAGCTCTTGGATTGGAATTATCCGGTGTACTCTTCTTTTTGGCACTGAGAATGCCGGCTAGGTCGGGAGAGTCCTACTCAGTAGTTTTACCAGACGGGTTTGACGAGAGAATTAAAGGAAGGGGTATGGTGTGGAAGAGTTGGGCACCTCAGTTGAAGATATTGAGTCATGACTCCGTGGGTGCATTCTTGACTCATTGTGGTTGGAGTTCTATAATAGAGGGACTGATTTTTGGTCACAAAGCCTTACCTTTTCTTTAGACCAAGGTCTGAATTCTAGGGTTATTGCTGACAAGCAGGTCGGCATTGAAATACCAAGAAACGATGAAGATGGATCATATACAAGATATTCAGTCTCCGACTCAATAAAATTGGTAATGATTGAAAAAGAAGGAAAGAAAATTCGAGAAAAAGCCAAAAAAAAACGAGTGCAATATTTAGAGAACTGCACAATCAATATATTGAAAATTCCATTAAATTTCTCGAAAATCATAGAATCATGTCGAGTGGGACAACAATTGGATAATTTCCTATTGATTGGACCTAAAGAATCGAAATTCATAATTATTGGGTTTTTTTATTTAAAAGAATAAAAATTAGAATATTGCTCAAATGTGACAATATTTTGGCGGGCTTGTGGTATATTGTATGATTTAAAGTAACAATCCTTTTGGTACAACCTGCATACTTGATTAATTTGATCTTGGAATTGATTTGTTGGTAAAACTTTTGTCAAAGAGCTGTTTGATAGTTTCTGTGTATCAAATCCCTTGTGTATATATACTGCGTGTGTATAAAACTTTTAGTTTGAAAAATGATAACTACCAGAATTGGGGATTTTCATTGAAAAATAGGATTTTCCTATATGACAACAAAAAACTGAACAACACTTGTCCAAAACAAGTTATCAAAAGATAGAGAAGCAAATACCCTATTACAATAACCATAGGGAAATTTGACACTACAAAAGAATCATAAAACAAATGATTATTCTTTTTGTACATTGAGGTGTACATAAGAGTGTCCATAATGGACACCCGGCACTCCCCTATTGGATGGAGTGCCGGCCCCACTGGTACTCCATGCAATAAGGAGATGCCTGGTGTCCATTATGGACACTCTTATGTACACCATGATGTACTTGTTGCAAAGCCCTAAAACAAATTAGAAGATTTTTTTTTTTTTTAATAAACTTGGTATAGGTCGGGAGTAGGAAGTGCACCGAGACATCTCGATTATGTAGGCACCTCTGTATCACCTTCATGGATGGGTTCCACCACCGGTCTATCAAACTAATCTTGTTACATGTACATTTTGATTGACATTTCTAGCTTATCGAATTTACATTTGGCACAACTCACATCACGTTTCACATCTCACACATTTAATTCAACTATTATAACACTTCCACATCATCAATTTATCAAGAGAAGTGTACAAATAGTTTAATCCAAAATTCTACTACAATCCAAGACTTGTTTACAACACTTGCGACTTTATCAACACTTACATACGTAAGGTCTTACGAAAAATTATTTATTAGACTGAGATGCATCACGTGGCTTAAGCAATATTACAACTCGAATAGAAACACATGTTTATATCTTTAGTGGCTTCAAGAAGATGAAGATGACTTTCTGGTATTTAATTTTCTTTGTTCGTTATTAAATCATATTTATTTCATTTTTTGAACAAAATATTTTAAACGAAATATTAATTCATTACAATTTTAGCTTCACCAACATATATTATAGACATCACAAGCCAAATAAAAAATGGGAGTGTTTATAATTCTTTTGACAAAATCAAACATTCCCTATAAATTTACGTTTTCATTATATTTGGGGTAAAAAAAAAAAAAAGAGTCAAATTTCAAAATTTCCAAAAAGTAAAATAAAAAAAGGCCACCAATTAATTAGCCAGTTGGTAGCGGTGGCAACGAGCCGAGCCGAGCCGAGCCCGAGCCGGGCCCGGCCAAAAAAAATTAGGCTCGGCCCGAGCTTTAGGCTCGAGCCTTACCGGGCCGAGCCGGCTAGGTTTTTTTTTTTTTTTTTTTAAATAAAATCTACATTAAAAAAAAAAAAATTGTACATTTTATGCGTAACACGTGTTATAAATTAAAGAGATTATGAAAACTTCATTTTTACTTAAAGTATGTAACTATTATTTCTTTTAATGTCATGGTGAAATTTCCTTGAGGGTCGTAATTCCAATAATTCAAGGCAATAACTATTATATTTATCATTGAAGAATAAAACCCTCCTCCTTTATCCGGGCTTGGGACCGGCTACAATTATCGTAGGCGGAGTTAAAATTGTACACGAATAAAATATTTCGTGTACAATTTTTTTTAAAACAAAAAAAAAATTAAAAATTACGTATTGAATTGAAACTAAACAATTTAAAAACTTACAATATCTTATGCTTTAATCTGCTGTAACTCATCGGCCATTATACTATCAACTTGTTCTTGAAGACGTAATTCCGCACATTCCCAATCCTTCAAACATATTAAAGCCTCCAATATATCTTCTTTTAGTCTTGATCGTTCGTCACTTAAAACTCGACCACCTAAACTAAATGCAGCCTCCGATGCTACTGTAGACACCGGCGGTGTTAGTAGATCGCGAGCAATTTTTGATACAATTGGATACTGCCTTTCGTTACATCTCCACCATGATAAAAGACTAAAATCCTGTAATTCTTGTGGTTGTAACATACTACGAACGTCCACGCACATATACCTAGCTAACTCCGAAGGAATTTCAAGATTTGTACCACTGACATCTATTGCTCTAGATATTGACGAACTAGAACTAAATGAGGGAATACTAGTATTGGTCTCTAAATAACTCCATATATTATCTACATTTGTTGAAGTGTTCTTTGAAAAAGTATTTTGGGAAGAACTACACTGACCTTCTTTTTCAGCGTAATAGTTATACATTTCGCATAACATTGATTCTATATTCGTATGTGAAAATTGTATATCCATGAAACGTGAAATCTCATTTATAATAGCTTTTGTGCCAGTTAAATTAAGTCGAGGGTCCATTACAGAAGCTAATAAAAATAATGAGGGTATCTCTTCCCAATATTTACGAAACTTTAACTCCATAGAATGAACTACATCAACAAAAATTGGGAAATTCCTATGTCTTTGAAATGTTTGTGCAAAATAGAAAAAATGTTGTAAAACAAGTGAAGATGTAGGGTAATAAATAACGCTACATTCCTTTGTGGCATTGAAAAACGGTTTTAAAAATGTTTTAACGATAAATGCAAGATTCCATTCCCAATCTTCCAAATTATGTTCGGGTCCATATGTATGCCTACCATTATAATACATTGTAATAACTTTATCATAATTTTCACACGAGTGTAACATAAGATATGTAGAATTCCATCTATGTGATACATCAGTGACAAATGATTTCTCTTCTAAGCCATACTCAGCACATAAACTGTTAAATGCTTGCTTTCTTGCAGGTAATGCAGTAATAAAATTAATTGCTTGCCTAATTTTATCTAACTGTGTTTTTATATGTTCTAATCCAGATTTTACAATCAAATTAATAATGTGGCATACACAACGTTGATGGAAAAATAAACCTCCAAATATAGGGTTCAAATCATCAATAAATTTATCGACAACAACTTTGTTTACACTAGCATTATCAAAAGTAAAACTTCGAATCATTTCTTGCATACCATATTCTTGTATAATATCTTTTAAAACCATGTATATGTTAGTCGCATTATGAGGATATTCTACACATCTAAATGCAATAATTCTTTTATGCATAATCCATAGGTGATCAATGTAATGAGTCAGCGACAATATAACATTTTTTATTAACACCGGTCCATAAATCAGAGGTAAATGATATAACACAATTAAAAGTTTTTAAACTTTCAATATTAGTTTGTTTTCTTTTGTTATATAATTTTATAGCATCAGAACGAAGTGTATTTCTACAATAAGAATGATACCCGGGTTGGAGATAATGCACAAGACGAGTAAAGTGTATTGACTCGATCATCGTTAGCGGCATCTCTGCTGCAGCCACGTATGCAACCATTCCTTCACGAAATCTTTCCTGTGAATATACAAAAGTGGAAAGAGTAGAACCGGAACCAGTAAATGTTAGTTCGGTCTGTTTCGGGTCAAGACCGACTGGTTTCGCTTTGCAACTTCTTAATATGTGTCTATTTAAATGCGATGTGCTCGAACTAGGCTTCCAACTGAGTTCTTTACCGCAATAATTGCAACATGCTTTCCAAATATCGACTCCATTTTGAACCCCAACTTTTTTTCGAGTCATATGTTGCCAACAATCTGCAGACTCTTTTTTCGACTTCTTAACCTCGACTACTTCCTCCTCTTCAATATCTTCCAAATCAATTGGAACATTTTGAGATGTATTGTACCCCAATGGAGTACTCGAACTACCTCTAAACTGATTAATCTCATCACTGGTAAAATCCATGTGTACGTATTATAAATTTATTATAGAGAGAAATTGTAGTAAAGAATTAAGAATATGATATGTAAAAAAATAGGAGAGGAGAAATGGAGAATATAGAATATCGTAGTAAAGAATATAGCAAAATGAGTAAATTGAAAATAATACTGAGTTAAGCGATTGAAGAATGAAGAGTGATATGAAATAGAAAAATTTTCTCGTATTTATAGACAGAAAAAAAAATTTCAAATTTTAAAATTAAAAAAAAAAAAATTTTGCGTGCACGCAAGAAAAAATCTTGCGTGCACGTTAACGCATAATGTGTCTGACTTGTGATATGATTTTTCAGACAAAATTTTTGAAAACACGCGAAATTTTAAAATTTTTTGAATGCACGAAATCGAGACAGGATGAATGCACGATTTCGAGTGCAGATCATTACTGTACCGTGCGACTAGAATTTCTAGTTTGCTACGGGCGTGAATCTGTAGCGAGCGAGATAGGCTGCGTGCTACGACAAATACGCACCGCAAATTGCAGTGCGATTTCACTTTTTTTTTTTTTTTTTAAACGGGCCATTTTGGCCCGTGACACGGGCCGGCCCGTGTGGCTCGGCGAGCCACACGGGCCGGCCCGGGCTCGGCTCGGAGCCCCCACGTGGGGCTCGGCCCGAGCCGGGCCCGGCTCGGGCTTTTTCCGAGCCGAGCCCGAGCCGCCGAGCTTTTTTGCCTTCTCTACCAGTTGGTGGGCAGTTGTGCAGCTCAACTCACACACCTACTTCAATGCGTGTTTATAGCCTTTACGTTAACAATTAGTTTAACCACGTATTCCATGGGATTCACATTTTTATGAACTTTTTAATCACATATTTCACAATCTATTAAAAATTTAATTTTTTTAAACAAAACTTAACATTGGCTATATATTTCATAGAGATTTCAGTTTCACAGCTTGTTGGCATATGGTCTCTGAATAAAGCTACTCTGACAGGGATTGCATCCAGGGTTTGGAGACAACGCTGACGTGACGAGTTTTTATTCACCTGTTTTTTGTTTAAAAAATTCATCTTCCAATGATTTGGTGACAAGTGTTGTTTGTCACCAAATCCTGTCAATAATCCCTGTCACAGTAGGATGGTTGATGATCTCTAATGGATGGCATGATGACAGTCAAGAGTCAACTGTGTCATCCACCCACCGTAATAAAAAGGGAAATTTTATTTGTACAACCGAGGTTGACAATCTCTCAGATGCGTGTGAGGATCGCATGTTCAAAAAATTCAAAAAAAAAAAAAAAAGTGGACCCCCCATTGTGAGTGTATATCAACTTGTGTGTCAACCATTTGGTTGTATAAATAACATGACTAATAAAAATACTAATTTGGACAAGATCAATTTAATTTTGAATTATTCTAATTGTACAACCAAGCAATGAGGTGTGGGGATCCATACCATTAATTAAAAAAAATAGTTTTTGAAATGTATGATGTACATCTCAACCAACTCATTGATTGTAAACCAAGTTGTAAACTAGGTTGTGCACCTGGCATGCGTTGCTAGCTTTTGATCTTTGGACTCTCTTTTTTTCTAGAAAAAAGCTAATTGTACAAAAAAAGGTTGACAAAAAAGTTGAGAAACCCTCACATGATTGTTGGCCCCACGTGAATAAAAAATTGAAAATAAAAAGTGGGCCCCCCACATTGTGAGGGTTTGTCAACTTTTTTGTCAAACTTTTTTTGTACAAGTAGCAAGATTGTTTTTTCTAATTCCATCATTGTTCCCTCTCTTCCACTATCATACCATTCACTGCTTTTGTCAAAACTTCAATAAAGACAATCGCAGTCACTATCCCAAACTATCTTCCTTTGCAGTTGATTACTACACTATCTGCATGGCAACCTTCATCATATTCATGGCATCTCACTTAGGTGCTTATATTCTTACTAGCTTGCATTTGCTGACACTAACTGAGCTGAGAACATTGATGACACAACATCTACAAGTGCTTATGTCCATGTTTGGTTCAACTAAAGAACTTAGAGCATGTTTGGCAAAACTTAAAATTCAATTAAAATTGAAAATATAGCCGATATTGGGTCCCACTCATCTAATAAAAGTCAACAATAACGGTTAATTTTTCAATTTTAAATCGATTTTAATCTCTACCGAACACGCCCTTAATTAAAATTTAAGTCAAAGTGAAGAATGAATTTTAATCACATTTTTTATAGAACTCATAATTTTTTTAACTACACATTCCATTAATTTTTATTTTCTAAAAATACGATTTTTTACCTAACCTAAATATGGGCTATGTAATTTTTCAAAGTTCCAAGAATCAATGATTTGTTACTCGAGTATCACAAAATTACCTCAACCATCTTTGAATTGCTCTTGCTCACATAACTATGCCCATGTTCGATTTTGTTAAGAATAATATTTTTAGTAAATTTTGATAAAATTTGTGAGTCCTATAAAATGTGAGGTTAAAATTAATTATTAAATTTGACTTCAATTTTTATTAATTTTTTCAACTAAACCAAATGTAGGCTACATGAGATATGCCATTTTGTTTTTTCATCAAATCTAATAGAAGTAACAAATATGCAAATTTTTTTCTTTATCGACTTTAACAAACCTACCAAATATGCTATTTTGTTCTTTATGAATATGTGAGGCGTACCAAATATGTCATTTTTTGTTCTTTATGGGCATATATGGTCTATCAACGTTGATTTTGTTTCTTCAAAGACAATCGGAGGGGACCTATTTAAATTTACTTTTCTTTTCTTTTTTGCGTGTGAGATTTGATGTTCGTTTTTGGGTAAATTAACACATTAGACGTTTACATAATTCTTGGTCTTGTCGCATATTTAGGCTTTCGCAGACGATAAAGTTTTTTAATGAAAATCATCGATCACAATAATTTCTCGTATTTCTTGTTCTTTCTTCTACATAATTCAGAACATAAGACGACTAACAAAGTTCTTGGATATCGAAGGCAATCTTACTTTATAATTGCCAACCCTCGAATATTTAAAATCATATATAACATAGCACAGCCAAATCATCACATTTGAGCATTATTCAAGATTCTTTGTGCTTGTAATATAAAAAAGTAGGAAATCATCCATTTGTTGCAGTACATGACATGATCCTATGATTTTCGAGAAATTTAATGAACTTTTCAATGTAATGATCGTGTAATTTTCTCTCTCCAAATATTTCACTCATTTCTTTAGCCTTGCCTCGAATTTTTTTCCCTCATTTTCAACCATGACCAACTTTATCGAGTTAGACACCGAATTTCTTGTATATGATCCATCTTCGTCGTTTTTCGGGATTTCTATCCCGACCTGCTTATCAGCAATAACTCTAGCATTCGAACCTTGGTCTACCACAAATGGTAAGGCAATTAAAGGGTGACCAAAAGTGAGTCCCTCTATAATAGAGCATGTTTGGGAGGGATTAAATTTTTCTACAGTAAATCAATTTTCATTTTCAACCACACATTCTTCAATAAAATAATATTTTCCATCACATCAATAATTTTTTTTCTTTTTCAACCACACATTTCCTATCATATCACTATTCAAAATCAATTATTCCCCCAAAAATCTCTCCCAAGCAAGCTCTAGAACTCCAACCACAATGAGTCAAGAATGAGCCTACTGAGTCATGACTTAGTATCTTTAACTGAGGCGTCCAACTCTCCCACACCATGCACCGGCCTTCAATTCTTTCCTCAAAGCCCTCTGGTAAATCTACTGAGTTAGACTTACTTGCCTGAGATGGCTTCCTCAGTGCCCAAAAGAAGGGTACGCCAGATAATTCCAATCCGTGAGCTAACTCATTGAGTTGATCTTGACTCAACGTCAACTCACTCCCCAATGCTACGTAAACCACTGCTTCCCGATTTTGATTATCAAGCCAAGTTTTGATTGGCATCCATGATTCATTATCATTTTCTTCCAGTTGGGGGGGGGGGGGGGGGCATTAAACCTACTGGAATCACTGGCTTATGGTGAAGCTCTTCGAGTAATTTCAACCAATCCGAATCAAACTCGTGGCAGTGTCTTAGAAAAATAACCTCGGATCCATCAATTACCTTACCAGTATCGTATGCATCTGAAAACCCTAAATCATTCTTCTGAGTTGACCCAACAAACCAGCGTACTTCATAGCGTCGATAAGCCACTTTCTTCTCAAATCGAAACCAATTTGGAGGGATCATGAAATCTTCCACTTTTTTGCTTTCATCTAGGCCGTTAATCATATTCTCTGATGTGATAGAAAACTTATAAGTGATTATCGATCCAAAACATCAATAATCAAACATTACCGAATTAACCATCCATGTTGAAATCAATGAGAACATCAAAATACAAAACCGGAAACATACCTTAGATCCATAAATTATGATTCTTTGCATGATGGGGTTAGATCTTCCAATTGATTCATGGTCTCCTCTACAACCTTTTGATCTCCATTGATGGGGAATATAGAGAATCTAGAAGCACCACTAACAATTGGGGACCATAACCTATATATTCATAAGATAATGACTATTCATTATCTTTCATTTGTTTTAAATCGGCCCCTCAACAATATAAAACAAACATCCGGTCTCTACACTTTAATTCCATGAAACTTTAATACCCATTAGTCAAAAATTTGTCTTTTGTGGATCACTTTAGTGACTATACTTTAAATAATAGCACTACACATTTTAATTTGTTACTTGTGGCCCCAAATATTGTTAGAATATTCCAACAATCTCCCACTGGGCCATACATGTAACCTTTCAAATGTGCATAACCTTATGAGCTCGAAATTTTGCTATCGTTATTATGGGTATTTCCAAACAACCTCGTCCATCAGTCATATTGATATAGGATCAAAGCGGTTTTCGTCACATTTAGCGTGACTAAACCCATCAATGGTCACGTATACCCATACAACCAAATGACATAGATCAATCATGGAGTGTAGCACGGAAATTACATGTTATGTGATCCAAACATGTCTATTTCCAACTGGTCCACCTTATTTCTTAAGTGAGATCAACCATAAACTTCAATCAGAGTGAAACTGAACTGAATACTTTATTTCTGAAATAAATCGAATATCCATGGACAAAAAATATGTGTCTAAAATAGACAACATCCAAATACAAACTCCCACTAAACTGACATATCATTAAAAGATGCAACACCCGTGTGAGCATTATGCTCATGAAAGACCTTGGGTGGTAGCCATTTAGTAAATGGATCCATGATTATGGAGTTTGTCTTTATATGCTTTATTGAAATCTAACCACTCTGATTTCTTTCCTTAACAACTAGGAATTTAATGTCTTTAGACTTTGACATCGTCATGTTCCCGTTGAAATACAAGACTGTTATTGTCACATAATAACTTAACTTAAATGGTCTTTCAATTCCATTCAAAATATGCAGCCCAGTGACAATATTTTGCAGTCATATTCCATGATCAGAATCAGAATATCCAATGATCTCCAATTGGTCTGATTTTTTTTTTTTTTTGAATGTGATCATGTAATTCTTAGTTCTCTATAGATATTGAATAACCTCATTGCTGCTTTCCAAATTTCCATCCCAAGCATTCCAATGAATGCTATATCCGGATCTGTATAAACCTGAGTATACATTAAATTCTCAATTGCTGAAGCATAGAGAATTTCTCGTATTTCCTTTTCTTTAAATTTATCTCTGAAACTTTAATTGAGACTAAACTTGTCTCCCTTAGCAATAGGGGTGTCACTTGATTTACAGTCCTGCATGCCAAACCTTCTAAACACTTTATCGATATAACTCTTTTGTGACAATCCATGAATACCTCGAAAGTAATCCCGATGTATCCAAATCCTTAATACAAAAGAGACGTCACCAAGATCTTTCATCTCAAAACTCCTTGATGAAAATCTCTTAGTTTCGTGCAACATGCATATATCATTGGTGGGAAGCAGTATGTCATCAACATATAAAATCAGAAATATTTGTTTACTCCCACTGAACTTGTGATACACACAATCACCAACAACATTCATCTCGAAACCAAATGAGATAATTACTTGATGAAACTTGTGGTACCATTGACGGGAAACTTGTTTGAGCCCATAAATGGATTTCTTTAATTTGCAAACCATATTCTTTGGGTCTCCTGACACAAAGTTTTCTGGTTGTATCAAATGGATCGTTTCATCAATGTCACCATTGAAAAACGTCGCCTTAACATCCATCTGTAGTAGCTCAAGAACAAAATGTGCAACAAGTGCCATAATTGTCCTGAAAGAGTCTTTCGTTGAAACTGGAGAGAAAGTCTCTTTGTAGTCAATACCTTCCTTTTGTATAAAGTCTTAGCTGCAAGACGAGCCTTATATCTTTCCACATTACCATTCGAATCCCTTTTGGTTTTAAATATCCATTTGCAACCAATGGGTTCGCACCTTCTGGTAATGAGACAAGATCCCAAACTTTATTGTCTTGCATAGACTAATACTCCTTATTCATGGCATCAATCCACTTTTGAGAGTAATTCCTTTGCATGATTTGATAAAAGTTAATTTATCAGATCTTCTTTCACTAATCCATGCCATCCTTATTTTCTTGGAAAAGACTATAAAGTCATCCAAAATTGTATTTTTCCATTTTATAGTGGATTTCCTTAATGACTTGTACTTGAGGTTGTTGAGTTTGAATTCCTGGAACAATCTCTTGATTGTTTATTGGGGATTTGATAATGTTGTCTTGATCCGAAATTGCTTCTCGAACAAGATCTGGAGCAAGAATTTGTCCTTGAACCTGATCATTGTCAATTGCAACAGAAGAATTATATACATATTCTTCATTACATATTCTTCATTCAAGACAAACCTTATAACCTTATCTCCCCCCGCAAACTCTACATCCTCAAGGAACCGAAAATTTCCCGTTTGAAAATTGACTGGATAGTGGGATCTTTAAAAAATATTGTAACCCCTTAAAAATTTGCTTTATTTGGAACTGTGTTGAAAATTTAAGCTGCAGTCTTCACTGATCTTTACTAGAAAGATCCTGATGTAACGTGGAATGATTCCACATTCCTCTAAAAATTTTAGCAAAAGGCCTTGGACGTTGTTCTCCTGATTCGTCATATCTTTCATAGTATTCACCACTAAGGTAAGATCCTACTTAATGAATTCTTTTACTGAGTTGATTTTCAATCTCAGTCTTTTATGCCTTGAACATGTCCAATGTTTGGGATTCCTCATAAATGAGATATATGTAGCCATATTGAGAAAATTCGTCTATGAACTTAATGAATGACTGTTGACCATTCCAAGAAACCGAAGGAAATGGTCCACAGATAACCATATGAATTAGTTCTAAGACGTCCGAAGTCATATGGCACTTAATCTCCTTATGTTTGTTTTGATTTCCTTCTAACACAAGATTTTTCATTCTCTTTTGAGAGAAGTGACCTTATTGCTTGTGCCAAAACAAAGTAGAATTTTCATTGGTTAATTTATGTTCAATACCATGCGGATTCATATACAAGATTTCTTTATAAGAGGCAACTGTATTAAGCTGATATAAGTTATCGAATAAAGAACTGGTGCCCACAATATTTGAGGTAAGAAAGAGATCATCCTGACTATTTCAAATTGAACAAGAGTAACCAAATTTGTCCAATGTAGAAATAGAAACCAAATTCCGTCCAAAAGACGGTACCTCAAATGTCTCTTTCAAATTCAAATAATAACCAGCCTTTAATGATAACATGAAGTCAATATAGCCTCAACCTTAACTGATTTGCCATCACCCCACATAGATGAATCTTTCAGCATCAATTGGTTTTGGTAGATCAGACAACCCCGCATATACACACTTATTTGAATAGTAATACCGAAATATATTCACCAAGTGTGTCTAGGTATTGACATTAAATTTACCTCAAAACAAACCAAAATGAGAAGTGTACTTTTCTTCACACGCCAAGCGTGATATTTAGTACAGTCTCTCTTTATATATCCCAGATTTTCACAAAAGTTACAACTTAATTTATCATTTTCAGGCTTGTGCTGTTTATTTTAAACCGAACCGAATGCAGCTTTGTTATTCTTTATTATCCTTAGAAGTACTTGCCAAGTGAGTAATGCCAGTTTTATTTTTGCTTTAGCATTTCTTCTTATTGCACATAATATGGAAATGAACTCATTAAGAGTCCACTTTCCCCTTTTGACAGTTGTAACTGCCCTTAATCAACAGAATTGTGCAAGAAGAGTAATCAATACCAAATATAAGAGCAAGTTATCAGACAACTCGAGCTTTAGTGTCTTAAGCTTAGAAGCAATGTGAGACATCTTCATGATATACTCCCTTATATTTGCTTTACCTTTATACTTTATTGAAATCAAGCTTTGCAAAAGCGTGCTTGTTTCAGTCTTATCGTTTTTCGCAAAACGTTTCTCATTTCGGCAAGAAATCACTGGCATTAGTTACCTCTTCAGATATTGTGCCTCCAAAGGCTTCCGGAATGCCGCGCTTAATGATCATTAGACTCATGCGATTTGAGCGATCCCACTTCTCAAAGTTCCCTTTTCCATTAGATGAACTTTCTTCCGTAAGAAAAGCGGGTTGCTCAATTCGGAGCGCATGATCTAGATCTTTGCAGCCAAGAACAATTAATATGTTCTCTTTCCAAAACTTGAAGTTTGTTCTAATTAGCACTGGAATGGAGTTGATGTTGACAGATATAGCAGAAGTGGATGGATTATCTGAATAGAGAACTTATTCCCAATTAACATGTTTACATTGGAATCCGTATAAACAATTAAGTTATTCAAATAATGGTACGTCCCATCTCAAGATACCTAGCACATCATTAATATCAAGTCTTTGGACAGTAATATTAACTGTAAGTGGTACTCTTGGTGTAGTGATTAAACATTGACAATAACTCCTGTCAAATAATAAACCCATCTTTGGATTGATTTATTATTCACATGGAAACCTTATAATTGTCACACATTTACCACCACAAGTGTGCATACAATTCGGCCAAATATTAACCTTCCTTTGGGCCGGCTAATATCCGCATGAACAAACATACACACGAATTCCTTCTAATATTCTAAGTTAATTAATTTCCACAAGAGAGGTTGCTTTGGCAACATATTGCTTCAATCAATTCACTTTTGAATATTATATGTACTCAAATGAGTCTTTTATACCAAAATTTGAAAAGCGGAATACTTAATTGTATTTATCTTGAAACTTTAAGGGCCTAAGGGTTAATAATTCAATACTTTAGGGGTCAAAATTAATTAATTCAAGACTTTAGGGACCAATAATTAATTATTGAAAACTTTAGGGACCCAAAACTTAATTATTTAAAACTTTAGGGGCTAAATGTTAATAATTTGAAAGTTTAGGATTCAAAAAATCAATTATGCTGAACTTTAGGGGCCAAACTAAACCAATTATGAACATTCATGGACTTAATAATTAAATTCAGAACTTAAATGGCCCAAATTAATTAATTTCGTAACTTCAGGGGGTTGAATTATTAAACCCAGAACTTTATAAGGCCCAATATGATGAACTTTAAACTTTAGGGGGTTGAGTAATTAAAACCCATAACCTTAAGGCCCAACTTGAACTAACTTAAAACCTTAGGGGCTAAAACATAAATTTTAACCCTAATCCTTAAATTGCAGACAAGGACCTTAACATATCAAATTTACACAAGAGGTCCCGCCCCCAAAACTTCCAAAAAATTGAAAAATCTTAATGGCATTAATGGAATGCTTTAATGGGGAGAAAACCCCAATGAAGATGCCCCTCCATCTCCCTAAAGTGACGGACGGCAGCTTCGCCACCGCCTCTGGCTAACTATTCAAAGAAGTTTAGCCATTGCTCTCAAGAATGTTTGGAACACGCATTGCTGTTAAAACATGAACACGCTCGTCCCAATAGCGTCTGCCGATAACAGAAGAACGATCTTGCCGTCACTTTGGAGCCGTGCGGTAAAAAAATTTTTTTTTTTTTTAAACTGAAACCTTAATTCCAACAAATCCAAAATCCAACAGATCCAAAAAATCCAATCTTTATTTCAAATTCGAATTTTGAAGGAAATCATAGATCTATATAATTATCTCCAAAAATCATATTATAACATGCTCAAAAAAAAAAACATGTAATATTAATCCAAATATTAGATCTATAACATAATATGCTTGAATCCATAATATCATGATTAAATCCATAAAAATAACATGCCAATTTCATGAATTAAGATACCAAAACTCTAGATCCATAACATAATATGCCAAATTTATGTAATAACAATCCAAATTCCAGATCCATAACAGAAAGATCAAATAACCCAAATTATTACATGCTGATTCCATATAATGATTTCCAAATTCTAGATTCATAATATAAAATCAAAAATCCATAGAATTCAGAATTTCAAAATTCAATTTCTCAATGATTCAACAATGGATCGGCTCTGATACCACTTGATAGAAAACTTATAAGTGATTATCGATCCAAAACATCAATAATCAAACATTACCGAATTAACCATCCATGTTGAAATCAATGAGAACATCAAAATACAAAACCGGAAACATACCTTAGATCCATAAATTATGATTCTTTGCATGATGGGGTTAGATCTTCCAATTGATTCATGGTCTCCTCTACAACCTTTTGATCTCCATTGATGGGGAATATAGAGAATCTAGAAGCACCACTAACAATTGGGGACCATAACCTATATATTCATAAGATAATGACTATTCATTATCTTTCATTTGTTTTAAATCGGCCCCTCAACAACATAAAACAAACATCCGGTCTCTACACTTTAATTCCATGAAACTTTAATACCCATTAGTCAAAAATTTGTCTTTTGTGGATCACTTTAGTGACTATACTTTAAATAACAGCACTACACATTTTAATTTGTTACTTGTGGCCCCAAATATTGTTAGAATATTCCAACATGATGGTCCAAAAAAAGCTAAAAACCATGCATTGACTGCCCGAAAAGTGGCACGAGAAATTCCAAGCCTTGCCGCAATTGGAGGCAACCAGTGTGGAGTAAAATCGTATATAATCCAGTCTGGACGTGACTCATCCAAGAAACGAGTCAACCCAGTTTCCATCCCATGAAATGCTTTCTTCAAATAGGGAATATCTTCATTGCCGATATCCATGGTTGCCTCTGCAGATTCGGGGAGCCCTTCAACTTTAGGTAGTGAAATCTTAACTAGGGTTATGGATGAAACTAAATGGAGAGGTATTCTTGGGAGACGATCAATATTTCTTGGAGTGGAAACAAATGAGATTTTGTGACCCTTTTGAGCTATGGATTTAGAGAGCGCAAAGAATGGAATTATATGCCCAAAGGCCAGCCATGGAAACATTACAACATGCAATTTAGTGTTTTCGGCTCCGAAATCGGAATCCATTATTGCGGGCTTGGGAATTCTGCATGTGAGTGGTTCAAATCAATGAGTTATTGCCCATTTAAAGAGAATACTTATTTCTTTCTTTTTAAATATATTTTGCCATTTATGCCCCGTTTGGCACCCATTTTTTTTCTCATTCTCATTTTTTTCTCTTTCTTCATTTCAACCACACATTCTATCAATAAAATAATATTACACATAAATCTAAAAATTCTCCTTACTTTTGAATCACACATTCTTCCATAAATCACTATTCGAAAACACATTTTTCCACAAAAATGGGTGTCAAACACTTACAAAAGTAGAGCCATTGATTGACGCCATGAGAAAGGGTTTTTATTTTGGGTAAAGTTTCTTTGCTAAAATGATTTGATATAAAATTTGATTGTATTTTAAATTGTCTAATGATAGAATGCCACATGACATCATGTCAAGTTTTATGTCAATTTTGACGTTCATGTACTATGATTAGTTTGTTTTATCGAGAGAATATGGTAGGAGGGGCATCTAAGGAATAAAATGTCTCAATATAGATGTTGATAAAGGGTTTTTTAGAAAACAAATAATATTTTATAATTGAGGCACGTAGAAATTGTCAAACCACACAATTCACTACTTACTAGTTTCTATCAAGTCATTTAGGGTATGTTTGATAGCACACATTTTCTAGGGAAGTAGGAAAACAATTTCCATTTTCAACAAAAGTGGTTGTTTGATAGGTCTTTTTTGCCATGGAAAAGAAATTTCACCCACCCCACATATGCACCAATTCTTGGAAATCAATGAAACCATTTTCTCACCATTTAGGTGGGATAAATGGTGAGAAAATGGGTTCTAGATGATTTGATTTTTTTTTTTTTTTTTTAATTTTTTTTTGCAATTAGAACAAATTTCATAACCAATTGTGAAAAAAAATTTCACTTTAATGGACAATTTCCATGTAAAACAAAGTGAAATGAAAACTAAACTTTGATTAAAAAAATGATTTTTTTGGAAAAAAAATTATTTTTTCGTTTTTTTTTTTTACTTTTTGGTAATGGAAACAAGTTTTATAACAAATTGTGGAAATAATTATCACTTTAATGGACAATTTCTATATAAAACAAAGCCAAACGAACACAAAATTTAAAAATTTTTCGAGTGAAAACTTATACCAATCAAACACATTTAATTAACAATTCCCTGCAAAACATTTTTTAGGCAATTACTTTCCTTGAAATTCATTTTTTTTTCCACCAATTTTTCACCCTTACAATTAAACGGACCCTTAATGGTAAAGACTTTACAATATTTGCGTGGGAAAAAAGATGATTACCACAACAATTACATAATATTATCATTTTTCTATAAATGTCTGTATTACATAATATTATCATTTTTTTAAAACGTCATTTATCAACTTTTACGTTGTGACATTTTATTCATTAGATGTCCCCCCCAACCATATTCTCTCTATAAAACAAACCAATCACAGTACGTGAACGTAGAAGTTGACATAAAGTTTGAAATAATATCACAAGACACTCTATCATTAAACAACGTAAAATACAATCAAATTTTTCATCAAATTATCTATCATCACGTACAATTATGTCAATTCCTAACTTTACCCAAAACAAAAACTCTTTCTCATGGTGTCAATCAATGGCTCTATTTTTGTAATATACTAGTAAAATAGTATAATTGGCTATATGATAGCGTAAATATAAAAGAAAATTATTTGTCTTAAACATTAATTAAATTAAGCTTAAAACACTTGAAATGGCGATAGGTGACAAAAAAATATTAAGAGATTTGATTCGAAACTTATTTTTTAGACTTTGCGTTTGAATGTCTCTCTATTCTTTTTTTAAAAAAAAGATAGGGCATCAATGATTAGGTGTTGATGCCCTACTAAATAGATAATGAAGTTTAACATAGCCCTCATTTTTCTACCTATTGAGATAAGATATTATATCTCCTTCATCTCGTGCTCATAGAATCTCCAATTACACGTATCAATTGCACCAGTATTTAATTTATTTTTTAGGACTCTATGCAAGACGTATGTAGTCAAGACTAATTAATTAATGATAATACATTGCAGAATTTAGGACAAATCAAGGGTCTCTATCAGTATTAAAACCACATTACAACGAAAATTTCCATCATATAAGCAAAAAGAAGGACAAACCGATCACCTAACTTCATAAATTCCGTCGAGTATCTTTTTAACATGTTCTAATGATACTGTACATTGAATCTTTTTAAAAAAATTAAAAATAATCAACTTCATAGAAGATGTTTGTCTACCAACACTGCATGATGTAGGAGGATTCTTCTGAAAATCATTGAACTTTTTCAATATTCATTTTGACGCCATAAATTCATCCTTTTTAATCGTAAAAATTGAAGAAAAATGAAATTGAGAGAAATTGGTGTGAGTATGAGGTTGAGGGTGGGATAGAAAAGAAAAATTAACGATTATGATTTTACATTTAATAATTTAAAATAATTTTTATATTTAAACTTAATCGACAGTATTTATTATTATCACATTTTAAAGATTTTTTTATAAAAATTTAAATCGATTCAAATTGATATTCATATCGTGAAATATCGAATCAAACGAAAAATTGAAGGAAAATAAAATTCAAAAAAAAGATATTGGAATGGGGGTCGAAATTGAAAGTAAACATAAACAAAACCGAGTCGTCAAGCTATTTGGCTCAGTCGACTTATAAACAGTAAAAAAGTGACTCTTTTATTTATGTAGGAAAAATAAAAAACGGCTTAGTCGATCCGAGCCATCAAGCCCATTTGGCTCGACTCGCCTTATGAACAGTAAAAAAAAATGACTCTTTTATTTATGTAGGATAGGATAAATGGCAAAATATATACACAATGAATCTCCTATTTTCTTCTTATTTAAAAAGAAAGAAATAAGTATTCTCTTTAAATGGGCAATAACTCATTGATTTGAACCACTCACACACACAATTCCAAAGCCCGCAACAATGGATTCCGATTCCGGGGCCAAAAACACTAAATTGCATGTTGTAATGTTCCCATGGCTGGCCTTTGGGCATATAATTCCATTCATTGAGCTCTCTAAATCCATAGCTCAAAAGGGTCACAAAATCTCATTTGTCTCCACTCCAAGAAATATTGATCGTCTCCGAAGAATACCTCTCCATTTAGTTTCTTCCATAACCCTAGTTAAGATTTCACTGCCTAGTGTTGAAGGGCTCCCCGAATCTGCAGAGGCGACCATGGATATCGGCAATGAAGATATTCCCTATTTGAAGAAAGCATATCATGGAATGGAAACTGGGTTGACTTGTTTCTTGGATGAGTCACTTCCAGACTGGATTATATACGATTTTACTCCACACTGGTTACCTCCAATTGCGGCAAGGCTTGGAATTTCTCGTGCCACTTTTCGGGCAGTCAGTGCATGGTTTTTAGCATTTTTTGGACCGTCAGAGACTATGATTAACGGCCTAGATGAAAGGAAAAAAGTGGAAGATTTCATGACCCCCTCCAAATTGGTTTCGATTTGAGACGAAAGTGGCTTATCGACGCTATGAAGTACGCTGGTTTGTTGGGTCAACTCAGAAGAATGATTTAGGGTTTTCAGATGCATACGATAATGGTAGGGGCATTATTCAGATTGGCCCAGTTGACTATCCTTTTTGTAAAATTGGTTAAAATGTCTATATTACCCTTAATGATATGAGTTTTTATTTATTGCAAGATATATTCTTTTCTTATGTATTTTTTTTGAAGATTAACACCTCATATTCATTTTTAGATCTAAATAATTAAAATATTAGTATTATAACAATCAATTCCAGTATTATTCATGGCTTAGAATATTCTAATTTTTTATTTTTTATTTCTAATATTTCTGGAAGGTCTTCTCATCTTCTAAAGTTTTCTTGGATTTTATCATTTAATTTTCTTCTAATTTGAAATATATCCGAATAACTTTTA
The DNA here is from genome assembly GCA_035079005.1 of Fraxinus americana. NCBI lineage: Eukaryota > Viridiplantae > Streptophyta > Magnoliopsida > Lamiales > Oleaceae > Fraxinus > Fraxinus americana. The sequence continues at coordinate 9,201,436 of CM068716.1, read as the reverse complement.
AAATATTTTTTTAATTTTTTATCAAAATTTTCAAGTTCTAATATGTTTCCTTCTTCTTCTAATTGGATACATATTTGAGTAGTATATTTCATTTCATCTCTCATTTTTTCCAACAAATTATCTAATCCTTTAACTATATATCATGGCATATCAGATATGATAAGATAATGATTTAAACATCATGATTAAACATCCAAGTATAAACATTATGAATATAATCATTAGAATAATTGATCCCTACGATTCTTTAAGATTTAAAAAGAATTATTTCTAAATAACAAAAACAATAGTTTTACCTTAATTTTGATCTTTAGTTTCTTTCCTTAGAGTCGAGTGACCTTCAACCTCTGAATATGCAAACTGTTCCCTCAAGCGTCCATCTGTCTTAACAGGGTTCTTTGCTATTTCAACTTCTTGCATTCACTGTGTCGGTTCTTAGATTTAAAACTATAAATCTTAATTAAAGAAAACTCTCTTTTTGTTAAAGTAAGAAATAAATTTCTTTTTCAACCTTTCAAGAATTTATGGGAAAAGTAGTTTAGAATCTCATATTTGTTTAAGAGGATTGGAATGTGAATGATAATATCTGGATAGTATTGATATTGAGAAATTGGTATCCAAACAGAAGATTTGGCTTTCTCACAAGTTGAGTGCTCAAATTTTTCTCTTCAATTCGTTCTGTTCTATCCTTAGCTCAAAGGCTTCTATTTATACATCTAATTGAGGCAAGAATTATTGGCCTCTTACATTATTACATTCGTCATATAGCATTAAACTAGTTATGCTTTGAAATTAAGAGCCTCATGGCCCCTCCATTAGAGTCACATCTTCTTTAGGTATCTGTCTTCTTATGCATCTGTCTTCCTTTAGCCACATCCTTCTTATCTCTTTGGAATCTCATTTTTGATTTTGTTGGCAGGTGGGGCAATCTCTTGCTTCACATGCACGTTGTAAGGTAGATATGCATCCTAGCATCTGATGTGTATCATATTTGTTGATATAATCTCTAAGGATATCGGAATTTTGTAATTCATCGTTTGCAAGTAGGGTCCATCCTTCATATTGACATAGGCATCTAAATCTTTTTGCATAAAGATTTTTAGCCATATTGTAAAGAACTTTATATCCAAGAACCCTTCGGTTTTTCATCCATGCTCTGGTAAACTTTGGTAATGATTTAGTAATTGCTCCAATATCCATGCAAAAATTCCATCCAACATATCCAATTGTAATAATATGTTCTGCTGGGTAGAATATTCCTCCATCTACTTCTGGACTAAGAGTGTAGAATTTTAAATATATGGATCTTCCTTGAGTATATTTGGAAACTTCAGATTTGAATATATCATCAAACTTTTCAAGTTCTTTAAAATTTTTATCTGAATAAATAAAATCTAAATATCCATAATCAACCATCATTTTTACCATGTTTGGTTCAGATCCTTTCATCATTATTATCCTTGGGTAGATATGATCGCCAGATGATATGAAATATGAATTAGTTGGTTGTATTTCATATATCATTTTGGTAACCATTTTGTATTCGTCTTCTTTTGGAGACAAATGGATTTCATCTTCTTCATCTGGTTGTATTTTGATGGATTTGGAATGTCCTTCATTGATAATAATCTTTTTGGGATTTTGAATAGTAATATCCTTTTTTGGTCCACTGCTGCTTCCGTTTGGTGGATCACTCCGTATTTGTACCTGTTTGGTATCAACCTGTTTGTATCCAATAGTATCTTTGGTATCTTTGGAATCTGATGATCCTAATTGAGCTTCAATAGCTTCAATTCGATCAATAATATCATTGGTAATTTTCATATGTGATGAACTTATTTCCATCATAATATTTACATTATATTGTAAAATTCCGTTCATCTTATCCATCCCATGTTGGATATCTTCATCTTCATCCCTGACATAAATAGCCATGACTTTAAGCTCATCTAGTATTTTTTTGGTATTATCCATCTGCACATTCAATATTTCTGCTCAGGAGATCTACAAGAAAATTGTTAATTCCCTTAATATGGATAATCTCAAAGTTATAAAATGATAAATATGCTTGCCATCTGTGCAATCTTCTATATTGGGGTTCCATTGGCAATTTATTCTTGACTAATCCTGCAACTTGAGAGTTATCAGTTTCAACAATAATTTTTTTAGATAATAAGAATAATGAGAACTTTTTTATCCCTCTAATAATTGCTAATAATTCTTTTTCATGTCTGGTATAATTTATTTTTGCTTGATTAAAGGTTCCACTTGAATATCTACAAATTTCATTTAGATCTGTTTTTAATATAGCTGTCCAATATTTATCTGAGGCATCTGTATTGACAATTAGATTATCTTTTTCATCTGGTAATCTTAATTTTGGTAAATTTTTACATTCTTCTTTTAATGATTTAACTATTTCTGTATGTTTATTATTCCATCCTTTAGTATTCGTTTTTCTACGTAGAATTTGTATTTTATGTCTATTTTTTGAAAGATTTTCAATAAATCCTTATGCATAATTTAGACATCCTAAGAATTTTTGTATTTGTTCTTTAGATTCTAATTTATTTGGAAAACTACTTATCTTTTTAGATATATGAGTTTGTAATTTGATTCCTCTATTATCTATTGTTAATCCAAGAAAATCAATTTCTTGTTTTTCTATAATAGCTTTCTTCTTAGACGAGACAATTCCTTCCGTTTTACATTCATTTATGAATTGTATTAAATGGTTTCTATGTTCTTTATTATTGGAACATATCAATATATCATCTACATATACTATTAAAAATTTATTAAATTTTCTAAATATATCATCCATTCTTCTTTGATATATTTGAGGTGCATTTTTTAATCCAAAAGGAAAAACTAACCATTCATATTTGCCTTGAGGTGTAGTAAAGGCTGTATATTGTATACTATCTTCTTCCATTTTTATTTGCCAAAATCCTGATTTACAATTAAATTTAGAATAGTATTGTTTTCCTTTTACAATGTTTATTAGAACTTTTTTATTTGGTAAAAAGTATCCATCAAATCTTGTGTATTTATTTAATTCCTTGTAATTTATAACCATTCTGACTTTTCCTCTAACTTGCTCAAAATGTTTCATAACCATAAAGGCTGGACTACTATGGGTCCATTACTTGGTCTGATAAGTTTTTGTTCTAATAATTCTTTTATTTGAATATTAAATTCTTGTGTATCTTGTATAGTATATCTCATTGGTCTTACTCTTATAATCACATTCTCTATTAATTCTATTTTTGCTTTAGGATGGTATGGTTTCCAAAATATCAATGGGTTTTCACCATAAACTTTTTCTAATTATTCTATGATTTTCTCTATACTTATTTCTACTCCTGTTTTTATGACTTTTTTTATACATTATTCTCTTATTTCTTATCTCATTTTGAATAATTGGTTTTTTCTCCCATCTATCACCACACTGGGCTGGCTGAATTCTGTATGGTCTAAATTCTCTTGATATTTTTAATAAATGTCCACAATGGGTTTGTAACATAATCATATAATTATTTTGTTTATAATATTGGAAATGTTGTATAAAGTCATTTCCTAATAATATATCACATTCTAACTTATCATAACTATATATCTTATTGATTATTATTTGCTTACTTCCAAGTATTATACTAATCTTATCAGCATTATATATTATCTGGGTTTCTTCTCCTGTAACTCCTGTTATTTTTATTTTACTTTTATTTTTCCATGTCTTAATTAAGAAACTTTTAAATATAGTTATATCACTTCCCGTATCTACTAAAACACAAGTTGTTATATCTGTCTCTATAATAGTAACTTGTATATATACTGCTAATGGAAAACTTATTTGGTTATTCATCTTTGTTAAATATTATATTTTGTCCCTTATGAAATATATATAATCCTTCTCTTTTTATACTATAATCTTCAAATCCATTTAAGAAACTCATTCCTAATAATATATGAGGGTTAATATTCATACTTTCATCTATATAACATGGCACTATCAGGTCAATTCCTCTTATTTTTATAGGCACTTTAACTTCTAATTCTGTAGTATGTATTTGTCCATCAAAATTTATATATCTATATGGTTCTGTTTTATAAGGTACTAATCCTTTATTTCTTATTGAAGTTATATGACATTCACTAGCTCCTGTATCTATTAATATATTTGATCCTGATATTCTTTCTCTTCCATTGAAATATTCTCCATTTATTTTCATATTTCCTGTATTCCTATGTAATTTAATTTCTCTTGTATGACTATTTTCTCCTAATAATCTAGGTATTCTAAGACTTGTTGATCTTCTAATCAATTTTCCATCTTTAAATATTATATTCTTATCAGGGTATTCTTCTTCCCTAAATTCTATTATATCAGGTTTATCTGTTGATATTCTAAATTCATATTCCTTTGGAATCAAATTTACCTGTTTATTTGGTTCTATAATTTTACTAATATCTTTACATTTCTTATGGACTTCTATATATGATTTTTTAGAATAAATATTCCCATAATTAGAATTAGTAAATGTATATAAAGCTCTATATTCAATAGTCATAATTTGGTCTCCTGGTTGCATTATATCTTTTCTATGTAATTTAAAATGCAATCCTAAAACTTTATTAAAATTTTTATTTTTTAAAGAAATACAATATTTTGGGTAACAAGTAAATATTAATTTCTTATATGCTAAATTTCCTTCTATAGTCCCTAAATGACTATCCCTTAAATTTATTATTCTTCCATCATGTAAACTTACTGTTAAAGGTGAGAGTCTATTCCTTCTCTAAATAAGGATTTAAACATTATTTGTATTCCTGCTAAATAAACATATTGAATTTTTTCACTTTGTTTTTTATTAATTTTTGATAATAATTCATCAACTGTATTTTTTGTTAAAAGATTTCATTTATGTGTTATTTGAGTTGTTCTCACATCTATAGTTTTTTCAATCTTATGATATTCATTTATAGCTATCTTTTCTCTTTTCCATATTTTATCAAAGATTTCCCATTTTCCAACATTTAAATCCAAAGATAATTTTTGTAATTTTCTGAATTTATTATTATCAAAAGTTACTTTTAATCCATAACATTCTATCCCTTCGTATTCTTGTGTTTCTATATTATCTTTTTCTATTTCTTCAATCTCTTTATTCGGATTCTGATTCATTTTCTTCTGATTCTGTTTCACTTACATATACTTCTTGACCATAGTATTGTTCAATATCAGATATTTCACTTAATTCATCTTCTATTTCCAAATATTCCATTTGTAATATTCTAACTTTCTTTTTATTACAATCTGAACTTATATGTCCTATTTCTCCACAATTCTAACATTTGCATTGACTTTTATCTTTTTTATTATAGGGTTTATTCTTTTGTTGTTTATTTGGATTAAATTTTCTCTTATAATATCTTTTTTTAGGTTTTGTATATTTTTTCCTAAAATTTCTGAATTTTGTAAATATCTTATTTTTATATTTTTTCTTAATATTTTTTCTTTCAGGATAACATCCCCATTATGTAGGTTTTTCCATATCCTCACAACATATTCTTGTTAATTTTCCTGATCTTTTTAATAATTGTCTTTGTTGACATATATATGCAAGTCTATCGAATAAAATTTTTATTCTTGATCCTAAAGATCTTGGTATTCCTATATTATCTTTTACATATTTTTCAAACTCTATTTTGAAATATATTCCCCATGTTCCAGGTAATTTAGTATAATACATATCTAAATATACCTCCTGATTTTCATTACTATAGAATTGTATATAGTAATAATTTTTAAATTCACAAGTGTATTCTTTTATTTTATACATATCACAAATTGTTAAATTTATTAATTTTATTCTAGCATCGTCTTTTTCTCTTTTTGTTTCATCTTGCAAATTTCTAATCCATTCTTCTCCTAAAAATTCATTTGCTATATATGCTACCAATCTTTCTATTCCCTCTTTATCTTATTTTATTATTTCTGTTTGTATATTTCTTTTCATTAATAATCTACTATCATCATTAACTCCTTCCCACCAATTTCTTACGTTTCCTTCAAATGATGATATTAAGTAATCTATTCTTCTATTTGTACTTTCCCAAGTATCATCTTTGTTATATAGAAAGAATAGTATCATTGAATCTGTCCAAGTTAATAAGGCTTTCTTAGTATCTATTTTACAATCTAAATCTAATTTTGTTCCTCCATGGTTAATTGGTTTGTCATAACTATCATTTAGTTCAAATCTATCCTTATACTTATTTCCTTTAGGTGGTTGTCTATTTATTATTTTATCATAGAATTGTTTATAGGGTTTATTATATATAGGTGCATAACTTTCATATGGATCAATTTTTTGATTAGAAGTTTCTGCTGGGGTAGGTCCTCCTCCAGTATTCATTAAAACTTGGTATTTATCTATATTTTCTAAACTTAGTTGGTCAAAATTTTCTATTAGTAAATCTAATTCTTCATTCATCTTTATTTTCTTCTTGAATTTCTTCTATAGTTTTTCTTTTTTCTAATGATTTTTTGTAATTTTTCCTCTTCTTCTATTACTTTTAGTAAAATATCTTTTCTAAAATAATCATCCATACTACCTGTTTCTATTACTAGGTTTTCTTGTTTTATCTGCTTCTTTCCTATCCTAGACATTTCTTTTTCTATAAATTTTTTTTTTTATCTATTTTCTTATCTCTGCATTTATTATCTTCTTTTAATTCCCTAATTTCAATTTTTAATATATTTAATTCTTCTTTTATTTCATTCCTTAAATTTTGTACATCAGTTATTAACATTTTTATTAATGTTTTTAAGTCTTCCATCTAATTATATTTTCTTTGATTGGTTGAAATAATATACTCTGCATTCAGTATCTTTACAATCTTTTATAATTTTGTCATACTTTTGTTTTTTATTTTCATCAGTTGTTAGTCTTTTTAATTCTTTAAAATAATTTGCTCTTTCCTTATATTTTTCTTGTTTTAATTTCAATATTTGGTTTTCTTGATATTTTGTTAAATCTCCAGGGGTTAATAATTCGTCTAATATTAGATGATTAATTATTTTTATTCTTTTTAAATTTTTAGTCAGATTATTTTCCATTTTAATAATTAGGTCTTACTTTTGATTGACTTAGATAGAATAGTTGACATTCAATATCTTTTGATTCTATTGCTTTCTTATTAAATAAGAATTTTTCATATTCTGAAGTTGGAAATCTTGTTAGATTTTTATAATATCTAGTTTTTATTTTCAATTTTTCTTGTTTTAATTTTAGTATTTGATTCTTTTGACTGTTTGTCATTCTTTGTTCTGGTATTAATACATTTTCTATTTGTTGATGTATTTTATGTATTGAATTATAATCTTTATCTAATTTTTCTTTAAATTTTTCTATATTAAATATTATTTTATCATGAAAATTCATTATTTAATGATAGTTCTTCTATTTTTTCTTTACAATGTATTATAATTCCTTCTTTTTCAATTTCTTTACCAATTTTTTCATATATGTATTCATCTATTATAGTTCCTATTATTAGTTTATCTAATATTTGCTCTCTTATTTCTCTAGGCAATTCTTTAACTATAATAAATGTTATCATTTTTAATTTTTTAGAAAATTGTTCAATTATATAATTTCCTTGTTCATCTTCTAATATATAATACCAGTCTGTTTTGGTAATTGTAACTTTTTTAGTCATATTTTCTTATTTCTTTTTCAATTAAGTCATACATATGTTTTTCATAGGTTTCTAATATCATTTCAAAAGTATACATATCTCTAACAATATCTAGTTTTATTTTTTCAATTATAAATTGTTTTATCTCCATAGGTAATTTTTCAAGTAATTTTAATGTAATTGTTACACTTTTATTATTTAATATTGGTTTTATAATTGTTATGTTAAAATCTTCTCTTATCTATTACCTAAATCTTCAATCTTCAATTTTCATTTTAATAATTTTGTTTTTCTTTCAATTGAAGTATTATGTAGGTCTTTATGGCTTTGATACCAAATCAAATGGATGCTACTGTGAGCGACCAAAAATCTAATAATCTAATAATCTTAAAATCTTAAAAATCTAATAATCTCTAAAATCAGTCTTTATGCTTTATAATGTATTGAGTAAATCTTTAAAGTCTATTAATATTTGAGAATTTATAATATCAAGATCTGTTATTATATCTATATTTGGGTTAAAAGGTATGTCATATTTTAAAATATTTTTTCTTATTTTTTCTAATTTATCTATTATATCCTCTATATCTTTTATTATTATAAATCTTACAATACCTTTAGCAAAATTTTATATCATATTTTCTTTAAAACATTTTAATATTTTTTGTGATGCAATTAATTGTTCTTGATATCCAATTTTATCAAATTCATTTTTAAATTCAATTTCTTTTTTATCTTTAGCAAGTTTCTTAATCTTGTATGGTCCTCTTTTAGATCTTGATTTTTTGTAAGTCATTTTATGACAATCTAATTCTTTAGGATTTAATTGTATTCTTTTCATAGTTTAATAAATATTATATTTAGGGGTATTTTGGGTAGTTTCAATTTTTTAGAAAAGTCAAAGGTCATTTTGGAAATATGGGTTTGTATTTGGGTTACTTTGGCATATAACCTCGATAATGGGGAAATATAAGCATATGACCCAAATTCAAAGTTAAAATTCCAAACTAACCCCAAACTAACCCATTTCACTATTCAAATATATAAACTACCTAAAATACCCTTAATATAAAAAGTTTCAAAATAAGTTATTTTAGTCCTCATAACTTTAATTCTAATTTTGGATTCAACAAAATTGTTTGCCCCTTGCAATAAAAATTAACTTTTCTTCACCATCAACTCTTTCCACCTATCTTGAGCCGAAAAAATTTGATATTGATTAATAATTTTATTTTTGAATTTTTGCATTTTAGGTCCAATAAAAATGGTATCAGAGCCATATATCTTGAGGATTTAAAGACATTAGAGAATGGAAGATAATAACGAAATTTGCATAGGATGGTACGTTAACAATTCTACTGAATATTTAGATACTGATAGTTATATTCAACATCTTGTTAATAAATCAAGAAATTTGATTAATAAAATAAAAGACTCCGATAGTCTTAAAATAAAGAAAAAATTTGAAAAGAAAATTACTTTTCTTTTAATAGATTTTGATGAAGTTTTAGACGAAGACATAGGATATCTTGTTAAAATGCCTATTCTTATAGAAATGAAAACTTTAAAAAGAATACAAAGGGTTCTTAATAATGAAATTATGAGAATTGAAGAATTAGATACCTAAGGATCATGGAAATAGAAAATTCAGAAAATATAGAAACTGAAGTATATGAAGGAGTAGAAGGATATGCCTTAAAAGGAAAATTTGATTGGGAAAAATTTAGAAAAATTAATAGAGCAGAATTAAGTCTAAAACCACCAGGAGAAAATAAATTATTCAATATTTTAGGATCAGCCTTTAGAAGAAAAAAGTTAGTCATTAATGAATATCATGAAATAGAAAAAGCCATAGATATTAAACATACACAAGGAAAAAATAAAATTAAATCTTATAACAAAAAGAAATATTAATGAATTCCTAGGAAAATTAAAACAAGAAAAACGAGATAAAATATCTTATGTTTACCTTCCGGAATACAAATAATAATAAAATCATGTTTTAAAGAAGGAATTAATAGTCCTATAATACTTAATTTACAAGATGAAAGATGTATAACTGCAGAAAATGGAAATTTAGGAATAGTAAAAGGAAATTTAGCCTATAAAAAATTAAAATTTACTTGTTATCCAAGATATTGCGTACATATAAATGATAAAAATTTAGATGATTGTCTTAGTCTACATTTTAAGATGACTAATAAAATATTAAAAGATGATAATAAAGTTTTTACTATATTATATCAAGGATTATATTGTTATACAAATAGTAATTATGGAAATATATATAAAGAAAAACCTTTTATAGAAATTGACGAAGAATTTAGGGATATAGGTGAAGCAATCTTACCAAGAGAACAAGACATAGAAGAAATAGAAAATTTTGAGATAGGACATGATGATGCTATAAGTATTGATCAACCTATAATACCAAAACAAATAACATATAAAGAAAATAAAATAATTATTGGAAATAATACAGTAAGACATAGTATTTCAAAAATAATACAAAATAAAAATAATAGTGTTTATGGAATTAAAGGAAAGTTTTTTAATGGAAATAAATGGATAAATGAAACTAAAATACTTATTGATACTGGAGCAAGTCAGAATCATATTTGCTCTCTTATTGATGAAGGAATTAAAAAGAAAAAAGTTGAACCTTATAGTTATAGAGATTTTGAAGGAAAAATAAACTCTTGTGATATCATAGGACAAATTCAAATTAAACTAGGAAATTTATTATTAAGCATAGAATGCTATATTGATAATAATATGAATTTTGATGAACATCCAATATTATTAGGAAATTCATTTTTAAATAGTCTTGATAATTATAAAATAGACAAGGAAGGAATTCTTATTACACATCAAGGAATAACTACATATTGCCCTAAAGAAAAATGAGTAGAGAAATAAAATTCCCAATAAGTGTATATATACAAATAAGCGTATTTGAATCAAAAATAACTACTTGTGCTCTAATTGATACGAGTCCGAGATAACTGTCTTTAAAGAATTTTTATTATCAAAGTGGATAGAAAATAAACAACAATTAACTTTACAAGGAATAACTGGAGTAAGAGAATCTTTTAAAATATAAAAATGAAAATATAGAAGTTATAATAGGATCTAAAATAGTAACCATAAGAAATGTTTACCAATATAATATTAATGATTGTGATATTATTCTTGGAAATGACTTTCTACAACAGTTTAGTCAATATAGTCAAAATATTTATACTATTCAATTAAAAACACCATGTGGACATTTACTAAAAATTGCTAGAGAATTTAAACCATTCCGAGTTCAACAAATTTCAATGGTGAAAAAATAGAATTTATACCAAAATTACTCAATTATTCAATCAAAACAATTACTCTTGATCAAATAAAAGATCTTTTAGCTAAAAATTATAATGAAAACCCACTTGAAAAATGGGAAAAATCAAAAACAACAGCCTAAAATAGAACTATTAGAACCAACAATCATTATTAGAGTCAAACCTATGCTCTATAATCAAGAAGATAAGGAAGAATTTCAAATACAAATTCAAGAACTTCTTAATCAAAAACTTATAAGGAGAAGTAATAGCCCTCATAGTAGCCCAACTTTTATGGTTAGAAATCATTCGGAGATAAAAAGAGGAAAACCTAGGATGGTAGTAAATTATAAAGAACTTAATAAAAACACTAAGTTTGATGGATATTATTTACCAAATAAAGAAGTATTAATAAATATAGCTAAGAATAAAAAATATTATTCAAAATTTGATTGTAAATCTGGATTTTGGCAAATTAAACTAGAAGATAATAGTATACCATTAACAGCATTTAGTACTCCTCAAGGACATTATGAATGGTTAGTTATGCCATTTGGATTAAAAAATGCACCACAAATTTATCAAAGAAGAATGGATGAAGTCTTTAAAACTTATAATTTTCTTATTGTTTATGTTGATGATATACTTGTTTGTTCATAAACATATGAAGATCATCTTAAACATCTTAGAATTTTTGCTACACTTTGCTCAAAAGAAGGTATAATACTTAGTCAGAAAAAAGCAGAAGTAGCAAAACATGAAATTGAATTCTTAGGAATGATAATAAATAGTGATGGAATAAAATTGCAACCTCATATTTCAGAAAAAATAATTTTATTTCCTGATAAATTAGAAAATAAGCAACAAATTCAAAAGTTTTTGGGTTGTCTTAATTATGTCAAGGATTTATAGAAAAACTTACTTGAGAAAAAGAAATAAACTTCGTAAAACTATTAAGAAAATCAAATAAATTAGGTTGGAATGAAGAACATACTCTTTGTGTTAAAAATTTAAAAGAAAATTGCAAAAATTTACCTAAACTTAGACTTCCTGATGAAAAAGATAAATTAATAGTTCAAACCGATGCTTCAGATTTATATTGGAGTGCTTTATTAAAAACTGATTTAAATGAAATTTGCAGGTATACTAGTGGAACATTTAATAATGCTGAAGTAAATTATTCCACCAATGAGAAAGAATTATTGGCAGTAGTTAAAGGAATAAACAAATTTAAAATGTTTTTGTTACCCAAGGAATTTATTGTTCAAACTGATAATACACAACTAAACGGACTAGTAAATAATAAATTACCAAATTCACCCCAACATAGAAGGTTACATAGATGGCAAGTGTTACTATCTTTTTATAATTTTAAATTTGAATATATTAAAGGAAAAGATAATTTATTTGCTGATTTCTTGAGCATGAATCATGAATATGGAAAAGATTGAAGCATTTACAAAGGAATTACAAGATCTTCTAACAGATTTTAATGCAGATTATCTTGCTGTTCAAGAAGATCATCTTGATATTCGACAAACTTTGTGTGATTTATCAAGCAAAGTTGTTGAAAGTGGGAAAAAGATTGAAAAATTGAATGATAACAAAGAAAAAATAGTTGAAAAATTGTCAGAATGTTTAGACTTTTTTGCAAATTGTAGCCAGGAGTATCCTCCTTTAAAAGGTGAATACAGCCGAAAGGCTAGTCATATCCCATTTCGGGAGATTAATACATCCACATCGAGTGGAGAATCAAAATTTAAGAGAAATGACTCTCTTACCTCGCAAGAGGAAAAAGTCATAAAAAAGGGTCCACAACAACTACTGTCGCATGGACAAATTGTTGGAAAAATTTACAAGTGGAAAAGGAGCCACGAGTCTAGTACTCAAACATCCTTATCAAAAGGCCCATTGGAACGACTCATCGTTATCAGTGAATTCCAAGAAGATAAAAAATCACCAATTGGTGACCTTAAATCACCAAAGGGAATAATTGCTACTCATCATATCAGAGCTAATCTACATCCAATGGAAAAGGAGTATTATGAATTCTCAGAATGGGTATATAATTTCAGAGAAGGAAGTTCTCTATATTTGATAGCCCTTCCAACGGCGATTTATCCAAGGATCAGTGCAGTTCAAGGAGCAGATCCTAATATTGTTCGAAAATTGGCAGCATTTGGATTTTTAGATCGACTCTTCCCAGGGATAGATCTAAAAGAAATTGAACAGTTTGACAAAGAATTTGTTAATTGTGTTAAAAAATTCAGCGATAAACAACCGATTGAACTGAGATTTTATACGATTAGTCCTGAATATAAAGAATCAGACTGGTATGGAGAACATCATCTCATCACAATTCGGAAAAATAATGGAAATCCACTCAAGGAGATTCAGATTTTTAAAGAATTGCCCACTATTAATAGAAAATGGATGATTTACAGACGAGCTCTCGGAATAAAATCGCCGCTTCAACAATGCGGTTCTTTTATGGAGAAAGATACATGGTCTATGGTATGAGTAATAATTGGATCCTTATCTGTAGAGGAGATAAAGAATCAAAAATTCTTGAAGAAAAAATCTGTGGAATTATGAACGATCAATTTTCTGGAAGTGAAGAATGCATTAAAGAAGCCTGCCGACTTATGGGACACGTCCACAAGTAAAGGACGATCAAGAAAAACGTGATCGACAAAGACCATGTGAACTTTGAAGATAAGAAGACAGCTGTCAAGCTGGAATCAAAAGAAATTGCCGACACTGGAATAAAGACAACCAACAACCACTTTTAATATTTTCAACCACATTTGAAATTATTGTACTTCTTACTTTTGTGTTGTAAAAATCTGATTGGCCAGAAGCTTCTCGGTGAAGTGCGAGCCTTTCTATAAATTGAGACCCTTCTCATTAGAAAGGATCATCGAAAATTAGCCATCTGAAATCTCATCCGGAACTACTATCTAAAACCTTCAACAATGATCTTTGTAATCATTCTCTTTAGAGAGTAGAAACCACTCTTCGGAGTATCAATCTCTGTAAAAATCTTTGTATAATAGCTTTCAAGCTATCTTCAGATCAATAAAATTTTTGAGTTTGAAATAAATCTTTTATTACGCTTTGAGTGTTGTTCTACACAGTGAGTCTGTTTGAGAGTTTTGAGTGCCTTTGTGTCCATTTTTGCTGTGATGCTGTCGGACTTCGGCCAACTCTTGTGACGAAGGTGACCAGGAACATATAACATTCTTGCTATTTGGCGAAGCGTGGTAAGGCCCTTATTTTAAGCTACAAGAAAATTTATTGTCTGAAAAGTTGCATGAAAATTATTATATAAGAATTTTTATGAGATTGTTTACTTTGAAGAACTTTTATCATGGAAAGTTACGAGTTTTATTATAGATCTGTACCTTTTAGATATACTAATAGTATTGATTATAGTCACATGATAGAAATTCCGGAAACTTATGATAGTTATACTAGAGGAATAAATTTCATAAAAAGAGATAGTAGATATTATGAAAAATGCCTTACAATTGTATCATTTGGATTAAAAGAAAAATTGCCTAAAGAAATAATAAAAATGATTATATTTTTCTGGTTAGATAGTGAAAATAGTGAAAGAACTTTTGAAACTACAGAGCATGTAAGTTATAATGAAGTTTCTGAATTATATGATTTTGATCTTAGTTTTGACGATATAGAATAAAAATATGCCTGGAATAACTAGAAAATTTTGTGATAATAAAATAAAAATTTTAGAAGAACAGATAATAACTGACAATAATCGTAGAGAAATAGAAAGGGAAATTTCTAATTGGAATAAAATTAAAAGGGAATTATTAAGAAATGAAATTACAAGAGAATTAAGAAGAGAAGAACAATTTAGAAGAGAAATAAGACAAATGATAAATAATATAATAATTAATTCCTTAAATATACAGACTAATATGAGTTTACCAACAAAAATAAGATTTGATAAACAAGAAATAGAAAATATTAGATTACCAATAGGAAGCTATCAAACTAAAAAATGGAATACAACTCGTTTCAACCTTTAAGCTCATGGGGAAATACAGATGAATGGTTAAATATGACTACAAATTGGACTAATGCATTTTTATGGCAACAATTAGGACAATTAAAATCTAAAGACGTAGAAGCTATAGACGAAATAAATAATATAGATCCAAAAGATGAAATAGCTAAAGAAAGGTTAGAAGTTTTAAGCAAAAATATGTCTAAACAATTTAATAAAATAAAAGAACAAATTAATAATTTAGAAATACTTGATGAAGCTAAACTTGAAGAAATTCAAAATCGAATATCAAAAATTGCACATAAAAATAGTATTAATAAAATAGCAACTTTAGAAGAAAAAGTAGACATTATTAATTATAAACTTGATATTTTATTAAATAAATTAGGATTTGAAATTGAAAAACCATCTTATAAAAAACCTAAAATATGAGTATGAATGATAAAATTAATTTAATTGAGAAAAATATAAAAACAATTGATGAAAAAATAACTAGAATTGAAATAGTCTACGAAGAAGAGAAAGAAAGACTACAAAACAACTTTTTAAGAATAGAAAATCTTTTAAATAGAATAATAGAAAATCTAAATAAAGAAAAACCATTTAAACCAGATTATACTAAAGAACTTAAAGAAGTTAGAAAGAAAATTGAAAAATATGAAGAATTAATACAACTTAATGGAGGATTAAAAGAAGATATAGAAAAATTATTGATTGATCTTAGAAAGCAAGAAGAAAATCTTATAGAAAAAGAAGAAGGAAAATTAATTATAGAAGAACAATGAACGAAGAAATGGAAAATTTAATATTTGACTTAGAAGACTTAAAAATTTGTGAAGAAATAACTAAAAATCATATGGTTGGAAAAAGCAGGAGGACCACGAGCAGTTAAACAAGAAGAATATGGAGAAACTAGCACAACTAGATATGAAGCGTAAATAGACCCTAGAAGATATGTTAATACAAAAGTAGATTTTAGAACTACCAAAGAAAGAATGTATAGAGATCAATTTAAACCAATTTTAAGAGAATCAAACCCAATGAAAATTGCAGGATCATATTTAAATTTAGATTGAGAATTAGATGTTAGAAGAGCTATAAGTGAATGGAGTACCAATATGATAGCACACTTTAATTATAATCGCAAAGAATACGTATAATAAAAATAGAACCGAATATTTATTAGCAACATTTAAAGGAAATGTATTTAATTGGTATAGAGGATTAGAAGAAACAACAAAAGGTATTTGGAAAGATAGTATTGAAGCAGGATTTGGAATTAGTATAATAGAAGGAATAAATAGAGTTGCTACAAGAATTTATAGAGAATTTGTTGGAGAAGATTGGGTAAATGAAAGTACTAAAGCTAGATTAGAAGAAATAGAAGATGCTAAAAATAGAATGGAACATTTACAAATTTGTAATATGTGTTATCTCAATGAATATTGTTGCGAATATAGTAAATATTATTATATGATGTTTGGAAGTGGAGTTGATAATAATTATTATAAGGAAGTTTTTATTAGAAAATTACCACCACCATGGAATAGTTATTTTCAAAATAAGATTAAAGAAAAACAATTAGGAAGAAATGAAGAAGGATATACATTAGGATTTATTATAAGAACTATAAAAGACGAAATAAGTACTATGTGTAGTAATCAAATGATTTATAAACAATCAGGATTTATACAAGATAGAATTTGTTGTAGAGATACCGAAGTACCAGGAAATTGGGGATGTTATGATTATAAAAGAAAAAGAAAAATAAAACCCAAGAAATATAAAAAATATAATAAATTTAAAAAGAAATATTTTAAACCAAAAAGAAAATATTTTAGAAGAAAATATAAACCTTATAATAAAAAACCATTAGATAAAAAACGATGTAAATGTTGGAATTGCAATGAAGAAGGTCATATTAGCACTGAATGCCCAAAAAAGAAAGTTAGAATATTAATTACGGACTTTGAACAAATTAGAGATGAATGTGAAGAAGTTGATATTGAAGAAATAGAAGTAAATGAAGAAATATTTGAAGAAAAATCAGATTTAGAAGAAACGTCTAGTGACGATGAATAAAAACAAGAATAAAACTAATTTCGAAAAAAATTATAAGGATTGAGGACTTGATCTGCAATAAATGACCCATATCATTAAGGGTAAAACTGACTTTTTAACAAAAAACTTAAAAAGCCACTATTCATAGGTCATTTTGCAAAATGTCCCCCTCGATAATGGTAAGGTAATTGATGGATCCGAGGTTATTTTTCTTAGACACTGCCACGAGTTTGAATTGGATTGGTTGAAATTACTCGGAGCTCCACTATAAGCCAGTGATTCCAGTAGGTTTAATGCCCTCCCCCGCCACCCCAGGGAAGAAAATGATAATGAATCATGGATGCCAATCAAAACTTGGCTTGATAATCAAAATGGGGAAGCAGTTCTTTACGTAGCATTAGGGAGTGAGTTGACGTTGAGTCAAGATCAACTCAATGAGTTAGCTCACGGATTGGAACTATCTGGGGTACCCTTCTTTTGGGCACTGAGGAAGCCATCTCAGGCAGGTAAGTCTAACTCAGTGGATTTACCAGATGGCTTTGAGGAAATAATTAAGGGCCGGGGCATGGTGTGGGAGAGTTGGGCTCCTCAGTTAAAGATACTAAGTCATGACTCGGTAGGCTCATTCTTGACTCATTGTGGTTGGAGTTCTATTATAGAGGGACTCACTTTTGGTCACCCCTTAATTGCCTTACCATTTGTGGTAGACCAAGGTTTGAATGCTACAGTTATTGCTGATAAGCAGGTTGGGATAGAAATCCCGAAAAACGACGAAGATGGATAATATACAAGAAATTCGGTGTCCAACTCGATAAAGTTGGTCATGGTTGAAAATGAGGGAAAAAAAATTCGAGGCAAGGCTAAGGAAATGAGTGAAATATTTGGAGATAGAAAATTACACGATCATTACATTGAAAAGTTCATTAAATTTCTTGAAAATCATAGGATCATGTCATGTACTGCAACAAGTGGATGATTTCCTACTTTTATATTACAAGCACAAAGAATCTTGAATAATGCTCAAATGTGATGATTTGGCTGTGCTATGTTATATATGATTTTAAATATTCGAGGATTTGCAATTATAAAGTAAAATTGCCTTCGATATGCAAGAACTTTGTTAATGATCTTATGTTCTGAATTCTGTAGAAGAAAGAACAAGAAATACGAGAAATTATTGTGATCGATGATTTTCATTGAAAAACTTTATCGTCTGCGAAAGCCTAAATATGTGACAGGACAAAGAATTATGCAAACGTCTAATGTGTTAATTTACCCGAAAACGAACATCGAATCTCACACGCAAAAAAGAAAAGAAAAGTAAATTTAAATAGGTCCCCTCCGATTGTCTTTGAAGAAACAAAATCAACGTTGATAGACCATATATGCCCGTAAAGAACAAAAAATGACATATTTGGTTCGTCTCACATATTCATAAAGAACAAAATAGCATATTTGGTAGGTTTGTTAAAGTCGATAAAGAAAAAAAAATTGCATATTTGTTACTTCTATCAGATTTGATGAAAAAACAAAATGGCATAACTCATGTAGCCTACATTTGGTTTTGCTGAAACACAAAAAGTGCAGTTCAATTAAAAGGGCCAAAGAACGAAGTCCAATTGAAGGTTTAGTGCGGAAGCCCAGATAAGAGTGTGGACAAATGACATGGAAGCCCACGAGCAAAGTAACGCTATCGCCCAAAGCTTGCAGAACGCCCAGAGCCTGAGCGAATAGAATACCCTGTAGTCGCCCAAAACTATGAGTCCATCATCGCCCAAATGGTTAAGTCGCCCAAAGTCCCAGTGAAGACAACGTCCTATCATTATCCATGACAGCGGTTTCAAGCAGTTCAAGCACATTAATGCCACATTCACGATTTAAGGATCTCAATGGTTTGAAGTCGTGTGGTGACTGTTATAAACGGCAGTTTTTGACATGTTGGCCATGATAAAAAAAAAAGGGTAGTTTCAAACAATTTCTAAACGATTAAAAATTGCCCAAACTGTATAAAAGAAAGAAGAAGACAACGAAGATAGCCCCGACAAAATTCACTCTCAAACAGAGAATATGTAATTTACATTTTCTTAAATTAACTTTAATTATTTCAATTCCCTTATACTTGTGCGCTTGCGTCCCTTGGAGGCATCTTGTTCGCGTCCAAACTGTAATCTTCATATTCAATAAACACCCCTTTTTGGGACTTTGTTCCAAGAGGTTTGTCCCTTACACAATCGTCTGATCCCTTTTTAATTGTTAGCGAGTAAACGCGCGAAACAAGTCTAGTTGAAAAAATTAATAAAAATTGAAGTCAAATTTAATAATTAATTTTAACCTCACATTTTATAAGACTCACAAATTTTATCAAAATCTACTAAAAATATTATTCTTAACAAAATCGAACAGGCATAGTTATGTGAGCAAGAGCAATTCAAAGATGGTTGAGGTAATTTTGTGATTCACGAGTAACAAATCATTGTTTCTTGGAACTTTGAAAAATTACATAGCCCATATTTAGTTTAGATAAAAATCGTATTTTTAGAACATAAAAATTAACGGAATGTGTAGTTAAAAAAATTATAAGTTCTATAAAATATGTGATTAAAATTCATTCTTCACTTTGACTTAAATTTTAGTTAAGGACGTGTTCGGTGGAGATTAAAATCGGATTAAAATTGAAAAATTAGCCGTTATTGTTGACTTTTATTAGACGAGTGGGACCCAATAACGACTATATTTTCAATTTTAATTGGATTTTAAGTTTAGCCAAACATGATCTAAGTTCTTTAGTTGAACCAAACATGGACATAAAAGCACTTGTAGATGTTGTGTCATCAATGTTCTCAGCTCAGTTAGTGTCAGCAAATGCAAGCTAGTAAGAATATGAGCACCTAAGTGAATGCCATGAATATGATGAAGGTTGCCATGCAGATAGTGTATTAATCAACTGCAAAGGAAGATAGTTTGGGATAGTGACTGCGATTGTCTTTATTGAAGTTTTGACAAAAGCAGTGAATGGTATGATAGTGGAAGAGAGGGAACAATGATGGAATTAGAAAAAAAGAGAGTCCAAAGATCAAAAGCTAGCAACGCATGCCAGGTTCACAACCTAGTTTACGACTTGGTTTACAATCAATGAGTTGGTAGAGATGCACATCATACGTTTCAAAAACTATTTTTTTTTAATTAGTGGTATGGATCCCCACACCTCACTGCTTGGTTGTA
This sequence comes from Fraxinus americana, assembly GCA_035079005.1. Classification (NCBI taxonomy): domain Eukaryota; kingdom Viridiplantae; phylum Streptophyta; class Magnoliopsida; order Lamiales; family Oleaceae; genus Fraxinus; species Fraxinus americana. The sequence continues at coordinate 9,181,090 of CM068716.1, read as the reverse complement.
CAATTAGAATAATTCAAAATTAAATTGATCTTGTCCAAATTAGTATTTTTATTAGTCATGCTATTTATACAACCAAATGGTTGACACACAAGTTGATATACACTCACAATGGGGGGTCCACTTTTTTTTTTTTTTTAATTTTTTAAACATGCGAACCTCACACGCATGTGAGAGATTGTCCCTCGGTTGTACAAATAAAATTTCCCTTTTTATTACCGTGGGTGGATGATACAGTTGACTCTTGACTGTCATCATGCCATCCATTAGAGATCATCAACCATGCTATTGTGACAGGGATTATTGACAGGATTTTGTGACAAACAACACTTGTCACCAAATCATTGGAAGATGGATTTTTTAAACAAAAAACAGGCGAATAAAAACTCGCCACGTCAGCGTTGTCTCCAAACCCTGGATGCAATCCCTGTCAGAGTAGCTTTATTCAGAGACCATATGCCAACAAGCTGTGAAACTGAAATCTCTATGAAATATATAGCCAATGTTAAGTTTTGTTTAAAAAAAAATTAAATTTTTAATAGATTGTGAAATATGTGATTAAAAAGTTCATAAAAATGTGAATCCCGTAGAATACGTGGTTAAACTAATTGTTAACGTAAAGGCTATAAACACGCATTGAAGTAGGTGTGTGAGTTGAGCTGCTCAACTGCCCACCAACTGGCTAATTAATTGGTGCCATTTTTTTATTATACTTTTTGGAAATTTTGAAAATTGACATTTTTTTTTACCCCAAATATAATGAAAACGTAAATTTATAGGGAATATTTGATTTTGTCAAAAGAATTATAAACACTCCCATTTTTTTATTTGGCTTGTGATGTCTACAATATATGTAGGTGAAGCTAAAATTGTAATGAATTAATATTTCGTTTAAAATATTTTGTTCAAAAAATGAAATAAATATGATTTAATAACGAACAAAGAAAATTAAATACCAGAAAGTCATCTTCATCTTCTTGAAGCCACTAAAGGTATAAACATGTGTTTCGATTCGAGTTGTAATATTGCTTAAGCCACGTGATGCATCTCGGTCTAATAAATAATTTTTCGTAAGACCTTACGTATGTAAGTGTTGATAAAGTCGCAAGTGCTGTAAACAAGTCTTGGATTGTAGTCGAATTTTGGATTAAGTTATTTGTACACTTCTTTTGATAAATTGATGATGTGGAAGTGGTATAATAGTTGAATTAAATGTGTGAGATGTGAAACGTGATATGAGATTGTGCCAAATGTAAATTCGATAAGCTAGAAATGTAAATCAAGATGTACATGTAACAAGATTAGTTTGATAGACCAGTGGTGTAACCCATCCATGAAGGTGATACAGAGGTGCCAACATAGTCAAGATGTCTCGGTGCACTTCCTACTCCCGACCTATACCAAGTTTATTAAAAAAAATAAAAAATCTTCTAATTTGTTTTATGATTCTTTTGTAGTGTCGAATTTCCCTATGGTTGTTGTAATAGGGTATTTGCCTTCTATAGCTTTTGATAACTTGTTTTGGACGAGTGTTGTTCAATTTTTTGTTGTCATATAGGAAAATCCTATTTTTCAATGAAAATCCCCAATTCAAAAGTGGTAGTTATCATTTTTCAAACTAATAGGTTTTACACACACAGTATATATACACAAGGGATTTGTTCCACAGAAACTATCAAACAACTCTTTGACAAAAGTTTTACCAACAAATCAATTCCAAGATCAAATTAATCAAGTGTGCAGGTTGTACCAAAAGGATCCTTTATGTTTGAATTAAAGGCATAACGGTCCTCCAGTGACCGTTTGTGAAAGCGAATGAAATTTCAGTGACTGTTTCTGCAAATTTTGAATTTCAGTGACCGTTTTGTTATTTTTGCGTAAGTTCAGTGAAATTATTATTATTATTATTATTTTCCTTATTTGGGCATGGAAGATTGTTTGATTTTCAAACCCACCTTGACTCTTAACGAGAACTAATCACAGTACCAAGCTTGGGCAAGTAGGTGGACGTCATTGTCCCTTTCGTTTGTTTTTCATTTTTCATTCATAAAAATGAAAAATATGACCGTTATCCATTACATCAAGCCATCAATTTTGAATTTTTATCTCTTGTGTGAGACTCAATAACGACTATATTTTTCATTGAGTAATGCTATTCATCCCCACTGGATATAGAGATGGCAATGGGGCGGGGCACCCCCGCCCCGCCACTCCCCCACCGAATTCCGCCCTGTGCCCAGCCCCACCTTAGGCGGGGCGGGGCGGGGCGGGGCGGGGCGCGGGCTTGCCCCGTTTCCTGCCCCGTTTATTTATTTATTTTTTCAAAAACTTCCAATTAACTATTTTTTATTTTTGATTTGTAGTTAATTATTATTTTTTTTTATTTTTCACGGGGCGGGTTCGGGGCGCTTCAGGGCGGGGCACCCCCTCCTCGCCTTGCCCCACCAACTCGTCGGGCAAGTTTTTTTCGGGTGGGGCGGATTTTTTTGTCATCACTAACTGGAGATGAAAACATAATCTAGGTGGCGTTAATGTGGCAATAAATAATATGTGAAATTAAATAAGTCATTTAATTTTACCTTTCATTTAATCTATCATTTAAAGCCACCTAAACTGTATTTTCATATCTAAATTTGTCTTTCCTACTCCTTTTAAAACAAAGCTTTTTCACTAATTTAAACACCATCTCGAGATTTATGCCAAAAATTAATGTACCAGATAATGCAAAATAATGATAATTAAATAATTAATTAATGACTGAAAGATGTACAAAAATGAAACACCATCTTTTGTCCCATTTGTCTCCGTGTTTTGTAATATCTAATATAACTATTTTTGCATCGTTATCAAGTAAAACGTCAGCTCTTCCATCAATCAAACAATAATTCGATGGATTAAAACATACAAAGTCATGATTTCTTTGTATCCGAATATTTTGATTCATTGGGAGTTATTAGCTATGGATCACTAATTCATATCATTTGTACATCTAAGTCGCACCAAATCACGAAATCAATGAGTCTCCAGTTTATTTTTGGAAGATAGATTTCTGCCAATAGAATTCAAAAACTCATATGAGGTGGGCCATATGTGAGTAAAATATTGAAAAAAAACCACTCACCCCCTATCGTGTCTTTATGAATTCTGTGGCTGCATTTTCTGTGTACGTGTAGCATTGTTTACTAATGCATGTGCTCTTGTTAGATGCCCCTTTAAATTCAGTTGAGTTGAGTTCTCTGTGCAATTCCAAACTAGTGAAAATTTCTGCAAAAATGGAATCTGGATCCATGGCCAAGAATTCCAAGTTACATGTAGTGATGTACCCATGGTTGGCATTTGGGCATATTATTCCATTCTGTTGGGATTTTACAGCCAAATGCAAACACAATGTCATACTTAAAACATGAATTATCAGTGAACATGCTCATAAAATCAGAATTAAACAACAACAGAATTCCAGCAGCCTATAAACAATGACAGTTCAATACCAAACCCAGAAGTTCAACCTCAATGACAGTGTTCAAGCATAATCTCACAAGTTCAGCATCACCATTATGGAATCAAAACATGTACTAATGGCATTAACATACTATACTAAAATAGCAGAATACAATACAAGTCAATTTATGATTGTAACTATATGAATAATGCATTAAACCGAAGCTGAAACAACCATAAATATAGAGCAAGTACTAAACACATAAATTGACAGAAACTAAAGCTATAAAATTGGGACAGAAGACTCCCCTATCGACTGTGCAGCTTCCTTCCCTTGGTCGAGCTCGTGTGCGTCACTTCCCTTTAATGGTTGGAGCGTTTAGGCTCAGGAACAGCCCATCCCACGCTTGCAGTCCGCCATCCAGAGAGAAAGAGATCTTCAGAAAACCCCAGGTGATGAATCGGTTTGGTCATTGATCGAAGATCTCCCAAACGGCCCTGATTCTACCAAAGAGACTTAGAGGAAGATGCCAATAATCTAGCCACTATCTCAGGCCTAGAAACCCCAAGGTATCACTCCCTAAGTCACCGGTTTTCCACCCACACAGAGAACCCCCAAGAAGAGAAGCCAGAGAACCCGCAGAGTCGAGATGAAGGAAGAAGAAGAAGAAGATGTCGTGTTTTTGGAAGCCAATGTTATATCAAAAGAATATCTAGCCAAGATTAAAGCCTAGCCGTGGATTAAAATCTAAGGGTCAAGAATGCTCCAAATAAACACACAATCCGGGTAAACATAAAATTACCAATAAGTGAGTGCCACTTGGGTAACACAAATGTGGGTAAAGGAACCGGCCCAACAAGTTAGGAGAAGCACATATGAGGCCCAATAAACTTACATTCTTCACCTTTGTTCTCATAACTCTCACTCTCTCGGTTGCTAGATTGCACATGGAATGACTGTTCACATCATCGCCCACTACTTGCAAGAAAAAATTAACCAGTATCAATATGTAGCAAAGATAAGCATAATTTAAATTTACCTGCAGGCAGAATTTTTTTTCCCACATCAGAGGGACACCTATCAGTGTGAATCTTAACAAGTTCGACTTCACCGAGAGATAGCTTCTCACGAATGAAATGATACTTCACCTCTATACGTTTAGATCTTTCATGATAAACAAGGTTCTTACTAAGTGACAACGCACTAGGACTATCTATAAACATAATAGGTGTATCATGTGTGAAATTCAATTCTTTTAAGATTCCTTGTAGCTAGATACATTCCTTAACCACCTCGGTTATGGTAACGTATTTTGCTTCTGTACTAGACAAAATCACTAGAGGCTGCAGCTGAGATCTCCTAGTCATACAATTATCACATATTGTAAAGAAATATACAGTAGTTGATTTCCTACCGTCTTTATCACCAACAAAGTCAATATCAACATAGCCTTTGAGAGTTAATTTCTCAGATCTTTTCTCATCAAACCCCATCTTCAGTACATAGGCATCAACCCTCTCGTACCATTGTCTTGGGCTCTGTTTCAACCCGTACAAAAATTCATCTAACTTGCACACATAATCAGATTCCTCTCTAGCTACAAACCCTTGATGTTGGCTCATTAAGATATCCTCTTCCAACTCACCATGTAAAAAAGCAGATTTTACATCGAGTTGTTCAAGTCCCCATTTGAATTGAACAACAGGAGCCAACGTCAGTCTGATCGTCTTATACTTAACCACGGGTGAAAATATCTCATCATAGTCCACACCCCCTCTTTGAGTATAACCCTCAGCCACTAATCTAACCTTGAATCTCACAGGATTATTAGTGCTTAAACCTTCTTTTAACTTATTAGAACCTTTAACAAGTTTCCAGGTTTTATTATCACTCAAAAATTTCATTTCCTCCTGCATAACTTATTTTCAACATATTTTCCATTAATAGCTTCTTCATAATTGGCGGGTTCTATCTGTTCAAGGGCTTCACCTAAAACTAATGCCAACTCAGTCAAACTTAAGGATTCGTACCTAGGGTTCGGCCTAATCTGCCGTCTCGCCCTATCCCTAGTGAGTTGATAATCTTGATTAGGTGATTGATCATTAAAATGTTCAACTTCAACTGGTTCAGTGTTATCTTGAAGTTCAGTCACCCCTTCAGGTTCAGTTTCAATTTCAATTTCAGGTTCTTAATGTGTAGGGTCATTACCGTCATTCCCAAGTGTAGGTGAATCAAGTTTAGTAACCTTCACCTCAGTCTGAACACTCCTCTCAATTTCAGATTTGTTTGCTTCATCAGTTTTCTGTTTTAGACATGGCATTTTAGATTCATTAAAGACTACATTTCTTCTGTTAATAATCTTAATGCCTTGAACCCCTAAAACCCATAACTTATAGCCCTTTACACCCTCGAGATATCCTAACATCACACACTTCACCGCCCTCGGCTCAAGTTTCCCTTCAGATTGATGTGCATATGCTGCACAACCAAACACTCTCAAGTGTTCCAGATTTGGAGGCTCCCCCGTCCACAACTCCTGTGGAGTCTTAAATCCAATACTGCTGGACGGTGACCTATTAATCAGATAAGCTGCAGTACTTGCAGCTTCAGCCTAAAACCCTTTGGCAAGGCCAGAGCTAATCAACATGCACCTAACTTTGTTCATTATGGTCCTACTCATTCTCTCAGCGACCCCATTCTGTTCAGGTGTGTATTTAACTGTTCTGTGTCTTGTTATCCCTTTCTACTTATAGAAATTGTCAAATTCGAAATTACAAAATTCAAGTCTATTATCAGTTCTTAATGTTTTAAGTTTCTTTTCTAACTGATTCTCAATCGACTTTAACCAAATTTTGAATTTCCCAAAAGTTTCCGACTTAGCCCTCAGAGGATAAATCCAAACTTTTCTTGAGTAATCATCCACTAAGTACAAGAAGTACTTACTTCCACCAAATGTGGAATGCTTCTCAGGACCCCATAGATCAGCATGAATATAGTCCAATGAACTGCTGGTCCTATGAGAGCTAGCTTCAAAGCTCACCTTATGTGACTTACCCAAAACACAAGTTTCACAGAAGTCCATTGATTCAATATCATTTTTTCCAAACAATTTTTGATTACTTAAAGATTTTAGCCCCTTAAACCCAATGTGACCCATTCTGTTATGCCAAAATTCCGTTTTGTCTTTACTGACAGCAAGAAGACTCGAATCAGGTGTAGTCTCAGTTCTACCCTCCAGATTGTACAGCCCATTCCTCTTGGGTCCTTTCATAACTATCAGAAACCCCTTAAAGATTTTCAAAACACTATTCCCGGATTTAAAAGTAAATCCCTCATCTTCAAGAGTACTTAAAGAAATGAGGTTCCTCTTCAAATTGGGCACGTATCTAACCTCCTTGAGTTGCCTGACAACCCCATCTTACATCCTGATGGCTATGTCACCAACTCCAACTACATCCTGAGAATTGTTATCTCCCATGTAGACCTTTCTAGGCTCAACTTCTCTATAGTTATAGAACCAAGACCTTTCAGGGCACATGTGAAAGGTGCACCCTGTGTCTAGGATCCAATTTTTATCAAATTCCCCATCCGACACACTTAGGGCGTGTAGACTATCAAATTCAGAAACAACAGCATTGTTAAAGTCAGTATTATTCGAGTCATTCTGTTTTTTCTTCCAATCAAAGCAATATTTCTTAAAATGTCCCAACTTTCTACAGTTGTAGCATTTCAGACCGCTTTTGTCTTTAGATTTTGATCTAATCTTAGACTTTTCTATCCCCTTTTTGTTCCGGAAGTTAAATTCTTTCTTTTCATTTCTTCCCCTAACAAATAAGGCTTCTTCTCTCACATTTGTTCTGTTATTTCTTTTCAGTTCAAGTTCCATCGATTTCAACGCATCTATCACAATAGCCTGCGTAAGAGTATCCCTGCCATATTTAATTGCGTTTCTGATTTCTTTATATGATTCGGGCAATGAATTTAACAATATGACCGCTAAATCCTCATCATCGAACTTCTTATCATTATGAGCCAAACTCTTCACAATTATGCTATATTCGCTTAAATTCCCTTCTATATCCTTCCCCGAGTCCATCTTAAAACTAAACACCTTTTCTAATAGATAGATCTTGTTAGGTAAAGTCTTAGTTAAGAATAAGGCATTTAAGGCAGTCCATAACGTCCTACCATCTTTAGCATGATCAACTTGTCTAACAATGTTATCAGATAAATGCAAGATTATGGAACTATATGCAATTTCATTCATTTCTTCTATTTCATCAGGTTTAGCTTTTAACTCGTCAGAAAAAGTCAAAGAATCATCGAGAGCTTTAGCAACTCTCTGTTGGACCAAAATGGCCCTCATTTTCTGTTTCCAAATTGAGTAGCCCCCATTTCCATCGAATTGCGATAATTCGATCTTCGAACCCATACCAGATTCTGTAAAAGGGTGGCTCGTACTCATGGACAAACAGAAAAGGTTTTGAAAAAAATCTTTTTCCAGATGATCAACACACAATATGAATGCAGAGTTAAAACTGATGTCCAGAAATGAAGCACAATGAATCAATTCGATCACTTAAACTTCGATGTGATGTGTGTGTCGGTGTGATTAAAACTTAGGCAATGCACAGGTATAAAATGCAGATAGATGTGCTTTTCAGGTTACAAATTAATCCCAGGAATTCAATCAACAGAATTCACAAATAAGCAACCAAGCAACATGCATAAACCGCCAAGAAAGCCAAACCTAATACGAATATTATTTTGGAACTATCTTACCAAACTACTGTTGAAAAACAGTATAAATATCGCCAGTTCCTCAGCCAATCCAAGTTTCCAGAATCACCAGTCACCAATCGGTCAACAACATCCACAACACAAAATCACACTAATCAGTATCGAATCAAGAAACCCTAGAATGCCCAAAAATAATCAACCCTAATTTTCTGAGGGACAACAAGCCCTAGACCTACAGCCTAAGCTCTGATACCAGATGTTGGGAATTTACAGCCAAATGCAAACACAATGTCACACTTAAAACATGAATTACCAGTGAACATGCTCATAAAATCAGAATTAAACAACAGCAGAATTCCAGCAGCCTATAAACAATGACAGTTCAATACCAAACCCAGAAGTTCAACCTCAATGACAGTGTTCAAGCATAATCTCACAAGTTCAGCATCACCATTATGGAATCAAAACATGTACTAATGGCATTAACATACTATACCAAAATAGCAGAATACAATACAAGTCAATTTATGATTTCAACTATATGAATAATGCATTAAACCGAAGCTGAAACAACCAGAAATATAGAGCAAGTACTAAACACATAAATTGACAGAAACTAAAGCTATAAAATTGGGACAAAAGACTCCCCTATGGACTGTGCAGCTTCCTTCCCTTGGTCGAGCTCGTGTGCGTCACTTCCCTTTAATGGTTGGAGCGTTTAGGCTTAGGAACAGCCCATCTCACGCTTGCAGTCCTCCATCCAGAGAGAAAGAGATCTTCAGAAAACCCCAGGTGATGAATCGGTTTGGTCATCGATCGAAGATCTCCCAAACGGCCCTGATTCTACCAAAGAGACTTAGAGGAAGATGCCAATAATCTAGCCACTATCTCAGGCCTAGAAACCCCAAGGTATCACTCCCTAAGTCATCGGTTTTCCACCCACACAGAGAACCCCCCAAGAAGAGAAGCCAGAGAACCAACAGAGTCGAGAGGAAGGAAGAAGAAGAAGGAGAAGATGTCGTGTTTTGGAAGCCAATGTTATATCAAGAGAATATCTAGCCAAGAATAAAGCCTAGCCGTGGATTAAAACCCAAGGGTCAAGAATGCTCCAAATAAACACACAGTCCGGGTCAACATAAAATTACCAATAAGTGAGTGCCACCTGGGTAACACAAATGTAGGTAATGGAACCGGCCCAACAAGTTAGGAGAACCACATAGGAGGCCCAATAAACTTACACATTCATCGTCCAACTTTGTCCACTCAAAAGTTTCAAACAAAGGTAGGTAGTGGTGTGCAAGTGGTTATTATGCGTTTTCGTTAAAAGATTGAATGAATTGGTACCACTAGGTACGGTGCTTTGGCACTACTATAATTTGAATAAAAATTTGAATTTGGTGAATATAATATTGACGCGATGCAATCCAACAGAGATAATATTTTTATTCACCGGTGAAGGTATTGTGCTTTCTCTCTCTACTTGCACCTCTAAATCTTATTGCCACAGGATCAAAGTCACCAATGAAATACAATATCTTTTTCTATTTCAAAGCATAAGTGATAGCCACCCATTACAAAAGATATTTTTATTTCTAATTTTTAATAATTTATTTGGTACTCATGCATAATTTTTTAAAAAATTTCAGAGTATGATTGCAGTTTATTCTTTATTTTTCCTTTTGCTCTATTTAAATAAGATGACATATTCGTCATTTCACATATGTTATTGAGAAATTAGATGAAAATGGTGATTTCATCACTAAAAGTTGTAAATATCAGTGAAAATGCAAAAAATGAAATATATAAATATTTTGCACACTGAGGTGTATTTGAACCACATTAATTTGGAAAAACGTATTTTGGAATAGTAGATTAATGAAGAATGTATGATTGAAAAAGAAGAAAAAGTTATTGATGTGATGAAAAATATTATTTTATTAAAAATGTGTGGTTGGAAATTAGTAGAAGAATAAGAATGAAAATTTTAATATATCTCAAACAGGGGCTAAACTCCGAACTTAATGACGTTTTATGATGATAACCCATCAGAGCTAGACCTAAGAAGAGGGCCAAGAGGCCGCCGCCTCAAGGCCAACTCTTTAAAAGGCCCAAAAAATTTTATTTCTTTTTTAAAACTTACTAATCTTTCATTCTCAATTTTCCAGCAGTCACTGAAGAAATCAAAAACTAGACGGCTTTAGGTTTTGTCATAAATGACTTAATGTGTTGTTTTCTTGGGTGTTTAACGGTTGCGACACCTCTCGAACACACCAGAAAATCTCCTCGAAACTCTCGAGAACTTCATCTTTCGATCTCTAGCATTTTTCTTAACCGTGCTCAACTAATGGTTTGTCTCCTATCTTTTTACATTAGTATAGATGATATTCAGTTCTCTGTGTGAAATTATTATTTGTTTTAAAAATTCTAAATTATGCTTATTTCTTCATTTTCTAGAAGTTTTGCAATTAGATAATCCTTCTTGTGATTAATGTACAAAACAAAGAAGAGGATTTAAAGTCTTTGCATCTAAATTATGCTTATTTCTTCATTTTCTAGAAGTTTTGCATCTAAATTATGCTTATTTCTTCATTTTCTAGAAGTTTTGCAATTAGATAATCCTTCTCGTGATTAATGTACAAAACAAAGAAGAGGATTTAAAGTCTTTGCATAGACCTTAATCCACCATAATTCATTAGCCAAAAATGAGCTTAATAAATTTTAATCCTAATTTCGAAAACGTAATGGTGTTAGTTGTAGAATGTTTAAATCATTTTAAGGGTTCGGAAATGATAACAATAAAAAAACTAGTAGATATCAAAAACAAGAAAATGCCTAAATTCCTTCCATCTGTAGGCAAATCAAAGGAACAAAAGCCAAAAATAATAAATACAAACGTTCAACAAAAATATTTCCAATACTTATAAGAATATATGGGTGTTTGACACCCATTTTGGAGAAAATAAATTTTGGAATAGTGATTGATGAGAAGAATGTGTAGTTAAAAAGTAAGAAAATTTTTTGGGTTTATGTGTAATATTATTTTATTGATAGAATGTGTGGTTGAAATGAAAAAAGAGAAAGAGAAAGAGAAAGAGAATGAGAATGAGAATAGAATGGAATGGATGTCAAACAGGGGCATGAACAGAAAATCGTCATCTATTACAAGATATATTAATTAATCTTTTAGGTGTTTTTTTCTTTAGCTGATTTCACAAAGTTGCTGAATTTTAAAATTTGATTAATTATGGCTAATAACCTTTTTCCAGACTTGAAAATTAGTTCAAGGTAACTTTGAAATTTGTATGCTTATAGTGTCCCGTATTTTATACTAAAGATTTTAGTATAGTTATTGTTGAAATATTGAGGTAATTTTTAGACATATCTTTTAATCTTTCTTTCTTAAACTCAGAATTCAGTTAGTGTTAGCTGTTGAGTGATTTGAATCAAATACTATGATTCCTAAATATGCGCTTGGAGCTCAAAAAAAGAGAGATAAAGAGTAAATACATTTATTCGAAGTCAGACTGAAAATATGGATAAGTACTTTAATAGCAAGAAAAGAAAAAAGAAGAAAGGAGCACTAAAAAATTTAATGATTTAGGAACAACAAAATTAGAATGACAATGATAATGATAATATGGATGAATCGAAAGAGAACGAGGAAATGATTGAATCTATCAATATGAATGAATCAAAGCAAAATAACGAAGATAATGTAAGATTTAAATAAAGAGAATTGCTTTTATTTGAATGTTGATGATCGTGAAAATTGAAGGACTTTCACATTAATCAAAAGATGAGGGATTTTTTAGTTGAAATGGGTCCGATGACATTCATATTTAAATTAAGAGAATTGCTTTTCATTTTATTATTGTTTCATTGTTGATTTTAAGTTAATAAATTTAGTTAAAACCTCTTATAAATTAAAAAATTAATTGTTTGCTACGAAGCTCAAATTTTAAAATTCCCCTTTGATCCCACGAAACACATGTCCGAACCCGCAGATTTATGCCAAAATCTTAAAATACTAAAATAGTACAAATATAGAACACCATAACGTTGGACGAGTCAAAGGTATAAATCATTTTTTGTCCCTGTTGTGCTACGTGTTTTGCTAGCAATTTCCAAGTCCTCATGCACTGCTACGTGTTTTGCTGGCAATTTCCAAGTCCTCATTCACTGCATAATAGTAAGGGGAAGCACCAATTGTACAATCGAGGTTGACAAACTCTCACATGGTTGATTCCACCCATGCCCCACCTATCTCATGTGTGAGTGGTTGTCAATTTCGATTGTACAAGTAGCATGGTTCAATATTAAGCTCTCTTCAACGTTATTTCATATTATAATGACAGAAATAATAATTTTTTAACGAAGATATAATTGAAGAAGGAATTTTTTTAAAAAATTTATGTTTAATATTATTTTATTGAAAAATATGTGATTGATAATAAAATAATAAAATAAATTATAATTTAATACCGGCCAAAGAGGGCCAAAAGGATAAGTGGGTGGGATCAAGCAGTCATGAGGTAGCTATTGAAGAACGTGCTATTTTTCAATATTAAGCTTATTGTGTGTTTGATAGATATTATTGAATAAAGAATATATTTAAAATAGTAATATAATGAGAAATATATCGTTAAAAGTAAGGAAATGTTATTGATGTGATGAAAATTATTATTTTATTCAAGAATGTGTGATTGAAAATGAATTTTAAAAAAATGTATTTCGAAAAAATGTGTACCAAACATGGGCTTAGATAAATTAGAGTTTAAGGGTCCGTTTGATTGTAAATGTGAAATTTGGATGTCAAGAAAATGTTTTACTGGAAATTGAATTATCTAGAATTTGTTTTACTTGGAATTGTAATTAATTGTGTTTGATTGGTATAATTTTCCACCTGTAAATTATTGCAGATTTTGTGTCTATTTGGCTTTATTTTTTTTATGAAAATTGTCCATTAAAGTGATAATTTTTTTACCATTGGATCTAACATTTGTTCCAATTGGCAAAAAACAAAAAAAAGATTACAAAAAAAATACCATACCGAATACCATTCGTTTGACTTTGTTTTACATGGAAATTGTCAATAAAAGTGATAATTTTTTTTACCATTGTGTCTAGAATTTTTTCCAATTGCCAAAAAAAAAAAAGAGAGAGACCTGAAAAATCAAAATCAACCAAAACAACAAGAAATCTTTTTCCTCCAAAAGTTGGAAAGTAGGCGAGTAGGTGGAGTAGGTGGAAAAAAAAAATTCGAACAAAATTTTTGCTATCAAACGGTGCAAAACTAGTTCCATGGAAAATGTTGCCCATCAAATAGGGCCTAAGTTCTCACCGATATGCCCAAATTTATAAACAGAGATTTTAACGTCGAGCTTTAATTCTAGGATTAGAATCGAAAATCAAATCAATTCTAATTTATTTATAAATTAAGATTTGGTTCGACTCCACCCCTTATTATGGATTGATAGAAATCAAACATGCTATAATGAGAAACGTCATTATGGATATTTATATTACCGCCTGATGAGTTAGTAAAAGTCTAAAATTTACGCATCATTACGAGGACTTCTTCTTCCACCATTGCAAGCACCACAAGATTCTTATTTTCGAAGGAATAATAATAAAATAATGCATGATGCCCCTTTATATTGGGTAGTAGCTCAGTTGAGTTGCATCGCTCACTCCCTCACCACTTTTCAATTCCAACCACTGCAACAACAATGGATTCCAAATTACATGTAGTGATGTTCCCATGGCTGGCTTTTGGGCATATCATTCCGTTCTTTGAGCTCTCCAAATTCATAGCTCGAAAGGGCCACAAAATCTCTTTTGTTTCTACTCCAAGAAATATTGATCGTCTCCCAAAAATCCCTTCTCATTTAGCTACTTCCATAACCCTAGTTAAGATTCCATTCCCTAAGGTTGGACAACTCCCAGAATCTGCAGAGGCGACCATGGATATCAAAAATGAAGATATGTCTTATTTGAAGAAAGCATTTGATGGGATGGAAACTGAATTGACTCGTTTCTTGGAAGACTCAGCTCCCGATTGGATTTTATACGATTTTGCTCCACACTGGTTGCCTCCAGTTGCAGCAAGACTTGGAATTTCTCCTGCTATGTTCTTCATCATAAACGCTTGGTTTTTAGCTTTCCTTGGAGCAACAGATTCCATGATTAACGGTTCTGATGGGAGGAAAAGAGCAGAAGATTTTATGATCCCACCAAAGTGGGTCCAATTTGAGACAAAAGCGGCTTATAGACGGTACGAAGCAAACTGGATTGTCGCAGCAACTCGGCAGAATGAATCAGGATTTTCAGATTTTTATCGAACTGGTAAAGTAATTGAGGGGTCCGAAGCTATTTTCATAAGACACTGCAATGAGTTTGAACCGGATTGGTTGAAATTACTCGAAGAGCTTTACCATAAGCCAGTGATTCCAGTAGGTTTAATGCCACCCCAAGTAGAAGAAGATGGCAGTCAATCATGGGTTTCGATCAAAACTTGGCTTGATAACCAAAATAAAGACTCAGTTGTTTACGTTGCACTAGGGAGTGAGGTGACACCGAGTCAAGATCAACTCAATGAGTTAGCTCTTGGATTGGAGTTATCTGGGGTATCCTTCTTTTGGGTACTGAGGAAGCCATCCGGCTCGGGCGAGTCCTACTCGGTGGTTTTACCAGACGGGTTCGAGGAGAGAGTTAAAGGGCGAGGCATGGTGTGGAAAAGTTGGGCACCTCAGTTGAAGATACTAAGCCATGAGTCGGTGGGTGCATTCTTGACTCACTGTGGTTGGAGTTCTTTTATAGAGGGACTCATTTTTGGTCTCCCCCTAATTGCCTTGCCTTTTCTGGTAGATCAAGGCTTGAATGCTAGAATCATTGCCGACAAACAGGTTGGGATAGAAATCCCGAAAAACGACGAGGATGGATCATATACTAGGAACTCGGTGTCCAACTCAGTAAAGTTGGTAACTATGGAAAATGAGGGAAAGAAATTTCGAGACAGAGCCAAAGAAATGAGTCCGATATTTGGAGATAAAAATTTACACGATGGTTACATGGATAATTTCATTAGGTTTCTCGAAAATCATAGGATCATGTCAAGGGCTGCTACAAGTGAATAATTTCTATTTTGCAGCATTTTTCATAATATTTATGATTTCATGTTTTGCAATTGAGGGGTTGTCTGATGTTTTTATAAAAGTTAGTGACTTTCATGAAACATGGTTAAAAGTGAATAAAAGTGAGTACTGTGTGTTAAAGTTGAAATTTTTGTTCATATTGTATATAAAATTCATTAATCTAGTACAAAAGTCCATGGTAGAAATGATAAACGTTATAATTGAGAGGAAATTGAAAAAAATCAATTCATTTGCATTGGGATTCTACAATCGCTGCATTTGATAAAGTTGAAAGACTTGTAACGATGAGTGTATCTTCGAGAAGCTATTTGAACTATTTTAGATATTCAATTTTTAAAAATTTAGAAATTCTTCGAATTAATATTTTAAAATAGAAAAAGTGAGTTTTGGCTCCCTAAATTTAGAGAGCTAAACCCAATTATAATTAAATGTATTCGAGATATTTCAATTTTTGATGTGCCATTTATTAACCTAACAAAATAGTATTCCATAAAAAAAAAAAAACCAGTGGTCTCACACTGAAATAGTGGACTGTGACTCTCTTTTGGTGCAGTTGTGCTTCAAATGTGGAAGTCCCGAAGAACAAGGCAAACCCAGAATTATAGTTCAATGGAGGCGAGACAAAATTACGTAAAATATATTTTTAAATTAGACAACTATGATAACATTTAAAATATAGTATTTTTTGACAGAACTTTGCTTCTTCAATCTCTTCTTCATCTTTCCAAATATCGTGAGTTGATTTTGATGCATTCTGCTATTTGAGTTGTAAAAAAATAAAATCTGAAATTTTTGATACATTGTGCTATTTTGATACATTTTTGTATTGTTTGTTATTAGCAGCGAGCCTTATCAATGAAATGTGTTTTGACGAAAAAAAAAATAATAATTTCTTCCAGAGATAACACAATATTTTTTTTTTTGAATTTGAACAATATATGTCTCTAACATTTACAATGAAAAAACCAGATAGAATATATGTTGATATGAGAACATAAAATAAGAATAATTTATGTTAACTTAATTGACTAGAAATTTGTGCCTCTTCGATTGGCAAAGCATAAGGTTGCTAACGTGTAATAAAATTAAACGAAAAGAGAAGTGTATACTGGAGAATTAAAATTCAAATTGAATAATATTAATGATAAAGACTTTATATTTATAATATGGGACAAGGATTACGTGAACAAAACTATCATCCATAATTATTTGTTCATGATTTTTTGTAATATTTGAGTGAGAAAAAAGATGATTACGACAACAATTATATAAATGACTTGATAGAAACTAGTAAGTAATGAATTGCGTTGTTTGACAATTTCTACGTGTCACAATTATAAAATGTTATATGTGTTCTAAAACATCCTTTATCAACATCTATATTGAGACATTTTATTCCTTAAATGCCCCGCCTACCATATTCTCTCGGTAAAACAAACGTACATGAACATCGAAATTGACATAAAACTTGACATGATGTCATGTGTCATTTTATCATTAGACAATTTAAAATATAATCAAAGTTTTCATCCAATCATTTACTATTACATACAATTATATCAAATCCTTTTACCAAAGTAACTTTACCCAAAACAAAAACCCTTTCTCATGGTGTCAATCAATGGCTCTACTTTTGTAATATATAAATTGCAAAATATAGACACGATGAATATCCAATTTTCTTCTTATTTAAAAAGAAAGAAATAAGTATTCTCTTTAATTGGGCAATAACTCATTGATTTGAACACCTCACGCACAGAATTCCGAAGGCCGCAACAATGGATTCCGATTCCGGGGCCGAAAACACTAAATTGCATGTTGTAATGTTCCCATGGCTGGCCATTGGGCATATAATTCCATTCTTCGAGCTCTCTAAATCCATAGCTCGAAAGGGTCACAAAATCTCATTTGTTTCCACTCCAAGAAATATTGATTGTCTCCCAAGAAATTTTAAGGTCTTCACATCAATATGCTTTCTTCTTTTATGTACCACAAGATTTTGGGAGAGTTTGACAGTCAAGTTGTAGTCACAAAAAATTGTAGTAGCTTCTATGTTACAATAGTTGAACTGTCAAAGTCAAGGTCAAATAAGAAATTTATTGGAATAAATTATTTCCTTGGGGTTTGCTTTGCAATGGGTAAAATATGAGGCCTAAGATGGATGTGATTTATAGTTGAGGATTTACTTATGCATCAAATGATTGGTGAGGGACTTCCTTTGCAATTATCACTTGATGTCCCCGTTAATTAGCAAAATCTAGACCATTTTAATTGTTCTTTTCTCACATTCCGGCAGAGAGCAAGAAACTAAGAAGAAAGAGACCGAAAAAGAGAAGAAAAAAGGGGAAAGAAGAAGAAAAGAAAGGGAAAAAGAGGAAGGAAAAGGAAGATGAAGGAAAGGATAATGGATTAAGTTGAAGATATACCCTCGTTAGTTCAAATTTTTGAGTGTTTGCCTTCCATTTACATCAATGTGGTAACGAGGAGATTGGAAACGTTTATCAGCCGTTTAGCTGATAGCTTGTTTTGAGTGAGTGGAAAAACTTATTTTTCAAAAATAAATAATTATTAAATTTTTATCATATTAGAAAGTTAATTATCTCATATAACTGGTTTAACAGCATGATTTTCAGAATCAAGTTGATTTTATACTCAATTCTTTTAAAGTTAAATTCAGTCCATTGAAATCATTATCTAGCATGTTAGATTTATATTACATATTTCAGTATATTTCGAGTTATTTTAAAACAACTAGAAAGTACTCAGGTGATTTTACTTGTCTGCACTGATGTGAATGTGTTTTCACAGTGTATGACTTCATATGGTTATTTTACCCGATCTGCACTTGTGTGAATGTGTTTCCACAGTGTATGATCAGTTATGATGATTTTTACCCGCTCTGCACTATTGTGAATGTGTTTCCATAGTGTATGACCAAATTATAACTCTGCGCGTATGACCAGAATTTCAGAATTACAGAATTTAATAGCTTTGCCATGTATATCGGTACTTATCGATACATGAGTAAAGTTATTTATGGTACCTTTTTGGTGTGATATTTCAGTATTTCTACATCTTATTTGATTTTCAGTTATAGAATTCAGATTATTCAGTTTTCAGTTTAAAGATATCAGCCTATAATATTGAACTACAGAATTATTTCAGAGATTTCGTAGTTATCCGATTAATTATATTTATTATACTTTATAGTAATTGTTTAGAATGAAGAACAAATGATTTTATGATTTAATCATGTTTAAATTTTTTTGAGTACTATCAGATTTTAGAATTTCTAAAAGTTTCATAAGATCAAGAATTTTCAGAAAATATGCTTAAATGGAATAAAAACATTTTTATTTATATTATATCCACTCATTGAGTTACAAAACTCATATATTTTGTTAATTTTTCTCTCTTATCAGATAGTAGCTGAGTTGAGCAGCATTGGAGTCTAGCGATCCACCATGTAGAGCCACATTTTGTTATACTTGTATGACTCCTTTTGTCAATTTGCATTGAACATATTTCTTTTGAGGTACATGGTTTTGTTGTCAAAAAGTTAAAGTTGTAATTCATGTATCCATATCATGGGCTCATTGCATATTGAGTATTTTGTGACTTTTGATGTAAAATATTTGTCGTTGTCGACTTTCTTGTGTTATTTTTGAATAGTTTGCATTTTGAGGGGCTGGTGTACCCTATTTTAATTTTATATGTTCTTGTTTGAGGATTTTGACTATTGTTCAGGTGGTTTTTTTCCATATTAAAAGGGAAACTCTGTCAAAATTTTTATAAAAATGCGTCACAGTTAGAACAGGTCATAGTCGCCTTGGTGGTGGGTCCGGTACTTAGCTGGTATCTACCATCGACGTACGACACGTGTCAGGTCTATTAGGGTGACTTGGGACGGGTCATAACAGTTGGTTTCAGAGCATGGTTCATAGAGTCAGTTTGCATTGTCTATTTTGATTTCTTTTTTAACATATCATGCATATTTTGTAGTGGGAGTTCATGGGTAGGACCCATAAGCTCCCAGATATGTCGCCTCGACCACAAGCTGCTTCTGACAAAGAGGATATTGGAGAAGGGAGTAGGGGTGAATAATCAGTCCATCAGTCTCTTGAGCAGCCACGACGGGAAGAGGTAGTTCATGCTGATATTATAGCAGATAAGATGGCCACAGCTGTTTCTTCTGCTCTATGTAGTTCCGATAAAGATCATAGTATCGAGCGAGCAACCAAATTAGGAGCTAAGCTATTCATTGGCACGGCTGACCCAGCAGAAGCTGAATCTTAGCTGGTAAGGGTTGGGAGAGTATTTGATGTTATGGGTTGTCCAGGAAGCGAAAAGTGCGTCTTGCTACTTTTCTGTTAGAAGGAGGTGCGTACGATTGGCGAAAATTTATACAGAGTAAGTATGTTGATCCTTCTTTGATCACTTGGAGTGATTTTAGAACTAATTTTAATGAGTATTACTGCCCCCGTTCCTACAAAACTGATAAACAGAATGAATTTTTGAGGTTGGTGCAAACTTCTTCAGTGGCGAAGTATCAGAAAAAGTTTACAGAATTGTCAAAGTATGTCGCAGCCCTTGTAGCTGATGAAGCTGATAAGTGTAGGAGGTTTGAGTATGGTTTGAGACAAGAAATTAGATCAGTAGTAATAGCATCGGGGTATAAAAAAGGAAGCCGCGCTAAGAGTTGAAAAGAGTGTTTCAGAACGACAAAGCGGTCCACAACAAGTGAGGCTTGGAGTTGGTGGTAGTAATCAGACATGGTCAGAAGTCTCTGTGAATAGACCACCGAAGAGGGATCGCAGAAGAAATGGATTAGGTGTTTCCACCATTGGTAGCTTTAAGTCTAAACACGGTGGAAGTTAGGGATCTAGATTTAGCCAAATATCAGTGCAGCAGCCAGGGAGTAATCATACTCATACTCAGGCGTCGGTCCAGAAATCATTTACTTCGGGACAGGGTGATAGCTTTAGTGTTGCCAGATTTCCCCAATGCCAGTCGTGTGGGAAATTTCATCCTGGTGAGTGTCTTAAGGGCATTGGTGTTTGTTATCATTGTGGTTAGTCCGAGCACATGAGGAGAGAGTGTCCAGTTTGCTTTCAGCATGGTGGTACATCACAGGGAACACAACCTGGGGTTGGTATTTCTAGACAGACTCAGAACCAGGACATGTTGGCAGGTAAAGCGGTTACTACTAGTGCTATTCAGTCTGAGGTTACAGGCGGCAGTGGTAATAGACAGAAAGGTCAGGCAGGATGTCCCAGGACTCAGGGAAGAGTTTTTGCTATGACTCAGCATGATGCCGATGAGTCACCAAACGTGGTTATGGGTACGTTATTTATTTTTGGTAGAAAAGCTCGTTCTTTTATTGATTCAGGTGCCACGCATTCATTTATATCATATGCCTTTACTACTTATGCGGACCATATGTCAGAACCGTTAGACAGTGTTTTGGTGGTAGGAACTCCTGTAGGAAATTCATTGTTAGCTAATAGTGTGTACAAAGATTGCTCGATTAGAGTTAATGATCGAGAGTTGAAAGCTAATTCGATTCCCCTTGATATTCATGATTTTGATGTTATACTGGGCATGAATTTCTTAACTGCAAATCATGCTTCAGTTGATTATTTCCGCAATGAAATGGTGTTCACAAGGCCAGGAGAGCCTGAAATTGTTCTTAGTGGTGAACGGGGAATATTACCTTCCTGTATTATATCTGCACTTGATGCTGGGAGATTGCTCAGAAAAGGTTGTCAAGCTTATTTGGCTCATGTGATTGACACCAACATTACTAAGTTGAAACTTGAAGATATACCATTGGTAAGAGATTTCCCTGATATTTTTCCTGAAGATCTTCCAGGACTACCTCCAAACAGGGAAATTGAGTTTATAATTGATTCAGTACCAGGGACTACCCTTATTTTACAAACACCTTACAGAATGGCCCCAGTCAAGCTAAAGGAATTGAAAGTCCAATTACAAGATTTGGTTGATAATGGTTTCATTAGACCCAGTACATCTCCTTGGGGAGCGCCAGTATTGTTTATGAGAAAGAAGGATGGCACGATGAGATTGTGTATTGATTACAGACAGTTGAATAAAGTGATTATTCGCAATATACCCTTTGCCTCGTATAGATGATTTGTTTGACCAACTTCGGGGTGCCACGGTATTTTTTAAGGTTGATTTGTGTTTAGGATACCATCAACTCAAGATCAGAGATGTTGATGTATAGAAAACTATTTTTAGGTCGCAATATGGCTATTATGAGTTTCTGGTGATGCCATTTGGGTTGACTAATGCTCCAACAACATTTATGGATCTAGTGAATACGGTACTATACCCATATTTAGACAAATTTGTAATTGTTTTTATTGATGACATATTGGTTTATTCTCACAGTAGTGATGAGTATTCTGAGCACTTGAGGATTATTTTACAAATTCTACGAGATAAACAGTTGTATGCTAAGTTCAGCAAATGTGAATTTTGGCTGGATAAAGTTGTATTTCTGGGTCATGTTATCTCAGCAGAAGGCATTTATGTAGATCCTGTAAAAATTGAGGCTGTGATGAAATGGGAACGCCCTACTAATGTTACAAAAGGACAGAGTTTCCTTAGGTTAGCAAGTTATTATCGTCGGTTTGTAGAGGATTTTTCTAAAATTGCTCTTCCTCTGACTAGTTTGACTCGTAAGAACTCCAAATTTGTGTGGACTGAGAAGTGTGATGCGAGTTTCCAAGAGTTGAAGAAGAGATAAGTTTATGTTCCTATACTTACTCTTCCATCTCCTAGCGAAGAGTTTGTGATTTATAGTGATGCTTCACGCCGAGGACTAGGTTGTGTTTTAATGCAGAATGGAAATGTTATAGCTTATGCTTTAAGACAATTGAAGAAGCACGAGTCAAACTATCCAACACGTGATTTAGAGTTAGCTACAGTGGTGTTAGCATTGAAAATTTGGAGGCATTATTTGTATGGTGAGAAATGTCAAATATTTACTGATCATAAACGTTTGAAGTATATCTTTGATCAGAAAGAATTGAACTTGAGACAAAGAAGATGGTTGGAGTTAATAAAAAACTATGATTGCAAGATTGACTACCATCTAGGGAAAGCTAATGTGGTTGCAGATGCTCTTAGCAGAAAGACTAGTTCTTCCTCTCAATCCAGTGCAGTATAGACAGCTTTGTTGTGTGAGTTCAGGAAATTGTATGCTCAATTGTCAGCTACTACTTCAGGAGCAATATTAACTCATTTTCAAGTGAGGTCTACTCTTGTAGACAGGATTGGATTAGCCCAATCTCAAGACCCGACACTAAGAAGATTGAAAGTCGAAGTTAGTACGGGGTTAAGAGCAGATTATGCAATTAGAAATGATGGTTTGTTGGTTATGGGAAACAGGTTGTGTGTTCCTGATTAGGGCTGTCCGTGGGTCGGTTCGGTTCGGTTCTGAAGATACCCGAACCGACCCAAAACTTTCGGGTATTTAATAAATGGACCCGTCGGGTCCAAATATAATTATGGAACCGTTCGGGTTCGGTTCCGTTCGGTTCGGTTCGGGTCGGTTCGGTTCCGTTCGGTTCCGTAATTAAAATTTTTAATATTTTCAGCAACACTACACAAATACAACTAATGACATTTCATTCGTAACTTTTACAAATTAACGTAGCCCAATTCAAAAACATATAAATAACTAGCCGTCCAATAAGATTAATTCAATGCATACAAATACCAAAAAGTAGATATTAATATTACAGCAAAACTACATAAAATATATTCATTTGCTTCAAATTAAAATGGGCTAATGGATTTTAAAAATGATTCAGGCTTTAAAATTAAAATTATGAAATAATCTAATTTATTTAATTAATTTGTTAATTTGTATAAAAAAAATAAAATAATTTAATTAATTTAATATAAAAAATAAAAAAATTATTTAGTTTCGGTTCTTATTCGGTTCTTCGGTTCTTGGTCTAGACCCGAGACCCGACCCAAACCCATCGGTTCTCGATTCGGGTACCCGTTCGGGTATTTAATTTGTGAAGAACCGCTCGGTTCGGTTCGGGTTCGGTTCGGTCCTGTTCGGTCCGGGACTTTTGGACACCCCTATTCCTGATATTGTAGAATTGAAGAAAGAGATCTTAGAAGAGGCACACAGTTCTGCTTATGCTATACACCTAGGCAGTACTAAATTGTATCATACTTTGAAAGAGCATTATTGGTGGAATGGCATGAAGAGAGAGATCGGAATTTGTATCAAAATGTTTGGTCTGTAAGCAGGTGAAATCAGATCGTCAGAAAACAGCTTGACCTTTACAGCCTTTGCCTATTCCAGAATGGAAGTGGGAACACATTACCATGGACTTCTTGTTTGGTCTTCCCCGTACTCATAATGGTCATGATGGTGTTTGGGTGATCGTAGATCGTTTGACCAAGACTACCAGATTTTTACCAATCAAAATTACTTATTCTTTGAATAAGTTGGCAAAATTGTATGTGGATGAAATAGTTAGCTTATATGGTGCTCCAGTGTCTATTGTATCTGATAGAGATTCTCGATTTACATCCAAAATTTGGCCTAGTTTACAAGGAGCTATGGGTATTAAACTACATTTCAGTACGGTTTTTCATCCTCAGACAGATGGCCAGTCAGAGAGGACCATACAAACTCTTGAGGATATGTTGAGGGCTTGTGTTTTGGAGTTCAAATGTAGTTGGGATACTCATTTGTCTTTGATGGAGTTTGCTTACAATAACAGCTACCACTCCAGTATAAAAATGGCTTATTTTGAAGCTTTATATGGTAGAAAGTGCAGAACACCAGTATGTTGGGAAGAACTTGGTGAAAGAAAGTTAGTAGGCCCTGAATTAGTTCAAATGACGTCAGAAAATGTGAAATTGATTAGAGGAAATTTGAGAATAGCACAAGACAGACAGAAAAGTCATGCAGATAGGTGCAGGAAAGATCTTGAATTTGCAGTTGGAGATAGAGTATTTTTGAAATTGTCACCATGGAAAGGGGTGTTGAGATTTGACAAACGAGGAAAGTTAAGTCCATGATATATTGGACCGTATCCGATTACTGAGCGGATTGGCCCAGTTGCATATCGATTAGATTTTCCAGACGATTTATCCAGAATCCATGATGTTTTTCATGTTTCTATGTTTCGCAAGTACATCGCAGATGCTTCTCATGTGCTAGAGTCTCAACCACTTCAATTAAAGGAGAATTTGACATATATAGAAGAGTCAGTGAGAATTCTGGATAGAAATGTGCAAATCCAGCGAAATCCAACAATTTCACTCGTCAAAGTACTTTGGAGGAATCAGACGGTAGAAGAGGCTACATGGGAAAACGGGAACCAGATGCGTGCTCAGTATCATCATCTATTTACTGATTAGCCGATGTCCATCGAATTTCGAGGATGAAATTCTTATAAGGAGGTAAGATTGTTACATCTCATATTTTTTAGTCAAAAGTCAATAGTTGAATTGTCAAAGTTAAGGTCAAATAAGGAATTTATTGGAATAAATTATTTCCTTGGGGTTTACTTTGCAATGGGTAAAATATGAGGCTTAAGATGGATGTGATTTATAGTTAGAGATTTACTTATGCATCAAATGATAGGTGGGGGACTTCCTTTGCAATTATCACTTGATGTCCCCATTAATTAGCGAAATCTAGACCATTTTAATTGTTCTTTTCTCACATTCCGACAGAGAGGAAGAAACTGAGAAGAAAGAGACCGAAAAAGAGAAGAAGAAAATGGGAAAGAAGAAGAAAAGAAAGGGAAAAAGAGGAAGGACAAGGACGAGGAAGGAAAGGATAATGAATTAAGTTGAAGATATACCCTAGAGCCTGTTTGGTAAAACTTTTCATTTTCTACAGTAAATCAATTCTCATTTTCAACCACATATTCTTCAATAAAATAATATTTTCCATCACATCAATACTTTTTTCTTCTTTTTCAGCCACACATTTCCCATCATATCACTATTCAAAAATCAATTCTTCCCCCAAAAATCCCTACCAAACACACTCCTAGTTAGTTCAAGTTTTTGAGTGTTTGCCTTCCATTTACATCAAGGTGGTAACGAGGAGATTGGAAAAGTTTATCAGCCGTCTAGCTGATAGCTTGTTTTGAGTGAGTGGAAAAACTAATTTTTCAGAAATAAATAATTATTAAATTTATATCATATTAGAAAGTTAATTATCTCTTATAACTGGTTTAACAGCATGATTTTCAGAATCAAGTTGATTTTATACTCAATTCATTTAAAGTTAAATTCAATCCATTGAAATTATTTTCTAGCATGTTAGATTTATATTACATATTTCAGTATATTTCGAGTTATTTTAAAACCACTAGAAAGTACTCAGGTGATTTTACCATTGTCTGCACTGATGTGAATGTGTTTCCACAGTGTATGACTTCAAATGGTTATTTTACTCGATCTGCACTTGTGTGAATATGTTTCCACAATGTATGATCAGTTATAATGATTTTTATCTGCTCTGCACTATTGTGAATGTGTTTCCATTGTATATGACCAGACTATAACTCTGCGCACGTATGACCAGAATTCAGAATTTCAGAATTACAGAATTTCAAGATTTAATAGTTTTGCCATGTATATCGGTACTTATCGATACATAAGTAAAGTTATTTAGGGTACCTTTTTGGTGTGATATTTCAGTATTTCTACAGCTTATTTAATTTTCAGTTATAGAATTCAGATTATTCAGTTTTCAGTTTTAAGATTTCAGCTTATAGTATTGAATTATAGAATTATTTCAGAAATTTCGTAGTTATTAGATTAATTATATTCATTATATTTTATAGTTAATTGTTTAGAATGAAGAACAAATGATTTTATGATTTAATCATGTTTACGTTTTTATGAGTACTATCAGATTTCATAATTTCTAAAAGTTTCATAAGATCAAGAATTTTTAGAAAATATGCTTAAATGGAAGAAAAATATTCTTATTTATATTATATCAACTCACTAAGTTACAAAGCTCATGTATTTTGTTAATTTTTCTCTCTTATCAGATAGTAGTTGAGTTGAGCAGTATTAGAGCCTAGCGATCCACCGTGTGGAGCCACATTTTGTCTATATTTGTATGACTTCTTTTGTCAATTTGCATTGAACATATTTCTTTTGGGGTACATGGTTTTGTTGTCAGAAAGTTAAAGTTGTAATTCATGTATCCATATCATGGACTCATTACATATTGAGTATTTTGTGACTTTTGATGTAAAATGTTTGTAATTGTCGATTTTCTTGTGTTATTTTTGAATAGTTTGCATTTTGAGGGGCTGGTGTACCCTATTTTAATTTTATATGTTCTGGTTTGAGGATTTTGACCTTTGTTTAGGTGGTTTTGGTCCATATTAAAAGGGAAACTCTATGAAATTTTTTATAAAAATGTGTCACAGTTAGAACAGGTCATAGTCGCCTTGGTGGTGGGTCCGGCACTTAGCTGGTATCTACCATCGGTACACGACACGTGTCAGGTCTATTAGGTTGACTTGGGACGGGTCGTGACATTCTACTTGCTTAGCTCTTCTAGAATTTTCCGCATCCACATAGCTTGACAAGCACATCTTATTGCAGCAACAAATTCAAATTTATTAGTTGACGAAGTGGCAATTGATTGCTTCTTGGATGATCACAAAATGGCCCATGTATCCAGCATAACAAAATAACCCGAAGTGCTCATTCTATCATCTGAATCTCCTGAATGACTGACTGTAAACTTGAACAGATCTGACTATCTACTCTTCTTGTAGAATAACCTAAAATATTTGGTTCCCTACAAGTAACGAAAGATTCTCTTAGAAGCTAACATATGCATCTTTGTTGGATTCTCCGTGCATCAATTGGAGTGCCTACAAGTTGCAGCTGAGCTACTGTCTTGTTAAATCCGGAGCAGCTGAGCTTCTTTTAATTCTAGAGCAGTTGGAGCATAGATGAGCTCAAATATAAGCCCCCCATGGGGAATCGAGTGAGGGCGCATAGATTTAGGTTTGTTTTATTATTAAAAATTAAAGATACGGAAATTGTGAAGTTTTTCTATTGGAGTTTTGGCAGGTTTGTCCCTTTTTGGGGTTCTGGGATTCTTTTTTTGTGACTCGGGTATCCAACTTCGCCCGACTAATTTTGAGAAGTGGCAACTTTCCCCCTGATTCACCACTCGGATAAATTTGAATACAGTCACAGTTTATGGCTGGACATTTGGGAAGTGGTTTTCCTTCCTGTGGACCTCTCTTTACGACGTGCGGACAGGACCTCTGAAGGGACGACAAAGCGGACCATAACTTTGCCACCACAGGACATCTGTCTTCCAACATAAATGTTGCCTTTTAGCTACCGTGATGATTCAAACTTCCGATGCTCAACTTTTTGTTTGAAAGAATAAAGAAGTTTTGGATGAATTTTCAGTCGGAAAGGCCACTTCAATTGGAGATTACTAAGATTTTCAAGAGTATCAGTCCTAATTTTGCCTTGATCTGAGGCAGGGTTTTAGCCTTTTAAACCTTTAATTTTCAAATCTTTTTTTTTTTTTTTGTGCTAATGGCCTTTTATAAACAATTTTTAGGATTTTTTTAGTCAATGTGTGAGTGAAAACATACATCATTAAGCTGTAATTCATAATTAACGAGTGATAAATTTTTTTTTTATAACCGTGGATGTTCGAGCCAGTTTACGCGCACTTCGACTAATCTCACGGGGCCCTGAAATTTACAACCGGGTACTCACCCAAAACTTGACAAATTGAACAACCCCTCAAGATTGCTAACGTGTGATAAAATTAAAGACAGAGAAGTGTATGCTGCAGAATTAAAATTCAAATTGTATAATATTAAGGATGAAGGCTTTATATTTATAATATGGGACAAGGATTACGCTAGCAAAAAGATCATCCATAATTATTTGTTCATGATTTTTTGTAATATTTGCGTGAGAAAAAAGATGATTACGACAAAAATTATAATATTATACAATTTGAATTTTAATTATGCGGCATACCTCTTTTTCTTTAATTTTATCACACGTTAGCAACATTAAGCTCTGCCAATTGAAGAGGCACACAGTTAGCTTCTCTCAAAGAAAAAATGGATATAATCAATTGTGTGGGCTACCAAATTCCCTTCGCGAGGTATATAGCACCAAAAGCTAGCCACATTGAACTATAATTCTGGGTCTAGTCTACCATGTTCTTCAGGACTTCCACATATGAAGCACAACTGAAATCTAAATGCAAGGTTCGGATCACCAAAAGAGAGTCACACTCCACTATTTCAGTGCGAGACCACTGTTTTTTTTTATTTTTTTATTTTTTATGGAGTACTATTTAGTTAGGTCAATAAATGGAACATCAAAAATTAAAATATTTTGAATATATTTAATTGTAATTGTGTTTAGCTCTTTAAATCTAGGGAGTCAAAACTCCCTTTTGATTTAAAATGTTAATTCGAAGAGTTTCTAAATTTTTAAAAATTGAATATTTAAAATAGAAAATATTTTACCTTCAAATAGCTTCTCGAAAATGCTCTTATGTTCAAGTCTTTCAACTTTTATCAAAAGCAGAGATTGTAGAATCCCAATGCCAATGAATTGAATTTTTTCAATTTCCTCTCAATAATAATGTTTATCATTTCTCCCATGGACTTTGTACTAGATTATTGAATTTTATATGCAATATGAACAAAAATTTCAACTTTAACACACAGTACTCACTTTTAACCATGTTTCATGAAAGTCACTAACTTTTATAAAAACATCAGACAACCCCTCAATTGCAAAACATGAAATCATGAATATTATGAAAAATGCTGCAAAATAGAAATTATTCACTTGTAGCAGCCCTTGACATGATCCTATGATTTTCGAGAAAACTAATGAAATTATCCATGTAACCATCGTGTAAATTTTTATCTCCAAATATCGGACTCATTTCTTTGGCTCTGTCTCGAAATTTCTTTCCCTCATTTTCCATAGTTACCAACTTTACTGAGTTGGACACCGAGTTCCTAGTATATGATCCATCCTCGTCGTTTTTCGGGATTTCTATCCCAACCTGTTTGTCGGCAATGATTCTAGCATTCAAGCCTTGATCTACCAGAAAAGGCAAGGCAATTAGGGGGAGACCAAAAATGAGTCCCTCTATAAAAGAACTCCAACCACAGTGAGTCAAGAATGCACCCACCGACTCATGGCTTAGTATCTTCAACTGAGGTGCCCAACTTTTCCACACCATGCCTCGCCCTTTAACTCTCTCCTCGAACCCGTCTGGTAAAACCACCGAGTAGGACTCGCCCGAGCCGGATGGCTTCCTCAGTACCCAAAAGAAGGATACCCCAGATAACTCCAATCCAAGAGCTAACTCATTGAGTTGATCTTGACTCGGTGTCACCTCACTCCCTAGTGCAACGTAAACAACTGAGTCTTTATTTTGGTTATCAAGCCAAATTTTGATTGAAACCCATGATTGACTGTCATCTTCTTCTACTTGGGGTGGCATTAAACCTACCGGAATCACTGGCTTGTGGTAAAGCTCTTCAAGTAATTTCAACCAATCCGGTTCAAACTCATTGCAGTGTCTTATGAAAATAGCTTCGGACCCCTCAACTACTTTACCAGTTCGATAAAAATCTGAAAATCCTGATTCATTCTGCCGAGTTGCTGCGAAAATCCAGTTTGCTTCGTACCGTCTATAAGCCGCTTTTGACTCAAATTGGACCCACTTTGGTGGGATCATAAAATCTTCTGCTCTTTTCCTCCCATCAGAACCGTTAATCATGGAATCTGTTGACCCCAAAAAAATGTTGCCAACAGATGCCGGGCCCACTCGTGCACACGTAAGCTTTATCCAACACGCTAATGCCGATCGACGGTCATGAGGACTCCAGAGGACGAGCGTGGGAGTAGCAAAAAGGCACGAGACGTCTCCGTTCAGGTCACCGGCATGAAATACATGCGATTGTATAAGAAACCAATCGATAGATAACAGGATTGTGTTGTAATAAAAATGTTGTAAAGATAATGTTGAAAACGAGAGAAATGTGGCTCCAAAAGATTCAGTTTATTCTCCAATCTTTCCTTAGTCCCTCTCTTGTTGCATGGTTGGGGTATTTATAGTGTTACAACTCAAATTGTGACCTTTGGATCAACTTACATGTGGCCTCATCTCCTTGACCAAGGCCTCAAATCCTAGCAATCAAGTTGACTCTCCTAGCTGTACTAATATTAAATGCTCTGACATTGACGAGACAAGACACAAGCAAACTTTACACAAAGGTCACATCAATCATTTGTTAGAGATTTTCATCATAGCAAATCCTCGCAAGTGGGCCTTTGATGGACCTCGGACGTTAGAAGGAGGGGCCTCGGAGTAATAGCGAGGGCCTCGGACTAATAGCCGGGGCCTCGGAACCCACAACTGAAGCTAGAGAATTTTAACCTGATCGAATTAAGCTGGTCCCATCGTCGTGATGTGACGCCACGTGTCCGTTCTGTCCTTTAACCCGTAACAATAGTTCCCCAAGTCCATGTGTGGTCATTTATGCCAGGCGTGGACTTTCAAAGTCTGAATTTTCTATGCTTTACGCCATTTCTAAGAAAGTCGCCTGTAAAACTGAAGTTCCTTTGGAGCTACGTCAAGATGAGGTGAGTTCGTATTCGAACTGGCTGAAGCTGATTTCCTTTCGATGAGGCGAGTTCATATTCGAACTGGCCGAGGCTGATTTCCTTTCGATGAGGCGAGTTCATATTCGAACTGGCCGAGGCTGAT
This sequence comes from Fraxinus americana, assembly GCA_035079005.1. NCBI lineage: Eukaryota > Viridiplantae > Streptophyta > Magnoliopsida > Lamiales > Oleaceae > Fraxinus > Fraxinus americana. Next base: position 9,149,943 of record CM068716.1, on the reverse strand, counting down.
TTCCTTTTGGATGAGGCGAGTTCATATTCGAACTGGCCGAGGCTGATTTCCTTTCGATGAGGCGAGTTCATATTCGAACTGGCCGAAGCTGATTTCCTTTCGATGAGGCGAGTTGACGTTCATAGAAATTGATGCCTGTGATGTGACGGTTTCTTATGTTTCCAAGGCCAATGAACTGCATCGAGACGAATTTCAATAGCCGTACAGCTGTTTTTATTTAATGCACAATGATGGCTAATTATTGGGATGTGTAGTTTCGAGGACAAGTTCACGCGCGAGCCAGTGTTGGTTCATCCACGCACAAATCTGAGGCGTTGATGTAGAAAAAACGTTTGATTTCGAGGGTCAGGATTTGCGCATTTTTGTACGCCTCAGATTAACTGAGATCTGATCCAACGGCTGGGGCTGAACCCTTCGCTAGTATAAAAGCCAGAATTTTGTCATTTTCATACTTTACTTTCACGAAACACTCTGAAATTTCTGAAACTGTCCTGCTGTCAATCATTTTCCGACGAACTTCCGACGAACTTCCGGCGAACTTTCTGAGTCTTTCCTTCACTTTAGGTACATTCCCCTTACGTAGTTGTCTTCCTATTTTCCTTAGACACTTTTCTTGCACTATTCATATTCCTCCAACAACAATGTCTTCCGAGGCGTCTCTAGCCATGACAGTAGTTAGGAGTGGGGAGGAGTCAGTGTCTGGGGCCTCTGGTGAGTGGTATAGTATGACCGAAGAGCCTATAGATTATGAGGCGGGATGGGGGGCAGCCAAAATCCAATCCAATGTCACTTCTGCCAAACTAGATGAACTTAGGCAGACCTATAACATCCCCCATTACGGCAAACTCCTAGTTCCTGATGCTCACGAAAGAGCCTGCTTTCCGAGGCCCAACTGTGTGGCCTTCAGTGAACACCTGTTTAAGGCAGGTGTGCGTCTGCCTTTGCACCCCTTCTTTAGGGCAGTGCTGAGGACATTCATGCTATCCCCCACCCAAATCCTTCCTAACGGGTGGAGCCAAGTCGTGGGGACCTACTTCCTGTGGAAGGAAGTGTCTCTGGGCGAGGACCTCCCACTTCACGTCTTCGAGTCCCTCTTCCATGCTAGGGTCGTAGGAAAAGATGACTCAAAGGGGTGGTATTACATCACTCCCTGGGGTTCCCACGCCCCCTTTGTGGTTGGGCTCCCTTCATCCATTAAGGGGTGGAAGGAGTCGTGGTTCTGGGTGACGGGTAGGTGGCAGATGGTGGAGGGAGATGCTGTCCCAGCTGTTACCGCGCCGACCCAGTACTACGAGGCTTGTGAGTGTCATCTTAAGTTCTTATAGCTTCACCATGCCTGCTTCTGATACTGATAACTGCCCGTTTTTTGCAGATTGTAGCACAAGGTACGAGCTTTCTGAGGCTGAGTGGGCTGTTGTAAAGGATATCTACCAATTGTCTCCGAGGCTCCGAGGCTTTTCTCACTTAATCGAAAGGAGCAGATACTTCATCGATTTCGGACTGATGGCCCCCAAGGGTAAGAGGCGCCTTTACTTTTAACTAACTCCTCCCTTTAATGATCTGAACTGACATCTCTGTAATCGCAGATAAATTCACTAAGAAGAATTATGCCTTGCCTGATATGGCCAGTATAATGAAGGCCACCTCCACTGCCGGGGCGAAAGCACTAAAACCTGGGTCCACTGGGGCAAAACAGGTAAAGTCCAAGCTGGACCGCCTCAGCAAGAGCAAAAACGAGAAAGAGGCTGAGGAGGAGGTACAAGAGGAGGCCTCAAAAGGTGGCAAGCCAGTATTGCCGAAGGGCAATGGGGTGGCTGATGAGCCACAAAAGAAGAGAAAACTTGGCCCAGGTGGGGGGTCGTCAAGTTTCGGGACCACTGTGTCCTTTTCCGAAAAGGGGGGTGCGAAGCAGCCGAAGCTCCTCCAATCTTCGATTGATGCTGCCATGGTGGCCCAATCTAGGAAGATCGTCATGGACGACGTGGCGAGAGCAGAGGGGGCCGCCAAGAAGAAGGTGGTGGAGAGGACCCCAGGAAAATCAGGGAACTTCTTGGGGGGCAGGGAGGACAAAATAGCCCCTGCCGTGATAGAGATGCTGCCTCCGGAGGTGAGGGAAGCCAACTTCCATCACACTGAAGAGTATCGACGCTTCGGCCTGTATTGGAGCAGAGTGGCCTATCAGGAGGTCTTTGAGAGGTTGGGAGAGGCACATCCAGAGCTCGATGTTTCTGAACTGAGAGCTGAGTTCTTGGAGGAGGAGGTTCCGCAGACACCAGCTGAAGAAGGTGAAGTGGTGGAACTTGACCCTGAGGATGTGCCTACGGAAGAGCCCCAACCTATGGAGGCGCCTCAACCAACTGATGCTCCAGCTCCCCCACCCCCTGCTCCTTGATACATTTTTGTAATTTTAACTTATTACTTTATAATTCCTTCAGCATATTAATATAACACAGATTTTGCTTCATCTTTGTGCTGCCATTTATCTTTTCTACAATGAACTTAACTTAATGCAACAGTATCAAGGCCTTGCCATACTTAAATAATTAACTAGAATGGGATAACTGAGCACACTATTCAGCAAAGCAACCAAGCAAACTTAACAAATCTGAGGTAACTTAACGGAAGCTCCTTTATAAAACTTTTGACAACTGCTTTCCCAGGGTATCATTCTGAAACTATCTTAACTCAATTCTTGATCCCGTGTTCCCAAATGATGAAATTGTCTTTACCCTCTTGCTTGGTGGATGATTCATCCAGGTAGAGGCTTCTCCCTTTGGCGTTCAGCTTCACCAAAGGGAGGCTTGTGATGTACGCTTAAGAGTTCGAACGAGGTGGCCTTCTTTAAGGTTCCATCCTCTCCTCCGAAGCGCCCACGCTTCCCAACTTGGTGGATGGTTCATCCAAGCAGAGGCTTCTCCCTTTAGCGTTCAGCTTTACCAAAGGGAGGCTTGTGATGTACGCTTAAGAGTTCGAACGAGGTGGCCCTCTTTAAGGTTCCATCCTCTCCTCCGAAGCGCCCACGCCTCCCAGCTTGGTGGATGGTTCATCCAAGCAGAGGCTTCTCCCTTTAGCGTTCAGCTTCACCAAAGGGAGGCTTGTGATGTGCGCTTTGGAGTTCGAACGAGGTGGCCCTCTTTAAGGTTCTATCCTCTCCTCCGAAGCGCCCACGCTTCCCAGCTTGGTGGATGGTTCATCCAAGCAGAGGCTCCTCCCTTTAGCGTTCAGCTTCACCAAAGGGAGGCTTGTGATGTGCGCTTTGGAGTTCGAACGAGGTGGCCTTCTTTTAAGGTTCCATCCTCTCCTCCGAAGCGCCCACGCTTCCCAGCTTGGTGGATGGTTCATCCAAGCAGAGGCTTCTCCCTTTAGCGTTCAGCTTCACCAAAGGGAGGCTTGTGATGTGCGCTTTGGAGTTCGAACGAGGTGGCCTTCTTTTAAGGTTCCATCCTCTCCTCCGAAGCGCCCACGCTTCCCAGCTTGGTGGATGGTTCATCCAAGCAGAGGCTTCTCCCTTTAGCGTTCAGCTTCACCAAAGGGAGGCTTGTGATGTACGCTTAAGAGTTCGAACGAGGTGGCCCTCTTTAAGGTTCCATCCTCTCCTCCGAAGCGCCCACGCTTCCCAGCTTGGTGGATGGTTCATCCAAGCAGAGGCTTCTCCCTTTAGCGTTCAGCTTCACCAAAGGGAGGCTTGTGATGTGCGCTTTGGAGTTCGAACGAGGTGGCCTTCTTTTAAGGTTCCATCCTCTCCTCCGAGGCGCCCACGCTTATGATAGTTGACGAAGACTGGAGAAAACTTATTTATTTATAAAGGCTGGAGAACAACATCCAGCTACTGATTACATTCATTGATAATACATTCTCAGATGCTCAACATTCCACGGGTGAGGTTGAATTACGCCATCCATGTCTTTTATCCAAAGAGGTGCCGGGCCGAATTTCCTTTTCAATTTGGTAGGGTCCTTCCCAGTTGGGTCCAAGGGTGCCCACCCCGGCTCCTTTGAGGATAGGAAAACCCTGCGAAGGACTAAGTCGTTTATGCGGAAGGACCTCCTTTTCATCCTTGAGTTGTAGTATCGACTCATCTTCCTCTGGTAGGTTGCAAGCCTCAGCTGGGAATCCTCCCTCTTTTCCTCAAGGAAATCAAGTTCACACCTTCGAAGTTCCTCATTGGATACCTCATTGAAGCTTAATCTCCTGGGTGAGGGTAATCCTACCTCCACTGGGCTCATCGCTTCAGCGCCATAAGTCATGGAGAAAGGGGTTTCCCCTGTAGGTGTTCTGCTCGTCGTTCGTATCGCCCATAGCACCTGGGGTAATTCATCTACCCAAGCTCCCTTAGCTGTATCAAGCTTCTTTTTCAGGGTGTGCTTGATGGTCTTGTTGACAGCCTCCACTTGGCCATTGGCCTGGGGGTGATGAGGCGTAGAGAAGTGCTTTCTGATTCCGAGTTCTTCACAGAGGTCCCGGACCTTCCGGTTGTCAAATTGTTTGCCATTATCAGAGACAATGGAGTGAGGGATGCCGAAGCGACAAATGATATTCTTCCATAGAAATTTGGAAGTGTTGGCCTCAGTGATCTTTGCCAGAGGCTCAGCTTCTACCCATTTCGTGAAATAATCGATAGCTACTATGGCGAAACTGGCGCCTCCTCTGCCCTTAAGTAATGGGCCAATGAGGTCCACTCTCCACTTGCTAAAGGGCCATGGGCTGGTTACTGTAGTAAGCTCCTGAGAGGGTCGTCTCTGCACGTTGGCAAAACGTTGGCACTTATCACATTTGCGAACGAACTGGAGAGCATCTTTTTTCATTGTGGGCCAGTAATATCCCTGCCTCAGTGCTTTGTTGGCCAAAGCCAATCCTCCGGAGTGATTGCCACAAATGTCCTCATGGATCTCCCTAAGTACATAATTAGCTTCTTCTTCTCCTACGCATCGAAGGAGAGGTGCAGAGAATCCGCGTTTATATAAGACATCGTCCACTAACAGGAAATGGGCAGACCTTCTACGTATTTTGTACGCATCTTCCTTATTATCAGGCAATGAATGATCCTTGAGGTAAGATATGAGAGGTTGCATCCAAGTTGGGGTACCTTCTACCCACATTACCACTTCTGCGGAGGTGGATGGCCTGAGGAGATGTTCAATCGGGACCACTGCCAGTAATTCAGAGTCTTTGCTGCTAGCAAGCTTAGATAAGGCATCAGCGTGCGCGTTTTCAAGGCGTGGTATCTGACTCAGTTCGAATTTCTCAAAGGAAGGGAGTAGGCTCCTTACCAATTTGAGATATGAGGCCATGGCTTTATCCCTTGCCACGAAGTTGCCGTTCACTTGTCCCACTATAAGCTGGGAATCGCTGCTGATGTGAAGCCTCTTTACTTGCATTTCCTTGGCTAGCCTGAGGCCAGCGAGGAGGGCCTCATATTCTGCAACGTTGTTGGTGGCCTTGAAGCCAAACCTTACTGCACTATTCAACATATGACCTTCAGGACTCACAAGAACTACGCCAGCGCCTGAGCCTGTCTCCCCTGCCGAACCGTCTATGAACAAATTCCATGTTGGGGGCTCGGAAAGCTCCGCCTCCTGGCCGACTTCAGGAGCGTTGGTAAATTCTGCCACAAAATCTGCTAAAGCTTGTCCTTTGACAGCAGTTCTGGCTTTGAAGAGGATTTCAAATTCGCTCAACTCCACTGCCCACTTCAGTAGTCTACCCGAGGCGTCTGGCTTTTGTAAAACTTGTCTGAGTGGAAAGTTTGTTAGTACATGAATGGTGTGAGCCTGAAAATAAGGCCTCAATTTACGAGAAGCGATGATCAATGCCAAGGCCAATTTTTCCATGTCTGGGTATCGCGTCTCAGGGGGTATCAAGGCCTTGCTGATATAATAAACAGGCAGTTGAGTTAATTCTCCTCTCTCACCAGTACTGCACTTATAGCCTCGAGGGAAACTGCTAAGTAAAGTTGTAGCACCTCGCCAAATTTGGGTTTTGATAGGAGGGGGGCCTGCCCTAGGTGCCTTTTGAGCCCCTGGAAAGCCTCTTCACACTCCTCAGTCCACTGAAACCTCTGTCCTCCCTTGAGTATTCTAAAGAATGGGAGGCACTTATCAGTGGATTTCGATATAAAGCGGCTCAAAGCAGCCACACGACCCGTCAAACTTTGCACTTCTTTTGGTTTCTGGGGGGATTTCATCTCAATTAACGCTTGGATCTTTTCTGGATTTGCTTCGATGCCACGTTGATTGACCATGTACCCCAAGAACTTGCCTGACGCTACCCCAAATGCACATTTTAGGGGATTCAATTTCATTCGGTACTTTCGCAGAACTTCAAAGGCTTCATGGAGGTGGGATATGTGATCATCCACTTTCAGACTCTTAACAAGCATATCATCTACATAGACCTCCATAGTTTTCCCAAGCAAATTAGCAAACATCTTGTTTACTAACCTCTGGTAAGTTGCTCCAGCATTCTTTAATCCAAAAGGCATCATTCTGTAGCAATAAAGGCCTCGGTCCGTTATGAACGAGGTGTGCTCCTCATCCCCTGAGTACATGGGAATTTGATTGTAACCGGAGTAGGCATCCATGAAACTCAGGGACTCGTGTCCAGCAGTGGAGTCCACCAACTGATCAGTGCAGGAAGTGGGAAGCTGTCTTTTGGACATGCCTTATTGAGATCAGAAAAATCAATGCATACCCTCCACTTCCCATTGTGCTTTTTCACCAGTACCGGATTGGATATCCATTTTGGGTAGAGGGCCTCCCTTATAAAGCCGTTGTTAATAAGCTTCTGCACTTCCTCTTTCAAGGCCTCATACCTCTCTGGGTTAAGGGCTCGCCTCTTCTGTCTGTGCGGGGCAACTTTAGGATCAATTTGTAGGTGGTGGCAACTGACTCCAGGGTCAATGCCTACCATGTCCTCATGCCTCCAAGCAAAGACATCGTGGTTTTTGCACAAAAATTCCTTAAGCTCCCCTTTGAATCCTGGGGCTAAACTTCTTCCAACCTGCAGCAGTTTGGTTGGATCCTTTGAATCGATAGGGAAGCTTTCTAACTCTTCCATGGGGGCTGCCTGGGAATCAGCCTCGGTTAGTCGTGGATCGAGTTCATCAAGTGCTGGTAATTCGAGGCTACTGGTGCCGCCACCATGTGCATATCCCTAGGCTCACCTTCCTCGCGAGTTAAGGTAGCATTCCCTTGCCCCTCTTTGGTCTCCTTTGACCGTTGCCACCCCCCTATCAGTTTGGAATTTCATGCATAGGTGATGAATGGAGGTGATAGCTCCCAAATCCTTCAATGCGGGCCTCCCCAATACCCCATGATAGGCTGACCTGCTGTCCACTATCAAAAATTCCATAAAACACGTGGTTGCTAGGGGTGGAGCTCCCATTTCTACAGCTAGGGTAATTTTGCCCCTTGGGATGATACTGTCCCCCGTGAAACCATACAAGGGAGTGTTGGTGGGGGTTAACTCGTGGTCCAGGATCATTTTGTCAAAAGTAGATCCGAATAGGATGTTTACAGAACTGCCATTGTCTACTAACATTCGCCTCAGTCCGTTCCTGGCTACCGCAGCTCTTACTACCAAAGCATCACAGTGAGGGTAATGAATACCTTCGGAATCTTCATGTGTAAACACGATTGGAGGCGACTGGCTCCTTCGCGAACTGCTGCCCACGATGTAGCTAGTCAATGGAGGAGCCCCTGCCTCTCGCACATAGTTCCTTTGAGAGTTTCTGGTGCTTCCACCAACATAAGGACCCCCAAATATAGTGTCAATCTCGTGAACAGGAACATCTTCAGGTCTACCTCGATGATCCCTTCGTTGCTGTTCATTTGGGTTTCTATTCCTCTCTCTTTCTCTTCCACGAGGAGATGCTTCCCTGTGATGGGAAGGGGCCTCGCCTCGCCTGGATCGTGAATCTTGCCTCGGCGGGGGCCTACTCCTGGGTCTTGAGTTGTTCCGATTGTTACTTCTGGAATCCGAATTTCTGGGATGCAGTGCTATGTCTCTACAGTCAGCGGTGGCGTGGCTGTAGGAATGGTGATAAGTGCAATATCCTTGGGAGTTGCCTCTGCCTTGATTCGAATTCCTTCCCCGGCCTCGTCCTCTATGGGGGCCTGTTGCGTTCGTGGGTTTTCAGGGATACCCGTAATCGGTACGTCCTCGTAGGCTAAAGTTGGCACAGCATTCAATGTGGCCGCGGCAAGTGCCTGCCCTGAGCCTTGGGCAGCTTCCACATTGGGTTGACCCCACTGCTGATCCATCAGGTGGGAGGTTGGACCTCTACCACGTTGCCTTTGTTGGGGTTGTAGACCCCTACTTGCCCTGTTCCGATGTTCTATCAGTTCCTCGTTGATGATTTCACGTCGCATCATCTCCAACAAAGCATCATAAGTTGGGGGATCTTCATTCTGCACATCTCTCCAAAACAAGGTGTTCATGTTGAGGCCTCCCCTAAGGGCAGATAGAGCCTCTCGATCAGTGACTTGGACACAGCAAGTCATTTCGTCCGTGAAACGGGACAGAAAGCTTTTCAAAGTTTCTTCTGGCTGTTGTCTCATATCTTGGAGGCGTTGGATTGGGGCCTCGCCTTCTTTACTTACTGCGAATCTTTTCAAAAAAGTAGTTTTGAATTCTGGCCAACTTCGAATGCTCCCAGGAGGTAACCTACTATACCAAATCTCAGCAGCTCCGCTTAGAGTCAAATGGAAGGCTCTGCATTTAACAGCTGGAGTGGCGCCTCTCAGGCTCATGTGTGTTTTGTAGCTATTCAAGTGCTTCTCTGGGTCGCCTCTCCCATCATATTTGGGTATTTTGGGCATAGTATAATGATTTGGGACCTAGGCATTTCTTAACTCCCTTGAAAATGGCAGATTGTCATCGTCATCATCTAAGTCACAAGATCTCTGGGGACCATCCGAATCATAATTAGCCTCAGCTTCATATCTGGGCTGTTGCGTGGAGGGTCCTGCTTGGTTGCGAGCCTCCTCATCCCTCCTAAGGCGTTCATGACGAGGTGGCATAGCACGGGGGGCACGTTCTTGCCTTTCCTCCGGCTGCCGAACCTCAGGAGGTGGGGGCTGTGGCCTATTCCTAGAAGCGTGGGCTGCATTCCTTTGTCTTCGCCTCTGACCTATCGGGCTAAGCCTATCGAATACACTGGCAGACCTCTGGGGCCTCGGCGCTGGCTCATATTCGGGAGGGAAATTATCCTCCATGTTGAAAGGGGCCTCGGAGGGTCGGTCGGAAGCATAATTGGATGAAATATCGACTCCAACTTCCCTTTCTACTGGGCTTCCTCCCCTATACTGCCTGGAGGAATAAGTTCTTTGACTCTGAACTTCGTCAGGTTGATATGGCCCTTGTGGAACAAAGGAGGGAGGTGGGGGACCTCCCTGGCCTTGCATTTGCCTCAACAACTCTTGCATCGCCAAGTTTTGATTAGTAATGCTCCTCATATTGGCTGCCATGGTTGTCATTTCCCTAGTAAGCTGGGCCGCTAACCTCCTACCACCTCGCCTGTGATGGTGGTGGGGTCGGCGTCGGACCGCAGGGGCCTCATTGTCAGCTTCTCTAGTTCGTTTGGGGGGAGCCTCTTCTTCTGAACTCATGTCTCTTGAAACTTGAATAAACTTGAACTTCGGGGGCTTCCTCTTATTCTTCCTTGAAGAATAAATCATTTTTCAAGGGGGATGCCCAAAAATGCTTCAGAAAGCTTTTTCCACGGGGTTGCTCGTGGTTATAATGTGGTTTCCCACAGACGGCGCCAATCTGTTGACCCCAAAAAAATGTTGCCAACAGATGCCGGGCCCACTCGTGCACACGTAAGCTTTATCCAACACGCTAATGCCGATCGACGGTCATGAGGACTCCAGAGGACGAGCGTGGGAGTAGCAAAAAGGCACGAGACGTCTCCGTTCAGGTCACCGGCATGAAATACATGCGATTGTATAAGAAACCAATCGATAGATAACAGGATTGTGTTGTAATAAAAATGTTGTAAAGATGATGTTGAAAACGAGAGAAATGTGGCTCCAAAAGATTCAGTTTATTCTCCAATCTTTCCTTAGTCCCTCTCTTGTTGCATGGTTGGGGTATTTATAGTGTTACAACTCAAATTGTGACCTTTGGATCAACTTACATGTGGCCTCATCTCCTTGACCAAGGCCTCAAATCCTAGCAATCAAGTTGACTCTCCTAACTGTACTAACATTAAATGCTCTGACATTGACGAGACAAGACACAAGCAAACTTTACACAAAGGTCACATCAATCATTTGTTAGAGATTTTCATCATAGCCAAATCCTCGCAAGTGGGCCTTTGATGGACCTCGGACGTTAGAAGGAGGGGCCTCGGAGTAATAGCGAGGGCCTCGGACTAATAGCCGGGGCCTCGGAACCCACAACTGAAGCTAGAGAATTTTAACATGATCGAATTAAGCTGGTCCCACCGTCGTGATGTGACGCCACGTGTCCGTTCTGTCCTTTAACCCGTAACAGAATCTGTTGGTCCAAGGAAAGCTAAAAACCAAGCGTTTACGATGAAGAACATAGCACGAGAAATTCCAAGTCTTGCTGCAACTGGAGGCAACCAGTGTGGAGCAAAATCGTATAAAATCCAATCGGGAGCTGAGTCTTCCAAGAAACGAGTCAATTCAGTTTCCATCCCATCAAATGCTTTCTTCAAATAAGACATATCTTCACTTTTGATATCCATGGTCGCCTCTGCAGATTCTGGGAGTTGTTCAACCTTAGGGAATGGAATCTTAACTAGGGTTATGGAAGTAGCTAAATGAGAAGGAATTTTTGGGAGACGATCAATATTTCTTCGAGTAGAAACAAAAGAGATTTTGTGGCCCTTTCGAGCTATGAATTTGGAGAGCTCAAAGAACGGAATGATATGCCCAAAAGCCAGCCATGGGAACATCACTACATGTAATTTGGAATCCATTGTTGCAGTGGTTGGAATTGATAAGTGGTGAGGGAGTGAGCGATGCAACAACTGAGCGACTACCCAATTTAAAGGGGGTATCTAAATGCATTATTTTATTATTATTCCTTCAAAAATAAGAATCTTGTGGTGCTTGCAATGGTGGAAGAAGAAGTCCTCATAATGATGCGTAAGCAATTTTAGACTTTTACTAACTCATCAGGCGGTAATATAAATATCCATAATGACGTTTCTCATTATAGCATGTTTGATTTCTATCAATACATAATAAGGGGTGGAGTCGAACCAAATCAAGAGCATCCATTCTTCTTAATTTATAAATAAATTAGAATTGATTTGATTTTTGATTCTAATCCTAGAATTAAAGCTATTCACTTTAATTCGACTTTAACATCTTTGTTTATAAATTTGACCATATCGGTGAGAACTTAGATCCTATTTGATGGACAACATTTTCTACGGAACTAGTTTTGCACCGTTTGATAGGAAAAATTTTCCCCGCTAATTTTTTTCCCACCTACTACATCCACTTGCCTACTTTCCAACTTTTGGAGGAAAAGGATTTCTTGTTGTTTTGGTTGGTTTTGATTTTCCTAGTTCTTTTTTTTTTTTTTTTTTTGGGCAATTGAAACAAATTCTAGATACAATAATAAAAAAAATTTATCACTTTTATTGACAATTTCGATGCAAAATAAATCCAAACGAATGGTATTAGATATTATATATTTCTTACATTTTTTATATTTTTATTTTTTGCAATTGGAACAAATGTCAAACCCAATGATTAAAAAAAAAAACTATCATTTTAATGAACAATTTTCATGAAAAGTAAAATCAAATAGATACAAAACTTTAAACATTTTTTAGGTGAAAAGTTATACTAATCAAATACAATTAATTACAATTTCCAGTAAAAAATTTTTTATGCAATTCAATTCACAATAAAACATTTTCTTTCTACCCAAATTTCACGTTTGTAATCAAATGGACCATTAAACTCTAATTTATCTAAGCCCATGTCTGGTACACATTTTTTCGAAATACATTCTTTAAAATTCATCATCAATCACATATTCTTGAATAAAATAATATTTTTCATCACATTAATAATTTTTTCATACTTTTTAATCATATATTTTTCATTATATCACTATTTAAAATACATTCTTTACTCAATAATATCTATCAAACACACAATAAGTCTAATATTGTAAAATAGCACCTCATGACTCCTTGATCCCACCCACTTATCCTTTTAGCCCTCTTAATAACGTTGACGGGAGCTTAATATTATGCAGTGCCGAGCAATGCATGAGGACTTGGAAATTGCCAGCAAAACACGTAGCACAACAGGGACAAAAAATGATTTATACCTTTGACTCTTCCAACGTTATGGTGTTTTCTATTTGGGGAAATGATGGATGCCCCGGCTCAATGACCGGGGCATTTGACAGGGCGCCGAGGTGGCGCCCTGTTATTGGAGGGGGGGCTGACTTCGATCAGCTCCCCCTCCAATTGTGTGGTGCCACCTCGGCACCTGGATATTGGCCCGGTCATTGAGCCGGGCCATCTAGCATGGTTCTTGAGTTTTGAGGGTAAGTGACCGTATAAAAATAGAGGGTCACGTGTCATTCAATGATTCGATAGTTAAAAAAAAAAAAAATTATCCAAACAGGTACTGACACATACACCTATTTTTTCCCTCATTTCCACCAACCTTGTTTGAATAACTTTACCCTTTATATTTGTACTATTTTAGTATTTTAAGATTTTGGCATAAATCTATGGGTTCGGACATGTGTTTCGTGGGATCAAAGGGGAATTTTAAAATTTGAGCTTCTTAATCGTAGCAAACAATTAATTTTTTTATTTATCAGAGTTTTTAACTAAATTTATTAACTTAAAATCAACAATGAAACAATAATAAAATGAAAAGCAATTCTCTTAATTTAAATGTGAATGTCATCGGACTCATTTCAACTAAAAAATCCCTCATCTTTTGATTAATGTGAACGTCCTTCAATTTTCACGATCATCAAAATTCAAATAAAAGCAATTCTCTTGATTTAAATGTTCATGTTGAACATTATCTTCATTATTCTGCTTTGATTCATTCATATTGATAGATTCAATCATTTCCTCGTTCTTTTTCGATTCATCCATATTATAATTGTCATTTTAATTTTGTTGTTCCTCAATCATTAAATTTTTTGGTGCTCCTTTCTTCTATTTTCTTTTCTTGCTATTAAAGTGCATATCCATATTTCCAGTCTGACTTCGAATTAATGTCTTTACTCTTTCTCTCTTTTTCTTTTTTTGAGCTCCAATTGCATATTTAGGAGTTATAGTATTTGACTCAAATCACTCAACGGCTAACAATAACTGAATTCTGAGTTTAAAAAGGAACTTAAATAAGTTTAAGAAAGAAAGATTAAAAGACATGTCTAAAAATTACATCAATATTTCAACAATAACTATACTAATTCAAACCTTACAAAGATTAAAATATTTAGTATAAAATACGGGACACTGTAAGCATACAAATTTCAAAGTTAAACCTTGAACTAATTTTCAAGTCTGGAAAAAGGTTATTAGCCATAATTAATCAAATTTTAAAATTCAGCAACTTTGTGAAATCAGCTAAAGAAAAAAACACCTTAAAGATTAATTAATATATCTTGTAATAGATGATGATTTTCTGTTCATATAATGGCTTTTGTTCCTTTGATTTGCCTACAGATGGAAGGAATTCAGGCATTTTCTTGTTTTTGATATCTACTAGTTTTTTTATTGTTATCATTTCCGAACCCTTAAAATGATTTAAACAATATTCTACAACTAACACCATTACGTTTTCGAAATTAGGATTAAAATTTATTAAGCTCATTTTTGGCTAATGAATTATGGTGGATTAAGGTCTATGCAAAGACTTTAAATCCTCTTCTTTGTTTTGTACATTAATCACGAGAAGGATTATCTAATTGCAAAACTTCTAGAAAATGAAGAAATAAGCATAATTTAGAATTAAAAAAAAAAAATAATAATTTCACACAGAGAACTGAATATCATCTATATTAATGTAAAAAGATAGGAGACAAACCATTAGTTGAGCACGGTTAAGAAAAATGCTAGAGATCAAAGATAAAGTTCTCGAGAGTTTCAAGGAGATTTTCTAGTGTGTTCGAGAGGTGTCGCAACCGTTAAACACCCAAAAAAACAACACATTAAGTCATTTATGACGAAACCTCAAACCGTCTAGTTTTTGATTTTTTTAGTGACTGCTGGAAAATTGAGAATGAAAGATTAGTAAGTTTTAAAAAAGAAATAAATGTTTTTTGGCCTTTTAAAGAGTTGGGCTTGAGGCGGCGGCCTCTTGGCCCCTCTTCTTAGGTCTGGCTCTGATGGGTTATCATCATAAAACATCATTAAGTTCGGAGTTTAGCCCCTGTTTGAGATATATTAAAATTTTCATTCTTATTCTTCTACTAATTTTCAACCACACATTTTTAATAAAATAATATTTTTCATCACATCAATAACTTTTTCTTCTTTTTCAACCACACATTCTTCATTAATCTACTATTCCAAAATACATTCTTCCAAAATAATATGGTTCAAACACACCCTAGTATGCAAAATATTTAAATATTTCATTTTTTACATTTTCACCCATATTTACAACTTTTAGTGGTGAAATCACCATTTTCATCTAATTTCTCAATAACATATGTGAAATGACGAATATGTCATCTTATTTAAATAAAGTAAAAGGAAAAATAAAGAATTAACTGCAATCATACTCTGAAATTTTTTAAAAAATTATACACGAGTACCAAATAAATTATTAAAAATTAGAAATAAAAATTATCTTTCGTAATGGGTGGCTATAGAGGTGTCAAGACGGACGGGCCGACCATGACCCGTGAAAACCGGGACCGCGGGCCTACCCGTGACCTATGCGGGCGGTTCACGGGCCAAGGAGGTGTAACCTGCGGGTTTCGCGGGTTGCACCCCCACGGGCCGCGGTTAACCCGCGGCCCGTAAAAAAAAATTGAAAAAAAAAATAAAACAAAAATTAAAAAAAGGGGGGGGGGGGGGGGGGCCCAAAAAAAAAAAATTAAAAAAAAAAAAAAAAAAAAAATAAAAAAAAAAGGGGAAGAATTTAGTTGTGCAAGATTGTTTGAAATTAATAACACCACAAATAAGTATAATTAGAGAATCTATTAATTATATTTCTTGTTCAGATTCTAGACAACAAGAATTTGCAAAAATTTGTAAAAATCTTGGATTGAGATGAAGATGAAGTGAATAAATTAGACATACATTTTGATGTAGTTGTTATTTGTTTAAGTTAAATTTAAGTTTGCAAAGTTATAAATAATTCATGTAACGTTAAATTTGAATTCTATGTAAAAATTTCTTGATATAATTATTAATTTATCATTTTGTTCAATTCTTAGTTTACATTTAACAAAAAAAAAATATTTTTTGTTATAAATATGAAAAATTCTATATTTTTATAATTTTATTTATACAATCATACGGGCCAAATCGGAACGAACTGCGACCCGCATGGGCTCGACCTGCATGGGTCAGCGGGCGGGCCTGGGTTGTAGTCCAAAATTGTGGGCCGACCCGTAACCGGCCCGGAACCCGCAGCAGGCGGGCTTTTTTTCACACGGGCCGTTACCGGGCTCACATGTTGGCGGGTCGACCTGGCCCGGACCACCCGGATTGACACCTCTAGGTGGCTATCACTTATGCTTTGAAATAGAAAAAGATACTGTATTTCATTGGTGACTTTGATCCTGTGGCAATAAGATTTAGAGGTGCAAGTAGAGAGAAAGCGCAATACCTTCACCGGTGAATAAAAATATTATCTCTGTTGGATTGCATCGCGTCAATATTATATTCACCAAATTCAAATTTTTATTCAAATTACAGTAGTGCCAAAGCACCGTACCCCGTGGTACCAATTCATTCAATCTTTTAACGAAAAACATAATAACCACTTGCACACGACTACCTACCTTTGTTTGAAACTTTTGAGTGGACAAAGTTGGATGATGAATGTTGTATCCTTACGGCACCCAAAGCTTGAAAAAAAATCCTGTTTTTCTCCTTTTTTTTTTCTTTCTTTTGAAAATTTATTTTCTTTTCTTGTATACATCTGTCTTTATAATTCCACATATATATTAGAAAGGTTTAATTAGTAAAAGGAAAAAGACACTCACGTGCAGGACCATTGATATTCATTCTTTGAACTCGTGTGTGTACAAATCTTAAATGTGTATGAATATAATTTGAGGTTCAATGCAACATTTTAGCCTGCCAATTATGAGAATTAAATACTTGGACTATTCTATCAACTATGAAAACGTGTGAGTGTGTTTTGAGATTAAATTGTAGGTTTCATTCCAATTAATGAGATATATATATATATACACACACTAGAAAGAATATAAATAACTTGAAGGAAATGAAATCAATCCCAATTTTTTTAATACCAGAAACGTTTGGTAGCCATCAATTCTTATAGCACAGTGCATTTGTGCATATGCTTTGGGTAAGAGAGTGGAAGGCAAGAACAGTTTGATTGATCTAAGTTTATGGGTAAAAATCGAACAAGCTTTAATGCCAATTTTTATAGGTAAAGATTTAAAAAAGCTTTAAGAAAATTTTGATTTATTATAATTGATAAAAGAAATAAATATTTAGAATTTTCATTTTTCTATTGTCATTTGTATAAAATACTGAAGGCAAAGAAATCAAATCGTACCAAAATGTTTTTATGAATTGAAAAAGATTCTCTCTCGGTAGTGTAATACTAATTTTAGAAGTAACAATTTAAAAGTATTGATTCAACCATCGTTAGCATCATTTTTTGGCACTAGTATTACGAAAAAAGAGTGCTAACTTTTCGGAAAATTATCGTAAACATAAAATTTACGAGCCGTGAGCTAGCCAACATTTGATGAAACAAGTGTATGGCCGGCATGAACGGCCTCACGTGGTGGGGCTGAGTCAAACTCGACAATAGACGAGTTTAATGACTCAACTTGATTCATTTAACATCATCAATAATGCTATGAAGCCCCAGCGGGGCTGCATCCTTCAATCTAGGTGGCATTAAATGATTGTCTAAATGATAGGTGATATTAAATGTCTTATTTAATTTCACCTATCATTTAATGTCACATTAACGCCACTTAGATTAGGGATACAACTCCAGTGGAGATGAACAACATTGCTCTAACATCATTAGATGTGATTGACCTAACACGCAAAATTGATTTTTAAAAAATTAATCCATATTACTATTCCTTAAAAAAAAAATTCAGTCTTGATCGAACAACCTTACTAATATAATCACTTCACACTTAAAATTTTAACTGCAAAACATCAAATCATAAATATAACCTAAGACAGACAAATTGTGACATTTGAACATTATTGGAAACTTCTTAGTTCTCCAAATAAAAATAAATCAAGAATTATGATATTCTAATGGTCCAACCTATGATTTTCAAGAAAATTAATGAAATTATCAACGTAGCTATCGTGTAAGTTTTTGTTCCCAAATATTTCACTCATTTCTCTTGCTCTCTCTCTAAATTTCTTTCCCTCATCTTCAATCAGTACCAACTTTATCGAGTCGGACACAGAGTTCTTCGTATACGATCCATCTTCGTCGCTTTTCGGGATTTCTATCCCAACCTGCTTGTCAGCAATGATTCTAGCATTCAAACCTTGATCTACCAGAAAAGGTAAGGCAATTAATGGATGGCCAAAAGTGAGTCCCTCTATAAAAGAACTCCAACCACAGTGAGTCAAGAATGCACCCACCGACTCATGACTCAATATCTTCAGCTGAGGTGCCCAACTTTTCCACACCGTACCCCGACCCTTAACTCTCTCCTCGAACCCGTTTGGTAGAACTACCGAGTTGGAATCGTCTGACCGAGATGGCTTCCTCAGCGCCCAAAAGAAGGGTACATCAGATAACTCCAATCCAAGAGCTAACTCATTGATTTGATATTGACTCGGCGTCACCTCGCTACCTAATGCTATGTAAACAACTGACTGTTTGTTTTGATGATCAAGCCAAGTTTTGATTGAAACCCATGATTGACTGTAATCTTCTTCCACTTGGGGTGGCATTAAGCCTACTGGAATCACTGGCTTGTGGTGAAGCTCTTCAAGTAATTTCAACCAATCCGATTCAAACTCGTTGCAGTGTCTTATGAATATAACCTCGGACCCATGAATTACTCTACCTCCTCGATAAGTGTCTGAAAATCCTGAGTCATTCGTCTGAGCTGACGCGACGACCCAGTTGGCTTCATATCTTCGATAAGCCACTTTTGTCTCAAATCGAACCCACTTTGGTGGAATCATGAACTCTTTGGCTTCTTTCCTCTCATCAGTACCGTTAATCAAGATCTCAGATGGTCCAAAGAAAGCTAAAAACCATGCGTTAATGATCATAAAAAAGGCACGAGAAATTCCAAGTCTTTCTGCAACTGGAGGCAACCAGTGTGGAGCGAAATCGTAGAGAATCCAGTCTGGAAGTGAGTTTTCCAAGAAACGAGTCAACTCAGTTTCCATTCCATCATATGCTTTCTTCAAATAGGGTATATCTTCATTCCTGATATCCATGGTTGCCTCTGCAGATTCAGGGAGTCCTTCAACTTTAGGCAGTGGAATCTTAACTAGGGTTATGGAAGAAACTAAATGAGAAGGGATTTTTGGGAGACGATCAATATTTCTTGGAGTGGAAACAAAAGAGATTGTGTGACCCTTCTGAGCTATGAGTTTGGAGAGCTCAAAGAATGGAATAATATGCCCAAATGCCAACCATGGGTACATCACTACATGTAACTTGGAATTCTTGGCCATGGATCCAGATTCCATTTTTGCAGAAATTTTCACTAGTTTGGAATTGCAGAGAGAACTCAATTCAACTGAATTTAAAGGGGCATCTAACAAGAGCACATGCATTAGTAAACAATGCTACACGTACACAGAAAATGCAGCCACAGAATTCATAAAGACACGATAGGGGGTGAGTGGTTTTTTTTCAATATTTTACTCACATATGGCCCACCTCATATGAGTTTTTGAATTCTATTGGCAGAAATCTATCTTCCAAAAATAAACTGGAGACTCATTGATTTCGTGATTTGGTGTGACTTGATTTTTTTTTATTGATAAATATGAATTATATTGATTAAAAATTATATATAAGTACACCATGTATTTCCGGGCGAAACATCAATCATATGGGGTATACAACTACTCCGGACATACCGAGAAAAAAAAAATGTACAAATGATATGAATTATTGATCCATAGCTAATAACTCCCAATGAATCAAAATATTCGAATACAAAGAAAACATGACTTTGTATGTTTTAATCCATCGAATTATTGTTTGAATGATGGAAGAGCTGACGTTTTACTTGATAACGATGCAAAAATAGTCATATTAGATATTACAAAACACGGAGACAAATGGGACAAGAGATGGTGTTTGATTTTTGTACATCTCTCAGTCAATAATTAATTATTTAATTATTATTATTTTGCATTATCTGGTACTTTAATTTTTGGCATAAATCTCCAGATGGTGTTTAAATTAGTGAAAAAGCTTTGTTTTAAAAGGAGTAGGAAAGACAAAGTTAGAGATAAAAACATAGTTTAGATGGCTTTAAATGATAGGTAAAATGAAAGATAAAATTAAATGACTTATTTAATTTCACATATCATTTATTGCCACATTAACGCCACCTAAACTGTGTTTTCATCTCCAGTGGGGATGAATAGCATTACTCAATGAAAAATATAGTCGTTATTGAGCCCCACACAAGAAATAGAAATTCAAAATTGATGGCTTGATGTAATGAATAACGATCATATTTTTCATTTTTATGAATGAAAAATGAGAAACAAACAAAAGGGACAATGACGTCCACCTACTTGCCCAAGCTAGGTACTGTGATTAGTTCTCGTTAAGAGTCAAGGTGGGTTTGAAAATCAAACAATCTTCCATGCCCAAATCGGGAAAAAAAAAAAATAATAATAATAATAATAATAATTTCACTGAACTTACGCAAAAATAACAAAACGGTCACTAAAGTTCAAAATTTGCAGAAACAGTCATTGAAATTTCATGCGCTTTCACAAACGGTCACTGGAGGACCGTTATGCCTTTAATTCAAACATAAAGGACCACAGTGAACACAGCTGGATTTTGGCTAGCTTGGAGGTGCCAACTTTGGACCACCTAACTCCGTCCTTCGACCACCTTTTTCCATGGGCCAATATATCATATTGAATACCTCAATGCCCTCTTAACAACCCACCCAACCACTGGCCGTGATCTCATCGGAATTGGCAGAAAGATCGCGCCAAATTGAGCTACTCGGATTTTGGACAGCTTGGAGATGCCAACTTTGGACCACTATAACTCCATCCTCCGACCACCTTTTTTCACGGACCAATATACCATATTGAAACCCTCATTGCCCTCTTCAAAACCCACCCAACCACAGGCCGTGACCCCGTCGGAATTGGCCGGAAAAAGGAGCCAAAGTAGGCTACCCACGCACAGTCGGATTTTGGACAGCAGGCTCTGCGTGGGTAGCCCATTTTGGCTTCTTTTTTCGGCCAATTTCGATGGGATCACGGCCAGTGGTTGGGTGGGTTTTAAATAGGGCATTGAGGGCTTCAATATGGTATATTGGTCCGTGGAAAAAGGTCGCCGAAGGATGGAGTTATGGTAGTCCAAAGTTGGCATCTCCAATCTGTCCAAAATTCGATTAGCTCACTTTGGCGCGATTTTTCTGCCAATTCCAATCGGATCACCACCAGTGGTTGGGTGGGTTGTTAAGAGGGCATTGAGGGCTTCAATATGGTATATTGGTCCGTAGAAAAAGGTGGTCGGAGGATGGAGTTATTGTGGTCCAAAGTTGGCACCTCCAAGCTGTCCAAAATTTAGATGTGTTCACTTTGGTCCTTTATGTTTGAATTAAAGGCATAACGGTCCTCCAATGACCGTTTGTAAAAGAAACTTAAACTCCAATGACCGTTTCTGTAAGTGTTGAACTTCAGTGACCGTTTTATTATTTTTGCGTAAGTTCAAACAATCTTCCATGCCCAAATAGGGAAAAAAAAAAAGAAATATATATATATATATTATGTTATCAAAACTATGGAGAAAACTGTTCCTATTAAAGAACTGATTACTTCATTTAATTTGCTTTCAAAAGAAAAAATGCTTGAGCATAGGAAGAAATTTTAATATATTCATATTGGTCTTGTTCGAATTGCTGTCAGCCATTATTTCGACTTGGTCTTGATATTCCAATTTGCATAACTTTGAGAGATAAAAGACTCTTAAAGTTTGAGCATTCTTTACTGTCCATACTTGAGTCTCATCTAAAAAATGGTTCAGTTTTTTCAAATTGTTATCCTAATTTTTCAATTAACCTTCAAGATGGAGCTATTCTTAATGCACTCAACTTAAAATTCAAACAAAGAATTTTGAAGTTGATGATCGTTCAAAAGCGTTTGCTTTAATATACAGAGTATATTATAAGCTTCTCAATATGCAACTCAATATTCGTGCTCTTCGATCTTCTACAAAAGAAGAAAGTATTTTGGTTGAAGTTAATCCACTCCATTCAAATGTTTTGATTCCAAAAAGAATTCATTGGAATCTTCAAGAAAAAGAATTATCATGGGATTTTCATGATGTTCAAATTCCGATTTCAAATCCTATTCGAAATAATCCTCAAAGAATTACTCACTTTCTAGATGGAAGAGTTAGTGTTAGTTTTGAAAAACTAGCTAGATCTAATTCATCTAGGACTTCATATGAATTAGAAGAATCTTCTGAAGTTCATCTTCAAAGAAGAAGACATTCCTTCTCTAAGCTTAGGAATGTTAATTTCAAGCCTGAAATCCCTAAGCCTCAATATTCTAAAGAAGAATCTGAATATTCTATTAATCTAGAATTTCCTACTGAATCAGATATGATGCCTCCTTCAAATGAAAAACTTTCAAAACAACTTAATGTTATTTCTTCTATTATTGATAGAAGAATTGAATTAAAAAATGATCAAACTCCTGCTATTAAAGCCTTTAGAAGAAACCTTCGAAAAATGTTTTCAAATGAAGAACTTGAAACTTATTGAGAATAATTTTTTAATTTTTCAAAAAATTTAAGTTTTTATGAATGGATTAATTTTAAAGTTTTTGGAAAAAGAATTTCTAAAACTCATTCAATTCAAACAAATCGTTCAAAGAAAACTTGGACTCTTTCTTCCAGAGAAATTGTTCAATCTGAACATCCTCCATTACAAGAAATTGTTTTTCCTCATGGCTCAACTACCGCTTCTCCTTTTAAGCAAGTTTCTGATAAAAGAAGTGGTAATAGTCCTGCAAAAGTTAATGATATTAAAAATCTTCAAATTCAAAATAATTTTACCAATATTATTTTGAATTCTGTTTGTTCTCAACTTTCAAGAATTGAAAGTTATTCTACTGAAAATGAAAAAAATTCAAAAAAATTTGAAACTCTCAAAACAAGTTTTAGAGAAACTTCAAAATCAAAAAGCGAAGAAAAGAAACATGTTCAACTTCTTTTCAAACCCATTGAATCAAGTCTTTCTCCAAAACTAGGAAATAATCTTAACTTAGATTCAAAAATTCTTAAGGAACTTACCAAACAATTTTCAAAATAAAGTTCTCTTTCAAAAAATATCAATACAATTGATTTTGTTGAAAATCTTGAAAATCAATTTATTGAAGAACAACCACTTCAAATCAATAAATTAAATTTTAAAAAATCAAAACTTCCAACTTTTTATCCAAGACCTTCTCATCCAGATCTTCTTCTTGAAGAAAAATCATTTCAATAATTTTCTGAAACTTATTCCGGTAGTGATATTATTGAATGGAATATTGATTGTATGACTGAGTTTCAAATCATTCAAACTATGGAAAAAATGTCTGTTTGTATGGCTGCTTATACTAGCAAAAATACTGACACTCTAACTGCCTGCAATAATCTTATTGTCGGGTTTATTGGTCAACTCAAAGGATGGTGGATTTATAATCTTTCTGAAGAAAATAGACAAGAAATTCTTCAATATATCAAAATTGAAAATGGTAATACGTACAGTTTGTAACTATTTTACTACCCTTATTTATTCCATAATCAAACATTTTATTGGAACTCCTCAAATTATTCAAGATAGATCATCTGAAATATTAATGAATATCTCATGTCCAAAATTTCATGACTTTATATGGTATAAAGATATTTTTCTATCTAGAGTTATGATTCGTGATGATTGTAACAATGAATTTTGGAAAGAAAGATTTATTTATGGACTTCCAAAACATTTTGCAGAAAAAGTTAGAAATTCAATTCGAGCTCAAAATAATGATACTATTCCTTTTCAAAATTTAACTTTTGGTGAGATTATTAGTTTCATTAATAAAGAAGGACTTTCTCTTTGTAATGATCTCAAATTAAAAGTTAAGCTTAAATCTGAACAATTTGGTTCAAAGAAACAGCTTGAAAATTTTTGTGAACAATATGGGTTTGAAAAAATTGTTCCTCCTTCTACAAAAAATAAACAAAAACATTTTCCTTCCTTTTTGAAAAGAAAAAGATTTCAAAAGAAAGAATATTCTTTTCAAAAACCATTTTCTCAAAAACCGCGATTTTAGAAAAAATTTCAAATAAAATTTCATTCAAAATCTCAAAATTCTAAAGTTACTTGTTAAAAACGTCATCAACAAGGACATTATTCTAATAAATGTCCTATGAAAGGAAAGATTAATAATCTTCAAATTAATGAAGATATTAAACTTGAACTTCTCAATTTACTTAATTTAAGTTCTCATGAATCCGCAACTTCTGAATTAAAATATATTTATCAAAATCAAGAAGATTCTGATAATGAGTCTAATTTATCCTCTTCATCCCAGTCTTCTCCAAGTAAAAATATTTGTGGATGTCAAACCATAAATGTTCTTACTCAAGAAGAAGAATTAGTTCAAGATATTATTGAACAAATTCAAGATCCGCAATTGAAAAAGAAATTTTCCCAATTACTTTAAAGATATTAAATTTGAAGTTGCTATTTTAAAAACTTCATATCTTCAAAATTCAAATTTTCATAATTCTGATTCAGACAAAGATCTTGAGTATATTGCTCAATTTGATCATCCTAATCCTGATGATAAGATTGATCATGCTCTTCCTAATCCTTCTTTTTCTGAAGAAGAAAAAGTCAATGTTATCAATCGAGTTCAACTTCAAAAATGGTATTGTCAAATGAATATAGTTGTTAATAAAAGTTTTAAATTAACAACTAGAGTTCTAATTGATTCAGGTGCCGATCAAAATTGCATTCGTGAAGGATTAATTCCTACAAAATATTTTGAAAAAACTTCTAAACGCCTTTATGGTGCAAGTGGAAGAAAATTAAATATTCAATATAAACTTTCTAATACTCATGTTCATAATTCAAATATATGTTTTAAAAATATTTTTTATCTTGAGAAAGATTTTGACCAAGAAGTTATTCTTGATACTCCTTTTATTATTCAAATTTATTCTTTTCAAGCTTCTGAAAAAGGACTTTGTACTACAATCTTTGGTCAAAAATTGTTCTTTAAATTTACAAATCCCCCTCCTTTCAAAAATGTAAATGCTCTAAAGCAAGCATCTATTTCTCAAATTAATAGCAATATAAAATTCAAAAAACAACATGTTTTATTTCTTAAAGAAGAAATCAAATTTCAACGAATTGAAGAACAATTAGAATTGATTTCTAATAAAGAAAAAATTTCGATATTACTTCAAAAATTTGAAAATGAAATATGTTCAACTATTTCAAATGTTTTCTGGAATAGAAAAAAACATATTATTTCTCTTCCATATATTTCTGATTTTCATGAATCCCAAATTTCTACAAAATCAAGACCTATTCAAATGAATAAAGAGCTTCTTGAATTTTGTACAAAAGAAATCAAAGATTTACTTGAAAAATGATTAATTCGTCCAAGTAAATCACCATGGAGTTATTCTGCATTCTATGTACTTAATCAAGCAGAAATAGAACGTGGAGCTCCTAGACTTGTAATTAATTACAAGCCTCTTAATACTACTCTTCAATGGATTCGTTACTCTCTTCCTCAAAAGAAAGATCTTTTGAATAGATTATTCGAAGCCAATATCTTCTCTAAATTTGATTTGAAGTCTGATTTTTGGCAGATTCAAATTAAAGAAGAAAATAGGTACAAAACCGCATTCAATGTTCATTTCAAACAATATGAATGTAATGTTTTGCCATTCGGTCTTAAAAATGCTCCTTCCGAATTTCAAAAAATCATTTTAATTCTTATCAAAATTTTATCATTGGTTATATTGATGATGTTCTAATTTACTCTAAAATTTTAGAACAACATTTTAAACATTTAAATATATTTTTCAATGTAATTAAGAATAATGGTTTAGCATTTTTTGCTAAGAAAATTGTTCTTTGTCAAACTAAAATTAGATTTTTAGGACATACTATTTTTCAAAATACAATTATCCCAATTCAGAGAAGTTTAGATTTTACTGATAAATTTCCTTATCAAATTATTGATAAGACTAGTCTTCAAAGATTTATTGGATATGTTAATTATGTCTCTGACTTTATTAAATGAAGTAAACTACTTTGTGCACCTCTTTTTAACAGACTACACAAAAATCCAAAACCTTGGGGGGATGAGTGTACGTTAGCTGTCCAAAATATTAAAAAAGCAATCAAAAGTATCCTATGTCTGTCAATTATTGATCCTAATGCCAATCTTATTGTCGAAATTGACGCGTCTGAATTAGGATTCGGTGGAGTCTTAAAGCAGATTCCAAAAGAGTCAAATCAAGAATAGTTAGTTCGATACTATTATGATATTTGGACTGGACCTCAAATTAACGATTCTACTGTTAAAAAAGAAATTCTTTCAATTGTCCTTTGCGTTTCAAAAATTTCAAAATGATTTAATTAATAAAAGTTTTATTCTTAAAACTGATTGCAAAGCCTCAAAAGATGTTCTTAAAAAAGACATAAAAAATCTCGTCTCAAAGCATATCTTTACTAGATGGCAAGCTATTTTGTCTTGTTTTGATTTCAAAATTCTTTATGTACTTGGAAAAACTAATGTTCTTGCAGACTACCTTACAAGAGAGTTTCTTACATCAAAAAGAGTTTAGACGGGAGATAAACTTCTCATTGCAGGTTCAAAATTTTCCTTGTATTTCAAATTTGTATTGTTAATAAAATTCTTATTCACTTTCAAAGATTTTTTGAGACTATTTTGAAGTTATTTTCAATTTGAATTACTATCCTCCACCTGGGTCTAATTTGGTATCAGAGCCATTTATTTTCAAAAGAATCTTAGAGTATTGTTCTATTGTTAGGTTTTGTGTTGCAGGTTTTGCTGATTAGCTTATTCCCGTAAAGCCCTAGAAGCTGAAAGAGCGTTGGTTGGGTTGCTTGGATTCAATGGTGTCTGTTGTACACAGTCTACAGTGGTACACTATTTCAAGATTATTTTGATTTTAATGTCTTTCATATCTAATTGGTTTAGTAAAGGTAGTACTTCAAAAGATAATAATTTATCAAAATATTTTCAAGAAAATCATGAAGAAATTGATAAACATGCATCTTCATCATCAAATATTCCAAATGATATTAATTCACAAGAGTTTAGATGGGAGATAAACTTCTCATTACAAGTTCAAAATTTCCCTTGTATTTCAAATTTGTATTGTTAATAAAATTCTTATTCACTTTCAAAGATTTTCTGAGACTATTTTGAAGTTATTTTCAATTTGAATTACTATCCTCCACCTAGGTCTAATTTGGTGCGCATAAATCAAAATTATTAAATTCGAATAGAATTGTTCGCTCTAACAAGAAATTTGGTGAATCAGATCATAATTTGAATCTATCAACATAATTGGATCAATTTACAATTGAACCAATATTAGCTCGCTCGAATCGATTAAATTTTGCTCAAATCCGATGAATTGATTTAAATTGGTCATTTTTTGCAAACTTTCGGAGGTTTTTGGAAAATCATAGAGTAGAGATCAAATCGAACCAAATCAAGCGGTTCGGTTCTATAAAAAAAATTAACGGATTTGGTTCATTGAATCAAGAACCATATGGTTTTGAGTCTGGTTCTCGATTTAGTCTAGAACCAGAACCAAACTTCATGTTTATATACTAATTAATTAATGGAGATTCTAATTTTGTATTTATTGGAAACAGTCCATTAATTGAACACAACTCATTAATAAGTTATATAACACAATTTTGTATTCATTCGAATCATTTCTTCTTTACTCATTTTCAATTTGCATAACGTCACGGCACATAGACACCACATTTCGTCACGTCAGTGGAGGAGACTCTTTCAAGGTAGAAAAATAAAATTGATCAGTCACTTAAAAAACCTTCAAATTATTTTTTTACCTTATTTTTGATAAATTATTTGTGTTTTCACAAATATAGGAAAATCTAATAAAGTTTCATGGAGTATTAAACGGTTAATGGTTGCTTGTAAAAATGGATGTAAAAGTTTTGCATAATTCATCCTTTATTGTAGGGGTGTGCCGCCAAAACTTTTGCAATTAATTTGGTGAATCATTAGTATTACTTATTAAACAATCTTTTGTATGGAATAAAAATTGATTTGTGTATTCAAATTATGACTATATTTTGTTTGTTTATTTGAACTTTTGTGATCTTGATGATTGATAAGTTGAACTTGCTGAATGTTTAATTTTTTTTTCTAAATTTGGGTATATATTACTAACTTAAAAGTTTTAAACCCAACCAAACTAGAACCGAACGATTCGATTCGGTTCGGTTCCATATCTAAAAAAAAAAATCATTTGGTTTTATTATAAAAAAAAAACTATTGGTTCATGGTTCGTTTCGATTTTCTTGGAACCAAAACATAATGAAACCATATCCACCCCTAAGTACTAGGTACAATTGATGTCTTCAAATATATCTAGTACTTACTTTTACATTATATTTTTCAAAAAAATTAAAATGAAAGACCAAGTTAAATGAATCCCCTGTTTGTTGATCAATATTTTGAGAAAATAGAGTTTTGAATAGTGACATTTTGGATTAAAAAAAGTAAGAAAAAATTTTATATTTACATGCAAAATATTTTATTGAATAAGTGTGTAATTGAAAATGAATATAAAAATTAAAGAATTTTGAAATAATGGTGGTGAAACAAGTGCAAAATACGTATAGATCTTATATATAAATTTCTGAAAAGATAAAATGTGATAATTCATATATTTCATTTAATAGATGAATTTTTAATTTAAAATCTACTTTAACTTTAACTTTAACTTTAAACTTATAATTATATTTGTTGTCTATTCGAAAAAAGAAAAATAAGTTTTGTTTCACTTTTCGATCCTGCAATGATCGATTCATTGAACTAGTACTCCTAACCTGATGACTTAGGTTAGTTTATGATTGTGCTTTAAGAAATTCAAAACATACTCCAAAAATATTTTAAAATTTTATTTTTTCAAATAAGTTTAAACATATAGGTATCTTCGTATAAAATACTTTGTCATTTGTACACTGGATTTATACACTTTAGTTGACACTTGCATTCTTGTTAACAATGCATTGGAAGAAAAAATTGTTTAAAATTTAAACTGTCTAATTGGACAATGTCATGTGACAAAGTGTAAATCAAAGCGTACACCAAAATGTAAATATCAAGGTTCATAAATATAGACGACAACTATGTTGGGAAATATGTAAGAAAATCTGGAAAAACTAATGAACTCCAAGGCACGAAAATCTTAATCTATTAAGAGATGTTTCCTCCCTATCCAACAAAGTCACGACTGGGGTATAATAGAAAATCTCTATCAGGATACAATGGAGGCATTTGATTCAAACTGTGACTATTTGATCAAATCAAGAAAACACTATATAAAGAAACTAATGATACCAAGAGAAAATAGAGAAGAATAGAAAATAACGAATTTTTTTAATGTGTTTTATAAATGAGAATTCGCCTATAGAAATGGAGGCAACCATTTGAATAGGTGTATCCCTTGAAACGAATGAACGCATCTGTTCGAAGAAACATACTTATTCAAAGACTTCTGAAAATAAAATTCTCTTTCCCCACAGGGGGCGCCGCCCCCTCGACCCTCGTGACCTGACTGGGCAGGTCGATCCCCGTTGTGTAGCAGTAAACACTAGTCGGGGCGGAAAAATATTCGCAAAACAAAAGATGAGCATGCAAAAATGATGAAAAAATATATAACATATCCCCCCTATTTTTCAAATTTTGATTTAGAGAAAATGAAACGGCTGCATCACAAAAATTGATTGCCTATGTACCCTTAATGGGATCAAGCCAACGTAGTTCATACAAACACACACAAAAAGCATCATCGTAGGAAATCGTACGTAAATGAAAGTATCTTTTGACTTTGAACTTTCACTTAGTGTAAACAACTCAAAGTTTTGTCAAGGTGCTATGGTGAACGAATTCTGAACCAAAGACCCTATCATGACTAGCCGGAGTTATTACACATACTATTCCGATAAAGAGTGTCTCTTTTATACCAACGCATTAATGGTCTTGTGTATATCTCGAATTTCATAAGTGCTTTAGAGACGGTCTAAATCTCATAGAAAGCAGCCTGACTTTCTCAATCATATAGCTAAGTTCTTTATAAAGTAATTCTGGGAGTTACTTTCTCTTTCGATAGAACTTATTAAGGAATTAAATCCAACCTCTACCGTGCAGAATACATACACTAGAGATTTTATGAATGAGCTTTAAATAATACGCTAGTGTCTCGTCTAAGTTAGACTTTAACTTGTTTGTACCATTTGAACTTTGTTTATATTTCAAAACATAAGTAGGGTTCCCATTAAATCTAACTGAAGTTACGTAGACCTCAATCCCATTCCTTTCGATATTTTCGCAATCATCTCTCTAGTCAGTCCTTTTGACAAAGTATTCGCTAGGTTATTCTTTGACTCTACATATTCAACGGTGATTACTCCTTAAGTAATCCTCGAAGAGACTGATGTCGAAGACTAAGATGTCGTTGCTTACCATTGTAAGTCTTGTTCGCTACCGAATCCAAAGTAGCTTTACTATCACAATATATCATCACAGCTAGAGATGGTTTATCCCACAATGGGATATCTATTAGCAAATTTCTTAGCCGTTCAGCTTCTTTACTTGCATAAGCCAAAGTAATAAATTCTGCCAACATAGTCGAATCTAAGACGCATGTTTGTTTCTTAGAACACCAAGAAACAGTTGCACCTCCTAAAGTAAAAATCCAGCATGTTGTGGATTTAGAATTATATTCTATGTTGTTCCAACTTGCATTGCTGTATCCTTCAAGTACAGTGGAAAATCCATGATATTTTAATACATAATCAATAGTTCCTTTCAAGTATCTTAGAACTCTTGAAACCGCATTCCAATGTTCTTTACCAGGATTATTAGTGATTTAACACAATATGCCAACTGCATATGCAATATCTGGTCTTGTGCAATGCATAGCATACATAAGACTTACAATCACACTTGCGTATTGTAGTTGGTTATAAGATCTACTAGTATTTTTCATTAACTTAATACTAGGATCTATTGGAGTTGATGCAGGTTTCTGATCCATATGACTATATCTTTTAAGGATATTTTCAATATAATGAGATTGATTCAGCGATATGCATCCATCTTTTCTTATTATTTTAATCCCTAAAATTACATTTGTTTCGCCTAAATCCTTCATGTCGGAGTTAGACTCTAGTAATTGTTTGGTCTCCTTAATACTTTCTAAGGTATGACCAAAAATAAGCATGTCATCTACATACAAGCAAATAAGAATACATACACCTTTTCTATATGTAGAATAGATACATTTGTCTACTTCATTAACCTTGAAACCGTTAGATAATATTACTTTATTAAACTTTTCATGCCATTGCATAGGGGTTTGTTTTAAACCATAAAGAGATTTGACTAGTTTACAAACCTTCTTTTCTTGTCCAGGTAAAACAAAACCCTCGGGTTGCTCCATATATACTTCTTCCTCCAAATCACCATTTAGAAAAGTCGTTTTTACATCCATTTGATGGACAACTAAATTGTGAGTTGAAGCAAGAGACAGCAACACGCGGATGGATGATATCCTTGCTACGGGAGCATAAGTATCAAAATAATCTATGGCATGACGTTATTTAAAACCTTTAACTACTAATCTAGCTTTATACTTATTTATAGAGCCATCTGCATTTAATTTCCTCTTGAAAATCCATTTACAACCTATTAGTTTAGAACCACGAGGTAAATCAACCAATTTCCATGTTTGATTTGACATAATGGATCTCATTTCATCATTGATTGCTTCTTTCCAAAGTACAGCATCTCGAGAGGAAATAGCTTCTAAATATGTGACAGGATCACTATCATCATTAAGCATTAGCTTAGTCTGATGTGTAATATTATTTACATCATCTTCTAGCAAATAAGTCACAAGTTCAGGTCCGAAAGATTTTTCATTCCTTTGTCTCTTACTCCTTCTAGGTTCTATTTCTGATTGTCGTTCAACAGAAGTATCATCAAGAGATTCTTCATGAACTCTCTTAGAAGAACTAGAAGTAATATTATTTTTAGTTTGCACAGATGAAGACTTGAATATATGTTCAAAAAACTCAGCATCAATTGATTGGATAACATTATAGGATTCTAACTTCAGAAACCTACAAGCAGTATTGTTCTTTGCATAACCTATAAATACAAATTTATATGTTTTATTTCCTAATTTAGTAATCTTTGGATTTGGTTTTCTCACATATGCGAGACATCCCCACTCCTTGAGACGACTAATATTATGTTTCCGGTTGAACCACAACTCATATGGAGTTTTGTTAATCTTCTTCATAGGAATCCTATTTAGAGTATAACATGCACTTAAGAGTGCTTCACCCTACCATTGATCAGGTAAATCAGAACTAATCAGCATGTAATTCACCATTTCAATTAAAGTCTGATTTTTCCTTTCTGCTACTCCGTTTGATTCTCACGAATCTGGTGGAGTAAACTCGTGAACTATACCATTAGTTTCACAGAATTTTGCTAATTCTACTACTTGGTATTTACCTCCTCTATCATAACGTAGGACTTTAATTTTTCGGTTTAATTGATTTTCCACTACTGCTTTATAAATAAGAAATTTGCTTAAAACTTCATCTTTACTTTTTAGTAAGTATACATAAGCATATTTCGAAAAATCATCTATAAAGGTCACAAAGTACTTATTCCTTCCACGTGAAACTTTACTATGCAAATCAACCACATCAGAGTGTATAAGACCAAGTAATTCAGATGTTCGCATAACAGATTTAGATGATTTACACGTTATTTTACCTTGAACACATATACCACATTTATTAACATCATCAAACTTACATTTAGGAATAATTCCTAAATTATGCATATTCTTAATAGATTTATAATTTATGTGACATAATCTAACATGTCATAAAGGTAAAGAATCAACAGTATAAGTGATGAGTGTTCTACACTCATGATATTTATGTCACTTAATTCGTTATTTTGTCATTCTTGAGAGAGTTTTAGAGTGTTTTTATGTGTGTTTTGATATTGTGATGTAGGTTGATGAGATTGAAGAAAATAAACAAAAGTTGAAAGGAAAGGGCTAAATTGTAAGAGATCTAAAGTTCGGGGACTAAAGTGCAAATATTGAAAAGTTATACCGAACCTCACGATGAAGATTTGAGAGTGATCGGAGCCAATTGAATGAAGAAAGATGTCAAAGGGATCAAATTTAGTCAAAATATGATCACAAATCAATTTACAACCGAAAAGTTTTGCTCCAGATTTTTAGTCTCATATTGAGACTCATTTTTGACATAGTAAACGATCGAATTGGAGAATGATGTCTGAAGCAAAGTTGTAGGCCTTTGAGTTAGATTTCCAACGCAACTTGAATCATCTCAATCGGATATCAGGAGAAAGAGTTATGTTAAAAATACGGAAGGAAGCGTAAACTGAATTTTAACAGATCACCGGGCGCCAAGGCGCCAAGGCGCCCAGGCAGCCAAAAATAACAGAATGGCCAGCGCCAAGGCGCCGAATCTGGGCGCCTAGGCGCCGCCTGCGGGTTAGTGAAAAAATGGATTTTTTTAAAAGATTCTCGGCCCAATCCAACTCCAATCCGTGTTCACATGTATTGAAGCTATAAATACAAGGTTGAAGACCTAATTTAGGGTTCTTGGACGGCTAGAGAGAGCAAGGAAAACGGAAGCAAATTTCTTGAAGAATTCATTCGAAGAAGAGGATTGACACAACGTTGGAGAAAAAATCAAGCGACGACAATTAGTTTTTCTAAACTCTTGTCTTCTTATTCATGTTTTTCATGTTAAACTCCATGTTGTCAATTATATTTATTATGAACTAACACTTTAGATCTAGGGTTTGATGTAATCCTCTTGAAACATGTTTTAATTCCTTAATATTTAAACTCTTTTGGATTTTTCTGGGTATTTATTTATGTTGTTTGAGTTTAATGCATTCAATTACTTGGCCAATAGTTGAATGATTCGATGCATGAATTTCGGCACTCGAGAGAGGGAAATTTAGGCGTGATCATAGAACAACATAACCTAGGTTTCGTAGATTTCGAGAGAAAGTACGGATCTTTGAGGCTTATTTTGAATTAAGAACCACGTGCTTTATAATTTCTATATATTTAATTTGGAATAGAGATATTGGAATTAAATTGTAGAAATAAATTCTAGCCGGCACTCGAGAGAGGGGATATAATTAAATTAGGGTTCTTGCCTATAAATTAAGGAAAATCTGACTGAGGTGACATATTATAGGTTGAAAAAACATTGTTGATAGTGTGATGAAATCATTCCCTAGGCTTTCATAATTTGATAACTTCTTTGAGTTTTATTTTCGTGTACTTGCAACTTTAGTTATCGCCATTAACACAAAAATCACAACATCATTCCAATTCGCTTGTCCAGATAAAGTGGAAACTACACAATTATAGTACTCATTAGAAATCATACATCAATCCCTGTGGGTTCGACATTCTCTATTTCATCACTATATTACAAAACTTGACACCGTACACTTGCGGCAATTTCACGTTGTATAAAACGCGTGACAATAAGCAAAGTTATCTTTTATTAGATTCATTTTAACATACCGTTACATGAGTAACCTTTTTCGACAAATACATTATTTTTGGATACTATAAGGCTATCAAACTCAATTACAAGCTTAAAACCTGCCTTGTTAAGGCGATCCCCAGAAATCAGGTTCTTGGACATTTCAGACACATGGAGAACTTTTGCCAAAGTTAGATTCTTTCCCGAAGTGAATTTTAGTTCAACTGATCTAATTCCAACAACTTTGGCACGAACATTGTTACCCATTTTTACCTCTTTCCCATCGGTGTATTCTTTGTAGGTCTTGAACTGTGATCTGTCATTAGTTACATGAATTGTAGCCCCGGTATCTAGCCACCATCCTACTTCAACTCCGACTGAGTTGGCTTCTTCCACCACAGCAACAAGTTTTGGATCATAATTTCCATCAGTCACATTTACTTGATCCTTCTTTGTCTTCTCATGCTTTGCCTTCTCGTCTTTTATTTGATGTCGACGTTCACGAGCAGTATGACCAGGTTTTTTGCAGTAGAAACAGTCCCCCTTGAATTTTTTCTTAGAGGTTTCTGCATAATCTTCCTTAGAACTGGAGTTTTTACTCTTCTTGTTACCCTTATGATTTACTTGAACCACGTCTGCCTTTTCTGTCGCTTGATCATTATTATCTCGTTTACGAGAGTCTTCCTCAATACACAGATGACGCATGAGGGATTCCAGGGTATGCTTGGTTTCATCATGATTGAGTTTCTTTTTATTGTCATTCCATGATTGAATAGCTATTTGAGGAGACGAGGAGTGTCAATTTCACGAGCGGGAAAAGAACTATTTGACTATTAAGGGTCAGGTTGGAGCCAATTTGAAAATTTTTCCGTCTTTACAACTTTTTCTTAATTTAGATGATGATTGAAAGTGACTATGCACACACATACACTGATCGATCATTGGATAAACTTAAATTGTTTTAGTAGCATTATTTGGAGGTATATTTGTGAATTGATTCACAAATTTACATTCATTAATATTTTTAACAAGCTATCTAACGTTGCTAATCTTTATCATGTGTTACTTTATTGTGTTAGTAGATAATCTTGTTTGGGACGAGTAAAAATTTAATTTTGAAGGTATTTGATAAGTGTGTTTTACTTATGTAATACATAAATGAGCTTAAATATTGATTAAATGGGTGAATTTCTACTTATAATAAAGTAATTATTGTATTTGTAGGTAAAAATCACCCAATAAAATAGAACAAGGCAAAATTAGGAAAAAAATGATTACAAGATTACGAAATTTGTGAAGTTGGGAACCAAAATGTACAAGTATATAAAGTTGAAGGAGCTTAGATACAATTTATGAAGGGTAGGATTGATATGAAAGTCAAAATATAAGGATCATATTGTACAAGATCAAAATTGAGGGACCTGATGTGCAATTATCTAGGGAACTTGGCTGTAAAATGAAACCAAATTTATTTTTTTTGGCAAAGAATTGGTGTCAGGCGCCACTGTAGCAGCACCTAGACGCCTGGTTCAAAATCTTGGAGATCATCTTGCCTTTACTTTTCAAAATCAGGGGCTTTTGTTACAATTTATGGGATAGGGGTTTTTGAATGGATTCTGCTTCCGCTTCTTTTCATTTTCATTTTTCCTCCTCATTTTCATTTTTTTTTCTTTTCCTTTCCACAATCTACTTGGTATTTTTGAGTGCAAAATCAAGAGCACAATAAAAAAAATATTTCAAAGAAAATGTGAAGAAATATTTGAGAAAAGTCAAGATTAGGCTCAAAAAAAGTTTTATTTATAACCTTGTATTTTTCCAATTATTTTGCCATAGTTATAATGTATTGCTATAAATATTCTTCTTTTGATCATTTGTATAACATGAACTAAATATTTGTGTTGGGATTTATGGTAGTGGTTTAACCTAACTCTAATTAATTTTAATATTTGCTCCTTAACATTAAAATACTTATTTTCATGTGTATTTATTATTGTGTTGAATGCCTTTCATTTATTTGGCTATTAAATGATTGAGTTTAGTGATTTGTATATCATTCGAGAGAAGATTATATATTTTAAATCAAATAGTAAATATTCTAGGTTTGTGTAGGAGATAGAGATATACTCCTAAACTTAGGTGACCCATTGAGCTATTTTCACAAATATTTAATGCAATTGTTTTGATTTTAATCGATATAGAGATATAATAAATTAAACAAATCAATTAGAGTTAATTTCGCTTGAGAGAGATAATTAACTAAAATTGAAAAATTGGGTCTAATATCGTAAATGAGTAATTTGTTAATTGGTTCGTGGAAAATTAATTAAGCGACGATTAAGTGAAAACATGAATTTCAACAACGTTTTCCTCCAAAATTTCCAAGTGTTCATGTTTTTTATTTTGTAGAATTTTAGTTATTTTCTAAAATTAAAATCTTTATTGTGTGCGTTTCTTTTTATTTTTAGAATTAAATTAATTAAAATTGTTTTATCGAAAGTAAACATTCATCGAGAGATCGACAACTCGAATTCAAAAAGTCAATTTTATCACTTAAATGCGACTCGTGCACTTGCGGTTTATACTTTCATAGCAAGCACTTGTGATTCGAAGTGCTTCTACCACAAGTTGTATCTGTTGTATTTTAAAAGACAAATATCGTAATCCGTTAGTACCGTCGTGGAACAATTGTCTTAAGGAGAAAATATTAATCACTTGCCCCGGATTTCATTATTCACCTTTTTTTCATTTTCTTTATTTATTTTTTACTTCTATTTTCATAGAGTTTAATTACACTCATACGAATTAAACTTAACTATTATTTTGTCATTCAATCAAACAACTATACAATATAATTATCTCCTTCAGAGATGAGAAAAGGAATTAAGAAATTACTGTTAAGCACGTCCAGCTTAGCTTATAACTACAAAATGTGTTGATCTTTTTGGATACCACGTTGTTGTCTCAATTTTTTATTTTTTTTCTGTTTTTGAGATTTTATGGACCATTAATTTGTCTTATTGAGCTCGTATGTATTCAAAATATGTCTCAACATCTCACTCAATGACGGTATTTAACTCGTGGACCCACATTTTTTGAAAAAAATGAGAGAAGGAATTATGAAACAATATAACTATATTCGACAAATATTCAGTTTTATCTTTATCCCTTTTTTTGGTCTTCAAGAAACACAATATTATTCCATTGAATTTTTATTGAAGTTAAAGATTAAAATTAAGAGCATGTTTGAGCTCCTCTTAAAAATAATAATAAAAAAAAACGTATTTTGAAATAATAGATTGATGGAGAATGTGTGGTAAAAAAAAAAAATTGGTATACGTGTGTTATTATTTTATTGGAAAATATATGATTGAAAAGAAGAAAGAGAAAAAATGTATTTTGAAACTGAGGAGATCGAATAAGGACAGTATTTCTGTCTGAGCATGAACTAATATAATGGTTGATATTTTTGGATATACTAGTCAACGTTGAACGTCACATGTTATTATGAAACGTTTTAAAAGGGCTGTAAAAGTCTTATTTGAATATGCGTGAATTTTAATTAATTTAAAATTAATATTAGGGTATATGTACGTGACAATGAATTATGGTAGGGTTAGAACCGTCCGAAAAATCATTCTCATTTAATATGATATTTAATATATTATAGATATTTGGAGACTTTGATAAAGTTATATACTATTCAAAATTTTAGATACATGGGGTGTGTTTGACACCCATTTTGGTGAAGAATAAATTCTAGAATAGTGATTGATGGAAAGAATGTGTGGTTGAAAAGTAAGAAATTTTTTTTGGTTTATGTGTAATATTATTTTATTGATTAATGTGTGGTTGAAATGAAAAAAGAGAAAAAAAATGAGAAAGAGAATGAGAAGAGAATGGATGCCAAACGGGGGCATAATAATTATGCTACAGCTCATTTGAACAGGTTGCCGGTCACTTAGCGGGTTTCGTTTAGTTGGTCCTCATTCTTCAACTTGTCTGCCCCTGTTTTGATTTTATTTTATTTTTACAAAAACTAATTTTTAATCAAACAATCTTTCATAAAATAATTTTATACGTAAATTTACAATTTTTTCTTATTTTTTAATTATACATTCTCCAAAAAATAATTATTCCAAAATAAGTTTTTCCTCAAAAGTGGGGTCGAACAAGGACTTAATTTAATAAATGAATTTCTATTTTTGTTTTCGTTTAAGATTCACCAAAATAACAAGAAAGAATCCAAGAATTTTGTGTTAAAAGGATTGTTACTATAGTATTTCTTGTTCTTTCTTTTCACATGTTGAATTCCAAGTATAATGATCATCAAGAATCAAGAATTTTATTAATTATACTTTATAATTGCAAATCTTTATATCATATAAATATCCCATGCTCTCCTAAGAGAGATTTAGTGCACCCAATGCAAAGAAAATACAACAACCAACAAGAAAACAGAGACAACAAAAAACAGGAAAAAAAACAAGAATGGAATCCGGCCAATGAAGATGGAAGCTGTCTTGGAAGGAAGGAGCCATAACCGAAGCAGAGCCAGCAACGAATCCCTCCAGCCGATCACCAAATCCTCGCAACAGTAGGGGCTTGAAAATAGTAGCTGAGAACCCACCTGAGCAAGGACAGGAGCTCGCCGGAAAAGGAGGATTTGCTTACCCGAACCCAGAGAACGCCACAGCAATAGAAGAACTTCTGAAACCCAGGTCCAAACCCACGCCATCGGCAGAAAAGAACCGACATCACCCAGCCATACACCGCAACCACTTACCACAGCAAACCAAACACCACCAAACCAAAATATACAAACCCCAAAACCTCAACCGGTAAGAACCGGAGAGGGAAAACCTCCACCAACCGAAGCCAGGGAGGAGACCACCTCCACTGCCCGAAGACGGGGAGAACCAACTAGGACTCCGAAGAGCCTAGAAATAAACCTCACCTCTGCTACCAGAGGGAGGACAAAACCAACAAAAAGCAGGGGGCGAAAGGAAAACGGCCGGACGAGTGGCACAAGGCCACTCGCCGGAAGGAGGCGCAAACGATCGAATACCTAGGGTTTTTGGGAGAGAGATGGTTTTTGGAAAAGAAAGGGCCCATAAGACACATTTGAATCTTATTAGAAATTGTAAATGATTAAATTAACAAGAAATAATCAAGGATTTTGAGATTCTAATGATCCAGCCCGTAGGATATAATTATCCACTTGCTGCGACATTCGAAAAGATGCCCTAACTACTTTCGAGATATTGAATGAAATTTTGTATATAGCGATCATGTAATTTTTTATCGCCAAATACCTCACTCATTTCTTTAGTCCTCTCTCGAAATGTTTTCCCCTCATTTTCATCCATCACTAATTTTATCGAGTCGGACACTGAGTTCTTCGTATATGTTCCATCGTCGTGGTTCTTTGGGATTTCCATCCCAACATGCTGATCAGCGATGACCCTAGCATTCAAACCTTGGTCTACCAGAAAGGGCAAGGCAATTAAGGGGAGACCAAAAGCGAGTCCCTCTATGAAAGAACTCCAACCACAGTGAGTCAAGAATGCACCCACCGAGTCATGACTCAATATCTTCAACTGAGGTGCCCAACTCTTCCACACCA
Organism: Fraxinus americana; assembly: GCA_035079005.1. Taxonomy (NCBI): domain Eukaryota; kingdom Viridiplantae; phylum Streptophyta; class Magnoliopsida; order Lamiales; family Oleaceae; genus Fraxinus; species Fraxinus americana. The sequence goes on along the minus strand of CM068716.1, from coordinate 9,110,081 downwards.
TACCCCGGCCCTTGATTCTCTCCTCGAACCCATCTGGTAAAATCACTGAGTAGGAGGCGCCGGACCCAGATGGCTTCCTCAGTGCCCAGAAGAAAGGCACACCAGATAACTCCAATCCAAGAGCTAGCTCATTGAGTTGATCTTGACTCGGCGTCACCTCACTTCCTAATGCTACGTAAACAACTGACCGTTTATTTTGATTATCCAGCCAAGTTTTGATTGAAACCCATGATTGAGTGTCATCTTCTTCTACTTGGGGTGGCATCAATCCTAGTGGAACCACTGGTCTATGGTAAAGCTCTTCGAGTAATTTTAACCACTCAGGTTCAAACTCGTTGCAGTATCTTGGGATAATAACCTCAGAGCCTTCAATTACCTTACCAATTCGATAAGAATCTGAAAATCCTGAGTCGTTCTTCTGAGTTGCCCCGACAATCCAGTTTGCTTCATATCGTCGATAAGCCACTTTAGTCTCAAATTTGACCCACTTCGGTGGGATCATGAAATCTTCAACTTTAGTCCTTTCATCTGTGTCGTTAATCAAGATCTCTAATGGTCCAAAGAAAGCTAAAATCCAGGCGTTGAAGATCAAGAAAAACGCACGAGAAATCCCAAGTCTTGCTGCAACTGGAGGCAACCAGTGTGGAGCAAAATCGTATATAATCCAGTCTGGACGTGACTCTTCCAAGAAACGAGTCAACTCAGTTTCCATCCCATCATATGCTTTCTTCAAATGGTCCATATCCTCATTTCTGATATCCATGGTTGCCTCTGCAGACTCAGGGAGTCCTTCAACTTTAGGCAGTGGAATCTTAACCAGGGTTATGTTAGAAACTAAATGAGAAGGGATTTTTGGGAGACGATCTATATTTCTTGGAGTGGAAACAAATGAGATTTTGTGACCCTTTTGAGCTATGAATTTGGAGAGCTCAAAGAATGGAATGATATGCCCAAAAGCCACCCATGGAAACATCACTACATGTAATTTGGAATTAGAAGCCATTTTTTGCATGCAAGCTTCTTCCCAATCACAGGTCTGATATTTGAGAATAGCACAGTAATATATTACGATTTCTTCCCAGGATTTGGTAGGTGGGCTGCGTGAGTAGGTGGGAACTGGGAGGACAGCAAGTTTAACGTACACTGATAATTAAAAATAAATAAATTATTTATAACATTATTCAATTGAGTGGTGCTACGTGTACACACAATATTTTACACTCGCTCACATGGAGCGGGGCTCACGATTATTTTATTATGTGTGGGCCCCCCTCCATGCAAGGAGGTTGTAAAAAATTGTGTACAGATAGCTTTATTCTTATTCAATTACCAATGAATTTTCTCCGGCAAGTTGCACATTTGGTCTGACAATCATGCTTTTACACCAAATTTGACCGTTTGTCATTCGACAATTTCTTAAAAAAAGGAAAATGGTTTTCTCTCCAATAATTTTTTTACAATCATGCTTCGTGTAGTTTGACAGTGTCATTCGTCAACTTTTAAATTAAAAAAAAAAACAAAAAGGTTCTTCCGCCCACAATTTTACGAAAGCAGAGGAAACTTTTGGAAACCAATTAGGATCCCGCACATAATTTCTTCTTCTGCTTTTGTTTAATTAAAAATATTACCACTTGAATGAACTAATGTCAAAAATTGCTCACTATTTTTTTGGATGCTTGTGTTTTATATAAAAAATTACTATGGTACTAGAACCAAACTTGAAGTGGAATTGAACGATTTGGTTCTGAAGACATTTTCCAAGACAAATTACCTCTTTTTTTTTTTTTTTTTTTTTCAACTATAATGAACCAGTCCATTGTAATAAAAATAATAGAGGCCTTTGCAGTCGAGATTTACGTAGTGCAAATCAACTTGTAAAAAAAAAATCATAAAATATACACATGTTTAATTTCATTTTTAGAGACGATTTGAATGTTGTTCACATTTTCTTTACGTAACCAAGTTGAAATATCCCAATTGAAATTTAGTCATTAAATGCTAGCTAGTTTTAAAATCACACAATTCTTCTCTAAAACACAAAATGCAATCTTCTTGCACAAAACGTTGTGAAAATTGATTTATTGAATTTACATGAAGAATAATGGGCCCTGTATAATGTTGAGAATTAAAAATTACAATTCTACCATAAAGAGCAATACAATCACATGAAGAAAATCAAACTCGATTTGTTATGGTAGAATCGAACTTTACATGCATGTAATGACATGACTTATGTAATTATGCATATCTGAATTGAACTTTGTTGTGCATACTTCAATTGTCTATGATTAACCTATTGTAACATAGTAGTGCAATATATGATTTATAACGCAGTAGTGCATATCAGAATTGAACTTTATTGTGCGTATCTAAAATGAGTAGTTTATAGTGGATATCTGAATCAAACTCTGTTATGTATTTGTTATGAGTAGAATCAAATAAAACCAAAACTAAAGAATTGAGGTTGGGTTCAATTATGTGAATCCAAGTTGTTGCATTTATGAAATATTGAATTTTTAATGAAAAAAATCCAAATATTGAAATATCCGGACAATATTGTCCATATCTAAAAGCTAGCGTTGGAGATGGAACCATAATGGAACTAAGAATAAGTTAATTTCAAAGAATCCAATTATCGAAAGCTAAACTGATCTTGTCCAAATTAGTATTTGTTACGGGTTAAAGAACAGAACGGACACGTGGCGTTACGTCACGACGGTGGGACCGGCTTGATTCGATCAGGATATAATTCTCTAGCTTCAGTTGTGAGTTCCGAGGCCCTGGCTACCAATCCGAGGCCCTCGTTGTTACTCCGAGGCCCCTCCTTCTAACGTCCGAGGCCCATCAAAGATCCACTTATGAGGATTCGGCCATGATGAAAATCTCTTATAAATGATTGATGTGACTTTTGTGTAAAGCTTACTTATGTCTTGTCTCGTCAATGTCAGAACATTTAATGTTAGTACAGCTAGGATAGTCAACTTGATTGCTAGGATTTGAGGTCTTGGTCGAGGAGATGAGGCCACGTGTAAATTGATCCAAAGGTCACAATTTGAGTTGTAACACTATAAATACCCCAACCATGTAATACAATAGGGATTAATGCAAAATTTATAGAACAAACTGAATATTTTGGAGCTATATTTCTTTCATTTCAACACCTCTTTTGCAACATTCTTCTACAACAAATCTTGTCATTTATCGATTGGTTTCTTATACAATCGTATTTCTTTTATGCCGGTTGCCTGAACGGAGACGTCTCGTGCCTTTTAGCCACTCCCACGCTCACTTTCTGGAGTCCTTATGACCGTCGATTGGCATTAGCATGTTGGATTAAGCTTACGTGTGCACGAGTGGGCCCGGCATCTGTTGGCAACATTTTTTGGGGTCAACAGATTGGCGCCGTCTGTGGGAAACCACACTATAACCACGAGCAACCCCGTGGAAAAGGCTTGCTGAAACATTTTTGGGCATCCCCCTTGAAAAAGGATTTATTCTTCAAAGAAGAATAAGAGGAAGCCCCCGAAGTTCAAGTTTATTCCAGTTTCAAGAGACATGAGTTCAGGAGAAGAGGCTCCCCCCAGACGAACTAGAGAAGCTGACAATGAGGCCCCTGCGGTCCGACGCCGACCCCACCACCATCACAAAGTAGGTGGTAGGAGGTTGGCGGCCCAGCTTACTAGGGAAATGGCAACCATGGCAGCCAATATGAGGAGCATTACTAATCAAAACTTGGCGATGCAAGAGCTATTGAGGCAAATGCAAGGCCAGGGAGGTCCCCCACCTCCCTCCTTTGTTCCACAAGAGCCATATCAACCTGACGAAGTTCAGAGTCAAAGAACTTATTCCTCCAGGCAGTATAGGGGAGGAAGCCCAGTAGAAAGGGAAGTTGGAGTCGATATTTCCTCCAATTATGCTTCCGGCCGACCCTCCGAAGCCCCGTTCAACATGGAGGATAATTTCCCTCCCGAATATGAGCCAGCACCGAGGCCCAGAGGTCTGCAGTGTATTTGATAGGCTTAGCCCGATAGGTCAGAGGCGAAGACAAAGGAATGCAGCCCACGCTTCTAGGAATAGGCCACAGCCCCCACCTCCTGAGGTTCGGCAGCCGGAGGAAAGGCAAGAACGTGCCCCCCGTGCTATGCCACCTCGTCATGAACGCCTTAGGAGGGATGAGGAGGCTCGTAACTGTGCAGGACCCTCCACGCAATGCCCCTGTGTATGAAGGCGAGGCTAATTATGATTCGGATGGTCCCCAGAGATCCTGTGACTTAGATGATGACGATGACAATCTGCCATTCTCAAGGGAGCTAAGAAATGCCCAGGTCCCAAATCATTATACTATGCCCAAGATACCCAAATATGATGGGAGAGGCGACCCAGAGAAGCACTTGAACAGCTACAAAACACACATGAGCCTGAGAGGAGCCACTCCGGTTGTTAAATGGTGGCATTCCATTTGACTCTAAGTGGAGTGTTTGAAATTTGGTATAGTAGGTTACCTCCCGGGAGCATTCGAAGTTGGCGAGAATTCAAAACCACTTTTTGAAAAGATTCGCGATAAGTAAAGAAGGCGAGGCCCCAATCCAACGCCTCCAAGATATGAGACAACAGCCAGAAGAAACTTTGAAAAGTTTTCTGTCCCGCTTCACGGACGAAATGACTTGCTGTGTTCAAGTCACTGATCGCGAAGCTCTATCCGCCCTTAGAGGAGGCCTCAACATGAATACCCTGTTTTGGAGAGATGTGCAGAATCAAGATCCCCCAACTTATGATGCCTTGTTGGAGATGATGCGACGTGAAATCATCAATGAGGAACTGATAGAACATCGAAACAGGGCAAGTAGGGGTCTACAACCCCAACAAAGGCAACGTGGTAGAGGTCCAACCTCCCACCTGATGGATCAGCAGTGGGGTCAACCCAATGTGGAAGCTGCCCAAGGCTCGGGGCAAGCACTTGCCGCTGCCACATTGAATGCTGTACCAACTTTGGCCTACGAGGACGTACCGACTACGGGTGCCCCTGAAAATCCACGAACACAACAGGCCCCCCATAGAGGACGAGGCCGGGGAAGGAACTCGAATCAAGGCAGAGGCAACTCCCAAGGCTATTGCACTTATCACCATTCCTACAGCCATGCCACTGCTGACTGTAGAGACATAGCCTTGCATCCCAGAAATTCGGATTCCAGAAGCAACAATCGGAACAACTCAAGACCAAGGAGTAGGCCCCCGCCGAGGCAAGATTCACGATCTAGGCGAGGCGAGGCCCCTTCCCATCACAGGGAAGCATCTCCTCGTGGAAGAGAAAGAGAAAGGAATAGAAACCCAAATGAACAGCAACGAAGAGACCATCGTGGTAGACCTGATGATGTCCCTGTTCACGAGATTGACACAATATTTGGAGGTCCTTATGTTGGTGGAAGCACCAGAAACTCTCAAAGGAACTACGTGCGAGAGGCAAGGGCTCCTCCATTGACTAGCTACATTGTGGGCAGCAGTTCGCGAAGGAGCCAATCGCCTCCGATTGTGTTTACACATGAAGATTCCGAAGGTATTCATTACCCACACTGTGATGCTCTGGTAGTAAGAGCTGTGATAGCCAGGAACGGACTGAGGCGAATGCTGGTAGACAATGGCAGTTCTGTGAACATCCTATTTGGATCTACCTTTGACAAAATGATCCTGGATCATGAGTTAACCCCCACCGACACTCCCTTATACGGTTTCACGGGGGACAGTATTATCCCAAGGGGCAAAATTACCCTAGCCGTAGAAATGGGAGTTCCACCCCTAGTAGCCACATGCTTTATGGAATTTTTGATAGTGGACAGCAGGTCAGCCTATCATGGGGTATTGGGGAGGCCCGCGTTGAAGGACTTGGGAGCAATTACCTCCATTCATCACCTATGCATGAAGTTCCAAACTGATAGAGGGGTGGCAACGGTCAAAGGAGACCAGAGAGGGGCAAGGGAATGCTACCTTAACTCTGTGAGGAAGGCTGAGCCTAGGGATATGCACATGGTGGCAGGTACCAGTAGCCTCGAATCACCAGCACTTGATGAACTCGATCCACGAATAACCGAGGCCGAGTCCTGTGCGGCTCCCATGGAAGAGTTAGACAGCTTTCCGATCGATTCAAAGGAACCAACCAAGTTGCTGCAGGTTGGAAGAAGTTTAGCCCCAAGATTCAAAGGGGAGCTTAAAGAATTTTTGTGCAAGAATCACGATGTCTTTGCCTGGAGGCATGAGGATATGGTAGGCATTGACCCTGGAGTCAGTTGCCACCACCTACAAATTGATCCTAAAGTTGCCCCGCACAGACAGAAGAGGCGAGCCCTTAACCCAGAGAGGTATGAGGCCTTGAAAGAGGAAGTGCAGAAGCTTGTTAACAATGGCTTTATAAGGGAGGCCCTCTACCCAAAATGGATATCCAATCCGGTACTGGTGAAAAAGCACAATGGGAAGTGGAGGGTATGCATTGATTTTTCTGACCTCAATAAGGCATGTCCGAAAGATGACTTCCCACTCCCTGCACTGATCGGTTGGTGGACTCCACCGCTGGACACGAGTCCCCGAGTTTCATGGATGCCTACTGCGGTTACAATCAAATTCCCATGTACTCGGGCGATGAGGAGCACACCTCGTTCATAACGGACCGAGGCCTTTATTGCTCTGAGAATGATGCCTTTTGGATTAAAGAATGCTGGAGCAACGTACCAGAGGTTAGTAAACAAGATGTTTGCTAATTTGCTTGGGAAAACTATGGAGGTCTATGTAGATGATATGCTTGTTAAGAGTCTGAAAGTGGATGATCACATATCCCACCTCCATGAAGCCTTTGAAGTTCTGCGAAAGTATCGCATGAAGTTGAATCCCCTGAAATGTGCCTTTGGGGTAGCGTCAGGCAAGTTCTTAGGGTACATGGTCAATCAACGTGGCATCGAAGCAAATCCAGAAAAGATCCGAGCGTTAATTGAGATGAAATCCCCACAGAAACCAAAAGAAGTGCAAAGTTTGACGGGTCGTGTGGCTGCTTTGAGCCGCTTTATATCGAAATCCACTGATAAGTGCCTCCCATTCTTTAGAATACTCAAGGGAGGACAGAGGTTTCAGTGGACTGAGGAGTGTGAAGAGGCTTTCCAGGGGCTCAAAAGGCACCTAGGGCAGGCCCCCCTCCTATCAAAACCCAAACTTGGCGAGGTACTACAACTTTACTTAGCAGTTTCCCTCGAGGCTATAAGTGCGGTACTGGTGAGGGAGGAGAATTCAACTCAGCTGCCTGTTTATTATATCAGCAAGGCTTTAATACCTCCTGAGACGCGATACCCAGACATGGAAAAGTTAGCCCTGGCATTGATCGTCGCTTCTCGCAAATTGAGGCCCTATTTTCAGGCTCACACCATTCATGTACTGACAAACTTTCCACTCAGACAAGTTCTACAAAAGCCAGACGCCTCGGGTAGACTACTGAAGTGGGCAGTGGAGTTGAGCGAATTTGAAATCCTCTTCAAAGCCAGAACTGCCGTCAAAGGGCAAGCTTTAGCAGATTTTGTGGCAGAATTTACCAACGTGCCATAAATTGGCCGGAGGCGGAGCCTTCCGAGCCCCCAAAGTGGAATTTGTTCATAGACGGTTCGGCGGGAGACAAAGCTCGTGTGCCGGCGTAGTTCTTGTGAGCCCCGAAGGTCATATGTTGAATAGTGCAAGACGGTTCGGCTTCAAAGCCACCAACAATGTCGCAGAATATGAGGCCCTCCTCGCCGGCCTCAAAGCTAGCCAAGGAAATGCACGTAAAGAGGCTTCACATCGCCAGCCGACTCCCGGCCTTATAGTGGGACAGGTAAACGGCAACTTCGTGGCAAGGGACAAAGCCATGGCCTCATATCTCAAATTGGTAATGAGCCTACTCCCTTCCTTTGAGAAATTTGAATTAAGTCAGATACCACGCCTTGAAAACGCGCACGCTGATGCCTTATCTAAGCTTGCTAGCAGCAAAGATTCTGAATTGTTGGCAGTGGTCCCAATTGAACACCTCCCCAGGCCGTCCACCTCCGCAGAGGTGGTGATGTGGGTAGAAGGTACCCCAACTTGGATGCAACCTCTCATATCTTACCTCAAAGATCATTCCTTACCCGATAATAAGGAAGATGCGTATAAAATACGTAGAAGGTCTGCCCATTTCTTGTTAGTGGACGATGTTCTATACAAACGTGGATTCTCTCGCACCTCTCCTTCGGTGCGTAGGAGAAGAAGAAGGCGATTATGTACTTAGAGAAATTCATGAGGGCATCTGTGGCAATCACTCTGGAGGATTAGCTTTGGCCAATAAAGCATTGAGGCAGGGATATTACTGGCCTACAATGAAAAAAGATGCTCTCCAATTCGTTCGCAAATGTGACAAGTGCCAACGTTTTTCCAACGTGCAGAGACAACCCTCTCAGGAGCTTACTACAGTGACCAGCCCATGGCCCTTTAGCAAGTGGGGGTGGACCTCATTGGCCCATTACCTAAGGGCAGGGGAGGCGCCAGTTTCGCCATAGTAGCTATCGATTATTTCACGAAATGGGTAGAAGCTGAGCCTCTGGCAAAGATCACTGAGGCTAACACTTCCAAATTTCTATGGAAGAATATCATTTGTCGCTTCGGCATCCCTCACTCGATCGTCTCTGATAATGGCAAACAATTTGACAACCGGAAGGTCCGGGACCTCTGTGAAGAACTTGGAATCAGAAAGCACTTTTCTACGCCTCATCACCCCCAGGCCAATGGCCAAGTGGAGGCCGTCAACAAGACCATCAAACACACCTTGAAAAAGAAGCTTGATACAGCTAAGGGAGCTTGGGTAGATGAATTACCCCAGGTGCTATGGGCGATACGAACGACGAGCAGAACACCCACAGTGGGAAACCCCTTTCTCCATGACTTATGGCGGACGAAGCGATGAGCCCAGTGGAGGTAGGATTACCCTCACCCAGAAGATTAAGCTTCAATGAGATATCTAATGAGGAACTTCGAAGGTGTGAGCTTGATTTCCTTGAAGAAAAGAGGGATGATTCCCAGCTGAAGCTTGCAACCTACCAGAGGAAGATGAGTCGATACTACAACTCAAAGATGAAAAGGAGGTCCTTCCGCATAAACGACTTAGTCCTTCGCAGGGTTTTCCTATCCTCAAAGGAGCCGGGGGTGGGCACCCTAGGACCCAACTGGGAAGGACCCTACCAAATTGAAAAGGAAATTCGGCCCGGCACCTACTGGATAAAAGACATGGACGGCAGAATTCAACCTCACCCGTGGAATGTTGAACATCTGAGAATGTATTATCAATGAATGTAATCAGTAGCTGGATGTTGTTCCCTAGCCTTTATAAATAAATAAGTTTTCTCCAGTCTTCGTCAACTACCATAAGCATGGGCGCTTCGGAGGAGAGGATGGAACCTTAAAAGAAGGCCACCTCGTTCGAACTCCAAAGCGTACATCACAAGCCTCCCTTTGGTGAAGCTGAACGCTAAAGGGAGAAGCCTCTGCTTGGATGAACCATCCACCAAGTTGGGAAGCGTGGGCGCTTCGGAGGAGAGGATGGAACCTTAAAAGAAGGCCACCTCGTTCGAACTCCAAAGCGTACATCACAAGCCTCCCTTTGGTGAAGCTGAACGCTAAAGGGAGAAGCCTCTCGCTTGGATGAACCATCCACCAAGCTGGGAAGCGTGGGCGCTTCGGAGGAGAGGATGGAACCTTAAAAGAAGGCCACCTCGTTCGAACTCCAAAGCGTACATCACAAGCCTCCCTTTGGTGAAGCTGAACGCTAAAGGGAGAAGCCCCTGCTTGGATGAACCATCCACCAAGCTGGGAAGCGTGGGCGCTTCGGAGGAGAGGATGGAACCTTAAAGAAGGCCACCTCGTTCGAACTCCAAAGCGTACATCACAAGCCTCCCTTTGGTGAAGCTGAACGCTAAAGGGAGAAGCCTCTGCTTGGATGAACCATCCACCAAGCTGGGAAGCGTGGGCGCTTCGGAGGAGAGGATGGAACCTTAAAAGAAGGCCACCTCGTTCGAACTCCAAAGCGTACATCACAAGCCTCCCTTTGGTGAAGCTGAACGCTAAAGGGGGAAGCCTCTGCTTGGATGAACCATCCACCAAGCAAGAGGTTAAGGAAAACAGTTTCATCAAGGATTAAGTTAAGATAGTTTCAGAATGATACCCTGGAAAAGCAGTTGTCAAAAGTTTTGTAAAGGAGATTCAGTTAAGTTGCTTGGTTGCTTTGCTGAATAGTTTGCTCAGTTATTCCATTCTAGTTATTAATTATTTAAGTATGGCAAGGCCTTGATACTGTTGCATTAAGTTAAGTTCATTGTAGAAAAGATAAATGGCAGCGCAAAGATGAAGCAAAATCTGTGTTATATTGATATGCCGAACGAATTACAAAGTAATGAGTTAAAATTACAAAAATGTATCAAGGAGCAGGGGGTGGGGGAGCTGGAGCATCTGGTGCTTGAGGTGCTTCAACAGGTTGAGGCCCTTCAGTAGGCACATCCTCAGGGTCGAGTTCCACCACTTCGCCTTCTTCAGCTGGTGTCTGCGGAACCTCCTCATCCAAGAACTCAGCTCTCAATTCAGAAACATCGAGCTCTGGATGTGCCTCTCCCAACCTCTCAAAGACCTCCTGATAGGCCACTGCTCCAATACGGGCCGAAGCGTCGATACTCTTCGGTGTGATGGAAGTTGGCTATATAATTCCTCACCGCAATATCGCCCGCCTCGACCACGTCGCCGTATCTTTTCACTTCGGCCTCCGGCCACCTCGGCCTCCTTCTCCATGAACCGCCCGGCGTCCCTAGCCCCGGTTAACTCAAGGTTTGCCTTCGCCGGTGCTTGGCGGTGACCTTGGTGGTTGTCGAAATCTCCACCTTTTGGTGAGGGCGGCCACCTCACATTGGCTCTCGTGAACCTCCTTCTTCGGGGCCTCAATCTCTCGCCAGAGAGCATCGCGTTTTGAATCATCAACATCTCTCTCGAATTCTCGCTCAATGTTGGCCTCCTTCTTCTCCGCCGCCTCCGCCTTCACCTTTTCCGATTCGTCACGAGAGGCTCTATTCCTTGGCGAATATACGCCAAAACAGTTTGGCATTCCAATGCAACCCCCAAGGCCCTGGCGCTTTGGCTCACCAAAGTAGTGGTGAGGTCCACAAGATCACGGTGGCCACATAATTTCGCCACCTCTCCGTCCGTAACTTGTTGAAGCCCTCGGTGGCCGCCCTCACCTCCGAAGGCGCATTTCTATTGCAGGGGCTATTTTGTCCTCCCTGCCCCCAGGAAATTCCCGGACTTTCCTCGGAGTCCTCTCCACGCCTTCTTCTTGGTGGCCCCCTCTCGCTCTCGCCACGTCATCCATGACGATCTTCCTAGACCCGGGCCACCATGGCGCATCAATCGAAGATCGGAGGAGCTTCGGGCGCTTCGAACCTCCCTTCTCAAAGGACACGGTGGTCCCAAAACTTGACGACCCCCACCGGGGCCCGGCCTTTCTCTTCTTTTGTGGCTCATCACCACACCCTTGCCCTTCGCCATCGGCTTGCCACCTTTTGGGGCCTCCTCTTGCACCTCCTCCTCGGCCTCTTTCTCATTTTTGTTCTTGCCGAGGCGGTCCAGCCTTGGACTTTACCTCGTTTTGCCCGGTGGACCTGTGTTTTAGTGCTTTCGCCCGGCGGTGGAGGTGGCCTTCATTATACCGGCCATATCGGGCGGGCATAATCCTTCTTGGTGAATTTATCTGCGATTACGAAGAGAAGTCGATTCAAAACCATTAAAGGAGGCAGTTAGTTAAAAGCAAAGGCGCCTCTTACCCTTGGGGGCCATCAGTCCGAAATCAATGAAGTATCTGCTCCTTTCGATTAAGTGAGAAAAGCTTCGGAGCCTCGGAGATCGTCGGTAAATGTCTTCTATAATGGCCCACTCAGCCTCGGAAAGCTCGTACCTTGTGCTACAATCCGCAAAAAGGGGCGATTATCGGTATCGAAACGAGCATGTTGAAGCTATAAGAACTCAAAATGACACTCACAAGCCTCGTAGTCTTGGGTCGGCGCGGTAACAGTGGGACAAGATCTCCCTCCACCATCTCGCCACCTACCCGTCACCTGTAACCACGACTCCTTCCACCCCTTTATGGATGAAGGGAGCCCAACCACAAAGGGGCGTGGGAGCCCTGTGGAGTGATGTAATACCACCCCTTTGAGTCATCTTTTCCCACGACCCTGGCGTGGAAGAGGGACTCGAAAACATGAAGTGGGAGGTCCTCGCCCGAGACACTTCCTTCCACAGAAGTAGGTCCCCACGACTTGGCTCCACCCATTGGGAAGAATTTGGGTGGGGACAACATGAAGGTCCTCGGCACGACCCTAAAGAAGGGGTGCAGAGGCAGACGCACACCGCCTTGCGGTGTTCACTGAAGGCCACGCAATTGGGCCTCGGAAAACAAGCCCTTTCGTGAGCATCAGGGACCAAGAGTTTGACGTAATGGGGGATGTTATAGGTCTGCCTAAGTTCGTCTAGTTTGGCAGAAGTGATATTGGATTGGATTTTGGCTGCCCCCCATCCCGCCTCATAATCTATAGGCTCTTCGGTCATGCTATACCACTCACCAGAGGCCCCGGACACTGACTCCTCCCCACTCCTAACTACTGTCATGGCTAGAGACGCCTCGGAAGACATTGTTGTTGGAAGAATATGAATAGTGCAAGAAAAGGGTGTCTAAGGAAAATAGGAAGACAACTACGCAAGGAGAAAGTACCTAAAGCGAAGGAAAGACTCAGAAAGTTCGCCGGAAGTTCGTCGGAAGTTCGTCGGAAAATGATTAACAGCAGCACAGTTTCAAAAATTTCAGAGTGTTTCGTGAAAGTAAAGTATGAAAATGACAAAGTTTTGGCTTTTATACTAGCGAAGGATTCAGCCCCAGCCGTTAGATCAGATCTCAGTTAATCTGAAGCGTACAAAATTGCACAAATCTTGACCCTTGAAATCAAACGTTTTCTTTACATCAACGCCTCAGATTTGTGCGTGCACGAACCAACACTGGCTCACGCGTGAACTTGTCCTCGAAACTACATACCCCAATAATTAGCCATCATTGTGCATTAAATAAAAACAGCTGTACGGCTATTGAAACTCGTCTCGATGCAGTTCATTGGCCTTGGAAACATAAGAAACCGTCACATCACAGGCATCAATTTCTATGAACGTCAACTCGCCTCATCAAAAGGAAATCAGCCTCGGCCAGTTCGAATATGGACTCGCCTCATCAAAAGGAAATCAGCGTCGGCCAGTTCGAATATGAACTCGCCTCATCAAAAGAAAATCAGCTTCGGCCAGTTCGAATATGGACTCGCCTCATCAAAAGGAAATCAGCGTCGGCCAGTTCGAATATGAACTCGCCTCATCAAAAGAAAATCAGCTTCGGCCAGTTCGAATATGAACTCGCCTCATCAAAAGAAAATCAGCTTCGGCCAGTCCGAATATGAACTCGCCTCATCAAAAGGAAATCAGCCTCGGCCAGTTCGAATACGAACTCACCTCATCTCGATGTAGCTCCAAAAGAACTTCAATTTTACAGGCGACTTTCTTAGAAATGGCGTAAAGCACAAAAAATTCAGACTTTGAAAGTCCACGCCTGGCATAAATGACCACACATGGACTTGGGGGACTATTGTTACGGGTTAAAGAACAGAACGGACACGTGGCGTTACGTCACGACGGTGGGACCGGCTTGATTCGATCAGGATATAATTCTCTAGCTTCAGTTGTGAGTTCCGAGGCCCTGGCTACCAATCCGAGGCCCTCGTTGTTACTCCGAGGCCCCTCCTTCTAACGTCCGAGGCCCATCAAAGATCCACTTATGAGGATTCGGCCATGATGAAAATCTCTTATAAATGATTGATGTGACTTTTGTGTAAAGCTTACTTATGTCTTGTCTCGTCAATGTCAGAGCATTTAATGTTAGTACAGCTAGGAGAGTCAACTTGATTGCTAGGATTTGAGGTCTTGGTCGAGGAGATGAGGCCACGTGTAAATTGATCCAAAGGTCACAATTTGAGTTGTAACACTATAAATACCCCAACCATGTAATACAATAGGGACTAATGCAAAATTTATAGAACAAACTGAATATTTTGGAGCTATATTTCTTTCATTTCAACACCTCTTTTGCAACATTCTTCTACAACAAATCTTGTCATTTATCGATTGGTTTCTTATACAATCGTATTTCTTTTATGCCGGTTGCCTGAACGGAGACGTCTCGTGCCTTTTAGCCACTCCCACGCTCACTTTCTGGAGTCCTTATGACCGTCGATTGGCATTAGCATGTTGGATTAAGCTTACGTGTGCACGAGTGGGCCCGGCATCTGTTGGCAACATTTTTTGGGGTCAACAGTATTCTTTATGACACAATTAATTATCAACATTAATCGACCCATTAGATCATATGTTAGGTTTGGACGTCGGGTGGGTAGATCAAAATATTTCAATACTCGAAACCACCCAATATATTTGGGTATTTCGTACAAGAAACATTCAAATCTTTGTAATTATTGGAATCAAATCCAAACCTGAATCGTCAGCTCATGTTCCGGTTCAAAATAACATATTATGTTATATATTTAATAAACATTTTCATATAGGCCATTTTAGTACATATTCCTAACATGCTATTACTCGATAATATTTGTATAAAGGAGAAAATACAGTTAAGAATTCTTCAAAAAGCAAAATAGTATAGACTAAAAATCACGAAAAGAGGAGAAAATTATAATGTCAAAAATTAAATTACAATTTGAGAAGGAATGATTTTTTTTTAAATAAATCTTATTCGATCTTTAAGTGATGCATGCTAAAGCCTATAATTTAATTATGAAAAATGCTTAAATTCTTCCACTTTTGAAACGAACTTACATTAAAAAAAAAATTAATTAGATATATAACTGTATAGTATCAAAAAATTGCAGTTTACATATGCAACTCACTCTAATTAAATTAAATAAAGAAAAAAAAATTATATTTCAAAAGGGAACCGCGAACTCAAGGTAATAAAAAAGGTACACCATGACCTAAATTATGAATATATCAAGTTCAATTGCCACATACTTCAAAAAAAATTAAAAAAATACTTAAATTTGTGAACAATGCAAGAAAGTAAAAAAACTCAAATGGTAAAGAATGAACGTTTTGATTCATCAATTTAAACCATAACCTAACTTTAACTTTTTGATTCATAAAGATTTCAAATTGCGAATATTAATATCTACTAACCTATGAAATGCAATAATTTGATTTGAGCGCAAGAGGCAAAAAAAAAAAAAAAAAAAAAAGGAGTCAATCTTGATTTCTTAGGGTTAGAGTCTAAAGTTTTAGGCTACTTACTACCAAATTAGGGTTTTTAGATTTTATATATTTTTTACATAGCTTATAAATTGTATATAAAAAATTATAAATAATCGGTTTCATTCGGATATCCTCGGTTCTGATTCAGGAACCAAGAATCAAATCGAATCCAGTTGGTTATCGATTATCGGTTTCGATTCCTAATTTATCTTTATGGAAATCTGGCTGAAACATCCGATTTCGATTAAAATGTCCAGGCCTATCATATGCCAACAAACTATGAGAAATCAAAATCTCTATGACCTATAATTAATTTAGGTTAATCTGAGAGGATCTTGAACAAGCTATACCGATAGAGATAAGTAACCTCTATGGTTTTTTTTTTTTTTTTTTTATTTTTCCCGCAGAAGAACATTCATTACTTTTAACTTTTTCTTCTCCAAAAAAGCCATAATCTGTGGCTCCAGTTTTCTTGTCAGATATCATCCTTTAAATGGGGAGTTGAGAACCACTCACTGAACTGAATATATCTAGCTAGTTTTGCAAAGCTTCGACAATGGATTCCAACGCCATTATTCCATTAAATCCACAGCTGAAAAGGGTCACAAAATCTCATTTGTTTCCATATTCTATTTAATTTTTATTTGGATACCCTAATCGGCCTCCCAATACCAAATTATGCACAAATTACAAGCAAAAACGTACCAAATACGGAATAAAGTATAATAGAAAGACCCATTCAAAAGGGGTGCCTCTATTGAAAGGAGATTAGTATGGATTTGGGGGGTCAGTTCAAGAGAGATTTTCCTCAAAATCATTTACAATTATATATTTTATTGAATTCATTATTTTTTCTAACTTTACAATTTCATATTCATAAAAAAAATATTTTTCACTTAAAAAGCTCTCCGAACAAATGCATATATGAGTTTGAAAATCTTATATTGTCGTACCATTCTTTTTAGGGGTGAACATTTTAACTGAAACGGAACCTCCCGAGTTAGAACATGAGATTCTGATGGAGTTCCAAAACAAAAACAAAAACAAAATTGAGGATCATTCAATCCGTGCAATTCTTAAACCGGAATTGCGGATGTCCGACTATGGAATCAAATTTGTCATTTTTTTATATTTTATTTTTCTACAATTTATTCACCCTGACCTAATGAACCGACCAAACAACTAGTAAGTTTTTCGACCCTGGAACCGAATTTGTTCTTTTTTGTATGTTTTTATTTTTTACAATCTATCGCCCTTACCCAATGAATCGACCAAACAAGTAATAAGTTTCAACGCTTCACTAGGTATCAAATTTACAAGGCACAAATAGTAAGTACCGTAATCAATCGTATTCATTCATTAATAATTACTCATAACTGCATTTTACGAGCTACCGCCACGATTCCTTCTTGAAGCGCCGCATACATAACCATAGCCAGAATTAGATCATACTATGCTAGATATTGGAGGCTATTTTGTGGCATATTTGTCGATGATTAATAAAGTGTTGAAATATATATTTGATTAAATATTTTGTTTTCTATATTTGTGTTATATATTGAATAGATAATACGTAATGTCAGTTCATGGTTTAAAAAGAAATTATCAAAGCATAATGGATGTTTTCGAGCCATCTATGTTTGTAACCTCACTGGAAATAAATAACATTACTTTACTCAAAATGACTCACTCAAAGTTTAGGCCTAATTCAACACCGTTTTTTGTGCGAAACCCTTCAAACAAAAATCTTAAATTGGTAAATTAAAATTAAACGAATTATCTCCAATTAGTACGTATGAAGTTTGGTCAGTTATCTCGAAATATACAATAATTATTTTTTTCTAATTGGACCATTCAAATTATGAAAAATAACATACGTAACCATTTTGAGCTCTCCTTGACAAAATGAAGCAGACGGTAATGTAGCAATTAATTTAAATGGATTGAGTTGCATAATGCATCAAATCAATGGTGGAATTGACTGAAAAGTTAGACCTTTTTTTTGTCTGAAAATGACGCGATCTTCTAACTCGGCCACAACTCTTACATGTATTGGCACTTATTCGAAAGGTCAAAACAAATATTTCTTCTATTAAAAAATATTTTAACGTAAATTCAACGACAACGTGCTATATTTGTAAGGTCGAGGCTATCCATGACTCAATTGATTTCTCGAAGGTCAATTTACCATTCAAACTAAAGGAAATGTCACTTTTACATTTCAAAGTGTACATCATGCTTGATATTGACTTTGTTTTTTTTTTTTTAAAAAAAATGGATTTTGCCATTTGTACACTCTATCCTTTACACCAAATTTGATAATATTGACTTTGTTTTCGAAAAATTGTGGACGAAAAAAATATTTTTTTTCCTTAAATTGGTAAAGAACAATTTGCTATGTGACTAACTCGACCACAACTCTTACATGTATCTGCACTTATTCGAAAGGTGAAAACAAATATTTCTTCTATTACAAAATATTTTAACGTAAATTCAACGACAACTTGCTATATTTGTGAGGTCGAGGCTATCCATGACTCAATTGATTTCTCGAAGGACAATTTACCATTCAGACTAAGAAATGACAAATGTACATTTCAAAGTGTATATCATGCTAGATATTGACTTTGTTTTCGAAAAATTGTGGACGAAAAAACTAATTTTTCTTTAAATTGGTAAAGAACAATTTACTATGTGACAATCCGTCAAATTTGATCTACATTGTTTTTTCTTTCCTAATCCTACGCCTCTTTTAGAAGTTTTTGGTGGACTGGTGGTCCCACTGGAGTGGGTGGTAACGTCAATGTTTTTACAATTTCTGGCACAAGTTTGGCATATGGGACCTTTCTCTTAAGGTTAGAATTATTTTTGAGAGAATCTAGCGGCGCCCCAGTTAACATTACGGCTCCTGGGTGCGTAGGGATTCTAGGTAAGGGTCGGCGAATAAAACCGTAAAAGTGAAAAGAATAAAAAATTAAAATAAAAAATTGGCTTCCTAATCAAATATCAATTCGTATTTTAAGAAAAGGTTCGAGTATTTTGTAAATGAAACCATTTGGTTCCATGTAATTTTTGAAATCTAACAAGATCTGATGATTCCGATTCGATTTTGAATCAAGAGGTTCAATTACAGTAAATTGTCTATTCTTAATTGTACATGACTTTTTGACCATAACAAAACAAAAAATACAACTAAATATTTTTTTATAAGGACTTGTTACTTTTTATTAGGAATGACAATAGATCGAGTATGAAGCAAATCAACCATTTCCGTTGAATTTTTTTGTTATATTGCCCTACTCTCGTACTCGGTTAAAGCGGGATGAAACAGGTTCAAGACAAGTCCCTTGTCCAATTTATCGGCTTGGTTCTACCGAGCTACAGGTCAAGTCGGCTTGGGCTTTTTTCGAGTCAATGAACCAAATTGACACCCCTAAACACAGTGATAATCAGATAAAGGTTGGAAATTGCAAATGGCATGAACCAAATTTGATTGACAATGTAAATCAATGGGTATTTGTTTTTGGGCTAATCTTTAACAAAAAGGAAGAAAAGCCCACTACTACAAAAAAGCGCAAACCAAACCTCTCATCTTCTTCATTTCGACCTTCCCTAGTTCCCTGCCCAGTTCATAGTCTGTCGGTGCTGCTACCTACGGTTCCAAAATTCAATGGTTCGAACAAAGTCCACACGGGTGGTGCATGGGCTCATCGGTGTTGGCTCCGTCCCTACTAGTTATAAAAACTACTTAAACTAATGTTAATCTTTTAGTCTTAATTTTGTGGTGTTGGATGCGAATTGAGGTTATTCATTGAAAGTGACACGCTTTGCCAATTTTTAATTAAAATGTCGAACACAATGTAATTTGACTTTTTTTAAAAAGTCATCTTTAGTTTATATTTATAAAGTATGTTAGG
The DNA here is from genome assembly GCA_035079005.1 of Fraxinus americana. Taxonomy (NCBI): domain Eukaryota; kingdom Viridiplantae; phylum Streptophyta; class Magnoliopsida; order Lamiales; family Oleaceae; genus Fraxinus; species Fraxinus americana. The sequence goes on along the minus strand of CM068716.1, from coordinate 9,090,792 downwards.
CTAAATTTTTTGACTATTACCTATTTCTTTTTTGTTTTGTCTTGCTATTGATTCTTTGAAAATCATGTGATGTTTCGCCTTTTAACATGTAATTTTTTTAGGGAAAACCTTTATTTTTATTTTATATCGTGCTCATAAGAACCATTTAAATTAATATTTAGTTCTTACTTTATTTTTTTCCGTTGCATGTGATTAATACCTAATTAATTCTAAGTTGTAAAACATAAAATTATTAATGTTTGATTGCTGTATGTAATTTTGAGGTGTAGGTCCACTGAACAAATTATTTCCCCGTTAGGAACAAAATAGAACCACGACAATTGAACTACAAGTTGAACCAACATTGACTGAAACACCTGCTCCTAGTCAAAATCAAATCGAAAAATACCAATTTGCAGTATTATCAATTAGTAAGGGATGTGAAAAGAAGATAAATTAAACCAAATATGAAGTATTGTTCATCAAACTTAGTGAAAATTGTTTGAGTTTCACATGAAGCTATTGAATATTCTGAACCTTCTTCTCATAAAAAGGCAATTAATAGTGATAAGTCAAAAATTTGGAAAATGGGCATGAAAGAAGAAATGCAGTTCCAAATTCAAAATGAACATGGCAATCGATAGGGAAACTAAGAAATAGAAAGATGGTTCGATAATTCAAAATTATTTAGACTCGAATTTTGATTACCCATTAGGTTTTACCACAAAGGAAAGAAGAAAAAGTGTACCAAAATAGAATTTTGACATGAGATGATCTTGGAGTTTAGTGTTCAAAGATCTAGTACATCTTGGTGCAAACAAAAAGAGAAATTCGAATTCACTACTGATTCTCAAAGCTGAAACTCGGACGAAAATCGACTAGTTCTCAATGCATGGTACCAAAATCGACCTATTTAGTAGAGGAATTGAAACCGAACCTATCGTTCTATCTGGTTTCGATTCCCAAAAAAATGCCCACCCCTAGTCACACGATCGGATAAAACAAAATATATTGATAAGTTGATAAAGTAAAGCAATGTGTGCTGAAGTGGGACACCATATAAATAATGAATAAGCTTCGCAACTTCATGTTGATTCACTCATGAATGCCGCAAGCTAAGCGTCAAAAACTCATTTACTCTACGGATTTAATTAAATCTCATCTTTTAAGAATATATATATACAGAAATGATCTAATGAGCACCACTGCTCATCTTATCCTAAACACCAATGAGTTGGCACATTAATTCATTGGTGAATTGGAACTCACAAAATCTTTATCCACCAATGAATTAATGTGTCAACTCATCGGTGCTTAGGATAAGATGAGCACCGGTACTCATTAGATCATTTCTCTCTCTCTCTCTCTCTCTCTCTCTCTCTCTCTCTCTCTCTCTCTCTCTCTCTCTCTCTCTCTATATATATATATATATATATATATATATATATATATATATATATATATATATCGGGACTGTTCCTCCTACCCGTTAATTTGACAAGTATTTTTGACAAATAATCGTAACCTTTGATTTAATTCAATCCAACGCTCAACATTTATCAATTAAAATACCATAGAATTCTTAAACTTACTTCCAAACACCCTTAATTACCTTATATTAATCCCTAAAATCTCTCAACAACACCGTGATTTTTTGTCATCTATCATCTTATTCCATTCTCAATCACCACCGAAATTCATAATCTCTCTAGCGAGCAAGAATCTCCAAACCATCACTGCCTTGAAATAATTTTTTTGCCCATGTTTAAATTTTAGGAGGAGTCCCATTGTGATATCAATTTATTTATTTAGGAGAGCATAATATATGATTCTACCGCATACAACTGTTCTTCAGCAGAAATCTCACACGGGTTTTCAATTTTTGCTATTTCGATCCTTCTGCTTGGTTTTAAAATTGCATTATATCATGTTCTTGTAAGTGTTATGCCCTAGGTCCAATCAACTTTGGACATAAACACTTTGAATATATATAATCAATGCATATGTATGGCAATATCTATTATTTAATTGAATTAATATTCTAATAAGTTAAATAATAGAATCCGTAGATTCAAGTCTTGGTGATTTGTTAATCACAAGGAGTTGTGATTGTGAGATACAAATTACATATGACTGAATCTTAAATCGTCCGTGGTCGAGGTAATAACGAGATACGGATATCGTTATTACGGATAGACTATCGCGTGTGGCATTCTTACTTGTAAAGTAAGTAGCTGATCTCACAAGCTAAAGTGTGGTGACATTTGAATGAACACGTGGATGTTTTGTTATAGAACAAAACATTGGAGACCCGCTGAGAGATTCCACATGGATAACTATCTAAGTGTTAGTGGTTAATCTCTAACGTTCGGTAGTGGGATTGGTCCTTTGACTTGAGGTCATCATAGTACCTTATATGAGGGCGATCATACTTTGGTGATGTTGGATGTTGCTCACAAGGGTCGCTAATACAAAGATCGTTCGGGTATGTCAAGAATCATATGAAGGTTGTGAATGATCAATAGAGGATTCGTCACTCTTAGATAGTAAGAGATTATGATCTACATTTTATCCAGTTAAGTTGATAATGAAATCCTTGGCCAAGGTGAACTCATAAGTCGGAAAAGAGTTTTCGACGTACATTGACTTAACAGTAGGATAAAAGATATGATCGATAATTGAGATTGACACATATCCATATCTCATAATTGATCGGATCATATTGACGAAGGGATTATAGTTTCACGGTAAACGAACAAGTTTGGTTTTGTCATGCTACGTGATATTTCCCGTCACATGTATTGCCCTGATACATTGCTAGATGTCAATCTGGGACAACGAAAATGAATTAGTGATAAATTAAAAGGGGCGTTTTAATTTATTGATTTTGATTAGATCAAAATAATAATTCACGTCGTTCGGCATCGTGATCGGGAACCTAATGGGTCACACACAAAAGAGAATCAGAAGAATGAGATTTACCAATTAATTAATTGACAAGTGTTGGATAATTAATTAATTGGGTTGTTTATTAATAGGCCCGAATTAATTAATTGGATTAATTAATTCATGGACCAGATTTAATTAATTTGATTAATTAAATCTTGGACCGGGTTAAGTTTAATAGATGGGCCGAGCCCATCTGGACTTATATTAATAAGCTGTTAGGGTTTGAAAAACTGTAGAGAATTTCATTATTCTTGCTAGCACGAGAAAAGAAAAACCCTAGCCGTCATTCTTATTCTCTGTGTGGATCACCATTGGAGGCTGGACAATTGGACAGCTTGGATTGCAGATCGTGATCATTGGAGTTCAAGAAAAGCAAAAGAGTTTGTGGAATTCATCAAAGGTATTAATCCTAATCACAGTTTCTATCTAAACACATTGCAGATCCTCGTTTGGGAATTGAAAATTGTTTAATTTCCGCTGTGCATGATAAGTAAATTCCCAACAGTTCTTGAATATGATTTTCCTCTAATATTCAAATTATGAGAGAACTTTTATTTTCTAAATCTGAATTTCAATTATAAAATCCTCCAATTTCTAATTCTCATTAAGTTAATCGGGCTTCGTTGAGATTATTTGTTTGACAGATAAGTGGCCGACAAGATTTTGAAGGCTTTAAGGGAATTCAAGCGAATACCCGTTTCGTTACTGATTCAAAGACTGAAAATTTGAGACGGGCAGGGGATGAGATGACGAAAACTGTTGTTTCGAATGATGTGTTAAATGGAGGACTTGGGTCGTATTCCGGTCGAGGCCTCCTTATCACGTGTTTTTCTATATTGTCTTTACTCTCTTCATTTTTGATGTAAAATTTGCGTTTAATTTGTTGTCAATCGAGGCATTTCAAAATGGAGTTTTTGCATTCTGATTTCTTGTCAATTGTAAAATTCGGGTTAAATAGTTTTGTTGAATTCAACATAACGATGATGTAATGTATATATAAATCTCATTTTCTTTTCTGGTCTGTAATTACTGATTTATGTGGCATCTGGTGGATTGATGGTTTAAGTTGTGCATAACTTTGTCAAACCACAGTGATGATAAATTCAGAACATTTCTTTCCAATAATCACTTTTAGTATCTAAATAAACTTCATTGATAGTTTATGTTATTTGTTGAGTCATCAAAGCTTCGGCATGTAAGAGCCCATCTGACTAACATTCGACAATAATATCTGAATCTTTACAGCAAGAAAGGGAAAAGGCTTTGGTTAATGAAATGATTGCAAAGCTTAAAACTGACACATGCATCACAAGCAATAGTAGAGGCTGCTGAACTCAATGGGGTGCCTATGTAGATGAGTAAAAAGACAATAGCAAATGTCCATTGCAGGATGCAAATACAATGGATTCATAATGGAAACGCATGGAGTAAAGTCTCTTTAGTCTCAACTAATCAACCGAAACAGTCTTGGAAATAAAGCTTGGGGCTCTCCAAACCATTCCAAATAAGAAAGTGCAATACAAAATGTCTAGCTAAAATACTCACATTTGTTTCACATTGAATGAAAGTGGTACTGTTAATAGGAAAAAAAAACTACAGTAAATTCGAAATATTAAGGAGAAATGGCAATAAATCAAAAATACTAAGGGTCCGTTTGGGAGCCATTATTCTTCAAATAATACATTTTATCTTTCACATCAAGTGGGGTCCATGGAGAATGTGAGGTTGAAAAAGAAGGAAAAGTTATTGATGTGATGTAAAATATTATTTTATTGAAGAATGTGTGGTTAAAAATAAGTAAAAGAATGAGAATGAAAATCTTAATGGTTACCAAACGGAGGCTTAAGAAGAATAGATGAAACTTTAACTAGTATCACAACATTGATACATTCAAACTCAAGGTACGAGATGTTGATAGAATGCGTCTTAGCAAAGTGCAGCCCTCTTGTCATGCCAAGCACTAAGTCTGTTTTGATATCTCCCGTCAACAACATTCGTCAACAACATTCACCAGCATTCTTCTGCACATTCACTAGCATTGACAAGAATATGGAGTAAAGATTAATCTCCTGTTACCATCATTGATCAACATTCATTTGTACATTGCCTGGCTTGAAATTCTAACTCGAAATTCGAATCCTACACGAAAGAAAAACAACTTATTACACGAACACATAAAATATTGATTTACCACTGAAATAACAAAAAAAATAAATACTTACATGCTTTAGTCCATTTGCTCAGTATGTCCATTTACATTTTTCTTAGGGTACTTGGGACATATCCTCTTATCATGGCTTGATTCTTTGCATAGTGCACAATAACGCTTTTTATTTTTTTGTGCCACCTCAATACTTGATTTGAACCTCCCTGAAGTAAGATGGTCTTTTCCCTTGGATTTTTCATCATGCTTCCTTCCTTTTGTGACTGAAACATTGGGATCCGATAGCACAAATTGAGATCTCTCCTCATTACAACTATCTAATTGATTTGGAGAAGTTTCAACAGGAAACTTTGTTCCAATAGCCACTCTGTAAATCTGCTCATGTACTTCTTCAATAGCTTTGATATATAATTGGTATCCTTCATTCGATTCGGCAGCATGACAAGCTAGTTGGGTTGCTATCCTATACATATGACCAAGTCCCAATGCCTTTGTATGTTGTTCATCATCCTTAATCTCAATTTTTTCTGATTCTGTACTCCTAAATTTATTTGCTCCTTGCATCCGCCTCTCTTTTATAAAATGAGAAGGAAGTACGTCAATGTCTTCACGAATAAGTGCTTTGATAATATGATTGCAAATTATTCCCACAAACTCAAAATGTTGGCATTCACATTTTCCTTCATGATTTTGCAAATTATATCTTACTAGAAACTTCTCAAATTCTCTTTCTCTATGTTGAACTATGTATGTCACACAATCATAATTCACTTCTTCAACTCTGTAATCCTTGACTTTCATCCACTCTTCTTTAAATTTCTCAAAAATATTTCTAGTATATACTTTTGATGCATGTTTTAGAAGTAAAGTATCATCATCAACAATTCTATATTTATGTTCTGATTCAAAGTCCTCATCATTCTCCCTTTTTACAATTGAAGCTAAAGCTTGATCATATTTTAGAACAAAATCATGAAGGTTAGTTCGAGAAGTAACAAAGCTATCAAAAAATGAGTTAATACTTTCACTATGTCCAGTAGTGTTCATGCCGGCAAAAAATAATCCACGATTATACACTGGAACCCAACTATCACGTATTACGTATAAATTCTGAAGCCATTTGTTACTTTCCAAACCATACTTTACAATCATTTCCTTCCATTTTTTCTCAAAAACTTTGACTTTATACGTAAAGTGAATGAAACTTTTCATATCTTTTTTGAAATCTGACTTCTTGTAATATATGTGATAACTTTTCACCAAATTTTTTCATGATGTGCCAAAGACATAAACGATGATGAGTGTGAGGAAGAACCTTAGTAATAACTGCCTTCATTGCTTGATCTTGGTCTGTTATGATACACATGGGATAACATCCTCCCATAGCATCAAGCCATGTTTGAAATAATCACGAAAATGTTACCTCTGTCTCATCTTGTAATAATGCACAACCAAATTGTATAGATTGAGAATGGTGGTTCACACCAGTAAAGGGAGCAAAAGGCATGTCATATTTGTTTGTCCTATAAGTTGTGTCAAACGTTACAACATTACCAAAACACCGATATGACATGCGACACATTTCATCTACCCAAAAGAAATTGGTTGCTCGTCCATCTTCGTCGCATTGTATCGCATAATAAAATTATGGATTTTTTGCTTGCTTCTTTTGAAAAAATGTGAGGACAGACTGGGCATCACCAACTTCTAACTCTTTACGTCTTATATACCTTAAGTGGTTATAACAATCTCTCCCATTAAAACCAATAGTATCACCACCAAGAATCGAGACAACTTTGGTAACTTGTATATTCTCATCTCTGAATGCTTTAGAAAGATTTTTTGCTAATTTAGGCATGCTTCTATTTGACCCCATTTTTATCCTTTTCAATGGTGAAACAAATTTATGGTTGTGATCATTTTCAAATGCTTTAACTATCCAATAGCCACCTTCAATATCATTTGAGATTCGCATGTTAGCTTTACATCCACCTCTAACCGTTGAGCAACTTCTTCTTTTTGTAGAACTCTCTTTCTGACAGCTCTCTATTTCACTTGAACCTTCAACAATTTTCCTACTATTATATTTTCCTTCATGTGAGCACACAAATTTAACAAGGGTAACTTCATTTATACGTGGGCGTGACTTAACTGTTGTTTGAGTACGAATCCAAAAACCATTTTGTCGTCCAAAATCTTCATAGTATGCCCTTGCTTCCTCCGCTGTCTTAAATTTCATCCCAACGTAAGGTGCTTTGCCTCGTATTGATGATGACCCAATCTCATCAGATTGAGAGACATGTATACAATTGCCACAATTGGTTGCATCCATCTACAAAACAAATTTGAAAGAATCGGTCAACGATACTGATTGCATAGAACTACCAATAATTTGAATATTAGAGGAAAATCAAATTCAAGAACATGATATAATGCAATTTTAAAACCAAGCAGAAGGTTCGAAATAGCAAAAATTGAAAACCCGTGTGAGATTTCTGCTGAAGAACAGTTGTATGCGATAGAATCATACCTGAAAAAATCAATTTAGATCCTATACTCCTCTCCTAAATAAATAAATTGATATCACAATAGGACTCTTCCTAAAATTTAAACATGGGCAAATGAATTATTTCCGGGCAATGATGGTTTGGAGATTCTTGCTCGCTAGAGAGATGATGAATTTCGGTGGTGATTGAGAATGGAATAAAATGATAGATGACAAAAAATCACGGTGTTGTTGAGAGATTTTAGGGATTAATATAAGGTAATTAAGGGTGTTTGGAAGTAAGTTTAAGAATTCTATGGTATTTTAATTGATAAATGTTGAGCGTTGGATTGAATTAAATTAAAAGTTACGAATATTTGTCAAAAATACTTGTCAAATTAATGGGTAGGAGGAACGATCCTGTATATATTTATAATCGATTCTTTAAAACTTTCTAAAGAATAATAAAGCACTTTATAAGATTTCTAAACTTTTCCTTTTAGTTCTTTTACTTGCTTCTTCCATATTAGTTTCTATATTTGCTTGGTCTTTTTCTGTTAACATTCTAATTTCTATTTTTCTATCTTTTCTAAGATTTCTATGATATTCTATGTCTATATATCCAAATTCTTTTTCATCGTCTTCACTTTCATCATCTTTACTATCTTGCATTAACCTCGTCTTCATTTTCATAGTCTTCTATTTCAAAATATCCACGTTCTCCTCCTTCTTCTTCTTCGTTATCTTTTGTTTGTTCTGCTTGATAATTATAATTTCCAAATCTAATACTTAGAGTTCTATTACTATTTTTATACATGAAATTATCTTCTGGTATTAATATCTTCCAAATTCCAATATAATCCTGCATTGGTTTCCAAAGAGAATTTCTTTGCCGGGATAGTTTTTACATTTTTGTCCTAATAATGTAATTATTTGATTATTTTCTAATTTATAGTTAGTAATGCTATTTTCACTAAGTCTCCATATAAATCCTGTGCAAATTAATAAATTATCTTCATTTCTTTTCATTTGATATCCTTTAGTTTTTATTTCTATTTTAATATCTTTGTAAAAAAATTTGTTCTGACTAAATAATCAGGGGTAAAATATACTATTCCACATTTATTATTCATGTCTAATTCTATACTTCCTAATAATCCTTGTTCTATGTCTGTAAATCTATTATCATATAAACATATTAGTACTTTAACTCCTAAATTTTCTCTATGAAGTCCTTTTACTCCTATTATTATTAATCCTAGATGAGCATGTTGAAGATTTTTATTAACAATCTCTTTATAGGATTTTTTTTCTATTAAATCTAAGGATACAAATTGATCTTCATGTGTACAAGAAACATATCTTTCACCATAATGCTAAAATATTAAAGATTTGCTAAACATATTCCCTTATATATATATAAAGCTTTTACTAATTTTAATTTATTTTCTTTAAATGTCTCTATCTGTTCTTCTTTATTTATTAGGGATTCTAATCTTGTTTTAGATTTCGTTTTTCTACTTAATGTTCTTAGTAAATGATTACCAACTATTCTACTACTACTAGCTACAATTTGTTTTCCTTTATCCATTATGTATAAATCCACTTAGTCTTCTTAAATCTATTAAGCTCTTTAATTTTACCTAAATCTAATTGTTCTAGCTTATTTATTACATTATCTAAATCTTATCTAGTATTTTTTGACTCTTCATTTTCTAGTATTCTAACTCTATTTTTCAAATTAGAACTAATATTGCTTAGTTTATATGACTAAATTTTCTTTTTAATATTTAAGTTTTTTGATTTTTAATATATTCTAAATTACTTTCCAAAGTCTTTATATTTTTATTTAGATTTTCTAATAAGGTTTCTACCTTTTTATTTGAATTATTCTTTTCTAAATTTTCTCCTAAATTTTAAGTAAATCTACAATACTGTTTTAACTGTTTATCTTCAGAATGTAAAAGATGTCTAAATTTTTTATCAAAATTACAAATTAAGGAAGTTGTATCTAAAATATCTTTTCTTTTAAATTTTCCTAGAATTTCTAAATTTAAGTAATCTATTATTTTCATAAACTAATTACTTTGGACTGAAATTAGCTTTGATACCAATATTGTCTATACTTTCTTTCTATTATTTTCTCTCACCAAACTTATAGCTTTTTGTCTTCTCTTATAATCTTTAAAATCTTTTATCAAGAAATTCCGACATTGAGCGATAGAAATTTCAGTAATTTGCTTCACGGTCTGTAAAGAGGAGTCACCTCTATTTCTATCTAATACGGATAATATGTGGCTTCTTATAACAACTAATCTACCTATTTCTCGATTTTCTTGATAGATTTTAATCGATTCTTTAAAACTTTTTAAAGAAAAATAAAGTGATTTATAATCGTCTAATAACATAAAATGTAATGCATAAAATTTGACTGAAATTAAAGAAAATAATATATTTGTAAATTGTAATGGTCTTAGAGTACTTTACCGTTCGAGAAATTAATTTTTTCAAATACTTTTTTTTAAAAAAACTTTCTCTCGGCTTTATTCTTGACCTTCTAAAAAAGCTTAAGACTATAACCAAAAATTTCTTTCATCATGTTTAAAAGACTTGGACAAACTTAATAAGTAGAATAGACAACTTAACTCAGATGATTACTTTATCTTTTTAGTCATAGAATCTAGAATAAAGAGGCTAAGAGCGTTAGGATTATTTGAAAAATATAATCTAAGACTTTTGAATAAATTAATTACTTACTTGGTATTTCCCCTTTTAGGCCTTGCCCGAAAATTAAATAAAGTAAATGAAAATTGTTAACAAGAGAAAGTAGGAAAATAACTTACTTTTTATTTCTGTAATCTTCAAACTTACAAGAGTGAATTTACAAAAATGTCTTTGAATTTTTTATTGCAAAGATGTCTTTGAATTTTTGAGTGCAAGTGTTATGGTTTGCTATACTGTTATTTTTTTTTTCTTAAACTACAATAATAAGATTCTAATATAAACTATTTTAATTGAAATATTAGCATAAGGAAAACATAACCAAAAGGTAAAATCTAAAATTACTATGAAATAATAAAATCCTAAAACTACCAAAATCATCGACAATTTCCTTTTGTGATCAGTTGCATCAGTTGTAACCAAACCCACAAAGCATGTCATCAATTTTGCTTCAGCCTCATTGTTGACGTGTTAATCTATTATGGATATATTGTAGGGAAAATTGCAACGGAAGTTTCAAGCCTTTCATTTGCTGTAGAATACACCTTAACCTTTCATTTTTGCGATCTCAGTCCCCAAACCTTTAACTTCTATTGTAGTTGTAGTCCATTTGACAAATTACATCCACTTATCAGTTACTTAACCCTTAAATTAAATGTTTGACTTAAATTGACAAATTAGTAGAGGGGTAAAATTGTCAAATTATATTTTCTTCCCTAAAAACTTAAAAAAAAAAAAAAAAAGAACTTCAATCTTCTCCAAAAACCCCCACTCCACTCCACCCCACCCCACGCTACCCAACCCAACCCAAAATCAAAAATCACAACTCAGTTAAGAAAAAGTGAAGAATATGAAAATTTGGGATTTCTCTTCACCTGTTTGTCAAAATCCCAGACTAAGTCTAGTAATTATGGATCATTTTAAGGTTTTCCAAAATCCCAGAATTTATCAGCATTCCAAAAGTCCTAGCTATTTCTTCACCAAACCAATCAATCTTTGCCATCTGTTGGCACCGCGAGAGCAAAATCTCCTACTGGGACTCCATTTCTAATATGTTATCACTACTAATGTCCACATGGTAGCCATCATCTTGAAATGAATTGTCATAAGCAGTATTAATTTCTGAATTCTCTAAAGTCAACTGTGAGATTACCCCAAATTCTAGTGGGTTATTGTATGAATATTCCTTGTGCTCATCAGAATTATTCACCCGTGACTTGTATTTAGAACATGGAGTAATATTTTTGGGAGTTCGAGTTTCCAAGGTTGACATGGAAGAAGAGGGAGATGATGTTTCTGAAGAATTTTGTTCCATTTTTTCAAGCAATCCTGGAACCCAAAATCTTCGTATTGCTTCATGAAATTCATACAAAGCAAATCCCAAATTTCCACATTCTTCACGGGTTGTGATTTTTGATTTTGGGGCGTTTGGAGAAGTTTGAAGTTCTTTTTTTTTTTTGGTTTTTTATTTTAAAGTTTTTAGGGAAGAAAATATAATTTGACAATTTTACCCCTCATTTAATTTGTCAATTTGAGCCAAACATTTAATTTAAGGGTTGACTAATGTATAAGTGGATGACATCCATCAAATGGACTCAGACTGCAATGGAAGTTAAAGGTTTGGGTAGTCTACGGCTACGAAAATGAAAGGTTAAGGTGTATTCTGCAGCAACATATTAAGCAACTCTAAGTATTTGAAATCAAAATAGAAAAGATTGAAGTTTATTGTCTCGGCATTATATGTTGATAGCATCGAATAACAGAACTATGACTATTACATCTAAAATACTTCAATAGCAGCACAAGTCAAGTTCTTATACCTCTCTTGATTTTCCTCTGCTAGCTATGACTGTGCACTGAATTTTTATTTATTCAAGATTCCTATTTCCATTTCCATTTCCATTGCTATTACTTGCAATTGCTGGAACATAACAGTTATCGAAACACCACTCCTTTGCGAAGCTGGGTTGTTGTTTCTGAATTTGATGTTCAAGATTAGTAGATGAGGCGCTGCTTCCCTCTGCTGACCAAATTTTCTTGTTTGAAGAATTTGGAAAAGCCTTCGATTTTGGAGAATATAGGTTTTGAAACGAAATGGATTTTGGTTTCTGAATCTGATGTTCAAGATTAGTAGACGAGACATTGCTTTCCGCTGCTGATGAACCCCAAATTTTCTTCCCTTGAGAAAATTTGTCAAAAACTCTGTGGGTGTAATCTTGGTTGAAAATTTCCATAGTAATTAATCTTTGTTGCTGTAACTTCAAATGTATGTCTTGATTGATAGAAATCAATGACTCAAAGGAGGTCGCAAGATCACAATGAGGATTCAGGAATGAGCCCGTTTTTTGAACTCCATGACTTAAACCTGGGGTGCCCGCTCCATGTTTAAACACAGAAGGAAAATGAAAATTGAAACCCATCAAAGGAGAATTTCCTGAAGGAGTAAAGATTAAAACAAGGGATTGTTGCAGATTTTCCATTGCCGTCAGTACACATTTTTGTAGTGCCAGATGCAGTTGATAAAGTCCAAAGGGTGAAATACTTGCAGTGGCTGGTAAGTTCAATTTACCTCTATTAGATGATCCAGTGGAGTAGTGCTGTGAAACCCTCAAAGAAGACTTATTCTTCTTGTTTTTCCACCAGCCTCCACGGACATGGCCTGCACCCACTGGTAGGTTGCGCATGGTTCCTCCTTTTGTCCAGTACCTTCTGCATGTCTTACAATAATACCTCGGCTGTGTGAGACTGTAATTATTGTAGTAGCAAAATTTGGTGTCCGAGGAATCGCATCTAGGGCACTTGAGGGCTGCTTCTTGTGGTGTTGCAGCCGTCTGATGGCTGCCGGAGCTCTGGCTTTTACCTTTGCTGGTTGTCTTTGCCTCCATTCTACCAGGTGGTGACATTCAGAACGTTCTACTGACTTGAAAAAGCAGCTTTCAAGGTCTCGCCTCTGGTAAATCACCTGAGCACTGATGCATTTATTATATAGAGAGATAAGATGTATAGTGTGAGAGGGATAAGAGAGACTAACAAGAAGATGATGTAATAGCTCAGGCAGAATGAGAGAGACACGTGCAGAAGAAAAAGAACAAAATAGAGATATACATGCCAAGTGCCCAGAGTGGAAATAAACCAGCTGAATACAGACTACAGTGAACTTGTTTTGTGTTATTACATCCCTGTGTGCTACATACAAACGAAATGTGAAGACGAAAGCCGTGAACTTGTTTTGTGTTACTACATCCCTGTGTGCTACATACAAACGAAATGTGAAGACGAAAGCCACGTAGCATGTATTTGCCACCTCACGACACGAACCACACACACCTTGCCAGAATTACCCAGCCTCGACGTCCTAGTGCCTTGCTGAGCCAAAACTGCTTCGCTGAGTGCAGGGGCGGAGGGAGTGGGGGTCAGGCCTGCCCCCCCAAGCCCATTTATTTTAAGTATCAGCCTAGTAGGAAAAAATAAAAATAAAAATTTGTCCCTTGGCTCAGTGTGCAAGTTCTGGGGTGTGCGCCTGAATAGTAAGAGACTCGCTAAGTGGTCCGCCCATTGGTGAACCTCCAGGCTCGGTGAAAGAGGATGATTGCGAACCTCTTATGGCCTGGAGTGGCGAGGCTGAGGGCGAACCTGTTTCCCTTAAGAGATCATGAGGTGATGCAAAAAAGCATGTGGTGGATAAATTTGTGGAGAGAATCGTGCAAAAATCATTGCATTAGGGAAACTAATCACAAAACTATAGAAATTGCAGCTAATTCGTACACCTAGAATTATGGTTATTACCTCATGTCATTTTAAAATTATTGTCTTTCCATATTGTTTATCTTTTTCATTTATTATTTGGTCTTTATCCCTACTACATTAAAAGAGCCAATCCGTTTAGTACTATTCATTTAGAAGCATTTCCTATTCATTTTGAAGCATTTCCTTTCTCCCATTTTACCCTTAAATCTTTGGCAATAATTCGTACATTAAGGATGTAATGGTCTTGTCCTATGTATATACAAAATATCTCTTATCCTCTTACCAATAAAAAATATCTCTGGCAAATGCAGTGCCACAATTGTTGACTATCCTACTATTTTACTGTTTATTTGCGTAGTATTTTATCGTCCCATTTTATCCCCCACTAATTAATGTCTTTTCCATTCTATCCCCATTTCTTTACTTAATTAAACACACAACCATTAAAATTCTTTTACTATAAAAAAATAATTTCTAAAGAATTCACTCTCCGTCTACCCAATTTCACATTGCCAAAATATAATATTTTTACTTCAAATGCTTGATAAAAGAATATGTTAAAATTCATTTATAAAGTTTTTTTTCCAGAGGCAATTGATAAAAATATGTATTTGTAAATTTATTTCATATTGATTTTAATATGTTGTACACTTTTAAAATATACGACATATAAATAATTTTGTTTTATTGTATATTATTCTTAGTACCAAAAAGAAAAAAAGTAAGAAATAATTTTTTTTTTTTAACGTATCGGCACTCTACGGAGAGCAGCTCTGTGGAGTGCGGAGCATTTATAAAAATATGTATTTGCAAATTTATTTCATATTGATTTTAAATAGGTTGTACACTTTTAAAATATACAACGTATAAATAATTTTGTTTTATTATATATTATTCTTAGTGCCCAAAAGAAAAAAAGAAAAAAGAAAAAAGAACGTATCGGCACTCTACAAAGAGCAACTCCGTGGAGTGCGGAGCATTTATAAAAATATGTATTTGCAAATTTATTTCATATTGATTTTAAATATATTGTACACTTTTAAAATAGGACGTGTACCCGACCCCACGATCCCCCTCACAATGTGGGGGGGGGGGGGGGGGGGGGGGGGGATTTTTAAATTCACCTTGGGCCCCCCTCATTGTGAGGGGGGCGATGGGGCCGTGTACCCTGGCGTGTAAACGTTAGGCTACAAATGGCTTTTCCCTTTAAAATATACAACATATAAATAATTTTATTTTATTATATATTATCCTTAGTAAATATACAACATATAAATATTACCCTGTGTTTCACTCTCAGCAAAAGCAAAAATTCTTGATGGGCTTGTGTTTTACTGTCTGCAAAAGCAAGACTACCAAACCAAATTTGAAGGTTCGTTTATTTTCTTTCAGTTTGGGTGTAAGATGTTTTCAATAATATTGTGATTTTCGTGAATTGAGTGGGTAGTCTCCGGTTAGGGTTGTGGGAAATTTGAATTGTTGATGAAGGGGTTTGAATTCATAGAATTCAGTAGAAATAAAATATGAGCTTCAATTTTCTACATATGGAGTAAGAAACACTATTCTTACTTCATTTGCACCTATCTCATATTTAAATCATATTTAATGGTGTATTAGTTTTCTCTCAATCTATGTATCGGTTTCCTCCAGAATTTAATAAATCCCTTATTTTGTTGATCCTCTAAGATTCATTGTTAGCTTCAAACACACTACATCTAAACAACGATTTCTTCTCTTCCTATTGCCTGGTAATGTGCACTCTTCTCTTCTATATCTTTCCTTCCTATTTGGTTCTTACATTTCCAATTTCTTGTCCCCTTGTATTTATAGACAATTGAACATGTAGGTTATTTGTATAATTTTCAATTCGTTAATTCATTCCTATTGTTCGTAATTTTTTTACTTACTATCTTCTTTCTTCTATATGCATTTTTTTCTCAACATAATCTGTGCTCCATTCTATGTGCGATCTTATTTCATTTAGTGTGTTTGTTTTCCTCAATTAGTTTACTGTTTGCTCATTCCAGTTATTCATTAGGAATTTAAGTCACTTTAGGTTATCGTATTTCCTTTTTTCGATTGTCCACCTTTGAGAGTACACTGTTCGAAATCTGTTTACTTTCTTATATTAATTATGAAGTGAAAATTTAAATGTTCATTTTCATTTTAATGATTGCACTTTGTGATCTGAATGAGTGTGTAATCAGTTCTTTGAGATGTTCAATATAATAATTCTTTAATGAAGTGAGAAATTATGTTGTCTAGAATGTAGCTTTTTCATTTAAATGTGAGATTTCTATTTAACACTGCTTCATACTCTGTCCATAATTTTGTTTTTCATTTTCTCCCGATTGTGCCAAAATTTCTCAATTTCCAATTTATGGGTTTGAAATTAGAAGGCCCTGTTTGAGTAGCAATAATAACGTTCAAATCTTGTGTAAATTATCACCTTGAATTACGAAACGTACTGAACTTAAAATTTTTTTATTTTTTTCCATTTGTAGGATGTCGCTCGTTACATGCATTCATGCTAGCACTATACTCTCCTCTGCAAAAGTAAATGTTTTTTATTTTATTTAATTTACTAATCATGCGACAACGCCCTTCTATGTGTCTATAACCTATTGTTGCATTACCGCCTTCATCTCCTGTAGGCCTCCAAATTCTTCTTTCGTCTCTCGTAAGTAAAGTGTAGTCAGGGCATATAAGCTATTTTATCATAAAAAAATGTAAGAATTACACTATATATATATATCCTCAAAGATCTTTCTAGTAAAAATTAAATTTAGCTACTTATTAAGGATTCTTTACGTCATTAAGATGCGGGGAATGATAGAAATTCGAGAGAAAAGTATAAGATATTCTGAAGAAACGCTGTGTGAAAATTTCACTTAATCTTCCATAGATAAGCCTAATTAGCCAAATCTAAGATGCATCTCCTCCATTATAACGATAGCGATATATGTAATCTTCCTCTTATTTTTTAATCTTCTCATCATTTAGCCCTTGTTTGGCCCCCATTACATTACATTACATTAAATTTTTCCCACTCTTCATTTCAACCACACATTCATCAAATAAAATAATATTACACACAAATCAAAAAAATTTCAACTACACATTCTCCCATCAATTACTATTCTAAAAATTTTCAACTCCCAAAAATGCAAAATAATGGGGGTCAAACAGGGGCTTAATTGTGTGATTCATCAATGCATTAAACTTTCAAGGTCATGTTCCTTGTTCATACAATCTATTTGCACTTGATAAGAAGCAAACACACTTATTAAACAATGCAAGTGAGAGATATAATGAGCTACAACCAGTTTATGGACAATCAAGATATTAGGCTTATATAAATATCCATATATTCTTAACATGTTCTCATACTATAGCATCTTCTTTTTTTCTCATCTCTCCATGGCAATTTCACTTTGTTTCCTAACTCGTCTCTTTCCGTTTTCAATTGAACTCTGGTTTCCTCTGTTACGAAACATGTTGGAGTTCAAGATCCATGAGCAAAAACTGCAAATTTCGATGATGACAATGGGGGTAGTTTGGTAAGTTAAATTCTCTTAATTAAATTTAGGTGTCTTTAAATTTATCATATTGTAGTGAAAATGTATTTCATTTATTGTTTCCAATTGGTTATGAAGTGATATTATAATACTGCAAGCTAACAGAACAGTTTTGCTTTGAGTCTTGTTTCTGCTTTGCTTGAGTACTTCAAAAATATTAAATTTTTACTGGAAGTTTCTTCATAAGTACCTACATTTCCTTTTTCTTCCATGTTTTCTCATTGGATATCTCAAAGTCAGTATAGAGTGTAAGTTACTGCAGCAATCCCGTATTGGCTGAGAGAATGGACGGACTCTGATTCTAAGGATGAGAACTAGAGTACAGTCAGTCAATGTGAAAATGTGGTAACCTTTGGATATACATTTTTAGATAACATTGATCTTGGCATTAATGTGGTTTTGCAAAATCATATATAACTAAATGAATATTCTTAAAAGATGACGATTTACATTTTTGATGATTACATTAAAACTTTTATTTCTGAGTTCGTTATGAATCTTGAGCTGGTATCTTTGTGTACCCCCATGTAATTCTTGTTCTCATGTTGTACTAAGTGTCATCACCTCATCTTTTCCTCAAGGTGTATTATTTCACTTGCATGTAATTTCTGCTTTCTACTTTGACATGAGAGCTTTAAATTCACTTTGAAGATAATTTTAATCCTTATTTTACTTGCATGTAATTTCTGCTTTCTACTTTGACTTGAGAGCTTTAAATTCACTTTAAAGATAATTTTAATCCTTATTTTACTTGTATAAAGATAATATGTTCTATTTTGGCTCATTAATCCATTCATATTTTCTGTAGGAAAAGGATCATAAAGCATTACATAAACAAATAGATGCAACAGAAGGTGATTGCACTCATCAAGAATTATTCGATGTAACTTCTCTTAAAGTATCTTTGCCTTAGTTTTATATTTTTTACATAACCAGTTGCGAAGATAAATTCTATCTGGATCTCGTTTGAAGTTTTCTTGATTTCTTCAAACTTTTGGGATGCTTCATAACTATCATAGTGTGTGGCTATCAAATTCCTTCTTTTGTGATCGAATTTCCGACTAAGGATTGAGTACAAAGCAGTGTAGGAGACAAGCAAATAAAAGGCAAGTGATTCAACCTCGTTTTGGTGGTTTCAAGTAACTTTTACAATTTGAATTTCTATTAGAAGCATGTAAGCATGTTTTACATTGGTATCAGAACCTTATAAGGTTGTTTTCTTGCTTAAGTTCATGCTGAAAATGGGTAGAAATGATTAAAACACATGTATCTTGTTTTCTTCAAAAACTTGAACATCGTTACTGGTAACTTTTGATATAATTCGTATAAATTCATGAAATTTGTACTGTATGTTCATGATATTAAGGAGAACATTTCTGGAAAATTTCACTACATTTGGATTTGTATTTGGGGAGAAAAATGGAACCCTAGTTGAGAAAACCTAAACTTCATCGCCTGATAACTTCTTTCACGTTAAGTTCCACGCTGCCCATTTTATATGGTTGTGTAAATCTTTTCAAGAGCTTTCTAACGGTGTAAAAAAACCATAATTTTTGGCCTTAAATTGAAGTAGTTATGGCCTATTGAAGTTTCGACAGTAATCTGAAAAAAAAACTGTTTTTTTGGAGAAGATGAATAGTACCCGCGAGATTTTTTTTTTTCCCCGGAAACATAAACTGTTGCCGCAGAGGTAAGTGATTCCAAATTTAATTTTGAGAAAATTACATAGTGGTCCCTTAAATATTCCAAATGCAATTTTAAAAAATTGCATATTAGTCCTCACACTTTTTGAATGTTGATTATTCCAAGTGCAATTTGAGAAAGGTGTTTATTCCATGTTGCATATTGGTCCCAATATTATTTTGAAAAGTTGTTTATTCCAATACCAATTTGAAAAGTTGTATAAATTCTGAATTTTTTTTTTATAAAAATCAAGAATATTTATCAAATGGTATTTGCCTAGTGGGAGGTATTTTTTTTTTTTTTTGTGCTCTCATTTTTCAAATGTTAAATACTCCGTAGGGTTGGCAACGGGGCGGGGCGGGGGCGGGGATGCCGTCCCCCGCCCCGTCAAGAAATTCATTCCCCGTCCCCGCCCCGTTCCCCGTTTAAGGCGGGGCGGGGCGGGGCGGGGCGGGGTCGGGGTCGGGGCGGGTGCGGGGGTGGATTTATTCCCCGTTTAGATTTTTTTTTTTTTAGTTTTTGATAATTTATTTTTATTGTCCATATTCATTATATTTAAACAAATAATTTTAGTTGCTATTTTCTATTAGAACTAACGAAAATGTTCATTTAAAGTATTGAATTCTCAAAAAAAAAAAAAAATTTTTTTTTTTTAACGGGGCGGGGCGGGGCGGGGACCCCGTTACCCGTCCCCGCCTCGGGGAATAATTCCCCGCCCCATCCCCGCCCCGTTACCCGTTTAAGCGGGTTTTCCTCTCCCCATTCGGGGCGGGTCCCCGCGGGTATCGGGTTTGTCGGGTTTTTTTGCCATCCCTAATACTCCGAAAGTACTTAATATACCACATTTTCTACGTTCATAGGTGGTGTGAATCTTGATTAGGTTACATGATCCATTGTGACTAGTTTTCAATTCTTGTGCTTGATCAGATATGGCTGGATCAATGAGCACTTTTAGCATCCTTAGAGGAAAATCTAGAAAAGCATGGACTGCGGAACGTGTTAAAAAATTACGTGCTTATAGAAACTATGAAATGGATCCACGACATAACCTAATACAACACAAAATATCTCGAAGCAATGCGTCGAAAAGTGATACATTTGGGACAACATATATGTGAGGTGGAAAGTATGTATCATCTAATGAGGACGCTTCCTAAACATTGGCATGATATTACTAATGAAGTTTTGGATAATTTGTCACTTCTGCTCTACAATTATTTGATCAGGATCTTGATGAGGGAATGGAATTCAAAAAATGAGAATTTTATAATTAATTTAGATATGTATGTTTGAGTAATTCTGACCTAGAACCTATGATTTTGCTCTATGAAATTAATTTTGTGATAATGTAACATTAGGATATTGGACGATGATTGAGAACTTAGTGAACTTTCGACTTTGTATCTAGTGTGAAATTATTGTAAAACTTAATTTGTATGAGTGCAGAATGATGTGTACATAAATGGATATTTATATGATTGTCTCTAAAAATTTTAACAGACCATGGTATCTAAGAATCAATTCCATCCAGCTTCTACCTCCCATCCCACTCCGACAGTCACCACCGCCGCCGGCACTTTGCCGGCACCACCCCTATCTCCTTCCCCAACCCAAAAAATTTTCCCCACTAACCTCAGCTTCACTTTGACAATATCCAGATCACATCCTTTTTCTTCATCCAACAAAACGTCGACTAATTCATTCTCAGTTTTGGAGAATCTGTTCCAATCCCACCTCCTCCCGCTACTGCAGCGCTCTCAAACATCCCAAGCCCCCTCTTGAATCACAGCTCCAAGGTATTTCATATCATTCCGCCACCTTCTACCACCATCTCCACCGCCACCTAAACAAACAACACCAAATTTCGACCACCGCCCATGGCCACCCTCGCCACCACAAATCGCAAACAACCCAAATCATATCATCCATTTTCAAATCCACAACCACAAATCGGATCTAATCACCAAAAAAAGGGGCGTTACTAGAGCCTCAGTTTGCCCATTTTGTAGTGGAAGATTGGGACCGTTGCTTCACGGGTTCACGAATTTTTCAGCTTCACAGGTTCATATGGTGCCTTTGGATTCAAGCTTTCCTACACTTCCAACAGCCTGAGCAACAATAGGGAAGCACACAGCAGTTTAGGGTTCATACTCTTTGTATTGTCCAGCCACCGGTGCTCAAGAACCCTAATCAATCAATTAGAAGAGGTCAATTTTTCATTTTGTCTAACATTAATCCTCGATTTTTTTAGCCAAAATATTGCGGAGAAGCTTCCCGAGAAGAAAATCCCTTTGCCGATTCAGATAACCCATTCCCAGTAGCACTGCACTGCCATTCTCGATTGCGTGGAAAAGCCCATTATTCTCCTCTGAATCCTTGATATAAGATTCAAGAAAAAGACTGTACATCTCAGAATGGATATTCTCAATCGCGATTTGGAACCCAAAAAACGCATGCACCTCCGAGAGTCGAACCTCCTTCATGAACCTTCCGACGAGGTTCTCCAAAACGATGCCGCCTAAGGTGGTGGTGCCAGTGCCAGCACTGTTTGCTGGAATGAGAGAGAGAGGGGGGAAGACAGAGAGAGAGAAGGAGTGTTTTTTGTTTTAATTTTTTTTGTTTTTTAATGTGTTAGTTGTAAAGTTCTCATTTTACGCTTTTCAATTGGGTCAAAATTGGTCAAATTTTGACTTTTTAGGTTGACTAACGGCGATTTGGGTGGAATCCATCCAGATGGACCTCAGCCGTATATTTATTAAAGGTTTGGGATCTCCACTGGCACAAATCAAAGGTTAGGGTAAAATGCGCAAAAATTTGAAAGGTTTGGGATCTTTGCTGCAATTATCCCTTTATATTATGCAGTGCAGAGCAGTGTATGAGGACTTGGAAATTGCCAGCAAAACACGTAGCACAACAAGGACAAAAAATGATTGGATAATTCTGCTCAAACAGGGACAAAAAACAGGGTTTCATTGACAACCTGATTTGTCAGCCATTGATTGGATGTATTTTCTTTTCTTTTTTTAAACTGTCCAACCAGTGTTTGACAAGTGTATCTGGTTTTAAATCCTGTCAAAAATCCATGTCCTTGTAGCACTGCTCAAAATGATTTATACCTTTGACTCGTCCAACGTCATGGTGTTCTATATTTGTACTATTTTAGTATTTTAAGATATTGGCATAAATCTATGGGTTATTAGCATAGAACATCGAAGTTAAGTTCGGAGTTTGGTGTGCAAAATATTTTTATGTTTCATTTTATTGTATTTTCACCTATATTTAGAACTTTTATTGATGAAATCATTATTTTCATCTAATTTTTCAATAAAATATGTAAAATGACAAATATGCTCTCTTATTTAAATAAAGCAAAAAGAAAAAAAAATAAAGAATTAATTGCAATTGTAGTCCTAAATTTTTTTTAAAAGTACACACAAGTCCTAAATAAATTATTAAAAATTGAAAATAAAAATTAGTTTTTTTTATAAGTTTTAAATAATTTATTTGAAACTCATTTGCACTTTTTTAAACAACAAATTGGGAGTA
This sequence comes from Fraxinus americana, assembly GCA_035079005.1. Classification (NCBI taxonomy): domain Eukaryota; kingdom Viridiplantae; phylum Streptophyta; class Magnoliopsida; order Lamiales; family Oleaceae; genus Fraxinus; species Fraxinus americana. Next base: position 9,067,940 of record CM068716.1, on the reverse strand, counting down.
TGATTGCAATTAATTTTTTATTTTTATTTTATTTTTTGTTTTATTTAAATAGAAGAGTATATTCATCATTTCACGTATTTTTACTTAGCAATTGGATGAAAATGATGATTTTCACAATAAAAGTTGTAAATATGGATGAAAATGTAGAAAAATAAAATATAGGTGCGTTTTGCACAATAAATTCCAAATGTTAGGACGTTTTGTGCTAATAACCCTAAATCTTTTATAAAAAATTGACCAAGATTTTGATCCAATTATGGCTAAAATATGGAAAATTCATGAAGGATTAAAAAATAGTGGATCACGTAAATTGTATAGATAAAATTAATTATTGACATTGATTTAAATTAAAATCTAAATTTTATTTTTTACCAAACAAGGACTCTAACGCCCCGACCTGCATGGATCAAAACATCCCTAGATTAATTGTACTTTAGCTGTAAACTCAATAATTAACTATACTTTTAGAGAAAAGCATAAATATTTAATTTAAGAATTTGTTTCAAGAATTATTTAATTCTAATTAATATAATTTCATATTAAGGAATCATCTAATATTTTTTTTAAAAAAAATTCATATTATTAACGTGAAATTCTAGGCACAAAAAGAAAAATAAATGTTGCTCTTTTTGCTTCTATCTCATACGGCAATTGTCAAAAATAAATTCGTTTGCATAGCTATCGATCCTGAAATTTCATAAAATTTTATATTATAGTAGGAAACTCTTTATAATATGTCATATTCAAAAATCAGCTTCCTTCGACAATATATGAAGTATTAAAATATTTTTCAAAACCCCGCAGGGACTTGGTTTGGAAGGTAACCCAGCGCAGCTTACTTAAAATGACATATAAAATTCTATAGATGTTGGATCGACTTGATTTCAACTTTATTCAGTAGCTAATCCATGAGGCTATCAAACCCCACTGGTTTTGTCCAAAAATTCCAAGTATCGAGTGAGTTATGAATTTTCAAAGTCAAGACAGTAGCTGAAATTTTAAATAAACAGCAACATTAAATCGCTAACATTTTTTTTTTGGTAAACGGTGACTTGTAAGTTAATTTGCATAACACATATCTATTTTTAAACATAACTTATTCATAATAATATTCTTAGAATAGTTCCACATATGAAGTTCATAGAAATCTGTTTAAATAAAAAAAAAACATTTCATAATCGAATTAAAACATTAAGTCACCGACTTCTCCATAACACGTTGCATTATCCTCTACCATCATCCACGCCGCAAGCAAATCAAATCAACTTGTAGGAAGGGAATTAACCAATGAGTTTGAAACTCAATAGATATCATTGGTCCATTTCGTTATCAAATTAGAAATTTTGAACTATGGATTTGTACCATCGCACGAAAGATTTTCGACGAAATCCAATTTCTATAGAATTATCATAACGTGTAGAGTCGAAAAATAATCATTCAAACTACAAAAGTGCCAAAAGCACCGTACCTGGATGTACCAATTCATTCAAGGTTTTAACGAAAAATCATAATTTGAAAATGAAATAACTACTTGCACATCGACCTACCTTTGTTTGAAACATCTTAATTATTCACCATTAAAGAAACGTTTATGCCACTTTTATTCCTATGTGTGTGTGTGTGTGTGTATATATATATATATATATATATATATATATATATATATATATATATATATATAAGCCCTATTCGGGAGGGCTTAAAATCCAATTAAAATTGAAAATATGGCCGTTATTGGGTCCCACCCGTCTAATAAAAGTCAACAATAACGGCTATATTTTCAATTTTAATCTGATTTTAATCCCTCCCAAACAAGCTCATAATATTTTTATACAACTTATTTAATTAATTAAATAAGAAACTACCAAATACAAATATGCAAATAACAACTTTAAATCTTCTTTTACTTATAAATTGGTCCTTTTGAAAAATAACGTGTACAAATCAAATCTTAAAAATATTTACTATCCATAAATCAAGTGGAAATTACACCCTTCCCTACTTTTGGAGATGTGAATTCTAAAATCAGATTTTATATTTTAAGTTTCAAAAATCAGATATTTTATATATAGATACAGATTTTTTATATTTAATTAAATATTAATCATAATATTATAAAAATTAATTTATAAAATAAATATATATACTCCAAACCCTAATTAATTCACTCTCTCCTATCTCTCTCTCTATTCTCTGGGTCTCTCCACTCTCCTTCACAAAAAACCACCGGAGGTTCCGTTGCATGGCCGCCGACGAAGAAAAGAGGACAAGATGCGTGGGAAGAGACCGACCCATTGATTGATTTGCCGGAGGTTAAGAGGCTGAAGGAAGATTTATTGGACAGTTTGGGTGATGATGAATTTGAATTCTGCACAACGAGTCAGGTTCTTGACTCGTTCATGAAGAGTTTCGAGGAGGAAATTATGGGTTCGCATTCACCGACGGTGGATTTCAAGCCGGGTTCTGAAGAGTCTCAGCCGGATCTGGGGTATTTGTTGGAGGCTTCGGATGACGAGCTCGGGCTTCCTATCATTTTTCCATGCCACCTACACTAGCCAACCACCATAGACTGGTGGTGGCGCTGTAGGGATCCTCCAGTCTACCTGAAGATTCACCATTTCTTCGATGCCGAGGTCCAGAAATTTCAGATCTGAATTCAATCGATAATTAGAGATTTATTTCATATTGATTTGGGGGTGGGGCCGGGTTGTTGCAGTGTGTGAATTCATTTTGGCAATTAGAGATTTATTTGTTGATGGTAATGGTGGTAGATCTAGTGGTGATGGTGGATCTGGCGGTGGAGATGGGTTTCGTTGGATCAAGGGTGGATCAGACGGTGGCGACCGATGGTTGTGGTGTCGATGGCTGATTTGAGAATTTTTTTGCTGATTGTGGTGTCGATGGCTGATTCTTGTGGCGGGTGGTTTGTGTGTGGGAATGCCATGGGTGCCAATTTGGTGGTTGAATTTTGAGAGTTTTTTGGTTTTTGATTTGTACTGTGCAGTGGTCTGTGTGGCGGTGACGGTCGACAGTGGTGGTCGTGGTAGTGGGTGATGGTGAGATGTTGGTGGTGATGGGTCGTCGGTACAGTGATGGATCTGGTTGTGGTGAGTTGGTGGCCGATCTTCATGGTTGTGGCGATGGGTTAGGCTGTGAGTTGCCGGATGTGGTAGCGGCAGTTGTTTGAACCTTTGGTGTGATTCGTGACCAACTGTGACCGCATAATGGACTATCTGTGACCTTAAAATTCTACAATTTGTGACTAAAAATTAATCTGTGACCTTAAAATTCTATAATTCTTGACTAAAATTTAATTTGTGACCTGTAATTTTTGATTCGTGACCAATAAAATAATCTGTGACCTTTAAAATTATTGAGTTGTGACCTGAGCTGTGACTTGTGACCTGAGCCGTCGGAATCGGAGCAGTCGTCGGAACGGTCACCGAAATCGGAGTAGTCGCCGACCTGAGTTGTGACCTGGACTGTGACTTGTGACCTGGGCTGAGACTTGTGAATTGGACTGTGACTTGAGTTGTGACCAGTGACCTGAGTTGTGACTTGGACTGTGACCTGGGCTGTGACTTGTGAATTGAACTGTGACATGGGATGTGACTTGTGAATTGAATTGTGACCTGAGTTGTGAGTTGTGACCTGGACTGTGACTTGTGACCTGGACTGTGACTTGTGACCTGAGTCGTCGGAATCGGAGCAGTCGCCGGAACGATCGCCGGAGCATTCGCCGGAATAGGCACCGGAGTAGTCGCCGGACGGTCGCCGGAATAGTCGCCGGAGTAGTTGCCGGAACGGTGGGAGTGGTGGAGGGAGGGGTGGGTTAATTTTATATATATATATATATATATATATATATATATATATATATATATATATATATATATATATATATATCTTTTTATATATTTATATATATGTGTATGTATAGGTTAAAAAATCTGATTTTTGAAATGTGAAAGTTATTTTGTTATTTTTGAAATAGGGTAAAGATAAAGTAGGAGAAATGAATTTTTCCCATAAATCAAACTAGTATTGGGCTTTCATTTCTTATGTAGGCCGAGCATATGGCTCGTCTATGGACTAGGCTCGTGGTGCTAGATCATCACATAAAAAAAAATATGAGCCTAATTTAATTGGGAAAAGTTTACGGGTCAGGTGTTTACTATTCCAAAATTAAAAATCAGGCCCAACAGTTTAAAATTACAAAAATCAGGTTTTTTTTAAAAATTAATTAATTACATTTCATAATTATTATATTAAATTAAATATTTAACTGTAATATAATAAAATCACCCCACCCCACCCCACCTCACCTCACCCCACCTACACCACCACCGTTGCTCCGGCTACTAATCCGGCGACTGCTCCGATCCGACGACTTTTTCGAGGTCACAGATCAAGAAATTTGTAGGTCACGGGTTATTTCGAGGTCACAGATAAAAAAATTTGTAGATAGCAGATTATTTCGAGATCACAGATTTAAAATTTTATAGGTCACAGATTATTTCGAGGTCACAGATGAAAAAAATTAAGGTCACAGATTCCTTTTTTAAGTTACAAATTATCAATTTCAAAGTCACATGTCAATAGTAAGGTCACAGACACAAAAAAAAACCCCACAACATTTTAATAGCTAGGTCACAGACACCAAAAACAACCAACAACAGTTCAATAACTAGGTTACAGATGCTTAAAAAAATCATTACAATTCAACAGCGAGGTCACAGACACCCAAAATAGTTGGTAACAGACCCTTCGTCTCATCCATCGTCGACCCTAATTCGCCCCACGCATCAACACCACACATTTGTACCTCAACCTCCACCATAGTACCATTACCACACAAATCTACAACCCACCACCACACAAACACACATCAACACCACTTTTCAGTCGAGATAGAGAGAGTCACAGGTTCTTCCAATCGCCATTTTGGGGGAGGGGGAGGGGCAGATCAGATATGAGATTGAATAAAAATTAAAAAATATATATAATTCCAAAAATCTGCACTGCCTTTCTGGTTGTTGCTAATCTGAGCCAGAGGCGGGGGACAGATCCTCTGAAGCCGGGAGCTCGGTGGCCTCGATTGGTTTACTGTGGGCGGCGCTCATGGGCCGGAGAGCCGTGAGCTTCTGGACAACGTTGCGGAAGTCATTCTTGTTAATATTGTAGACAGGCGGCTGCTGCAGATTGTTCTGTTGCGACTGTGATTGGGGATTTTGACTGTTTTTCTCAAAAATAGGGATATTAGGAGGAGTTGGAGGAAGATGCTTTCTAATGGGTTTGGAGATCTTATGTGACATTTTGTTCACATTGTTGAGGCGCACATCCCTGCCGGCGTCACTGCTTCTTCCATCGCCGCCGCTTGTGGTGTTCACAGTAGAGTCAGAATTAGAGGCTTTATCAATCTCCATATGACTCTCTCTCTCTCGATCTTTCTATCCCTATTTAAGTTCGTGGCTATATATATTTATGCGAGTCTGCGTGTATCTTACTCGGAGATTCGGATACCAATGCTCAGAATCGAAGTAGTGTCGTAGGGAGTAGGGGATCGTCACGATGTCTTTGTGCGACACAAGGCGCGACGCCGTGTGTCGCACAAGACATCGCATCGATCCGGGGGGGGAAGAGAGGGAGAGGGAGAGGGGGAGGGGGGAAGCAAGGAGGAGAGGAGGGTGGAGGCGGTTGCAGCGGCGGCGGGTGAGAGAGGGAGGAGATATGAAATGGATTAGGGTTTGGATAGGATGTTATATTTAAAATAAAGTGGGTGGGGGTAGGTAGTGGGGTGGGTATATATGTTATTTTAATTTTATAAAATTATTATTAATTAAAATTATAAAAACCTGATAATTGAATAAAAAACTTAAAAACCTGAATTTTTAAAATGTAAAAGAAAAGACATAGTTTGGTGTAATTTCCTCAATTTAATTTAGGGACTTCTACACGGACTACATTAATGTTTATCTTTGAAATAGGAATAAGGGAGACATATCCACAATAGGCACAGTACATTTATGCATATGCTTTGGGTAAGAGACTACGCACGTGTTAATATAACCACCCGTGAGTCTAGCCAACATTTGATGAAAAATTATCGTAAACAAAAAATTTACGAGCCCTGAGTCTAGCCAACATTTGATGAAACGGCCAGCATGAACGGCCTCACATGGTGGGCTGAGTCAAACTCGACAATAGACGAGTTTAATGGCTCAACTTGATTCATTTAACATCATTAGATGTGATTGACCTATCGAGCAAAATTAATTTTTTTTAAAATTAATTCATATTGCTGATCGAACAACCTTACTAATATAATCATTTCACATATAAAATTTTAACTGCAAAACTTTAAATCATAAATATAACATAAGACACCCAAATTGTAACATTTGAACATCATTGGGAAATTCTTAGTGCTCCAAATAAAAACAAGTCGAGAATTATGATATTCTTCTAATGGTTCAACCTATGGAAAATTATCCACTGGTACCACTTAACACAAACTTATGATTTTCAAGAAAATTAATGAAATTATCAACGTAGCTATCGTGTAATATTTTGTTCCCAAATATTTCACTCATTTCTTTTGCTTTATCTCTAAATTTCTTTCCCTCATCTTCAATCATTACCAACTTTATCGAGTCAGACACAGAGTTCTTCGTATATGATCCATCCTCGTCGCTTTTCGGGATTTCTATCCCAAACTGCTTGTCAGCAATCATTCTAGCATTCAAACCTTGATCTGCCAGAAAAGGTAGGGCAATTAATGGATGACCAAAAGTGAGTCCCTCTATAAAAGAACTCCAACCGCAGTGAGTCAAGAATGCACCCACCGACTCATGACTCAATATCTTTACCTGAGGTGCCCAACTTTTCCACACCGTACCCCGACCCTTAACTCTCTCCTCGAACCCGTTTGGTAGAACTACCGAGTTGGAATCGTCGGACCGAGATGGCTTCCTCAGCGCCCAAAAGAAGGGTACACCAGATAACTCCAATCCAAGAGCTAACTCATTGATTTGATCTTGACTCGGCGTCACCTCGCTACCTAATGCTATGTAAACAACTGACTGTTTGTTTTGATGATCAAGCCAAGTTTTGATTGAAACCCATGATTGACTGTAATCTTCTTCCACTTGGGGTGGCATTAAGCCTACTGGAATCACTGGCTTATGGTGAAGCTCTTCAAGTAATTTCAACCAATCCGATTCAAACTCGTTGCAGTGTCTTATGAATATAACCTCGGACCCATGAATTACTTTACCTCCTCGATAAGAATCTGAAAATCCTGAGTCATTCGTATGAGCTGACCCGACGATCCAGTTTGCTTCATATCTTCGATAAGCCACTTTTGTCTCAAATCGGACCCACTTTGGTGGAATCATGAACTCTTCGGCTTCTTTCCTCTCATCAGTACCGTTAATCAAGATCTCAGTTGGTCCAAAGAAAGCTAAAAACCATGCGTTAATGATCATAAAAAAGGCACGAGAAATTCCAAGTCTTTCTGCAACTGGAGGCAACCAGTGTGGAGCGAAATCGTAGAGAATCCAGTCTGGAAGTGAGTTTTCCAAGAAACGAGTCAACTCAGTTTCCATTCCATCATATGCTTTCTTCAAATAGGGTATATCTTCATTCATGATATCCATGGTTGCCTCTGCAGATTCAGGGAGTCCTTCAACTTTAGGCAGTGGAATCTTAACTAGGGTTATGGAAGAAACTAAATGAGAAGGGATTTTTGGGAGACGATCAATATTTCTTGGAGTGGAAGCAAAAGAGATTGTGTGACCCTTCTGAGCTATGAATTTGGAGAGCTCAAAGAATGGAATAATATGCCCAAATGCCAACCACGGGTACATCACTACATGTAACTTGGAATTCTTGGCCATGGATCCAGATTCCATTTTTGCAGAAATTTTCACTTTGGAATTGTACAGAGAACTCAACTCAACTGAGCTATAGCCCAATTTAAAGGGGCACCTAACAAGAGCACATGCATTAGTAAACAATGCTACACGTACACAGAAAATGCAACCACAGAAGTCATAAAGACCCAATAGGGGAGTGAGTGGTTTTTTTTCAATATTTTAGTCACATAGGGCCCACCTCATATGAGTTTTTGAATTCTATTGGCAGAAATCTATCTTCCCAAAAATAAACTGGAGAATCATTGATTTCGTGATTTGTTGTGACTTGATTTTTTTAATCGATAAATATGAATTATATTGATCAAAAATCATATATAAGTACACTGCTTATTCCCGGATGAAACATCAATCATATGGGGTATACAACTACTTCGAACATACCTGAGCAAACAAAAGAAAACAAAAGGAAAATGATGTACAAACTATATGAATTAGTGATCAATAGATAATGACTCCCAATGAATTAAAACATGAGGATACAAAGAAAACGTGACTTTATATACGTGTATTTTAGTCCGGAATCATTATTTGAATGATGGAAGAGCTGACGTTTTACTTGATAACGATGCATAAATAGTCAGATTAGATACTACAAAACACGGAGACAAATGGGACAAAAGAAATCTTGTCTTACAACCCCACCGGCCGGCTTGTCTGCAGTAGATGGTGTTTCATTTTTGTACATGTCTCACAGTCAAGAATTAATTATTTAATTATTATTATTTTGCATTATCTGGTAGTGGTACTTTAATTTTTGGCAGAAAGCTTTGTTTTAAGGAGAGAAAAGTCAGCAGTGACGCAGGGATAAGAAGGGACAATGACGTTCACCTACAGTGATTCGTTCTGGTTAAGAGTTGAGGTGGGTTTGAAAATCGAACAATCTTCCATGCCAAATTCAAATAATAATAATAATAATAATAATAATAATAATAATAATAATAATAATAATAATATTTTGATGTATAAATCAAAATTATTAAATTCAAATTGAATTGATCACTCTAACAATTTGGCGAATCAGATCCTAGTTCGAATCGATCAACATAATTGGACTAGTGTACAATTGAACCAATTTTAGCTCGCTTGTATCGGTCGAATTTTGCTCAAATCCGATGAATTGATTTAAATTAGTCATTTTTTGCAAACTTTCGGAGGTTTTTGAAAAATCATAGTATATAGAACGCACAATTTTGAACCAATGACCTTATCAAGCTTTTCAAGTGGAATTCCCCAACATTGATAGGGGTGGACAAAATGTCTAGACCAAATCAAAGTTAATGTTTAATTAATTAATTACACACACACACACACACTAGGTGCAAGTAACGTGCAATGCACGTTTGCCTATTTTATAGTTAATAGTTTTGTTTAAAAATTAATTTGTTATTAATAAAGATGTAATTTTTTGGTTAATTAAATAATTAATGATGTAATGTTTATGTAATTGATAAATAATTAGATGTGTGATTTTGATGTTGTAATGTAAGTTGGTGAGATCTAAGAAAATAAACAAAAGTTGACAAATTTGGAGAAATTGTTAAATTGTAAGGGATCCAAAGTTTGGGGACTAAAATGTAAATACTTAAAAGTTGTGCCAAACTTCACAATGAAGATTTGAGAGTGCTCCGAATCAATTGGATAAAGAAAGACGTCAATGGAATCAAATTTAGTCAAAAGATGATCACAAATAAATTTCCAACCAAAAAGTTATGCTCCGATGTTTTAGTTTCATATTGAGACCTATTTTTGGCATAGAAAGTGATCGAATTGAAGAATGGTGTCTGAATCAAAGTTGTAGCCATATGAATTAGCTTTCCAACGTATTTTGAATCGCCTCAATCGGATATCAGAATACAAAGTTATGATAAAAATACTGAAAAAAGGTGCAACTGCTTGTTTAAAACAAGAAATTCCGTTACATAGTCCGTTAAAACAACAAATTCCGTTAGTTTTTCCGTTAAAAATAAGAAATTTCGTTACATAGCCACTTTTAATATATAAAAGATATATATATATAATGGAGACTCTAATTTTGTATTTATTGGAGATAGATCATTAATTGAATACATCCCATTAATTAGTTATAGATCATTGGAGACAATTTATTAATTGTGTACATTCTAATTTTGTATTAATTTGAATAATTTCTTTACTCATTTTCAATTTACACAACGCCACGGCACGCAGACACCACATTTCGTCACGTCAGTGGAGGAGACTATTTCAAGATAGAAAAATAAAATTTACCAGTCACTTAAAAAGCATTTAAATTAGTTTTTTACCTTATTTTTGATGAATTATTTGTGTTTTTCACAAATAGAGGAAAATCTAATAAAGATTCATGGAGTATTAAACGGTTAATGGTTGCATGTAAAAGTGAATGTAAAAGTTTTGCATAATTTATCCTTTATTGTAGGGGTGTGCCGTCAAAACTACTACAATTAATTTAGTGAATCATTACTATTACTTATTAAACAATCTTTTGTATGGAATAAAAACTGATTTGTGTATTCAAATTATGACTATATTTTGTTTGTTAGTTTGGACTTTTGTGATCTTGATGATTGATAAGTTGAACTTGCTGAATGTTTACTATTTATTTTTTTTATTTGGGTATATATTACTAAGTTAAAAGTTTTAAAAATAAAACTAGAACCAAACCAAATCAAATTAGAACCGAACGGATCGATTCGATTCGATTCGATTCGATTCCATATCTTTAAAAAAATCATTTTGTTTCATTATATATATATATATATATATATATATATATATATATATATATATATATATATATATATATATATATATATATATAACTATTGGTTCATAGTTCGGTTCGATTTTTTTGGAACCAAAACATAATGAAATCATGTCCACCCCTAAGTACCGGATACAATTGATGTCTTCAAATATATCTCGTACTTAATTTAGATTATATTTTTCAAAAAAAATAAAAATGAAAGACTAAGTTAAATGAAGGTTTGATGGTCTATATTTTGAGAAAATAGAGTTTTGAATAGTAACATTTTGGATAAAAAAAAAAGTAAGAAAAATGTTTGAATTTACGTACAAAATATTTTATTGAATAAATGTGTAATTGAAAATGAATTTAAAAATTAAAGAGTTTTGAAACAATGGTGGTCATACAAGTGCGAAATACGTATAGATCTTATATATAAATTTCTGAAAAGATAAAATGTGAGAATTCATATATTTCAATTAATAGATGAATTTTGAATTTAAAATGTACTTTAACTTTAAACTTATAATTATATTTTTTTGTCTATTCGAAAAACGAAAAGGAAGTTTTGTTTCACTTCTCGATCCTGCAATGATCAATTCATTGAACTAGTACTGCTAACCCGATGACTTTGGTTAGTTTATGATTGTGCTTTAGGAAATTCAAAACATACTCCAAAAATATTTTAAAATTTTATTTTTTCAAATAAGTTTAAACATATAGGTATCTTTGTATAAATGACTTTGCCATTTGTACACTGAATTTATACACTTTAGTTGACACTTGCATTATTGTCAACAATGCATTGGAAGAAAAAATTGTTTAAAATTTAAACTGTCTAATTGGATAATGTCACGTGACAAAGTATAAATCAAAACGTACACCAAAGTGTAAATATAGCAAGGTTCATAAATATAAACGACAAATAGATCAAATCATATGGTAATGTTTTTATCAATTATTGAAATTATGATAATTAAGAGAGGACAAATATTACCTCTATTTAGTGCATATACTAATTTTAGAATTTAATAATTCATAACTTGATTGATGCAACCACAATTAGCATCATTTTTTCTCTAATAGTAATTACAAAAAATGTTGGATAAATTAGTGCATAACTTATATTCCGCTAATGAAAATAAACGTGCATGTAGATACGAATAAAGTAATGGCTTACCTAAACTATGGTATGTGCATAATAATGAGCAAATCATGACTTACTCAAACGTAGAAAATGTAAAAATACGAAGGAAATGAAATGAAGCGAGGTACGCAAATACAAATCTCCTTAAAGCGGATTTCGTCTATGCATTGATGCTAACATGATCAAATGAACGTCTGTCTCTCAAGATACAACACTTCTTCCAAAATTAATATAGCACAACATTAATTTTGTTTGACAAACCAACGTTTGACTGTACTTTTTTAGAATGAAAGATATCAAATAATAAATATCGAACACGAAACTTAAAATAATATGAAAATTATTTGACAGAATTCCGAGAAAGAAAGAATTAGAAATCAATCATTAGTAACTTATTTGGAGTAGGAAAAGATGGAACTGAATGTCTTTATTTATAGATTTGTATGTGTCACCTTGAAGGTTCACATTTTTGGCCAAATTAATTCTAATTATTAGATAATACAATTTCAAAATTGATAGTCTAGATCGCACCTTATCAAAAGATCACACTCATTTAAATCAACTCTTTGATATGCACCATTTGAATTGAAGAGTTGCACATATTGAATTTTTTTCTAATTCATACATTTTAATCTTTTTATATACTATTAAATTCTAACAAAAAAGAGCAATAACATTTCGTGAAGTTAACATCCAAATGTCGAATTTAAAACTCTCAATAAAACATTATTGTACTGAGAAATTTTAATATCAAAGACACTAAAACAATTCACTTTTATTTGAAAAGTATATGTAACTAAAAAACATATTTAAATCTTTCTTCAATACGAGAGGTCATACTTGGACAAAACTTATCATTCATCGAAACTTCGTGACGTGCGTAGGTTTTATAAATAAGTAAGAGCAAGATATAAAATATCACCAAACTAGAGAAATTTTGTGATGGAGAACCATTGAAAAACAAACAAACCGTGTGCTTTGTTTCTATCTAGTCATTTTCAAATCTTTTTTATAGTTGCTGTTTGGCCATTTCACACCAACCAGAACAAAAAACATGGAAACATTTGTGAGGTTGGATACAAACATATAAAATAAAAAATTTGTGAGGTTTGACAAAACATATAAGCTGATGATTGTTCCATTTAAACATAAAATCACATCTTTAATCGTGCAACTTTTGAGTCGTTTCATCGTCATATGTTAGGTATTTAATGTAATTGACAAGTTTGTGAACAAATGGGACTTAAATTGATATATTGTAAAAGTCAAGGAGTAATGTGAAAATAGTAGAAAGTTGTGTTATATTAGGTCTAGGGTTCGAGAATGGAAAAGAAGGAAAAACGGCGCCGAAATATCACTAGCTTATCGCCAAGGTTTGGCTCTTGGCTCAAGCGTTAGAAACAGAAAGTGCGTCACCTACTTGTCGCTTTGCCTTCGTTCAAGCGACAACCTGTCGCTCATCCCTCGCTCAAGCGACAATTCTATCCAAAAAAAAAAAAATTTAATTCATTTTTTAAAGATTTTTTGTTCGGCCCATTCATTCATTCCTTAACCTATCCTATAAATACCGAACGGCGCAGAACGATTTTTCTAAGGTTGATCATTGAGCAAACACTTGACTTTTCATATTCTCTTCATCAATTAATCTTCAACATTCGTTATTCACTTAGTGATCTGTTCTTGGCGGTGAGAAAAACATCAATTTCATAATCTAAATACCAAGCTTCTGCTTCCTTCATATCTATTAGAGTTTCTGAATATCAGTGGAAGGTGAGTGGAGTTCTAGTCGTTAAAGAATGCGGTGTTCTTCGTGAATCCACAGGAGATAGACGATTTCGCAAAGTTGGGAGTTGTTGCAGGAGCTCAATCTAGGAGAGCTTTGGAAACTGCAGCTGGGAGTTGGTGCAGGAGCACAAAATTTAGGAGAGCTGTTGGAATTGCAATCAAGTGATCAGATAGTACATGTTAAGTTATAAACCGTTTATAGTTGATATTGACAGGCAAAATACCCGGAGTTTTTACCCAATTTAAGTTTCTCCGTTATCATACCATGCGTTATTTATTGCTTTATTTACTGTTTATATATTCTGTGGTATTCAAACATAGGATAATTGAACTGATTGCATAATCATCTAGAGATAATCAATTAGTGGTTTGTTGCTGATTAATTATAATTTATTAATTCCGCATTTACACATATTCACCCCCTCTAAGTGTAGTTTGGGTCGAACTTCGTACTTTCAATTGGTATCAAAGCCTTATCTTTTTTCATAACCCTTAATTAATTTTAGATGAGTCAGTCATTGTCTGCGCCTCCGTTTTTTGACTGAAGCAACTATGCTTATTGGAAAGTTCGAATTAGAGTCTTTCTTAAAGTTTTGGATGAACATATTTGGATTAGCGTTCAAACTATGTGAACTCTACCTTCAACTACTATTCTGGTGTAGTTACACCCACTGATATCTCACTTTGGACTAAAGATGATCTAGCTGAGTGTAACTGGAACAGTAAGTCCATTCATGCCCTGTTCATGGCTGTATCTGCTGAAGAGTTTAGAAGAGTTTTGATGTGTGAGACTGTTAAAGAAGTTTGAGACATCTTAGAAACCACACACGAGGGAACTAAAACTGTTAAAAATTCTAAACTGCAGATGTTAACCTCTAGGTTTGAAGAAATTAGAATGAAGGACGATGAATCGTTCGATGAATTCTATGCGAAGCTGAATGACATAATTAATTCGAATTTTAACTTAGGTGAAAAGATTTCCGAGTCCAAGATCGTTAGAAAAGTCCTTAGATCCCTACTTGAAAGGTTTAGACCTAAAGTCACTGCTATTGAAGAAAGTAAAGACTTAGATATAGTTAAGATAAAAAAACTTGTAGGATCCTTGAGGACGACGAAATAGCTTATTTCGTTAAAAATTTCCAGAAAATGATGAGGAATAGGAGAAAGCCTCAAGAACGAAAAAATGAAGTTCCTAGTAAATTCATGAAGATAAGAGTGAAAAGAATAACTCTAGGACTGCTAATAAGAAAACTCAATCTGTGAGATGTCATGAATGTCAAGGTTTTGGTCACTATAAGAATGAATGTCCTAATTTAAAGAAGAATTTGAATAATGGAAGGCGTAAGGCATTTGCAGTGACCTTGAGTGATGATAAATCAGATTCAAGTGCTTAGAGTGATACATCTAGTGGTGAAGATGAACAAAATTTCATGGCCTTCACATCTATAACTACGATAGAATCCGATAAGGAAAGTGAAAAAGTTGAGATTGAAGAACGCAGTGATAAGTCTGAGGGAGAGTCTGAGGATGAGACTGATATTCACGAATATTATCGGAAACTATTTGAGGAGAGTCTTAAAATCAAAAAGATCAATAAAGCTATTATGAAAAAGGTAAACGAACTTGAAAGATAGAGAGAGAGAGAGAGAGAGAGAGAGAGAGAGAGAGAGAGAGAGAGAAACTCATAGGTGACCTTCAAGACTCTACCAAAAATCTGAATGAGTTGAAACTTGTTAATCGGAACTTAGAAGCCAAAGTTAAATCGTTAACAAGTGACATTTAAAAATCTAATACTCAACTTCATTCATTCATGAGTGGTACATAGAAACTAGACAATCTTTAGGGATGAAAAAGCCTGCTGGAAATAGGCATGGTCTGGGTTACGTTCAAAATGGTGATACTACTGCTAGTACATCCAAGACCACATTCATCCCAGCCACTAACAACGCTCGAAATGCTGTTAATCCTAAACTCAAAGGCATAAATATCTTTGGATCAAGACCTACTAGACAACGTAAGGTCAATCATCCTATTTATCATCAACAACCTTCGAGTAGGTTTCAACAAACCTAAGTTTATTCCCACTTGTCACCATTGTGGTGCACTGAGACACACAAGACCTAGGTGTTGTAAACTCGTGACTAGGAGTAAAAGTCAGAATTTCCTTAGCAAGGTTGACTTTCTAGCTAATCAGGTTAACCATTTAACTGAGATGATAACTCAGTTAACTAGGATCACTTCTATTTCTAAGAAGGTTTCGGTTAAGAAGAGTGACATGAAAGGCCATAAGTCTGATCATGCTCTTAAAGGTAAGAGCATTCATGTATTTCCTTGATCAGATACTTAGGTGCAATAATATACAGCTCATTGAGTTCATTCATTCTTGCATGCTTATCACATATTTGTGTTTTGTTTTGAGCTTGGTGTGTGTAATTATTTTATAAAAAAAATGTGTTTAACTTATGTTTTTGTGCTCCTATACATATCATTGTGCTCTTAAATGTTACATATGGGACCGAGCGTGCATTCATCTGATCTACACTATTATTTCCATTACTTGGTTCGATTTACGGTGGAGTATTGAGTATATGTTTCTTCATGTACCATCTGCACTGCACACACTGTGATCTTGTGATGAGTCTTGACCACATGTGTGAGATTTGGGATGGCTGACATCTGTTGATAAAGTGACCTTGACGTGAATTGACCTTCATATCGATGACCTAAGCTCATATATTGTCCCCATTCAAAAAAAATATTACTTGGTTCATCTCATACTTGTGTTCGAAGCCTATTTGACTCGAGAAATTAAGCCTGAGGGGTTTCTCATAACCTGGTGCCTATGGTCAACTGACTTGGGTTAACCGGCCTAAAACTCGTTACATGAGTCATTTAGTCGCTTAATGGACAAGAGTCTGCACATAAGATGCAATATTGACAAAAAATGACATAAAAAAATTATATGCCATATTCAGGGGGAGAAAATGAAAATATCCGTGGAATCAAGTTCACTTTAAGGTCCTAATCATCTTATGGGTTTGACTTTCATTAGCAAGTGAATATATTTATTTTAAGTGTCATGTTCGCATGTCTTTTATCACAAATTTAAGGTCCAAAGTCATGATCACGAGAAAATAGTTGCACTTAACACACGTAAGTCACTTATACACTTTACTCCATTTTAAACTTAATTGAGTACGTGGGCAATTGTTTTTCTTGGTAATGCATTACTTGTGAGCATGTGCATATTTGAGTTCATCTGTATGTCGGAGACTAAATTTAAAAAAAAAGGTGTTATTTTTCTTTAGTTTCAAAAATTCAGTGCTATTCTTGTCAATAAGTTTTCACTTGCTTTTCGCTGGGAGACGCTCAAGCGATAGAAGTAGAAGCTTTTTCGCTAGCTTTTCGTTCGAGCAACATACCGTATTTTTGAATTTTAACATTATTTTTTAGGTTTTTTCGCACTCTTTTCTCATTTTTTTTCTTTTGATTCCTCTCAAATTTCACCACCCATATTCAATTTTGAACTTTCTCAAGTTTTGAACATCACAAATCATTCGTTTGTGGGGCCATTTCAACAAATCATCGAATTTCAAAGGTATATCTCTAAAACCCTATTTTTTTTCATTTTTGCATTTGTTTTGGGGCTTTTGATTTTTGGTCATTCTTGCTTCAATTTTTGCCATTTACACTTCATGTTTGATTGATTCACATACAATGTCATCACTTGTTGCATCATTTTGATTCGAACATTGGATTTTTGGACTATTTTGGCACGATTTTCTTTGGGTTTGTTAATGTTCTTCACTCCATTTGTTCATTTTTATTTGGTTTGTTCATAAAGGTTGCATTAGCATTTGTAAGTGGTTTGTGGTTGATTCTTTGGCCACTTGTGGGTGAGTTTTGGGTTTGAAGTTGGATTGAGTGTTGATTGGAGTTGTGCTGAAGTTTTCCTTTTATTTTGGGCATACTTTTTCCTTGATTTTGAGGATTGTTTGATGGTTTGACGAGTTTTTCTTGATGAATATTGTATTTTTACTGGGTATTTGGTATTTGGTATTTGGTACTTTGTTTGTTGATGGAGGTTGGTTAGTTGGTGGTTTGGCGTTGTGTTAGTTGAAGTGTTGAGGTTGGAGTGGTTTCGTTGTATTGTAATGCTCATGTCACGTAGTTATTAAAGTGTTTCGATGTTGTTTGGGCTCCATGTCTTTCTAGTATAGTCTACCTCACACACTCGATCACATTAGGATGGTGAGTTTGTATGGCTAAAGCTGTCTCGTCTGCATTTGATGTTGACACTGTGAGGCGAC
The DNA here is from genome assembly GCA_035079005.1 of Fraxinus americana. Classification (NCBI taxonomy): domain Eukaryota; kingdom Viridiplantae; phylum Streptophyta; class Magnoliopsida; order Lamiales; family Oleaceae; genus Fraxinus; species Fraxinus americana. The sequence goes on along the minus strand of CM068716.1, from coordinate 9,050,018 downwards.
GTCACGTTACCGTGGCATGTCTCACGGCACAGGTCATGTCATGGCATCTCACTGTCAGAGCCTCACGTCACGATGTCATGGCGTTCTTACTTCACGTCACCTCCGTTTAGGCATCACGACATTTTTTCTTATGCACTCTTCCAAGGGTGCGTTACATATGTCTAGTTTGCCTCGATTTACGTGCATCTGTGCATTTCACGCATATCATGTGTTCATTCGTGGTATTGATCTATTGGTTTTATCCATTTCAGATGTCGCCTAAGAGAGCTTGTACTGCTACTCTGACACTTGGTACCTCATCTTCCTACAGTAGGTCTAGGTTTGTCTCAGGGACTGCCCAGGACACTTTTGGGTCCCAATTTTCCTTGAGACCTATTTTATTTGTGCGCGAGATCATTTTGTCTGACTTGTCACCCGACCTCGCTGCTATTTTCACTTCTTGGGGTTGGGAGCCTTTACTGGTAGAGTTGACACCTCCTCCTAACCTTCTCGTTCAGGGGTTTTATTCTAACATTCATGATGTTAGTAGTTCAACTTTTAGGGTTTTTTTTCTAGGTAGGATAGTTAGGATTACACCCGATGTCTTATCGAGTCTAGTGCATATCTCTATGATTGTTCATCCTTTATATCCTTACCATTCTTCCAACGGACTCTCTTGTCCATTCTACGGTGTTCAATACACCATTGGAGGGTGGTCCAGGTGCGATGCGCACTGGATCTCTTTATACTGATCACCAGATTCTGTTGTGCATTGTGCGCACGACTCTGAGGCCCGTGTCACATACCTCTTCATTGTTTATGGAGAGGGCTCGATTTTTATACTCCTTACTGCATGGCGATTCTATTGATCTTCCCATCTTTATTTGCCAGTAGATTCTTCGGACTCTTAGAGTTACAGGGATGAGGGTAAGGCTGCCGTATGCTTGTTTGATTTTTCGGTTAGTGACTGCCTTATGAGTTAGTTTTTCAGAGGGGGTTTCTCGACCGATTGGCCACATTACTATTTCCTAAAGTCGGTCACATGCTTCGTTTGAGTGAGCTGAGCTAGTTAATCAAACTGTGCCAGTTGATCCTATCAATGACATTCTTTCTATTGATCAATCTGATTTTCCTCTTTTTTCTTCTGCTCCTCCACCCGCTGATATTCCATCTTCTTCCACCTCTGCTCCTCCTCCTACGGGGTCTGTTCCTCCTCCTGCTGATATTTTCTCTGTTGGGTATATTCAGCGAGGGCTGCAATGGATTCGTCGCCATTGGGGTGATGGTGCAGCATCGAATGAGGGGACAGATACTGATGATGCTGCTTAGTTATTTGGTTGCCCCTTATCTTTTTGTGACAAAAATGGGGAGTAGTTAGTTGTATATATTTTTGATGGAGTAGTTTTTTTGAGGTTGTATATGGTTTTAACTACTTGACGTGATGTATCCAAAATTTTGATTATATGATTAAATGATAAATTTCGGTATTGGTAAATTAAGTTTTGATGTTTTGTAGTATCATTGTTTTGTTTTATTATGTTGGGTTGCATTGATATTATGTCTCATTTTATCTTATGATATGAAAATGAAAAAAATTGCATTAACTGCTTAAATAAATTTTACATTGTGAACTGCTTGAATTGCTTTTACACTTAACTGTTTCACATACATTTTACACTGGGTACTTGAGTTGTCTATTTCAGGAAACAGGGTTTGATATATGAAAAGCAAAATTCGATCAAGATAATTTTTTGGTTGTGTCGATTTTTGAGTCTGTATTTTTTTTCGACTACCTTGACTTTAGACTGTAGTTTTGTCACAGAATGCCAAATGATGAGCTTGTTAAGTATTTAATGTAATTGACAAATCTATGAACAAAATGGACTTAAATTGATATATTGTAAAAGTCAAGGAGTAACGTACAAATAGTAGAAAGTTGTGTTATATTAGATCTAGGGTTCGAGAATGAAAAAGAAGGAAAAACGGAGCCGAAATATCGCTAACTTATCGCCAAAGGTTGGCTCAAGCGTCAAAGCGCTTGACTGTCGTTCAGCTCATCCCTCATTCGAGCGAAAGTGCTAACTAGGAATTTTTTAATTCATTTTTTAAAGGCTTTTTGTCCGGCCCATTTCCTTAACCTAACCATAAATACTAAACGCCACATAATGGTTTTTCTAAGGTTGATCATTGAGCAAACACTTAGCTTTTCATATTATCTTCATCAATTGCTCTTCAACCTTCGTTATTCACATAATGATCTGTTTTGGCGGTGAGAAAAACATCAATTTCATAATCTAAATACCAAACTGCTACTTCTTTCATATCTGTCAGAGTTTTTGAAGATCAAGAGAAGGTGACTGGAGTTCCGGTCGTTGAAGAACGCAGTGTTCTTTGTGAATCTATAGGAGATAGACGATTTTCCAAAGCTGGGAATTGTTGCAGGAGCGCAATCCAGGAGAGCTTTGGAAACTGCAACTGGGAGTTGGTGCGGGAGCACAAAATTCAGGAGAGCTGTTGGAATTGCAATCAGGAGATCAGATAGTACATGTTGTCATCTAGTATGGTAGACTGTAAGTTATAAATATTTTATAGTGGATTATTGACTGGCAAAGTGTCTGGAGTTTTTACCCAGTTGGGGTTTCTTCGTGATCATACAGTGAGCTATTATTGCTTTATTTACTGTTTATATATTCTACGGTATTCAAACATAGGATAATTGAACTGATTGTATAACCATGTAGAGATACTTAATTAGTGACTTGTTGCTAATTAATTATAATTTATTAATTTCGTATTTACACCTATTCACCCCCTTCTAGGTGTAATTTGGGTCGAACTTTGTACTTTCACTTTAGAAGTGATATGGATCGATGAAAACTCTTAATGATGTAGCCATGGAACTTTAACACTGGTCAGTTCTGAAACGGATTGAAGATAAGACTACAAGTCGGCTAATACGTAAAAAGAATTACACAAAAATATTTTTTACACTAAAAAAATAAAAATCTGTAATTGTAACTGGGTCAGTTGTACAACATCATGTTAATTCACATGAGGGCAAACATGGTGGAAATCGATGGGAATCATGTCGAGAAATTCTAGTAGGTAGACATAGATCAGATGGATTCGTGTTAGGAGAACTTTGGAGAGTTTGGGTAGATCCGGACATTACAAAACCTCTTTTACAAAATCTTAGCCTTCATGCCGAATGTTTACATCACCATTTTCAAGAGTGTTTGGCAAAAAATGCATCAAATATTGGAGTATAGGTTAATATGAGTTGAAATCTGAACCTAGTTGGGAACAAGAAAAAGATTACTTTTGCTTATTATAGTTTGCAATTGATTATTATCTGAGGGTTTACTGAGATTGTTGGAATTTGGTTCAAACATTGAAAAATTTGGTGAAGTATAAAACATGAAAAATGACTTTGTGTCAATTTCAACCAAATATTCGGACTTGATCCGATAGTTAAATTATAAATATAAATAGACTAATTTGTTCTACTATTCGAGTAGATCGTTGTGGTATATTTGGAATTTCAAAATCAATTCCGAATGAATGAGAAATTGATGTCCAAAGTTGAAAAGAAAAGAGGAAAAAATTGGTTGGAAATTTGTCTAACTCAATCGCTCGCCTAGTGCTCGAGCGATAGGCAAATGAAAAAGTTTATGTTGAACATGCATCACAGCGGCTCAAGCGAGATGCATCGATAGGCTAGCGACAGCAATGAATGCTTCCATTCATGATGGTTACTAAGTTTGGAGTGTGACACTTCACTCAGTACCTCTCCTCTTTTATAAATATGACCATTTGGACTCCAATATGCATCCCATATCATTTGCATTGAGTATTATATCAAAATCTCTTGCAAAAATATTTCAAAAATCATTCAAAAAATCATTTTCTTATAGATTGAAAAAAATTCGTTTGAGTTTGTTTTCGTTTGTGGTTTGAAGTGCTTCTACCACATATTGTATCTGTTATATCTTAGGAGACAAGTGCTGTAATTCATTATCACCTTTGCGGGGCAATTTTTTCTGAAGAAGATAGTGTTAATCACTTGCCTCGGATTTTATTATTCACATTTTCTTCATTTTCTTTATTTCTTTTTTGCTTCTATTTTCGTAGAGTTTAATTAGGCTCCAGCGAATTAAATTTAACTATTACTTTGTCATTCAATAAAACACCATTTTACTATACAATATAAGTATCTCCTATAATCTTAAGACAAAACCTTTACGAGATTGTTGGATAAATCACTTCTTTTCATCTTTGGAATGAGCTTTCGTGTGCTATTCCTTTCTTTCATTTGTGCATTGAACTTCTATTTATAACATAAATTAACACTATTGAGACTATTTCGAATCAAACAACTAATGGTATGAATCATGTGGTTCCACCTTTGGCTATACTTATATCAAACTCTCATATCCCAAATGGGAAAATCGAAAAAGTTTGGAGGTGTGGATTTCAAAAGATGTTCTATCTTACTACTTTGAATTTGACGAATTTTTTAAAAGAGATCACTCATGCGGTACAAGAATGAGAAAATAATCGTGAACCAATTATTGTAGTGGATGCATGGAAGCACTTGAATTTCCTTTATAAAAAGTACATCCAAATTGGATTGGACAATACACTTTATGGAATGTATAGTTCGACAATGGGATTCATTGGAGAATAAATACAAGATCAAGGATGTCGGAACAAATAAGTTCATTGTCGACAAGTTTTTGAACTACAAAATGGTAGACTCCAAAACCATATTAAGTTAAGTGTAAGAATTTCAAGTTCTACTTCATGATATACATGCAAAAAAGATGAAATTGAGTGAATCCTTCCAAGTTGCAGTCACTATTGAGAAATTCTCTCCCATGTGGAGAGATTTCAAGAACTATCTCAAGCACAAACACAAGGAGATGAACTTGGAGGAATTGATAGTTCGTTTGAGAATTGAAACACACAATAGAAACATTGTAAGAAAATCTATTGTTCTACCTGGAGCAAATTTTGTTAAAACTGGTTCGAAGGTCATCAATAAAAAGCGTAAGATCTCTGGTGTTGTACCAAGAAAAGACAACTCCAAGAATGCCAAAAATTTTAAAGGCAATTGTTACAATTGTGAAAAAGTTGGATATTGTTCAAACAAATGTCAAAAGTCGAAGAAGACTGTTCAAGCAAATGTAGTTGAAAGAGACACTCTTTTTCTGAAGGAGTTCAAGAGAAGAGTCTACCTGCAATTGTTTATGAATTCAACATGGTTGGTAATTCAAGGGATTGGTGGGTTGACAGTGGTACTACCCACTATATTTGTGCAGATAAGATCATATTCTCAAACTATCATGAGTTGAAAGGAGAGCAACTGTTTATGGAGAGCTCTACAAGTTTGAAGATTAAAGGATTTGGAAAGATCTTATTGAAAATGACTTTCGGGAAAAAGTAGTCCTCAATAATATCCTTCATGTGCCAGGCATTCGAAAGAACCTGATTTTGGGTTCTCTACTTAACAAGAATGATTTTAAACTGGTAAGGGTTATCTTAGTGAACGAATGTTCAAAATTACGTCCTTAAAATTGTACCAAATGACATTATGAATAAAAATTTCAATTTTGTTTATATGCTTGAGTTGTCTTGTTTATGTCATAGTCGATTATGATACGTTAATTACAAATCTATGCGCAAATTTATGAATCAAATTTTAATTCTGACGCTTAAGATTGATCCTAATCATAAATATGAAATATGTGTTGAAATAAAGTTGGCCAAAATGCATTTCCCCTCAGTTGAAAGGAACATGACACCTTTACAATTAATAAATAGCGATATATGTGATTTGAAATTTGTTCAAATTAAAGGTGGTAAGAAATATTTTATAACTTTTATTGATGATTGTACAAAGTATTGTTATGTCTTTTTACTACGAAGTAAAGACGAGTCTTAGAGGTATTCAAATATCATAAGACGGAAGTTGAGAATTAACTTGGTAAACAAATAAAAAGTATTCGTAATTAAAGAAGTGATAAATACGGGGCGCCGTTTGAAGAATATTGTTTTGAGCATGGAATCATTCATCAAACAATGACATCTTACTCACCCCAATCGAATGGTGTAGCTGAATGCAAAAATCAAACCCTTAAAGAGATGACGAACGCAATGTTGATAAGTTCGGGTCTATCCCAGAACTTGTGGAGGGAGCTTTTCTATCGGTAAATATCATTCTTAATAAGATACTACTTAAGAAAATGGAAGAAACTCCATATAAACTATAGAAAGATCATCATTCTTCCTACCAATACTTGAAAGTGTATTGGAGTTTGGCCAAAATTAAAGTACCTAAGACTAAACAAGTGAAAAACGATTCTAAGATGATTGATTGCATATTTATTGGATACACTAATAATAGTAGTGCATACCATTTCCTTGTACATAAATCTAAAATTCAAGATGTACATGAAAGAACCATAATGGAATCGAGAAATACATAATTCTTTGAGAATGTTTTTTTCATGTAAAGATAAGGAAAATATAGGTTCAAATAAAAAAAAATTATGATACTACAAATAACACTTCAAATGAGGAAGAACCAAGGCACAGTAAAATGGCTAAAATATCTACTTCATTTGGCCTAGATTTTTTACCTATATGGTAGAGAATGATCCAAAACCTTCGATGAAGCAATGTCTATACCGAAAGCACCGTATTGGAAAGAAGCTATCAATAGTAAGATAGATTTTATAATACAAAATCATACTTGGGAGTTAGTTGATTTACCTCATGAAAATAAGCCTTTATGGTGTAAATGAATTTTCAAAGGAAACTAAAACTGGATGGATCCATTGACAAATATAAGGCTAGATTGGTTGTCAAGAGATATAGACAAAAGGAAGGACTTGACTTCTTTGATATCTACTAACATGTGACTAAAATCACTTCAATAAGGTTGTTATTTGCGATTGCGGCATTACATAACCCTGAGATTCATCAAATGATTGTAAAGACGGAATTCCTAAATGGTGAGTTAGAAGATGAGGTATACATGGAACAACGTGAAGGGTTCGTATCTCCTAATCACAAAGGATTGCATACTAGTCAAGTTCTTATATGGATTGAAACAAACTCCTAAACAACGACACCAAAAGTTTAACAAAATGATGTTGTCTAATGGATTTAAAATAAACGAGTGTGACAAGTGTGTATACATAAAACATACACTAAAAGCCAATGTGATTGCATGTTCATATGTAGACGACATGTAGTCATGAAATAATGCTAAACATCAAGAGAATGTTAACAAGAAAGACTTGGGTATAGTTAATGTAATATTAGGGATTAAGATCTCTAGAATATCGGAAGAAATTATACTTTCTCAATCTCACTACATTGAAAGTATACTTAAAAGTAAAAAATATGAGTCAATGCGTGTTACAACTAAAGTATTCACGGGTTATAGGCAGTCTAATGTATATTACAAACTAATGTATATTACAAACTGTAATCAACTGGATATTGCATTTGCTATGAATAAACTTAGTAGATTCACAAGTAATCCAAATCATGATCATTTGAAGGCTTTAACAAGAGTTCTTAGGTACCTGAAGTTAATCTATGGATTACACTTCACAAAATATCCCACGGTATTAGAAGAATATTGTGATATGAATTGAATATCCGACATGAAGGATTCAAAGTCTACTGGTGATTATGTATTTACCATTGGTAGAGCTGATGTATCTTGAAAGTCAACAAAGCAAACGTGTATAGTTCAACCAATGACAGAATCAGAGTTTATTGCTTTGGACAAAGTTAGAGAAGAAGCAGGATGGTTTCGTAACTGCTTGGAAGATATTTCACGGTAGCCTAAGCTACTACCTTCAATAAGTATACATTGTGATAGTCAATCGACTATTGAAAGGGCTCAAAGCAGCATATATAATGGTATGTCAAGACATAGACATTGTAGACACAATATCATCAAACAATGATCTCTAATTGCATCATCTCCTTAGATTATGTAAAGTTAAATGAGAACATCGCGGATCCACATATGAAAGATTAACCTAGAGATCAAGTACGTTGTCTATCGAAAGGAATGTGATTAAAGCCAACTACGTAAGAATATTTATAATAGAAACCTTATCTTATTGACTGGAGATCCCAAAATCTTGGTTCAAATGGACAACTAAGTTATGAAGATTTAATGAAATACAATGGAAAATGTTTCCTACCTTATTCCTACGATAATTAAAGTGCTTTCTGCAGTATGTTAAATGTTAAGATATGATATGCTTTTAATGATTCTTGTATCTTGATTAAGTCAAGTGGATTATGGTAGAATACTCTTAATAGGTGGTCACATAAGTAAGTGTGAGGTGGGGCCGCCTTAACGAAAATTGCTCAAAGCTGAAATTTTCTAAACATTTATGAAACACAATAGTAGTTCAAGGCAAAAATAAATCAAGTCATAAGAACCATGAACGATTTAGGAAAGACAACTGTGTGAGTACTATTGTCTTAGTTTACACCAATAGTTGAATGGTTCAAGATGTCACGTTTACCAATTAACCAAGTATATCCGATAGTATTTCACTAAGAAAGATTCAAAGTCGGAAGCTACCTTCCTTGATGCAGTATTTTTTTGATCTCTCTCTCTCTCTCTCTCTACAATGCATCATATTTTTGTATATTGTGAACATATTTGAATTTTCATTCATGTGGGAGATTGTTGGAATTTTATTTAAAGAATAAAAAATTTGGTAAGTATAAAACATGAAAAATGACTTTGTGTCAACTTCGACCAAATATTCAGACTTGATGCAATAGTCAAATTATTAATATAAATATATTAATTTGTTCTATTCGTTGAGTAGATTGTCGTGGTAAATTTGGAATCTCAAAATCAATTCTGAATGAATGAGACTTGGGTCCAAAGTTGGAAAGAAAAAAGGAAAAAAACTGGCAGAAAATTTGCCCAACTCTATTGCTCGTCTAGCACTCGAGCGATGAAACTGTCACTTGAGCGAACAGTGGGCGAAAAAGTTTCTATTAAACAGGTGTCACTATCGCTTGAGCAAGAGGCCATCGATAGGCTAGCGACAGCAATGGTGCTTCCCTTCGTAAAGGTTGCTAAATTTGCGGTGTGATACTTCGCTCACAACTTTTCATCTTCTATGAATAGGACCCTTTGAACGTCAATTATGCATCTCATATCATTTGCATTGCGCATTATATGAAAATCTCTTGCAAAAACACTCCAAAAGCATTTTCTTATAGAGATAAAATTTCGTTCGAGTTCGTTGTTGCTTGTTGATAAGTGTGTTTTTGCACACATATTTAATATCTAAATAAGCTTAAATATTGATTAAATGAGCGAATTTCTACTCACAATCACGTAATTATTGCATTTATAGGTAAAAATCACCCTATGAAATAGAACCGGGAAAAATTAGGGAAAAAAAAGATTAAAAGAGTACAAAATTTGTGAAGTTGGGGACCCAAATGTACAAGTATAGAAAGTTGAAGGACCTTGGATGCAATTTACGAATGGCATGATTACTATGAAATTCAAAATATAAGGATCAAATTGTACACGATCAAATTTGAGGGACCCGATGTGCAATTATCTATGGGACTTGGTTGCAAGATGAAACCAAATTCATTTTTTTGGCAGATAATTGGCGCCTAGACGCCACTGCAGCAGGGCCTAGGCGCTTGGTTCAAAATCATGGGGATCGTCTTGCCCTTACTTTTTAAAATTAGAGGCTTTTGCTTCAAATTATGGGATATGGTCTTAAAATAAAAAAGGCAGCAACTGGGTTTTTGGATGGATTCAGCTTCTTCTTTCGTTTCTTTTCATTTTCTTTCATTTTCATTTTTCCTCTTCATTTTCTTATGTTTTGTTTTCTATTTCTTTCCACAATTTACTTGGTATTTCTGAGGGCAAAATCAAGAGCACAACATAGAGAATAGTTCAAAAAAAATGGGAAGAAATATTTGAGAAAAGTCAAGACCAGGCTCAAAAAGGGTTTTATCTATAACCTTGTATTTTTTCAATTATTTTGTCATAGTTATAATGTATTACTATAAATATGCTCATTTTTATCATTTGTATAATATGGCTAAATATTTGTGTTGGGATTTTTGGTAGTAGTTTAACCTAACTTTATTTAATTCTAATATTTGCTCTTTAATGTTAAAATGCTTATTTTCATATATATTTATTATTATGTTAAATGTCTTTCATTTATTTGACTATTAAATTATTGAATTTAATGATTTGTACATCGTTCGAGATAAGATTATACATTTTAGACTAAATAGTAAATATTTTAGGTTTGTGTAGGAGATAGAGATATACATCTAACCTTAGGTGACCCATTGAACTATTTTCACAAATATTTAATGCAATTGTTTGATTTTAATCGACATAAAGATATAGTAGGTTAAACCAATCAATTAGAGTTAATTTCGCTCGAAAGAAGTAATTAAATAAAATTGGAAAATCGGGTCTATTATCGTAAATGAGTAATTTGTTAATTTGTTTGTGGAAAAATTAATTAGGTGAAGGTTAAGCAAAACCATGAATTCCAACAACATTTTCCTCCAAAATTCCCAAGCGTTCATGTTTTCCTATTTTGTAGAATTTTAGTTATTTTCCAAAATTAAAATCTTTATTGTGTGTGTTTCTTTTTATTGTTAGAATTAAATTGATTAAAGTTGTGTACTGGAAAGTAAACAATTCTAGAAGAATCGACAACTCGGACTCAAACAGTCCACTTTATTACTTGAACGCAACCCATACATTTGCGATTTGCACTTTCATAGTGAACATTTTTTTTTTGCGCCGTTGCCAGGGAATGTTTTACTTTGATTACCACATTAATTAATTTTCTTTTTAACAATTTTTTTATTTATTTGTTTATTTTTATTTTTGTATATTTAGCTAACCCCCGTATTCTTAATCTATCTTGTATTGGTATTCTTTCTTTGTACTTTTCAGTTATAGTCGCATTATTCTGATCTTGGTAAAGTAACAAAGTGTTTGCAATGTCTAATCTCTACATTGACTATGAAAATATGCTTGGAGGTCTAGGATGTGAAATTTGTCAAACGATGTATTGTACAGTGCAATGCTTGTATTCGTGCACCGATACTTCAATGTCAAACTTTTTAGGTTTAGGCAATATTTGAAATGTAGAAAAGAAGCACTGGACAATTTCAATAATAGTCACATGCTTGCGGGAGATTATGTACCTGACGATTGGGATGAAGATATCAAATTTTCGGGAGATGGTCCTCCATTTTTTAATGAGAATGTACGAGCAAAGTATTATCATGAACTTATTAGTTGGATGTAAACGACATGCTTGTGGGAGATTACAAATATTGGGATTGATTTCAAAAATGGGGGTATAATCCCCTTGACAGAGTTAATAGGAGAGACTTGCCATTATCCGTGGAGTTCAATGGCGGACCGGTCTTTCAATCCGAATATGAGTCAACTATTGAAGAAGAACTCGAAGAGAATGACAAATTAATCACAACGAGACTAAACGAAAATGTGGCAATCAATGGGGAGAAAATCAACTTACACTCTTCCAACTTAGGTGATTGCCAAGATATTGATTTTATGATTAAGCCCGATGAGGAAGTAGAAATCTTTATAGTTGAACTTAAATTGGATGAAATATGTAAGTCCTATTATATGGAAATGGGCAATGTTGAGTTTTGGAGATCCAATGAAGGGTGGAGCAAAGCCAAAGGAAAAAATGGGCAAGGCATCCAATGTCTTCTTTAGATGCCCATAAGTTAATTGCCAAAATCGAATTAAAGACTATAAAAAAGCTCTTATTGGGAGGCAACCCAATTTTTTTTTTTTTTTAACTTTTAATATTTTTATTCAATTTTATGCGTTTTCTTATTTTTATTTGTTTAGATATCGTTATTTTTGTAGGTAATTTTTGAAGTCTCACATAGACATGGTTCCTAACAAGTTTGGGGCAAATTGGTGTACAAGAAGGTCACTTGTCCAAATTCATTAAAAGCATCATAAGTCTAATTTAAGCATGGGTACCTTTTCACAAATGTACACCCAGGGAAGTTTCGTTATCCCCTCTTCTCTTTTGTCGTGTTCTTTACATTGAGGACAATGTGAGATTTAAGTTTATGGGTAATTGTGTTAACATGTTAAATAGTCGTGCTGGCTTAGAATTACTTGATGTTTAAAATTGTTATTGATTCACGAGATATGACCAAATATGTTATCTGTGCCTAATTTTTTTATTTTTTTTTTGGAAACTTTGCTTGTCCATGGGAGATCCCAAGTTGATGTGAGCACAATAGTCACGATCAATTGTTATCTAGATATGAAATTTTTTTATGGATAGATTTGTTTTTTTAATTGGTAGAACTAAATTGTTAGTTGTGTTTAAATTTTTATCAATCCTATATTCTCGTCTCTTTCACTTAACCATATTGTGATATAAGTTTGGGGGTGGTCGAGTCGGTGAAGGATGTTATCTAGAAGGGTGTTGATTCCATGCATGTTGAAAATATTTGTGTAGAGTGTCTTTTGCCAAATATAAACTAGGGAATGACCATATGCGAGGGATCCAAGTTCCATTAGTTTTGTTGTGCTTAAAAAAATGATATTGCATTTGTTGACTCTAAAGTCTCATTCCGTAGCTTTTTTTTACTCGAGTTATTAAGTCTGTTTGGGTATTTCGAAACCCGGTACCCTTTGGCCTAAACAACCAAAGAGTTATCGACCTAAAACTCGTTACAAAAGTCAAAAAGAAAGTTTAAGAGAGTGAGGTAAAACACGAAATTTAATTGAAAAAGAAAAAATTGTTGTTGTTGTTCAATTGTATTTGATATTTGGTTTTAGATAACTAATAAGTTTGAATTACTTAGTATAAACATAAATATTGAAGCACTCATTAGTAGAGAATCATCACATGACTAGATGTTGAAATTGCAGGTTAGACCAAACCGAACTAGAGCGAAAAAAGTAATGAGTGAATTGAGAGAAACATTTAGATTGACACCATGGGAAAAAAAATAAATAGCTATTTGAGGAGTATCAATCTCACGAGCAAGAAAAGAAATATTTGACTACTAAGGGTCGGGTTAGAGCCAATTTGATATTTTTTCTGTCTTGACAACTTTTTACTAATTTAGATGATGATAAAAAGTGACTATGCACACACTTACACCGATCGATCATTGGATAAGCTTAAATTGTTTTAGTAGCATTATTTGGAGGTATATTTGTGAATTGATTACACAATTTTACACTCATTGATATTTTTAACAAGCTATCTAATGTTGCTAATCTTTATCATGTGTTACTTGATTGTGTTAGTAGATACTCTTGCTCGGGACGAGCAAGAACTTAAGTTTGTGGATATTTGATAAGTGTGTTTTACTTATTTAATACCTAAATGAGCTTAAATATTGATTAAATTGGCGAATTTCTACTTACAATCAAGTAATTATTGCATTTGAAGGTAAAAAAACACCCAATAAAATAGAACAATGCAAAATTAGGAAAAAAAAAGATTAAAATAGTACGAAATTTGTGAAGTTGGAGACCAAAATGTACAAGTATAGAAAGTTGAAGGACCTTAGATGCAATTTATGAAGGGTATGATTGATATGAAAGTCAAAATATAAGGATCATACTGTATAAGATCAAAGTTGATGGACCTGGTATTTAATTATCTAGGGACTTGGCTGTAAAATAAAACCAAATTCATTTTTTTGGCAGAGAATTGGTGTCAGGCGCCACTATAGCAGCGCCTAGGCGCTTGTTTCAAAATCTTGGAGACCGTCTTGCCTTTACTTTCAAAATCGGGGGCTTTTGTTATAATTTATGGGATAGGGCCTTCAAATAAAAAGGTGCTCAGCTAGGTTTTTGGATGGATTCTGCTTCCGTTTCTTTTCAATTTCTTTCATTTTTTATTTTTCTTTCCACAATTTACTTGGTATTTCTAAGGGTAAAATTAAGAGCATAACAAAGAGAATATTGCAAAGAAAATGTGAAGAAATATTTGAGAAAAGTCAATATCAGGCTCAAAAGGGGTTTTATCTATAATCTTGTATTTTTCCAATTATTTTGCCATAGGTATAATATATTGCTTTAAATATTCTTCTTTTTATCATTTGTATAACATATGCTAAATATTTGTGTTGAGATTTATGGTAGTAGTTTAACCTAACTTTAATTAATTTTAATATTTGCTCTTTAATGTTAAAAATGCTTATTTTCATGTATATTTATTATTGTGTTGAATCCATTTCATTTATTGGGCTATTAAATTATTGAGTTTAATGATTTGTATGTTGTTCGTTCGAGATAAGATTATATATTTTAGACTAAATAGTAATTTTTTTAGATTTGTGTAGGGGATAGAGATATACATCTAACCTTAGGTAACCCATTGAACTATTTTCACAAATATTTAATGCAATTGTTTGATTTTAATCGACATAGAAGTATAGTAAGTCAAACCAATCAATTAGAGTTAATTTCGCTCGAGAGAGATAATTAACTAATATTGAAAGATCGAGTCTAATATCGTAAATGAGTATAAATTAATTAAGCGACGATTAAGCGATATCATGAATTCCAACCACATTTTCCTCCAGAATTCCCAAGTGTTCATGTTTTTTATTTTGTAGAATTTTAGTTATTTTTCAAAATTAAAATCTTTATTGTGTGTGTGTTTCTTTTTATTTTTAGAACTAAATTAATTAAAATTGTGTAATCGAAAGTAAACAATCATCGAGGGATCGACAACTTGAACTCAAAAACTCTATTTTATTACTTGAACGCGACACGTGCACTTGCGATTTGCACTTTCATAGTGAACACTTGTGGTTCGAAGTGCTTCTACCACAAGTTGTATCCGTTTTATTTTGGAAGACAAATATCGTAATCCGTTAGCATCGTTACGGAACAATTGTCTTAAGGAGAAAATATTAATCACTTGCCTCGAATTTCATTATTCACCTTTTTTCATTTTCTTTATTTATTTTGTACTTCTATTTTCATAGAGTTTAATTAAACTCCTACGAATTAAATTTAATTATTATTTTGTCATTCAATCAAACAACCATTTCACTATACCATATAATTATCTCCTTCATAGATGAGAAAATGTATTATGAAATTACTGTTAAGCACGTCCAGCTTAGCTTAGAACTACAAAATGTGTTGATCTTATTGAAAAATGTGTGGTTGAAAAGAAAAAAGAGAAAAACGTATTTTTAAAATAATGGGGATCGAACAAGGACTATGTATTTCCGTCTGAGCATGAGCTAATATAGTGGTTGATACTTTTGGATATACTAGTTAACGTTAAACGTGGGTTGAACGTTATTATGAAATATTTTATAAGGACTGTAAAAGTTTTATTTGAATATGCGTGAATTTTAATTAATTTAAAATTAATATTATGGAATATATACGTGACAATGAATGTTAAATAATTTATTGAATTTTCAATTAAAACTATATGTTAATTAACATACATGAATGTGAATAATGAAATACATTTTTAAATGTGAAATTTTATTTAACTTATAATTACAATTAATAACACTGAAATACATAAATAAAAATGAATATGAATGTTAATTAATTGAGAATTAATAATAGAAAATTCATACATTAATGAAAGCGCACAAGTGAAATGAATCTGTCAAATATACATGTACATTGATGATAATTAAATAGTTAAATAAATTAAATATATATTGAAAAACAAAAAGTAAAGTATTATCGAAATAATTGAATTAAAGTAATGTCAGAATCATCCGAAAAATTATTCTCTTTTGATTTGATATATAATATATTATAGATTCATGGAGACTGGGATAAAGTTATAGACTATTCGAAATTTTAGATACATAAAGAGAAAGTATATTCATTTTTAATAAAACATCAGTATGTATGATTCAAAATAAATAAAAATAACACGAGTAAACAAGTTGTCGGTCACCAAGCCGGGTTTCATTTTAGTTGGTCTTCATTCTTCAACTTGTCTGCCCGGTTTCGACTTTATTTTTACAAAAACTCATTTTTATCCACACAATTTCTCATAAAATAATTTTATACGTAAATCTAAAACTTTTTTTTTATTTTTTAATTATACATTCTCCAATAAATAAATATTCCAAAACACGTTTTTCCTCAAAAATGGAGACGAACAAGGGCTTAATAATCTATGAATTTCTATTTTTGTTTTCGTTTAAGAATCACCAAAATAACAAGAAAGAATCCAAGAATTTTGCGTGTTAAAAGGAATGTTACTATAGTATTTCTTGTTCTTTCATATGTTGAATTCCAAGTATAATGATCATCAAGAATCACGAATTTTGTTAATTATACTTTATAATTGCAAATCTTCATATCATATATATCCCATAAGACACGTGAATCTTATTCGAAATTCTAAATGCTTAAATTAACGAGAAACAATCAAGGATTTCGAGATTCTAATGATCCAGCAAGTAGGGTATAATTATCCGCTTGTTGCGACATTCGAAAGGATGCTCTAACTACTTTCGAGATATTGAATGAAATTTTGTATATAGGATCATGTAATTTTTTATCGCCAAATACCTCACTCATTTCTTTAGTCCTCTCTCGAAATGTTTTCCCCTCATTTTCATCCATCACTAATTTTATCGAGTCGGACACTGAGTTCTTCGTGTATGTTCCATCGTCGTGGTTCTTTGGGATTTCCATCCCAACATGCTGATCAGCAATGACCCTAGCATTCAAACCTTGGTCTACCAGAAAGGGCAAGGCAATTAAGGGGAGACCAAAAGCGAGTCCCTCTATGAAAGAACTCCAACCACAGTGAGTCAAGAATGCACCCACCGAGTCATGACTCAATATCTTCAACTGAGGTGCCCAACTCTTCCACACCATACCCCGGCCCTTGATTCTCTCCTCGAACCCATCTGGTAAAACCACAGTGTAGGACTCGCCGGACCCAGATGGCTTCCTCAGTGCCCAGAAGAAAGGCACACCAGATAACTCCAATCCAAGAGCTAACTCATTGAGTTGATCTTGACTCGGCGTCACCTCACTTCCTAATGCTACGTAAACAACTGACCGTTTATTTTGATTATCCAGCCAAGTTTTGATTGAAACCCATGATTGAGTGTCGTCGTCTTCTACTTGGGGTGGCATCAATCCTAGTGGAACCACTGGTCTATGGTAAAGCTCATCGAGTAATTTTAACCAATCAGGTTCAAACTCGTTGCAGTGTCTTGGGATAATAACCTCAGAGCCTTCAATTACCTTACCATTTCGATAAGAATCTGAAAATCCTGAGTCGTTCTTCTGAGTTGCCCCGACAATCCAGTTTGCTTCATATCGTCGATAAGCCACTTTAGTCTCAAATTTGACCCACTTCGGTGGGATCATGAAATCTTCAACTATAGTCCTTTCATCTGTGTCGTTAATCAAGATCTCTAATGGTCCAAAGAAAGCTAAAATCCAGGCGTTGAAGATCAAGAAAAACGCACGAGCAATCCCAAGTCTTGCTGGAACTGGAGGCAACTAGTGTGGAGCAAATGTTGTAAAATATATAAGAAAATCTGGAAAAACTAATGAACTCTAAGGCACGAAAAAACGTTATCTTTTAAGAGATGTTTCTCCTCTTTCCAACAAAGTCACGACCGGGGTATGATAGAAAATCTCTCTCAGGATACAATGGAGGCGTTTGATTCAAATTGTGACTATTTGATCAAATCAAGAAAACACTTTATAAAGAAACTGATGATGCCAAAAGAAAAGAGAGAAGAATAGAAAATAACGAATTTTTTAATGTATCTTGCAAATGAGAATTCGCCCAAAATATATTGAAATGGAGGCAACATTTTGAATAGGTGTGTCCCTTGAAATGAATGGACGCATCTGTTGAAAGAAACATACATATTCAAAGTCTTTTGAAAATAAAATTCTCTTAAAAAGGTTGGCCTTGCGTATATCCCGAATAATGGCCTTTTATGAGAAAGTCTCTTTTATACCAACCCATTAATAGCCTTGCGTATATCCCGAATTTCATGAGTGCTTTAGAGACGATCTAAATCTCATAGAAAGCGGTCTGACTTTCTCACTCACATAGCTAAGTTCTTTATAAAGTAATTCTGCGAGTTACTTTCTCTCTCAGTAGAACTTATTAAGGAATTAAATCCAACCTCTACCATGCAGAATACATACACTAGAGTTTTTTATGAATTGGTTTTAACTAATACTCTAGTGCCTTGTCTAAGTTAGACTTTAACTTGTTTGTACCCTTTGAACTTTGTTTATATTTCAAAACATAAGTAGGGTTCCCATTAAAGCTAACTGGAGTTACGTACACCTCAATCACATTCCTTTCGATGTTTTTGCAACCATCTTTCTAGTAAGTCCTTTTGTCAAAGGATCTGCTAGGTTACTCTTAGACTCTACATATTCAACAGTGATTACTCCTTGCTTAAGTAATCCTCGAAGAGACTGATGTCGAAGACTAAGATGTCGTTGCTTACCATTGTAAGTCTTGTTCGCTACCGAATACAAAGTGGCTTTACTATCACAATATATCATCACAGCTGGAGATGGTTTATCCCACAATGGGATATCTATTAGCAAATTTCTTAGCCATTCAGCTTCTTTACTTGCATAAGCCAAAGCAATAAATTATGCCAACATAGTCGAATCTAATACGCATGTTTGTTTCTTTGAACACCAAGAAACGGTTGCACCTCCTAAAGTAAAAATTCATCCTGTTGTGGATTTAGAATTCGATTCTATGTTGTTCCAACTTGCATCGCTGAATCCTTCAAGTACAGCGGGAAACCATGATATTGTAATCCATAATCAATAGTTCCTTTCAAGTATCTTATAACTCTTGAAACCGCATTCCAATGTTCTTTACCTGGATTACTAGTGAATCGACACAATATGCCAACTGCATATGTAATATCTGGTCTAGTACAATGCATAGCATACATAAGACTTCCAATCACACTTGCGTATTGTAGTTGGTCATAAGATCTACCAGTATTTTTCATTAACTTAATACTAGGATCTATTGGAGTTGATGAGGGTTTCTGATCCATGTGACCATATCTTTTAAGGATATTTTCAATAGAATGAGATTGATTCAGCGATATGCATCCATCTTTTCTTATTATTTTAATCCCTAAGATCACATTTGCTTCGCCTAAATCCTTCATGTCGAAGTTAGACTCTAGCTATTGTTTGGTCTCCTTAATACTTTCTAAGTTAGGACCAAAAATAAGCATGTCATCTACATACAAGCAAATAAGAATACATGCACATTTTCTATATGTAGAATAGATACATTTGTCTGCTTCATTAACCTTGAAACCGTTAGATAACATTACTTTATTAAACTTTTCATGTCATTGCATAGGGGCTTGTTTTAAACCATAAAGAGACTTGACTAGTTTACAAACCTTCTTTTCTTGTCCAGGTAAAACAAAACCCTCAGGTTGCTCCATATATACTTCTTCCTCCAAGTCACCATTTAGAAAAGCCGTTTTTACATCCATTTGATGGACAACTAAATTGTGAGTTGAAGCAAGAGATAGCAACACGCGGATGGATGATATCCTTACTACGGGAGCATAAGTATCAAAATAATCTATGCCATGACGTTGTTTAAAACCTTTAGCTACTAATCGAGCTTTATATTTATTTATAGAGCCATCTGCATTTAATTTCCTCTTGAAAATCCATGTACAACCTATTGGTTTAGAGCCACGAGGTAAATCAACCAATTTCCATGTTTGATTTGACATAATGGATCTCATTTCATCATTGATTGCTTCTTTCCAATCTGACATCTCGAGAGGAAATAGCTTCTGAGTATGTGACAGGATCACTATCATCATTAAGCATTAGCTTAGTCTGATGTGTAATTTTATTTACATCACCTTCTAGCAAATAAGTCACAAATTCAGGTCCGAAAGATTTTTCTTTTCTTTGTCTCTTCCTTCTAGGTTCTATTTCCAATTGTGGTTCAACAGAAGTATCATCAAGAGATTCTTCATGAACTCTCTTAGAAGAACTAGAAGTGATATTATTTTCAGTTTTCATAGATGAAGACTTGAATAAATGTTCAAAAAATTCATCATCAATTGATTCGATAACATCATAGGATTCTAACTTCAGAAACCTATAAGCAATATTGTTCCTTGCATAACCTATAAATACACATTTATAAGTTTTATTTCCTAATTTAGTAATCTCTGGATTTGGTTTTCTCACATATGCGAGACATCCCCACACCTTGAGACG
This sequence comes from Fraxinus americana, assembly GCA_035079005.1. Classification (NCBI taxonomy): domain Eukaryota; kingdom Viridiplantae; phylum Streptophyta; class Magnoliopsida; order Lamiales; family Oleaceae; genus Fraxinus; species Fraxinus americana. The sequence continues at coordinate 9,029,713 of CM068716.1, read as the reverse complement.
ACTAATATTAGGTTTCCGGTTGAACCACAACTCATATGGAGTTTTGTTAATTTTCTTCATAGGAATCCTATTTAAAGTATAACATGCACTTAAGAGTGCTTCACCCCACCATTGATCAGGTAAACCAGAACTAATCAGTATGCAATTCACCATTTCAACTAAAGTCCTGTTTTTCCTTTACTTTCTCCGTTTGATTAAGCGAATAAGGTGGAGTAAACTCGTGAACTATACCATTAGTTTCACAGAATTTTGCTAATTCTACTACTTTGTATTCACCTCCTCTATCAGAACGTAGGACTTTAATTTTTCGGTTTAATTGATTTTCCACTACTGCTTTATAAATAAGAAATTTGCTTAAAACTTCATCTTTACTTTTTAGTAGGTATACATAAGCATATTTTGAAAAATCATCTATAAAGGTCACAAAGTACTTGTTCCCTCCACGTGAAACTTTACTATGCAAATCAACCACATCAGAATGTATAAGACCAAGTAATTCAGATGTTCGCATAACAGATTTATGTGGTTTACACGTTATTTTACCTTGAGCACATATGTCACACTTATTAACATCATCAAACTTACATTTAGGAATAATTCCTAAATTATGCATATTCCTAATAGATTTATAATTTATGTGACCTAATCTAGCATGCCATAAAGATAAAGAATCAACAGTATAAGCAAAGTTATCTTTTATTAGATTCATTTTGAACATACCATTACATGAGTAACCTTTTCCGACAAATACATTACTCTTAGAAACTATAAGGCTATCAGACTCAATTACAATCTTAAAACCTGCCTTGTTAAGGCGATCCCCAGAAATTAGGTTCTTGGACATTTCGGCACATGGAGAACTTCTGCCAAAGTCAGATTCTTTCCTGAAGTGAATTTCAGTTCAACTTATCCAATTCCAACAACTTTGGCACGAACATTGTTACCCATTTTTACCTCTCCCCCACCGGTGCATTCTTTGTAGGTCTTGAACTGAGATATGTCATTACTTACATGAATTGTAGCCCCGATATCCAGCCACCATCCTACTTCAACTCCGACTGAGTTGGCTTCTTCCACCACAGCAACAAGATTTGGATCATAATTTCCACCAGTCACATTTACTTGATCCTTCTTTGTCTTCTCATGCTTTGCCTTCTTGTCTTTTATTCGATGTCGGCATTCACGAGCAGTATGACCAGGTTTTTTGCAGTAGAAACAATCCCCCTTGAATTTTTTCTTAGAGGTTCCTGCATAATCTCCCTTAGAACTGGAGTGTTTACGCTTCTTGTTACCTTTATGATTTCCTTGAACCACGTTTGCGTTTTCTACCGCTTGATCATTATTATCTCGTTTACGAGAGTCTTCCTCAACACGTAGATGACGCATGAGGGATTCCAAGGTATGATTGGTTTCATCATGTTTGAGTTTCTTTTTATAGTCATTCCATGAACTTGGTAATTTTGCAATAATGGCACCAACTTGAAATATTTCAGGCAAAACAATTTCAGCATTCTTAAGATTACTAACAATAATTTGTAATTCATGTACCTGGGCAAGAACAGACTTACCGTCCGTCATCTTGAAGTCAAAGTAATTACCGATCAAGAATTTCTGGTTGCTTGCCTCTTCAATACGATACTTGTTCTCCAATGCCAGCCACAATTCTTTTGTTGTTCCGATAGTCATGTGTGCGCTATAAGCAGAATCCGATAGTGCATTCAGAATATGGCCTCTGCACAGAAAATCATCATCCTTCCGTTTCTTTTGTTGTTCCTGTAATTCCTTCTTGCGTTTATCTGAATCATCTGTTTTTTCTTCTGGAATAGGCGCAAGATCATCACTCAGAATGTAGGACAGTTTGATTGCTGTCAAGAAGAATAAAACCTTCTCCTACCAACGCGTGAAGTTATGTCCATCAAACCGATCAAGATGAATCAAATCCTGATTCATAACTTTAATTGAAGGTGCCACAGATTCATTTACTGCCAGATCTTGAAACGAAGACATCTCTTAAAACTGTTGTAAAATATATAAGAAAATCTGGAAAAACTAATGAACTCCAAGGCACGAAAAAACGTTATCTTTTAAGAGATGTTTCTTCTCTTTCCAACAAAGTCACGACCGGAGTATGATAGAAAATCTCTCTCAGGATACGATGGAGGCGTTTGATTCAAATTGTGACTATTTGATCAAACCAAGAAAACACTTTATAAAGAAACTGATGATGCCAAGAGAAAAGAGAGAAGAATAGAAAATAACGAATTTTTTAATATATCTTGCAAATGAGAATTCGCCCAAAATATATAGAAATGGAGGCAACCTTTTGAATAGGTGTGTCCCTTGAAATGAATGGACGCATCTGTTGGAAGAAACATACCTATTCAAAATCTTCTGAAAATAAAATCATATTTCAGGTCGATCCCCGTTGCGTAGCTGCAAACACTAGTCGATGCGGCAAAATATTCGCAAAACAAAAGATAACACATGCAAACTGATGAAAAATATCTAACAGCAAAATCGTATATAATCCAGTCTGGACGTGACTCTTCCAAGAAACGAGTCATCTCAGTTTCCATCCCATCATATGCTTTCTTCAAATGGTCCATATCCTCATTTCTGATATCCATGGTTGCCTCTGCAGACTCAGGGAGTCCTTCAACTTTAGGCAGTGAAATCTTAACTAGGGTTATGTTAGAAACTAAATGAGAGGGGATTTTCGGGAGACGATCTATATTTCTTGGAGTGGAAACAAATGAGATTTTGTGACCCTTTTGAGCTATGAATTTGGAGAGCTCAAAGAACGGAATAATATGCCCAAAAGCCAGCCATGGAAACATCACTACATGTAATTTGGAATTTGAAGCCATTTGTTGCATGCAAGCTTCTTCACAATCACAGGTCTGATATTTGAGAATAGCAGTCAGTAATATATTTCAATTTCTTCCCTGGAATTGGTAAGTGGGTTGCGAGGGCAGGTGGGAACTGATAATTAAAAAATATATATATTATTTATAACATTATTCAATTACCTATGAATTTTCTTCGGCACATAAAAGTCTAAGTTGCACGTTAGTTCTAGAATTCTATTGTTCAAAAGTATTTGGTCTGATCATATCAAAAAAAAAAAAAAAAGTATTTGGTCTGACAGTCATGCTTTTACACCAAGTTTATCAACTGTCATCGACCATTTCTAAAAAAAATGGTTTTCTTTCCGACAATTTCTTTTACAATCATGCTTTGTGTAAACTAACTTTGACAGTGTCATTTGCCAATTTTAAATTTAAAAGAAAAAAAAAAAAATTCCACCCACAGTTTTACGAAAACAGAGGAAACTTTTGGAAACCAATTAGGATCCCGCACATAATTTCTTCTTCTTCTTTTGTTTAATTAAAAATATTACCACTTGAATGAACTAATGTAAAACTTTTGTGAACAATGCAAGCAAGTAAAAAAGCTCGAATGACAAAGAATGAAAGTTTTGATTCATCAATGTATACCATAACCTAACTTTAACTTTTTGGGGGTTAGTTCAGGAGAGATTTTCCTCAAAATCATTTACAATCATATATTTTATTGATGAATTCAAAAGAATTTCTTACTTTTTTATTTCATATTCATAAAAAAATATTTTTTCTCTTAAAAAGCTCTCATATGAGTTTGAAAAATCTTATACTGTCGTCCCATTCTTTTTAGGTGTGGACATTTTAACTAAAACAGAACCTCTCGAATTAGAACATGAGGTTCCGATCCAGTTCCAAAAAAAAATAGGAACCAAAATTTTGGATCATTCGATCCGTGCATCTTAAACTGGAACTGCGGATGTTCGACTATGGAATCGAATTTGTCATTTTTCATATTTTTATTTTTAACAATTTATTCACCCTTACCTAATGAACCGACCAAACAACTAGTAGGTTTTTCAACTCTGGAATTGAATTTGTTTTTATTTTTTTACAATCTATTGACCCTTACCCAATGAATCGACCAAACAAGTAATAAATTTTCAATGCTTCAATAGGTATCAAATTTGCAAAGCACAAATATTGAGTACCCTATTCAATCATATTTATTCATTAATAATTACTCCTAACTGCATTTTACGAGCTACCACCACAACTCCTTCTGGAAGCGTCGCATACATAACCACAGTGGCCAGAATTAGATGATATTATGCTAGATATTGGAGGCTATTTTGTGGTATATTTGTAGATGATTAATAAAGTGTTCCAATAATTTAGTATCTTTATTGCCTGCATTTTTGTTTGATAAGTGAAGTACAAGAAACAAAAAACTTGGTATGCTAAGAGACAAAGATACGCATTTATCAAGTAGGTGAAAATCCTAAAGACAAACATGATCATGGGCGGACCCAGGGTTACTTACCTATTTAAGGAAAAAATAGGTAACGGGAATGTTTTTTCAATTTCTGGCACAAATTTGGCATATGGGACCTTTCTCTTAAGGTTAGAATTATTTTTGAGAGAATCCAGCGGCGCCCCTCCTGGGCGTGGGTAGGGATAGAGGTGTAAGCGGTCCGATTTTTGCGATTTTTGACAAATTTTCAAACCAAACTGTTTTGGCCGGATTGAAAAAAACTCAAACCTAAACCAAACCGTTTTGACCGGTTTGAAAAAAACTCAAACATAAACCTAACGGTTTGGTCCGGTTTTAAACCGCCGATTTCGCATATATTTTTTTTCCTGTCTAGTATCTACTTTTATGTCATTAAGTCAATATATATTTATATCTTATTAGAAATAAATCTAAAACAAACTAAATATATTTACTATAAATTTAAATAACAACAAAATAAAAGTAAAATCACAATAAACTAAAGTATAGTTTTTTATTCGCCCTTTTGACGTTTTAGGATAATATTTTACGATAAAGATACAATACAAGTCCACTAAAATAAATATAAGGTCTAAAAAAAATAATAATGTCACTTTTCAACTAGTAAAAGGAATAAACGAATTAATTTTGTCACAGGACTCAAGAAATATCAAATTTTGTCACAGAACTCACAGAACTAGCAAAATGAAGAAACATTCACATATTCAAGAAGCCACAGAACCCATGATCAATTTTGTCTTTCATACACAAAAAAATTTAATTAGCAAATTGGAAAAAAAAGAATTAAGACACGGATCCATCTAATAATGACTTCCAAAAGACAAGTTGCAAATATTTTTCTCCCCCATTCCACTATATATACCCACCTTCATCTTCTGCAATTTAACACGGAATTATACATATTCTCTCATATGTAAACAAATGTCTTTTGCGCACCTGATGGCCCGAATTTCAACTTTAAACCTTACTCACGATCAATAAATATGTAAACAAATTTCAACTAGAAAGTGACAAAATTTCAATTTTAAACCTTACTCACGATCAAATAAATATGCAAGAAACTGAAATAGTCTAATAATACCGGTGAACATACACTACCGACGACTTGGAGGTTCGAGATTTCGAGGGCGTTGACGATTTGGGGGAAACCAGCGAGTTGCGAGTGAGAGAAATGGAAATTGGAAGATTAGGGTTGTGGCTTATGAGTATTTGGACTTGGGTTGAGCTATTAGTGCTACTTCTTTCAAATTTGGGCCTTTTTATATATATAATTAGGCTTGGGCGGGTTGTAAATCTTAATAATTAATAGGAAATTAAAAATTGACAAAAATACCTACAAAATGACAAAATTATTCAATTTTACAAAATTGAAATTTTGGATAAATTTTCAAAAAAAATCAATTTTTAATTTTTTAATTTTATATATTTTTCGCCGGTCTGATTTGGTTTCAAACCATAATTAAAATTCTCAAACCTAAACTAAACCGTTTTTGACCGGTTTGGTTTGGTTCAAAACCATTTCGTTGACGGGTCCACGTGGCACCAAACCGCCGGTTTCGAAATTGCGGTTTCGGTTCGATTTTCCGGTTTGATGGTTTTTGCTTATAGCCCTAGGTAGGGAAGGGTCAGCGAATACAACCGTAAAAGTGAAAGGAATAAAAAATAAATAAAAATAAAAATTGGCTTCCTAATCAAATATCAATTGGTATTTCAAGAATTGAAACTACTCACCAAAGTTCGAGTATTTTGTAAATGAAACCATTTGGTTCCATGTAATTTTTGAAATCCAACAAGAACCGATGATTCCGATTCGATTTTGAATCAAGAGGTTCAATTTCAGTAAATTGTCTATTCTTAATTGTACGTGACTTTTTGATCGTATCAAAACAAAAAATACAACTAAATATTTTCTTATAAGGATTTGTTACTTTTTATTAGGAATGACAACGGATCGGTTATTTTCGTCAAATTTTTTGTTACATTACCCCACTCTCATACTCAGTTAAAGCGGGACGGGACATGTTCGAGACATGTCCCTTGTCCCATTTATCGCTCTCGTTTATTTTTTATTTCTTGCTTTTATTTTGTTATATCTTTAGTTAATGAATATATTTTTTTTTTTCAATTTATTAAGAACAACTCATGTTCTCTCCAAAAATGATAATAAATCTTTTCTTTTTGTTTGATAAAAAATTTAAATTTGAAATTTAATTTAAATGGGGCAACTAGTGAGAAGGGGACTATATTTCCCGTACCCATCTCATACCCGCTTTGAGACAACAACTCCCGTCCCCCGCCCTGTTTAACCAATTGGGTGGGTAATCTCCGCTCATTCAAGGTAGGACTCACAGGTATTGGGTGAATTGTACATGAAATTTTTTGCTATCCCTACTCCATATAATACTTTTTAAGGTTGTACAAGCAAGCTATGCTAAGCCCATGTTTGAGCCACATTAAAATTTTTATTCTCATTCTTCTACTCATTTTCAACCACACATTTTTTAATAAAATAATATTTTACATCACATCAATAACTTTTTTTTTTTTCAACCACACTTTCTCCATCAATCTACTATTCCAAAATACATTCTTCTAAAATAATGTGACTCAAACACACCATAAATAAGTCAAAATTAATATGACATGACTTTTTAAAGAAAAAATTGACAATATGGGTAATTTTCTGTATATAAAGATTTTCATCACTACATAATTGTACGTAGATAAAGTACATCGTTAATGTTTTTGGAGATATAATTTGTTTTGATTGTGATTATAGGTTTGGTTAAATAGTGATATTTTTAATTATTAAACAAAATATACATGTCATTTGTCACTTTCTAAATTAGAAGCTTTTCATTCTAATTTTTGTGTGGTTTTACTCATTATTTATTGTTTCATTCAGATTGGGAGTTTAACTTTTTTCTCTTACTTTTTTTTTTTTCGTGTTGATTATGAATTGCATTAAAATATTACTTTTTAATTAAAATGTCGTATTATATAATTTTTTTATCGGAATATCTTTATCTTATTTTCATAAAATTGTTTGGCTAAGATTTTTAAGTGTTAGGTATCTCTTTTTTATTCTATCTTGTTATCTGTTTTGCATTAAAAGTCAAATGATGCCACTTTTAAATTCAAAGGTCACACACACCATATAATGATATGATCCAGGAGTCGAGCTCGACGAAGACAAGCTCAGGACGGAATCTGCTGATTATCGAAGGAGGCTCGATGACACGTTCGAGAGTAAAGTGGGTGAAAAGAGGTAATGAGATTACTTGCTCAAGTTATAGTGGACGAAGTTTCAAAGTTAACAAGTCAATGAACAAGTTTCATGTTGGGTTTGGAAGAAGAAACCAAATGGATCAACTCGATTCAAGCAGCAAACGAGCAGCATGGATGAAAACGGGCATAACTTTCAGCTCGGTTGTCGGATTTTCGCCCATGAGTACATTCCGAAAATGACACGAAATTATACACAAGGTTACGTGGGCGCATGGTATTTTTGGGCTTGCGATTGCACAGAAACATGTTGAGAACAATTTGGCGAAAACTTTAATTTTTTCTCGAATTTCCTTGTTAGACTAGAATTCTATTTTCTTTCCAATTTTATAATATTTTGTAACCTAATTACGTTTTTACTAGGTTTTTTGGCCATTAGTATAAATAGAACTTCATTATTCAATGTATGGACCTTTTGACAAATTTACTATTGAGATATATTCGAGAGGCTATTGTGATTTTAAACATTGTTCTTCTTAGAACATTTTGAACTTATCAAGAGGATTCTTGTGGTGTTCAACACGGAGTGCGGATCACGTGTTGTGTAATTAAGAGATCATTCACACTTCGTTTTTGTTTGGTTGCTTGGTTCATTAATTTTTGGTTCAAACTCAAAATCGGGATTATTTTTTGAGCTTTATTGGGATCTTCAATCTCGCTGTGGGTTGCGTAGTGTTCGTTGCTACGTGGTTCTCATCAGTTGGTATCAGAGCAAGGCTCCAAAATAATTAGGTTATATCTTTTGTTTCTTATTTGAGTCTTGTTTTTCTTTTTCTTTTTCTTTTTTCCATTGTTCTTCGCGTTTTTCGGGTCCGTCTTATTTCTTGAGTTTTGATCTATAAAATAAATAAATAAAGAGTCAAAGTTGTTTTTCGGACTAATTATAAGTCCAAATCAAATTTCGTTTGTTTTGCTGGATTTGAAGTTGAATTCCCAATATTAAAATAAAAATCGAAAAAAAAGTATTGTTATTACCGAAAAATTTTCAGCAGTTTAGATTTCAGCTTTGAGTAAAAAAAAAGAGAGATCATTCAAAATTTATTCCATTTTACGTTCTTGAATAGGCCATTGATTTCATTCTTTATCCCTTCACTTCTTTCATGTTTTTGAGTCATTTTTCACATTTTCTTTTCTTTCTCCTATCACAATTCGTGATTAATACTCGGTTGGATCCACGGGAATACAATATTGGTTGAGTCCACCTTGGTCTTTGAAGTACTTGAGCGAAAGCACTGAGTGGTAAAAGGTAGAGTGGCGAAATTAATAGAGGGAAAAGCCAATAATTGGGTGATACACGAGTGATCATTTGCAAGGCAGAAATTCAATAGAATTAGGATGTCAGACAAAGACGGTTTCAATTCAAATAGGCAGCTGAATTAAAATCACATGGCGGATGATGTAATAAGACAGTTTGAGCGGGTGCTTGGGGGTGTGAGTGAAAGACTTGATAGGTTAGATACATCGATGACAAACCTTCATAGGGTACAATTAAATGCAATGAGACCAGGTAGATGGGAGCCTAGGATGGGTGTGCATGATGATTATGGATTTAGCAGTGATATGGATGATGGTGCAACGATGGTGGGTGATATGGGTAGAATGAGAAGTAGAGAATGTAGGTTTGAAAGAAGGGGTAGAAGTCGTTTTGGAGATGAAGTGGATGGGGATGTGGGCAATATTAAGATGTCAATTCCACCATTTAAGGGAATGAGTGATCCGGAGGCTTATCTAGAGTGGGAGAAGAAGTTGGAGTTAATATTTGAGTGCCATAATTATTCGGAGGAAAAGAAGGTGAAAATTGCAGTTCTTGAGTTTGTTGACTACGCTATAACTTGGTAGGATCAAGTGGTTACATCAAGAAGGAGGAATCGAGAGCGAGCAGTTAATACTTGGGAGGAGTTGAAAATTATCATGAGGAATCGGTTCGTACCTAGTCACTATTACAAGGAGCTGCACCAAAAATTGCAAGGTTTATATCAAGGGCCGAAGAATGTGGAAGACTACCATAAGGAGATGGAAATTTTGATGATTAGGGTGAATGTGGAAGAGGATCGAGAAGCCACCATGGCTCGTTTCTTAAATGGCTTGAACAAAGACAATGCTAACGTTGTGGAGTTGCAGCATTATGTAGAAATTGAAGACATGTTGCATGTGGCCATGAAGGTGGAAAAACAGTTAAAGAGAAAGGAGACAGTTAGGCAACCATTGGGTGCTTCGGGGTCTGATTCGTCTTGGAAACCGAAATGGGATAACAAAGGCGATGGAGCTATTGCAAAAGGAAGGACTGAACTACCAAAGGGAAAAGATGATAGAGCTAGCATAACAACTTCCAAAATAGAGCCACAACCAGCTAGAAATCGGGATATCAAGTGCTTCAGGTGCTTAGGAACTGGACACATCGCTTCTTAATGTTCAAAAAGAATGATGATAGTACGCAATGGAGAGATGGTGAGTGACAGTGAGGATGATTATGAAGGTATATCGACATTGGAGGAGGTTAGTGAAGGAAATGACATTGAATTTGTTGTTGACGAGTTACTAGTCACGATGCGAGCTCTCAATACTCAAATCAAGACAAATGAATTGAAGTAGCAAAGGGAAAACATATTCGATACACGATGCCACGATAACAACATGGTATGTCTAGGCCATATAGGTTACAATGGCTCAATGATAGTGGAGAAGTTAAGGTGAATAATAGGGTGTTGATTAGTTTATCCATTGGTAGATATAAGGATGAAATTATGTGTGATGTGGTACCTATGCATGCAGGGCATATTTTGTTGGGTAGACCATGGCAATATGATGGGAAAGTTATTCCTATAGTTTTGTAAAGGATGGGAGGTCAATTAACTTTGCGCCATTGACACCGCCACAAGTGTATGAAGACCAAATCAAATTGAAAAATGAGGAAGAAAGGAGAGTGAAAGAATTAGAAAAAAAGAAAGAAAATAGTGAGATGGTGAGCACGAGAGAAAATGTTGAGGTGGCTAGTGGAGAGCAAAAGATAGGGAAGCCACATGAGGTAGGTTGTGGATGGTTCCTCCTTTTGTCCAGTACCTTCTAAATGTAATACCTCGACTGTGTGAGACTGTAATTATTGTAGTAGCAAAATTTGGTGTCCAAGGAATCACATCTAGGGCACTCGAGGGCTGCTTCTTGTGGTGTTACAGCCGTCTGATGGCTGCCAAGCTCTGGCTTTTACCTTTGCTGGCTGTCGTTGCCTTCATTCTACCAGCTGGTGACATTCAGAACGTTCTATTGACACTTGAAAAAATAGCTTTCAAGGTCTCACGTCTCTGGTAAATCACCTGAGCACCGATGCATTTATAATATAGAGAGATAAGATGTATATTGTGGGGGATAAGAGAGACTAACAAGAAGATGACGTAATAGCTCAGGCAGAATGAGAAAAGACACGTGCAGAAGAAAAAGAACAAAATAGAGATATACATGCCAAGTGCCCAGAGTGAAAATAAACCAGCTGAATACAGAGATAATACACAGACTACATTGAACTTGTTTTGTGTTACTACATCCCTGTGTGCTACATACAAATGAAATGTGAAGACGAAAGCCACGTAGCATGCATTTGCCACCTCACGACGTAAACCACATACACCTTGCCAGAATTACCAAGCCTCGACATCCTAGTGCCTTGCTGAGCCAAAATTGCTTCGATGAGTGCAGGGGAGGAGGGATTGGGGGCTAGGCTTGCCCCTCCCCCCAAGCCCATTTATTTTAAGTATCAACCTAGTAGAAAAAAATAAAAATAAAAATTTGTCCATTGGCTCAATATGCAAGTTCTGGGGTATGCGCCTGAATAGTAAGAGACTAGTTAAGTGGTCTGCCCATTGGTGAACCTCTAGGCTAGGTGAAAGAGGATGATTGTGAACCTCTTATGGCCTAGAATAGCGAGGTTCAGGGAGAACCTGTTTCCCTTAAGAGATTATGAAGTGATGCAAAAAAGCATGTGGTGGATAAATTTGTAGAGAGAATCGTGTATAAATCATTGCATTATGGAAACTAATCACAAAACTATAGAAATTGCAGCTAATTCGTACACCTAGAATTATGGTTATTTCCTCATGTCATTTTAAAATTATTGTCTTTCCATATAGTTTGACTTTTTGATTTATTATTTGGTCTTTATAGTATTTAAAAGACGGTTATGTTTTTGCAATCCTTGGTTGCTTTTGAAGAAAACTAATAATATTGGATTTTTTTTTCCAATTGTTGATCATTTCTTGGTATTTATTATCAATCAACAAGTTCATATATCTTGGATTCACATCTTTCTTGATCCCACGTTGTTATTTTGGTACAAAGTGTCCACACTCCTGATCATGGCATCTAGACATTGGAATCCAACTTAGGAAGCACAACTAGTGGAGATCCATCAGTGAGATGACACACATGCATCAGCACATGGTGACATGGGCCGTCTCTGAGTCTCAACAGAACTATTTTTCGCGACCGTGTAGCAGTAATCTCTTTGTTCGAACAACTGGTAGATCTAAGTCAATAGTACTATAGCAACATTTAGCATTCGATTACTTTTCACTTTAATAAGCAATAGGGCCCCCTCTTTGCTCAAGACCATGCCAATACTGACTTTGAATGCATCACAATGAAGCTCAAAAGGTAAAGAAAAATTAGGGAGGACCAAAATAGGTGCCGAAGTAAGCTTATGTTTAATTGGTGTGTTGTGCATCGTAAGACCACAAGAATTTTCTCTCACTTGATAATGGAGCTGAAATGGGGAATAAACTACCTGTAAAAAGAATCTAGACTGTGGACCCTGCACATATGAGATATAAGACGGACTATCATAAATAGCTATTCTCTGGCTTTCAACAACTGACAAACCATCCAGAGAATCTACAGCCAAGGAACAACACACTATCTGTGAGGAAAACACACTTATGTTTTGTTGTAAAGAAATCATTGCACCGAAGAATAACACTTGACGAAGGTGCTCAATATGATTGCATGTGTTGCGATCGTACGCCAAGATGTTGTCTACATAACTTTCCAATGAAAGGATGGAGAGCTTGATTCATAACCCTCATAAATGGGCTTGGAGCATTAGACAGACCAAATGGCATCATCAATTACTTGTAGAGACCCTCTTGTGTCTTAAATGCAGAGTTCCACTCATCCCCTTGGTGAATGCAAATTAATGATAACCTCTCTTAAGATCTAATTTACTAAACTCGGTGGCACCACCAAGCTAGTCTAACAAGTCATCAAGTTGAGGAATAGGAAAATGATTCCTAGAAATTTTCATAGATTAGCGTAACTACCACATACATACACCTAGACTCATATTTCGTTAGGGTGAACAAAGATGGTATGGCACAATGAATCTAACTTTTCGTGATGTGACTTCATAATAAAAGCACTCTCTACATTGTTAAGGGATAAATCTTACATCCACAAACTACAAAAATATAGACCAACATATTAGGGGTTAGGCTACTTCTCTTAATAGGTGTTGGAACTCATATTAATAGGGTATCAGAGTTCATTAAATTTTAACAAGCAATTCAATCTGATTAAGACTAAAAAATAAATACAAGGATTAAGATTGATTTGCTTAAACAAACCATTATGTTGCAGTGACATGTTAATGGATAACTTCCACATCGACTAATTACCAAAAGATAGACCAATAAGGATTTTGGCTACTCTTCTTAATAAGTTGACATTTTAAAATGGAACTCCCAAGTCTTAATACACTTCATGGTGGAGTTCCTCATGTTTTGTAGGACTCATTCTATTATGCGGGCAGTTAGGCAACAAGTCAATTTGGTGTTGAATATCATGGAAAGGTGGCAAACTAGAAAGGAGTTCATGTAGGAAACATCTGAAAACTTCTCCAAAAACGTTCTCAAAAAAAGCCTGAGATAATAAGTTGGTGCTAAAAGGATGAGAAACTGCTTTAATTAGTTTACAAGTAGGGAAAATAACCTTTTTCCTTAAATGGTGAAGTTCTATGTATTGACACGAACTTCCATGAACGACCCAACAAGAGGTGACAAGCAGCCATAGGTACAAAGTCACACCAAGACTCATCACGATAAGGATGCCCTGCTGAAAAAGGAATTATCACCAGTTGATCAACAGTCACTTCGTTATCCCCATTTTAACCGAGCTAAAGAGTAAAGTTTATGTTGAGAAAGTTGATGAAGAACGAAAATAAAACTAGCAACAAGAAATCGTCAAAATGGAAGGTTTGAGTACGATTATGAATCGCTATCCTCAAACGATATTTGTCGCCACCGGGGTAAGTGCTTGAAGACTTTATGGAAAATAGTTTGTAAGAGTAAATAAACCTTAATCCAAGTTTGAATTATGCAAAACAAAATTTGGAAAAAGGAACTAAAGAACAAAATTATAAAAACCTAGGTTGATTTTAGATTTTGGATGTAATGTAATCAATATGATGTTTGTGATATGTTTTCGATCATGGAAACCACTCATATATATAGAATTACAATCACCATGCACGAAAATATGCAAATACTAGGTCAAACGAGTGTAAAACCCTTTAAAATGACACAAGAATTCCCATATCTCATTTGTGGAGGTGTTATTTGTGTAGAGATCATAGAAGCGATCAGAGAAAGAGTTCTGAATGCATCCTCCATATGTCAATTCATCTTTTTTTCTCTTCTTCCTTTCGGCCCTTGTTTCTTCTGTGTCATTGGGGGTTGGTTCTGGCAACTGTGCCAAGTCAGGATCCAAAATGTAGAAGAACTTCAAGGTTGTGAGAAGAACCTTCAATTTGTCCTTGCATCTTGTAAAATTCGAACTGTCGAGTCTGTCAAGTCTCACAAGGTCTTGATTCATCATCTTTATCGTAGTCATGGTTGTCTCGTTCTCCATGTAAAATATCATTTGAGATTTTTGAGAAAGTTGACGAACAACGGAAAAAAAATCACCAACATGAAATCGCCAAAATGGAAGGTTTGAACACTATTATGACTCGCTATCCTCAAACGATATTTGCAGCCACTGGGTAAGTGCTTGAAGGCTTTATAGAAAATAGTTTGTAGGAGTTAACAAACCTTAACCCAAGTTTGAATCAAGCAAAATAAAACTAGGAAAAATGGATTAAAGAACAAAATTATAAAAACTTGATTTGATTTTAGATTTTAGATGTAATGGAATCAATATGATATTTGTAATATGTTTTAAATCATAAAAACCACTTATATATATAGAATTACAATCACCATGTATGAAAATGTGCAAAAATCAAGTCAAAAGGGTGTAAAATTCTTCAAAATGATACCAGAATTAAAAACCCCAACAGATAATTTTTTGTAATGGGTGGTTGCCCAGTACAATATCAAGAGCCTGCCCCGTTCAATAAAATGGCCACTGTAATTGCAACACAAGGCCGGGTCATTTTTCGGCCTTCGCCGTTTTTTGTTCTCATTTTTCGCTTATTTTTCTCATGGTTAATCACTTCCATCACTTTCAAAATCACTCCACATTGTTAATTTGAACAATATCCAACATTTTAGGGTGACGTTATGCCATAAGACCTCTTTTAAACTACTTCATCTAGAATTGACTGATACATAACTCAATGCGAGTAAGAAATCAATTACTTGATTCGTAGCCCATCCCCGACTCTGTTGAAAGCAAGAACTCTCTCAACACCGAAAGTGCCTCCATGATCACATAAGTAACTAGCCTGAATTCGGCCCAGGTCCCGTTCGCTTGGAGGGGGTACTTTTCAAAATGCCCAAGTCAAAGCACCCTTTTTCCATTTTGCCCAAAAATTTTAACCATTCACCACAATAGCCTTCTAAGGCTGAAAAGACGAAATTACCCTTAAAATGTTATATAAATTACAAAAAATGGTATAGTTTCAAAAAGACAATAATACCCTTTTTAAGTTATAAAGAATTTCAAACACTTCCTACGTAAAATTTCGAAACCAATTCACTTTCTCCATCTGTTTACTCCAACACAGATAAAAACTTATCAAACACTCAACAAGGAAATATTTCACAGCCATCAGTGAATTCGGTAAGCATATTTTTACGTATTTTTGATTTCGTTTTGGTTAAGTACATTATTTTAATCTTTAAATCTTATGTATATGAAAATTTTATGATCTATAATCGACATTTTTAAACGAAAACGAGAAAAAAATTCATCTGATTGAGATTTTCAGATCTGTGATGGAAGAAGAAAACCAATTAAACACGACCCCGACGTCCGGGGAGTCCGGGCCCAGACGCCCGGAAGTCCGGGCCCGGACGCCCGGAAGTCCGGGTGTCTGGGCCCGGACTTCCGGGCCTATATGGGCCCGGACTTCCGGGAGTCCGGGCCCAGACTTCCGGGCCGTCCGGGCGTCCGGGGCGGTGCACCCTCGCCGGTTTTTTTTTCCACGAACATAACAAATATTTTTTTTTTTAATGCAGCAGATATGGTTGCAATCCCGGTTCTTTACTTTGGTGAATTTGAAGATAATGGAAATGGTGGATGGGTCTGGAAATGGACAGGTGATATACATGGCTCAATTTCAATTGTATTGACATCGAATACATCGTATGCAGAAATGTACAGTGAGATACAGGACGTGCTTGACATCAATCCCTCTCAGTACGACATGGAATTGAGATTTCTATTCAACAACGAGGATACATCCATTCCAATTCCACCTACAAAGGTTACTTCTAGAAATGGCATCAAAGCTTTAATTGCATTGAACGAAGATCGCGGGACTACTCCTCTTTGCGTAACTTTAGTAAAAAAGAATGTCCCCGATGGTGAACACGAAGATCTCGATAGAGGGGATCATAATGTGAATGATTTTTGGAACACGGTGGAGATAGCTCGTGAGGATGATGTGGTTATTCCCACTACAGTTGTTCATCATCATGATTTCACCGTTACGCACAGAATTCCCTCGATAGTTGATGACAACGAGAATGCAAATGAATTTACGAATGAGGATTTGATTGCTTTATCCGGTCGAAGACATGGGTCGGGTTCGTGTACCTCTAATTGTTCTCATACATTTCCTGATGATGAAGATTTATATGTCGAGCAACTGTTCGAAACAAAGAAATATTTGCAGGAAGTTGTGCACCGGATTGCTTTAAGACACAATTTTGAGTTTAAAGTTAAAAAACGGACAAGTCGACGTACACAATTATCTGCATTGACGACAGTTACGAAAATGGACACGAATGAGTTCTTTGTAATTCGTAAGTATGCACGGGAACATACTAGCGAAGTGAGTATTCGTCGAAATGATAATAGGCAGGCCCGAGCATGGTTCATTGGTCGACAAATAATGCACAAGTTTCAGGACCCACGAACTATCTACAGACCTTTTGACATCATCAACGACGTCCGTCGAGAGTACAGGGTGGTCTGAGCTATCAGAAGACCTGGAAGGCCAAAGAATGCGCATTGGAGGACTTAATGGGTTCGGCCGAGGAAAGTTACGCTAAATTGGTCAGATATTGCCACAACATGGAGAAAACTAATCCTGGATCGACATTTTATATTGATACGGAGGACAAGAATCGCTTCAAGTATTTTTTCATGACCCTTGGACAGTGCATTCGAGGATTTTGAAACGCGATGTGACCTATAATTCTAGTCGACGGCACAACCCTTAAGGCTAGATACGAAAGCAAGTTAATTATTGCTACGCGTCAACATCCCAACATCTAATTTACCCTCTTGTGTTCGATATAGTCGATGGAGAAAATGATTTAGCGATGCTTTGGTTCTTCACGAAGTTGAGGGAAGTAATTGGAGACGTCGAGAACCTTGCATTTGTAACTGACCGAGGGCAGTCAATAATAAATGGTATCGTCGAAATCTTTCCCGAGGCACATCACGGTTATTATATGTACCATATACAGGGCAATCTAAAGACGAAGTTTCGGGGCAGTGGCATCGTTGCATTGTTTAGGAAAGCTGCAGAGGCGTACAGTTTTGAAGAGTTTGAAAAGTTCATGGGTGAAATAGAAAGTAAATCACCTGCTGCATGGGTTTATCTAACGGAGATGGGGAACGAACATTGGGCACGATCACATTTTCCAGGACGTCGATACAACATGATGACGTCGAACAATGTTGAGTCGCTCAATGCGTTATTCAAGAAGGATCGAGAGTTACCAATTCTCGCAATGATTGAGCAAATTCGTAACAAGTTGCGACGGTGGTTTCATGACCGGCGTGAGGAATCACAAAATTGCACAAGTGTCTTGATCTCGACTCGGGAAGATAAAATCTTCAAAACTCTAGAGGTTGCGAGGAAGGTATGCGTGGAACCACTGGATCAGTTTCGCTTCTCCGTGAGATGTGGACGTAATATCGGATACGTCGTGGACTTGAATGATAACACATGCACGTGTAGAAAGTTCCAGTTGGAAAGGTTTCCGTGTACGCATGCAGTGGCAGTGGCTATGCATAGAGGGATTCCGACACACGCCTTATGCAGTGTTTATTACACGATCGATTTTTGGAAAGCGGCGTATGCCGAAACGATATTTCCGCCAAATGAAGCCGAGTGGGAAGTTCTGACCATATTCTCCCACTTAATAATTTGTTGCCACCTGAAATCGGACCACGTGCTCCGGGACGTAGACGTACGTCTAGAATACCATCCACCGGAGAATTTCCCCGACCTCGTAAGTGCGGCAGATGCGGCGCAACAGGGCATACCCGTCAATTTTGTACAAGTCAGATTCCTCTACATAACAATTCAACCGATGTGTAATATTATGTAATAGTATAATATGTATAACTGAATAATATGTTTTTATTTAGTGTCGTTAAATATGAAATATTCAAATATTTATTTAGTGTCGTTAAATATTAATTTATGTTAATTGATTAATGAAATTATTTATTTACATAATTTATGTTAATTGATTAATTCAAATATTTATTTAAATTATTTATGTTAATTGATTAATTCAAAAATTTATTTAAATTATTTATTTAAATTCATTGATTAATGAAATTATTTGTTTACATAATTTATGTTAATTGATTAATGAAATTATTTATTTACATAATTTATGTTAATTGATTAATTCAAATATTTATTTACATAATTTATGTTAATTGATTAATTCAAATATTTATTTACATAATTTATGTTAATTGATTAATTCAAATATTTATTTAAATTATTTATTTAAATTCATTGATTAATTCAAATATTTATTTAAATTATTTATGTTAATTGATTAATTCAAATATTTATTTAAATTATTTATTTACATTCATTGATTAATGAAATTATTTGTTTACATAATTTATGTTAATTGATTAATGAAATTATTTATTTACATAATTTATGTTAATTGATTAATTCAAATATTTATTTACATAATTTATGTTAATTGATTAATTCAAATATTTATTTAAATTATTTATTTAAATTCATTGATTAATTCAAATATTTATTTAAATTATTTATGTTAATTGATTAATTCAAATATTTATTTAAATTATTTATTTACATTCATTGATTAATGGAATATGAAATAAACATTTAAATAAAATAATGTATATTAATTACATAATTACACAATGTACTAAGGATCACAATTATATTCATACAAATCACAAGCTAGCTTCAACCTCCACATGTCCATAAACGATTGGGAAATTGTATCAACCTTGCGACCAATACTCAAAAATTCTATATACTTTATCGCGAACATCCCACAGTCGCCCCTGCGAGTAAATAAAAATATATTAATTCGATAACATATAGCTAAAAACTAAATTTAAAAATTGAAAACTTGTAAATTCTTACGATATTTCTTGTCTCGCCGTCGTCGTGTCCCGCATAATGGCTAATCTGTCATTTACTTGAATATCCGCATGTCTAGCCATCATGGGAATGATCACTCTCATCGGCTCCAATATCTCGCTCCGATTTGCCCTTGGGTCAAACGACTATGGTCGGAGTCGTACACATGTATAGTCGAATCCGCGAAAGAGATCTCAAGCGCAAAGCGGTGTGAGTTCGCGACTGTGGAATGTACAAATGTGTACAATCCGTCCACGGCTGCCCGTATGTCGGCTCCACCCTATGACCCACTCCAACATATACTCGGGCACCACATATCCGCCGCCTTGGAGTAGGAGTGTCTTTGTGCTCAATATCAAGGGCACGTGCGAAAGCTGGAGCTAAGGATGACTCGGCCAGAATGCCAAAAGATCTCGGGTGTCTCCGAGCTCTATCGCGCAACAGTTCCATAGCCAAGTCCATGTGCTAACACCAATAAAACATAAATGATCGTTAAATTAAATAAAATAAAAAATAATTAAATAAAATACCAAATAACAAAGAGAATATCCTTACATCATCGGCGAGCCACGCACCCCTCGTCAGAACATCGTCGAACCACTTCTTCGCGTTCGAGATGGTCATCGTCCCTATCTTATAGTTGTCCCTACAAAAATCAAAATCGTGAATTGTTACAAAAAGCATAGATGATCTTTTACATAATTTATGAAAATGATAAAATACTTACTCATGCTGAAGGGATGTGAACCACAATGAGAACGCCTTCTGCCGAATCGGGTCGACGTCGCGGAAGAGATTGGGAAAGGTTCCATCCAAGAACGTGCGTCTCTTCGCCTCAGCTGTGAAGGGGGAAACGATGTACTGTGACGACAATCTCGATCTCTTACCAACCACCATCGGTGTCACGTCAACAGCACGCTTGGTACCCTTCCTCAGCTCCGTAGTCCCCTCCGACACAAATACTACGTCATCCGCCTCCACCTGCGCCGGTACCCCCTCCACCCCCTCCTGTGCCCCCACCTCCGTCAGTACCCCCTCCACCTCCACCTCCGCCGGTACCCCCTCGACGTGCGTCTCCGCCGGTACCCCCACCTCCACCTCCGCCTCCGCCGGTGCTCCCTCCACCCCCTCATGTGCCCTCCCCTCCGGTACCCCCCCCTCCACCTGCGCCGGTGCCCCCTCCGGTACCCCCCCCTCCACCTGCGCCGGTACCCCCCCTTCGGATTCCATCGGTACTCCCTCCACCTCCACCTCCGCCTGCGCCGGTACCCCCTCCACCTCCACCGGTACCCCCACCTCCGCCTCTGCTGGCCCTCCCTCCTCCGGTACCCCATCAAAAAATGATTCGTAATCTCCCCCCGGCCATGACAGATCGTCGTACCCCATCTGTCTCGCTCCACCGTCACCCTTTCCATCTCGATGATCGGGTCCCTCGTATGGCTGCTACGTCGCCCCGTAACATATTGACCTCTGTACGAAGGTTTCCTATCTCGCGCTGTAGATCTACCACGTCGCGACGTAGAACGAATACATCATTACATACATCGTCGATATGTCCCTTCAGCTCTTGTCGCAGTTCGCCCATCTCTTCTGACAGTTTGGCAGAGCTCTCGTCGACCTGCCGTCCCAACTCTCGGCGCATCGCGCCCATCTCGAACGACAATCTGGAATACCGATCGTCGCCCTGCCGTCCCAACTCTCGACGCATCGCGCCCATCTGACCCTGTATAAACTCAGTAAGACGGCCATACAGATTAGTGGACGAGGGAGAAGGAGACCTAATCAGCGACGGTGATGCCCTCGACGGCGGTGGTGAGGCCCTCGGCGGTGGAGGTGACCTCGGCGGGGGAGGTGATCTCGGCGGCGGTGGAGGTGACCTCGGCGGCGGAGGTGATCTCGGCGGCGGAAGTGACCTCGGCGGCGGAGGTGATACTGGACGGCACTCCTGAGAAAATAAAGTCCGAATTATTAATTTAATTCAAAAATCAAAACGTTAATCAACATATTATATTCAATGAACATACCCTATCCCGATCAACGATGGACTCGGGCGTCGGATCATCTGACGCGGCACAGACGGACAAGGAACGTATGTAACTCTGACCCTCCTCCTCTATCGACGGGGTCAACTCAGAGAGGACTTCAACCTATCATATTGACATTTTACCGAGCTCATGACCATGTATCGATATGTTGAAAGGACATACAATATAAATCGCAAAATGTATACTACGTACCTCAGGATCGTCGAGAATAGGCCGATATTTGTTTTGCAAGTGGCTTGTCTGTGCTCGCCATTGATAAATCCGAGGCGACACGTCTCCACTCTCGTCGCATACCGGCTAGCCAATATGGGGACAGTCTCGTACACCCATATACGCAACGATTACAATTATTACATATAGAATTGAATACTAAAAATAGATAATTCATTATGTTGAACATTTACCTGCAAAGCCAACGGCAGGCCATATGCATCGTACTTGCGCTCGGCTCTATCCCCCTTAGGCATCGAATATCCCCTCCTGAAGTGTCGTAAGGTATCCTCAAAACATCTCTCGCCCCCAAGGATAGGCTGTTGAAGGTATCAATGTCATCCACAACTTCCAAATGAAAAAGGTCAATCGACGTCTTCTTGTGATGACACCTGAGCACACTCTCGAGGATAAGCACCATACCCAGCTTCAACTTATCAGACATGTCCTCGCATGCCCTGAATGCGTTCGCCAATCGCCGGAGTGACCGCCGTACGCCCGTGAAAATATTCATTCAACAACCTCTTGTTTCTTTGAATACGGGCCCGGGCCGCTTCTTCGCAAGTACACATCAATCCGGTGATGAGGGCAAACTCGAATATAGAAAATCTAACTACCTTGCCCCCAAAATCAAAATGGAGGGCATCTCCGATCAAGCGGTTTAAGCGGCCGACATAGCAACGCATCGAGCGGTGACCGAGAAAATCGTACGCGAGCAATGAATACAATGGCCATAAGCGGGATCGCCTCAATATGTTTGCGTGCTCCTCGTCCGACAAATTTAATACCATCGTAAAGATGGCAAAGTTACTGATTCGATGTAACTTTGCATGGGATCTGTCTTACCGCATCATTTAAGTGGTAATCCATCCCGCAACATTTCAAATGTTAGAATCCTGCAAGATATAATAAATAAAACATAATATACGAAAATTAAACTAATCTGAATGACATTAATTACTATCCGCAAGAATCAATAGTGGAATAATGGAAGAATGACATTAATTACTATCCGCAAGAATCAATAGTTAAATAAGAAATTTAATTACAAATAATGCAATAATGGAACAAATTATTTCATTTAATTGTTAACTTAATATTTCAAATTAATATAAGAATTTATAATGAAATTTCTTATTTTAATTGTTTATATAATATTTAATTATAATTATTAGAATATTAAAGAAACAATTCAAATAAACAATTTATTTTGTTTATTTAGTTTTTCTATTATTTATAACTAAACAATTAAATGAAATAATTTATTTAGAATTATTGATTATGATTTAAAATAAATTATTTCATTTAATTGTTCACTTAATATTTCAAATTAATAGAAGAATTTATAATTAAATTTCTTATTTTATAACTACACAATTAAATGAAATAATTTATTTAAAATAATATATTTAATGTTTTTTGAACAATTTCAATAAGTAATTAAAATAAATAATTTTATAATAAATATTTTACTTGCTCGCTTAATATTTCGTTGTAAAAGAAGAATTTTTAAATAAATTCATTATTTTAATTGTTTATATAATATTTAATTATTATTAATTAAAATATTATAATTTTAAAATATTATAATTAAATATTTATTTTAAGTGAACAAGTAAAATATTTATTATAAAATATTAAAATAATTTTTTAATAAATATTTAATTTTTTTAATTAATAAAAAATTAAATAAAAAATTAAATAAACAATCGAAATATAAAATTGAAATAAACAATTCAAAGAAACAATTTATTTTGTTTATTTAATATTTCATAATTTATTAAATAATATTTTATAATTTATTAATTCGTTTCATATTTTAATTTAAATAAAAGGCAACAAAAAAAAAAATATTTCAATAAGTAATTAAAATAAATAATTTTATAATAAATAGTTTACTTGTTCACTTAATATTTCGTTGTAAAAGAAGGATTTTTAAATAAATTCATTATTTTAATTGTTCATATAATATTTAATTATTATTAATTAAAATATTATAATTTTAAAATATTATAATTAAATATTTATTTTAAGTGAACAAGTAAAATATTTATTATAAAATATTAAAATAATTTTTTAATAAATATTTAATTTTTTTTAATTAATAAAAAATTAAATAAAAAATTAAATAAACAATCGAAATATAAAATTGAAATAAACAATTCAAAGAAACAATTTATTTTGTTTATTTAATATTTCATAATTTATTAAATAATATTTTATAATTTATTAATTCGTTTCATATTTTCATTTAAATAAAAGGAAAAAAAAAAATTCTGGGCTTGCTTCTGGGCCCAGACGTCTGGGCTGTCTGGGCCCAGAATCCCAGTGCCGGGCTTAGGGCCGAAGCCCGAGAAGATTACAGGGGGTGCAGGCGTACGGGGCCCAAGATCCCGAAGTGCGGGCCCGAAGCCTGCACCCCGAAGTCCGGGCCCCGTAATCTTTGGGCTTACGGGCCCCGGACCCTGCACTCAGGCGTGCCCAGAAGGGGGCGTCTGCCCCCTTCTTCTCCGACGGAGATCGCCGGAAAACTCCATTTCCGGCGATCTCCAACCCCCAAAATGGCTCCCAAACATTATTTCTTCGATATTAATTGATTCTAAAACAATTTTTTCGAAAATAATCAACAAAAATTCGCAAACATGCATAATATTGAATGATTTCAACCATGCTTTTTGTAAAATAACATAGAATGGTTTTCAAAAGCTCACCTTCTTCAAGAGAAATGGCGATTCCGGTCTGGGCACCACAGGGTCGGTTTTTGGGTCGGGCACCACACGGTCGGTTTTCCTCTCCCACCTCTCTTCCAAGTCACGTGAGGGTAAAAATGGCAAAATCTTTCAATGTTAAGCTTTTTTTAGTTTTTCCTCTTTTTTTTTTTTTTTTTATCAGTCAACGGCTATTTTGGAAAAGTGACCGGGTCAACCGGGCATTTCCCACTATTTCCTCCGCTTGGAGTACATTCGTCGGGTCTAGTCTATGTGGTGACGTAACTTTGAAGGTACATAATTTTTTATCCACAACTTCTAATTTCTATCCCTTTTTTTTTTCTTTTAACTGCAATTTCAATTATTACAATGGTGTATCATTTGCCTTGTGAATATCTTTGGACCAAACTTTGGTTGCTCTAATTTTTTATACATACTTCGCACATAGTTCCATGTTTCGCTTCTTCGACCTTTTGGTAGTTGATCCACCAATTCAACTCTTCATTATTACTTCCAAACACATTGTTTCATACCCAATAACCCAAATAGTCACTGAACTTTAAAAATTACCCAAGGTATCACTGAACTTTGCAAAAGGTTTACACGACTTTTTGCAAAGTTTAGTGATGAATGAGATGATTTTTAAAGTTCATTGACCCCGTGTAAACCTTTTGCAAAGTTCAGTGATCCTGTGAAAACTTTTTGTAAAGTTCAGTGACCATTTGGGTTATTATCCCTGAATTTTCTCTTCGATGTTTTAGCAACCTTTCCTCGTGTCCAAGCCCCATTGCATGAATATTTCATCTATTGGTCCTTTTAGCACCAAAATCCTTTCGTTTTTGCCTTGTTCGCCTTAAAATATGGGGTTTGACCTAAAAAAAAAACATAAAAATGAGTAAAATTCTGCTCATTTTATCTTAAATAAGTAGAGTTCTAGATAAGCATGTAATATACACTTTATCAGCTCTCAATTAAAATATTTCATTCAAAGTGAATGATTTCCAAGACTGTCATTCCCGAACACACCATGCAACATTAATATAGATCTAAGGGGTAGTTGATTGAACATATACAAATCATATATTCAAGTAAAAAAAAAGTGGGAATATTCAATCACTAGTTCGGTGATCAAATTCAATGCGAAAATTAAAGTACTACCACAAATTTAAAATAAATATTATCACAATTCAGAATTTGATTCTAAATGCATGTAATGATGTCATGATAATAATCAATCACATGAAAACAAGTTAAAGTCTATTGACATTAATATATTTGTTACAGAACTGATCTACTGTCAATAGTGAATAGGAAATATGTTGTCTATCGATGATGCATATCATCAATATTTTAGACCTCGCACAACATTTCTTGTGCTCACTATGTGAAGGAGATCAGTTCTCATATTTGTTATACATATACACAGATGGTAGAGCTGGTTAGATTTATCAAACTAAATCGTCAAATAAACAATCGAATTTAGATTTTCACAAACTTAAATTACAAAAATGCAGAGAGACGATGAAAATTATCATTCTTTGGAAGTCCATGAACCTTTTGGCTTTGTAGTAGTTATCGGACCCTAGTAAATTCAAATAAATAACAATTAAAATGCATAAATTAACTTGTTTTATTGTTTACTCAAGCAATGTTTGAAGATATAAAATTATCAGTTCTATTACAAATTGAAGAAGAAGAAGAAGCTGAAAATGCTTTATTGTCTATTGAGGAAAAATTACAAATACAACTTGAAAGCTAACAAACTCTAACTAACTCAACTACACAAACCAATACCAATACAATATTAACACGTGGACTGACTAACTCCAACCTCCTAACTAACAACTAACTCTAGATGCACCCCTTTCTGTTGATTGAGCTATTGAGCCACCTTAGCAACTTGAGCTGGCATTCCTTTCCTTCTTCCTGTTACTCCCCTCAAGATGGACCATATGGATTAATAACTCCCATCTTGGATAACAATGGAAACAACAAAGGAGCTGATAAGGCCTTAGTAAAGATGTCAGCCAACTGATGATGGGTGCGAACCGGTAGCAGTTTAACAGAACCATTAGTCACTTTCTCTCGAATAAAATGACAGTCGATCTCAATAGTTTAGTCCTTTCGTGAAATATGGGATTTGAGGCAATATGAATTGACGCTTGGTTATCACAGAATATCAATGCAGTACCTTTAGGAGAAACTTGGAAATCACAAAGTAGCTGGGTGAGCCAGATTAATTCACTGGTAGTAGCTGCTAGTGCACGGTATTCAGCCTCTGCTAAGGACCTAGTTATTGTAGTTTGCTTCTTGGCCTTCCAGAAATTTGAGAATCTCCAAGAAAAACATAAAATCCACTTACTGATTTTCTTGTATCAAGACATCCTTCCCAGTTAGCATCTGCAAAAGCTTTTAACTGAAATGAGGAATTTGCAGAGAACAGTTGCCCCAGACTTCCTTTAAGATATTACAGAAGATGATAGGCTGCATCTAGATGTGGTTGTCTAGGCTGCGACACAAAATTGGCTCAGCTTGTGAACCGCAAAGGTAATGTCAGGCCTGAATATAGTGAGGTAAAGAAGGTGCCCAATCAACCTTCTATACATGGAAACATCGGCAATGAGTTTTCCTTCAAAAGAACTAAGCTTTAGCTTAGGATCCATAGGCAATGTAGCTGGTTTACATGCCAGGTATCCAGAGTCCTCAAGCAATTTCAAGTTATATTGTCGTTGTGACATGAAAATTCCTCTTTGTGACCTTGCTATTTCCAGTCCAAGAAAGTACCTCAATTTGCCAAGATCCTTCAACTTAAACTGGCTGTGCAGGAACTTCTTTAGGAAGCTTATTTCATGCTGGTTACATCCAGTGAAGAGGATATCATCAACATAGACCAAAAGAGCAACAAATGTGTTCTCAGTGCCCTTGGTGAACAATGAGTAATCTGATTTAGATTGTTTAAAACCGTGATTAATGAGCACATTTAAAAATTTTGAGAACCATTGCCTTGATGCTTGCTTGAGGCCGTAAATAGATTTGTGGAGCCTACAAACTAGATTCTCTCCCTGGATTCTGGAGCCTGCATATTCCCTATAACCCAAGGGCAAGTCCATATAGATTTCTTCGAATAAATTTCCATTGAGAAATGCATTATTAACATCAAGCTGAGTTATATCCCAGCTATTAACAGTAACTAGTGCTAGGAGTGTTTTGACTGTAACCATATTGGCTACAAGTGAAAATCTCTCATTGAAATCCAGTCTATCTTCCTGTGTGTACCCCTTAGCCACTAGGCGTGCTTTATATCTGTCAATGCTGCCATCTGATCCATACTTTATCTTATATACCCACCTGCAGCCTGTAGAATGTTTGTCGTTGGGTAAGCTAGTGACAGACCATGTATTGGTCATATCCATGGCCTTTAATTCAGCTACTATAGCATCCTTCAAATGATCATACTTGATGGCTTGATGATAGTATACAAGTTCAAAATTGGATGACACATTCAATAGATAATGGCGGTGAGGTTTTGAAAAAGACTTATAAGAAATATATTTGGACAGTGAATATGGTAAGAAATCTTGAGGTTGTCTGTTGTTGGTTAGTAGATTGCAGTGGAAATCACTAAGATAGGAAAGAGGCTTGCTATGTCTGGATGATTTTCTAAGGTTATCTGTGACCTCATGATGATCAATGATAGGAGATGAAACATGCTGCAAATGGACAGTATCAATCACGTTTTCAGGATGTGCATCAGGAAGTCTGGAAGGTGTATTGGGTGCAGGTGCAAATGAATGATTTTCAATAGTAGAAATAGGCAGGACAAGACTAGGAAAGGGGTCAATAATGTCAGGATGATGAGGAACAGATTCAAATGAAAAAATCAGTTCATGAAAGACCACATCTCTTGCGATGAAAAAGGTCTTGGAAAGGATGTCATACACTTTATATCCCTTTATTCCAAGAGGGTACCCCATAAAAACACATGTCTTGGCTCTAGGAGTAAATTTGGTTCGGTTAGATGGAAATGTGGATAAAAAGCATAAACTTCCAAACACATTTAACTGACTGTAGTCCACAAGAATGTTATACAACGGGGAGAATGGACTTTGATTTTGTAAAATAGAGGATGGTGTTCTGTTGACAGTGAATGTGGCTGTCAATATGCATTCATTCCAAAACTGGATAGGTATATGAGACTGGAAGTACAATGATCTGGCAACATTAAGTAGATGCTGATGTTTCCTTTCAACTACCGAATTTTGTTCAGGGCGTTCAACACAAGTGAATTGATGAATAACACCTTTAGAATGGAAGAAATCAGTGAATTTCAGTTCTGGGGCATTATCTGATCTGAACTTCTTTATACTTTTCTAAAATTGATTTTCAATCATCTTAAAAAATCTGGGAATGATAGTGCAGGCCTCCGATTTATGTTTCATTAGATATACGCAAGTAAAATGAGTACAGTCATCTACAAGGGTAAGAAAGTACTTGTGTCCAGAATGAGAAGGAACATGGTAAGGTCCCCAGGTATCACAGTGTATTAAATCAAATGCATTGGCAGACAAATGATTGTTTGAGACAAAAGGAGAAGGTAAGAAAAACTTTTTTTGGAGTGTTGCCCGAAGTCCCCTTTGATATTTTCATGTTTTCTTCAATTGATTTCTTCCATTCTTTATATTTAATCTCCTTTCTCTTTAGCCATTTTTTCCTTTTCTTCCACAAGAGACCCCCAAAAATTAGGTCTTCTCACTTGTATATATAGTTTTTTAGAGTTTATTGACAAATTATGGTTGAATTGGGCCAATAAAAGATTCCAAAAATATAAAAATACATTTTCCGCAACCGGCGGTGCCTCGGAGCCACTGTAGTGGCGCCTCGGTGCCGCGTATTCTATTGAATTTCAGAATAGCACGGCCCCCGCCTTTGGGCGCCGCGGCCCCTAGTTCGTTGAAAACGGCAGCCGCACTTTCTTTCAGTATTTTTATCATAACGTTTTATTCCCATGTCCGATTGAGGAGATTCAAGATGCGTTGGAAAACTAACTCATCGAGCTACAACTTTTTTTCAGACATCATTCTCCAATTCGATCATTTTCTATTCCAAAAATAGGTCTCAATATGAGACTAAAATTCCTGAGCATAACTTTTCGATTGAAAATTGATTTGTGATCATTTTTTGACTAAATTTTCATTTATCCAGGGACTCCGAGTACTCTCAAATCTTCATCGTAAGGTTTGGTACAACTTTTAAGTATTTACACTTTAGTCCCCGAATTCTGGATCTCTTATAATTTAGCATTTTCTCCAAATTTGTCAACTTTTGCTTATTTTCTTTAATTTCACCAACCTATATCACAACATCAAAATACACATAAAACACTCTAAAACTTTCTAAATGGTAACAAAATAATGAATTAAGTGACATAAATATTATGAGTGTGGATCACTCATCAATAATTTAAAAAAAAAAAAAAAATTTGACAAGTGAAACAAATTTTAGACCCAATAATAAGAGAAATTATCACTTTAATGGACAATTTTCATAAAAAACAAAGTCAAACGGATACCAAACTTTCAACATTTTCCAAATGAAAAAATAAAACTAATCGAACGATTACAATTCTCAATAAAACAATTTCTAGGCAATTCAATTCGCTAAAATTTATTTTTTTCAACCCATTTTCCACATTCGTAATCAAACGGACCATAGTGTTAATTTAGCCGGTAGTGTCAAATATTAGGTAGAAGTCAAATTTACCTCTTCGCTCAATATGTTAGTATGATAGTGTTAATTTAGCTATTAGCGTGAGATATTAAATTAATGGCCAAATTTATCTATTCAATGAATGTATTAGTATATTAGTGTTAATTCACCTGCTAGTGTCAGATGTTGGGTAGGAGTCAAATTTATCTTTTTAATGAATGCTAGTTAGAAGTCAAATTTATTTATCCAATGAATGTATTGGTAGAGTTGAGATCTGTCGTCCAATTTATTGTTTGTCAAATTACAAATTAAAACATCATAGAAAATTAAAATTGATGTTGAAAAATTAAATGATGACACTTTAATTTTTCATGAAATGTCCATTTGCAATTGGATGACAGCAAAAATGGACGACCGATCTCAACTTGTGTTAATAAATTAGTGTTAATTCAAATGTTGGGTAGAAATCAAATTTATCTCTTCAATGAATATGCTAGTATATTGTTTGTGTTAGTTAGAAGTCAAATTTATGTATCCAATGAATGTATTAGTAGAGTTGAGATCTACTCTCCATTATGCCGTCCAATTTGCTGTCTATCAAATTACAAATTAAAACATCATAGAAAATATGTTGAAAAATTAAAATTGATGATACTTTAATAATTTAATTTTTCATGACATGTCAGTTTACAATTGGATTGACAGTAAAAATGAACAACATATCTCAACTCGTGTTAATTCAAATGTTAGGTAGAAATCAAATTTATCTCTTCAATTCACATGTTATGTAGGAGTCAAATTTATATATCTAAAAAATTATAATCTCATTTTCTTCAAAAAATTGACTATTGCACAATCATTTAATTATGTAAATATAACTATAAATTCTATTTTTAATCTAAACTCAGGAATCCAACCTTTAAATTCTATCCTCACAACCAAACTCTAGCTAAACTTAACATGCGATAACTGATATGTCAGTTAGCCACTATTTGGTGGGAATTAAAATCATTTTTTTTAGCAAACTTTAACTAAAGTTGATGAAATGTGCGGTTGAAAAGTTTTGAGACACATGAAATATATGGTTAAAATTAATTATTGACTTTGACTTTAATAAAACTCTAGATTTTATTTCCTACCAAACATAGGCTTAAAATCACTTTTGTTTATGAGGCAATGTTTGGCTAGATAAAATTAGCAATTCAATGCCTATTCTCTTATGTGCTTTATATTAAGCCCTCGTTTGGAGGAGATTAAAATCAAATTTTAAGCAGATTGTGATAAAAATTAATAAAATGTGTAGTTGAAAAGTTGTGGATGCCATGAAATATATGGTTAAAATCAATTGTTGACTTTTTGATTTTAACCTTAATAAAAACCTAGATTTTAATTTTTATCAAACATTGAATAATTGGAAATTTGCCATTGCAGTACAATTAAATATTTTATTATTTTTTAAATTCACTTTAAAATATTTTTTATCAGTATTCTAAAAGACGTAATGTATGATGATGCATGTAGACTAAGTTATGGGCTAGGCGAGGCATAGGCGTAAAAAGATGTTTTCTTATTTTAATATTTATTTTAATTTTTACTCAATCAAAAATCATTTAATAATTAAAAATAATACCTACCAAATAGTTAAAACGGATTTATATGAACTTTATTCATTTTTTTCAAAAGTTTTCAATAAAAAGATATGTTTCAGATGTAAATCACCTTTTAAGTGTTAAATTAAAAGAATAGTAATTTTTTAAAAAAAGATAATAATGCGCTCATTAACGGTCAAAGATCGTCGTTGGCCTCTAAATAAGGTGCGCATTTTCACCGAGCATCACGTCTAGGTGGCGCGCCTTTCAGAATACTGCTTTTGATTAGATTGAGATTCTTGATTTGAATTACGATAAATACTATTATGAATAATATAAACAATGTTATATATTTTGGCTCCTCATTTAGCTTTTTTAAATAAATATTTATTGATTTCTACTAATCTTCTATTTAGTATATTTTTATGAATAATGTTATTTGTCTAAATACGAAGCAAACCCATTATAAGGAAAAAACCGCTTCCAATAGCTTGTCTCTGACTGCCAACTGTCAGTTTTTTAGGTCTGGTCTAAACATAGTTTTGCCCTTGCTCGGTAGTTCTGTAGCATGCAAGGGAAGAAGAGTGACAATGTTCAGCTTACATTTGACTGTTTGCAGCACGGGAGCAGATTACCCAAAAATTCAGTTAATTTTTTTATTTCCTCAACAATTAAAAAGGTAAGAATCATTTGCATTTGTATAATTGGCTACTGTGTAATCAATTATTAATCAAACTTCCATAACCGGATGAAATAGAAGTTTTGTATACATGCATTAGTTGTTAACTTAAATCACTTTCTCTTGCCAAAATTTGAGTCTCAACATAGTGCACAAAATAAGTAATATTACATTAATTATTCTTATTTCCAGTCATATATTTTGGACGGATATGCATGCAAATCATGAAAATAGATGCCACTACTCTTTGCTATCCAAAAGCAAGAAGCACTGGGACAGTGTTTATCTGCCCATTTTGAAGTGAAAGCATTGAAAGACTGATTCTTTGAACCACACCCAAGAGTGCAGAAAAATAATGTAGTTAAGAAAAAGTTTTTCCTGTGGGAGTCAGAGTGATGCAAACCCCCCTTCTGGGTCATAAGTTCCTCCACTTGCTGGCGCAGGTTTTGGTTCTCATCTCTTCCCTAAGTAATTGCCCCATAGATCCTATATCTATCTATCTATATAAAGAAGAGATCATGTAACGAAGGGGATTCTTATTTGTCCAAATTTTATAAGCAGCGTCTCTTCATCTTCTGGCCTATCTCCAATACCAATTAAATGGTGCAACGAACTTGTAAGCAATAAGAAAACAAAACAATTGGAGCAATTTCAATGTTTCAATCTATAATAATAGACAATCAACGAAGTATGACAGCTTGTCTTAGATTTTCATAGCGAATCCAAGAATGTTTGATGGTTAAATCTTTGAAAATCAATTGAATCCATGGGTGTTTAAAGTGTTAATCAGTTTTCATATATATTCCTCTACATCAATGTGGAAGTCGAATGTAGGTAACGATGAACGTTGATTCGCATGGTGGTGGTTGTTTTCCGACCGGTGATCCAAATGGTGGGGGTAAAAAGCATTGGCAGCGGTGGATGATATTGGGATAAAAGCACAACACTACATATTTGACCAGTATTTATCTACACTTCCTTCAATATTTTTCAACATATTATATATTTTACTGGTATACTCTTCCACCCCCCCCCCCCCCCCAACCCAAAACACACATGATAGATTAAAGCAAATGTTTCCCCCATCAAATAAGCTGTCCTAGATTGAGTTCAAAAATTTCTCTTGATCACAGAACAATTTGGCTCTACACAGCATGAACCAAATAATCAGTCAATTCTGATTTTAAACAGCATGCCACACATAATTACAGCAAACATTTTAGCAATTATAGTAGAACCACGACGCCCAACAAAATGTTTCAACACACATAACTTCATTTCATATTTCTAAAAAGGAAAAAAAAAAAATCCTCAGTTATACATAAGGTAACTCGTGTATACATGCATTAGTTGTTAATTGGAAAATAAAATCACTTTTCCTTCCTAAAATTTGAACTTGACATAGATATAACTTCAAAAGGATAGATTAATTATTCTTGAATCTTAACACAGTGCACAAAATAAGTAATACATTGAAAATTCTTAGTTCCAGTCATACATTTTGAACGGCTTTCCACGCACATCGTGAAAATAGATGCCAATGCTCCTTGCTATCCAAAAGCAAGAAGTATGAGGACACTTATCATGTCCCCATGTTGAATTAAAAGCATCGAAAGATTGCTTCTTTGAACCCCACCCAAGAGTGCAGAAAAATAATGTATTTGAGAAAAAACTTTCACAAAACTCCCAATGAAATTCTTGGTTATTAGTAAGAGTATGATTCCCAAGATCAGTATCTTTAGATGCACAATGCAATCTCAGTACTGATCCAATTGGGAGTTCGTTGGAGACATGAATCACAAATTTTGGAGAAAGAAAACAAGGGAAAACTATGTGAGGAAGGCTGCACGCCAATAGAATGAGAAATAAAAAGAGGCTTTTCATTACGATAAGAGGTTGTTGTAAAATAATTTGTGTTGTATCAAAATTTTAGAAGGCTATTTATAGTGACAATTTTTAGGAACCGTAAGATATTTCATTGTCAAACTTCAATGCTAAATTGGAAGAAAATTATTGCAATTCGAAATGAATTCACAGTATTAGCAATTATGAGATACCTAAATTGATTCCTCTTCGAAATTGGAAAAGAATTAGTGCAAAATTCGATAATATTATTGCAATTTGTACAAGTAATATTTGATATTTCTTCAAGATTCTAGTGATTTTATAATATTATTACAATTCGAAATGAACTCACAATACTAGCAATTATGAGATAACGCTTCTTCGAAATTGGAAAAGTATTAATGCAGATCTGGAAGAGTAATATTTAATCCTTCTTCAAGATTCTAGTGATTTATTTATACTTTGTTTTTAATGTTAAGATAAATGTATGGTCAAACTTCAGCATAGTCACAGAAAATTATGAGATTCAAGCAATTTTTGCTATAATTCGATTTTATTAATTAAGAGGAGTGATGAATCTCACAAAATGCATGGATAAAAATAGATATTAGTTGAGAATGTGATGTTAAAATTAATGTTTGATTTTTACTTTAAAATGATAAGAAGATTATAATAAAACTCAAAGAAGCAAGGCAAATATGACTCATGTCAAGGGGATTCACTCCAAGAAATAACAAATTCCAAGCGTTTAGTCTTCTCGGATCTTGGATTGCATCAACAGTAATACGAATTGATAGGTTCTATATGAGAATGGAGCCCCCAGGGCACATCTCCAATTGGTAAAAGGGGAAGGTGGAAAAACTCCAACTTTGTTTGAGACTGTCGCGTCAAGGATTCGAATCCTGAAATATGGATTTGGCCCTTAAGTGCAAGTGTACAAGTAGCCTTCCATCATGCACCCTTGGAGACATAACCTGCAATTTACCTCCTTCACTAAGACCCAGGGCGGGTGGGGCCGTCAAGAATGCGGCTTATCCTTTTTTTTATATATATGAGAATGGAAATACACCTTCCATATTTAGGAAATTTTCTTATCTCGCTCAAATCATTTAATGGTTATACATAATAACCCGCGAAAGGGAAAGAACTCAAATTTCAAGGAAATTTGAAGTAGAATAGCCCGTTAAGAAGTGTGACAACGCGAAAATCATAAACCTTCTAGTTCTCGTTGATCACTCATGAATTTTAGAAAAAGGGGTATTAATGACTCTTTAATTTATAAGGAATATCAAGAATTTAAAAACATATAATTGAGACTACTCAATTTTCATTTAATTAAACCCCTTGTATACCGGTAAAAGGACTATTTCTGTGGGAGTCAATTTAAGTGGAAATATTTATTTAGTAAAAGTGAAATTAAGCCAAATTTAAGTCACTTAAATTTGTAAAATTATTGAAAAATTATGTAGAATATTATGAATCATTTAGTTTCTATTTTATGAATTTGCTTGTAGCATCAAATTCAGAATTTTGTCATAAAGGGATCATATATGATGGAATCTTAATAAACATTTCAAGGGCTAAGAAATGAGATCTAAAGAATACCCTATTTTTAAGCACTCACAAAGAGGGAGCACGTAGGGTTAGGCAAAACAAAAACAGTGATGCAATGGTCCAGGACATAGTCTGGTGTAAGTTAGGATACCTGGATATCAAAAAAAAAAAAAAGTGATGCAAACCCCAATTATGGGAGCCCCCACTACCACGTGGTGCACCATGCATGGCAGCCATCTTGGCCGTAAGTTCCTCCACTTGCCGGTGCGGGTTTTGGTTCTCATCTCGCAAGTTCACCTCTTCCACTAGTACTTCACAAGCAACGTTTCTTCATCTCCTAGCTATTGCAACAGGAATGAGTATCTCTAACACCAATTAAATGGTGCAGCAAACTCGTAAGCAATTAGAACACAGAACAATTGGAGCAATTTCAATGTCTCAATCGATAACAATAGACAACCGACAAAGTATGACAACTTGTCTTAGGTTTTTGTTAGATTTTTAGTTGTATTGGCAATTTTTTAGATAGAATTATTATTATAAGAGAGTTGTAAAAGTCAAGAAATCTTTTGGAGTGTTGTGTAGATGAACTAGGAGTCTTTGGGTTCAAGTATAAAACATGAAGAAAAAGTTGCCGGATTTACGCTAACATGTCGCTAGCTGATGCTCGAGTGAAAAAAACAGAATCATTGTTGCACAACTCTCACTCGAGCGACACACCTGTCACTAGCCCGGCACTCGAGCGACGATATTTTTCGAGAAATCCTAATTCACAATTTTCAAGACTTCTATCTCTTATATACTACCCAAATACCTCATCTTATAAATACCCAATGCTCATTACGTTTTTGTGGGTGGTTGACATTATTTTCTACCTTTATAACTTTCCTTGGAGATCGACCGACAATTCTACATTTTGAGATCTATCAACCATAAGGCTGGAAAAATATCGAAATCATATAATTCAAAACACTCACTTCCTAAATATGATTCAGAAAGATATTTTCTCAATAATTTTCAGAGGTTGCTAAAGATTGAAAGAGGTTTGACTAGAAGCAAAGGAAAAATACAAGAACAAGCTGTTCTTGGTGATGCATACGAGATAAATCATTACAGATGATTGGGAGCATGTGTGAGTGAAGCGCGTTCCAACGGGTCTTGAAGATTGCAAGAATTAGAACATCGAATCTAGTGGATTTTCTAGGTTAGATCATACTGTAAGTTTTTATTATCTATAGTAGAGATAGTTGGCTTGATCTCAGAGTTTTTACCCAGTTAAAAGTTTTTTCTGTCAACAAATCTTGTACTATTTACTACTTTATTTATTATTGTGGCAATTCAACATAGAATAATTTAACTTGAGTGACTAAACATCTAAAATAATTAAAAAGTAAATTGTTGCTTTTAATTGGTATTTTTAATTCTTCATTATTCACCTATTCACTCTCATCTAAGTGATTTTATGGTCGAACTAGTGATTTCTAAGTGGTATTAGAGCCCAAATTCGATTCCTAACCCTAGTTTTATAGATGAATTGTTCGTTATCTGTCACACCATTTTTGATGGAGTAACTATTCCAATTGAAAAGTTAGAATGAGAGCATTCCTAAAATCGATGGATAAGCGTATCTGGTTGTGTAGTAAATGGTTGGGCAGCCCCTTCTAGTACCGTTAATGATGTTGTCACCCCTACTCCTATAGCAAATTGGTCGAAGTCTAATTTAGATAAGTGTAATTGGAATAGTAAGGCTTTACATGTTTTATTTATGGCTGTGTCACCAGAAGAATTTAGGCCTATGTCTATGTGTAAAATTGTTAAAGAGGTTTGAGATATTTTACAAACCACACGAGAGAACTCGGGCTGTTAGAACTCTAAATTACAAATGTTGACCACTAGGTTTGAAGAGATTAAGATGAAGGATGATGAGACCTTTGATGACTTCTATGAGAGCTTGAATGACATAGTTAATTCTAGCTGCAATCTAGGTGAGAGAATTCTTGAGCTTAAGATTGTCAGAAAAATCCTTAAATTCTTACCAGAGAGGTTTATGCCTAAAATCACGGCTATAGAGAAGATTAATGACATAGATACTATTAAGGTTTAAGAATTAGTTGGATCTCTCCGAACTTATGAGGTAACATTTGTTAACCTAAGAAAAATAAGATTTTGGCATTGAACACTGCTAGGGATGATTATCATTATTCGGAATCACTTAATGATGAGGAATAGCTTACTTTGTTAAAAAAATTTTAAAAATGTTTAGAAATAAGAAAAAGACTAAAGAGAGATAGAAAAAACCCTAGTGAATCTAGAAAGAAATCTAACACTATGAGATATCATAAGTGTCAATATTTTGGCCATTATAGAAATGAGTGTCTTAATGCTATTAATAGTAAACTAAAATTTCTAGGCCCAATGTCAAAAAGGTTTTAGGCCCAAAAATTATTGTTTACTGACCATTTGTTGGCCACGTATAGTTGTTTGATTTATACTTTTTCTTTCCCAGTTTCGACGTGGGATTCTAATAAGGGAAAATTAGGCCTAATGCTATGAAAATTGAAAAGATTAGATTAATGCCCTGATTAAAAATTAAACTTTGTATAAACAGTATTATTTACGTCCTTACTATAACCCCCAAAATCAACCCTCTCCCACGTGATTCATTACAGAACCTCATCTCCCTCTCCCACATCTTTCATTTCAAAACACTCATCTATGTGGTCCTTGCGGGTCCGCCATCTTCTTTCGTCTCCTTTCCGAGGACCTCTTAAACATCGAGCCCTAAAAGCCCCAAATCACCAATAATTGTTGATGAAGAACCATCTTCAAAGAAGAAGAAAATAATTTCTTCAAAACTTTATAAGCAATTCGATTGTTTATTCCATGTTCAGTCACAAAGGAACCGAATTCTATTTTCGGCACAAATGAGACTAGTATTTCTACTCTTGTGAAAGATGGAGAGGCAAGTATCTAGAGCATTTAATATCCTTCTTGACATTTTCTTCTCTTCATTAGGTTATTTTAATATGAATTTGACTACTATTTCCACTTGTGGGGTCAACATCAAAACATTGTGAGCGTGTTTAGGAGCAATTTTTGTGGGATTTTAATCAAAATTATAACCGTTATAGTCAACTTGTGGGCCCCACCTGTGAGAGGGAAAGTCAAAAATGGTAGCTGATTTGATAATTAACGGCTAGAATTTTGATTAAAATATTGATTAAAATTTCTCCCAAACGGGGCCTGTATCTATCCCAATTGAATGGAATTTATTTAAGGTATTCGATGGACACTATATACCCTTTTGATGTATATTGGTCATTGGTCAGCATATTGTGGCAGGTACTTGAATTTTAAAATTGCATTGCCTTTTGATTTCGTTGTTAATTTTATGTTAGATGGTTGCAAAAGATTGATTTCATTGGACATTTCATTAGAGGTAGTTTTGGATTGAACGAGCGATGACACGAAGGAATTTATGTAATTAACCCCAAGTTTACTTGGAACAAGAATTGGGTACTGTTGTAATCTGTAATTTTTATATGGTTGATAATTTTCTTGTTTGTTGTTTATTTTTGCCATAATAATATGTCCAAGCTCCATGCTTTTGTTATGCTGAATGGAACTTTGTTAAAGGCTTGCACTTTTGGTATTTAAGGTCCGAAAAATCACATGTTAGTATTTGATCTAAACCTTAGTGAATTTTGAAAATTTGAGATGCCCCTAAAAGTTTGTACATGAATCCTTCATTCAATTAGACAGTTTGGAGACATAAATCTTGGCACAAATAGTTAAATGTGTGATTTAAATGCTCCAGATTGCTTTGGCTCATTATGAGAAACCCAATGAACATCATTAGACATCAAACGATGCTTTTTTGGAGACCTTTTTTAAAAGAATAAGTCTACATGTACATAATGATTGTACATAGAGATGTACATAACACTCACAAGGAGATGGGGTCCACTCGAATATTTTATTAGAGTGGACCCCACCTATGTGAGTGTTATGTATACCACTATGTACATAAATTATGTACACCAAGCATATCTCTTTTTAAAAAAATATATATATATTCTCACTTTCTGAATATTGGTTAAGAGGTTATACAAATTTCAAATACTTTTTAATTGTAATGTGTCACTTTTTTGAGTTGTCACTTTTTAAATTTGTGTAACTCTTTTAATTTATGTCTTTTTTTTTTTTTTTTGAATTCGTCACTTTTAAAAAATTTCTATCACTTTTTTAGTATTTATTACTTTTTTTTTTTTTTTTGAATTTTTGTCACTTTATAAAAGTGACACTTAACTTTTAAAAGTGACATTGTGTCACTTTTTAATATTATATAGTATTTTTTACTCCCAAAAATTTTTTCACATGATTTTTCAAAAGCTCCTTAATTTTAAGGGTATTTGTAAAAGTTCCCCTAATAAGAATACAAATTGACACCGTTCAAGCCTTTACACACCTTTTGGGAATATAAGGAACGAAATGCTATTTTTATTTGAAAATTTGTTCCTCAAAATTATTTTCTTAAAAAGTGCAGTTGAAATAAATTTTGACTTCGAAAAGCAACTTCTAAGTTTTTAATAAAAAACTGATACCAAAACATAGGCTAAAGTGCTTTGTAAATTATATGTTGAAACTTTAGTTATATCTATTATCTCATTTTTGAGGAATGTAGTGAAGTTTAAAAGTCTTTCGGCTTCATATATTATTTAGGGTGTGTTTGATAGGAGTGTAAGCGGTTCGATTTTTACGATTTTTAACAAATTTTCAAACCAAAACGTTTTGACCGGTTTGAGAAAAACTCAAGCCTAAACCAAACCGTTTTGACAGTTTGAAAAAAAGTTAAACATAAACCTAACAGTTTGGTCCGATTTGAAACAGCCGATTTCGCGTATATTTTTTTCATGTCTAATATCTACTTTTATGCCATTAATTCAATGTATATTTATATCTTACTAGAAATAAATCTAAAACAAACTAATGCTCTGTTTGGTACACATTATTTTTTTCATTCTCATTCTTCTACTCATTATCAACCACACATTTT
This sequence comes from Fraxinus americana, assembly GCA_035079005.1. NCBI lineage: Eukaryota > Viridiplantae > Streptophyta > Magnoliopsida > Lamiales > Oleaceae > Fraxinus > Fraxinus americana. Next base: position 8,988,874 of record CM068716.1, on the reverse strand, counting down.
TCAATAAAATAATATTTTCCATCACATCAATAACTTTTCTTTCATTTTTAACCACACATTTTCCATCAATCTACTATTCAATAATATATTCTTTCAAAAGAATGTGTACCAAACACACTCTAAATATATTTACTATAAATTTAAGTTCCGACAAAATAAAAGTAAAATCACAATAAACTAAAGTATAGTACTTTATTCGCCCTTTTGACGTTTTAAAATAATACTTTACAATAAAGATACAATACAAGTCCACTAAAATAAATATAATGTCCAAAAAAAAAATAGTAATGTCCCTTTTCAACTAGCAAAAGGAATAAACGAATTAATTTTATCACAAAACTCAAGAAACACCAAATTTTGTCACAGAACTCACAGAACTAGCAAAATGAAGAAACATTCACATACTCAAGAAGCCACAAAACTCATGATCAATTTTGTCCTTCATACACAAAAAAAAAAAATTAATTAGCAAATTGGAAAAAAAAAAAAGAATTAAGATACATATCCATCTAATAATGCCTTACAAAAGACAAGTTGCAAATATTTTTTCTCCCCCATTCCACTATATATACCCACTTTCATCTTCTGCAATTTAACACGAAATTATACATATTCTCTCATATGTAAACAAATGTCTTTTGCGTATCCGATAGCCCGAATTTCAACTTTAAGCCTTATTCACTATCAATAAATATGTAAACAAATTTTAACTAGAAAGTAACAAAATTTCAATTTTAAGCCTTACTCACGATCAAATAAATATGCAAAAACCTGAAATAGTCTAATAATACCGGCGAACGTACACTAACAGCAACTGGGATGTTCGAGATTTTGAGAGCGTTGACGATTTGGGGGAAATCAGGAGGCCCCTCGGGGAGCAAGGCTGGGACCAAGGAGTTGCAAGTGAGAGAAATGGAAATTGAAAGATTAGGGTTGTGACTTGTGAGTATATGGACTTGGGTTGAGCTGTTTAGTGCTACTTCTTTCAAATTTGGGCTTTTGTTTATATATAATTAGGTTTGGGCGGGTTGTAAATCTTAATAATTAATAGGAAATTAGAAATTGATAAAAATACCTACAAAATGACAAAATTATTCAATTTTACAAAATTGAAATTTTGAATAAATTTTTAAAAAAAATTAATTTTTTATTTTTTTTTATTTTATATATTTTTCACCGGTCCGGTTTGGTTTCAAACCATAATTAAAATTCTCAAACCTAAATCAAACCGTTTTTGACCGGTTTGGTTTGGTTCAAAACTATTTCGTTGACAGGTTCACGTGCCACCAAACAGCTGGTTTCGAAATTACGGTTTCGATTCGATTTTCCGGTTTGGCAATTTTGCTTACAGCCCTAGTGTTTGATAAATATTATTGAGAAAATAATGTATTTTAAATAGTGATATGATGAGAAATATGTACTTAAAAAGTAAGAAAAAGTTGTTGAAGTGGTGAAAAATATTATTTTATTGAAAAGTGTGTTATTAAAAATGAATTTTGAAAGAATACAACAAGGGCTTAATTTTGAAAAATAACATAGTTTTCTTGAATTTTTGTGGTATGTTTGTTTCTTAACCCTTGTTTGATTCTCATTATTTTCAAAATTCATTTTTTATTTATCTTATTTTAAATCACACATTTTTTAATAAATTAATATTATACGCAAATCTAAAATATCTTCTTATTTTTTAACTATACATTCTCAATCAAAATACTATTTTAAAATGCATTTTCATAAAAGATGACTCAAACAGACTCTTGATTTATTATTTGATTTTTTGTGGAATATTTGTTTCTTAATTTATTATAACTTGACCTTTATTTTTTTCAGATCGATGATTGAGTCTATTTTCAAGACATTGAAATTGACACAATTGCAAATCCGATATTTATTTTATTTATAAAGCACATGGCCAAATCTTTGTGACATGATTAAACTAATTAAAAATTTGAATATTATGACGTCCATTACGTGGAATGCGTTTTGGGCCAAACCTTGGATCGATATGTACATCCTAAATTGGTAATAAAATCAAAGGGCATTATTCCATTTGTGGTTTCTATGCTTTCATTTGATTTCAATCAGGCTGTATTTCAAAAAGCGTAAATAGTGGAGGCGAAGTTTCAAATTTTACGAGTTTAAATGAGACTAGACAAGATTTAGGTGTAAAAAGGCGTTTTTCTTATTTTTTTTAATATTATTTTAAATTTTTAATCATTTTAAAAATCATTTAATAATTAAAATAATAAATATCAAACATTTAAAACTATAAAATACTATATTTACTTAATAATTCATATATTAGTCAATTATACAATTTTCAAGTTTTAAAAATACAAAAATTAGAATTTTTTTTTTTCATAATTTTAATTTTCAATTAGACAAATCATACTTAATAGATTCATAAGAACTTCATACCAGCTTTTGAAGTTTGCAACAAAATAATGTGTTTCAAGATCATAGTTACATAATGTAAACAACGTCATAACTTAAATTTTATTTAACTATTTTTAACTTTTATATAGGTAAAATCTTTTAAAAACTTGAAATCAAAGTCAAATGATAAAATATTTTTATAAAAATGGAAAAAAAGAAAAAGAAAATTTAATAAAGTTTGTCTAGGGAAGACGAAAGAGATGAAGAAAAAAATTCAATCATTTACAAATTGGGAAAAAAAAAAAAATCTAAGCGTGAACTGTGATGTTTTGCCTGAACTTCGAGCCTAAGCGAATTTGTTTAGAACACTGCAATCAGGTAATTATACTTTTGTTTTGTTCGGATTGATAATTACACTTTAATTTAATTTCAATCGGACAACTCCGTGTAATTCCATCACTTGACTGAATCGATGAAGTGATAGTCGAAAATGATATTTGCCATTTTTCACTAAAATCGTACATATTCCACATTAGAAACTAGCGGTTACATATGATGAACATAATTTATTGACAGTCAGGTCATTATTTTTAATAGATGAAATTGATGAAAACAATTAGGGGTGAACCAGTTGATACTAAAGGTGAACTTGCAATTTCACTGGTATCTTAACATAGTTTCTAAAAATTTTGGATTTCAATTTTATAATTAGATTTGATTTCATATTGATTTTCGTTTTTCTAGTTAAACGTCCATTCTAATTTGATTTTGACAAATCAAGTTAGCCCTTGAGAACAGTTTGATGTCCTATCTACCTTCAACCCTTTAGGTATTCCATTTTGTTGAAATGAAAGACAACGCTTCTATATGTTATCGTAATATGTCACGTCGTCTCATTATTGCATCAATTGGTAGACGACTCTAGCTTAAACATTTTTGAAAATTTAATCAAAAGTGTGAACAAACTATAGCCTTTTATTTTATCAAGAATCGAAGCCAACGATATAGAAAAAAACATATAGAGAATTTATGATCTTAGTATTTTTTTTAAAATCAATACAACAAGAAGCTAAACTTCGTAATCGATAAATTTAAGATTGACCACCTGCATTATTTTTCAAGATTGTGTTGGATTGCATATATCATTAAGATTGTGACATTCAAAATGCAAATGCATGACAGCATTGAGAGTGCTTTATGAGCAAAAAAAGGACACAAAGTAACATGTCTAAAAGTTGACAAAATCATAACATACCAAAATCAAAACAACAGACACGGCGCCATCATCGCTCACATTTTCATCTATTTATGGACTTTTCTCCTGCATTCTTTCCTATATTCACGCCTCAAACAATGCATCTCTTTAACCCTCTCACCCACCCCCACACTCCCACCCAGGGAGTACACAGAAGTTCAATCCCGATTTCTTGAAAATCGAAACAATTCGATTCTATTAACAAGACAAGAAATGATCGGATAAAAATGCCCTTCCTTACCCACACATTCCCTCCATCCCTCAAACAACGTATCTGCTTACCGTGAGTACCGTCGTTTAGAAGCGAGCACTAGAAGAGAAGATTCAATGTGACTTTCTCAATAACCGAAAATCAATTCCTTTTGAGAATTGTGAAAATAGAACTATTGATCACATTGGCAAAAAATGGAAAAAACTAAAATTGGTTGAGTAAAAATACCCTCCCGTACCCCACATCTCCTACACACCCGTCACCGTTGAACAATGAATCTCTTTACCCCCCCTACCCCACCCCCACCCTATCACGACCACCCCTTCATGCTTACACCATGAAATTCCTATAAATTTGCATCCCATTCTCATTCTATAACAAGTAGTCTCCTTAGTTTTGGGTTTTCTGCAAAGTACTTAATAATTCAGTAGTCGGTCAGTTTTTAGAGAACAAGAAATGGCAGGTCGTCCGTACAATACATGCCTTTTGTTGGTTATATCACTACTTGTGTTGATTACTTTATCCGACGTTGTTGAGGTAACAAATCTACTTTTCTTTTCTTTCAATTTTATTCTTCGTTTTCATTTTATTTAGAGATTAGACTACATTTTGTCTAACATATTTTCTTGGATCTCTTTTGAATCTTGGACAGGGATACAATAAACTTCATCCTAAAGGTATAGGAAATATTGAATAGCCTCTCTTTTAATTTCTTGATATTGTCGAGTAGTATAAAATTCGAAAAAATGTTGAAATTATTTTTCCAATATTGACACAGATTGCAATTCGAGATGCACGTACCGTTGCTCGGCAACATCCCACAAGAAGCCATGCATGTTCTTCTGTCAAAAGTGCTGTGCCAAGTGCTTGTGTGTGCCCCCAGGCACTTATGGCAATAAACAAACATGCCCTTGTTACAACAATTGGAAGACTAAGGAAGGAGGTCCTAAATGCCCATAAAATAAACCATTTCATATAATCTATAATCTATATAATTATTCTATTTTCACAAAAAGGGCAATAAACAAACATGCCCATCGTTCGATTTGGAAAGCCGACAAAGTTTAAGGAGATATGCTCGTCTTGAAATCAAGTTGTAGACGGATATTGAGAAATATTAGCCACTTGCGCTTTCAGGTAGACTTATCTATAGTGGTTTACGTTTAAGTGAATTATGACGTATGTGTAATTGTATTTCACTGTGGTTGTATTACAATTGAAATTGAAGCCCATCATTCTATTGTCTTTCCATACTTTCGTTAATGATAATGTGGCTTAACGACGTGACAAATGCAGTTGGTCTTTGTTGAATAATCTAATGCATTGGTTCGTGACTTGTCTTTCCTATCTAATGAATTTTGAAAAAAAAAATGTATTTTAAAAATAAAGGAACCCAGACGGTGGCAGTATTTGAAATTTCATAACATACCATATTCCGAGAATATAATGTTAGAGTGGTTTTGTATGTGTATCTCTTGTAACTTGTTTTCTTACGAACGTGAACTAATTTTCAAAACTTGAGCTGGTTGACAAAAATAACTCATAAACAATTCATGACGTGCAAATCATACGACTATTTGGAGGAAAAATTGGTAGTTTCCATCCAGTGAAGACCAACGTGCTTCTAAAATGAAGTTTAGGGACGTAAAGGTTAGAAAAAATGTATTAGGAACCCGCATGATTTATTTGTATAAGTTAGGAGATCATGCCTGCAAATTTCTCCAAATCAGATTTTAGTGATTAAAATATAATCAGATTTCTTTGTATTTTCACCCAAAACTCCACTCATTAAAGGATGAATGTCGAGTTAAATTGAGATGATCTAAGTTTGCTAGCATCAGCAAAATAGAATATGTAAGGGTTCTGAAAATTCGACATGGATTATGATTAATTTTAATATCATACTTAGCCCCTGATTAGTAGGGAGTAAAATCAGATTTTTAGTAGATTTTGATAAAAATAAATAAAATGTGGGTTTAAAAATTGTGGATCCCATAATATATGTGATTAAAATTAATTATTGATTTTGACTTATATTAAAATTTAAATTTTAAACAAGGGCTTAAGTGAGACTTCTATTTTTACATGTGAATATTTTTGAAACAATTTTCATGAGCAAAATGAAATTGGAAAAATTTCATATTTAAAAGATTAATTGTGACCCATTTTAAAACTAAGAAAATGATTTAAAACTTCAAAAATCAAATATTATTATATTTTATTTATGAAATAATAAAATAAAAATATTTCTTTAATTAAATATATTAAGGTCACAATTTTATACGATTTGGTCACAACTTCTTAAATTAATTAGTCACAAATTATTTATCGATCACAAATAAAAAAATTTATATGTCACAAATAATTTCACGATCACAAATAAAAAATTTTATCGATTACAAATCACAAATTTTATAAATCACAACTTAAACTTTTAGATCACATATTATTTATTGGTCATAATTTTATCGATCACATGTTACTTTTTAGTCACGAGATATCCAAATTATTGATCACAATCTCAAATAATTTCTCACAAACCCTTTAAATTCCACCATCTACCCCACACAACCCCAATCCACACAGCACCACCACCTCCACCACTGCTACCACCTCCAATAACTACTATTTCCAACTTCAAAATCACAACCGCCAACTCATCACCACCAACAAAACCATCACCGCCAACAAGATCCAACGAAAATCGCTGCCATTGTCGTCCAAAACACACCAACAAATTAGATCTACAACAAAAGCCGCACCACCATGACCACCTCTGCTACCACCGAAAGCACCACCGCTCCCAATACCATCAACAACCAAATGTCACACCACAACACCACCATGACAAACTGCACCACCAACAGAACTAGCACGATGACTGTACCATCATCGCCAACATTATCGCATGCACCATCGTAACCACCAACTGCATAAAAAACACATGTACCAACCACCACCGCCATCATCTCCTCAAATTCATTATGTCTTCCATCTCTACCACATCACAACTGCCACCACCAACAACAAAATTCCCAAACAAGCCACATGCACCTACACCTCAATACAGCGTAAAATCCACTCAAAAACTCCCGCTACCACAAAATCAAAAGAAGAGAAATAAATCTGGGCGGCTAGAAGGCCTCTAATGAGCAATGAGAGGAAAATGTAGAGAAAATTTTGTTCTTTCTCTAATTCGAATGGTGAGAAGAACACGCCGCTGCATGTAGTGAGCCGTCGATGCTGGCAGTAGACATAAATCTTTGGAGAGCTGCGTGCCACCAGTGGAGATAAATTGTCGGAGTGATAAAAGAGAGAAGTAAGAGGAAAGTTATTAGGGTTTTCAAATTGAAAATCGGGTTGGTGGGTTAAATGTGGCGGGTGGGGTATGTAAATTAAATTAATTTTATATTATTATTATTAAGCCCCTGTTTGAATCTCATTTTTTTTCTCATTTTTAGCCAAAACTCATTTTGTAACAGGGAAACAATTGGACACGCAACCAACCTAATTATTTTGTATCAGACTGCCCATGTAATAAAATATTACCACTGCCTCACTTTTTCTCCTTTTTTGTCCACATTTCAAATTGTGTACACGTTTGTTACAGGAACCAATTTGAAGGGCATTTGTGGAATGCAAGATAATTTATACTGCAAACGGGTCAAATCTAGCATTTTTTACCTGCTGTTGTCAAATGAAATTATCAGGGAAATGTACATGGGGCCTACACAAAAGGCAAATTACTATTCAAAAATGGGAATAAAACGGATGCCAAACGGAGGCTAATATTGAAAATTTTAATTATAATCTGATTTTTGTAGAAACAAACTTTAGATTTGATTTTTGAAGTTGGATCTTAAAAAATCTGGTTGGGTGTAATTTCCACGATGAATTTCATCCTCTCCTTGGAATCCTCGGCTTTCAAATGAGTGGAAGTCTGGTATTACATAATAATATAATAAACGTTTTCACACAATTCAATTATAAACCCTAATTTTATTTCATTATTCTCACTCTCGCTCTCCTTTCCTCCCTCCCCATCTACTTCATCTCCTTCTCATGCCTTCCTCCGTTGCCTCTCAATTCGCCATTGTTGGGAAAAACTCTCCATTACGGGACTCAATGGAGAAGTCGACATCACAACGTGCCTTCTCGAGACCATCGTCGTAGCCCTTCCCACAAAGCATCAGAGCCCGAGAGTATGACTACCACATGGAATCAACGACGATACCGACATATGTCGTCTCATTCTGCACGAAGCGGCAGCACTCGAAGGAGCCGCTGATGGGCACAAAACGCGACTGCAGAAGGTGCGCCACACCGTTACTACACACCGTCCTCTTCTTCTCCTCTGTTATGATTTCTTTCTTTAGCAAAATTTTTAATGCAATTTCATCCATTATAGAGAAGGTAAATTTTGATCCCTTGTGGCATAATTGCATATTAGGTTCCGAATTGTAGATTAGGTACTCCGATTCGGTGGTTTGGGGGTTTTCCGCACGGTGGTTGGGTTGTTTATGTGGGTGTGGTAGTGTTGGAAGAAATCTCCAATTTTAGCAGGTGATGGTTGATTGAATTTGTAGGTGTAGGTGGTGTGTGGTGTTGGAGTAGGCGTTTGTAAGGGGTGGCGGTGGCGATGTGTGTGATAGTCATGGTTTTTTTCCCGGCGACGGTGGTGATGCGTTTCTGTTGTTGGTGACTATGGTATGTTTCTATGGTGGTGGTGGTGGTGGTTGTGGTGTGTTGATGGTGGCGGTGGTGTTGTTGTGTTGGTGGGGGCGGTGGTGGTGGTAGGATATCGTTTGTGACCAATTATTTGATTAATTTGTGATCAAGTATTGGTGGTGGATCGGGATCGGGGGTGGGGTATTTGGTGTATGTGACCAACTATTTGGTTTATTGTGACCAACCATTAAAATGTGGCATTAAAATTTGACAATTTGTGACTAAAAAATAATTTGTGACAACAAATTTGAAAATATGTCACCGATAGATAAATTGTGACCTATAATTTTTTGATCTGTGATCAATGAAATAAATTGTGACGTATAAATTTTTTTATTTGTGGTCAATAAATAAGTTGTAACATATAATTATGTACATGTGACCATTAATTGTACAATTGTAAATTTATTATATTTAAGTAATAATTATTTTTAATTAATTAACTAAATACCTAAGTTTTGTATTTTTTAAACTTAATACCTGATTTTTGCAATTGTGAAACTTAAGGCCTGATTTGTGAACTCTTCCTTTCTTAAATATGTGTCAGCCCATTTCTAAACTTAGAGGGCTATCCATTTCTAAATTGTGTGCATGACCCGTATATTTATTCATTTTTTTAAGATTTACTAGCAACACAGTCCTAGATTGCTTGTTGAATGTATTTTGAACACTTCATTCATCCTTATTATGAAGAGTTTTCGATGGTATTCTAAGCTATTGGAGTATAAATTCTATTGATTTCTTTGCGTCTTTAACCTTAGTATTAAACCCATATTGGAACAAAAGAAATATGGAAATGAGTGTTTCTCACTTTATTGAAGATGATTACAGCGATGGAATATATATAGCACGATAGCAACAACAAGGCCATTAGTTGCAACAAGAAATCTAGCTAGCTAAACAAATTAACAAAAAGTAAACTAATTCTTAACTATACGTCCTTCAACTATACAAAGTTTACACATTAATACATGAACTTAATATATGGATTCTAATACTCCCTCTCAAGATGTGTTGTAAATGTTTTTAAGACACATCTTGGACATCAACGGTTTTAGTGTAGATGCCGGTAGAGGTTTGGTGAAAACGTCAGCAAGTTGATGCCTTAACCGAATAGGGAGAAGCTTTATGATGCCAGATTTAATTTTATCTCATATGAAATGGCAATCGATTTCAATATGTTTAGTTCGCTCGTGGAAAACGGGATTGGTGGCAATTTGAATGGCAGCATGATTGTCACAATAAATGATAGCTAGTGATATGTTAAAAACATGAAAATCTTTTAGCAGCTGATGAATCCAAATGATCTCAGTCACGGTAGAAACGATAGCTCTATATTCCACTTCGGCTGAAGAACGAGAGATGGTTTGCTACTTCTTCGATTTCCATGACACCATTGAATTACCAACAAAGACACAAAATCCAGTAGTTGATTTTCTAGTATCAATGCAAGATCCCCAATATGCATCTGAAAATGCTCGCACAGTGATGGGATTGTTGGGTGCTGACTGGGAGGAGAACAGAATGCCTTGTCCAGGATTCGCATTTAAATACCTTAACAAATGATGAATTGCTTTAAGATGTGGCATTCTTGGTTGAGCAGCATATTGGCTCAGTTTATGGACGACAAAAGTAATATCAGGCCGGGATAATGTTAGGTATATAAGTCTTCCAATCAACCTCCTGTAAAGGGAAGGATCTGGTAACAAGTCTCTCTCATGGATGCTGAGGGTTGATTTAGCTTCCATAGGGCTGCTCCTTGATTTGCAATCAAGATATCCTTCATCTTCAAGTAACTGCAAGGTGTATTGTCTTTGCGAGATAACGATGCCTGATGAAGATCGTACAATTTCAATCCCCAAAAAATATTTCATATTCCCCAGATTTTTGAGCTTGAACTGAGACTACAAGAAGGTTTTTAAGGACTCAATAACACGAACATTTGGTCCAGTTATAACAATATCATCTACGTAGACGATCAAAGCCACAAATTTGTCTCCAGAACCCTTGGTGAAGAGTGAGTAATCTGCTTTAGATAGAGTGAAACCAAAAAGGGTGAGAGCATGAGCAAATTTTTCATTCCACTGTCTTGAAGCCTGTTTAAGTCCATAGATGGACTTGTGTAATTTGCACACCATTCTCTCCCCCTATTTGAAGGATTTGAGAAACTCATAAGCAAGGGGAAGGTCCATATAAACTTCTTCAAACAGGTCACCATAGAGAAAAGCATTATTTACATCCATTTGGAATAAGTGTCAGTTATGTTGAGCTGCAAGAATGAGTAATACTTTGATTGTAACACTCTTTGCTATTGGAGAGAAAGTGTCAAAATAGTCTAAACCATCTTGTTGCGTATAGCCCTTTGCAACAAGGCGTGCCTTGTATCTGTCGAATGTTCCATCCGAATGGAATTTTTTTTATAGATCCATCTATACCCAACAGAATGCTTCCCTTTAGGCAGAGGTACTACTGTTCAGGTGTTGTTGAGTTCCATGGCTTCCAATTCTAGTTTCATTGCAGCACGCCAATGGGGTAGTTTGACAGCCTAATGAAAGAACTGAGGTTCAAAATGGGTTGAGATACTCAGTGTTAAGTGTTTGTGAGGTGTAGACAGATTTTTGTAAGAGACAAAATGACTTGTGTGATTTGGAGAATGAAGGGCAGAGTTATCAGATCATGATATCAAATTGTAATGATAGTCAGTGAGGTATTTAGGAGGCCTAGAAGTTCGTTGAGTTTTTCGAACAACAAGAGCGTGAGAGTGAAGTTCTTCAGAGGTATCATCAGATACAGGTTGGGAATTATCCAATGGAATAGGAGAAGAGGTTGGTGCCTCAGATGGAGTACCAAGAGTATCAGTATGCTCAATGGGTAATGGAGAAGAACTGACAGTAGGTTGATGAGGGATAGGGGAAGAATTAAAATCATGAAAGGGAAGGCAGTACTAGATCTGGAAAAGGATCCAATAATTGGTCAGCCTTTGTGATATTATGAAATGGGAAAATATTTTCATGAAAAACAACGTGCCTGGATATGAAAATCTGTTTTGAAGCAACGTCAAGCAACTTGTAGCCTTTTACCCCTGATTGATAACATAAGAACATGCATAATTGTACACGAGGCTGAAATTTATCTCTGTGTTTGGCGAGAGTGGAAGCAAAAACTAGACAGCCAAATACACGGAGAATAGAGTAATCAGCTCTCCTACTATGTAATAACACATAAGGTGTTTTATGTTGTAAAAGAGGTGATGGTGTCCTATTAATGAGATAAACAGTAGTTAAGACATAGTCAGACCAATAATCCACAAAAATTATGGATTGAAAGTATAAGGCTCGAATAACATTTAAAATGTGTTAATGCTTGCGTTCGACAATGGAACTTTGTTGTGGGGTTTCAACATAACTAAACTGATGTAAGACCCCTTGCTCAGCAAAAAAGTCTTTGAATGCTAACTCATGTGCAATATCTGATCTGAACTATGCTGAAAAAATAAGGCACAGCTGTGACAGCATCTGATTTTCATTTTAGCAGGTAGATCCAAGTGATTCTGGTGCAGTCATCAACCAAAGTTAAAAAATATTTGTGCCCTAAATGAGAAGGAACGTGACAGGGCCCCCATATGTCACAATGTAAGAGATCAAAAGGTTTACTGGACAATTTGTTGTTAAAATCAAAAGACAATCTCCTTTGTTTCCAATGGGGAAAATATAACAAGGAAGATGTTTATTAAACTTTGAAATATCACATCCTACTTGGTCTTTTAACACGTCTAATCTTTTGAATGATAGATGACCAAGCCTACTGTGCCATACATGGGCAGAAATGCTACCAACAAAAACTTGTGAAAGTGAACTAAGATTTCTGGTATCAAGGGCATATAGCTCTTGAACCTTTTCACCCTTGCCAATCATCCTCTTCGTGGCAGCTTCCTAAATCAGGAAATGGTCACGAAAGAAGCTTAAGGTGAGCTGGGATCCAATAGTCAATGCACTAACTGACAAAAGATTAAATCTGAACTGTGGTACAAACAACACATCGTGTAGCACTAGAGTAGAACTTAATCTGATATCACTGCATAAACTGACTGGTATTCTTGTGTGGTTTGGTAAAATGATACTTGCATTATCCACTGGTCTCAATTTTATAAAAGCATCAACAGTGGAGCATACATGCTTAGTGGTTCCTCAATCTACTATCCACAATTCTTTTTTGGCAAAAACATGACTATCTGATATGGAATGGCAAATACCTAAATTATTTGTCGGGATATACTTGTCTGGATTAGTAGAGATTTCGTTGGAGCTTGAAGCTAAGTGGCTGGACAACATGGTCATGAGTTGTTGATATTGATTGCTGTTCAGATTTTGCACGAAATTATCCATGCTTGATTGATGATCTAACTGATTGGAAGCGACATTAACAGAGTTAGCAACCTGTTGATGTTGGAGATTATTCCTAAACTTTGGTTTGTATCCTGGCGGAAATCCATGAATTCTATAACACTTATCTACTGAATGACCATGAAACTTGCAATGAGTACAATAAGCCCTTTCCTTCCTTCTGAAGTTATTAAGGTTGCGAAACCTGGAGTTATCATTGCGAAATGAAGAATTTGTCATAGATTTTGCATTATCAGATCTTAAGGCAAATGCAGTTTCACCATTGGTGTCAATTGCAATCGATTGTGCACCCAGCTTTCTCTGATTTTCCTCCTGCGAGATTAGAGCAAAAACTTTGTTAATAGGTGGCATAGGATCCATAAAAAGGATTTGACCCCTTGCTTGAGAGAGCGAATCGTTCAGCCCCATGAGAAAAGACACAATATGCTCCATCTGATAATACTTGTTCATTTCCTTAACATCACCATAGGTGCACTTCCCACAGCTGCAATTGGGGCGAAAATTACTCAATTCTTCCCATACAGTCTTCACTGATGTTGTTTTGATCTTGAGTTAAATTCATCAAATCTCTTCTTAATTGAAAGATTTGTGGCCCATTGCTCTGTTGGAATCTCTCTCTGAGGTCATTCCAAATTTCGTAAGCTGTGGATGAATAAATGATGCTAGCTGGAATTTCTTTTGAAACTGAGTTGAGTATCCATGATTTAACCATATTATTGTTACGAATCCACGAGCTGATCAGCTCAGGACTCGCATCTAGATCTTGATCTTTTGGTTTCTTCATGGATCCATCAATGAATGAGAGCTTGTTCTTCATCGAGAGCGCAATTGTCATGGCACGACTCCAAGAGCCATAGTTATCTCCTGTGAGTGGCTGAGAAACGAGCACGAGTCCAGGGCTATCAGAATGGTGCAGGAAGTATGGACTAAAAGGCTCACCAATGGCAGACTTGTTCATGGATGTTTGCACATTAGGTTCGATTTCAGGGTGTGTTGGCTCCATTGATAAGTATGAACTCTGAAGATAGTAATAATCAGAGGAAGAAGACGCGAATTGGAAGTGATCGATTTGATACCATATTGGAACAAAAGAAATATGGAAATGAGTGTTTCTCACTTTATTGAAGATGATTACAGTGATGGAATATATACAGCACGATAGCAACAGCAAGGCCAGTAGTTGCAACAAAAAATCTAGCTGGCAAAACAAATTAACAAAAAGTAAACTAATTCTTAACTATACGTCCTTCAACTATACAAAGTTTACACATTAATACATGAACTTAATATATGGATTCTAATAACCCAAGCTTTGGATTACATTGAAGATGAAATTAATGAAAAGATAGAGGATTGGTGCATGATTCAATGTGTCCCAATTTAGAGATGAAAAATCAAATCACAGTCGTCAAATGAAAATATTCAGACACAAAATTATGATGAGCGAGAAGCCCCATTCAAGTATGAAAAGGCCCTGATTAAGCGAGGCCATGAAACAATAAATGGAAATTCAGCCCGCTTCAGTGGTTAAAAGGCCAACTCAAACATCAAGAAAAAATAAAAGGGCTAAATCCACTTGAGCAGACCTGTTCCTCTTAAAAAGCGGAAAAAGAGATTTTAAGCAAATAGACTACTTAAGCAAACCATCATTTCCCACCAAGCAAACCATAAGGTTGCTTGAGTGCCAGGGGCTTTACTTTAAAATTATCCGGTGCGAACGAGTAACACTATGATATTAAAAAATTACATGGTTTATAATTATTCCTTTCGAGTTTTCATACTTTGATATTTTAGTACAATAACTCCATCATCAATCTTCAAAAAATATATTTTTCTCGATATAAAGATGAGGGTATCATTTATGCACTAATCTACAATCTTACCGTGCAATCATTTTTTTCACAATGTTCATTGTAGAAAATACTCTCTACCATAGCAATAATTATCGAAAGAATTTGCGTCAAAGTCAAAAACTTGTAAATCAATGTATATACTAGCATTTTCTTGATCATAACTAACTTCTTTGAAGATCATTAAGGCCATTCAATCCTTCAACTCTTGTTAGAGTATTTATCTAAAATATGTTTTAAGTTGATCATCAAGTGTAAGAGAATTACTATTGAAAAATCTTCGTGATAAAACATAACATGTTGAGTCAATCTTCTTTTGTTAAAATCAGAGAATGAACTTTGTGAACATAAACAAGTTGCACAAAGGAGTAACTCGACATATGCATCTGAGAAACGATCATTCAATTTTTGAAGTTACGTATCAATGACTTCATGGAATAAATTTACATGGAAGTGACATAAATTTATCATTTTTGAAGTATTACACCATGGACGATCATGAAGTGCACGACACATAACATATCATCTATTTTGAGAACATCGATGAAATGCCGTGACAAAAAGAGTGAACTTGTTGCAAGAAAGAATATCTCCCATCATCTGTCATAATTTGGAGTCTATGTCTACATATTTTTATCAATTCCATTGCATTGACCCCTTGATAATTCATTTGAAATCTCAAAGTATTTCTCATTAGATTTAGATTAATTACTGTATTGACTTCAATAAATTGAATACTTAACTTATTTTATTACAAGGCTAGATATATTTTCAATAATCATCACAAGTACATCAATAACAACAAATAATATGCCAATTAAGCCAACCAAAGAATTAGAACATGATTTCTAATGTGTATCACTAGAACGCTGAAGGGTAATTTCTTGATTAGTCACTATTCGTAATTTAAATTTCATTATTCTCTAATGTTTTAACTGATTATTTCTTTCTCGAAGATCAGATGATGCTCCAAAATTATTTATTATCACTAGAAATAGTACGAAAGGAATTAATAATCAGAATAGTCTTCTCTGCCACAATTACAAAATCTAATTGAAGTTAATGAGTAAAACAATGAATGTAAAATGTACAAGGGTTCTTGTTTAAATTAACGCTCTGAGACTGTCATAACTTTGTTTAGAAAAAAAAATTGTAATTGCAGCTTTCAAAGACAACCAATGTATTGAAAACATGTTAAAGACATATGAACATTCATTTTCATGTCCACTCTTGTTCACACAACGTAAAACAATTGACATTTTCTCATTTGTAGAAACTTTACGAAATTCATCAAATTGAATAAAAAATAATCCATCGTCAACATTTTTGATAATAACATTAATCATTTCAGCAGTACGAACACTTACCACATATATTTGAATATTAAGCATTGTTAATTTTTAATTTTGTGGAGCGTATTTCAATTTGTTGAGCTTAATATCATACTTATGATCCGCCACACAATTGTATTAGGAAGTTACTTGGATTGAGAGAATTATCATATTCATCATGGACCCCGAAATGAATACCATTATGACAATATAACTCGAACACGATCAATTGATGTATTAAGATGGATTGGATATTTATTTCATACTTGTTTTTACTACTTGAAGAAAACTATTTGAATGTGTCTCTCTTGATTTATCAAAGCTCGAGTACTAAGCATTTCTTTATTTTGTTCAATACGTGAGTCTTTCACCAATAAAAAGTTGCGTCCACTTGTTTCCCATTGTGTGTTTTAAAAATATAACAATACAAAGACAAAAAAAAAAAATATCATCTTTTGGTATATTATACTATAGTCCAACTACCAAACTCTTTAAATCAAAAAGGATTGAATCATCTAAAATCTTTTACTCCAAATTTCCTTTTTTAGAAATTCATGATTGCATACATGCTCTTCGAACTATTTTCAAGCATTGTAATCCAATAATGGACTCCTTAGTCTAGTATTTGTGAAAGTTGTACGACATCAAAATACACTATTTTTGATATATCCAATTTAACATTTTTCTACCGTAAATTTTCTTGTAAAGAATCTCTCAATGTCCGCCTTACATTGAAATAAATATGTGATAATTAGATATGTATCGTATCAAATTTCCCGAATTATAGGAATTATTTATTAGCTATTCAATTTGCAACACTATAGCAATACTATTAATATTCGAAATCCCACTTTAACAACTCAAAATGACAAAAGCAATCCACGTGTATGGTTTAATAACTAACATGCCATAAAGATTAATTTAATCTAAGAAAGCAAGAGAAAGTGTCACTTCTATATAATTTAGTGATATTGTTCCTTTGAGAATATTAAAAAAAAAAAAAGTTGAATATTTGTAAAAAAAAATAAAAAAGTCAATAAAGATAAAATCCTAACCCTAAACTGATTTAGCATACAAAATTAAATTACAATTTTTACAAAATTGAACATTATAAAATAATCAAGTAAAAAAAAATACACATTTAAATTACAAGAACCCAAAAATGGAAACAGGTGGATTCAAAGAATTTATTTACCAAAGTCTTAATTATTAATTAAATAGCTTGGACTACGAATATTCAATATGTACGTGTTATTTACGTAGAAAAATCGCATATTTTATATATTTTAGTATATAATAATTTACTTGAATTCGGTTCATTTCCTCCCTTGTACGAGTTGAAATCTACTATCCAAGTTTTACTGTCTAATGTATTGTCCACCAATTAATTATTGACATGTCATTGTAAATTATCATGTCATCCGTTTTAAATTTAATGTTATCAATTTTAATTTTTCACTTTAACAACTATTTAACATCGTTAAATATTTTCTCTTTCACACAAAATGGCGTATCAATAATTAATTAGGTGGACAAAAAAAGTTGAACGGCAAAAAAGGGGAACCACCAAAATGACTTTCAATTTTGACAATGAAATATGCGCCAATAAATAAAAATTAAAATATCTTTTTTACCGAACAAACCCATTTATATGCAACTAATTACAAATTATGTAATAATATTAAAAATAATTTATAGCATTAAGAATATCTTCAAAAAACTCTCTATTTTTAAAGAACATATTATACAATTTAAAGAGTATTTATAAATTTAGAGAGCAAATTTTTTTAGGTAACAGACTCTTTATATTTAACACTTAACTATACTACTCCAAAACAATATTTATTATTATTTTTTATATTTTATTTTCACTATCTTCCTTTCAAATCATTATATTATTTTTCAATAAAAATTTAAATAATTTGAATGCATTTAATTATCGATAGTGGGTATCACTCTTCAAATTTGGAAAGTCAAACTAACTCTCAAAATTAAAATTTTAATTTAAAGAGTTTCTTGAAATATAATTTTAGTGATTGACTCTTTGAAATTAAAAAAAAAGTATTTTATATTTAAATAGTCTCTTAAAAATGCTCTAATTTAGAGCTTGTTTGGTACAGATTCTCATTTTCTACAGTAAATTAATTTTCATTTTCAACCACACATTTTTCAATAAAATAATATTTTTCATCACATCAATACTTTTTTCTTCTTTTTCAACCACACATTTCCCATCACATCACTATTCAAAAATCAATTCTTCCCCAAAAAATCCCTACCAAACACACTCTTAAATTAAGTGGAAATTGCAAGAAATGTCCACTTTCTTCTAGCCACTTGCAAAAATGGCAACTTTCAAAAACCCTTACAAAAATGGTCATTTTGATATATTTTAGACCAAAATATTCATGGTCAACAATTTATGATTCCATTCAAAGACAATAAAATGGGCATTTTTGCAAAAAAAAATATGGGCTAATGAAATCTTGACATATAACATGCTCCATTTATTACAAATGACAAGATTTCAAATCACAATTAATGCTATTTTTTTGCATTAACACAGAAATATCGAGAACGACATTTTCAAGTGTAGAGAAATGTCATGTTTGAAATGAAATGTCCTTCTAGACATTTAATATGTCGAGAATGACGTTTTGAAATGTCGAGAACATTTAATATTGTGATTTGACGTGTGTACTATTGAAATATAAAATGGGATTCAAATGTCGAGAATGACATTTTAAATGTCGAGAATACGTAGAGATTTAAATGTCCTTTTTTTTTTCATTAAGGGCATAAGAGACGCTTTAGTATTAAATTTGAAAATTGGACACTTTTCAACTCACACCCTTAATTATTAACTGTGGACATTCTTGAAAATACCCCTTAAATTAATTAGAAGTCTGTCTCCAATTTCTTTTTGACAATTAAAGCACTTGGGAAAAATGTGAAAAAGTATTCAATACCCGTTTGAGTGCTTGCCGTGTCATCGATCCTCGTGACCTGTTATGAATGATGTCTACCCGTCCGATCATGATCCATCCCGAGAATCTTAACCGTCTATTGCCTACCAAAAAAGGCCTTTAACGGGAAAACTGTAGTAGAAGTCCCGAACCTATAGGTGTTATAGCAAGTTGGACCCAATAATTTTAGAAGATTAATCCTCAGCTATTAAGTTTGTAGCATCTAGACCCTGGATGGTTTTCCATCCATGTTGCTCTTAAGAGTCACACGGCTCATCTGATTTCAGTTTTTGCAATGTAAAACAAATAATTTTGTGACTTGACTAGTGAACTCTTCATTTCATATGGCACAACAATATTACTAATAATTGGTTGTATAGTCTAGATTTTAGAAAAATGCACTAATCATGTTATCATATGCAGGTATTATTGTAGCATTCTATCCTTACAACGTCGCTTGTGACTATTGAATAAACTTGTCGACCCGTGAGAAAGGGAGATTGTCACGGAAGCCTATTGGACCCTTGGGGCTGTGTAGACAATCCGTTACAAGTGGTATTTCAAACCCCAACATACTCCTAATCCATCACCATCGTCAATTGTTTTGGTACCTTTCTAGTTCATTATCTGCTTTCCTCAACCTTATGACTTACTTCCTCCTTATTTTGTCTAAACCTTCTCCTAATTCTACTTAAGTCTTCCTTGTTCTACTATTCCACAATGTTATTCTTTTGCCCGTAATTAATCATCTCACTACTCATCTCCACGGACACATGAATGAGAGTTCGACATCAAGTTGAGAAGGAGAAGAATTAAATTTTAACTTTCTAAAGGCAATTAAGAAGGAAAGCCGTTTATAAAAATTGAAGTGTTACAAACTTTAAAAGTTAAGATCAAACTATGAAATAAAGTTAACAAATCAACTCGCTAAAATATTCATATGTTGAGGGACTTGTAATGCAATTTTTTATCTTACTTGATTATTATGTTTTAACTTTACAACCTGAAACCATCGTAATAATTTTGTCAATAAGTTCTCTCTACCCCTGAAATAGATTTCCACAGTGCTCTTTGAACCTGAAACAACCCCCCCAACACCACTCACTCCACCCTCAGAAAAAAATTTCAATGGCGACTGAAGAGGTCAGCAAGCCTCCAGCACTCCCTCCATATCCACAGGTAAAAGGGCGAAATTCAAAATTTTTATTACGTTCCAGCCTTATTTTCCAATTTTGCATGTACTTTTACAACCTGAACCCAGACTCTAATGTTTCAATTTTTTCTTAAAAATTGATTGTTTTGATATTTTTGCTTTTTTTTTTCTTGGTTTTTATGCACGAAACTGAGGGTTTTGATTTTGTAGAGATTCCATTTTTTCATTTGCTCAAAAACCCTCGTTTTATTTTTTGCCCTATTATTATTATTATTTTTTTTTTTCTATCTAGTGGTTAATGAAAAATTAGCTCTTTTACATGTATATTTTATGTGTATGGAATTTGTTTCAGGTGATTAATGTCAATTTCGGCATTTTATATTGGGTGTTTGAAATCTAGCGCAATCACAAACAATGGTGTTTAAACTAATTTTGGGAACAAATCATAGAAATTCTCACTCTTTTACCAATTATTTTATAGAAATTTTAGATGATCTTCTTTTTAAGATTTCAGCTTTAATTTTTCAAACACTTTCTGACCTTTATTCGACAGCAGTGTTTATCCAAGTTCAAAAGTTAATCCTTTTGTTTTCAAACATGTTTAGACAAGTTACTTTTTTATTACTAGTAAAATAAGTGATTATGTTGAAGGTAAGATAATGTTAATATTACTTATATCTAAGTTTGACCGACACAAAAATTATTTTATTTTAAACAATTCCGTTACTTTGTGAAATGTTTTAAGCTTAGCCAAACATGCACTAGTTGTTAAGGTTTCAGCTAGAATTGTTCAAGCATTAGCATTTTTCACCACTATTCAGTCATTTCCGTAGGGAAAACTCTCAGATGTCAAAAATTATTCATTAGTTTAGTGTATTTTTGTAGATGATTATGGAAGCCCTGGATTCATTGAAACAAAAGGAAGGAGCAAACAAGTCATCGATATCAAAATACATAGAATCCAAATATGGAGACTTGCCTGCTGGGCATGCAAACTTGCTATCAGCTCATTTGACTACAATGAAAGACAGTGGGGAGCTTTTATTCGTCAAGAACAACTACCTTAGGCCTGGGCCTGATGCCCCACCAAAGCGCGGCCGAGGACGTCCAAGGAAGGACCCGAATTCGTTACCTGAACCAAAGAAGCCAAAGCCAGCTGCGGGTCCCCCGGCTGTTTCAAAGACTGGAAGGCCAAGGGGCAGGCCGAGGAAGGTGCTGCAGCAGCCTGCACCAAATGGCTTGGAAGGTTAGTTGCTTTGAATGAGCAACTGGTGTTGGTTTACTTACGTTGGTTTTAACTTAGGTCGCTTTTAAGATTTATGTTATTTAGTAGGTGTCTTCCTTTGTAGTTTAACCTTCGTATGTTGTTTGTTTGTGGTGTAGTTGTAGTAGTTGCATGTAATTCGAGGAAGAGCTTATTTAATGCTTGTCTTGACATTAAGAGTTCTGATGCTAATCTTGGGTTTGTTTCAAGTATTTCTGTGTGTTGACATTATCCTTAGTGAATTTATGTTGAGCTTTGGCTCAACAGTTTGGTTTCTTGGCTATTATTGAGTGTCATTGTCATTGAGTTCTCAGTTCATTTTCCTTTGCCAAAGTTCTCGATTGGAAGGATCAAACATAGTTGAATAGTTGATCTGCCCTCCTTTGAATCTTTAGCATTGGTTTCAGTATCATATGTGTTCAAATAAGAATTTCTTGAATCAATTCTATGGTATGTTTGGTACAAATTTTCATTTTCTACAGTAAATCAATTCTCATTTTCAACCACACATTCTTCAATAAAATAATATTTTCCATCACATCAATACTTTTTTCTTCTTTTTCAACCACTCATTTCCCATTATATCATTATTCAAAAATCAATTATTCTCCCAAAAATCTCTACCAAACTTGAATCTATTGCAGTTGGCGGAATTTTTTATATGCTCAAATTTATGCGAAGCTATTACTTCCAATTCCGTACGTGTATGCAAATTCTAGAGTTTGATGAGATTGTATACATTGTATGACTCTAATTGTGCTATAACATTCTTCTTGGTGAAATGATTTAGAAGTTTATTGAAATGGTTCGTGGCGGACCTGGTATGATGATGATGACCAACTTATTCCTTTGGTAAGATAGGTTAGCCAGCGATTGACATTATCAAAGAAGTTAAATGTTTTGTCGTGTCCAACTGTTTAGAGCAGTGCTTGGTGCACAGGGAAATAACTCAACTGTTTAAGACATGTTAGGAGAACTTCAGACAAGAACAATGTATGGATAAAATTAATATCTCCGTGCTAGTGTACTCTTGTTTCTAAATTATACAATGATGTGCTTGTCCTAGCACTCAGGGCCCACTTGGAATCTGGATTTATTAGCATGTCTCCATCCCTCCTTGTCTGGGTGGAACTTGTTTGAATCTTCACGCGTTCGAATGATGTTGTACGATGGTGCAAATATGCATTCACTTTTTTTTTTCAATAATTATTTAATAGTCTATCGTACCAAACAAACATGAACGGAGTCATACTACTAAACTTGAACAATTAAATTTTCTCCGCATAATGGGGTCATTTTACATCTGCAATTTGTAAATCCAGACGTTGCTTCTAGAGTTCAGAGACCAGACATGACACTTGGGTTTCCTTAGGCTCCTTCAAGGAAGATGACTAAAATGGAGTTAGAAGAGCGTTGTGTAGAACCATAAATTCTGCACTTCTGGCACTTGTTAACCATTGAAAGAACACTGTTAATTTGGGGTTCTCGTTGATAATAGTAACATTAGGCTGTCATTGGCAATCATCTACAAACCATTTTTCTCGAAAAGTAAACCATATCTTGACTTTGATTATGTCTTGCATGATCATCGAGTTAAAGCTTGACTTATGGGCTTGTGACACCACTCGAGCATCCTCCCTTGTCGGTTTTATAGTAAGTTTTACGTGATTACAATAAACAGTATTAGGGGAGACATCCATCGGGAAATGACTGTCATCTACAAACCATTTTTCTCGAAAAGTAACCGCATCTTGACTTTGATTATGTCTTTCATGATCGAGTTAAAGCTTGACTTATGGGCTTGTGACACCACTCAAGCATCCTCCCTTGTCAGTTTCATAGTAAGTTTTACGCGATTGTAATAAATGTTATTAGAGGAGACACCCATCGGGAGACGACTCTGATTGCGATTGACTTATGAATTTGTAACCATTAGCAAAGCAACAATAAACTTTGAGAAATATTAAGTGGACAAAAATCATCACATGTTCTGCCATTTTACTTTTGGCTCATCTTTTTTCGTAATCTACTTGTTATTGAGATTATATGTTGAAATGTTAATAAATCACAATGTTCCCATATTTGAAACTTCTCAGCGTTTGCGGCTGGTGCCTTGATTGTCCCGTTGGTAAAGTCAGGTTGCTCTTGGTGCTTAGAGCTATTCGCATTCTTCGACTCCATTTGGCTATACCTTCTGTGTGGTTTAGAGACAGGAATCAGATCGAGATTATTAGAATAATGCGAAGTGAGTAGATCTGATTGGTCGGTTGGTTGTTGTCTGTGTGTTTGTGTGCGAGGTTTCGTCTCCCATTAATAACATTTAGATTTGGTATATTGGGTGCAAAGAGAATTGAGAATTCCTGTACGTACATATTGTTACGGGCCTGTGTCAGACCAGCCACCTCGCCCGCCACGTGTCCACACCCGTGGCCCAAGCCACGTACCGGACGAGGTGATTAAACCAAAGAACGAACGATTGTACATGCCGAGGTGATTGCATTAGAAACGAACTGAATACGCGTCAGCAAACGAATCGGACTCATCCACAAGTACGCAGTGGATGCAAAGGCCCGCACTCCGCTTCTACAACGCTGCAACGTTTCACATGCCACACCTCGCCTCTACGAAGATCCTTTGTACAAAGATCTTCCCAAAGTCAAATCTCTGACTGATGGGACGTGTGGCAGGTTCTCAAACGGTCAAATCAGCAGCCTGTGGCTAAAAACATTCAATACTAGTCGACCTATGGAGGGACAGAGTGACACCTAGGATGGGACGAGCCCTGAGGATCCGGCAATACCTGTCCCCTCATCCAATGGCTCTCCTCCTTCCATTCTTAGTATAAATAACCCCTCATTGCGTCAAAGATGGGAGGGGAACCCCTTTTGCTCTCCTAAATATTGCAGAAAACCAAGTATCATCATTTCCCTCAGATATTTGTCAATATTATCGACGCTTTATCGACCACCTTCCCGGCGAGTGTTCTACCGCCGGTGAAACCCTTACCGGTCGAATATAAAACTGAATTGACCGTCGGAGTGCTTGCGGCCGCTCCCACCCTCTCAGGGAGAGGCCACGAGTGACTGACGGCGTGCTACGTGTACAGAAGGAGCTGACTTGAAGACCTATCCTGTTGGCCACGTATTCGAGCCATTTTTCGAGGTCAACACATATCGTCAATGGGGATTACATAATAATACAATTATGCTATATGTAAATTAAGTTTGACATTTTTTAATATGGAATTCATCGTAATCATTGATTTTTACACCACCATTTCACATCACTGACCAGATTTTTGACACATATGAGAATGTCAACAAGAATGTATAAATAGCTTGATTGTAATAATAATATTGTTACATGTGTAGTCGTGTAGACAATGAATTTAAAGATTACCATCGAGTCAGTGTCTTGAATTTGATTTTAGACGGTAATATGTAATAAACATGTTAAGCTCATGTTTGATGGCCATTATTGTTTAAAAACGATGTATTAAATTATTTTTTGGAGAATGTGTGATTAAAAATTGAGGAACATTTTTGAGTTTACGTGTAAAATATTTTTATTGCTGAATGTGTGATTGGAAATGAGTATGAAAAATAAATTGTTTTATTTTAAAAGGAGTCAAACAAAGGCTTGGTGGGGGATTAAAATTAGATTTTTAGGCACCGTTTGGTAACCATTCTTTTTTTCATTCTCATTCTTCTACTAATTTTCAACCACACATTCATCAATAAAATAATATTTTCCATCACATCAATAACTTTTCCTTCATTTTCAACCACAAAAAAGGTGTGATTTGACACAAAGAATACATTTTTTTCTAGAATAATGGTTACCAAACGGTGCCTTAGTGGATTGTGATAAAAGTTTTTGAAATGTGTGATTGAAAAGATGTGAGATCCATGAAATATGTGATTAATATTGATTGTTTGATTTTGATTTATATTAAAATCAGATTTTAATCCAACCCAAACATGTCGAGTCTCTAATTGATGTGGATTAAAATAAAATTAAAATTTCAAATTAAATTCAAAAATTAATTTTAATAACATATTTCATATGATTTTTAACTACACATTTCATCAAACTTTTATTAAAATCTTCTAAACTTTTTATTTTAATCTACCTCAAGAAGAGATTAAGGACCTGTTTGCTACTCATTAATTTATTTTATGGTTTACTATATGATCATTTTTAACCACACATTTACAAAATAAAATATTCTGCACATATACTAAAAAAAATTTCATACTTTTTAACTACATATTTTCTTAAAAATACTATTCAAAACTTATTTTTTATCAATTAATAAGAATTAAACAGGCACTAAATCTAATGATATGTCAAGTATGGTAAGATCTTTCCTATAATGGAACTCTTATTTTTGAGTCGTCTTTTCATAATTCAAAAATTTCTCCTTTTAAAATGACGAACTTCTCATTTCTTATTTATTTACTAAATTTCCACTTAATACATATTGCCTTCCTCGAGGAAGAGTTCGGCGGTCCCACTGGAGGCCGGCCCGATGCCCGAGGCTGAGGAGGAGGCCCCCTTGGAGGAGGTAGGGGATGGGGGCCATGGGGCTATTGTAAATGTAGATACCCAGTTATTTTCCTTTTGTTTCCTTTGTAATGGTTTCGGCCTTGATTTATTTGGTAATGACATTTTTTATATTATTGCTTCACGTGTTGTCGTTTCGCCAAATATGTGCTAACCAGTAAAAACAAAACCAAATGGATAAAACAGACGTAAATACTTCGTCACGGTATAGCTAATGCAAATGAATAGCCCAAATGGAAGTGTAACCATAATAACAATAATAATACAAACAATTTAAAAAGGTGTGAATATAAATAATAGATTTATAGAGGGTGATTCACGCGTGTTTTTTTTTTTTTTTTTGGGTAAAATTACAAAGACAAAATAAATAAATAAATAAATAAAATTACCATGCATACTGAAATTAACATTTTATCAAATTTTTAATTAACGAAAGAAAAACATTCTTACATAAAATATTTCCCCTGTTTGACACTAATTTTAATCGCATTCTCATTTTTTTTCTTTTTTCATTTCAACCACACACACTCTCCAAATAAAATAATATTACACACAATAAAATTTTTTATCACTTTTTCATCACACATTTTTCCATCAATCACTATTGAGAAAAAAGAATGAATGCCAAACAGGGGCTAAGATTCAGACACTAAATTGTAGTCCATGTTTGAGACACATTCTTTTAAAATGCATTTTTCCAAAACTCATTTTCAAACACACAGAGCCTACTTGGTACAAATTCTCATTTTCTACAGTAAATCAATTCTCATTTTCAAACACACATTTTTCAATAAAATAATATTTTCCATCACATCAATATTTTTTTCTTCTTTTTCAATTACACATTTCTCATCATATCACTATTCAAAAATTAATTCTTCCTCCAAAAATCTCTACCAAACACACTCACATTTTTCGATAAAATAATATTTTTCATTACATTAATAATTTTTACTTACTTGTTAACCCATATATTTATTATCATATCACTGTTTAAAATACATTATTTACTTAATAATATTTATGAGACACAGTTTTTTTTTTTTTTAGAAAAAATAAAAAATCCACCAAATTATCTCTTCCCTCCCTCAGATCCAGACATCTGGTAAAGAAAATCTCCGCTCTCTTCCTATTTTTTTTTCTCTCCGTTTCTTAATAGTTTCCTATAATCTCTCCATAAAATTCTATTTTGAAAAGTCTCAGATTTGTTTACGGCCCCTTATTCTGTGGGTTAATTTGGGTAATATTTTTCTCCCATTACATTTGATATTATTTTTCAATTTCAGATCGATTTATAATACGTTTCTGTTTTTAATAAATTATGGATCTTGGAAATTGATGTTATGACATGGAAATAATTGTCGCAGAAATTATATAGATCGAATTGGATATGGGGTTTCTGGTGACAACTCTTATTTTTCTTGTGGTTGGGATCATTGCATCTCTGTGCACTAGAATCTGCTTCAACAGAGGACCCTCTGCAAATCTGTGCGTTTGCTTTTTCTTCAACATTATTTTTTGCATTCAATTATTTTGTTTTTCTTTTGAGTTTGATTATGGATTCTCTATTCACTACTTGATCGCATTCCCTGAATTGCAAATTGTTTCGTGACTTCGTTATTTGAACTTAACATTTAGCTGACGGTTATGTTTGTCTGCCCTGGCTATGTATCATCAAACAACATGATTCTTACTTTCATAGTAATTATGAAATCAATGAGCGTCGTTATATGCTTTCTGGATGAAGGAACCTCAACTTGAGCTGGTTTCTAATATTACCTACAGTTTTCGGAATAATATCCAGTAACAGAGCGAATTGATCTGGTAGCTGAAATTCCATCAATTAAATAAATATGCATCACTTGTTTGATTCTTCTTGGAACAAATTACCAACTGTTTAAGGGTGAATGCTTTGTTGGGACTTGCAACTTACATGATGGAATTGTTTTGATGAATGAATTATAAATCTATGCCTGGCTACAGTTAGACTTGTCATCTACAATTAAACTATATTGTGTTAGGAATTGACGTTTAAAAATTAGAAATGATAAATTGTTTATCAAATCACTTTGCTTCCATTATGGGTGTTAGCCTCGAGATTCTTCTAAGTGTAAATTAAAATGCTTTGAAGCATACACTTCAAAATAAGGTAATAAATTAAATCAAGAAAATGATAAAGCTATAACAGTCCAAAAGTTAAATAAAAAAAGAAAGACCAATGTTAAACAAGTTTAAAAAACATTTAGATACATATTAATCCAAATTCTAGTATTTAAGCTTATAATTCTTAAATATAAAGTTGCAGGCTTCAGGTGATAATTAACCAAGCAATGGCAAGAGAGTAGAAAAAGGTTATTCAGGATGAAACAATTAAACAAGTGCAAGCAACAACTAGAAGAGAAGAATAAAAAACTAACCACATGACATCTTGAAACTAACAGCTAACTACTAACTGGCAAGTGCAACTCAAAGGTAAAAACAACACAGAAACGATCGTCCAGCAACTAAGAGTCTAAAACAATTGAAATAACTAATCAGTTCTTTGAAAGAATTTTTTGTTTTCTCGTTTTAAAAGAAGATTGAGAGGAAAGAAAACTTAAAAAACAGGAAGTAGCAAAACAATTACAAAAGAAAGCAGAAGAGTGAACTTAACAGTCACACCTCATTCTGCCACCAAAAAGCTGCAACATCATTGATGAATGATATACCACATTTGTAAGAGCAGAGGGCTTGACATGCATGGACTTTTCACTTCCCTTTCTGCTCAAATTCTTTCTCTTATTTGGTTTTTGTGTTGAGATATGTTTAAAGCAGTGCAAAAGTCCCTTGAAATGCCTGAGTTATGAAATAGAGCAGACCGAAAAACTGAAGTTGGTAAATCTAAAAAGCAGTAAAGAAAGGGATAGGTTGAGGAGGGCACCCCAAATTGACCGGACGCTTGTGCCCGAATGCATGCCCCTTAGTCAAGCATGCTCTTAAAAGCATCTTCTTTCTTCAGCTTGTGAACGTTATCCATTAAAAATTACGAAATGTATTGGTAGGATTCTTTCAACATGTTATGCTAAGTAAAATATTGAAAAGAATCTTTGCTATGCTCATTATCATAACAAAGTTTTGGCAAAGGTGATGAACTTCTGCCCTGCATATTGCTAACTGTATTTCACGATGCAGGTTACACCTGACATTACTTATTACTGCAACAGTATGCTGCTGGATGATGTAAGTCAAAGTCCCTTGTTTAAGCAGAAAATAGATCCATGTAGCACACACAACTTCATCTATCTTCCTACTTCTTGAGGAGGAATATGATTTCAATGTAACGCGATCATTATAATTGTGTGCCCAACTAGAATTTTCTTTAGATTCCTATTTTGACTTTTTAGGTGGGATTCCAAAATGGTTTTGGTTAGCATTATTGTGTACGCATATTGCTTGTTAAAAGAATCCATGTTTTGTTCTAAAAGAGTTTCTTATTTCTTCTTTCTTATTTGTGTTTTTCTCTGTTGAGCACCTGTACTCATGGGATTTTTCTTTCTTTGTTCTTCTTTTCTTTTACATTTCGGAGATAAGGAGGGGCATGGGAGTTAGGTGTGCCCCACCTTCCTCATAGTAATATTTTCCTTTTTTAGTAAAAGAAGTCCTTATGACTTTGTTTAGCCTTCATTTTATAAAACTCATTGTTTTTCAAATTCATTTTCTATCACACATATCATTGGACCCACAATTTTTATCAATTTTTCAATTACACATTTCAGCTTTTATCAAAATCTATTAAGGACCTATTTGGCATGGCTTTGCTTTTGCTTTTGGAAGAAGATACCTTAATTTTTGGGAAACTAATTTTTAAAAAAGTTTCCTATTCCAAAAGTACTTTTTGAGGAAACAACATTGAACTAATTTTCACTAAAAGCTCTTCTAACTACCAAAACCACTTTCATAAAATTAGCTAAACATGTAAAAAAACAGTTTTTTGGGTCTCAAAAGCTACGTTTGGCTTTTGAAAAGCCATGCCAAACGGAGCTTGATCATGGCTCAAACTATCACAAAAATAAAATAAAATAATAAAATAGGTAGTTCTATTTAGAGGCCCTAAAACTCTGATTTTTAGCTAAACCAAACATGGGCTAAATGCAATGTAATAGTGGCTACGTTGAATATACCCACACATGAACAAGTCATGGATTGCAATTGCACTTGCTAATTGAATGTTTAGATATCATTTTTTTGGTTTTACATATGTATTTACTTGATGGCCTTTGAATTTAGTATTTTTCTATACAATTAATCATACTGAAATTTATGCTTTTCGAAAACGTTTGATCTGGTTACTATTGGAAACACTATTATGACTAAGCCCCTGTTTGGTGGGAGTTAAAATCAGATTTTTAGTAAATTTTAATAAAAGTTAATAAAATTGTGTTTGAAAAGTTGTGGGACCCATAGAATATGTGGTTGAAATGAATTGTTGGTTTTGATTTAGATTAAAATCTAAATTTTAATCGGTATCAAACAGGGGCTTAATAAGTTTTGCCTGTAACTGAATCCTTTATTTTTGGAGTGAACAAAGAAGTTTCTGTGACTTAGAGGTTCTTGTCTTTGTTGTAACGTTCGACTTCAAAAATATTGGATTTTGTAACTTAACGGGGCACATAAATTGGTACATTAAATCATATGGCATGTACAACCATTGAGTTTGGTTGTGTGTGGAAAAAAATGTAAATCCTCGAGTAGGAATAAAAGTTGGTATGGAGAATATGGACTTGTTTAGTTTTATCTGAATTTATCTTTGATGAGTTAATTTTTATCTGTAAAATTGTCAGTTCTGGTACCAAAGAAATGTTTTTGGTTTGTCATGCTTATAATTTTTACTCGTTTGTTTTCCAATTAAGTTCACCTTGTTTCTCCTTTTTCCTTGAACAGGTGGGCAATAGTGTATCTAGCACAGATGAAACCGCTTATTGTTCCAATCTTGAATGAAACGGAGTGAGATAATAGCGATTGCGACCATCTTACGACTTGTGGAGTTAGAATTTGGAGAGGAAAGAATAACTATTTTTGGGTGTTCACGTACCCAAAATGCTTTTGTCAGATTTGTACGAAATTTTTAGTAGCGCAAACTTTAAATGTCTTCCATACTATACTCGACTTTCTGAATCTATTCTGTTATTCATTTCTGAAGGATGATATTTTGTATTATGTACCTTTGAAGAAAATAATTTATGGAAAATGTAGTTTGTGTCTAACTCTGTTGACCGTCTCGTTGAGCAAGAAATGTTATAAATCAATAGCTTGAATCTGGTCTTTAATACAGCAAAGCTAGAATTTGGAATTAACCAAGTTTTTTGCTATATGATTCTAGGATTGTAGTTCTTTTTCTTCGTAAATTCACTCTACTAAGCAAGCCATTGATGTATCTCAAATGTTTGACAGAGTCAGTTGCCCCTCACTCCCACCTGCACCCTGCCCTGACCTGTTAGTGTACCAGGAAGCTTGCAAGCCAGAATGGTAAACATGTATGCTTCGAAGATGCATGTACCAAAAACTGTCTCTTCTTTGGAATCATCTCTTCCTATTCAGCCATTAACCATTTCCCTTTCCACTACAACTGTAATTCTGAGTTAATCAATCCGAGGTGGCAACTGTGAATGTACGGATCTAAACATGATTTGGTCAAATATAGAATTCATGAAGTACAATTCTAGAAATTGACACTTGTTACTAAGTTTGGATTCAGTTGAGATTGCCGAGCTCGGGAACTAATGAGGTCCTCTGTCGGAAATTGCCTTGAAGCTCCCAAATCATCCAAAATGTCACGCAAGAGGTTGTAGTTCATATTTAGGAATGTCGCTATAATCATGCCGATCTTGTAAGCTTGTAAGGTAAATAGAAGTTGCCAAGCTCGAAGGTCCTGAGTTGTTCAAATTATCACACAAGAGCATCTTCAAAAGACTTTTTAAATACTAGTCACAGCTAAACGTACGTTGCACGTTATTTTGAAATGTTTTATAAACGCTGTAAAAATAATATTTGAAAATCAGTGAATATAAAAATTAGTTAAAAAAACTATTTATGTGAAATGAACTTTTCATACAATTCAATTAGTTATTTACGTGTATGATAATAATTATCATTAATTTATATATATCATACTATAATTCAATCAATTAATTTTTCAAGTTCATGCACGTACACTTTATATATTTTGGGAGCTATCCAATTACTCTAAAAATACTACAATTCAATTATTTATGTATGTGCATGTATACAAATTAACATTTATTTATGGGCCCTGTCTGGTAGCAATTATTTTGGCCAGAAATTGGATTTTTCCTACCTTTAACAATCACTTCAGCCGCACTATTTGACCATCCATCTCGCACGCGGGTCCCACTAACGTTAAGAATTTTGATTAGAATTTGGTTACAATCTGCACCAGGCAAGCAATGGATATATAAAATATAACATTAAGTCATCGAGTTCATGTACACATGTTTTGGGAGCTATTCAATTATTTTAGGAGTAAATAAATTATTTAAATTTATGAACACATATTTATTTTCAAGATTATTCATTTTATCATAAATTATTCTAGAGTCTATAAATTATTAAAGATCATATAATTTTGGAGCTATTCAATTATTAAAGGAGTGGATAAATTATTCAAGTTCATTTACACTTATTTAATTTCAATATTATTCATTTAATATATGATATAACGCCATTTGTCTAAATGTATATAAATTATTCTTTTTCTATATTCATTGATTAAAATTAATTAAATTTCATATTGGTTCATGTACATTCCGTTTGTTTAAATGTATATAAATTATTATTTTTCTATATCTATTAATTCAAATTAATTAAATTTCATGTTGATTCACTTACACCTCTTTGTTTAAATGTATATACATTATTCTTTTTCTATATTCATTGATTCAAATTAATTAAATTTCATGTTCATGAATCAATTTGATTGTTCTCGTACAATTCAATTATTTATTTGCGTGCATGTTTAATAATTAATATTCAATTAAATATATATTGAAAAACGAAAAGTAAGGTACTATTGAAATAATTAAATTGTAGTATGGTTAAAATTGTCCAAAAAATGATTATCACTTTATACGATATTTAATATATTATAGATTAGATGCTATTTTTTTTAAAGAGTGAACCTTTAAAATCATGCTCCAAAGAGACTCTTTAACTTAACATTTTAATTTAGAGATTGTGTTTGACTTTCCAAATTTGGAGAGTCAAACTCACACTCTATAATTAAATTCATTCAAAATATTTCAATTTTCAATGTAGGAAAATAATAAAATAATTTAAAGAAAATTTAGTTAAAATAATAGATGAAGAAAAATAATAAATATTTTTGGGGAGTGTAAAATTAAGGCCTTGTTTGGGAGAAATTAAATTTTTCTACAGTAAATCAATTCTCATTTTCAACCACACATTGTTCAATAAAATAATATTTTCCATCACATCAATAATTTTTTTTCTTTTTCAACCACACATTTCCCATCATATCACTATTCAAAATCAATTCTTCCCCCAAAAATCTATCCCCAACAAGCTCTAAGTGTTAAATATAAAGAGTTTGTTGGGGTACTTCAAAATTTGAACTCTTTAAATTTATAGATACTTTCTAAATGATAGAATATGCTCTTTAAAAAATATGGAGTCTCTTGAAGATGCTCTAAGACATCATAGCTCAAATTTTTAAATCTCGTTTCTATCAACTATATATTAAGTCAACCGAAATAATATGGGATGTTTAATTCAAGGATAATGCATGTCGAGTCAACCTATCAATGTATTATCTTGATCAAGTAAATACTTCCTATCCTTTTTAATAGAGAATAATGCTTTGTGTACAATTTATGGTTGACAAAGAATTTGACAATCCATGTTAATTCAAATTCGAATGGACGGGAAAGTGTGTGGTGTTTAAAAACTGGCCACTCAACCTTCAACACGTGGCACATTGTCAAATTTGATGTCAAAAAAATTATACTTGTAGCATGGTTGTTTAATAGAACCACCCAGGAATCAAATGAATACCTACATGACAAAAAAGTGTTAGACAAAACAATCATGCTACTTGTATAATTTTATTTGACAATATTAATTGATAATTAATATTTGACAACATCACATTCATTAATTTCAAAAATTATTTTTAAAATCAATGGTTCGAATTTTGACAACACCAATATTGTCAACCATAATTGTCAAGCATGATTGTAGATAGTTAGGGACCGTTCTCTTCGTATTTCAATTTTGTGTTTTTAATTTTGAATTCATTTTGAGTTTTGGGTTTTGAGTGTTTATTTTAAAATTTGTTTTGAAGAATGCGTTTTCAAAAATAGGAAAGAGAACTCATTTTCACTGTTTTGAAAAATAGAAAATAGAAAACGATTTGAAAACAGTAAAGAGAACATGCTATTAATTCTTGGCAAAAAGTACTATTGGGATTCAATCTATTCTTCGAGTAGCAATTTAACCCATGTTTGGTGCACTTTTTGAGTCGAAGAATGCATTTTTTTGTTTGATGTGATGGAGAATATATGGTTGAAAAAGAAGGAAAAGTTATTGATATGATGGAAAACATTATTTTATTGAAGAATGTGTGGTTTGAAATGAGTAGAAAAATGAGAATGAAAAAAATAATGTGACTCAAATAGGGTTTAGTCTTCGATCTTTCGTTATAATTGCATGACACATTACAATAAGTGGTGGGTGATAATTGTTGGTTACAAAATTGATTATACAACTTATTGTTGGAAGATTAATTCAGTATATTAAAACGTAGGTAATTTAGTCGTACAAAATATAAGAATAATGTCATCGTGATCATCATCAGTTTACGTGACAGTGGAATAGTAATGCATTCCTTCAATTGATACCTGGATTCAACTATTTGAGAGAATAAGCTCATTTTCTTTTAAGAATGGTGCCCAACAAGATACAACAAGTTAGAGTTGCTTTCTTTATCTGTAATTCGGTCGCTTGCTAGCTTACAATACTCGTGAAAGAAAGAATTGTAATCAATGTGAAGAAGAGGCGTCTTTCTTTCATTGACAAAAAGTTTGAACTAGGATTCTTACAGGTGCCATGAATATAGTGGTGTCAAATGAGCCGAACGGCTCGTCGGCTCGCCCGCTCTGCTCGTACTGTTCACGCCCACGAGCCGCTCGGGCTCGTCAAAAACGAGCCCGAGCGGGCGGTGGGCTAGACGAGCCGAGCCCGCTCGGCTCGTTACTATTCACGAGCGGCTTGCCAAGCCGCTCGTGAGACGAGCCCACGAGCCAGGCTCGTGGGCTCGTCTAGACGAGCCAGCAGGCTCGTCTAAGACGAGCCCATAAAAAAAAATTAAAACTTAAATTTCAGTGACCAGAACGGTCACTGATTTTCAGTGACCGTTTGGTCACTTAATTTTAATTTTTTTTTTCTACTTTTCTCCAATTCTTCTCCTATAAATACCCAACCCATTACAACATTTTTTTCCCACCAAACTTTCATTCTATACTCTCTACTCTACAATTTACAAATCATTATCAACAATATCATTCATTTATTTTATAATTCTCTTCTACATTTTTTTACATTATTATCTTCATTTTACAACTCATTTTATACACTAGCCACTAGTACATAATCTTCATTCACTTCTCATTTCTACATTTCTACATTCTATTTCAACAATTCACAAATGGATCCACGAGCATTTGTTGAAAACTTGTTCGGTATGGAAGGCGAAACACACACTGAAAATCAATTTGGGAATGAATTTGCCGGTCTCAACCAACGACCAATTCCAGAAGACATTGACGATTTCGACGTTCGTGAAGCCGATCCGATTGATTTGGATGACGTTGATGTTGATCCTAGTGTTCCTATTGATTTGGAACAAGATGAAGAACATGCACTAAATATTCCCGATGCAAGAGGGGAAGAAAAGGAAGAAACGAGGCAAATGTTGGGACCATTTCAAATTGGTTAACATGGTCGTGTGATCGATGGACTTCGAGAAAGCAAAGCGGTATGTAAATACGTCAACAACTTGGCGGCATGGCAAAAAAGCATTGGAACCACTCACCTCAACCGTCATTACAAAGCATGTGCGGCCAAACATGGGCTTCTTGAACGTGGACAAACGCAACTACGAGTTTGGTACTAGTAGAGCCGGTGCTACTAATCGCCACTTTCTACGTGGATGTATTCGGAGGAGGAAGCACGAAAGGGAATGGTGAAGTTCGTTGCAGCGGCTGCCACTAGCAATAGTGGACAACGAACATTTCGTAAACTACGTCAAACAATATCTTCAACCAAGGTACGTTGGGGTAAGTCGAAATACTCTTCGTTCTAATACAATTGAATATTTTCTTAATGCAAAACAATTATTGATTGAGGATTTAGAAAAATACGGGGGTGTCATATCTTTAACCTCGGATTTATGGGAAGGGATTAATAATAGAGGTTATATAGTACAGCGCACACTATATAGACCCGCTGGAGTTATGCATAAAAAAATTATTGCTTTTAAAATTGTCGAGTATCCTCATAATGCTAACACTATATTTAATGCAATTATGTTAATAATTAAAGAATATAAATGCGAGAGTAAAATTCGTTCTTTTACTTTTGACAATGCTTCTGTAAATAAAGTAGTTATCGATAAATTGCATAGAGTACTTCAACCCGATTTTGGTGGTTATTTATTCCATATTCGATGTGTGTGCCATATTTTTAATTTAATTGTATAAGACGATTTAAAACATGTGAAGGACGAAATTAGTCGAATTAGAAATGCACTTATGTATATTACGATTACACCTAGTAGAAAACAAGCATTTGAAGAATTTTGTGAACAAGTTGGGAACTCTAATACGAAAACTTTTATTACTGACGTAGATCATAGGTGGAATTCAACTTACTTATTATTAAAATCCTGTGAAGGTTTTGAACCATTTATCACTGAATTTTATAACAGTATGCATATTAGAGGCGGCAAGCGATGATATCTTAAATAGAATCTGATTGGAATACAATTTTTAAAATTAAGAAATTTTTGGCAAGTTTTTATACGTCTACAAATATATTATCTGGTGTTTATTATCTCACTAGTTGCAGGTTCTTGAATGTCTTTATATAACTGTTAGGGCTTTTAAGAGATATCAAAATAACCCTGATTTTTATGCGGTTATATATGCCATGGAATTAAAATTTAGAAAATATTGGGAAGAATTACCTATGTTATTTCTTTCAGCATGCGTCATGGACCTCCGATATAATTTATGGAGTACTAAATTTGTAATTGATCAAATTTCAAATACTTTAACTTTTAATATGCCTATTACTTATAGGAATTTGGAACAAATGTTAACTGAGATATATGAATTATATGCTTCACTAATAGATATACAAATTACTCATGTACCTATTCCTCATCCACTAATATAACGAACATTATTTGAAGTAATTAATTTATTAGAAAACATAGACTACGATTAGATATGATTCAAGCATATGCGTATGGTTCCTCTAGTAGTAGTAGTATGTCTTCCTTTGCATGTACTCAAACTTCGAGTAGTAATCCAAATGCGTTGCCATCTGAATTAATTGATTACTTTCGTTATACTATGCCTAGTAACAAATCGGTTAAAGAAAAGTTCGAGAAGATGTAATCGAATTACGGCGAAATAATGAACGTCGATGGCCAATTGTTTTACGCAATTGCAAAAGATCTACTAATACCTGGTTATGTTGTAGCCGGATGCTTTTAGTGCAGGGAAGAGGGTTCTCTCTGATATTCGAAGTCGACTAAAAGAAGATATTTTGGAAGCGTTAATGTGCGTGAAGGATTGGGAAGACGCTAATTATCGAATTCAACATAAATATGTCGAAATTGCATGTAATCAAGTAAGTGATATTTAATTTCAATACATTCATTACAAAATTTTATTTTCATACATTTATAATTTTTTAAAAAAATTGTACACGTAAAAAAATTTTCGTGTACAATTTTAACTCCGCCTACACGAAATTGAAGTAGCCGGTCCCAAGCCCGGATAAAGGAGGAGGGTTTCTCTTTTTTTTTTAAATAAATGTATATTTACTATTTTAAAAATTATAAATGTTTTGACTTTTGATGAGCCCCGATAAATATTTTGAAAAATATATATTTAAAAAAAATAGACTTGTAGTACTAGTAGCGTTATTTATTATTATTAAAAAAAAAAAAATTATGCGAGCTTGGGCGAGCTCGGGCACGAGCCGAGCTCGCCCAAATGGTAACGAGCCGAGCTCAAGCTCGACTCGTTACCAACGAGCCACGAGCTCGGCTCGTGCGAGGACGAGCCGAGCTCGTGAGACACCACTACATGAATAACAAGTCCTTTGTTACCCCCCCCCCCCCCCCCCCAAGGTAGAGTCCACACGGTCTACCCACCGCCTCTCCTTTACACCGCGTGAGAAGAAATCCTAACCACACAAATAAAAGGCAATAATAGGTTCCCTTTCTCAAAAAGTCAAAAATCAAAGCAATCAAATCCTTCTTTCTCTTCTAACCCTAGGTCCTCTGAACTCTCTTTATGTAAATTTCTCATCTTATCTCTTTCAGATCTCCTCCTCCCCACTCCTTTTTCGTCTTTATTCACGGTTTCTTTTTTTCCTGTAAAAAATTTGGTCGTGGAAAATTTCAGATTTGATTCAGGTAATTGATTTACTCGTGTTGATTTATTTATTTATTTATTTTTTGTAATTTCGTTGTGTATAGTATCCTGTATCCACGTTTATGCTACGGTTGTTAATTTGGATTTTAAACTTTTTTTCTTGAATTTCTAACCGAACTTGTTTTTAAAATCCTGGTAATTGATTTGTTTTTCGATTGTGATAATGAATTTGTATTATTTTAATATTTTGGCGCAATTTTGTGGGATATCGGATCTATTGGATTCAGGTTTGCTATTGAATAGTATCTTATGGAAGATTATTGACAAAATTAACTTTTACATGTAATCCTTTGTATGAATTATCTAAAAATTATGATTATGTGTCTTTTTTGGTCGTCCTAATACTTTTAGCTATGAAAAGTAAATATTTTTTTTCCTGTACCTGCGCCTCTGAATTATTTTGTCATGATGTTGATTGATCTGGTTGAGCTGCGGCTGGCAATTTTCTATCCCTACAATTTGGCCATATCTATGCAGATTGAATCTCTGCAGACACCCATAACTTCTTTTAAATAAGGAGACCTATAAAATTAATTGTTTCCATTATCTGGATCTACGTCTCATTCATTTATCATATCCATTCCCTTAAAAAATGTTTTGTTTCTTCGGATATAAAAAATTCCTACCATTTTTTTCTGTAATAATTAGTCATTTTGTGATTATTTAGCTGATTTGAATTTCTTTCCATCATCCTAAGATAATGGTGAATTGTTTTGCAATTTTGAAGACTAACGCCCGATCTTTTAATCTGCACTAATAGAGTATTCCTTTTAGTCTGCTCTGTGTATATGACACTGGTTCTTATGATACATGCAATTGGTCTTTCTTTCTTGCAGATTTGCCTTGTTTAGCGAAGTTTTCTGGTTTTCTTAATCAATGGCTTCTCTAGATATGTCTCTTGATGATATGATAAAGAGCAGGCGCAATAGTGATAGAGGCAGAGGACGAGGTAGGCCTCGACGTGGTAGAGGCTCAGGAGGGTCCTTTAGAGGTGGAAGGATGACTGAGGCTTCTCGCAGAGGTTCACTTGGCATAAATGCTCGGCCATCAGCTTACACCATTGCCAAGGCAAGCTCAAAATATTGAAGTCTTATACATTTCATAGACAACCTGCTATGCTATAGTAACTCATTTGAAGGACCTGTAATTTCCCATTAGAAATTCAAATATGAGAGATCTTGTGCTATTATTGGGTCCGAGGAGAAGCTAACATTACTGCTGCCTGGAAAAAGCTGTTTTATTGTAGCGCTTTTG
This sequence comes from Fraxinus americana, assembly GCA_035079005.1. Lineage (NCBI taxonomy): Eukaryota > Viridiplantae > Streptophyta > Magnoliopsida > Lamiales > Oleaceae > Fraxinus > Fraxinus americana. The sequence goes on along the minus strand of CM068716.1, from coordinate 8,948,777 downwards.
TCCTGTGCTCTTCACAGTCTGTTCTTGTGGGTTTTTGTTCAAGGGCTTTGCTGTGGATTCTTTTGACAAAAAGTAGAAGATCGTTGGTCGCCCATTAAGACACTTTGCTACTTTGCATCTCATGTTGAGGAGTTTCTTTAGTCGAAAACTTAAGAGCTTTCAACATTTTAACATCTGCTAACCTCTAAGGGCTTGAATTTTCTAAGCCATCTTTAAACGTTATTTAGCTGCCATTTTGATTGTTTAGAGGGGGAGTTCATGATGGATTGGATACACGTGCTAGTACTGTATGTGGAATTATTTTATGATGGATACCATTGCTAAATGGACTTACTTTGGGCAAGATTTCAGTATCAGTTTTATGACCTTTTTGCAAAAGTGCCTTCTTTCGCTGAACTTCAGAACTGGAGCTCTTGCCTTTTGCATAGCACCCGTCGACATGCAGTCAGCTCCATTACTCTAATTTTACATACTCAAAATTTTCCGTGGAATTAGATTATCTTGTTTGAGCATCTCGATGTGACTTCTTCGTGGAATTTTGCTGATATCTGATTTATCTTGAGGAATGGTAAAATATTATTTTCTTGGTGATATGCTGACATTTACTTTCCCAATCACAATATATTTCTGGTTTCCATGCACCAGTCCTTCCGCAGAACCAAGAATTTGCCATGGCAGAATGGAATGTTTGAAGATAGCCTTAGAGCTGCTGGGTTGTCTGGATTAGCAAACGGTACAAAAATATATGTCTCCAACTTGGACATTGGAGTGACAAATGAAGATATAAGGGTACTAGCTGAACCATTCTTCTTGACATTTCATTCATCCTTCCAATGGGTTTCTTTTGAAAATTGTTGAAAATGGACTCGTGTCACAGGAACTATTTTCAGAGCTCGGAGAGTTGGTAAGATATGCAATCCACTATGACAAGAATGGACGCCCAAGTGTAAGTATCAGGCTTCACGCATTAATTACCAGTGTACTTTACTTTCTTTTATGTTCTTTGAATTGTACACGTTCTCCTGACTTTGGAGTGCTTCTATTGTGTTCGAGGTAAATGTATGTTAAGATCTGTCACTTGATGCATACTCTGTTCTCTATCTCCCTGTTTGTGAAATGTGAATTAGTGACTAAAATTCACATGAATCTCTGTGTGTGTGTGTGACACGCGCATGTTTTTGTGTGTTCTTGCTTAAGGGCAAAAGTTCGCCTTGCGTGGCAATATTCTTTGTCCAACTGGATATACTGGTTTTGATGAACTATTAGATATCAATGCACGCTTGTTCAGGTGTAGATGTATAAAGTGGGTGAGATCGAAGATGTCATGCGCTATTATGCTCTCTTACTCTGAAATGGACAAAAGTCAGTTTTTACAATTGTATTGTAGACACTCTTTGTCAAATTTCACATTATTTGGTTGAACTATTTTATAATTATTAACGTAGAGGGCCATTTCTCGAGCAGGACACCCTTGAATTTTGAAATCACACTGATGGATCTTATTAATTTTATATGAAAACATTTTCCGATTGTGCAAGTGCAATGGCTTTGATGAGGGCGTTTCAGGTTTTTAATGTGCTGCATTGCTTATTAGCTTTTTCCCTGATTCAGCATTTACGTCATCTGCTGTTTTAATCATGTAACCACTCCTAAATTTTGAATTTTATCTTGCTTGACAATATTCTTATGACTTCACATTGGTCCCTAACAAATCTATTGTTCTACATTTTATGTTCACTTTTGCTTGTATTAGATTATTGTTGTTTTCAGCTGGAGAAGTTCAATAAATCTATTGTTATGCAGGGTTCAGCTGAAGTGGTTTTTGCTAGGAGAAGCGATGCATTCCAAGCTCTTAAGAGATATAACAATGTCCAACTGGATGGGAAGCCCATGAAGATCGAAATAGTTGGTACTAATGCAGAATTCCCTGTGTCTGCTCGCGTGAATGTAGTGGGAGGAGCAAATGGAAAAAAGAGGACAGTTGTTATGACGTATGTGACTATAATACCTTACATTTAATTTATTTAAATACTTCCAAGGTCTACTTTTTACTCATTTTTCTTCTTGATGTGGTGTTTCCTTGAGTCTTGAATACCTAAACTCTAGACCCATCAACATAATTGACATTATTAATGTATATTAAATCACAAGCACACATTTTAAAGCTTTTTGATCTTTTGCCTCGCACTTCATAAATTTGTACACATTTGGTACGAAGAGTCGGTTTTTTCATCCAGTCCATCTGTGTATTTCTGAAATATTTAGGCCTCGACCTAAACATAGAAGAGGGTTTTACATGCATTTTCTATCATACATTCTTTTCAAATTGGGTCCACTCTAGTTGGCCAGCTTCTCTATTTTGCAAGGAGGCGTATATATGCCCAAGGATGCCAGCAAATGTCACAGAACTTGAGTAGATGAGTTTTTCTTAGTCATTTCTCAGCTGAATAATCGAAACTTGAAGTTGAAATCTGGGTTGCTCCCTTTGATTGATTGACTGATGCATTCTGGAAGAACCTCTATTCTTTAAACCCCATATAAAGATAATAATTTATTCAATGATATCCAAACAAAAGGCACCTACACTATAGTTAAAAGAAACCATATCATGTTAAAATTCAAATTGTATTCCAGATTAATTTTGTGGTTATGAAATGACAAGCAATTATTATATTTAATTAATAAAATGGTGCATACGATATCAGATGTAATTGCTGAGATAGAAATTTCATTGATGCTTCTGAATTTTGACGCGATTTAGCTGTATAGTTGTTTTAAGATATTAACTTGTACAACAATCTTCCTGAGATAGGAAAATAGAATTGATATGGTTCTACTTCCATAGTAGCAAAGCCTATTCATATTATTATAATTTAAGTTTTATTTATATGTTGGCTCTGTTAGCATTCTTGTAGCAGGAGCTGATAGTTCTGAAATATGCTGTCTTGTTTAGTTCAAGCAGTGTTGTGCACAATAATTATATTGGTCCGTGTGCAGTTGCATTTTTTTTTGGGGGGAGGAAATTGATATCTTTTCAGAAGATATTCAGCTTAAATTTTATTTGAATAGTAACAATAGTTCCATCATAAGTTGTCTTATATTTAGTCAATTAATGGGAGCTAGCAAATGTGCAGGCCTGGACCAGGTCGTTCCAGAGGTGGCTCGAGTTCTGCTAATCGTTATCCTGGGTAAGCTGTCCTTTAGCACCTACTCTTGAGTTGGTTTCTAAACTGTCATTGAATTACATTTGGTCACTTCTTGAGCAAGGAACGTGATTAGTGGTAATAATACATGTTGAAATGCCTAAATCTTCTGAAATATGAAATTTACTAGGGTAAATTCCATTTGAAGTTGTCCTCTTCTAAGCAATGCCTGCTTAGAGGGACAAAACTACCAAAATGTAATCACTAATCAGGAGCTTGGTCTTCCTCGAAACATAATTGGAGTCTAAAAGTTTACTTTCACGGAAGGGAAATTGATTCCTAACCTGAAGGAGCAAGTTGGTCCCCAGTCCTTCAATGTAGTTTGGCAATCGATTTCTGACTACAAAAATCGTCCAACACACTGTTAGAATATCATTTGGTCCATGCATGATCAACTTTATGATGGGCAAAACCACAAGGTTGAAACTCTAAATTGTTTCACACTTCATAAAGTTGGGCATTTGAGCGTTTTATTAGATTTTTGGAAAATTTCTATTATTGAGTCTGGTTGTGCAATTCGAAGAGTCGTCTGGATCTATCAATGCTCTAACCAGCATGCATTGGTTGCACAGTTTGCAGTCACCGTCATAAAAGTTAGAATGTTGGGTTCTAATAGCATGAAGGGCTTGGTCTTTTTTTTTTGGGTTAAAGGGGTTTTATTTATGGTGGTGATGATTCCTTCCTTCAAAATGGTTGTGTTTGCTTCTAAAATTGGATTTCTTGGCTGATTAAAAAACCCTGGTAGTCACTCAATTATAGCGAAGTTTCATGTTGGTCTTTAAACGTCATTGAAGTTGATTTTTTTGTTTTAGTTTGGTCGTTCAGTTAGAATATTCTGGTTTTTCTATTGAAACTGCTGATGTGGCATCTGACATGGAGGTCCTTCACGCTGGACATTACTTTGAAAAGAAGCGTTTAGCTGACCAAAATGAATCAAGAAGCTAACTCCAGTAACCACTCAGGAGTTTGGAACCAAATAAAGTTTATCGACCAACATGAAACTTCGTTGAGTAATAGGCATGGCGTGTTTTTTACCCATTTATAGGCTTCCTGACCCTTGCGGTTTATGAAGTTCGAGTTTTTTAATATGCACTGCTGTATCTTTTTATACAGTCAAAATATCCGTGGTGGTTTGAGGAATGGACGTGGAGGCGGACGTGGACGTGGAGGTGGACGTGGCAGAGGTGGTGCTCGCTGGAGAAAGAAAACTGCCGAAAAATCGGTTGGTGAACTTGACAAGGAGCTTGAGAACTATCATGCTGAATCAATGCAAACATGATTCGATGTCTCTACCTTCCAAGCATTTTAGTAAAAAGCAACTAGTATTTAGAATTACAGTTGTACGAAGTTTGAGATGGGTTATGTGCTTTAGTATTGTTCGAGTTTCTTCTTTCTTGCTCTGTAAGCGAAGCGAACTGAAGTTAATTTCATTATGGCTTTCCTGGGTGTTACCATTTGTTCTTTTCCTATGTGCTAAGTTCTACCTATACATGATTTGATAGTACATTGCACAGAATGCAAGATAGAATTTCAAGAAAAATCCGAGGGATCTTATGATCTAATCTTGGCAGGGCTTGAAAATCGAATTTGGGCATTTTCTTTTTGTTCAATCCTGCGTCTTGAGTCTCCATCTTTTATGTAAGTTTGCTATATCTCTTCCTGGCCTTGTCGGTTACTTCTCGACTCTTCCTTTTGTTATGAAAGGAGGCAGCCTCCCCTTTTTTGAACACCCTTTACGTGATATGAACCTGCTAGTGTTGGACGAGTTACCTATTATGAGTGGATATGTTCTCAATTCTAATTATGGTAATGGTGAAAAGTTAAATATCCTATCGTATTAGTGTCTTACAGTTTAACAAACCAAATATCACACACCCTAGCAAGTCATAAACAGAAAAAAACAAAAGAACCATTAAGGGTGCGTTTGATTGCAAGGTTAGAAAATGGGTGGAAAGTTAATGTTTTATAGGGAAAAGATTTGTCTAGAAAATGTTTTACAGAGAGAGTGATTTCAAGTGTGTTTGATTATTATAATTCTTTACCCGTAAAATTTTTAAATTTTCTATACGTTTGGCTTTGTTTTACATGAAAATTGTTGATTAAAGTGATAATTTTTTTCATACTTGGTTATAAAATTTATTTCCATTGCCAAAAAGTAAAAAAAAAAAAAATGAACAAAAAAAAAATGTTTCCTAAAAAATCTTTTTTTTATCAAAGTTTAGTGTTCGTTTGGCATTCGTTTGCATCAAAATTGTCAATGAAAGTAAAAATTTTTTTTACACTTGATTATGAAATTTGTTTCTATTGCTAAACAAAAAAAAATGACAAACAGATCCCAGAAATTGTTTTCCCACCTAAAAGGTGGGAAAAACTCTTTCCTTTCACGCCTGGAAGTAGGCGCGTGAATGGAAAATAAAATTGATAAATTCCATGGCAAAAGTGGCCATCAAACAACACATTTAGGTGGAAAAGGAAAAGATATTTCATTTTCCATGGAAAAGGAGTGTTATCAAACACACCCTAAGAGAAAAAAAAAAATCTTTTAAGCAGAATAAGGCTATTTAATAGATAATATGTTGCATATTTAAACTATTTATGACAAATATTTAAAGGGGAATACTTGCCTCGTGATTTAATTTCCTCCGGATAACAGGGGCGGACGCAGACTTTTTATGTTGGGGGGCACAATCAAACTTTCAAAAAGTGACGAAAAAATTAAAGTAAGATATTTTATTACAATTGTTCTCTACGTATTCTCATATTTTGATAACGTTCCATAATTAAAGTGGGAAATAGAAAAAAATTTAATGTAGTTTCATAATTCAAATCAATAAAGAAATTGAGTATACAATCTTCATCAAGAGCTACACAAACTTTGATAGAATCCAAGTCACGGATTTATATGTACATTTCTTAAATTATGAAACTTATTTAACAGATGCAACAAGTAAATCAACAAGGGACTAGAAAATGGTAAAAGCCATACTTATTTTCGATGCATCAAATACCCGAGAAACAATCATTGCTAATTCAAGTTCAATCATATTGCATAACTCTTTCTTCTAATTACATTCAGTCGGAGTAGATTCTCCTAAACTAAAAGGCTCTCGAAATTTTTTTAAAAATGTCATTTCAACTGAGAATTTCACTCGTGAATCTCATGCATTACAAGAGCGTAACTAAATTCAACTAAGAATTCTTCTATTCCTATTCATTGATCTAATCTAAATATACAATCATTTTACACTAATTACTTCGTTTAGTACTGGTTTCAGCACTATAGCTCACGAAAGCCTTGCCTACTAGCTTTTTCCTTGGGTCAGATCTTAGAATTCTTTGTCGCAGTTGAACTTGAAATGACTATAGAGTGGGACAAACTTTTCACTGTTTTCATTTGGCAATGTAATTTCCACTCTTTGAGAGTAACTATAAATCATTTAAACAAAGATAAATGAGATTTGAAGTTTTAAACTATTCTTGTTCAGTCATTCAGTATTATCACAACCATTCTCGTATCCATTTAACGATATACAACCTTAATTTTACCATGAAAAAGAGGAGAGAAAATGAGAAGAGGAGACTCAGACGAAAGAAAACATTGGTTTGAAATGAATTCTTTGAATCTTCAATTTGATCAACAATTTTGAGTTCCATGATTTTCTTGAATTGCCTCCGGGCTCCGACCCTTCAATTAATTTTAGTTTTCTCAAAGTTCAGATTGCACCTAATGAGTTGATACCATAACCAAAAACTCAAAAACAAGAACCTATTTCAAGAGCACAAGACATTAATTACTGGCAATCAAGAAAGCATGTTACGAAAAATCTCTGGACTTCCAAGTGTTTGTATACAGAAGTCTTGTTTCCTTATTTAATCTTTGAGAAAAACATAATTTCTAAGTATCATAGAACTCTTCCGGGTACATGTTCAAGGATAAATATTTTTTTAACTCAATTTTTTGAAGTTAAGCCCCATGTTTGACAATCATGCTTTTTGAAAATAGAGTTTTGAATAGTGATTTTTAGGATAATGTATGATTCAAAAATAGAGAAAATTTTTGAGTTTATGTACAAAATATTTTATTGTGTGAATGAATGGTTGAAAATGAGTACGTAGAAAATAGATTTTAAAAAAATATGGCGGTCAAACAGGGGCTAAAAATGTTCTGGGCATAGTTGTCGACTTGACCCGGACAATGCAGCAGGTCAATGAGTTAGTGGTTCAACCAGTGACCCAATGGTTCAACTGGTGGGTCATTGCATAAAAACCTACAAAAAAATATAAAGTATAAATTTTTTTTGAGGCAACATTAAAATTTTTAATTTATCTTCCACTAATTATTTAAGTTTATAAAATAAAGTAAAATGTTGAATAAAATCTTTTTTTAAAAAAACTTTTTATAAAACATATAAATTATTCATTAAATAGATATAGAGCTTGATTGGGAGTGATTAAAATTGAAAAACTAGCAGTTATTGTTACTTTTATTAGACGAGTCAGACCCAATAACGACTATATTTTCAATTTTAATTGGATTAAAATCCCTCCCAAACAAGTTCATAAGTTATTTGCACATAAATAATACTAAAACACTATGTCAAGTGGTGGGGAACTCATTAATTTTCTTAGAGATCCAATGTTCAATTCCCTTGGAAGTTGGACCTTTAAATTTTGTAAGAGAATTTTAAAACACAATCAAACCGGGTCGGGTAAATGGTCAATTAATTCGGTCAAATCCCAATTTTGACCGAGTCAAGGGCATTTCCATTATGGGAAAAATTCATATATCATGTGTTAAGTTTCATCCAATTCAATTTTCAGGTCATAAGTTTAAAAATACAAAAATCAGGTATTTATTTATTAATTAAAAATATTTTATTAATTAAATGTAATAAGGTCACAATTATACAATTAATGGTCACTAATACATAATTATAGGTCACAGTTTATTTCATTGGTCACAGATCAAAAATTTTGATAGGCTACATATAAAAATTTTTATAGGTCACAATTTATTTCATTGGTCACAGATCAAAAATTTCATATGCCACATATAAAAATTTTTATAGGTCATAGTTCATTTCATTGGTCACAGATCAAAAATTTCATAGGTCATATATCAAAAATTTTATAGGTCACAGTTTATTTCGTTGGTTACAGATAAAAAATTTTAGATCACAGTTATTACGTTGGTCACAGATCAAAGTCACAAATTATTTTTTTAATCACAAATGATCGGATATTAAGGTCACGGGTTAGTCGGTTGGTCACATACACCAAACATCCAACCATTGATCTCGATCCACTGTCACCACCACCAACCAGATCTGAACCTACCAAATATTGGTCACATACACCAAACCTCGACCTCGACCTCGATCCACCAACACCACCATCACAACAACACAACCGTATACAGAAACAATATCAAACCTACCCATCGCTAGAGCCACTGCACAAAAACGCTACACACCGGCAGAGCCACCACCACCGTACCCACAACACAAAAACACTACACACCGATAGAGCCAAAAACCAGTATTCTAAAAGGTGTAATGCGTTGCGATGCATCGAGGTCAAGAATCAAGAATTACAAGTTTAAGCGTGTCAATGCGAAAAATAAGCGTCATAATGCATTTCGTACTTATAAATTTTTAATATAATTTTAAGTATAATAAATAAATTTTTACATTAAAAAAATAATTTTTTTATATAAAAATAAACATACACATTTACTATTAAGTATTAATTATACTGTTAATGGAATGGACACTAAGTAGAGGATTTATTGAGGTCTTACTCTTGCTGCGCACAATTAAATTCATTGAGGAACCAATTCTAAACTTTGATAATAGAATATTATAATAGTAAAATGCCTTCATGATATTGATAAGTTGATAACTAACAAAATAGGATAAAAGTTATCAAGTTATCAACATATGATAACTAACAAAATATGATAAAAGTTAGAACACTTCTACATTAAGTCATATAGCCTAACTTTTTGTCTAACTCTTTATCGTATTCTAACTCGATCTCTTCTTCTTCTTCTTCTTCTTCTTCTTCTTCTTCATCTAACTCATCTTCCGTGCCATTCGATACAAAATCATTTTCGTCGGGCTCCCTTATTTCATCTTCATCATTTCGAAAACCTCTTGTAAGTTGTAAGATATCATTATCTACCTCCACCACCACCTCCTCCTCATCATCATCATCATCATCACAACCCTCGACAATCCAAGATTGTGCATTACTAGCATCACTTGCTAGTAGAGTTTCTAATTTATCTTTCCTCCTCTTCTTTTTGTTCATCAATCTTGCATTGAATTGGACATAAACTAAATTGTTCATCCTTGTAGCATCTAGACGGTTCCTCTTCTTAGTGTGGACCTACATGATAGAAGTTGAAAATTTTTAGTAAACTTTAAATCATCAAACCACTACCAAAGTAATAACTATAATATAGCAACATAATTAAGTATTTAGTACTTACACTTTCAAAGACACTCCAATTTCTCTCACAACCCGATGCACTCGTAGTCAAACCAAGGATCCTCTTTGTCATGAATTTCAAATTTGGTGTTTGATTGCCATAAAAGTCCCACCAACTTACTAGTATATACAAAAAAGAGAGATAAATATAATATATTATATATCCATGTGGTATACTAATTTAACTATTAACAAAAAATGAAAAGAAAATAATTTAAACATACCCGGATTGTAATTTGAAATATTGTTCTCACATCCACTTATAGCTAAAGTTTTTCCAAATGCACCTTCTTTTTTAGTATATCTTTGCAACTCGACATTTATCACATGATGTTGCATTATCGAGAAAGAACTTCTCAACACAAATAAACACATTATTTGTTATCAATTCATCATCTTTGATACTTGGATTCTTGAAGTAATAAAATGGATTCAAAAGATAAGCCGTTGTATGAAGTGGACTATCAAGTCGATCCTTGGATTTTGCATCAATAATGTTCAAGATTGGCATATAATCACTTTCCTTCTTCAATGTCTTTCTAATGTCATCTTTTGCCTTTTGTAGCTCTCCATAAACAAAGCCCATTGAAGGCTTCTCCTCCCCATCAACTAGTCTAAGCACTTTCACTAATGGAGTGAACACCCTCAAACACAACTCTATCAAGTTCCAAAAATGGTTGGGAACAACAACATCAAATGCCTCTTTTCCCTTTTTGCTCTTAGACCATTTAGTATTATCCCATTCATTGCCAGTCATCATATTTCTCAACTCTTGTTTTTTATCGAGCAAACTTTGTAATGTCAAGAAAGAGGATGCAAATCTAGTAATCCCCGGCCGAACTATCTCCCTTTTTGTAAACTTCCTCATCAATGCCAAAGTTTTGTGATGTGCATAGATGAAAATAGTGAATGATTTTGCCTTCTTAATCACTCCTTTGAAGTTAGGAAGTTTAGAGATTCCTTCAAGCAAAGGTTCAATGTGTGAGTTGCACACGATGTCCAAAAGATGGTAGGACGATGTAATTTTAACAAATTTGCAGCGGCCATGTTATTGGAAGCATTGTCGGTTACAATTTGAACTACGTTTTCATCTCCAACCTCTTTAATACATTCATTAACATAGTCAAATATGTATTGAGCAGTGTGAGCATTATCATTAGTTTCCTTTGAAGAAAGAAATGTGGTTCCCAATTTACAATTTACGCACAAATTCATAATGCTTCTTCTTTTTCTATCACTCCAAGCATCGGTCATTATAGAACACCCATTACTCTTCCACTCCTCTTCTTGCTTCTTAAGAGTTTCCTTTGTTCTCTCCACCTCTCCCTTCAAAAGTGGCTATCTTAGTTGGTATTGTGAATGAGGGGTGTAACCTGGGCCATATTGACCAAGAGCTTCAACAAAGCATTTAAAGCTATTATTATCAATGGAATTAAAAGGAATTCCAACTTCATATACCCATCTTGCCAAATATTAATGAACTTCTAATGTCCTTTTCTTAGCAATTGCATCATAGATATTTTGTTGTTTCGTTATCTTACTTGCACTAACACCATCTACCTTGATTGGCCTTGAGAAATTATCCATGGGACCAACACGAACATGCCTCTTCCTAGACCCTCCTTCAATGATAGAAATTTGATCATCTTCTTCCTCACGTGTAGAAAAAGACATAATTACATCATCCCTCAATTTAGCCTCATTCAATGCCTTCTCTAACCTTTTAGACTTATTCTCTTCAATTGCTTCAAGGCACTTGGTCTTTTGCTCTTTGCTAGCTTTAGGACATGGTCTCACACCCTTTCCTTTAATTCCCGCTATGTGAATTTTATGCCTAGTAATTCCCGCCGTTGTAACTTTACCATACAATGTGCATTTCACATTATTGGGTTTAGTAGGATCTTCAAAAATTCCAGTTTACCATCCAATGTCCCCAGAACCTTTTTTCAAATCACTATCTTCAAAACTAGAATTAGAGGCCATTGAAGAATCATTTTGCTCCATTACTTCCTACTTCCCACCACAAAATTAAAACTTAGAAAAACTGTGAAAGTTCGATTCGGCACTCGGCACACAAGGCCACATTGTAGTCAATTCGATACACCAATTAGAATCCAACCAACAGAAATCTAGCAAAAAGCCAAAAACTGGGAGTCAAAACCACAACCAGGTCTATGTTTTCTCCCTTTTCTCCCGGAACCAGGTCAAAACCGCAACCAAGTCAAAACCGAAAGTTCAATCTAGTCAGTTCATCTATGTTTTCTCTCGTTTCTCTTCTACAGTTCTACGGTTCTACCACAACCAGGTCTTGCAAGTCAAAACCGCTTGAGAAGTGAGAACGCACCAGAGCTTGCTGCGTCGGTCCGCCAAAGTCTGTTGCGCCGGTCCGCTGGCATCCGGAGAAGGGAGAGATTGGAGAAGGTGGAGAATTTGGGAATGGGAAATTAGGGATTGATTTGATTTCAATTTGGGAATTGAGAGACGGAAGACGGGAAGAAACTATTGATTTCAATTTGATTTCTATTAACTATTAAAACAAATGGAACTGGACCAAACAAAGGATGAATTAAACGGGCCAGCCCAACGTTAAAACTTAAAACAAATGACAAAAAAACGAAAGGAAAGCAACAGGGAGAAAAAAAAAGAGGCCCAATTTGGGTTTGCCAATTCGGGTTTAATCGTGCCTACTCGCGTTTAATCGCGCATAATCGCGTTTAATCGCGCATTGTAACCCCCAGGCGCGTCTAGGCGGTCAACAAAAAAGTTTGACCGCATTTTTATGCGCATATCACAGATTCGACGCGTTTTTAACACGCTCCGCTCCTAGGCCCACCTAAACGGCGCGTTTTGGAACCTTTTAGAACACTACCAAAAACGCTGCACCCACAATACACCTACCACCACCTAGTGATGGCAATGGGGCGGATTCGGGGTGGGGCACCCTCACCCCACCATGCCGCGGCCCCACCCCGCCTTAGACAGGGCAGGGTGGGGGGAGTACGGGGCGAGGACTTGCCTCGTTTCCTGCCCCATTTGTTTTATTTTTATTTTTATTTAAAATACAAATTCAAAATTTTAAAATCCAAAACAAATAATGTTCAAACTAACTATATCAATATTCAAAGCAAGCACTTGAAACAAAAAAATGTCCAAAACAAATAATGTCCAAAATAATTTTTTTTTTAATTCTTCACGGCCCCGCCCCGCCCCACGACCCGCCCCACCAACCAGTTCGGGGCTGATTTTTTTGCCCCATTCGAGGCCGGGCCCCACGAGGACGGGACGGGACGGGAAAAATTGCCATCTCTATCACTACCGCACACTGCACACCCAAAACGTATACAAAAACACTGCACACCGGCAGAGCTACCACCACCACCGTACCCACAACACACACACCCCTACCACCACTGCATCCAACCACCCCCACCCTCTTACATCATCGATCCCAGTCCCAGCACCACCAACTCGTTGCACAACCATCGATTGCAAAAGCAACTCCAGTCGTCGTGCATCTTGCTGACAGCGTCGTCTTCTTGCAGCGATGCGGTATCACATCAGAACCAGTTCCAGATTTTAAAGCGTCGTCGCTACAGTGGCGACATCGTGAACACTGCTAGCAAGGTGGCGCTGCATCCAGCATCGTACAAGACTTTCTTCCTGTGGGCAGTACCGACGACGGCATTCTTCCTGTGGACAGCCGATTTTGGACAGAGAGATGGCAGGGAGGGAGAGGGTAGTGAGAGAAAATAAATACTGAAAATGAATTAGGGTTGGTGAGAATTATTAGTATTATATTATTATTATTTAAATATTCAATTGATACCTAATTTTTAAATATACAAACTTTGGACCTGATTTTTAAAAAACTATATTTAAACACTTGATTTTTTGTAATTTCCCTTCAATTAAATTAATCTGCTCGGCCCGATCAAGGTCCGAGGCTGCGTGTTTTTCGGGCCGACCGCCCGGGCCGGGCCGGTTTTATAACCATGGCTCTGGGTCTTTGTATATAAAAGAATAAAAAATAAAAATCCCTAAACTTTGCTTCTTCCATTCATTTTTTGGCACATGTTTAAATCGATTGGTCCCCTAGTCCCCTTTTAGTTTACTTCTGGCATTGTCCTTTACAAATTTAGTACGGGTAAAATGGGGTAAATTGCACTGGAGTCTGGAGGTACTAAATTTTGACCATACTTGCATTGTCCTTTATATTGCATTTCATAATGAGGAGAGCGAAAAACTTAAAAAAGATTTATAAGCCTATGTTTGGTAGAGGTTTTTTCAGAATAAATTTTGTAAAAAGTAAATTTTGAGAATGTATGGTTAAAAAATAAGAAAAAATTATGGATTCACGTGTAAAATTATTTTATAGGAGAAACCTATGATTGAAAATGAGTTTGAAAAAAAAATTAATTGAGTAATATTATTTAGCACCACTAGTGCTATAACTTTTGAAAAAAATTAATTGAGTAATATTATTTAGTACCACTAGTGCTATAACTTCTATCTAAGTGGTATTAAGTGGCATTAAATAAGAGACCTAATTAAATAAGTCAGATAATTTCATATTTAATTGAATATATCGCATAATGTTATATAGACTGATGTTACAAGATCAATGGTGTTAAATAATATTATTCAAGTGAATTTTAGAAAATAGGGGTAAAACAGGAACTAAATAAACACATCAAATACCTCAAATTTCTTGCATCCAAAAAAATCATGATTTGGAATATTTTTTCTCTATAATGTTTACGACGAATAAAAATTCCATCTCCGAATGGAGCGTGCTGATGTAAATTTAAGTACAACGGTGTGATTGTATCAAATTGAAGTTCAGTAGTTTACTAGCTTAGTTACAAGTTGGTAAAAGTTCAATAACCCCTAGTGAAATTTTAGATAAGTTGAATATTAAATAGTAGCTCGGTTGCACCAAATCGAAGTTCAATAACCTAGTTACAAGTATGGTGAAAGTTCAATAACGTCTTTCGCATTTTGTCCAAACCACCATACCTTTTTAGCTATGCTGTTTGTATTGGTGTTCTTTAGCATTATGTTCTTACGATCAATCGTATTCAGTCGGCACGATGATAGAGATTGATCATTTATAGTTTTGTTTGAGATGAGTTGAATTTATTTAATTTATATTTTAATTTCAGCTCATACTCTCGTGAGGATTTTTTATTTTATTTTTGTACATACTTTATTTAGTGAATGCTTTTTTTTTTTTTTCAAGATAAAATAAACTATCCAATATTTAATAACTTTTAATTTAACTTGATTATTTCTAATTTCTACTTCAATTTTCATTTTTTCTTTGCGAAAAATTCTCTACCCAAGGGACTTAACAGGAGCCATCGGTACAAAATGCACGTGGAAAGCACATAATTATATTTTATTTGGTCTCTGCAATCTGAATCTGGGACCATTCAATTATTCAATTGGTCCCTGCACGTGAAGAGTGCATATTATATTTTATTTCACCAATTTTTCATTCAAGTTTAACATAAACTCTAAGCATTAGTCGATGGGCATCTCAGCGTGTTTCATGTAACAAAGTGACATGTTTAAATATTTGGATTTCTGAAATGTGAATTCCTTATCGGTTTCGAATAAAAACGATGGTTAGTTTGTTGAGATGGGAGAGTTCGATTTGATCCAAAACCCAATATAGTTTTATTCTCGTAAGATAATTTACCAAATGATATTTGTAGGTTATATGGAGAAGAAAGAGAGCTCGTCTCCTACTAGAACTTACTGCTCAAGTAAACACGAAACTCGAGCCAATTCCATAACTTGTATACAAAGTGAATATGTCTAACACATAGCTGTTGTATTTTGGAATATGGTCGTGTTGGCCTCTATTTTGTACTAGTCTAATTAACCATATCAGCATGGACTCGGTTTGGTCAAGCTCGCATGTTTGTGCTTGACCTCATCTCCTCGACTGTTTGAACTCCGTCTTGTCTAGTCTAGTCACATCGAGCTATATTGCATTAATATCAAACCATTCATATCAAATTCCTAACTACTGAAATCATCGCACAGTACACACATGATTTCACTGTAATCAATAAAATCTGGAGGAAATTGCAAATCCTCAAATATGCTTGCACCCGTGCTTTTGTCTTCAGTAATAGTGGATTGCATTGAGGTTTCAAGGTCTCTGTTTTGATCCACCACCTGAGACGGTGGTTCTTGATTTTCCGACGGTTGATCGGTGGTCGGAGGCTGCAGTGAGTTGTGGGTCAGAGGATCAATCCCTAAATTCATCAGCTTTTTCTTAATGCGTGTGTTCCACTGATTCTTTATACAACAATCAGTTCTTCCAGGTAGATGGGAAGCAATCTTGGACCATCTGCAAAACATTGAATGAATAAATTGTGGCATTTGCCCACAAAAAAATGTCCACAAAAGAAAAAGTCTAAACTTTCACGCTGTTTAAATATGAAAATAATTATCAAAATATAAGAATTTGGGCAACATGTCTTAATGAAGTCGACTTTTTAACCAAAATATTAAACGAGCAATTTGGTTCGTCTAAAACTCAAACTAGCATTTGAATTTTCAAGAATGGTTATTTCCCTTGGCGTTCTCAAATGATTCACCAACTCATGTTGTCGCTATTTTTGACGTTTTAAGGAGAACTCAAAACTCAATAATATCAAACTGAAAAGAAAATCTATTAGGTCAGTAACATTTGGGATGAAAATAAAAATAGTACTTAGGTATATTTGGTATGTAGTACTGAACAATACTGTACATAACAACAAACGAGATACCTGTTTCCAAGCTTAGCATGAAGATCAATAACAAGCTTCTCTTCATCTTCTGATAGAAGTCCCATTTTCAAGTCTGGATCAAGATAATTTTTCCATCTCAATCTACAGCTTTTACTACATCTTGATAGTCCTGCAAATTGCAATGACTTCAAAGCATATAATAACGAAAATTTGAATACCTTTAGCCTAAAATTATTTGTGTTTTTCTATCTTAGCTAAAAATTTTGAAGTATTTATGTAAGATCATAGCTAGTATTACTTTTAACAAATGGTCTCCACTGTACTAGAAGAGCACAAGACATGAGTGCCACATCCATTATGCCACTATAGGTTTCCTTATCATGGAATTAACATTAGGGCGACCTAATATACATATTAATTAAGCTCAATATACCCAGAAAAATTTACGGTCTGAGTAAATGCTATGCTGATTGCATTTGGAGATTGTGGATGGACCTGCAAGTTTAGGGACGGATCTCCAGCAGCATTGCCCATTTTCGAGAATGAAGTTTCTGAGCTTTTCATCTTCCTCGGCAGTCCATAATCCCTTCTTTGAACCAACTTTCTCAAAGCATTCTTGGCTTCCCATCTTCAATTCAGAGTGTATAAAAATTAAGCGATCAATATAGAGAGAAAAATGAAAGAAAATTTATGCAGAGAGAAAGGAACTTTGAAAAGAAACAGATCCCAAGAGAAAAAATGTATAATGAACAAGATTTTGATACTCTCCATTGCTCGCACAAAGATGTGATGAGTAACTTTTTTCCATTAATATAATTCCAAATTTTTCGACTTTCTACTTCCTCATGTGTTGTGAATAAAGTACGTCACTTGCGAGCGTATATCAAACATCGGAAAGAACCACCTTACTCAGATATTCATTAAGATGTCACTGTAATCTTGGAGGAAACTCAAGAATATAAGAAAATGATGGTGATGAAGGATCAGAAATTTCATGGGGTTCAATCAGTTGGACTTCATCTATGCAGAACTCATTGCTAACCTCCATTAATGGGCTTGAAGCAATGTTTTTGTCTTCATCTTCGCCCTCTGTAATGGTGGGTTGCACTGAGGTCTCGTTGTCCTTGTTTTGATCCACCGCGTCTGACGGTGGTCCTTGTCCCGCCATGGGATTTTGTGTCTGTTCTTGCAGAGGCAGTGGAGGGGTGGTGGTATGTGGCAAGGGGTTTTGGGACATAGGATCAATCAACATGTTCCTCAGCTTTTTCTTGATGTGTGTATTCCAGTAATTTTTTATATCGTTATCAGTCCTTCCAGGGAGATGAGAAGCAATCATGGACCATCTGCAAAATAGCCATTGTCCACTAAAAATGTAAAAAGCAACACTTCACTTGACGGTACTTAGCATTGAACAAGACTGTATACGACAACTAACAAGCAATTTACTTCCATTCTCTTTTTTTTATTATGTCCATTATTGTTCAGTCTAGCATTTAACGATTCATTCAAGTCTTTGATATGCAATCAACAATGAATTGTACACAAAAAAAGGAGACCTATTTCCAAGCTTAGCATGAAGGTCAATAATTATTTTCTCTTCATCTTCTGATAGTAATCCCCTCTTCAAATCTGGTCTAAGATAGTTTGTCCATCTCAATCTGCAGCTTTTTCCGCACCTTAATAGTCCTGCAATGTAATCAAAGCATATTTTAGAAATCAAGAAAGCAATTTCTGATCTAAAACACATGATTTGACGACTCTCCTCTCTCTCTCTCACACACATTATCTAGCTGTTGAAGAAACAAGAGTTTCCTCTCTAATAGCTTGAATAATTAGACACATATATTAGCACTGGTAAAGGTACTGAGTTCAAGTCTCAGTGCCATCTACATGTGTTAAGCATTTGATAAATACATAAATCTTGTATCCACGTGAAAAGACGCGCTATAGACAAAAGTTGAATAGCTAAAAATGTTCTTTCTCTAACAGTTTAAGCTTTTAGATTAGTTCAACTCTAGCCAAAACAAAAGGCCTCTTGTACTTCCGCCTTTCCTAGCGGCCATAGCAGCTCACCACCATGACAACAAAACCGAAACAGTGTTATATTGCATATGGAAAATTGTGGTGGACCTGCAAGTTTAGGGAGTGCTCTCCAGCAGCATTGGCCATTTGTGAGAATGAAGTTCTTGAGTTTATCGTCTTCTTCGGCATTCCATGCTCCCTTCTTTAAGCCTACTTTTTGACAGCATGGTTTCCTTCCCATTATCGAATTAAATTTTCTACATACACAAATGAAGTGAATCAAAATGAAGATTCACATAGAATTGTAGAAAATTTATGGGGAGAGAGAGAGAGAGAGAGAGGCATACAATGGAATTATGAGAATAGCTACAACCCCAAAAAGTGCTCACATATATAAATCTGGACATTGCTACGTGTATATCAGGGTTTACATAATTATTTATATAATGTCATGTGACACTCTATTATTAGACCATTTAAAACACGGTCATTTTTTATCCAAACATTTCCCTCCAACTCATCTTCTGTAATGCTTCTGGACCGTTCTTTTTGTACAAATAGCATAATTATATAAATTTACACTCCCAACCCACCCCCAATTTTTTTTTTTTTTTTTTAAAAAAAAGACAAAAACATTACTTCTGTCAATTTCCTCCACGCCACACACGTTTCTCAGAGGCGTGTCCCGCGAGCTCAAGTCACACATGTTGCTTAGGAGGTACATCTTGCGAACTTAAATAGAAGTAGATCTCGTGACACATGTTGCTTAGGAGGTGCGTCACGTGAGCTTAAAAGTAAAAGATGATCCAATCACACATATCGTTGTGTCCCGCGAACTTAAGTAGACGTTGATCAAGAACTCGTTAATTTTGTATGTCTTTGTCTTGCTTTCTTTGAAGTTATTTATCATGAACTGAAGAATACCTTTAACCTTGAAAAATAGATGAATTTAATATGAACTTAGCATAAATCAAACTTGGAAACAAGGTTATAAAATATCTCACCTAATTGTGTTCAAAAATATAAGAAATAGCGACACTTCTCGATCTCTTCTTATCTTACTCAATTAAAAAAATTCAAAAGTTAAATTGGCGTTATCTCATTGATTTCTCCTTATTTTTTGCAATTGGCTTTCACTTTAATAAGCCAACAATCACAAAAATGTAGATTTTCTTTAGTACTTAATTAAAATTATCAAATTCAAAGAAAATTTGTCATCGCAATTACACAATTTTGGGTGAAGCTAGCTAAGGAATCTCCCTTATCACAAAACAAAGAAGCAACGTCACATGCTATTAATTTACACCTCTCAATCCCCAAAGAAAATCCATTCACAAATATTTTCTTTCCAATATTGCATATTTTCTTCGATCATCTCTTTAGTCTTTTCTTGGGTACAATAAATGTGTTTAGTTGAAGGATAACCGGCAAAATCGGTCAACCTATATAATTAATGTGGTCTGTTCAAAAAATGCCTCTTGAGCTGTTGAGATTGTCATGTCTTCTACGATAACATCGATAATTTCTAAAAGTTGACGTTTATTTGATGTATCGGTTATAAGTATTTCATTTCACACGATTTTGCTTAATATACACACTAGTACATCTGATTTTTTATTATGTGAAGATAAAAATTATCTTGTTCTGACATAAACAATGTTCGTAGACAATATTAAAAAAAAAATATTATTCATTATATACTCAATAATGTTTATTACTACACACTTCTCTCACGTTTGTTCACATAGACAATATTTCAAGTTGATCTCGTGCAACAAGAGTGGGACCTCGTAAGTTGGTTATATTACATGAGTTAACAGGGGCGGATCCAGGAAAAATTTTAAGACGGACTAATGATCAAAAAAAAAATAATAATAATAATAATAAATAAAATAAAATTTACACAAAAAAATTTCTACTATAATTTTTTTTTTTTTTTAAGTGAATTGGGCTGGGTGACGAGCTGTTGCACAACCCAGTCCCCCCTAGATCTGCCAATGCAAGTTAACGCACATGTTTGGGTAGACTTAAAAAACATAAATAATTTTTAGAGTCATGCTACTCTTACATCCTTGGTACACAATCTTGTACACATCCCCCTCACATGGGGGTGGGGCCTACGATTGTTGGCCCCACACGGGTCCCACTCCCATGTGAAAGGGATGTGTACAAGATTGTGTACCAAGGATGTACACTTATCATTAGTGTAATTTTTATAAGTTAATCATAATAAAGTGAATCGTTAGTCACATCCCCTTTTTTAAGGCGCGTCAACCTTTCCCATTTCTTTTAAAATTTTAACTCAAATAATAGTTTAGTAGAATATCACAACTCATAAATAACTATTTTAAATAAGTTTTTCTCATATTTAGCCCTTGCTTGATTTAGATAAATATCAGATTTTTAGTGAATTTTGATAAAAATTGATGAAATATATGGTTAAAAAATTGTGAATCTCATGAAATGTACAGTTAAAATTAATTTTAAATGAGCTATTCACACAATAATAAAATATGTATACAAAGAGTATCTTGATATTTTACCCAATGATCGAACCGGCTTCCTTTTTATTTTTTTAAACCAGACTAGGGGAAAGTTAGGAGTGAAAGAAGCTTTGGTGCTCAGCGAAAACGAGCTGGCCATTTTCCTTCAATAAGATAAGCAATTTTTCGTGTAGAGGGAAAGCTATCAAACTCTCTATAGATTAATACCCAAGATAATTCCTTTTAGCGGTATTAATAGATAAGTATAATCATAGTAATTTGATGCTTATAATTTTAGTTCCAAGTTGAAAGTATTAAAAAAAAAAAAGTTATTTAAATAAATATAGATAAGCTTAATATTGCAATCGACTTAGAACACTTTTAACCGTGTAAATTTAAAGGGATTGCAAACTTATTGACCCAAGGAACAATTTTGCAACTTATTGAGGTTTCACTAATTCTATGATGGGGGGAAAAGACATAATTAAATGATATACAAAATAAAGCCCTAGCATCAAACCATATTTTTGAAAATTCACAAATGATATCACTTTTTTATGTGCCGAACTAACCTTAAATTTGTTGTAAAAAGAGAGAAAAAGAGATGAGAGAATAAAAGTCAATAGACTTTTATGTATTATAATGAGAACCAAAATCTTATACTTATAGAGAAGGAATATGGATACATATGGTAATAATATATAGGGCAACAATAACTTACCATTTACAACACTCTCACTTGAATGATACATTACAAAATATCCAACTCGTTAAAACCTTATTTGATAAAAATCCAATAGGAAAAAAAACGAACAAAGGAAAAATAGTACAGGAAAAGCCAATGGGATAAAAACCTAAGCGATGGAAAAAAAGTACAACTACTCCTCTGATATTGATCACTGAAAATCTTTGAGTCGACACATTCCAATCTTGTGAACCAATTTCTTGAATGTAGATATAAATAAATCAGTCACATTGTCACTTGAACGAATTTGTTGAATATTGATGTCGCCATTTTTCTGAAACTCGTGTGTATGAAATTTTTTTGGAGAAATATGTTTCGTCTTGTCACCTTTGATATAACCTCCTTTGCGTTGTGCAATATAAGTAGCATTATCTTCGAACAAAATTGTTAGACTATCTTTTGTTAAATTAATCTACATGATACTTGGATATGATGGGTCATATTCCTCAACCATACGCATTCTCGACCTGCTTCATGAATTGTAATAATTTTAAAATGATTTGAAGATGTTGCTGTTAATGATTGCTTCAAAGATCTCCATGATATAGTTGTTTCTTCACGTGTAAACACATATCTTATTTGTGATTTAGCTTTATGTGATAACCCGCATCTGCATATCCCACTAAAACAGATTCCGACTTTTGAGAATAAAATAATCACAAATCAATAGTGCACTTTAGGTAACGAAAAATATGTTTAACACAATTCTAATATTTTGCAAGGAGATTTACAGAAAAAACTATGTCGGATCGAGTACAATTTGTAAGATAAGTTAATACTCCAATTACACTAAGATATGATATTTCAGGACCAAGAATCTTTTCTCAATTTTCAAGTTGACGAAAAAAATCATTTTTTACACCAAGTGATCAAACAAGCATATGTGATGTCAATGAATGTGCATTATCCATATAAAATCGTTTTAAGACTTTTTCTGTATATGTAGATTAATAAACAAATAATCTTGCTCGGAAATGTTCAATCTGCAACCCGAGACAAAATTTAATTTTTCCCAAATCTTTCATCTCAAATTCATTTTTCAAATAATCTACAATTTTGTTGAACTCTTCAAAAAATCCAATTAAATTGAAGTCATCAATATAAACTGCCATAATTGCAAATCAAATATTTGTTTTCTTTATGAAAACATGTGTGTATACATCGTCATTATTATAGCATTTCTTCAACAAGTATTCAATAAGGCAATTATATGCATGCGTCCTTTTATTTTCATAATCATTACTTCGATTGATACATTTCAATACATTTATTTCGATATCCTTGCTATATGAAGCAATACATTATGCACAAAAATGTTGCCGTTGCCGACAACTTTTTCTTTTCTTTTTTGATTATATTTTCTTTTCACATAATGATATAACTTATTAAGATATCCCAAGTTTTATTATTTCTGGTACCTGAACCTCTTCTAGGATTTTATAATATGCTATACTCATTAAGAGTGTATGCCTCATTAATAAGACCATCTTTTCCAGTTGTTCCATTTTTGTTTGAAGGATTTTGTAATAGAATCGAATATCACACGCTTCAGACGTGCATAAAATTAGCAAATATAATATTAACGAATTGTATTTCCAGGAGTCAGTTCGAATTGGTTCATTTAAAGCTGGTGTGGGAGATTGTTAATTTCTTTGGTCAGTAAATGCATCTAAATGAATTATCTTTCTAACTTCTTATTCGAATTGTCTTTTGCGAGGATTTAGATAAAGATGTATTTTTATATTATTCTCAGCTTCTTAATTATTTCCCTTAATGCTGATAGAATTGTCGAATCAAATTGACAATCATTTTTACTGAGTTATAAAATATCACTCATTTGGGATAAAGGGTTCATAGTACACATTCATTCTCAGCATTTTTTACTTTCTATCTCAGTGCATTGTGATGGATTAATTTTACATATACTGCACTATCGAAATAATTTGATGAAAAAATTAGGCTCTGACCATAAGTCAAGTTATAACTAGGAGAACTATGATGTTGGCATGATGCGTATGGCTTTTCCTAAACTGAAATGAGAAGTATTTGATTCTCAATTAAATTAATTGGAGGTGTTTAACAAACAATAATGTTAAACCATTTATCAACATCTCAACTAACACTTATTAAAAAGATGAGATTTAGGATTTCTAATATTAAAAAGATACACCATCTTAATTGTATAATTTGAAAATTATGCTCATAATTTGAGTAACACTTTTTCACAAATTTCAGGTTGCGAATACCATGCAATCATATAATATTTGTACAAAATCTATTAAATACAAATTATATCTAGATGGTCAACATGGAGGGTGACGGGATCCCATATATCACCATAATTAACTTTTAGAAATATAGGGAATTCAATCATTATTTAACTAGTAACAATCAATGACTAATTTTCAATAAAGAGAACAAACATTAAATATGATTTTATTGGATTGAAGAATCTTCTAGCTCTTCATTGAATATTCGTTTGAATATTTAATTTCGCATCATTATTGATTCAGTGATAGTCCAACTAGTCATGCCAAACAATAAAGTCGAGTTGAACTTCCGGTTCAATATAAGATATAATTCAAATATTTAATTTTGAAGATATGATTAAATATTATATAATCATATATCATTCAAGTAATCAAACTAATCAATGTCCTCATGACATTAATTACATGTTGTCCTTCATGGATAAACATGAATTCAACATGATACATTTTTCGAAACACGTACTACTTCAAGAGCACGCTATATTTATTATTTCTCATTCAAAAACAATATGTTAATATTATTTTAAAATATTGAAAATTATAATTAATGCTCTTCAGGAGTAAGTAATATTCTTCTGGAATATTAATTATAATGTTATGTACCTTTAAGGTAGAGATGGCAAAAAAAAAAAGGGCCCTGCTCGGGGCGAAAAAAACCACCCCGAACGGGTTGGCGAGGCGGGGCAGGGCGGAGATGCCCAGCCCTGAACCTGCCATGTGAACCATTTAAAAAAAGTATCAATATATTCTCTACTAGAATGCATGATGAACAAATTTTTTTGGAAATAGAGTTATAGATTTATGTTCTTAAATTTGATGAACAAATATTTTTTGGAAGTAGAGTTATCTTTTTCCTTAACCGTATAATTAGAAATTTTTTAGGACAAAAAAAAAACTTATAAAAAAAATAAATGGGGTAGGGAAACGGTCCCGCCCCGCCCCGCCCCGCCCCGTCCCGTCTAAGACAATGCGGGGCAAAGCGTGGGAGTGGCGGGGCGGGGTAGGGGCGCCCGCCCTATTGTTGGAATAACAATAAGCTATTATTTCGAAACATTAGCTCTTCAGGAGCTATATATTTGCTTCTTCAAGAGCAATATATCAATATTCTTCTAAAATATTGGAATTAGAATGTCATGATCTTCAGGAGCAATAACATATTATTATTCGAAAAAATAAATTGTATAAATTTATTTTTCAAGAGTTAAAACACAATTTATTTTATTTAATTATACTCTTCGGGAGTAAGTAAAATTTAACTTCAGGAGCAACAATATTTGTAATAGACATATCTACGATTAATATTCTTTTGGAATATTAATTATAATATTGTGCTACTTCAGGAGAAACAACATAATAAATTATTAATTTAAAGTTTATATAAGAACATCTGAAAATATTTAATTACCATATTGACATAATATAAATTTATATAAAAAAAATTAATTACCAAAAATGCATTAGAAAAAAAATCTCCATATACTGAATTTAATGGTAGAATATTGTAAAATGAAATACATTCAATGAAATACGCTCATGAGCATACTGTAGAATATTTACACACAAACATTTATTAATGCAAAAATCATGATGGCAGTTTATATAAATATGAATTAATTCGAAGACATGTGATTAAGCAGAAACTGGTGAATTCGGCTTCATACGATTAATTCAAAGACGTGATTTTATGTACATGCATGAATCATGAAGATTGTACAAACATTAATTCAAATACATAAATCATAAATCATGCATATGTACATACATGAATTGACTAAACATGAATGAACTAAATTTAATTTCACAAATGGTCACTGAAGTTACTTGAAAATTTCAAAACGGTCACTGAAGTTTGAAATTTCTTTCAAAATGGTAACTGAATTTTCAAATTTTTTGGCCAAGTTTGAGGCAATTATTCGACAACTTCTGACACCAAAACCGCCGATTTCGAACACCGTTGGAAAGCTCACGATGTCCTCTTCAATTATCATCAAAGATCTCCCCAAAACTCCAAGTGATTCGGCCGAAATAAATCCACGAAGTCGGCAACCGAAAATTGTGAAAATCTGCCCAGATTTTCAAATTTTTTGGGCAAGTTTGAGGTAATTTTTCGGCAACTTCCGACCACCAAAACCATCGATTTCGGATACCGTTGGAAAGCCCACAATGTCCTATTTAATTACCACTAAAAATCTCCCCATAATTCCAAGGGATTCGGCCAGAATAAACCCACGAAGTCAGCTACCAAAAAAGTCCGAAAATCTGCCCAGTTTGGGTAGCTGACTTCGTGGGTTTATTCCGGCAGAATCATTTGGAGTTTTGGGGAGATTTTTGGTGATAATTGAAGAGGACATTGTGGGCTTTTCAACGGTATCCGAAATCGATGGTTTTGGTGGTCCGAAGTTGCCGAAAAATTGCCTCAAACTTGCCCAAAAAATCTAAAAATATGGGCAGATTTTCACAATTTTCGGTTGCCGACTTCGTGGCTTTATTCCGGCCGAATCACTTGGAGTTTTGGGGAGATTTTTTATGGTAATTGAAGAGGACATCGTGGGCTTTCTATCGGTATCCGAAATCGGTTGTTTTGGTGGTCGAAAGTTGTCGAAAAATTGCCTCAAACTTGGCCAAGAAATCTGAAAATTCAGTGACCGTTGTGAAAGAAATTTCAAACTTCAGTGACCGTTTCTGAAATTTTGAAACTTCAATGGCCATTTTAAAATTTTCAGGTAATTTCAGTTACCATTTGTGAAATTAACCCGAATTGAAAAAGTAAGTTAGAATCTAACTGCAAGCCTGTACCGTTATGATGTATGTGTATATTAAAAAAAAATTCACATGTCACCAAATTAATTTTGGTACATATAGTAGATGATTATACTTAAAAAATTACTACATTCGCTAAACTTTGAAAAATTAAGTTATAGTGCTGATAATGTGTTGTGAAAAAAGAGAATAAAAGTTAATAGACTTGCATGTATTATAATGAGAACCAAAATCGAAAGGAATGTGGATACATATGGTAATAATATCTAGGGCTACAAGGGTTGTCATTCACCAATAACTTACCATTTACAACAAAATTATATATGTAAAGACGTATAAATCATCATTATAATTCCATTACATAATGCAATTTTTCACATCGATAATTTCAACCTAATAAAGTTCTATTGTCATATCAAAGTCACTTGAGGATCACAAAGGCTCACAAGGCTGGTCCTAAGAATTTTGATACTCTAGACGACAAATTATTAAGACTAAACTGTTAGCCCAAGAATAACTAACCAAGAGGGGGGTAAATTGGTTATTGAAACTTTTTCGTTAATTCTCAGTATTCTAATATAGTGAATGCGCAAATATTCTAAACACTAGTTAATGCGTAAATAGAGCGATATAAATTAAAGCCAAATAGATGCGTTAAGTAAAAGAGATAGAGAATGCAAACGATATGTTATGGAGGTTCGATCCAAAGCAATGATCTACGTCCCCCGTTACCGAGCTCTCCGTCACGAGCAATGCCAAATGCACTATAATCGTAACTTACAAACAAGGAGTACCGATCCTTAAGTGACTTACAACAAGGAGCACTTATCCTTAGGTGACTTACAACAAGGAGCACCTATCCTTAACAACAATCGAGTTTTCACAAGGTTCTCGAAACCACCGAAATATAAATGATAATTTTACAATTTGAAATAACTCTCTTGACAAATGATATAATCAAATCAAGTGTTTAGAGAGTTTAGGAAAACACTTCAATCAATAGCAAATATATTTAAGCTCGAGTGTTTGTTGCAAAACTTTGATGAATGATAACTAATGCAATAGTGAAGATTAATGTGCCAAAGTTTTCAACCAATGAATCTCTCTTCACAAATAATACAAAATTAATTATAGAGAGAGATTTGCACTTAAACAAGTGTTGGCAAAGAAAATGCTTTAGTCAAGAAATAAGAGAATAGATGAAATGAAAATTTCTTTGCTCAAATGGAATCTTTTAATGAAATAGATGAATGATAAGTTTTTCAAAACAAATAAAAGATTCTTACACTAAATGAATTTGATAGAAGCTTATGTAGACTCAAAGATTTCTCAATATAAAGGCTCTCAAAAATTATCTTGTAAAGTGTGTTTGTAGAATAAAAAGAGAGGTCAATTTATAGAGCAAAATAGTGAAGGCAGGAACTTTCGGCTGAGACGTTTCGGTCGACCGAAAGTCCAAAGTTGCCATTTGTACTATTTTCCTGCCGTTGGAATATCTGAATTCAAATTCAAATTTCGGTCGACTACCTTTCGGTCGACCGAAAGGTTTCGGTCGACCGAAATGGCAGATTTTGGTTTTTGAAAGTTTTATGTTATAAATTCCTTTTTCCAAAATCAATTTCATTTCGATAAGTTTTTATGCAAGTAATGAGATGTATAAAAGATAACTTTGAGCTTTATACTTGCTAAGAATTGACAAGTTATACCTTTACACTTAATTTTGAAGATTCGATAAAAGTATCTCTTCTAAGCTTCTATTCTTCAAAAGTCTTGGTTTCTTCGGATCACTTCCAAGTGATATGCAACGGATGACGATTTGAATCCTTTGATTAATTGAGACAATTTATACATGAAGAAAACTCAACAAACGAAATTTGTTAGAAATACAAAAGTGTTTGTTATAATCAAAACAATTGGAGTTATATTGAATCATAGGTCAACAATTTCCCCCTTTTTGATTATGACAAACAATATGTGATTGTAGGAATATATAGAGATATATAATATGTTCCCCCTACCAATTACACATCAATGTGAAAAGTGAAGTTAGAATTTGTATGTTTGTGTGCATAATTCCATAATTTAAGATAGAACGACATAGAGTTTTCAAAACATATAGCAATTCCCATATCACATTCCAAGCATAGGATTTTTCAAACCACAAGTTATAGCATATATCAATTTCCATCATTTCACATTTCGTTTGTATTTTTCCCCCTTTGTCATCATCAAAAAGGATGGGGATGTTAATCAAATTTCCCTTTAGTAGAGCCATAGGTGCAATGAAAAACAACATGTTATATAATCATAGGTCACAAAAGTCATAGATCTAATGTGCATAATATGATAATATTCAAAGCATATATGAGTCTAAGAGTGAAAACATATGCAAGTCCAAGAGTAAGACATATTGAACAAATGTAGGGCTTCATTCTTCCGCCGGTGGAGGAGGACCACGAGGGTAGATTGAATACATGTGAGTGTAGAAAGCTTCGTGAGATAATTGCATTTGCTCCAATCGTTGGTTCTGTGCTAGGCTTATTTGCTCCATGCGTTGCTCTAGAGAATCAATTCGGTTGTTGACAACAGTAGCAATTGATTCAATGTGACCTTGGAGAAGTTGGAATTGGTCCTCGGACATAAGGCGCCCGGAGGTAGGTGCAGCAGGCGGAGAAAACATTCGTCGCCTTTGTGGAGGTGAGTTATGACCATCACCATCACCATTATCGCCAACATCATCGCCATCATCACTTCCGGTACCCATTTCGTCTACTCTTTCTTCGGTGAGTGGCCAAGTAGTTGGCCCCGAATCATCGTTAAAACCTTGAGTGTGACACACCCATTGCCCTTGATCTTGAACAATTTTCATACGAGTAAGAGTTTTGAGGTTGATAACGTCAGTGGGTTTAGGATGAATAACGAATTCGTTGTCTAAAGGCACGCCGAAGCGTTGGAAAATTTTGGTGAAGATCATGCCATAGGGTAATCCTAAAGTTCTAGGAGATGAGGAAACGTAAATAATGTGTTGTAAGAACATGTGTGAGAAATCCAATTTTCACCCTATGAGAAGCGAGTCGAGAAGAAAGAGGTCCAGATGATGGACTTCCTCAAAATGGCCACTACGAGGTACAATTGTGTGAGCAATAATTCGATGAAGTATTTTGCACGGAATAGTGAGGTGGTTCAAGGTTAAGGTCATAGTTGTGGTTAATGGTCGGTTCGTGACACGACAGCATGCCTCAAGTTCATTATAGCCATCAAACTCAATCGGGAAATGTTGCCTATAGGTACGGTTTTCACAAGGCTCTAATTCAAGTAGTTGTCTAATTGTAGCGTTATCTAAGGTAATGCGTTTATCCTTGAGCATGCAAACAACGTAGTGAGAGTGGAAGGCGGCACTACGAAAGAATTCTCGAATAAGATTGGGATAGACATATTCAGAGATTGAAATGATATTTTTCCACCCAATATTTTCAAAGAGTTGTTCAATCCTAAGGGAAGGAGCTTTAAGGGAAAATTCAAAGACGTCAATAGTCTTACCGCGAAGAATGGGATGGTTGGTGAAACGGTCGGCAATGGGTGCGTCACCTCCGGCAGTCGAAGAGCTTGATTCCCCTTTCTTTGATTTCTTCTTTGGTGGCATGGCTTGCGTCCAATGGTAAGAAGCACGTTGAGAGTAGCAAACACTTGATGTGGGAAGTGTTGCCAATGGGTTAAAGGTGAGAATGTTCAAAAGATTTGAAGAATTTTCGAGGTTGACCCAAATCCAAAATTTTCGAGGTTTTGAAGGTGTTATGATGAAAATTTGTCAAGAATTGATGTGAATGTGAGATGGGTTGTGCGATTTGGTGTAGAATCTTGAGTAAAATCAATGGAATTTGAAGTTTGATGAAGAGGAGAGGAGAGAAATCGAGCTTTTAGGGTTTGAGATCTGATTTTTGGGGAAGAAGAAAGGGATTTTAAAAAACTGAAACACGACACTTCGGTCGACCGAAAAGTTTCGGTCGACCGAAACTCTGCAGAGAAATTTTTTTGAGGAGGCTGCAGTATTTTTCGGTCGATCACTGGTCGACCGAAAGTGTAACTTCGGTCGACCATTGGGCGACCGAAAAAAAACCAAATTTCGGTTGACCGAACTATTTCGGTCGACCGAAACATTTTTTTTTTTTTTTTTTAAACAAGCATATGATATACTGTTAGCCAGAAATATCAGATTCATCTATAATACCTAAGCTTCTACGAATGTAAGAGAATTGATCGTGAGGTAGAGGTTTAGTGAGGATGTCGGCCAATTGTTTTTCAGTACTAACAAAATCCAAATAAATATCACATTTTTGCACATGATCTCGAAGAAAATGATGTCGAATTTCAATATGTTTAGTGCGGGAGTGCAATATGGGATTTTTTGACAGATTTATAGCACTAGTGTTATCACACATAATAGGGGTATTTTCAAAAGTTAAGTGATAATCGCGAAGAGTTTGTTTCATCCATAAAATCTGAGCACAACAACTAGCGGTCGAGATGTATTCGGCTTCGGCGGTTGATAGTGCAACAGAATTTTGTTTCTTACTAAACCATGACACAAGGGCAAAACCTAGAAAGTGACAAGTTCCGCTTGTGCTTTTTCGATCAGTGGTGCAACCCGCCCAGTCGGCGTCCGAATAGCTAATGAGGTCAAAGTGTGTGCCTTTTGGATACCAAAGGCCGAGAGTTCTAGTACCACATAAATATCTAAAAATTCGTTTTACGGCACTTAAATGAGATTCTTTAGGATTGGATTGAAATCTAGCACATAAGCAAACACTAAACATGATATCAGGTCTACTAGCGGTTAAGTAAAGAAGAGATCCGATCATACCTCGATATTTTGTTATGTCGATTGAAGTGCCGTTCTCATCTTTATCCAGCTTGATTGATGTACTCATTGGAGTATTCATTGGTTTCAAGTCTTCAAAATCGAACTTCTTGAGCATGTCTATAATGTATTTTGTTTGACTAATGAAGATGCCTTCATTAGTTTGTTTGATTTGAAGTCCAAGAAAAAACTTCAATTCTCCCATCATGCTCATTTCAAATTCATTGCTCATACATTTTGAGAATTCTTCACAAAGGGAATTATTAGTTGCACCAAAAATGATATCATCAACATAAATTTGTACAATAATCATGTCATCCTTTTTGGTTTTGATAAAGAGTGTAGTATCCGCATTCCCCATTTGAAAGCCATTTGAAATAAGAAATTTACTTAGTCTTTCATACCAAGCTCTTGGAGCTTGCTTCAAACCATATAGAGCTTTTTGAAGTTTAAACACTTTTTCCGGAAATTTATGATTTTTGAAACCGGGGGGTTGTTCAACATAAACTTCTTCTTGAATAAAGCCGTTTAAAACGCACTCTTTACATCCATTTGATAGAGAGTAAAACCTTTGTAGCAAGCAAAAGCAAGAAGCATGCGAATAGACTCTAATCTAGCAACCGGTGCAAAGGTTTCTTCGAAATCTATACCTTCTTCTTGATTGTAACCTTGAGCCACTAATCTAGCTTTGTTACGCACAATAATACCATTTTCATCTCGTTTATTTCGAAAAATCCATTTTGTCCCAATAATGGTTTGATCATTTGGTCTATCAACCAAATTCCAAACATGATTCCTTTCGAATTGGTTTAATTCTTCTTGCATTGCAAGAATCCAAAATTCATCGAATTCGGCTTCTTTGAAATTCTTTGGTTCGATTTGAGAAATAAAAGCACAATTATTTAGAAAGCTTTTGGTAGAGTGTCTAGTACTTACACCTTTAGAAGGATCACCGATGACGAGTTCCTTTGGATGTGAGGAAACGAACTTCCATTCAATAGGGAGCGTTTGATTATCTTGATGTTTGGAAGTTTCTTCTTCTCCTTGTTGAGGACTTTGTTCTTCCAAATCTTTATTTTCAACTTCTTGAGGATCTTCCTTGTTTTGATCTTGAATGTTCGTTTGCTCAAAAGGGATTTCCAAACCTACATTTATACCTTTCTCTTGATCAAGAGAATTAGTTTCATCAAATGTAATATGCATGGATTCTTCAACTACTAAAGTTCTTTTGTTAAAAACTCTATAAGCTTTACTAGTAGGTGAATATCCAAGAAAGATTCCAACATCGGATTTTGAATCAAATTTTCCCAAATTTTCTTTTGTATTAAGTATAAAGCATTTACAACCAAACACTTTAAAATAACTAATATTAGGAACTCTATTTTTCCAAAGCTCATATGGAGTTTTGGTATTCTTTCGACTTACCAAAACTCTATTCATAATGTAGCAAGCGGTGTTGACGGCTTCGGCCCAAAGATATTTGGGTAAGTTGTTTTCATTTAGCATGGTCCTAGCCATTTCTTGTAATGTACGATTCTTTCGTTCTACTACACCATTTTGTTGAGGAGTTCTAGGAGCCGAGAAATGATGTTCATATCCATTTTCTTTACAGAAATCATCAAAGGCAATATTATCAAATTCTCCACCATGGTCACTTCTAATGGTAGTGATAGAATATTGCTTTTCATTTTGAACCTTTTTACAAAAGTTTTTAAATACTTTTAAAACTTCATTTTTCAAATTTAAGAACAAAACCCAAGTGAATTTTGAGAAGTCATCAACGATAACGAAAGCATAATGTTTGCCACTTAAACTTGCGGTTTTAGAAGGACCAAAAAGATCCATGTGAAGAAGTTGTAACGGTTTTGTAGTTGAAGAGAATTGCTTGGTTTTGAAAGAGGTTTTAGTTTGTTTTCCAAATTGACAAGCATCACAAATTTTGTCTTTTTCAAATTTTAAATTTGGTAAGCCTTTAACAAAACAATTTTTTGAAATTCTTGAAATTAGGTCCATACTAACATGACCTAATCTTCTATGCCACAACCAAGTATCATCTTCAAAATTTGACAAACATTTTAATTCTTTTTCAAATTCAATATTGATGATATAAACATCTTTGCATCGGTTACCCATGAACAATACCTCTTTCGATGTAGCACCTTTAATAAGGCATTTCGAAGAATCGAATTTGATATGATAACCTTTATCACATAATTGACTAATACTTAGCAAGTTATGTTTGAGATTATCTACTAACAAAACATTTTCTATAGATGGAGATGAAAGATTACCAATATTTCCGACGCCCATGATTTTTCCTTTGGAATTATCTCCAAAGGTAACATGACCTCCATCTTTCCTTTTGAAGTTTGATAATAATGTTTTGTCTCCGGTCATGTGTTTTGAGCAACCACTATCCAAGAACCAATTGCTTTTTATCTTTGAAGTCACCTACAAGAGTTGATTCAAATTTTGATCTTGGTACCCATTTAACTTTGGGTCCTTGATAGTTAGTGCTAGTGGACCCTAGATCCCACCTATTCTTTTGAAAATGTAATTTCTTTTTGATAAAGCAATTGAAAGCTACGTGTCCACATTTGTTACAAAAACTACATGTGGTGTTAGAAGCTTTGACAAACATATTTTCAAGTGATTTTTGTTTTAGAGATGGTTTGTATCCAATCCCACTTTTATCAAAAACACATTTTTGTTTCCCGAGCATTAACTCAAAGTTTTTCTTTCCTTGTGTGAATTTGTGCACAATATTAGTTAAATCAAGGATATTTTCTTTTAGAGAAGCATTTTCTTTGATTAGAAGTTCATGATCATTATTTTGCTTCTCAAAGACCTTTTGAGTTTCTAAAAGCTTTTTGGTTTCATTTTGTAGCAAAATATGTTGCTTTTTGAGAATAGAGTGTTTGAGAGCAAGTTTTTCAAAGACACAAATAATTTCATCATATGAAATAGATAATTCATCATATGAAGGAGAGTCATTTGTGTTTACCTCATCCTCCATGGCCATGAAACACATGTTTGCAACTTCATCTTGACTTTCATCTTCTTCTTGCTCATCATCACTATCATCCCAAGTGGCTTGTAGAGCCTTTTTCTTGAAAAACTTTCTCTTGTTTGGACATTCGGTTCTCTTGTGACCGGGTTTGTCACAATCATAGCATACAATCTTCTTGCTCTTTTCTTCACTTTTGTCTTCTCTCTTTTGAAATCGACGGTTGTTGCGAAAACCTCTCCATTTCTTAACAAGGAGGACAAGATCGTCAAGTTCCTCATCACTCTTGTTTGAGTTTGAGGTCTCTTCATCATTTGATGATTTAAAGGCTATTTGCCTTCTAGGAGATTCCTTCTTTTCTTCCTCTTTTGCTTTTCTCGATCTTTCCTTTATTTCGGCATGATTTAGCTCATAGGTCATCAAGGTTCCATAGAGCTCTTCCAAAGGATATGTGTTGATATCTTTGATATTTTCTATCAACATCCTTAATGAATTCCAATCTTCCGAAAGAGATCTAAGAATTTTACTCACAAGTTCACCATTAGTAAATTTTCGATCAAAACCTTTGAGACCATTTACAATATCGGTGAATCGAGTAATCATGTTAGCAATGGGTTCATCTTGTTTCATAAAGAAGTTTTCAAAGTTTTTGAACAAGAGATTTATCTTAGTTTCTTTTACTTTATTTGTTCCCATGTGTGTTATTTCTAACGCATGCCAAATTTCATATGCGGAATCACAAGTGCTAATACGATTAAATTCATTTATGTTTAAAGCACAATAAAGAAGATTTTTGGCTCTTGCATTTAAAGATAATTTTCTTTTATCATCTTCATCATATTCTTCCCTAGGTTTGGGAATAATTTGGTCCGGATTTCCATCTACCTTAATGACCTTAGTAAACTTATGAGGACCAAATTCAATAACCTCCCAAATATTATAATCAATAGATTGAATATAAATTGTCATTCTCGTTTTCCAATAATTATAATGTGTACCATCAAACAAAGGAGGACGATTTGTAGAATGCCCCTCAATATTAAGATTAGTCATAGCACAAGATAGTGAAATCAAAAAAAATGTGCACCTAAGCTCTGATACCAATTGTTAGCCCAAGAATAACTAACCAAGAGGGGGGTGAATTGGTTATTGAAACTTTTTCGTTAATTCTCAGTATTCTAATATAGTGAATGCGCAAATATTCTAAACACTAGTTAATGCGTAAATAGAGCGATATAAATTAAAGCCAAATAGATGCGTTAAGTAAAAGAGATAGAGAATGCAAACGATATGTTATGGAGGTTCGATCCAAAGCAATGATCTACGTCCCCCGTTACCGAGCTCTCCGTCACGAGCAATGCCAAATGCACTATAATCGTAACTTACAAACAAGGAGTACCGATCCTTAAGTGACTTACAACAAGGAGCACTTATCCTTAGGTGACTTACAACAAGGAGCACCTATCCTTAACAACAATCGAGTTTTCACAAGGTTCTCGAAACCACCGAAATATAAATGATAATTTTACAATTTGAAATAACTCTCTTGACAAATGATATAATCAAATCAAGTGTTTAGAGAGTTTAGGAAAACACTTCAATCAATAGCAAATATATTTAAGCTCGAGTGTTTGTTGCAAAACTTTGATGAATGATAACTAATGCAATAGTGAAGATTAATGTGCCAAAGTTTTCAACCAATGAATCTCTCTTCACAAATAATACAAAATTAATTATAGAGAGAGATTTGCACTTAAACAAGTGTTGGCAAAGAAAATGCTTTAGTCAAGAAATAAGAGAATAGATGAAATGAAAATTTCTTTGCTCAAATGGAATCTTTTAATGAAATAGATGAATGATAAATTTTTCAAAACAAATAAAAGATTCTTACACTAAATGAATTTGATAGAAGCTTATGTAGACTCAAAGATTTCTCAATATAAAGGCTCTCAAAAATTATCTTGTAAAGTGTGTTTGTAGAATGAAAAGAGAGGTCAATTTATAGAGCAAAATAGTGAAGGCAGGAACATTCTAATTTGAGACGTTTCGGTCTACCGAAATTCCAAAGTTGCCATTTGTACTATTTTCCTGCCGTTGGAATATCTGAATTCAAATTCAAATTTCGGTCGACTACCTTTCGGTCGACCGAAAGGTTTCGGTCGACCGAAAGGTTTCGGTCGACCGAAATGGCAGATTTTGGTTTTTAAAAGTTTTATGTTATAAATTCCTTTTTCCAAAATCAATTTCATTTCGATAAGTTTTTATGCAAGTAATGAGATGTATAAAAGATAACTTTGAGCTTTATACTTGCTAAGAATTGACAAGTTATACCTTTACACTTAATTTTGAAGATTCGATAAAAGTATTTCTTCTAAGCTTCTATTCTTCAAAAGTCTTGGTTTCTTCGGATCACTTCCAAGTGATATGCAACGGATGACGATTTGAATCCTTTGATTAATTGAGACAATTTATACATGAAGAAAACTCAACAAACGAAATTTGTTAGAAATACAAAAGTGTTTGTTATAATCAAAACAATTGGAGTTATATTGAATCATAGGTCAACATAAACATAATTCATAGAGATTCAAATGTCGAGAATGACATTTTAAATGTCGAGAATTCGTAGAGATTCAAATGTCCTTTTTTTTTTCATTAAGGGCATAATAGACACTTTAGTATTAAATTTGAAAATTGGACACTTTTCAACTCACACACTTAATTGTGGACATTCTTGAAAATACCCCTTATATATATTTGCAATTGGTTGCTAAAATATTATAATCACATGCACAGGAAATTGTGTATGCAAACACAGAATTGGCAATAGCTTTGAGGCACAAAAGTGGGTGCAGTAAAGTTCGAGTCTAATTTTTCTTTTTGTAATATTTTGGGATTGGGTTGGTAAGTGAAATTCTATATGATTGTAACAATTTTTCATATAGTGGAAAAGATTTGACGATCCGTTTAAATTTTTGAGTTATATTCTTTATTTTTCTTGTTTGTTAATATTATCCTGAACAACAAAAGATCCAGCGGGTTAAGTAGAAAAGGGGAATTGGCATGAAATTTCCCAACAGTGAGACCCATAAATGGTGTGGTTAATATTGATTGTTTGACTTTGACTTGGATTAAAATCTGATTTTAATCCAAAACAAACGGGGCTTAAGTATGGTAACTTTGTAGGTTTAAAATAATTTTTTTTATTGGTTAAAGTTAGAAATGAGTAAGTTACTTCACTATGCAATTTTACGTAAGAGAGAAGAAATGAACTTGTCTAAAACATGTTCGGAAACAAAAACACTTATTTATAAGCTTAGCCAAACATGCTTAAATCTTCTATTTTCTCTCCCTTTGCGAATGTTTATTAATCATTCCTTGTGTTTTTATTTTGTACAGAGATCTAAATTCAAAAACGGGTAGAAAAGTATGCTGCTATATGATATCGTGCAAGGACTTCGTAAATTAACGTAGAAGTTGTCATTGATTGGCTTATCGAACACTCAAAAATAACAAAATGATCAAGAAACGGGATTCAATATTTCATTAAAGATCTTGAGATGAGTATGATGTGAGGGTCAATCTTTTCTTCCATGATTTCATCTGTTTCATTGCTGCTTTTCCATGCAAGTTTCTGTGTCGTACTTTGATCGCCTAATTTATCGTTTGTTTGGCTTTCATCTATCCATTTTTTATGGCTCTTTTCTCGAGTTTTTGAATATGTTCGTTACAATAGAGCTCGGCTTTGAACTTACCTTCTCTGGATGGAAGGGGTGACCGGGATAAGTGAAATGCGAAAAGCGCTATACTTTACACGATCGCTTCCAGGACATCACGCCCGTCCATCTCCTGACTATAATGGTTGGGCTTGGATGAGTTGTTAAATGTCCATTGATCTATTAACTCAATGTACTAATTCTTTATAGGGAAAAACTAAACTTACAGAACTATTTACTTACAGAAGATTTACAGAAACAAAATCTTCCTAAAATACCCTTTTCATATAATTTGTAGTTAGGAATCACTATAAAAATATAAAACCTTCAATTTAGTCCTAAAAAATTTATGGATCTATAAAAATAAAAGAAAACCTTAATTACCTTAATTCCGCCTGCGCACTCTTGTAAAATTGGTATCAGAGCCATGTTAGATCATGGAAATTGAAATAATTAAAAATAATTGGTACTATATATTAAGAGAAAAAGATGGTTTAAATTATATGTTAGAATCTCTACCTAAGAAATTAAAAATATTAACATTAATTATAACAAAAGAGTTACCAATAAAAACAAGAAAACAAATATTAGAAAAACTAATATTGGGATATATAAGAGATGAATATTTATACCAAAAGATAATGATAGAATTTGAAAAAGAAGAAGTAGAATTTTATTGTAAAGAAATGTATGAACCTGATAAATATTACGAATTTAAATATTATGAACCAAAAGTAATGATGAACATAGTTGATGAAGAAAATATAATTGAAGAATTTTTGAAAAAGGTTGAAAAACATAAAAAACCTAGTTATCCTTACCTACCTAAAATTAGTACAAATGAAAGTTTTGAGGATATACATAAAAGATTAGAAAATCTTGAATATAATTTACAAATAGGTAATGCACTTCTAGATAAAAAACTAGAAGGAAAAGATAGGATTATAATTAATCCACCCCAAGATTTTAGAATAATAGGAAAAGACAAAGGGAAAAATCATGAAATAACACAATACATGATAACAGAAGTAGAAGAATTAGAACAAAAATTCTTAGAATCTACTGGTGAAGAATATGAAGAATATAAAAAACAGGTAGAAGAATTAACTGAAAAAATGGAAAATACAAAAATGAATACTAATCCATCAACTAGTCAAAATATAAAAATAGAGTTCAGTAGTGATGAAGAATATGAAAACTATCCTTATGGTATTCCAATACCAAATAAGGAAGGTATTAACCAATATAGGAAAACACAGAAAAGATATACTGGAAATATAAGAAAACAATCCATTAAAGAAATAAACCCAATGAAATCTTATAATGAACCAATCCATACAACTGGAATATGGTTAGATCTAGATTGTGTAGATAAAAATAAGGCCATTGAAACATGGATAAAAAGTACAGACCTAGCTATACAATTTAACAAATGGGAAACATATACAGCCTTTGGATTTATAGAACATACTTTTAGAGGAATTGTATCTGACTGGTGGAGAAAGCTACCAGAAAATATAAAAAAGAATATTAAATATGGAGAAAATACAATTGAAGCATTAGATAATAGGAATGCCTTGAATGAACAAAATATACAAGAAATTCTTAAAAGAATAGAAAGAATCCTGAGAACAGAATTCTTAGGAAATAGATTCACAATAGATGAAGAAACTAGAAAACAAGAAGAATATAATGAAGGAATGATAGCTATGGAAAATTTAAAGATATGTGATATGTGTGAACTAGAGAGATATACATGCAAGTTCGAAGAAATATATTATATATTAAACCAAGGAAACTATCAAGAAAATAAACCTATATTAAGGTCTTATTTTATGAAGTTACCATTTCCATGGGGAATGAAATTATTAAAAGAATATGAAAAACTATTACCTCTTGGAGAAGAGGATGGAGTGAATAAAGATAGTTTAGGATGTAGAATTGAATTTACAAAAAGAATGATAAGCATAGGGTGTAGAGAAGCCTTAGAAAATAAGAAAGCATATAAGATGAGAAGAAATTCTCTATGCTGTTATAAAGATATAGGCCAAATTGAACAATTTGGATGTTACAAGAAGAAATATAAGCCATATAAGAAGTACAAGAGAAAGTTCAAAAAATATAAGAAGTTTAAGAAAAGATTTTTTAAACCTCATAAAAAATATATTTTAAGAAAAAAGATTGGACTAAGAAGCCCAAACCTAAATATATCAAAAAATGTAGATGTTTTATTTGCAATGGAGAAGGACATATTGCTCCACAATGTCCTAAAAAGAAAGATAAACAAAATATAAAAACTCTTAGAACCTATGAAGAATTTCAAAATGATAGTGATATAGAACCAATAGAAAATTTTGAAGAATTAAGTAGTGAATGCAGTAGCATTTATGAATTAGATACATCATCTTCAGAAGAAGACTCTAAAGAAATAGTATATATGAATCAAGAAATACAAGAAATAGATCATGAAATAGAAGTAGAAACAACTGAGGAAGTTGAAGATTCAGTAGAAGGTATAAATCAAGAAATTACCTTTGATGTTAGAAAGTACAAAGGAATAACAAAGAAAATATTAGATTTACAAGAAAAAGATGTATTCCACCAAGGATTCTTAGGAATACTACCAAGAATAAATAAAACAATTGTAAGTATGAATTACAAAGAAATATCTGTTAACATAGAAGATACTATGGGAAAAGCAAGAATTCCTATAATTACAAAAGAATGGGTAAGACAAAAATTATCTAAAATTCCAGAAAATGTAAGAAGTAAACTAAAATGTATTGAGATAGGAGGAATCCAAATAATGGTTAAAGGATTCTTTAGAGAAGGTATGAATATACCAATTGAAATATATTGTATGGACAACAGAATCTTACAAGATCCTGTAGATGCTCTACTAGGAACTATTGTAGGAAATCTAGTCTATCAAAAGATAATATTCACAGTAAAACCAAATTATGCGGTTTCACTGATTGATGAAAATATTGACCAAAGTTTCAATCTATATTATAGGATTAGAAACTTAAAAATGTTAAGAAAAAGTAAGGCTATAAGTATAAGCATAAAATCAATATTTGCTTTTAGTACTAGCCACCATAACAATTTAAGGAAAATAACTGATAATATTATCATACATAAAGATTTTGAGGAATTGGCCCAATATATACCTCCTAGAAAATACCAAGAACATGAAATAACAATACCTCAACAAATAATGCTTGATTTTCATAAGCAAGCAAGAGAAATTAATTCTGAAGGAAAATTAATAAGAAGAAATAGTGTGAGTTTAGTAGGAGATGATCTTATTGCAAGATTTCCCTCCAGACAAGATCTTAAGATAAGTCAAGTTAAAAAACTCAGTATTACTGAACCAATAAATTCACAATACTATATCAAAACAAGATATGTTAATCAAGAAGGATACAAGAAGAATCTTCTTGTCCTTATAGATACTGGAGCAGAACAAAGTCATGTAAATGCTAAATTTGTTAGCCATTTACTAGATTTTGAACTAACAGAACCTTATATATTCAAAGATTATTTGGGAAATAATCTTGAAATTAAAAAATATGTAAAGTTCCCTCTTATATTTATAGGAGAGGATCAGAAAGAACATAAAAAAGAAATAATTCTATATAAAGATGAATCATATGGAATCAAACGTTCACCTATACTATTAGGAATGAACTTCCTTGAAAAATTTAGTCCCTATAAAATTTGTCAAGGATATTTAAAAATAACAATTGATGATAATCCAATCATCATATCAAGAATAGATGAAAATATGAAAACATTGTTATCATGGAAAGAGTAATTAATACTAATCCCATGAGCCCATATATTGAAATTACACTCAATATAAAAGGAAACTGTAGAATTAAATTTCATGCTTATCTAGATACAGGAAGTACGATAAGTTTGTGTTTACCAAATGTATTACCAAATGAATACTGGAAATATGATTCAAAAAAGATTGTCACTGCTACAACAGCAGGAGGAAACAAAGTAATATATAGTAAATATGCTATACAAGTACCTTTTCTAATATCCTTTAGAGAAGTATTTGTTGACACAATATATATGTCATCTACAATTGGATGTGATATTTTATTAGGACAAAATTTCCTACTAAAATATGCACCATTTACACAATATGTAGATAGATATATGTTCACAACTCCTTGTGCACATAAAATATTTACACCTAAGATAACTAAAGCTGTTAGCATAGCACACACACAAATTAATCATCAGAGTTCCTCAACCCAGCGTGGTGGATGTTGGAATACAGAAAAAATTAAACCAGTTACAGTTTTAAAAATGACAACAGAAAATAAGTTAGAAAGATTGAAAAAAGAAATTTCTGAAACATATTCTGAAAATCCATTAGAAAAATGGAACACAGACAAGGTAAAAGCAAAAATAGAACTAATCAATCCAGACACTATAGTTAGAGTTAAACCAATGAAATATAGTGTGGAAGATCAAAAGGAATTTAAGAATCAAATAAAAGAATTACTAGAATCTAAATTGATTAGGCCTAGTAAAAGCCCACATAGTAGTCCAGCCTTTATGGTAAGAAAACATAGTGAGATAAAAAGAGGAAAAGCCAGAATGGTGATAAATTATAAAAAATTAAACGAAGTTACTAAATTTGATAGATATTATTTGCCTAATAAGGACACCCTTATTAAACAAGTACAAAATAAGAAGATATTTTCAAAATTTGATTGTAAGTCAGGTTTTTGGCAAATCATGCTTACAGAAGAAAGTAAACCATTGACTGCATTTAGTACTCCCAGTCCTTTAGGACAATATGAATGGAATGTAATGCCATTTGGGTTGAAAAATGCACCACAGATATTTCAAAGAAGAATGGATGAGGTAATCAAACCAATTACTCACTTCTGTATTGCTTATGTTGATGATTTACTAATTCATTCAAATAATATAAATGAACATATTGAGCATCTTGAGAAATTTTGTTATATTATGAAAAAACATGGTATCACACTTTCTCAAAAGAAAGCAGAGATAGCTAAAACAGAAATAGAATTCTTAGGATTATTTATTAAAGAAGGAGAATTGCAATTGCAATCTCATATTGGTGAAAAACTTCAAGAATTTCCTGAAGAAATCAGAGATAAAAAACAGTTACAAAGCTTCCTAGGTATATTAAATTATGCTGAATGATTTATTGAAAATTGTGCTAAGTTAAAAAATTATTTTCTTCCAAAATTAAGAAAGAATATAATGTGGTCTTGGGAAGAACAAGATT
This sequence comes from Fraxinus americana, assembly GCA_035079005.1. Classification (NCBI taxonomy): domain Eukaryota; kingdom Viridiplantae; phylum Streptophyta; class Magnoliopsida; order Lamiales; family Oleaceae; genus Fraxinus; species Fraxinus americana. Next base: position 8,905,194 of record CM068716.1, on the reverse strand, counting down.
GTGAAAATATAAGAAAAGTAAAAGAGGAATTAAGAGTTTTGCCTAAACTTGTAATTCCACAAGAAGAAGATTTCTTTATCCTTGAAACTGACGCATCAGATAATTACTGGGGTGCAGTATTAAAGATTAAAAAGAATCACAAAGAATATAAATGTACAAAGGATTGTTCTTGTCCTGAAATACTTGCAGGTTATACATCAGGAACATTCAAAGAAGTTGAAACAAGGTATGAAATGAACAGAAAAGAACTCATTGCTGTAAAGCGAGGAGTGCAGAAATATGAAGATTATCTATTACCAAAAAAGTTCTTAATTAGGACTGATAATACTCAAGTTAAAGCATTTTTGAAAAACAATGTTGATCCATCTATTGCCAATAGATATATTATTAGAATTCAAATTTGGTTTTCTTATTTCAAATTTGATATAGAGCATATAAAAGGAGAAGCTAACTTTCTTCCTGATTATCTTAGCAGGGATGGAGCTAGATCAACTAAGGACGAAAGTCCAAATACTTGAGATAAAAGTTTCCTATTTGGAAGCTCAAATTCAAAATATACAAGATAGTCTTCGAGACAAAAATATAGCCCTTGAGGCAGAAGTAACTTGTACCAAGTCTAGTATCCCTTCACAGGGACTTGTGAATACTAGCGCTCTACCCGAGGATAAAGGGAAAGCAAAGAAGGTAATAGGAACCCCTTCACAGGGAAAATTTGAACCTATTACTAGTATCCAAGATATCAAAAATAGCAAAGGTAGCTCTTCACAGAGCCATACTTTACCTAAGCTAGATATTGAAAAAATTGATCCAAAAGAAATTGTCAAGATATGTCATGTGACAAAAATATCCAAAAAGGATAACTATGAAGAAATAATTTTCTTTATTGTTGTTTTCAATATATTATCCGATTGGTATCTGGAAGTAGGAAAGTGGATGAAGACTCTCCACTATGGAAGATACAACAAGATAAATTTTTATCCAGAAGCTCCGATTATTGGGTGAAAAACTGTTTTGAATTAGGAAATATACTCTGTATATATCCTAGCAAAGATCTCAAGGAGATAGCCCAACTTCCAGCCGACGTCAAGAAGGCCATTAAAAGATATACTGAAGTTGTCAAAACTACAAACATATATATCAGATTCTACTCTGCAACAATGGAATGGGATCCAGATCTTCAAAATATGCAGCCAGCATTCCATGTTATCAAATTAGGGCTCACAAACCAACATTTTTTACCAACCAGTCAAAAGGTTGTTAAAAATGGTTATCAAGATATCATTAACATGATGCCATATAGAAGAGCCAAAGGATACAAAGAAATATTTGAACACCTAACTCAGTTAATCACTGAGAAGGAAAAAATATGGGTTTATCCATCTGAGGAACATATAATCTACTCTAATGCCAGAATAGAGACAAAAGAGGAAGATATCTGTTATCTTGATCATTTATTATCCAAAATAATCTCTAATCAAGTTAGTGGGTCTGAAAAGATGGAAAAAGAACTATGCAAATTACTTTGGGATTACAGTGATCACCATTGTGTACATTGTGTAGTAGAAGATATGAGCCAGGTCTCACTCGATGATGAAGAATTCCCTGCAGAATTCTTTGAATCAAGAATGGAGAAATAATTGATATAGGAAAGTGACCCTTTATCACTACTTTAATAAAGTTTCTTTATTAAAGAAAAACTGTGGTCACTCAAAGACAAGAGATAGTGGTTGAGATAATGACTTCCTACCAGCTATTGAAGAAAATAACAAGAGTTCCTGTTGAAGATAAGAAAGGTGGGTATGACAATAACTCTTCACCCACTTGCCAGCTCAAAAGATGGACGATTTAACAACCCAACAAGAGAAGATGGCAGACAAAGAAATAAAGGAGGACAGCTGTGAAGATAAGATTCCGAACCACTTGAAGAAAAATCCTCTATATAAGGGAAGGAGGTCCAAAGACTAAAGGCAGATCTCTCTGATATATCTCGAATCCCTTGTATCTTAAATCTCTTTCTAATATCTGTATACACCACTTGTATTCAGAAAAAGAATTTAGATAGCTTTGGAGATAGGAAAGCTTGTAATAAGGTAATCACTTATGGAGTTTTAAACTTCATAAGGTGAGTACCAAAGGTATGTAAATATAGTAAGCAAGCATGTATTATTTTCAATCTTATGAATATCAAGATGAAGTTTTTATGGTTTAATAAAGTTTCTAAGAAAGGATTTCGTTAAGTTTCTCATGATTCCTCGGCAGTACAAATAGAGATTTTAAAAGATTTTCAAAACATTGTTTTTGGATGGATGTTAGCCATGCCAAAGTACCCGTCTTTCATGAATGTTTTTAGGGGAAAAAGGCAGATTTCTAACAAAAAATTTGTAGCACCATGTGTGTGAGTTATCTTTTAAAATCTTGTTCTAAGTAAGAACTTGTTCTGAAAAGAGTTTGAATAGAGGTGAAAATAGAGACTCTGGATACTGTGAGATAGCGTCTGTGGCAACACGGCTAGTTCTCTAGAGTGAGAAATGCAACCTTAATTGAAAAGCCTTTTGCGGAAGCAGTTGTGGACCCAAATGATTTCAAAAACATTTTAAATGTTCATCTGATTCAGAAGAGTGATTAAATACATGCAAAGCTACTATAAGAACATACTGGAGGGAAAGCCTGTTTATTTCCATTGATTACTGTAAGTTATTTACATGCTTTACATGTTTATGTTTTAATCTTTATGAACACCTCACAAGCATCCACGTCTAATGATGATTGTATTAGATTATATTTAGATAAAAAAGATATTTCATTTCTACTTAGTATAGTTGAAAAATCTGAAGATATAGTTCCTGTTGGACAAGAAAAACTTAAAGAAATATATACTGAAATAGATTATGCTTGTAAACATAATATAGGATTTGATCCTGTAAGAATTAGCAGAGAAATAAAGAAAATTGAAGATGTTGTTGAAAAATACAAAGACATAGGAGAAGAAATCTCAGAAGGAATAGTTTTTGGATATATAACTAAAAAAGACCAACCTAGAGCCTTTGAAAAATTAATAAAATACAGAGAATATCTAGAACAATTTGAAAGATTAAATAAATTTTATATTCATCCTGATTAATAAATCAAGAAAAAAAAGAAATAATCTTGAAAGGCCAAACAACTAAAAGATAAAGGATATATCCTGCAAATATAAAGAAGAAGGGTAAAATAGTATTTTTAAAGACTTAATTTTATATTATTAAAAATCTTTGTGAGTGTCTGTAAGACATCTGTAAACCAGTTGTCTGTAAGTGTAGCATGATCCTTCTTTATATTGCGTTGAAGAAATTCGAAGATTTTGCTCATCAATGTAAGAGTATTGCTATTCATAAGCGGTGCATATCAGTCCTCGATAAGGTGTCAATAATTGATTTGGGACATTAATTGATTTATCATCTTAAATCCTCTTAGACCTAAAAAAAAAATAATGATTTTTTCTTGTAGTATTGCACTAAGCTGTTAGAGATAATGATCTATCTCTCCTACTTAATTCTGTGCTAAGCAATCTTCTTCCATTTAAATAGTTTGTATCTTATTACAAATTTTAACTAAAACTTAAATATTTCTTTGAACAGAAATGATCTAATGAGCACAGGTGCTCATCTTATCCTAAGCACCAATGAGTTGGCACATTAATTTATTGGTGGATAAAGATTTTGTGAGTTCCAATCCACCAATGAATTAATGTGCCAACTCATCGGTACTTAGGATAAGATGAGCACCGGTGCTCATTAGATCATTTCTGTTCTTTGAATCATATTATCTTATGTGCAAAAAGGATTATTTTATAAAATTGTCTACCTGTAACTAAGATATGAAAACTCGATCATGAAAAATGATCATATTATCGTCTTATTCTATTCAAAACCCGAGGAAGAAGTACTGAGTAGGGATTAGTCTGAAATTTTTGTTACGTAGAGATATACAGTGGAACCATCTACGAAAAAATTTTACCTTAGTTGCATGTAAATCTACATTGTCTCAAATCAAGTATGAATCATTCAAAAATCAAGAACAAAGTATTCGATTTATACATGATTTGATTGTGCCTCCTAACTCTAAATGTCTGCGTCCGCCCCTGCTGTATATGTACCGATACAAAAAAAAATTCTCGAAAGAGATGGTTTGACTAGTGACAGAATACCAAGAGCCATTATTCCTAATTCCAAAACTCCAACTCTTGAAAGCAAATTTAAACTACTTTTGAGTTTTAGTAACAGACAAAGATAAAGTAGATAAAATTTACAAGTCTTTATGATTATGCCTCTAAGTTAAGAAAGAAAAAACAATTATAGAAGGAATTAAAGAAATGATATCATTATTATTACTAATTACTTCAAAAACAGTCCAAGAAAGCTAACCATCATCCATCCCCCACCCACAAAACCAAGAAAGATAACCAAAATCTAAAGGGATTTAGAAGAAATGGCTCATTTTTAAAGTAAGATTTGACAAAAAATGTAACCTAATTTTGATTTGAAATTTAAAGTAGATTTGGTCGCCCCAAGCCCGACAAAGTGGGTCGGCCAACACACTTGAAACGACTCTAAATTTTAGTATTAATTATTTATAAAAATTTCACGTGTTAAACATGCCTATATGAAAAGATCAATTTACTTTTAGGCTCTGTTTGATAGGCATTATTTTCCAGAGAATTGGGAAAATATTTTCCACTTTCCACTTTTTTTGTTGTTTGATAGGCGAAATTTTCCACGAAAAATATTTTCCCACACGTGTGCATTTTCTGGCTTTTTGATGAAAAATTTTTCCCACCAAAAATTTTTCCAGGCTGGTTGGAAAAAAAATCTCTCTCTCTCTCTCTCTTTTTTTTTTTTTTTTTTTTTATTTGCAATGGAAACAAATGTTATAACTAATGGTAAAAAAAAATTTCACTTTAATGGACAATTTTCATGTAAAACAAAATCAAACGAACACTAAACTTTGATTAAAAAAATGATTTTTTAGGAAACAATTTTTTTCCCTTTTTTTTTTTTTTTTTTACTTTTTGGCAATAGAAACAAATTTTATAACCAATTGTGGAAAAAATTATCACTTTAATAGACACTTTCCATGTAAAACAAAGTCAAACGAATAGAAAATTTAAAAATTTTTTGGGTGGAATATTATACCAATTAAACACAATCTCAGGTTATGCCTTCAATGGTATAGAGTGGAAGACTGTTTGTACACTTGCATTGCACTTACCCAATTACCAAAAAATTTCTTGTTAAGAATATATAACAATCCAGCTGCTTTTAAGTAAATTCGTGTGAAGCATTGGCTAATTGCACGTGGCATAAAGTTAAAGAGCAAAGTTGGTCTTTTTGAAGATGCTATATATATATTATATATACACACACGAGAAAACAAAATAAATATTATGAGAAATTTGTAAGTAACACAGCGAGATACCTCAATAAAATTGTTAATTTTATAAACGAAGCGAACTTTATTTTATTTTGTTTGTATGTTGTTATTCAATTTAAATCGCGTTTAAAGAAATAAAAAATAATATTGAAGTAATTAAACAATTAACACAGTGGTAAATTGTATTTTATTTTAAAATCTCCATGGTGTCCTCATCCCGCCTCTTAAAAATTTATGATTGGACAATATGGATGATAATGGCCGGAGTTATCGCCCTGCCCTAGCCCATCCCATGGTCATCCCTACTAATGAATATATGATGTACGGTGATACAATCACTTTGTCCAAAGCTATATCTCTCGAGAAGGTGTGATCCGCCTTATATTATTCAGAATCAGGCTCGAGAACCACTTCAAGTCCACTCTTTTTTGACCTCAATTCGAATGGCACAGGCATCGTTCTCACCTTGTTTCAAACATGCCCCTGCATTATACATCAACTGAATGAAAAATACTTTAAAATCGACTCAAATACGGAACCTCCAACTTTCATACCAACTGATAAAAAGAGTTGCAATCCACCTTATATCACCTACAATTAGGCTTAGAATCCAACCCGAGCACATTTCATTCGGGCCTCACTTCAAAAACGCTTTACATATGTGTCACAAGCCCATGCCCGAATATCAACCATAGGTCAATCCCGTTTCAAGCACTCTCTTGTATTAATATGTGACTGGTAACTTAATCGAAATAACTTCGTAAATTTGTTGACTGACTATGCTAAAAAGGACAGTGGCTAAAGTGATCCCTTTGAAAGTTTTGTGACCAAAAAAGTTTCCAACCCTTTTTTCTTCTCAAACTTGACAAAATACTTTTATTTTTATTTTTTTGTTATTGCACATTAAAGAGCAATCTGCATACTATATGCTTGTGTTGGAAAGATATTTTAACAGTGATTTTTTTCAAAAAATGTATAGTTAAAAAATAAAGAATGGTACAGAGAAGCGGGAAAGATGAACTTTTAAAAAAAAAAAAATTTATTAATTAAAAATGAATGCAAAGAAAAGTGATTTTAAAAAAATTAGTCCCACACTTGTTTGAGTAGCATCTATCTTAATCAATTCCCTGTTCAAATTTTACAGAGAGAGGGAGAGAGAGAGCTATCAGAACCTAATATGAAAGCGACCATAACAGCAGAGTCTGAACAAATTAGCACATGTTTGGTGGTTAAGAAAATTAAGTTTTGAATAGTGATTTTTTAATAATGTATGGTTCAAAAGTAGAGAAAAATTTTGAGTTTATGTGCAAAATATTTTACTCCCTTCGTCCCAATTATATAGACTAAGTTTCCTTTTTCTCTTGTCCTAAATATATAGGTCTGTTTCTTAATGTAGAATATTTTGTTGTATTCTTTTACCAATATACCCTTATTAAATTTTCCTTACTTAGGGTGTGTTTGATCCACATTATTTTGGAAGAATGTATTTTAGAAGAGTAGATTGATGGAGAATGTGTGATTGAAAAGGAAGGAAAAGTTATTGATATGATGGAAATTATTATTTTATTAAAAGATGTGTGGTTGAAAATGAGTAGAAGAATGAAAATGAAAATTATATGTCAACTTCTTGAAATCATCCAAATACACACGTTTCCCTCGTCTTGGAAACATGAAACAACTCTAATTTCTCCTTCTGCTTCAAATTCTTTATTAGTTCCAACAATAATTTAGTTTTACATATTGAAAATTAAACATAGATAAATTATGAAAGATCTTGGCAAAAATTAATTTTTCAAAAACACTAAAGAAGTTTTCTTAATCTGTGTGAAAAACGAAACAAATCTATATAATTAAGACGGAGGGAGTATTTTATAAATGGATGGTTAAGAATGAGTACGACAATTAAAGAATTCTCAAATAATAGTTCTGAGAAAGGGACTAAGGTTGCGTCATAAGCAAAAGCTTAAGTTCGAAGAAAAATAAGTAATTACACAGTTCATTCAGTCAATAATAAATTATGATATTTAAATCCCAAAATGATGAATTTCATAAAATGTGAGACTATAGAGAACAAAGAAACTTTTTGCTATTAAAAGATGAAGATATAAAAAAAAATGCACAGTTGATCCTCAATCGAATAACTCCAAGAATGAACAAACAATTAAATCACCAATTACAAATATCTTAAGAGAAAATGTGGACCCTTTTGGAATGTCAAATTGTTTTCTTCTAGGGTGGTGGTGATACTGAATCAGACGGCATCGTCGACAATGTCACCACTCAGATCCCTGGATCGACAGAGCTCTTCAATTTTTTGAGTCACCTCGGCCATTGTAGGACGTTTATCGGGATACTGAGCCGTGCAGTCAACTGCAAGCTGTAAAAGCTGAACCATATCCTCCTCAACATTTTCATATCGAAGGAGTTCGAGGTCAAATACTTCGGCAGTCCACTCTTCTCGTACCACAGACTGGACCCATCTCGGGAGATCGACACCCTCCTCGTTCATTAAAGTGTGTGTGGGAGCTTTACCTGTCAGCAATTCCAGTAGCAATACTCCAAAACTGTATACGTCCGCTTTCTGGGAGACTTTGCGAGGATCTGTTACCTCTGGTGCTCGGTAACCAGCAACACGGTTAGGAGTGGATGTTGGTGCAGCGAGCTGAGCAAGCCCAAAGTCAGAAACACGGGCTTCGTAAGATTTAGTGAGGAGAATGTTAGATGATTTAATGTTGCCATGGGAAATTGGTGAGCCTTGTGAATGAAGGTATGAAATTCCACGGGCAGCACCCAGTGCAATCGAAGCCCTCGACTCCCAATTCAAGGGTGTCCTACTAGCTCCTTTATTTCCTGCAATAAATATAAAATAATAGTACGGGTAAAAAAACTGATGAGGTCAAAAATATTGCTATATATATGCCAATTTACTCGATAAAATATGGCTTGTGATATACAAGAATATGCAGTTTCTCCACAGATGACAAGGATGAAAATGTACCAAATAAAAGAGAAACAAGTTGACATTCAATTTATAGCTATTGTATAAGACAGATGCTTACAGTGTGTTCACAAGAATGTCCTAATATAGATGGCTAAATAAGGATAGAGAAACAATATTTGGCCATCGAAAACAACTCCATAAACGACAATTTAGCTGCTAAACTGGTTCTAAATGTGTTTTACTACATCAATGGCAACTAATGATCACAACAAATCAATTGCAGCACCTAACTTTGCAGTTGCAAGAAAGTAAGGTAAAACCTAGACTGATCCCACAGCATCCCACCGCCACCACCATTATCCGTCTCTCCCAACCCCGTGAGAAATAAAAGATTGTAGAAGTTTAAAAATTGAGAAGAACATCAAGCAACATGTCGATCTAACAGGACATTTCCAGTTCTTACAGTCACCACATGAGAATTGGCTGTGTAGTGAAAGACCAGTAGATCTGAAAAGTTCGAATTCAGCAATGGAACTATGCAACCAATGCATTGCAGCACAGAACATGAAGCAACCAAAATCATCATCATCATTACCCCAACCTTCTCCCATCCCACCCCATAAGAATGAAAAGGAAAAGATTCGGATTTGAAAAGAAAAACTTTGATGTAACATGCCACAATCTTGAATTCAAATCCACAATCTGAAAAGATTGAACTCAGTAATGCATACTATGCAACACAGAACATGAATCAACCAAAACCACCATCATCAGAAAAATCAAAATGGAGGAACTATAATCATCACGAAAAAATCCAATATCAGAATGTAATGCGAGAGAACTAAAGCCATATCTGGACAAATCGAGAGTGTTCTCACCATGTAAAAGTGCAGACAAGCTCCCCATTGGCAAGTAATCGTAGACAAGAAGCTTCTCCTCCCTGTGATAGTGATAAGCCCTCAAAGGAACCAAATTCTCATGATCCATTCTTCCAACCTCTTCCATCTTCTCCCCAAAGTCCTTCTCTCCCAAACTCACATCTCTCAGCCTCTTCACCACCACAGACAAGCCAGTCTCCAATACCGCCTTGTACGCAGTTCCAAACGTCCCCTTACCCAACACCTCGGCCGAAGCCTTCAGTAGATCGTCCAAATCAAACTTCATATCCTTTTTCCCCAAAAACACCAACCCCTTTTTCCCGCCGCCAACCACATTTGCTTCTCCCTTTTCCTTCTCCTTCGCCCCCACCACAGCCGCGAAACTACTGGCAGGCGCATCCGTTCCCTCACTCTCCACTGTTTTCTCGCGAGGAACCCCGACCCCATACCCCTCAACCCCCCTCTTATCCTTTGATCCAGCTCCCTTTTTACCCAATTTTCTACACAAACAGAAAATAAGCAATAAAAGCAAGACAAGACCGAGCACAGCACCAATTATTATACCAGCAATCGCACCACCGGAGAGTTTCTTCTTGTTCTTTTCATTACCACAAGAATTGTCAAGTGGCCTACCACATAGTGCATTACCAAGAAATGAACTCTTGGACTTGTCGGAAACCCCTTTCGGTATCTCGCCAGTGAGGTTATTGTTCGAGACGTTGAATTGAACTAAACTTTGTAAGTTCAGGTCAGGAACGGCGCCGGAGAAATGATTTTCTTGCAAGTATAGTGTGCCCAAACGGATCAATTTGTTGAAGGAAGGTGAAATCGGGCCAGAAAAATTATTTTCCGCTAGATTTACGCGAACAAGGGATGTAATGGAAAACAAAGAATCCGGGATTTCCCCACTGAAAAAATTATGCTGAAAATAAAGATTTCGAAGAACCGGAAGGGAAGTAAACAGGTCCGCCGGAATTCGGCCTGAAAGTGCATTATACCGGAGACTGAGCGTCGTGAGATTAGTGAGATTCGAGATAGTATTAGGCGGGAGCCTGCCGGAAAGGCCCATTCCCGGAAAGTGAATCTCAGTGACTGAAGAGTTGTCCGGCGAGCAAATGACGCCAGGCCAAGAACATGGGGTTCGGCTGGAGAGGTTCCAAAGGAGGACACGGCCACCCACAGCGGAACGGAGAGCTAAAAGGGCCGCGCGGTCAGAAGCAATGTCGGAGGTAGTGGCCGGGAGGAGGGAAAGAAGGACGGCGGCGGTTGTGAGGAGGAGGAGATTGAATTGCCTCATTTTGATACGAGGGAAAATGTGGGATTGAAAGCCCACAAAAATTTTGGAAAATGTGGGATTTGAGGATTGAGGAAGTTAAGGAGTGAGGTTCATGTAGTTGGGTTGTTGGTCATTTTCTTGTCTCCAGTTTCACTGTAGTTCAGAGAGAGAGGGTGGGTAAACTGTGTGAGAGAGAGAGGTACATCAGGGTGATCTGTGAGTGAGAGAGAGAGGGGAAGGTAAAAAGTGTGAAATGTGTGAGAGAGTGGTTACAGAAAATCCATAGACTCTGTGAGAGAGAGATAAAATACCAATGAGTAATCACACTTTTGCTGGGACTTGAGAGCTGGACCCACTTTTTCTTTTGCGAAATTTCAGCTTTGATCCTCAATTTATTAGACCAATAAAAAGTTGATCTTTAGTGTTTTAAAAAGATCATTGGGTTCTAAACTTTTAATTATAATTGCGCAGTTTGTTTAACTTAACATAAAACCATCAAAATCACTCTTAAATTGTCATGTTATTGTCAAAAGAAAAATATCCGAATTCTAAAATCTAAGCACGGATCCAAGTTGGCCTGAAAATTTTATTTTGTTTTGTGATGTTTGGGGTATACGAAGGTGATGTAACGATTTAACAAACGTTTGTTTTGATTATTGATAATTGATTTTTATAACTAGCGTTGACCTCTAAATTTGGATAGGACCCATTTGTCAACAAATCTCTTCCCTCTCATTCATATGTATGTCATTGTTACCTACATAATTGGACACACATTATAAGCGCAAATTAAAGCTTCTCGAAGCAAGATAGGAGAGTCATTACCGTAGACATTCCGATGCTGAGGTCAATAAATAGGCATGAGATTTTAGTGTAGGAGAAACACGAAAGGAAAAGAAATGTGCAATCGTGTTTAAATTCCTAAAGTAAGATTTACCAATTATCAATAGCCTTCAAATGAAACAATGAGTGAGAATTTATAGGCATAAAGATGCAATGACATCACATTTTAGCCATCCTAGACAGAAAATAAGGAATTTGACTCTCAAACGCCATTGTATATATGTCACCTCAATAAAATCGTACTTGGCTCAATGTATCAAGCTGCAAATTGCAAAGGTTATTAGGAATCTAACCTCAACCGCCTTGGACTCTAAAGCTCCATTTGATGTGGCTAAGGATTAGGTCTCATCTGATTACCTTGGAACGAGAAGGTGACAAGTATGCAATGAGTTGTATCCTTCAGATATAGAGTTGACGAAGCGTCACATTGTACTCTCAATGCCTCAAAAAATGAAGGTGGACGAGAAGACGGTATGTGGCATCATCGCTTTAGACACATAGATGAGAGGTGTGACACTTAAATAACTATTCGTCTCGAAAAAGATGCGATTGCATAATATTTTGCTTAATTACCATTCGAGGCATAACAACTATGATGAAAGGTTGAAAATCTAAATTCAAGCAATAGATTGGGGATTGATAGTGCAGTTTTCCTTTTATTTATTTTTTATCTCCATCTTTGATTGTTTTCCTTCCTAGTTTAGTTGAAAAATGATTTCCGCAGGGGTGGTGGTGGAATAGTATTTTTTTAAGGTGTCAAAATGAAATAATGAGATAAAAGTGGGGGAAAACAGAGATATTAAAATATATTATGAATGGTATCGTAATTATTGCAGTGATTTATGTATTTGATATAGAATAAAAAAAAATTTAAAGATGCCATTAGAGACTAATTAAGTTTTTTGTCAAAAAAAATTGTCACATTGATTGACATACACTTACATGAGAGTAGTACTCGCGTAAGACTCATGTGAATAAAAAAATTCCAAAAAGCGTTCTCATTCTCTGAGTATGCTGTCAATGAGAGTGTCAAACCCTCTCGGTAGCATAGCAACTTTCGTTGGTGATAATCTTGATAAAGTTCACCTGTGTAGTTGAAAGGAAATTATATTTTATTTACCTTTAATTTGTAAAATGCAATTAAATTGTACTTATTCGAATCTCTTGACTTACATTCATATTTGAAAATAAGACGAGATCGTAATCGTTCTACGTGACATACATATGACAGTAGTAATTTGATGTATAATGTGGTATTTTTTTATTGCTTCATGCATCAAATTATTAACCGTACGTATGGCGACTATTTTAGTAGACGACTGCAAATAACAATATTATCACATATACATACAATAATATAAGTTTCTCTATAATCATTTTTTGCTCTTGCCAAAGAAGTCCACTTATGTGACTTAAAAGTAAACTCAAGATTCTTTTCTTGGATAAAAAAATAACTATCGAGAAAAGTGAAATCTTTTAAGTGAATAATAACAGTAGGTCAGCCTTCTCCTTCTCCTTCTCCAAAAAGTTTGATATAAAAAAAATAAATTCTTTAATTTATTTCATCTCAAATTAATACATTAATTAATGAAACTTTCCTTAAAATATTTGTGTGCTTTATATGATACAGCTGAGAAAGAGATTCGAGTATGCAAAGCTGGATTTGAAATATTTATTTATTCAAAATGTGTAATTCATTTATTGAGATTCATTCAAGGACTTAAACTACCCTATTTTTATTTATTTATTTTTCAACAATAATTGCAATCTTTTAAAATTTTTAAAGAGTCATCATATTGAAACATCATGATCATATAGGTGCACAAATTTAATTATGGAATAAAATGGGACGATGAAAAAAGATATCTCATCTTAATAATTAAAAAGTGTAGTATGTCTAGCTCACAAATATAAAATACAATTATTTTTTCATTAATTTTTTATTTGAAAATGACTTTCTAGTTGAGTATAATAGTCATCGTATTACCCTAATTAGTGTAATTACTAATTGATTTAATTCATTCGAGAAACTCTCGAAGATGTTGACCGTAAATGAGAAGATTTGGTTAAGTAGGAAGACAAAAATAAGGTGTAGCTGGATCGCCTCATTTTCAGAGAGAGTTAGGGGTTGTTCTTTTTACGTTTCAGTTTTGTATTTTGAGTCTTGAATTTACTTTGGGTTTTGTGTTTTGAATATTCATTTTGAAATTGTTGAAAATGTGTTCTTTTTGACATTTTGAGAACACTCAAAACGTATTTTGAAAATTTTGGTTTGATTATAACTGAAAATGCCGAAAACGACAAATTTGTCGTTTTGGATTTTCTTTGTAAATTTTTTCAAATACACGTTTTCGAAAATAGGAGAGAGAACGCGCTTTCACTATTTTGAAAAATCGAAAACAGAAAACAACTTGAAAATGATAAAGAGAACAGACCCTTAATGTTTGTTGGGTATTTTGAAAAATAGTTAAGTATGAATATATTAGATACCGGTGATTAATGAAATATATTAAATTAGAAAAAAAGGTAAGGAGAAGTTTGACAACCATATAAAAATTTGTCTTTGCGTTTGCTGTCTTATATTCTCAAATGGTAATATTGTGAATGGATGTATTCAATATTTTGTTTATATTTTCATTTGACTTTGTACTTTATTTGTCTTACCCACTCTTCTTAAATGTTCAAAGCTATTAAAATTGATCCAAACGTCTAAAGAGGGCTTCAAACATTCCCGATTCTCGTGGTGAACGTCAAGAGTCTCTTAAATATTTAATAACCTTAAATTGAGTATAAACACTACATGTCTATGTAAAGCAATTTCTTGTAAAGAAAATTAAACCTTTTAGCACAACTCAAAGTGTTGGGTGTAGTCTTTTCTTAAAAGGGTATTAAAAGATTTGTAATGCCATAATTCCTTTGAAAAACTTACTTAACTTTAAATTTTTGTTAATTTCGTGCAAAAACGATGTCTCAACTTTTGTTTCCATCATTCTTGAAAAGGATTTCTAATGTGCGACACTTCTTGCTTTCATTATTAGACACTCTTGTTTGGAAGGTAAATTTTAAAGCTACCGAGGGTAGGGATAATCTTATGCATGCTGGACTTAACGAAAAATCTGTTTTCAGGATAACTTGCTAGTCGCGGATTAGTTCATTATGTGCTGGTGAATTTTAATGATCGATGTCTTCCTGATATCTTTGTGTCATTTAGTCATTGCCAAGCATTTCGGGAGGGGTTTTCCCTCTCCTCATCAAAAACGATTTCTAGACGATTGACTTTAATTTCATCTCTATAAGAAAGGAAAAAAAAAAGGATGAGAGAAAGTGAGTATGTCCGCTAGTCACTATGCCCTCTTCTGGATCGGCGTTTTAATCTCATACCGTGTTTTTTTGGGTGGAACACTTAAAACCTCAACCCGCCTAAATAGATATAATGTCGTTAGCCCCTTGCCCAGAGGTGCTAGTTCGAGTCCAACTTGTGAAAAGTTTAAGGTTGTTTAGTACTTCACACTTCAACTAGAGCTCAGCCCTTCTTTCACTCACATTTGGTACTGTGGAGCATGACAAAAATTGCAATACGGGATATTGGACTTAGTTATCTTCTAGCAAATGAATGACCCATCATATCATCCGAATAAACGAAAATATCAAAAAGTTCTAGCCACTCTGTCGGAGCGTGTTAAGCCCGCGATGTAGGTTTTATTTATTATTATTATACTATACACACAAACCTACAAGTCATCATTATTTAGCTCATAATCATCATCTGTGAAATATCTTTTATTTTACATTTGAAGTGTAAAATAATAAATAAATTATAGAGGTTGGGTTGGAAATAAACAATAATAAATTTAAGATGTATTAACGTGCCAATAGCATGTGAGATGCTTTTGGTTTTGAGGGCTCTACAAAAAAAATCCAACGGCTATTACGACTTTGATTAGTCGGTGGGCACCGCCACACTACAGAATGGGGCCCATAAGACGGCCGCCCGCTGCCGGCTGCCCGCTGTTTCAACAATACGTACATATTTGTTAGAGATTAGCAATAAAAAGAAAACATATTTGTGGAAGAGGCGACTTACACCGTTACACGGTCTCTCCTAAAGAACTGATTTAGTCTCCATAGTTTTTTAAATTCACTTTTTCTCAAATTGATTTTCAATCAGGGAGCCCACAATTTTTTATCAATTTTTCAGCTAAATCAAACAGAGAGAAAATTTATTGTTGGTCAAAACGGTTATCGCGGCCCACTCAAAATTGATTAAAATTGAGTTGAGAATGAATTATATTCTCCTCGTTAACTCAAAATAATAAACCAAGATTTCTAGTGTGTGTGTATATATATATATATATATCTTACACGATTGATTATAGCTTGCAAGTTACCAATTAGTTGACAAGGTAAACCAATGGTGGGAAAGGCCGAAATGTACTTTGCAAAAATTAGAGCTAATTTATTTAACTTAATCTTTTTTTTTACTCGACTATGTTTGATCAATATGGGACTAATTGTGCATGAAAAATCAAGAAAAAATGTCACGGTTAGACATTGTCATGTCGATGACTTCGTACTGAATGTTAGGTAAGGTTTATGCCCTCCCAAAGTTTCATGTGCCTGTCAAACTCCCACCCACTAGGTGATTTTTATTAAAGAAAGAGTTTATTTAATGTTTAACAACCCAATCACACTTTCAAAAGGGAAATTATAAAAATTCAGGTGTTTAAAGATAACTTTCTAAAAATCAGATCCAAAGTTTGTATATTCAAAAATCAGGTATCAATTGAATATTTAAATAATATTATAATACTAATAATCCACAACCCTAATTCATTTTCATTCATTTTCTCTTACTACCCTCCCCCTCTCTCTCGCCCCTTTCTCTGTCCAAATCGGCACTGCGCCACCTCTCGCCAGCAGCGTTCTCGACTTCCCCACCATCGAAGACCACCGCTCACCGTTGACAATCCAACTGTACTCAATTAATCGATCACCGCTTGAGACGGTAATGACTCGATCATTTCGGTCGATGTGCAGTCGATCGGAGAGACATTGCGAGATCTGGTGCACTGTGACGTTCGATCTGGTGGCGCCGAAGTTTTTGTGGGAGATTTTTGTTGGTTGTATTTGCAGTCTTGTGGTGGTGGTCTTTGTGTCGGGTGTGGTGGTGGTGTTGATGCTGGTTGTATTGTGGTGCAGATGTGGTGTGGTGGGTTTGTGGGTTGAGATCTGGTTGGTGGCACGGTGGGTGGTTGTGCGCGGTGGAGGTGGAGGTGGAGGTGGAGGTGGAGGTGGAGGTGGTGGTGTGAGTTGTTGTGCGCAGTGGAGGTGGAGGTGCAGTGGTGGTGCAGATGTGGTGTGGTGTGGTGGGTTTGTGGGTTGAGATCTGGTCGGTGGCGCGATGAGTGGTTGTGCACGGTGGAGGTGGTGGTGGTGGTGTAAGTTGTTGTGCGCGGTGGAGGTATGGTGCAGTGGAGGTAGAGGTGCAGTGGTGTTTTTCGATGTGCGGTGTCGTGTGCGGTGTCGTGGCAATGGTGGATTTGTTGGTTGTGTGGTAGTGATATACCATGGTCTGCTTGCTGGTCAGATCTGCTTGATGGTGGGCAGTGGTTGGTAAAGGCGGCGGTGGTTGTGGTCATTTTCATTGGGTGTTGGTGGTGGTTGTTGGGGGGATCGTGTTGGTGGTGTCGACGTCTTTTTCTGGTGGTGGTGGTGAGGTCGTTTTCATTGGGTGGGCGGCAGTGGTGGTTGTTGGGGTGGTTTATGTGGTGGCGGCGAGGGTGGTTTATGTGGTGTTGGCGGTGGAGACGACGGTGGTGTTGTGTTGGTGGTGGTCACAGATGGTTTGTTGATTGTGACCAATAAATTGGTTGGTGTGTGACCAATAAAGAATAAATTGTGATCAATAAATATTGTGTGACCTACAAATTTATTAATATGTGACCAATAAAAGTAATCTGTGACTTATAATTTATGTTTTGTGACCATAAAATAAGTTGTGTGACTTATAAATTTTGTGATTTGTGACCGATGAACGAACTGTGACCTATAAAATTTTTGAATCGTGACCTTAAATTTTTGAAATCTGTGACCAACGAATTAAATCTGTGACCAACTAATTTGAAAATCTGTGACGGTGTGACCTATAAATTTTGATATGTGACTAACTAATTTTGAAATCTGTGACAAACGAATTAAATGTGACCTATAAAATTTTTGAACTGTGACCATTAAATAATCTGTGACATATAAAAATTAGTATTTGTGACTGAAAAATAATATGTGACTACTTCAATTATAAATCTGTGACCAGAATTATTGCCGGAATAGTCGCCGGAATGGTCGCCGGAGAAGAGTGGTCGTCGGAATGGTAGCCGAAATAGTCCCCGGAGCGGTAGGGGTGGTGCATGTGGGGTGGGTTTATTATATTATTTTATATTAGAATTAAAAAAAAAATTCTGATTTTTGAATTTTCAAACCATAAACATGATTTTTGAATTGGTGTAAACTAAACACCTTATTTATGAATTTTTCCCCTTTCAAAAGGTTGAATTGCTGCTCAAAAATATGGGCTGAAATCCTCCTAATTATTATTGGGCTTGAACACCTCAGTTGGATCAAATAGTGTGTGGGCTAACCTCTCTATCCATTCAGGTCCACCAAGGCTCAATTTGCCCAAGTAAGAGTAACAATCTAATTGTATCCCAAGTTGCTCGGGGAAGGCCCGCCTCGTGGTTTTATAAGCATTTTGGGCATCCTTCCCTTACAATGGTGAGATCTACCTAAAGTGGTAGTTTAAACTTAAAAGAACACGAATTGTCTTCTAATTTCTAAATCGATAATTAACCCCCTAAAAAAGGACATGAAGAGACTTCTAAAGCAAGAATTTCAACAACGCCCAAAGACTACCATGATTATTTTCCATCCGGACTATATATATGAGATACAACTTCAGATCCAAAAGGTATGATAATTACATATGAGGAGGACGGGGGCACCCCAAATCCCATATTATGCAGGTGCAGTCGAGCTTGGAGGACAGAAGAATTGAAGCAAAGCGTAACTACAACATAACACTCAAGGTTGATGGCATCGTTTAACTTATGAGAGTGTGTTTGATTAGCTTTATTTTCCATGGAAAATGTGTTTGATTGACCTTTTTTTTTCATGAAAAATATTTTTCAAAAATTGGTCATGTAACCATGTTTTCTTCAAAAACAATGAATATTTTCTTCATGGAGGGTAGGTTTTTATTTTCTAAGCAATTCGCACTTCTCAATTTAATGGAAAAATACAACATTTTCTAGGTTGAAAATTAAGTCAACCAAACACATTTCATTGACAATTTTCATACAAATAAGTTTTATGCAATTTAATTACTTGGAACTTATTTTCTTTCCATACAAATTACGTGCTTACAACCAAATACACCCAATATTTCATCTCCAATCAATCGAGAATGTTCCTACTTGTTATGTTCTTCCTTGACTTTGGATTCAATTCATCAGCCCCGTTTCGTTTGTATTCCGCCCTTCTCACCGAAAAATTAAGACTACATTCGAGTAGGCATGCCGGAGCACTTTCTACTTATTGACCCAGGACAAAAACATGAACCCGTAAAAAAGGGTAATAGTTTCCCATCTAATGATTCATTTTTTTTCGATGAAGGGGATGGTCTCAACTTGCTCATGCAACATATTTTCTCTTTTTTCGTTGGAACAAGACCGCGACCCTTCATCCCAGGAAAGCTACTTAAAAAGACAAACCCCGAGGCAAATCATATATTTTTTCATAGAAATTGTCTTATCATTAACCTTGAGGGGTTGCTCAATTGATCAGACCTTGAGTTTGCTCCCCAATGGTCACCAATTCGAGTCCCCTCAGGACCACTGAAGTGAGTACCCGACCGTAAACTTCAAGACCTCGTGGGATTAGTCGAGGTGAGCGCAAGTTGCCCTGGACATCCACGGTTATTAAAAAAAAAATTGTCTTATCATTATGAAAAAAAAAAACTAATTGTTGGTTATTAAGGAATACAAAGTAAATTATAAAAAAAGATTGATTGACCAAAAAGAAATAATTTACAAGATATGACTCTTTCTTCCCGACCTATTTGACTCTCTAGCCAAATTTATTTATATGATATTCCAAGATTGAAGAGATTGAAGTCCTCTAATAGGCACAAGGAAATAGCAATAGAGCAGACTAGCTTCTCAGAAACTTTTATATGCACTTTGATGACATTAAGAGTGTCAAGGATTTGAGATATAATTCACTCCAAGGGCTCCGCGTCTTTTAAACTTAAAGAAGCATCATTCGGTGATATGAACATGTCTACAAAGACGAAATATTTCCCTTCTTACATGAGAAGAAGAGGGGTTTCCAAAACCTACAACTTCAAAATCATAACAAGCAAAAGACGAGCAAGTTGCACATGTCCTAATAGACAGAATAGGGAAATATCTAAATTTCATATGCTTCTAGACAAATTATTTGAAGGAATTTGACCCCAAAGTGATTTATGAGTGCACACGAGTATCCTTCTCTTTTTTCTAACATATTTGCTGCGCTAATGCACTATTACTAAGTAGATTTCATTCTTCTGCTATTGTCAACCTGTAATTACATTTTTTTCTTATACTTGCTGCCTCATTTAGTAGTTAATTTTCTTAATTTAGTTCTTATTTAACTCGATTAAGATCAGGCATTAAGAAGCAAATGAAACCAACCAAAGTGCTTAAAGGTTACTTTTGTAGAAAATAAGACGACTAGGTTTGTAAGAAAAAAATGACTGTTAAAAGATTGTAAGGCAAAGTAACTAATTCAAAAGTTTCTTTGAAGTATGGCAAAACATTCTCTTTTAGTAATATGCTGATAGAATAACACAACAATCTGAGACCTAATCTTCTATGTATAGCCTTGAAACCTATATTTTCCAACTAATCTATTCTAACTCCCAACAAATTCCTATAATTTTAGTTGACGGGAATTGTAATACATTCAACCTATCGAGGTATAATGACAGACCCAGAGGCTCGACTCGAAGGAACAGGTGGAGACATTTTTTCTCATGCATGATAATTCTTTTAATATCATCGATTCCAAATTAGATCCAAAACTTCTTCCTATTTGTATGACTTGACTCAAATGACTTCCAAACTAATACAGGTTCAGATTCAATTTCAAGTGCTTCCCCCAGCTACATGTATCTGACAAGAACACAATTTGAACACAAGCTGACCGAGGATCTCAACGATGTATCAAACATAAAACTACAACTTTATCACAAATTCTACAACCACCAGCAGTATTACGAAAGTCTTCTTCGACAACCTATAAATCCTAAACACATAATTGTGTATTTAATAGTGTAGAATCTAACATAAATCCCTTACTATTCTAGGTAGATGCCACCCATATTTATGTCAAACCCACAGTACAAAAATGTTTTCGGTTTTCATCATCAAATTACAACTATTTCCATTGAACAAAACTTCCAGGTTAGAAATTATATCAATCAAAGCATGCATACAAATGAAACTTACAATTCCATCATACCAGAAATCACCAGTGAACACACAATTTTACATGTCATCAAAGCCAACAAAAAAAAAAAAAAAGAAATAATATTCAAACAGAAATAAATAAATCCAGTGATTTTGAAATAAACAGGAGCCAGAAACAAAGAAAAGACAGAATTTCAGAATCCTCGCCAAAATATACGTAATAAAACTGTAATTAACTTGAACATAAAGGAGTAACATCCATAATATCCAGCTAAAATACGTCCTTATTCGTCAAACATTTACTAGAAAACTACTAACAACAAAAAAACTCTTGACTAGTGGACTTATCTGAGATCCCCAAATCCCCAATCCAGCATAGCCATCCAACCCAGTTCAAAATCAATCCTGGGCCTTGAGCTTCTCAACACGCTTATTCAACTGTTCAATCTTAACCACAAGGCCTGTGACGGAATAAAGAAGCCAGTAAAACAGCAACGCAGATGCGATTAACAGAGCATTACGCTGTGATTTCATGATGGATTTCTGGTGGCGGAGATGTTCAGATGGGGAGCAAGAATCGGACTCGCAACTGGGTCGGTGCTCGTACTTCCAGTAAATATCCATTAACAGGAAGAGACAAAATGGTACGACGGACATGAACGGCTTCAGTAGGCTTCGAGTGACGCTGATCAGTCCCTTACGAAGCGGGTGGATGCCCGGGAGGGTTAGAAGGAGGACCATGATCGCCTCTGCTCCCGCGACGTAGCCTAGAACAACCCATTCCAAAGCCATTGATAGTGGGAGAAACTAAGAATTTTGAAACGATTTGGGGCTTTTGGGACAAGTGAGAGAATGAGAGAAGATCTGTATTGCGGAACGCGTTTTAAGAAGAAAAATCGTGATAATATAGCTTATTTGTACATGATCACTAATGTATTGGGTCTCTATGGAAACAGAACCTATCCTTTTATTTTTAGCATTAAAGTCCACATTTCAACTTCTGACTGCACAATTGGTCCTTTCTATCAATGTTAAACTTTTCAAACGAGAAGAGTACAATACCCTTTTGTTTTATTTGATAATTTGGACGTAAAATTGTACATGACTACGACATTAGTTTTATTTGATAATTTGGCATACATGTAGAAGTTTGTGATTTGATGCACTAGTCAATAAAAAACTACGACATTAATATATCAAATCACAAAATGTCACATGTATACAACATAGACAATTACCGATAATTTTCAATAAATTTATCAATTTGGGGACAACAAATCTTAAAATGATCCCATTTGAATAAGAACATTCTCAACATGTCAATCTAGTTAACGTTTGACGGATAACTTCCCAAAATGTCAAAAGACAATTGCTCCTATTCCGATGAGATGAAGGAATTGATATTAATGCACTTTTTATGATCATACAAGAAGCATACAAAGGATAACCTCAAAATAGCATGTTACAAACAATATATGGTCTACATACAGCAAATCCTTAAAGTATGCAACTCCATGCTAATCAAAAGCATCTGAATCATCTTCAGATGTCACCTCTGAGCCAGAATCATCATCATCAGTTTCATCATTCTCATCAATTTTAACGGTTTGTTTGGCAGTCATTTTGGTCAATGCTGCTGTCTTACTTGCCCTCTGTGATCGAGTACTCATCACAGCAGGATTCGTGGGAGCCACAGAAGTGGGCGAGAGTTCATCATCGGATGACGATTCTTCTTCAACCCTTGCTCGTCTTCTAGCACGACCTGGCCTTGTTGATTGTACTGCCGGAGTCAATGGCACTTCCATTGTGTCGTCCTCTTCAAGGTTGATCTCTAGTTCCAACCTCCCTATTTCATGAACACAACAAAAGAGATGAATATAACTCCAAATAGTTTTGTCTCACTAATACTAAACAAAATTGTACAAGGAGAGAGCTTAAAGAGTAACTAGTATTAACTAGTATCGAATGCATATTAACTCAACATTTATCATGGAAAGCCAAAGAACCAATTGTAAGCAACATATTAATTCTACTAGCAGATAGATTTTTATTCGTTCCAAGCACGAGCCTTATTTTTCACATCTGGGAGAATGAAACGAAATTTTTTTAGACAAGATAGAAATGCCTCAAACCTATCCCAGCTATAAATTGCAACGAAAAGACACTGGAAAAGGGAACTTGAATACCTTCTTTTCCATGCTTAGACAAGATAATAGATTTTTTTTTTTAATTAATGTTTCAACAAATCATTCAAGAGTAAGTAATTCTAAATGATGACGAAGCTCCTCGACAGCTTTTTTTTCTTCTCATCTAGCAAAAGGTTTTCTTGTGTCAACCTTCCTCGTAAGGGCATAAACAAGAAAGTGGTTTCTGCTGTTGAATGATTATGGAATTTATTTAGCTATTAGCAATTTTACTGAACAACGTCCATGAAGAAAACATATATAAAAAAAAATTCATTACCAAGGATCTGATTAGTCTGATCAGAAGACAATTTCTGGTCTGGGTGTCCATCTAATTCCTTCAGGCGTTCAGCCATCTGCCTCAGCTCCTTTAGTAGATCTTTTTCAGCAGCTACAGATTCAGATACACGATTTAAGAGCTGCCGCACAAGCTTTATTGCCCCCTGTTCAGATGCCCGGAACTGAAGTAACACAAGTATTCTACAAACTGCAGAAAGATATGATTTCTCAGCTGATGTCTTCTTCGCATGGAAGCTTGCCACCTTGATTGTCCAAAACGAGAAATTAGCTTATGATTACAGCTGAACAGCATACAAATCAATTTATTTCCCTTATTTTAGGTGAACATTGTACTAAGGCACACAATAATTCTAATTACTTGCTGAATATCCTGAGAGGAAGGCATAACAAGTGCAGGAAAAAAGCTTATGAACAGACAAAAAGGAAAAAAAAACACAAAGTTTATCAATGCTTCTTTATTAATATTCGAGGGTGGGCTTACAGTTCCTACTCCATGAATGAATTACTGGAGTACCACCAAGCAACTACCACTTGCAAGAAAATGTAAATATGCACATGCCTATGCATTGGAAGAGGCAACAAGTCACCTAAAACATGGAACGCGTGTTTAAACACATTATTGAAGCAAGGGCCACTCTAAACATATCTTTATTAAATAAAAGACCAGAAAGATCACGATATAATCCACGTACGCATATGCTTGAGCAGTAAATCGAAACCATGCACCTCTATGCTTATGTGAATCAGAATGATGGTAGCAATTGCATCTTTACAAAACCTAGAAAAACCAACTATAGTATTTCCAAAACTTTCACAGTGACTTCTTCAAAAAGTCAAATAAATATATGTACCTCTACTGCAATGCGTATCGCAAGCCCTTCCTCTCCACTCTCAAAATCAAGTGAAGGATCAGCCTGATTATCCAGGCTTTCAACATCATTTTCATCTGGTGCAGTCTCCTTTGCATATAACGGAACTTGCATCATTTGCAGCATAAAGCGGGAAGCTTGAACAGCACGCTTACGCATGTTAGACACCATAATTGTAGATCCTGTGGCGTTTCCATTGATACCAGGCCACAGGGAACGCATAACTGGCATAAAAGCCTTGGATATGCATTTCTACATTTACAGAGGACATGTATTTCATAAGTGAAATTTCTTCATAAACAAATAACAAACAGTACATAAGATATAAAGCCCCTGTTTGGTTTGGATAAAAATTAGATTTTTAGTAGATTCCAATAAAAGTTGGTGAAATATGTGGTCGAAAAATTGATAAAAGGTTGTGGATCCCACAAAATATGTAGTTGAAAAAGACTTTTTAAGAAATGGAGGCAAAACAGGGGCAAAATGTACAGTATATATTCTCCTTGTGTAATGATTCAGACCTTGTGATTCACAGAGAGAGATGGATAATGCTCAAAGAAAACAGATAGACACTGTTTCAACCTGGCAAAGTGAACAATACATAACTAGTTAGATTTTTACAAAACAATACGAGAATCAGGCAAAGGGAAAAAGCTGTCCACCTCTGAAGTTCTGTACTCTCACTACAAAAGTACAGGATAATGAGCTTGGCTAATAGTAAATGATATGTCGAAGCTTGTACTCCTGGAAACTTTTCACTTAAAAGAAGAATTTTAGCCAGGCCTTCTCCCAGGATGGCCTGAATTGACTCATTCTCATCAACTTCAGCAGAAGCACCCCAATCTTGTCTCTCAAGTCCAGCATATAGCAGATCAAGCAGTTCAATATCCAAATCTTGGCTTCCATTGCTCAAGTCAACAGGAGTCCAAGCCATTCTATGATCACGGAGTTGGGATGAGAGATTACAGCTCATGGCTTTGTCAACTTCATGCGGACCATGCCATATTCCGAGATCAAGTAATGCCTTAGAAGCCATTATTGTAACCGCAGAAGGGCCCTTTACAAAAGAACATCTTAACTGTCTTACTAGAACTTCACTAGGTTTCCTCTCTAACAACCCAAAAAGACCAAGACACCTGATAGCAGCCCTCTGGACATCCAAGTGACCATGCTTCGCCTGCATTTCATAATAGTGCCAGCTAAATTTGAGAACAATGTAAGAGATAAAGGGCTTCTGATAGTTATAATGTTACAAAAAGCAACCCTATCCCTAGTCCCTAACCCCCCCCCCCCCCCCCCAAAAAAAAAATTGAAGGTGTAAGAGGATATCAGTGATGAATTTTTATGTATGCTTATATCGATATAGATATATGAAAGACAAAATCATGGTCTATAAACATACCCCTGCAAGCAATAGCGAGTGAAGAATTTCATTGGGGTCCATGGCCACTCCCCGCATCAAACCAAGAGAATTTATGTTCTCCAAAAGAAGGGCAGTCACAGCAAGACAGTGTAGCCATTGCTTGCAGTCTGCTGTTCTCTCTCTGCAAGGCCGAGCCAGCTCCTCAACTACCCCAAGTACAACTTTTTCAAATTCTCCTGCAGCTGCGTGGACTTTTTTTGCCAATTCTGCCACAGCAGCAGCCCAATCTCTCTCTCCACCTAAATTAATACCATCTCCTATGACAACTTCAACTCCCATGTCATCCATTTCATGATCAAGGGGTCTGTGCAATAACTCCTGAACAAATGCACTTGCTACTTTTCTGTTTGAAGCATCAGAGAAGTCAAGCATAGTGCCAAGAAGTAGTAGTTGTCGAGATGCAAAACGATAATTTGGTCCTGTAAAAGTCAGGTGGTATTAAACTCCTAACCAAAAACTAGAAGGAACTAATTGTCAAGTGAATTTCACCCACCAGCAGCGATGTGAGCATTAACCAATTCAACATATTCAGAAACAGTAGCAGGAAGAACACTGTCAAGAAGATCATTGTGGTCTGAAGCTTCTGCTGCATATACTGCTGCTTCTGCGCCTGTTGTCATAGCAGCATCAGAGCCCTTTGCCTGGTTAACCATGGGGGAGAAATTGCAAAAAAGAAAAGATTTAGTCACTATAACACTTCACATGTAATTTCAATTATCACTACACAGGCACATAATTAAGCCCCTGTTTGACAACCATTATTTGAAAACTCTTTTTTCTACATATACTCATTTTTAATTACACATTCATACAATAACATATTATGCACATATATCTAAATCTTTTTCCTACTTTTTAACCATACATTCTCCTAAAAATCACTATTCAAAACATTATTTTTTCCAAATAATGGCCATCAAACAGGGGCTAAGTACTGAGCATGTAAAACCTGATTTATAATGTATTTCCAAGAAACGACAATCTGAAGAAAAAGAAGGATTTCAATGGAATGATTAGTGACACTTAAAATGTGTGTGTGCTTAGGAGGGAAGAAATCACATGAGAAAATATGGAGCTAGGTTAGAAGTTAAATATGCAGGTAATTTTCAAAGGCATTCTAACGTTCTATAAGGGATCTTCCACTTTTTTCAGCAAAAAAATTAAAAAAAAAAAAAAAGGAAAATTTACACAGATGCTTGGCTTTCCACATTCTGACAAAGAACGAAAAATGGCAAACTCAAAAGTTAAATAATCAAGTAAAAAAGTGGATAATTGGTTCGCAGACAACAAATACTTACAGAAGCTTCCATCTGTAGATGCTTACAGACCATTCTCCAATAAAGAGCAACTTCAGCTTCCATGAGTTGGATGCCATGATTGCAGTCTTCTGCTAACCAATTGCAAAAATTAATGAGATATTGAATGCATTAGCTTCTTAATCAAGTTTGGGCATAAGAAATTACATATTGACTTGTTAAATTTCATGCAACTATAGGAAACCACATACTGAAAAAGGTGGTAACTTTGACCCACCAAAGTATATTTACCTAAAATATACTCATGAATTTTGTGAACTAATCTAATCTCTGATACAAAAGCCAAATCACAAAGGAATACAGGCTTTGATACAAAGAACTTTCAAAGAGCTTCCATACTGAGATAACAAATCAATTACGCATCACATAATTATTATCGATTGATGAATACGTAACTTGAGATTAATATGGACAAAATCGAATTCTAAAGAGATCACATTTGTTCTCTTAAAAGTTGCTGAACACTAGATGACTGCAGTTATAGAATTCTTGTTGACTCCAATATTGCATCATTAATGCAGTATATGTATCATAAAAATCCAGAATGAAACCAGTAGGTTTTTCTATACTAACAAAAGCCTACAGTAGTACAGGAAAGAGACAGTTAAAAAATTTGGCAATCATATGTTCAAGAATACCAACCTCCAAATAACAAATATGTAGTATGCAGTTATAAGACTAGCATAAAATAGTTTTTACTGAAAGAATATAAGTTCTGCAGCAAACTGCTTTGACCAATATCGTGCTGGCCTTTTTTAGTGGACAAACCATATTAGTTGAGGATATC
The DNA here is from genome assembly GCA_035079005.1 of Fraxinus americana. Taxonomy (NCBI): domain Eukaryota; kingdom Viridiplantae; phylum Streptophyta; class Magnoliopsida; order Lamiales; family Oleaceae; genus Fraxinus; species Fraxinus americana. Next base: position 8,877,463 of record CM068716.1, on the reverse strand, counting down.
TAGAAAGGAAAAGGGCAGATTGATTTAGTTACAAATAACACTAACCTTCAGTTGCGTCACTAGTTGATGCCAAGAACTGCCTTATGGTTTGTCCATCTTGTAAACTTACCAATCCTTCTTTTAGTAGAGTGGCCATTACAGACTCCCCGACTGATTCATAGGTTTCAACATCAAGAAACTTAAGTAATTCTATAGGGTCTCTATTGCAGCACTGCAAAAGCCATTCATCTTTCATCAATTTCAAACACTCCTTTGCTACGGCTGTTGAGCGATCTGCAAGCCCCCTCTGAAGCATGGTTGTTCTAAGCTTTATGCTGTGACACAAATAATGTAAAATCAGTAAGGAAATTAAACCTTCAAATCCAAAGGCTAGACTGAAATGGTAGAGCTGAATAAAACTTAAGCTGAGTTTACGCTTCATCCATTTCCAGAGGCCAGATAATAACATCTACCCCTAGCATCAGCATTCAGCAGCTTAATTTTGTCAACCATATGCCTCTCTGGATGGAAGAAAATGCTCTAAAGAATACAGAGTAGAAAATCTACTATAGCAGAATAGGATTTCACCGCTAGTGTAGAGGATTCTGCCTAAGAGAAAACATTAATAAATTTTTACACACCATTTTCAACAAAAACAGAAGTATCCACCTCATCTGCTTAAAGACAAAAGTTCCAAATTAAATATGAAGCGGAGAGAAAGTGCACTAGCGTACTTCTGCCAGATTAACGGTGAATGGACAACTCCTAACTATGAGAATATTCCATCTATTTATATCGAATCTAGGTTTCTTGTTCTCTGTTGAACATTCATTTCTATTCTGAATGCGGTGCCTCAAGGCACCAAAGTGAGTTGCAGAAGCTTTTGTGAGTTTTTCTTGAAGCTATTTTTGTATGTGGTTGCAAGTTGCTTCATACAAGAAAAAACCTTAACTTACATTCCTGGTATTATCATCTGCCAAGTATAATTTAAAGGTTTAATAACATTTGGTAATTGAAGAAGTAAATTTTAAATGCCTTTCAGACACCTATTGCCCAGAGTAACAAGCAACTGTGTTTTCCTCTATACTATTTGAATATGTTATTGTTCCCTGAACTTAGATAAGTGTTCGTAAGGTGCTATGGTTCAGATCTTTTTACTTGCATGTAATGATACTGCATGAGTACAACACATAACCAAGAATTCGTTGGGATCCCACTTTCTATTTCATATGAATAAACGTCATATTTAAATAGAGATAGACCCATGGACCTGACATTATACCAAACAGCAACTGAGTTCTGTTTGTTTATATTTTTCTTTTGTGGTCAAACATCCCATTGATCCTTTTCTTAAATTGAGAAATCTAATATTATCCATACATCTCATGCTTTTTTAAACTAAGTACTTATTTTGAATGGGCAACCTGTTCCTATTGCACCGTAATCTGTGAACCTTTTATGTGTACATGAGTTTGAGGAAAATTATTTATTTATTTATAGGAGGTGTGGTGATTTTTTAAAAGTTAATATATTTAATGTTCTTAGGAAGATGCAACTTTTTTTTTCCAATAATTCTTACTCTGAAAACAGTAATTCTTAGTACAAGGTAAATCAAATCTCTTTTATGAGGGAGTCTAATTACAACTTTGAACAAGCAAAGCAAAAATTCACCTTTAGTTTGTCCGTTATTGTTGTGTGCATGATAGACAGGTCTATATTCCTTGGTTTTAATATGTCCCCTTCAATCATTCTTTCTATCTACTATTATCCATAAAAAAAAACAAGTCATTAATTTCTCATTGATTCATAAATGTGCAATTTTTCCTAAAATGTACCCCTGGCCTCTGATGTCCATATAAGGGCATTGCTATTCGATTTACTGTTGTTAGACATATCTGTCTATTAAGTGGAGGAGCATAATGCTGTTTTGGAATACCTATATAGTCATAATTCCTCCCAGATCTTTGATTGCCAAGTTCTTATCTTATTCTCTTTGGAAACCTTCCAATACATATGGTGCATGACAACTGCAGCATGCATGCCTTGTGTAATTAGATAATGATACTTTTTGTGTAAACAAGACCTTACAGTGAAGTATGATATCTGTCTAGGCTCCCGATGAAGTTAATGTTTCAGAACAGTTTAAAATGAGTGTAAATTATGGGATGGTAAGTACATGTTCTCAAATTTAAGTGAACATGATAAGAAATTCAATGCAGGTTTAAGAGAGTAAATTATTGTAAGTTAATTTTTTTTCTTTCTATCCTTGAAGCCGAATACTATATATTCTTCATCATATTCATACCTTCATATTGTCTTGGAAACTTGTGTCGAAATCCAGTGCATTTTTCTTTGTTATCTATTTTAATTAATATGACTGCCTAACTTTGTATGATGATAGATATAATACTTGTAGGCAATGTTTAAAAAGGCTTAGTCGGGTAACGAGTTGTTTTACCCTTGTAATGCACGGTGTGATTCTCGAGGTGCTTGTAGTAGGAAATCTCGAGACGGACCAATAAATGTTTCAAAGAATGTAAAAATAGAAAAATATGCTCATGATAAACCCTAATTCACGTTTAAAAAATCCATAATACAACAAATAACCAAAAAAATTGTTTAACTTGCAAATAAACATAAAATAGATAAATAAAGCAGATAAATACGAGTTTTGGAATTAGTAATCACATAACAAAATATTAATCTACTACTAGAAGTAGAAACAGCTAAACAATCTCTTGTATCATCACTAATTCACTACTAATATAATCTTTAAAGGAATCATCAAAGACATTCTCCCAAGCACTATCAATTTGTTCTCATTCTTTGTCATCATTCTCCACTTACAATGTTCTATTCTTCCTCCATTCCTTACCATGTAGGCAGGATAAAGAAAATAAAAAAACTCATAGAACATTCTAGGTTATAAAGAATTAAGGCCAATAAAAAATGTCCAGAAAATGCAAGTCAAACAAACACATTTTAGTCACATATGTCGTAAACCTTACAAAGTCGAGGCGTAAGCCTCACAAATGGTACCTAAGGCATATGATTTGAGGTGTTTTATAAGAGCCTCACATGAGGCTAGATTCAAGAGGCAAGCCTTTATTGGTTTTTTCAAACAATGATTGTGGGAATTTAATGGAAAATTTATGTCAGCGATAGCAAAATCATGATTTACATTGCAAAATCATACCTCTACTTTTTTCAAAACTTACTTTGGAATGTTCTTCCGGCTTTTTTTGGTTGCAATTATTCACTCTTTCCATATTATTTAGGGTACAGTGCTGAAGATGGCAGGGGTGGAGGTAGGCAAGTAAGATATGACAGGTATACTTGCTTCACTTGCTCTCTTGTGTCTTCTCCAGTACATTTTTCTAGTTTTTATGTTCGCTAGCGTTTAAAATAGCTTAACAACACTTACAACATTCTAGGTTGTTAAAAAACCAGCAAAAACAAAAGCCGCCAGAAAGAACACAGGTCATCAACGTGAGGCTATGCCTTCAGGCGTGTGCCTCTGTAAATTGAGATGTAAGTATCGACAAGTGGAACTCGTGAGCTTCAGGAAGCTTAGTGAAAGCCTCACAAGAGGCATGTCTCAAGCATTAACCTGGGACACTTTTGGAGAAGCAGAAACGAAAGTACCATAACTAGGACTAGCACGTGAAATTACCTGAGAGTCTGAAGTGGAAATTTACTGGCTATAACACAAAAAGCTGCCTTCCGTACTGATTCACTCACATCCAGAGTGCTCTCAATTATTATTGATAAGGTTTCATTTGAAGGAGGTAAAGATAACACAATAGTCTTACGAACATCCTGCACATTTACAATATGTAGAAAACTCGATAAACAGTGTCCAGATAGGTTATTCATTATAAGAGAGAAGATGAATTGATCTTCTGCAACTCAAATTCAATTGAATACCAATTCATCTGACATATATTAGTCAATTGAATTTTAAATTGGCTCAGTAATGCAATTTTCAGCATACAAGTTGAAAAAAATTATATTAACTATTCCAAAATCATGTCAACATTATCCTCAACGTTTTGCAGATTTGGGGCGTGATATTTCATATTAAAGAGAAGAAAAATTATACTGCTGCTTCCCAGGCTCTTTTGAAGTATTTCTGTTAATTTGTAGTAATAATTTGACTGAATCCGCCACGGCTTTTCAGCTAAATGTTGAGAAGCTACTGTTAAATAGTCCAGAAAACCATTTTAACCAAAGAAATAACATTCTGAAGGTGTACGACAGAACATTAGTGTAGATATATAGTTAGATTAAGCAAAAAAGAGTAGAAAAAAATGCAATCACAAATAAGGACAGGGGTTAGAACACTCACTGCATTCTGCTCCAAAGGTAGTGCCAGAAGGAACAAGTCAATAATGTCTCTGTTCTCTGACTCATTCGCAAAGCGTAAAAGAGCTCTGACTGCAAATGATCGAACTACAGGAACCTTATCACCCACCCGCAACTTCATGCATTCAATCACCTCATCCCAGAGTTCACTGCTCACTTCTGCATCATCTGGTAACCGTATAATGATCTAGAAAGGTAAAACTTTAATCATGTAAAGTATACTAACCCAGAAGAGAAAACGAATTTAACAAAAGCAAGTCACAGGGACAACTCTTCCAAGGTATGCTCATCCAAGCACTGAACTAAAAGCTAATTAATTAATTCCAAGTAAAGAAAATTATGTGCACCACTAGCTATAAAAGAGTTAAAACTGTTTTCAAGTTCGACACAAAATTAAGCAACGTGGAACCAGAAAATATTCAGGACGAACCATGCCATATAATTTTATGAAAAGCCAATTTAAAATAATGTCTTCGACTCTTAATCTAGACCTTATGTCTCAACTTGGATCATTTTGTTTCTGTTAGACGCTCACAAAAAATAAAATATCAGTTAACTTATCCTATTGATGAAAAATTCAGACAAAATGCCTCAAGTCTAATTGTTTCCTTCATAGTCATTACACACTTCGAAAATTTAAAGGCAAAGAAAAACGGTTAGCTTCTTAAGGTTTAGAAAAAATTTCATAAAATATTTTTTCTATTATTTGACTTCATCCCCATAATGCACTTAAAATTGAAAGGTATAGAATGTTGAAGAAGTTTCCGTAATGTAAAGCAGGGTGTACAACATTGAAACTGAGATGTACAACCCCCGAAGCAAAATCTATCCCGTACCTCAGAAATGATCTGGCAAGCCCTAAACCTAGCCGTCTTATTAGCCGCCTCAGCCGCTAAAAGCAAAAACCTCAGAAAATTCTCCAAGAACCCATCAGAACTGCTAATATTCTTCGCATCAGGAGTGAAAGCAAAGAGCGAGACGAATTTAACAATTCGCTCTGCAGAGGCAGTCCGGCGCTGGAAATTGAATAGAGGAATGAGGGCTTTGGAAAATGCCTCAAAGAATTGGACCGGTGACGAGGCCCGGAGAGCGGAGAGGTCTTTCAGTTTTCGAATGTGTGTGGCATTTGAGCTCCGAATGTCATCTAAAACCCTAGCAATTTTCTGGGCCAAATTTCGCTGCTGCCCATGGTCTGATTCTTCAATTGCAGTGGGCATTTCAGATTCTTGGGAGAATTTGTAGATATAAAAATGAAATTTCACTGAATAATTTTGTTTAGCTTCACTGTTGATGGCAAGGGGTATCTGTATTTGAAATGGTTTTCGAATGAATTTGAAGCGGGAAAAGGATGTTTTTGGGTTGGTTGGATCGTGTAAAAGAAAGATTGCACCAAAGGTCCCCAAACATTAATGATAGGTGCACTTGAGTCCCCGTTTCTTATTTTCTGGCAGTCACATCTCAATAGAACAGCCCATGAGTCACAAATTTTCAGCCCATATGATTCGGTTAAGGAAAGAAGGAAAAAGTTGACAAGTCACCCATTTAAGTATGGATAATTCAGGTTTTAAGTTTCAAAATTGGATATTAATTAATTAAATAAATATATTAAGGTCACAATTATACATTTAATGATCACGCGCGTATACTTATAGGTCACAACGTCACATATTACCAAATTAATTGGTCACGGATTATTTCACCAGTCACAAATCAAAATAATTATATGTTACAATTTATTTATCGATCACATATTTTCAAATTAATTGGTCACAAATTATCGAATTTTTATATCACAATTAAATAGTTAATCACATACACCAAATAGTGGGTCACATTCCAACCCAACCAACACTACCGCCACTTACAACCACCCTCACCTCGCCACCACGACAACACCACCACCAACACCTACACAACCACCAGATTCAATTCACTGCCAACAAAAACCACGAGAATCACCACTATCAAATCTTCCACCACCAAGAACCACCTCCACCGCCAACAACCACCACTATAACATTCCACCACCACCACTACCACCACTAACAACCCAACAGTCAAAACAATCTCCAACGACCAAAAAAACCAACCAAAAAAATCATATCGACCCTTCATCACCACTGCACATCGAGACCCAATCACTACCATCACTGTCATCACATGCAAAGATCCCATCGCTTCCTATGAGTATAAGAAGGGATATGGGAGCATCGGCAGAGATCGCTTCATTTAGGAAACTGCTCGTCAATTGCACCATCGATCTGATGACAGAGAGAAGGGAGACGAAGAGTGGAGGGAGAGTGGAGAAATAGATTTAGGTTTTGAAATCGAGGATGGGTGGGTGTCCGATAAGGTTGAATTGTAGATTAATTATAATTTTAATTAATTACCAGAATTGTGAATAAATAAACCACATCTCTGATTTATGAATTGTGATCTTTTAATACATGTTGGGTTGTAATTTCCAAATAAAAGAAAGGGTTTGTTTTGGTACAAGTCCAAGCACAAGATAGAGCCCCATTCAAAGTCTATACGCATTCAAATTAGTTGTTTTTTTATAATTTTTACCCAAATTAAAATCTAGATTTTTATCAAAGTCAAAATGAACAATTAATTTTAATCATATATTTTATAAGACCCACAATATTTAAACCATATATTTCATCAACTTTTATCAAAATCTGCTAAAAAATTAATTTTAATCTCTACCAAACAGGTGCTTAATATTTTTTTGGTTGGCTTTTAGCATATCATTGAGATGAATAAATGGACGTCCCAAGGGTGAAGTGTCGCGCCTCAAATTCAGCAACATTTGACAAGGGTCGCGGCATTTGCTGTCACTAGCATTTTGCCTTTGCGTCGCTCGAGCATTAGAAACAAAGACTCTGTCGCTCGAGCGACAGCCTCCTCGCTCGAGTGCTAGGCGAGCGATGAAGTTGGTCAAATTTCCAGCAAATTTCTTCTCTTTCTTTCAACTTTAGACCGTAATTTCTCATTCAGCCAAAATTGGTTTGAAGATTCCAAATATACCACAACGATCTACTCAACGAATAAAACACGTTAGTCTATTTATTTTCATAATTTGACTATCGGATCACGTCCGAATATTTGGTCGAAATCAGGGACGGATTTAGAAATTTGGGGGCTACAGCCCCCCCCCCCCCCAAAATTTTTTTACTTGGGAAAAAAAAAATTTCATGTGTAATTTTTTTTTTTTTAGGTATTAGCCCCCCCTGTCGTCCGGTCCTGGATCCATCCCTGATCGAAATTGACACGTAAATCACTTTTTCATGATTTATACTTGACCAATTCCAACCGTATACGCCAAACTGTAGTGTTAGTAACAGGACGATATTCTTCAGTTTCTGTAATGGTGACAGGAGAATGGTAGGTTAGGTTACAGTATCTGGTCCCCATTAGAAACCCCAAAATCATTATCAACATCATCTGCTAATCACAAATCGAAAATTTGAGTAACACGAGACAGCTGAAAATGATGAAGAATCACTTGATTTTGTATATGGAAAGCTTGACTCATCAAATACCACATGACAAGATACAATAATTTTTTTGGTAAATGGGTGATAAGTGATAACACGTGTGCCCTTTGTGGTGACCACTTTATCCAACAATTACATAGTAAACCGTTTGTGGCTCAAATTTATTAATTTTTTCATCCCATGTGTAAGAAAACCATTTAGAGCCAAACACGCAAAGTATAGTTAGGGTGTGACCCATGTAAGGAGTAATAAAGGAGTTGCAAAATTTAATGTTGAACTAGGCAAACGATTAATCAAGTAAACAGCAGTGGAGAAAGCTTCAACCCACAAATTTAGAGGCAATCTAGAGTGAAACAACATAATCACAAGTTCACGAATGATGCGGTGTGTAACATCCCAGAATTTATTTACCTTTTTACGTAGTTCTTAAGTTTTGTTAATTTAAATTTTAGTCATTATCAAATTAATTGGTTCATATCTAACCTTGTCACCACATTAAAGTCCATAAATTAAAATGATAACACAATCTATTCCTTTTTTTTTAGAGAGAGAGAGAGACTTATTTTCTTAATTATTTTTTCCTAAGTACTATGTGAACCAAATAATTAAGTATAGTAGACATTGATAAACATATACGAGTATGAGTCTCATTTTATAGATTGCGTTAATTTACGTAAATTGGGTTCAAGAAAAAAATTATTTTGAGCGAAATATGTCAAATTACCATTTAACATTATATCAATTCATAATTCCCTTTGCATTGATTGATTGAAATATATATGGGGATTTTACTTCTTGTTAAAGTAACCAATCTTATCTTTTGTTTTGTTTTGATATTTGTTAGTGGTGTACGTGTGTGCAAGTTATGAGAACATGTGATGATTTTTCTCAATTTCTTGGTCATTTTCTTTTGGGTTGTGCTACTTGTATATTATGGTATTCATAATGGATAGCATAATGTACAAGTAGAATTACCCTTCTTTTACTCGCTCATCAACCATATTTACTTTATATACTTAAAACACACGGTTTTTGAATACACACAAAAACTATCAACTCTATATATTTTGTTATTCATCAAATCAAGGCAAAAAAAAATAATAATAAAATAAAAAAAATATATATATATATATATATATATATATTTTTTTTTTTTATTATTATTATTATTTATTTTTTTTTAATTTTTTTTTTCAAGTTCTTAACAAATTTCAAAATTTTAATTAAGGGGGTGTTTGTTTGGGATTTTTGGGGGAAGAATTGATTTTTGAATAGTGATATGATGGGAAATGTGTGGTTGAAAAAGGAGAAAAAATTATTAATGTGATGGAAAATATTATTTTATTGAAAAATGTGTAGTTGAAAATGAGAATTGATTTACTGTAAAATTTGAGAATCTCAAACAAACAAGCTCTAAAGTAAGATGCTTAAGTGCGGTGGTTAAATTTTTATTCTTCATGATATCTATATATTGATTTCATTGAGGATGCGTTTGATTGCAATGGTGAAAAATGGGTGGAAAGAAAATATTTTAAAGGGAAAATATTTGCCTAGAAAATATTTTGCATGAAAAATGATTTCAAGTGTGTTTGATTGGTATAATTTTCTACCCGAAAAATTTTTAAATTTTCTATTCGTTTAGCTTTGTTTTACATGGAAATTGTCCATTGAAGTGATATATTTTTCCACAATTGGTTATAAAATTTGTTTCCATTGTCAAAAAGTTTTAAAAAAAATGAAAAAATTGTTTCCTAAAAAATCATTTTTTTAATCAAAGTTTAGTATTCGTTCGATTTTGTTTTACATAGAAATTGTCAATTAAAGTGAATTTTTTTTTTACCATTGGTTATGACATTTGTTTCCATTGTCAAAATACTAAATTAGAATGAAATCGGAAAAAAAAAAGATGAGATGCAAGTGATGCGATCGATCGAGACAAGTGTTTGACATTTTGTCCTTAAAATGAATTTGCCCCGCATCGGTGCTAACGATTTCTCGGCAATCATCTCCCAAGATACAACTACCATGTCAAGCCATAGAAGCACTCCAAATGACTTAGACCAACGAACTCGAACGGAGTTCCCTCTCTACCATAATCATGATTTTGATGCAAGAAATAATCACTTCTACAAAGTGTTTTATGCAAAACCAAATTTTAAACATGGAATGAAATGATATGAAACTATCAATTGAATTGTTTGTTGTTTTTCATTAAAATCCAAACACATGGGGATCTATATATATAGTAGTTGGAAACTACACCAAGAGACACATCTCTTGAAATTAAGAATCATAATTATTGGAAGTTACTCACACCAAAAGTCATGATCTTCCATATGAAAAGACTCCTCTTTTTATCTACTCATTCTCTAGAATATTCAACAATATTCTATACAATTTTCAACTATTTCAAGCATTTTAAGTTTGGTTTAATTTCTCATTCACCAAACAAAAAATTCCACTTAAACAATCACTTAAATTGGTTACAACCAAAAAGTTGGAAAATGCACACGTGTGGGCTAAAGGTGGAAAATTTCGCCTATCAAATAGTCAAAAAAGTGAAAAGTGGAAAATATTTTCCTAATTCCCTAGAAAATAATACCAATCAAACAAGGTCTTAATGCCTTAAAATCACAATGTCAATTTCTATATTAAATCTTTTTGGGATAGAGCATCAGTCCAATTATGTTAAATCATTCAAGACGTGGGAATTGTAAATAAATTCCTAAGAATGTCGGGTATGAATTGTTTGATTAATATTTATGTTATGTTGAATATAAATTTGCACGTATCTTATTAAGAGCTTGTTTGGGAGAGATTTTTGGGAAAAAATTGATTTTGAATAGTGATATGATGGGACATGTGTGATTGAAAAAGAAAAAAAAATTATCGATGTGATGAAAAATATTATTTTATTGAATATTGTGTGGTTAAAAATGAAAATTGATTTACTGTAGAAAAATTTAATCCCTCCCAAACAGGGCCTAAGTGTGTTATTTAAAATATCCACTCTTATGAAATTTCAGATCAGAACAGGTCGTGTTAGACACGTGGAAGAATGGACGAGTCGATGCTTATGGATTGCCAAGTAAAAATATATTTTAAGCACGTTCATGATTAAATTTTCATTTAATATTATCTAGTTTAGTATTTGCACATTATTTAGTACATTTTTACATTCGTGATTATGTGTATTTCATTTAAATTGACATCGAATGATTTTAATTAAGACCTGTATGGGAGCAATTATTAGCAATTTTCAGACTGTTGCATGCCATGGTCAGCTGAATTCTTTGACCTTTTATCTCATGATGGGACCCACGAGTTGGAAAAAAAAAAACGGCTAGAAAATCAATTCTTTGGATGAAAATAGCTATCCCAGACATGCTCTAAATTTAAATGTTGGTTTGACTACTCCTTTAAATTCATTGAGTCGTATTATATAATTTCCTTTAAAGTTCCAATGATAAATTTTATTTTCTCAAAAACAAGTATTTACATATATATATATATACTAGGTGCAAACAACGTGCAATGCACGTTTGCCTAGTTTATATTTAATAGTTTTGTTTAATAATTAATTTGTTATTAATAAAGATATAATTTTTTTGATTAATTAAATAATTAATGATGTAATGTTTATGTAATTGTTAAATAATTAGATGTGTGATTTTGATATTGTGATGTAAGTTGGTGAGATCGAAGAAAATAAGCAAAAGTTGACAAATTTGGAGAAAGGGCTAAATTGTAAGGGATCCAAGGTTTGGGGACTAAAATGTAAATACTTAAAAGTTGTGTCCAACCTCACGATGAAGATTTGAGAGTGCTCGAAGTCAATTGGATAAAGGAAGACGTCAACGGAATCAAATTTAGTCAAAAGATGATCACAAATCAATTTCCAACCGAAAAGTTATGCTCCGATATTTTAGTCTCATATTGAGACCTATTTTTGACATAGAAAGTGATTGAATTGGAGAATGATGTCTGAATCAAAGTTGTAGCAGATGAGTTAGCTTTCCAACGCATTTTGAATCGCTTCAATCGGACATCAGAATACAAAGTTATGATAAAAACACTGAAAAAATGTGCAACTGCCTGTTTAAAACAAGAAATTCCGTTACATAATCCGTTAAAACAACAAATTCCGTTAGTTTTTCCGTTAAAAATAAAAAATTCCGTTACATAGCCACTTTTAATATATAGAAGATATATATAGTACCGCTTCGAATTTTTAAAATTTAAAATTTTGGGCGTTCCATGGTGTCTCCTTTCTACTATTCTTATTTATTGAGGCGTGTGTGGACATGAGATTTGATGAATAATGTCTTGAGTTTGAAAATGTGAACCAATTGTGCTATTGATCAATTCAACCCACCATCAGAATGAAAGATTTTATTTTTTCCAAAATATCTGTCAACATATTTTTCAAAAGCAACATAGATTTCCACAAAGTTAGATTTATATTTCATGGGAATAATATCGAAAATGGCCTATTGATAATATTGTACGACGATTGGTGTTCTCAATATTGCCATGGGACCCATATTCACTCGGTAGCTTTGATTTTTTCTCGGATATTCAAACTCTTGAACATAGAAAGTGCTGATTGTATGAAACCACAACCCGTTAAGAAGTTGTTCTTTCTTTCTCCAGCGAATGCATAAGCTCCGGAGGCTTCTTTGGTTAGCTCAGAGAACAGACTCTGCAGGAGACCTTGGTACTGGAATTGGGTGACGAGCACGGAGAAGGATGGCCTTGGGTGTTTCATCATGATGGTGATGATATCAAGAAACTTAGCCCGAGACTCCTTAGTAGTAGGAAGACTTTGGTGTTATCAGGAATGGCATGTCCGATGGCGACAAGACTGTTGCAGAGGTCTTTGAAGTCTATGACGTGGTCGAAGAGACTGTTGTTGGGTCTTTGCCTTTGGTTTTTTGTTTGTTTGTTTTTTTTCCGATTATTCGGCTTGTGATAATCATTGGCTCTGATGCCAAAAAGAATAAACGAGTTTCGTAGTTTGTAATATGATGAAAGAAATTTTATTATGAGAAAGTCGGTTGAATCACAAGCCGATTCGCTAGATGTTTAAATACGACAAATTCACGAGAGTATCAAGGAATTCAAACTTTAAACGTTAACTAGTATATATCTAATTTTAGATTGAGATAAAATGATATAATATAATCTTTAATTTTAGATTGAGATAAAATATATCTATATAAATTACAACAAACATGAATCTATCATAGTCTTAAAGCTTGATATTGAGATAAGATGTTATCTCTTTGTTGTGAATATCGGTTATTCATTCTCGATAAAGATAAGTTTGTTGGTGTAGATGAGGTGGCTTTGGGCTTGAACACAATTATTGAAACATCAGTTGGGCTTAAACTCGTTTTGTTTGAGCCGATCTTGTCATTTAATACATGGGAAAAATTCATTTCTCCTGCTTTATCTTTACTCTATTTCAAAAATAACAAAACAACTTTCACATTTCAAAAATCACATTTTTTAACCTATACATACATATAAATATAAATATTTATTTATATATATAAATATATAAAAAGATATAAATAAATAAATAAATAAATATAAGTAACCCACCCCCACCTCCACCACCCCCACCCTAAAACTCCGGTGACTGTTCTAATTCCGACGACTCAGATCACAAGTCACAGTCTATGTCACAACTCAAGTCACAGGTCACAGTTTAGGTCACAAATCAAAATTTTGTTCATAATCACGAGTTATTTTTATTTTTATTTTTTTTATAAGGATCACAGGTTATTTTCAAATGATCACAGGTAAATTTTTCGGTGACAACTTAATTAATTTTGAGTCACAATTCGAATTTTAAGGGTCACGGTTAACTAATTGATCACAGGTCAACTATGGATCATGTGCCACCATTACCTCCAAATGTCTCCACAGCCACATCTCCGACTGTAAATCATGACAATCTCCAGCACCAACAATATCGTCGCCACCACCACAAAAATTATAAGATCCACAAAACCACCACCCCGCCACTACAGATACATACTTCATCACCACCACAAATCTTCGAATTTAAGGGTCACAGTTAAATAATCGGCCACGGGTCAACTAACAGGTCACATACCATTACCACTTCCAATGTCTCCACCATCACTTGCAGCCATCCTCACACGGTGGCCGACAATGCCACCACCAACACCAACAATCACTCCATTGCCACATTACAGCCACCACCCTATCAACAAAATCCCCAACCCCAACACCAACACCACCATCTGCACATACACCACAAATCAGTCCCCAACTCCACCATTTTCAAGTCAGATCTGCGAAAAAACTAACCACTATCAACGATCGTGTGCAAAATAGATTAAATTTGTTTCAGCTCCGGTGACTGCACGGGCGCTCTCCAGTTGTGGGTCCTCGCCGCAGCAGTTCCCAATTCGGCTCAGTGAAGGAGACGAGAGAGATGGGGAGGGAGAGATGGGAAGAGGAGAGAATTAGCGGCGGCGACGGTGGTGTGACGCAGCGACGACGATGGTGGTCTTTTCATGAGAGAAGAGATGAGGGATGGAGAGAGAGAGAGAGAGAGAGAGAGAGAGAGAGACGAGACGGGAGAGGAGTTAAAGAAAGAGAAAGAGACTGGGAGAGGAGAGAATCAGGGTTAGGGTTTGATAATTAAATTTTAGGGGTGGGTGTATATAAATTATTTTTTATAATATTATTATTAATATTTAATTAAATATAAAAATCTATATCTATCTATAAAATATCTGATTTTTTAACATTAAAACTTAAAATCTGATTTTTGAACTTGCATCTTGAAAAGTAGGGGTACATGTAATTTCCACTTTAATACATTCTCATTATTTTCACGAGGCCCATCCACCTAATGTCTCCATTGGGCCTCGTGTAGATGTTCAATATGAAATAGATAAAAAAAAAACACATTTTAATGGATTTTTGATAATAAGTTGAAAAGTTGTGGGATCATGAAATGTATAATTAAAATTAAATGTTGACTTCACATCCAACTCAAGTGGGTTTCATATAAACATGTTAGGTGAATCGAATATGTACCATTTATTCGTTACTTCAAAATGTGATGGTCATAATTCAGACAAGAGACCTCTTTGCTCAAGAAAGGGAGGTGCTTCTACTAGATGGCCTTCATTACTTGTCTACAATATCAAGATCTTGTTTGGTGTAACTTAAAAGCTAGATAAAAATTAAGCCCCTTTTTGGCCTCAATTATTTCAAATTATAATTTTTGAAATAGTACTTTTTTGGAAAATGTGTGATTGAAAAAGAAAGAAAACTGTTTAGTTTACGTATAATGTTATTTTATGGAAGATTGTGTGGTTAAAAATAAAATAGAGAAGAATAAATTTTTGGGATAATGGAGGCCAACAAAACTATTCTACGTGAATCAAAAGCAAAAAATCATAATAAACGACCCATTCATCAGATTTTATCAAAATTCAAAATCTTAAATCCTAATTTCCAAATGACATCTAACTAAAATAATAAAAACATTAAGGCCAGTTGGTTTGTTTTTCAATTTTCATTTGAGTTCATTTTCAATTTTTTGTTTTGATGATCCGTTTAACATTATTACTAAAAAAGTATTTGATTTGTCATTTTGAAAATTGCTTTACGACATTCTATTTTATTAAAATTTGATTATTCGGTAAAAATATAACAATTTTATATTTATAATAATATATATATTTTAAAGTTAGTGAATCGAACTATATTTTTTCTCTCTATAAAAGTAAAATAAAAATAAATATTATTTTGAGTTCAAAATATATGAAATAAAAATAAAATTAACGATTTGGACTGAGAATATTTTCGTCAGTGTGATTTAAATATTTTATTAGAATTTTTATGTAAATAATTATTAAAAGTTCGAACTATTTTTATTCTTTATTTGTTATACTTTTTATTTTTTTAGAGATTTCTATAATTTTACTTTTTAGAATGTTTATTTTTTTTTTTTAGAATTTATTATTATTTTTTTTTTAGAATTTTACTTTTTTATAATTTTGAAATTTTATTTGTTAAAATCTTATATTTTATTTTTGAAAAAATTATTTAAATGTTCACTTTCTGAAAACACTCAAAACGTTGAAAATGTATTTTGGATTTAATGTCATACATTTATTTTCAGTATTTTACAAAATTAAAAATTTAAAACAAGCAGCAAATCGCACCCCAAACTTTCGTTTGGCAAAATTTATAAATTGTTTATAATTACTTGACTTTATTTATAATTCTACGTTTCGATAAATTCTTAAGTACTACCGACTTATCTATATATCTCGTTTAGTGGTTTATATCTATTTATAAAGTGTCCTTAGATATGGATAAATTGAGAACCTCAGAAGCAAGAATATGTTCCATTCTTATCGACTT
The DNA here is from genome assembly GCA_035079005.1 of Fraxinus americana. Lineage (NCBI taxonomy): Eukaryota > Viridiplantae > Streptophyta > Magnoliopsida > Lamiales > Oleaceae > Fraxinus > Fraxinus americana. The sequence goes on along the minus strand of CM068716.1, from coordinate 8,861,201 downwards.
CCTGAGTATTAATGAACAAAAAACCTGACAATTTTGGACCAGATTCGTATGCTTCTGTCAAAAGCGGTGGTCGGATCAAATTATGCCAAATTTGATACCCCCGTCAAGTCACATAATTAGTTATATTTATGTCAAACAATTTTTCATCTCTCACCAAAATATTTTAGTCCCTATTTAGTTTAAATAAAATTAAGATTTTCAGTAAATTTTGATTAAAAAAAATGATGGAATATGTAGGTCAAAAGGTGTAAACCCATGAAATATACAGTTAAAATTAACCATTTTAACTGAAGATGAGTTGAACATAGATTGGATTAGATCTTCAGTTTTGTACTCGCTGACTCGATGTTTGAGGTTTTGAACTATATGAAACTTTCTTTGGTTTGTAGGGTTTTGGGTTCCTTTGGTGCAACTTTTTCACCTGAAACTCCATTGTTTTGTTTTTTATGTGCAATTGTCTAAAGTATTTTTCCACCCAAGATGCCAATCTATAAAGGTCAAATTTCTTTCTAGCTCCACTCAAACCCTTTTAGTGGACACACTTGCAAATTCAATGCACTTCTAGAAGGATGTTAGTGTAAAGATTTGGGACATCTGATGCTTGAATCATATTAGAATAAATAAAAAATTTGACGTAAAGCTGATAGATATCAGTTCTCAATTGTGACTGACTTTATAAGGTTTTGTATACAGGATTCGATCTGAACTTGACTTCTTATTTTCAATATAATTGAAAGTATTTGTAATACTCTTCTCATGTACGAGTCTCTAACATGCGGTAAACTATTATTGAAAAATTTATTCCAACTAAACCTACAAAGTCCCAAAAGCCAAATTTTGGAGAGGTGCATTTGACTTATTGTGAGCCTTTGCAACAACAATAAATACAAACCATGCTTATTTTATCATTAAAGTATCCATACACTTCACAATCAAATCCCTTTCATTTGAATTGCAAGTTTTTAATCTATTAATAGATCAATGCATTTGTAAGAAGGGTCGAGACATGAAATAATTAATGTTTTAAAATTCGACCCGAGCAGTTTAGTAGTTCGAGTAAGTATATAATACTTATAAATACACATTTTAAAAGATTAAAAGATGTAAGTTAATTTTCAATAATAGAGAAACAAAACATGTATATATAATCAAACATCGAGGATTGTAGGATTTTGAGGATAGTCATAACAACGTAGTTCTGTATTCCGTAACAAATTCTTTTCTTTTGTTTTAATAAAAAGAAATAAGAGAACCTAGTTGATTGGGTTTCGTCTATGCTTATTAAGAACGATTTTTAGGTTATAAAGTAATTGCTCTTAACAACGAATTTCAATTTTTCTAGTCGAACTTATTTGGCAAATCGCATTAATTAAGCGGATGTGAAGCGAAGATTAGAAGTAGCGAATTGTGGGGTTGTTACTGATTAATATTTAATGATGTTTCATCAGTAATTAAAAGGGAATATATTTTAATTAATGTCGTCTTCGTCAGCAGCTTAACCCTTCACGGTCGATATAGTTTCTGTCCCTGTTGAGTGATCTTTCTGGATCTGAATATTTATCTGATTTTTCTTTAATTAGTCCACCTTTTTTTAGCTCATGTTTGGCAGGAATTAAAATTAAAATTTAAATTTAAATTTAAGTAAAAATTAATAATTAATTTTAACAATATGTTTTATGAAATTTGCAATTTTTCAACCACATATTTCACAATTTTTTATTAAAATATACTGAAAATCTGATTTTAATCTCGATTAAATACAGCTTTAATATAATTTTGAAAAGACATCGTAATAATAGTGGCATGAGTCATTAATTATTCTCGGCCATTTATTTTGTCTGCAAAAGTCAAAAGTTAACGAAAGGATTGATGCATTAAAATTTTACTTTTGACTTAAATAAATTGGATTAACAAGTAACGTGTGATTTTATTCGTAACAGAGTCAAACAAAGTATAGTTGACCTATTTTTATTTACTTTCTTGTAATGAAAATTTAAGATTCTACAGTTTGATTATTTTATATGATATTCGTAGAGAGAATAATCAATTAAATTTGTTTATTTTCTTCATATTTTATATTACTTAGGCCTGGGCAATGTTTAATTTGGATCGATTTCGACTCCAACCCGAAACCAAAATCAAATTAGTCGATTTTGATGAATTTCAACCCAAACCAACCCGCTCTACCTCTTAAACTGAATCGAGTTGGTTTGAGTTTTTAGTCCAAATTAATTTAAAAAAAAAAAATTGTCTAAATTTTGGGTTCACTTAGATTACAAGAACTAAAATATTTAAATAATTTTATACTATGAGAATTATTGACCAACGAATAAAATCAGGTCAATGTAGACAAATCGACAGAAAACTTAAGAATTTTGTTACTTTTTTATGCATTATGTAGCATGAGTACTTGAATATGGAAATAAAAAAGAAGAAGCTAGGTATAACATAATGAACTTGTGAAAAGAAATTCTTAGTGCTATTACTTATTGGCAGCATCATAGATTTGAGGGAATTGAAATATAATTATGGGATTATGGCTTATCTATTAATTTTTATTTTTCTTAAAAAAAAGGGTAAATATGTAAGTGAGTTGAGTTGATTCGGTTAACCAGCAGTTTGAGGTTTCAAATTATGGCTGAACCGACCCACCATGATTTTATTTAAAAAAAAAAAAACAAATCGAACCAATTACCCGTGTTAAACCGACCCGAACCGGCTCGAGTTAGTTCTATTTGATTGATTTGGTCGATTTTTCAATTTTTTTGTCCATGCCTAATTACCATATTGTCCATCCATCTCTTACTCTTCAATATTAGGAAATCTTAACAGCCAAGTCTAAAGTAAACTTTAAAATCATTTTTTGCAATCCATAGACATTTAAATCAAATCATTTTTATCCTCAAATAAAGATCCGAATACAAATCATGTTATTTTATTTTTTCTATTTTGTTGCCCACATAAAAGAAAGTAAATTGTTAAATAATAAGATTAATATTCATGAACTTGTCAATACGGAGACACATAAAATGGAAATATTTGCTATCCAGGGAATTGAAAAGGAAAAAAAAAGTGTCTGCCCTCGTCTAAGAAATCGATCTTTTGCGATTGGATTTTTTAACGAACAACGAATTCTGATTGTCCCAACCTCACGTGAGCCCAATTTAAAAGTTCGGTTTGATTTAGATAAAAATTTGATTTTTAACGAATATTGATAAAATGTTAATAAAATATGTTATTGAAAAGTTGTAAATTTTCAATTTCATGTGTAATTAAGATTAATTTTAATCTAATTTTATTTTTTAACTGGACAAAACAGGGACTTGGCTTTTGTGGACTTTAATGAGTGGAAAAATAATCAACTTTAACCGAATGACATAAAGCCCCTGTTTGCCCCCCATTAAATTAAATTTTTGGGGGGTAAATAATTTTTAGAATAGTGATTGATGGGAGATGTGTGGTTGAAAAGTTTTTGATTTGTGTGTATTATTATTTTGTTTGATGAATGTATGGTTGAGATGAAGAGAGAGAAAAAATTAATGTAATGGAATGTAATATAATGGGGGCCAAACAGGGGCAAAATTCTGACCTCTTATCCGCCCAATTAAAGAAAATTAGGCGATGCAGGCTCTGCCATGTAGGCGGCCAGTTGCGTTGAATCTGGAGCTGGTAAAGTTCTTTCAAACAGGGCTAGGATTTTAAACAGACGCTTCACCTCAACCCTTGTTTTTCCCAATCTCGCTACATGTACGTTTTGGGGGTACAAGTTGGTTTATCCGGCCCATCCCCTCTCTCACATGAGGGTTAGGTATCACACATTTATTGGATTTGGGATCCGACCCCCATGTGAGGAATGGTAAATCAAAGTGTACCCCAAATTGTACAAATAGCATAATTATGTTTTTCCTCATGGTGCACGACCGTTCAATTGGACGATAAAACCTTTTGTGATTTACAAAGAGATTGAAATTCATTTAAGTTCTATTTGTATCGAACTTTGTTTTAATACGAAACACAATGTAAAGTAATAGTGAATGTTGGCTATTATCAATAAAATTTGTAGATAATAAAAGAAATAATATGGCGATTACCAATAAATTTGATGAAAATTTTGTAGAATAGCATTGATTAATTTGCTGCAAGATTGTAAGAAAAAAAATCTTGTTTTTTGTAGTGTATTATGTAGAAATGCTTAGTTCGACCTTTTGCAGAGGGTCATTACCCTTTTATGTAGGCCTCTCAATATGTATTTCCCGTCTTGTTAAAATACAGTGCTCGACCTCGTTTTACTTGTAAAAAGAGTTCGATCAAATCAAAGTATCGGGACATATGCCCATAACATGTGGTATAAGGTTATCATTTCTTGTGGCCTTGATAATCTTTGCTTCTAATTGGTAAACATGATAGTGCAAATATTAGAGTTGACACATGTCCTCTTTTGATTAGTAGTTATGGAGGTGCTAATGTAACCAATGAACATCTCTTTAATTGAACATACGATAATTTCATATAAATGACAACATATGATCGTTCTCATTGGATGAGTTCCATGGTCCAATCTCTCCGTACAATTTGAAGATTTCATAATTAAGCTCTTTTAATCACTTTTGAAGTGGGTTCGAGGTAAATTTTTGAGTTCGGAATGAATAAAATAAATCTTTGATGATTAATTTTGTACTACGAGGCATAGTCATATTTGGTATTAGTGTGTAATTTAGGTGTTTCATGGACACCAAATACACTTTAAGTATTAAATTGCATTAAAAATTCAATAGGTTATCTTCTTTATCATCTTAGATATTGTTGACATTCGACATCCGAGGTCGTTGAGTACAGTTTGTTGTATGCATTAAGCTCGTGCTAATTTAAGCTCGGATATTTGAGATCAGCTCGTATTAGCTATCGCTGAGATTCGAGGTGATATAATGATAAAAGATTCCTTACACATTGTACAAATAATCAATCAACAAGTGACATTTCGAATGTCTTACGTCATTGCCCACCAATTCTACCAATCAAATGCTTTAGTTTCATCCCATAATTATTTCATTAATTGTTGAGGACCACTTGTAAATTTATCTCATAATGACTTGACAGAGCTGAGCATAGTAACTAATCCAAACATGTCAAGAATGTACTGATAAGTGTATTTTCTACACTTATTCGAGGCTTGAAACTATACAATTTTATTATTCTTTTAACAAAATACGACCTAAATTGTGTTATATTACATCTCGCAGGTAAAACTCAATGTTTGATGAAGAATTGGAGAAAAGAAGCAAAATATGGTGAAAAATGGTAAAATCCAAAGTTCGAGGATCAAATTGCAAATACTCAAGAAGATACTTTGAAGATTGATAGGAGACAATTGGATTGAAATTAGAATTCAAAAAGGAATGGAACGTGATCAAAGTATTATCAAAATCAATTTCCAATCGCTCAAGATATATTCAAGATTTTTAGTCGAATATTGAGATCTATTTTTGGCATAGTAAATGTCCGAATTGGAAAAACTCTATTTCAATCAAAGTTGTATCCCTTTAAGTTATCTTTCCAACGCACTTTGAATTGCATCAATCGGATATCATAAGAGAAAGTTATGACAAAAATACGGACTGCTGTGTAGAGACAAAAAATCCGCGCGCGAAGGCAACTTTCCTTATTCGATTAGAACTCTTTTGGAAACCAATTTGGACGTGATTTTCAACCAATTTTCGGCTCCTATAAAGAGAGAACAGCAGAATGCATATGAAGGACCTTCCTAGACCTAAAAATCACTATATTATACATATTTTGGAGGTGAAGAATGTGGCTAACAACGTGAAATCAAGGCGAATTGCATAGGATATTGAAAATTTTTCATCCGGATTCAAGTTTCACATCAAGAACGTGGATTTTTCTAACTTCTTCCATCTTTCTTATTTCCGAGTGATATTTTTCCAATTTCCAATTATTATTGTGTAATTTAAATTCTACAATATGCTAGGCTAAATTCCCTTGTATTGGATGGATGATGAAACTAATTAATTTTTAATTTTTGATTCGATATCATGTGTTTTTAATTTAATTCTTGCACTGTGATTTCATAAACATATATGAATTTATTGTTTTTAATGTTTGCGCACCATTATGACAATTAGTTGCTTATTCGTAGTGTTGGAAAACTCACGGTAGGTAGAACACTGTTTATGGAACACACGGATAATAAATATTAGGAATAATATTTATGGCGTGTGCGGTCATGTGTGATAATCCTAAACGTCAATACTTGCTTGTCATATGAATTCGGACTAGGAATAGGATCGTCTCGTGGCAATCATAGATTTATTATGCCCCTGTTTGACACCCATTTTTTATCTCATTCTCATTCTCATTTTTCTACAGTACTCATTTCTAACCACACATTCTTCAAATAAAATAATATTACACATAAACCCAAAAATTCTTCTTACTTTTTAACCACACATTCTTTACATCAATCACTATTCAAAAACTTATTCTTCAAAATAATGGGTGTCAAACGGGGCCTATATCTTGGGAAAGAATAGTAAATGAAAGTGGAATTATCGAACGTCGCAATTGCATGAATCGAATTAATTATCACTGGTTGAAAATTGAAATTAAGAATTGATTAGTGGAGTCGGAAATCCAATACACTCACACACATTTGATTTAAAACCATTTTTTTTATTACTTTCGTAGTTATAGAATGTAGCCAACTAAAAATCAACCATCTTTTGTTACATTTGCGAATTTAAATATATCGAATACTCTAAAATTGAGCCTTATTCCCTGTGGGACGATAACTCACTCATCACAATTATTACTTGTACAACGAACTCGTACCCTTGCGAGATTTTTGTGTAACATGTACTTTCTTAACTCAGTACTGTAGCTGATAAGATAAAAAAATGAATGATACACGCTAACCCTTTCCTATAAAAGAAAGGATCAGAGTTTTTGAAAAAAAAAGGAGGAAAAACAAATTCTAAACACTTCATATTTCAAATATCTCCTTGAGGAAAAAAAGAGAAAACACTTGTAGTTATAATTATACTTTACAAATCATTATCAATAAAATTCTTATTTACATTTCAAGTTGGCTTGAATCTTGTTCATACAATTTTCGATGCCAACAGATATCGACCCTTTCCCTCTCTCTTCATCTCTCTAAAGGATAAAATGTGAAGATAAAAATGTTCTTGAAATGTATCAAATATACGTAAGTTATGAAGCTCCCGTTTGATATTAGCAAAAATCAAATTTTTAGTAATTTTGATAAAAAAAAATGATAAAATATATTGTTGAAAAATTTAGATTACCTGAAATGTGTAAAATAAAATGAATTATTAACTTTGACTAATTCAGATTTTTATCCACATAGAAGAGTGAAGTAAACTATTTCTATTATTTTCTTTTCCTTGTTTCTCATAGGAAAAAAACAATGATCGTGCTACACGCATATCATCTTTTACATTATTATTTATATCGTGCTATGTGGCAACAGACGATTGGAAAGTTTTAAAAAACATTTTTCCCGTCCATCATTTTTTGAAAACAAAAGGAATGTCATCGAGAATGTTGCAACACGTAATTGGACAATTTAGAAAACACTTTTCCCCTCACCCTTTTTTGAAACAAATGGGATGCCATTAAGAATGTAATCCAATGAATGTACATTTAGCATTTTCCAAAAAATAACAACCATGCTACATATACATCTCTTACATCATTGTTTACATCATGCTATGTTGCAACACACAATTGGATAATTTAAAAAAAAAAACACTTTTTCCCGTCACCCTTTTTTGAAAACAAATTGAGAATGTAATTCAATGAATGTACATTTAACATTTTCCAAAAAACAACAATCATGTTACATATATATCATCTTTTATATCATCGTTTACATTGTGTTATGCGACAACACATCATTAGACAGTTAAAAAAAAAAATACTTTTCCCGTCCAACTTCTTTCGAAAATAGAGGGGATGTCATTGAGAATGTAATCCAATGAATGTACATTTAACATTTTCTAGAAAACAAAAATCATGCTACATATACATCATCTTTTACACCATTGTTTATATTGTGTTATGTAATAACACACCATTAAACAGTTAAAAAAAACAATTTTCCTGCCCACCCTTTCTTAAAAACAAAGGGGATGTCATTGAGAATGTAATTCAATGAATGAACATTTAGCATTTTTCAAAAAAACAACAATCAAGCTACATGTACATAATCTTTTGCATCATTATTTACATTGTACCACGTGACAACACATCATTGAACAGTTTAAAAAACACTTTTCCCACCCACTCGTTTTTGAAAACAAATGGGATGTCATTGATAATGTAATCCATGAATATACATTTAGCATTTTCCAAAAAACAACAATTATGCTATATGTACATTATTGTATACATTGTGTTATGTGGTAACACACTATTAGACAATTTAAAAGAAAATGTTTTCCCGCTCGCTCTTTTTTGAAAACAAGTGGAATGTCATTGAGAATGTAATTCAATGAATGTATATTTAACATTTTTCAAAAAAAAAAAAAATTGCTACATGTATATCATTTTTCAACATTATTTACGTTGTGTCATAAGGCAATACACCATTGAACAGTTTAAAAAACACCACCTTTTTCATTCACCATTTTTCGAAAACAAATGGATGTTATTAAGTCTCTGTTTGGGTTGGATTAAAGTCTGATTTTAAGTCAAATCAAAATCAAGCAATCAAAATTAATCACATTTTTTATGGATCCCACAACTTTTCAACCACATATTTCAAAAACTTCTATCAACATATAATAAAAATTTAATTTTAATCTCTATCAAATACCCCTAATAACGCAATCCAATAAGAATTGGAGAATGAAAATGATTGTTACCACGTGGAAACAAACCCCCGTGGGCCTGTAGCATGCTCGATAATGTCGAGGATGGGAGATTCAAAGTCTATACCTTATCTACACACAACACATTGATCTAATTGGGAGAACCAAGGTGGCAGGGCCCCACGTATAAGTTTTTTTCGGAATTTTCGAAATAGTCAGACACGTGTCGGTAATAACTATGCTTTTCCAAACAAAACGTATTTCCGCATAATGCTCAAAACCGTAACATCCAAAGCTATGAGATCTGGAATTGATTCCTTCGATTTTTAATATTTATGCATAGTTTTTGAATTTTCCTCGTACTACAGGCAATGTTCTAAGTGCGAAGTACTCACGAGGTTCAAAATAATGTTTTTTTAGAAGAAAATTTCTCTTTTGATAAATTATCAATTTTATGTTCCAAGAATCGAGCATAACACCGATCTTGTGAAATTTTTCCGAACCCTTTCACTTTTCCTTCTATTTGCCTTCTTATTTTCGAACCTCCTCATTTGTTTGAATTGAAACGAAATATTTATTTCCAGATTGATTAGTTAAAAAAATTGATAAAAATGTAAGTTAAAATTAATTTTAACCACATATCATATGAGATTTATATAATCTTTATCGACATTTCAATAACAAATTTATTAAATTTTATTAAAATATACTAAAAAAAATTATATTTCGAACCCTGGATTGCTCGTTCGCGTAGTGATTGATAGAAAATTATTATTTTGAATAAAATATAATTTTTTTAAAAATATTTGGTTAAAAAGTACATAAAAATTTTAAATTCGAATTTTATTTAAAATATATAATTTAAAATTAAATTTGACGACGAAAAAGGCTAAACCCCTGTTCGGTAAGCATTAAAATTAGATTTTTAGTAAATTTTGATAAAAATTGATAAAATATGTGGTTGAAAAGTTGTGGGACCTATGAAATATGTGGTTAAAATTAATTATTAACTTTGATTAGGATATGAATTTTAATTGATACCAAACACAAATTAAAAGTTGAATAATTCTATAAATACATGGAATTATTAGTAGAAATGATACAGGTCATACGTTGGCAGCATTCGTATGGTATTTTTTATGTGTTTGTGGTATAAAAAATGAATGAAAAATTATCAAGCGTGCAATTTTGTCAAATTAGAAAAATTGTCAAATAGTTTATCATATTAGCCTAGTGGGGTAAGTGGAATGGGTTTTGATGTTGACTTTTGATCACCGTCACTTATCTTGTACCGTAAAATCATGGGCTTGAGGATAGATGTGTCAATCCGGGTGGTCTGGGTCGAGTCGGCCCGTCAACATATGAGCCCGGTAACGACCCCTGTGAAAAAAGCCCGCCCGTTAAGGGTTCCGGATCGACCCACAAATTTTGAACTACAACCTAAACCCGTCCGCTGATCCATCCAAGTCGAGCCCATGCGGGTCACAAGTCGCTCGGGTCACGGTTTGTTCCGATTTGGCCCGTATTATTGTATAAATAAAATTATAAAAATATAAAATTTTTCATATTTATAGTAAAAAATATTTTTTTGTTAAATGTAAACTAAGAATTGAATAAATTGATAAATTCATATTTATACCAAGAAATATTTACATAAAATTCAAATTTAATGTTACATGAATTATTTATAACTTTACAAAATTAAATTTAATTTAAACAAATAACAATTAAATGCATTTCTAATTATTATTATCAAATATTTATAGTATAAGTACATTCCAATTAAGTTGGCACCTACTTTTATTATAATTTATAGTTTAAGTACATTCCAATTATTGATGATGCTGTTGATGACCCGTGAACCGTCCGCTCGGGCCGATTTTCACGGGTCGGCCGGCCCGTCCATCTTGACACCTCTACTTGAGGGTTTCTTTGTATTTTCTCCATGAATATCTTCAACAGTTTTTTCTCTCAAGATCATGGAGGTGAAGGTGAGTACCATAACTCAATCGTAAATTTCAGGATCCTGTAGAATTAGTCGTTGTGCGCACAAGTTGGCACGAACATCCACGATTATTAAAAAAAAAAAATCTTCAACAGTTTCATACTACTATTTTTAACATTTTAATAAATACAACGTTAGTTAGAGCGAATAACATTTTTAAAGGTATAACTCGTTAAATTTAATGTAATTTATAAATTTCCACCTTCAATTAGAATAGTAAAATAGATAAAATATAACCTTAAAAAAGTTTTGTTAGTGACTAAATAATAATTAAAAACAACTCCAGGTAGTTAAAATTTCTAAAACTATGTTTGCCCTGATTTTTTTTCAAAACTCATTTTTAATCACATATTTTTCTTATAAAATAATTTTACACGTAAATCGATAAAATTAACAATCTCTATATGCGATCAATGACCGTAAATTTGTCAACAATTATTGACAACGTCATCGACGACATTGCCAAAAAATCATCAACGAAAGTGCATCAATTATAATTAATTTTTATTAATTATGTCAAATAATATATGTCCATCCAAGCTTCATAAATTTATGTACGCTAGATAAGCGAGTTTTAAAATTTATCAATTTTTCATCGATTAACGTCGAAAAAAAGTTACTTGTTATAACAGTAACAAAGTAACGTAACACATAATTAAAAGTAGGAAAAGAAAAGTAACTTTAACTCATCAAACTTCTTTTTACTACCTTTTCTTATTTTAAGCTTATCAACATTCGTTTGATGTGATTAAAATCAGATTTTTATAATAAATTTTGATAAAATTAAAAAAAAAATATAATTAAAAAATTGTAAATTTTATAAAATATGTAATTAAAATTAATGCTACGTACGGATGATGGGCGCAGAGTTTACCCGGTACACGAGAATCCTTATAAGATTCTCATTAGAATGACCAGACAACCCACTTGCATTCAATTTCTGTATTTTCTTTATTTTTTTAAACTATAAAAAACTCTGGGGTTGAATTTTTAATTATTTTAATAAAAATCATACGTAATAATTTTGCAAAATTTTTAAGTCATCAACGCTTGAAACAACCGCTATAAGAACCCTCGCAATCTCTCCTCTATCTAAACGCAATACAATCATTCGTTACATATAGAGAAACAGAGATATATAGCGAGAGGGAGACTTGAGAAAATGGCACTGCTTACTGATCTCGTAAACCTTAATCTCTCCGACAGCACGAAGAAGGTGATTGCTGAGTACATATGGTGAGTTGGCCTTCATTGCATTAATGGATTGTGTTGCTCTGTTTTTACTGTATATGTACTCTGTTTTTTCATTTTTTTTTTCTTCAAGACTTTTCTGGGACCTTTTTAGTTTGAAAGTTTTTAGATTTTATTTTTCATTTTCTCTCATTTGAATCACCGTGGAATGGCTCTGTTTTTCAATCCCCTGTTTCTCGATGTATTGATCTAGTGCAGTTTTATTAATTTACGGAATTATGAATCTTTATTTGAGAGATTTTAACAGGATTTTGGACGTTTGTGGGATTTTTTTTCCACTCTTCTCTCATCTGATAAACCAAACGTGCAGAAAGATCTTACTTTTATTTCATTGGATTCACTTGTCGAAACTTTGTACTTTTGTTTTTTGTTTAATTATAATTATTTATGATCTACCAAGTGGTTGAGGCAGACAGATCTGTTGTATCAAAGATCCTAGTTTTCCTCTTTTATTGTTGTTATAATATAATATTTCCTTAATGGTCTCGATAATTAGATGTTTAAGGGATTAAATTTAGTTAAGGTTTCAGATTATAATTGTTAGAATTTTCGTGGGAATTGATTCTGTGTTGGTCTATTAGTGGGGTTTTGATATGGGACTGATTCCTTATATTTGTGTGAATAAATTTAACAGGGTAGGTGGATCTGGTATGGATCTAAGAAGCAAAGCAAGGGTAAATCATTTTCTTGCAAAAAACATTTAATTTCTGTGGATTTAATGAAAAGGTTAATATTTACAAATGTGTTCCAAGATTGCTGACAAAACACCTTTTGGTTTATAACAGACTCTCGCCGGACCCGTCTACGATCCCTCGAAGCTTCCGAAATGGAATTATGATGGATCAAGCACTGGCCAGGCTCCCGGAGAAGACAGTGAAGTGATCCTATAGTAAGTTTTTCATTTTTTCTTTAAATCTTTATTTACCGTTTTTACTTTATACTCATTCTATTACTGGTTGTAACAGTCCTCAAGCAATTTTCAAAGATCCATTCCGGAGGGGAAATAATATATTGGTAAGTTGCATCTTACTACCATCGGCCATCGCTTACATGTTTATTTATATCGGTTTTTTATTTGACGTGCTTCGAATCATGCCTACTTTTCTCTATTAGGTCATGTGCGATGCTTACACTCCGGCTGGTGAGCCTATTCCGACGAACAAGCGGCACAATGCAGCCAAGGTTTTTAGCCATCCTGCTGTTGCGGTGGAAGAACCATGGTATTAACTATTGAGCATTCGATCGTGATTGGATTTTTCTCTGGTGTATTGAAATTTTATTATTTGCATTAAAGGTACGGTATTGAGCAAGAGTACACCCTTTTGCAAAAGGATGTTAAGTGGCCCATTGGATGGCCCAAGGGAGGTTATCCTGGACCTCAGGTATGCTGCTGTACTGGATAATGACTAAACTAACAGTAACAAAAACTTCAAGGGTCGTTATCTTCGTGTTTCAGTTTTTAGTTTTGAGTTTTGAATTCATTTTGAATTTTGCGTTTTGAGTGTCCATTTTGATATTGCTGAGAACACGTTTTTTTTGTCATTTTGAAAAATTGTTTTCAAAAATAAAAAAAATAAAAAACGCGTTTACTTTCTAATTTTGAGAAACTGAAAAACTGATTATTCAATATATGTATAATTCTTTTACTTATAGAAAAAATCAAAAGCGGCTATCATTGTGGTTAAGATATTGAAATTCCATGCTGGTGACTAGGGTTCGAATCTCAGCTACCCACCAATTTATTTGAAAATTTTTGTACTGTGCATATAAAAAGAAAAAATTCCTTTGTATTGAATTGCGGTGATTCGGAATCAAACTCGTGAGTTTCAGAAAATCCGTGACTCTTCTGACTAACCTATCCGCTATTGGCAAAATCTGACCCTTTTTTGCGTCTGGAAGTTTTGGTTTGGTTTTAACTGAAAACAACCAAACGACTTTTTTGACTATTTCCGTTTTCTTTGTAAATTTTAAACTCGTTTTTGGAAATTCATGTTTGAAAATAGGTAAATAAACATGTTATTAGTGTTTTCGAAAGTTGAAAATTGAAAATGACGTGAAAATAGCAAAGAGAACAGAGCCTTAGCTTTTATTTTCTTTCTTAATGGCTTGGAGTGCTATCCGAATAAGCCACCAATGTCTTGTGCATATCCTATATAATGGTGGACTCTTCTTTTATGTGTAGGGCCCGTACTACTGTGGAATTGGAGCTGACAAAGCTTTTGGACGTGACATTGTGGATGCACATTACAAGGCATGCCTTTATGCAGGAATCAACATAAGCGGCATCAATGGAGAAGTGATGCCCGGCCAGGTAAAATTGTCCTGTCGAGTTTTTATTGAGTAGCTACTTATTTTGGTTCTTTCTGTGAATCTTAATTTGAAATTTATATTTCCATTCACCTCCTATACAGTGGGAGTTCCAAGTTGGACCTTCTGTTGGCATCTCAGCTGGTGATGAGTTGTGGGTAGCTCGTTACATCCTCGAGGTATTTTGACATACCTTGTTGTAAACATCACTTAGGGTGTGTTTGATTGGCCTTATTTTACATGGAAAATGTTATTTTTCAAAAGTTGGTTACGTGACAACGTTTTTCTCAAAATCAACGAAAACATTTTTCTGGTGGATGGTATGTTTTTATTTTTCAGGTAATAATTTACTCTCTCTCATCTGCCCATTAACAAAAGATGAAAACCTACAATATTTTCTTGGTTGAAAATTAAGCCAACAAAATACATTTAATTGACGATTTCCATGCAAGTTCCATGCTTATAATCAAACGCACCCTTATTTTTCTTTGTAATTATTCATGAGCGAGGTTATCTAAATTGTTTATCTGCTGGTTAACAGAGGATCACTGAGATTGCAGGGGTGGTGGTATCATTTGATCCCAAGCCAATCGAGGTAAAATTTTCAATTCGAATTTTGTAGTATTTCTTCTACTACACGAGCTTAAAGTTTACTTTTGTTACGAATAAAAGATATTAGTGGTCATGTTTTGGAGGAACCTGTATTGTTTTGACTTATTTGTAATGTTTTTGTTCATTACCAGGGTGACTGGAATGGAGCCGGTGCCCACACAAACTACAGGTAATATTTTGTTAATTTGAAGGTATTGCATTTTTTATTGGAACCCTCGTCTGAGCTCTTGGCAATTTTATTCGTTTAGCACCAAGTCTATGAGGAAAGAAGGTGGCTTTGAAATCATCAAGAAAGCTATTGAAAAGCTTGGGCATAGGCACAAAGAACATATTGCTGCGTATGGCGAAGGCAATGAGCGCCGTCTCACTGGAAAACATGAAACTGCCGATATCAACACCTTCAAATGGGTAAATAACTATTTTGTCTGTTCTTATGTGCTATGGGAAGAACTAGTTACTTAAAAGCAGCTTTTACATTTTCTAAGCTTAGCCAAACATGTCAAGTCTAGTTAATTCAATTAATAAGATGTGAAGAAATATGAGAATATTCACAAGTAGAAAGATTAAGAGCATGTTTGGCTAAGCTTAGACAGAGAAATTTAATTACTTTTGTTTCCCAATATGTTTGGTTAACTTATTTACTTTCTTCCTTTTAAGTAATAAAAGTTACTTATTTTAAAAGTAACACTTAAGAGTCTAAGTTGGGATCCTTGAGAAACACAAAATGACCACGATATATTTTGAACAGGGTGTTGCAAACCGTGGTGCATCCATTCGTGTTGGTCGGGACACCGAGAAAGAAGGCAAGGGATACTTCGAGGACAGGAGGCCTGCTTCTAATATGGACCCGTACGTTGTCACCTCAATGATTGCAGAGACGACTATCCTCGGGAAGCAGTGAGGAGCTTAATTACAACACCCGGTGGACGACATTGTTGTTTACGAGTCAGACATTATAAGAGGGAATTTTATGAAAAATAACCCATTCATCTGTTTTCTATAGGGTAGTTTGTCTTGCTATCATTTGCTGTTCTCCATTGCTATTTGCATCTGTATTGCGGTCTGCAAGATTTGTGTTCATTGCTACTTGTCATTTTACCTGTTCAATAACACGCATTAATAACAATTTGAAGGGTTGTTTTTCAGTGTTGGAATCCCAAATTTATTTATTAACTGCCTCTTTATTTCGTTTTTTTCTTTCTTCTCGAATATGGATTTTATTCAACATTTACACTACTGTTTCCTCGTAAAGAACGGGTTTTTGGGAAAAATTAAATCTTTCACCAACTTCCAATGTGTTGGAAACCCATATGAACCACTGAATTTGGTTGGAGAAATTTTATGTTTGGTGGAAGACAGAACATCAAGGGTATCCGGATAATGATAGTAGTAGGATTCTAATCTTAACCCACTTGATTAAACAGTGATACCCTATATTAGTTTTTGTCAACAATGGCCATGTCATTTAGACACCATGTTTGGTTGTTAAAATTAATTACACATTTCTTAAAAATGTATAATTTAAGTTGAAATATACTATTTAACTTTTAATCGTTCTTCCAATTAATATGATTGTTCAATTCTAGAATTTCCACAAGGGGACTTTTGAATTGGGCAACGCTATCTATTACCGGTTTAATTGGTTCTAAGCCTCTCTATTCATATCCGGTTTAAGCGAAAAATAAAGCCCTCACAATAATCCATAATGATTTTACAAAGAACAGTTCGCGGTAGCCATTTTCGCACACTTTCAAGCCCCAAAGTTGAGATTTTTCGCAGCAGATTTTTCGAAAATTTTCAAAATCACTTTTCGCAACTAATTTTTCGAAGCAGTAGATTTGATGGATTAGAATGATGTATTTTCGCCATCTAGAGGTGAAATAAACTTAGATTTATTGTTTGTGGTTTGGTAGTTTAAGAAAAAAATGGGCGAATCCATATCAACAATAACGAATAGTTTTTCAATTTTAATCCGATTTTAATCTCTACCAAACACACTCTATACGTGCAACAAATGAAGGTTTAGGCAAAGTCTACTAAAATGTTTGATACTGCAATTTTCCCATAATTCCTTTTATTAGTAAATATTAAAAATAAGTAACTTTAATTTTTGACGGTAAAGTGAAAGCTACGTTTAAAAATAATGTCTTTTTTTTACATGAAAAGTAACATCCACATGTATTTGTTTTAAGTTTGACTAACTTTAAATTTTTTAAAGTTAAAATTTAAAATTGATTTACATTTGAAACTTATGTTTTTTTTAGAAAGTTTTGAAAAAAGTCATAAAGTTTTTATAAATTCGTTTTAGATGTTTGATATGTACTATTTTTAATTATTAAATGATTTTTTGATTGATTAAAAATTAAAATAATAGTAAAATAAGAAAGCGCATTTTTACCTTTTTTTTACTCATATGTCTCGTCTAGCTGATAACTGGGCCTCCTTGTATCATAACGCGTTAACACGCCTATTTGAGACGCATTAATAGCAAAGAAAAATAAAATATGTGATCGTTAGTTTCAAAAAAATTGAATTGGTGTGAAATAAAAAGTCAAACATTACGGTTCAAACAGTTGGATTTCTCATTTTATTGTCTGAATAATGCCTCAAACTGGGGCTACGTCATGGGAAAATTTCATAACAAAAAGGTTAAGTTTCACCCATTTCAAGTTTAAAAAATAAGGTTTAAAATTTAAAATTTCAGATTTTTTAAGATTTAAAATCTCAAATATCAGATTTTTAAAAATTTTATTTATAAATAAATAAATTAAATATATATTTTATTAATTAAATATATTAAGTTCACAAATTCCATATAATTGGTCACATATTAATTTGTCACAAATCACAAATTTTACATCTCAAATTATTTTACGACCACAATTCAAAAATTTTATAGGTCACAATTTGTTTATCGGTCATAAATAAAAAATTGAAACGTTACAAATTATTTTACGGTTACAATTAAAAATTTTTATATGTCACAATTTGTTCATCGGTCACAAATCAAAAATCTTATAAGTCACAAATTATTTTACGGTGTCAAATTAGAAATTTTATAGGTCACAAATTATTTTACGATCACAATTCAGAAATTTTCTAAATCACAATTTGTTCATCGGCCACAAATAAAAAAAAATCATATGTTACAACTTATTTATCAATCACAAATCACAAATATTATAAGTTACAACTTAGTAGGCAATCACAAATTATTAAATTATCGATCACAAATTAACATTTTTTTAGCTCACACATTATTTTTTGGTCACAGTATATCTTTTTCATTGGTTGAATATTATTTATCGGTCATAGATTGATGAGTTTAATGATTACAAACAACCAAATAATATGTGACAAGCAACCGCACTTGTGACCACCACCTCACCACTGCCACCAACATCATGGCAATCGAAACCCCGTAGCTGGAACCACCACCACCATCTCCCGACAGTAAACTGTCACCGTTACTATCGCCATCACCTCCGACCACCACCACCACCATCACAGTCAATATCACAAGGAACACTACCCAAACACCATTAAAAAATCAAATCCAAAATAATTAGTCATCGCCACGAGTGCCACCAACACCGTCACCGCCACCACTTCACTAGCATAGCCACCGCTAGCACCGCCACAACTACAAACACCGCGACCATATGCACACCACCACTAACTACCCCAAAAACTTCGACACCTAAAAGTTTAGATTTTCCACACATTTTCCACCACTAGCAACATCTCTCATGCCCAAAACCATCGCCGCCCAAAATCGGCACCACTATCGCCGCCTAAAAACTGCACAACCAGGATCGTGACCATCACCACAACCACTACACGCCCACTACCAACAACTGCACGCAACCAACAAAACTCACTATAAATTTTTCGGCTCTAGATCGCGACCTAATTTTCCCAAATCGAGACCATCAAAAGTCACAAAACCAAACAAATCTCAGGCAGCGGCAACGCTAGCCCATCATTCGCCACTATAACAGTGGCGCTCAAGCATTTCGGGACAACATCGTCGCTGAGCGCATTGCACAACAGTCACTGTTGAAGCGTCTCACATCGGCAGTGCGTCGGTGACGACGTCGCACTGCAGCGACAACAAAGTCATCGTAGCGACGACATATGTGGTGGTCTCCGGCGAAAGTTTATGGTGGTTGGGATAAAGGGATGGAAGAGAGAAAGAAGAAGTTAGAGAGAGAGAAGAGATAAGGTTGACGGTATAGAGAGAAAATATATGAAAATTATTAGGGTTTTGGATGTGTGGTTATTAATTTGATTTTGTAATATAATTATTAATACTAAAATTTTGAATTAATATCTGATTTTTGAATAAACAAACTTTAAATCTGATTTTTGAAATTGAATCTTAAAAAATCTGGTTGGTTGTAATTTCCTCTTAGGTCTTTTAGAACACCTAGTAAAGAATCAGGTGACATCTATATTAGGCGGCTCCTATTTATTTTTGGCTCTACTTGATTTACACCTTAAGCAATTCAATCCCTGCTTATGTATACCAGCTGAAACCGGAGGTGTGTAAGAATTATTTTCAGCACTATTCTTTGTGATAGTAGTAGATCTAAAGGAAACTCTTTAAATTCCAGGTTTTCTCCTCTCTTCATCTCATTTTCAGTTTTTTTCCACACTTTTCACCTTTCAGCTGCCGTTATTGTTATGAGCTAAGCAAATTTGTAAAGTGTAAACGTTAGAAATTTAGTAGACAATTCGAGGTGTCTGGCCTCCACAAGTGTAAAACAATAATTCTGGGAAACTGATACTTATCCATTGATTACTGCCATATAAATAGAGTTTTATATAACAAAGTAACTGACCACTAAACACACGGACTCAAGCAGGAACGCATAACTGAAATAAACGTGGCCCATAACATGGAACCACCAGATAACGGCCAAACTAACCTGGACTCTAAACAAACTGACTCAAGACTAAATAAGACCCAAAATGAAATAACAAAGTGAAATAAAATAGAGGAAATTACACCTACACCTGCTTTTAGATTTCCAATTTCACAAATAAGGTTTCAAATTTTAACATTTCAAAAATCAGGTTTTAATTAATATTTTTAAAAACATTTTTTATTTTTAATTTTATATCTATATAGAATAAAATCATTTTAACCAAACCCTAAAATCATTTCAACCCATCCTCTCCACTCTCATCACCCATCCTCTCCACTCTCATCTCCCGCCGCCTCTCTCCGACCGTCGCCTCTCCGACCGCCGCCTCTCCCACTCCCTCCCCCTTCCCCTTCCCCTCATTCTTCTCTCTTCTTCAGTCTCCCCTCCCCCCTTCTCACCCACGCCGTCTCTCCTTCTTCTCACCCACGCCCTCTGCCGCGCCGTCCGTCGCATCTCCTCTCCCATCATCCGTCTCTTTCTCGCCTGCCCTCGCCTCCCCCATCTGCTGCGAATCGCAGCAGCGTCGCAGCAGCTGCTGCTGCGAATCGGCGATTCGCAGCAGCAGCAGCGCGATGTCTGGTCCTTTTTGTTGGTGATGGTTGGGGCAACTTCTGCCTTGGGTTGCTCTTGAACGGGATGGATTTGAGTCGTGCGGTGGTGTGTGCGTCGTGCGGTGCTGTGTAGTTGTGCGCCCGTCGTGCGGCGGTGGTGCTGTGTAGTTGTGCGTGCGTCGTGTGGCGGTGGTCGTGGGCTGCCCGTCTTGATTTGGTGTGAGATTTTTGGGCTATGTTTCAGTTGTGGATCAGGCGGCGGCGGCACAGTGAAGGTGGTGGTGGGACGGTGGTAGCGGTGGTGACGTGCGGTTGGGTGTATTTGTTCTGTGTGCGGATGGGTGTTGTCTGGTTCCTTGGTGTTGAGATCGTGGTTATTATTGTTGTTGGAGTGGTCACAGAAGTTGGCGGCCGTGGTTTTGTGTTTGGGGTGGTGTGGCGGTGGTTGTGTGTTTTGCGTGTGATTTGTGACTTGGTGCTGCCGTGGTGGTCACAAACGATTTTGGTGGTGGTGTGACCATTTTGGTGGTTCTGTGTTTGGGTGGTGTTAGCGGTGATTTGTGACTTGGTGGTGGTTACATACGATTTCGGTGGTGGTCACAAACGATTTTGATTGTTTGTGACCATTAATTATTAATTGTGACCAAAAAATTATTAATTGTGACCTAAAAATTATTAATTGTGACCAAAAAATTGATAAATTGTGACCTAAATAAGTATTGTGACTTATAAAATTTGTAATTTGTGACCGACAAAAAAATTGTGACTTTTAAATTTTTAAGTTGTGACCGATGAACAAATTGTGACCTAAAAATTTTCTGAATTGTGACCAAATTCTATAGATCTGTGACTGTTATATATTTATTAATAAAACATATAATTAATTAAGTAATTCATAAATAAATTTAAATAAAAACCTGATTTTTGAATTTCAAAACATCCAACCTTAATTTTGAAATGTGTATAAGTAAAACCAGGATTTATGTATTCTTCCCAATAAAATATGGCCCTTTAAGCTACAGACCCGGCCCAAGCAGCTTCAGACAAGCAAGCAGCTACCCGCTCATAACAGTTATTTACTGGGCACCGGCCATAATTCTTTTGTTTACTCAGGGGGCGTTCTCTTTGTGTTTCAGTTTTGTATTTTGAGTTTTGAATTCGTTTTGTGTTTTGTGTTTTGAGTGTCTGTTTTGAAATTTCTAAAAATGCGTTCATTTTGCGGTTCTGAAAAACTGTTTTCGAAAACGTAAAAATGGAAAACGCGTTTACTTTGAAATTTTGAGAATTTTTTTAATAATATTTTATTTAAAAAAATCTGATTATTCAATAAATTTTAATGGTTTAATGTTAATATAGTATTAAATAATATTTAAATTTTGAAATTGGTGAATCTTGAAATAAAATATTTTTTTCTAGATATAAAAAATACAACCTAAATTAAATTTGGCAAGTCCTTGTTTTTGTCCTTATACATAACTTGTTACAAGAATTAACTAGCACCAGGTTACAACCAAACCTAATCAAGTTGCAAAAAAAGGAGCACTAATCTCAAGTTGACATGGTAATAAATATTTTGAAATCAATGTTATCGAGGTCAGATATCCATATTGATGACATTTGGTATCATATTCATTTGGTGCATGTTTGGTACTCAATATTTGAAAAAAATGGACAATATTATTAGCAATATTTCAGGTCATTTTTCTTCCTTAATACTTCCTATACTGTATTATTCTCGTACTACTAATATCCTTTCCAATGATTCAAAAAATATCTAAAGCTCATTTAATTAAATATATGTAAATTTTATGTTTTACCATCCTAAGTAAGAATGTGAATCAACGATGGTAAGGAATCTAATACTGAATTTGCTATTACAACTCTGCAATGCATTAATCCAATCCCAACTGATATAATCATGAAACACTAGAGAAAGTTGCCTTTTCATTGGAAGCAAGCAAGTTCACCAGCTATAAACGAAATTCAGTAGTTCCCAAGTATAGATTGCCGTGTTCTAAAATGAACTACAAGAATTACTATTCTTAATTGAAGTCAAGAGTCATCATCAGCAACATCACTGATTGAATATTCAGCCGCATCATTGTCCAAATCTACAGGCTGCCGGTACGGCATCTTGAGAATCATCATCACTTAGAACATATGTAGCTTTCCCTCTTGTTAGCCCTACGTGTCGCTCTTGTAACCACCACTTGGTTACTCTCTTCTATACCGGCTGAAGTTGGAGACTCCTCTTCCTCCATTGTGGCCATTCTTTCCAGCACTGAACCACTTTTCTTGTTAAATGGAGATATCCTCGTTTTCCTTAGTTTTTTTCTCAGGGATCAAAGTCAGCTTTGCAATCTGAAAGAAATATGTTAAACATAACATTATCTAGGCATATTAGAAAATTGATGAAAGAAGCTCAAGCTATTACAACATCTTCCGCTCTCCAGTTGTCTTTAAGGATTTTCGACAAATAATTTGAAAGACTAATCAAGACTATAAAGAAAAACATGAAAGGTTTTTTCAATGAATTTGATGAAAACAAAGGTAGTCTGAATATATATGAGAAATTGGGTTTAATTCAATCAATAATATCAAAGTGATTGAAACATTGTTTTTTCAGCAAACCGCCAACGGATGAGATCCAAGAATCCCTAGATTGTCATCTGAAAACCACATCTTACAATTCTTATAGTTTTAGACACTCCAGTCCAATTTCCCAACGAATCAGTATTTAACTTCTTTGAAAGATGAAACCATAGAATATTGTTACATTGGGAAGCTCTAAACCTGGTTCCATCATTTAGTATATTTATATATTTAGGTTTATTCATGTTATTTCATAATTATCTCAAATTTCTTGAATAAACTACACAGGTTAATCAACAAAGAACTCATAGTATGTATATATCCTTATAAAAACAATTGCTAATGAAACTTTGATCATAATGCGCTAAAGAGTTTGCAAATCATAAAATCTCGGTGAAGATTCTGTTAAAGTAGTGTTGAGAAATTTACCAAAGCTGAAACCGTAATTAGCCATTAATGCCTTGTTGACAATGATGATCCCGACTGAATGAGTACATTGAACATCCATGCAGCTGCATCCAATGCCGCCTTCTTATCAGCTATGCTCGAAGGCGCCATTTCCTTAGTTATGGCTGGAAATCGGTATTTGATTTGGGGGAAATGCCGACCAAAAAAATAAGCTGAACTGGAGATCAAATCTTAAGCTACCTTTGGAGATAAAGGAAGCTGAACTGGAGCAATTAAAAAGTCGAGCAAGGGGAACGAATATAGTCTCTTTTCTGGTGCCTTATCACCAAAATCAGGTATAGTTTCATAACACAAATTTGGATGAACTTCATTATTTGTATTTCACGTATAACAATTTTCATAACTTCCCCCAAATTGATAAATCTCCTAAATTTTCATAATTTCCCCCAAATTGACAAATCTCCTAAATTCTACCAGTCCGTTTAACATCAAGAACACAACCTACAATTCTGCCTCGACCACCAAACAGAGACCCTCCAAACATCAATAATAGCCAAGAAACGACACCCATACATACACCCAACAAATTGAAGAACAGAGGCCAAACATTACCCAACAAATATGATATATAATAGTAAGCAAATAACCAAATATTATCACAAGAAAAGATTCAAAACCTTGATTTGAAGATGCGCAACCTTGCTTGAAACGACCGCAGAGAAGCCTTCGATTTGAGAAGAACAATCTCAATACCTTGATTTGAAGATCCCGTAAGCAACCCTTCGATTTGGATTGTGGGTTTGAGGGAGACGAAATTGATTTAATAGTTTGTCTTCGTTATGGGAGAGCCGGAGATGGCAGAGAGAGAGAGAGAGAGGAATGAGAAACGAGTGCCAGAGAGTGGTGTGAGAGAGAATTGGAAAACGCCATTTCCCGTGTTTTGGCCAGTTCCCGTGTTTTGGTCAGAAAATTTTCAAAACGTGGTTTTACCCGTTTTCCATTTTCAGAAACGCGTTTTTGAAAATGTAAAAGAGAACGCGTTTTCACTGTTTTCAAAAACTAAAAACAGAAAACGGCTTGAAAACGACAAAGAAAAATGGCCTCACTTTCCTCCAAACCACCAGCCAGAATTTTTCCTCCTTAAAATTCAACTGCCATTTTTATATGTTACTTTTAATTTTCAACTCTGTTTTGGCCTTTTCACCGGCCAAATACTGTCATCATTTTACCCTAATCACTGAATTACCATGCTTTAACCTTTCAAATGTGTCGTTTTTCACGCTTTTCCGTACCTGTGGTAGGTCTTTTTTTTTTTTTTTTAAATATTCAGTAATAACAATTTCAACAATCTAGGAACTATTTTCATGATTTGCTTTGATCAATATATATATTTTTTAATTTTATTTATAAAATTCAAAAGTTGTTTAACTGGATGTGTATAATTGCGAACCAATTACGCGTCATATTATGAATAATTGTGAGTTGGAAAGGATAATCATGATATTGGAATTGTTTGAGTTGTTTAATTAATTATGAAAATTAATAGTAACAGATGGATGCTAATGGAACATCCCAAAATCTGAACAAAAGCTCCGCACGGTGGGATGAGTTTGCTAAACTTAAGTTTGTTGAATTGTGTGAAGAAGAGATTTCCAAAGGAAATCGGCCTCGAACCTACTTATCGAAGGATTTTCTGACGTCGTAGATACTGGAGCTAGGCCAAATAGGCTGTATGTGATGAAGTTGAAGGTAGTGGCAATAATGACGAGTGCTTAAAGTTGGTAGTAGCCGGGCACTCAAGGGAAAATCCTGAAAACTACATGCTTCCTGCAGCCGGGCAGTCGAGGGAAAATCATGAAAATATCATATTTCCTGTAGCAGGGCAATCAAGGGAGAATCATGAAAATTGTGTATTTCGTGGGCAGTCGAGGGAAAATTTCACGCTACCATCTTCATCCTTTGCGAAAAGAAAATCAAGCATCAGATTAGAAACCAGTAAATCAAGGTTCTCATTGCGGGATGACATTGAGAACCTTGCGAATTTGATTTCTGCAAAAATTAGCGGTATAGGACCCTCCATCAAAGAGTGCTTGGCCTTGCTAGGCAAGATTGATGATGGAGTTGCCGTTGGAAGTCCAACTTATTTTTACGCGTGCAACTTCCTTTGTAACAAAGACAATAGGGAAATGTTCATTGCAATTGGAGATGATACAGCACGACACAATTGGATTATGTATAACTATAACATCTCCAAATCGAACGATCCTGTGTTGCCATGATCTAGTTTACTGTTAATTTTCGAACACGTTGGTCAATATTTCAATGAAAGTTTTGTGTAACTTTAATAGACTGAGACTTATTTATGTTATATGAATTATGTAAGCTTTCTAGCAAGATATCTTCTTACTTTAATTCCTGTGGAAATTGACTTTAAAATTTTCAGGTAGAATATTTGTTTCTAATGATGATTTATTTTTTGTTCTAAGATAAATAAAATGGAGAAATGGGATGTAAGAATATGTAGCTTCAATTAGGGATGTAAACAAGTCGATAATGCATATTGAAATTGAAAATTTCATTATACTCGTTGGATGCAAAAACAAATTGCAATCCTGTTCTCTATCATTGTCTTCCTCTTTTAGTGGTGTGAGGAAGAACCTATGTAGGGGAAGAAGCTGCACGAAGAAAACATGTTTTTGGGGTTGGTATTTGATGGGTTTTGTGCAATGTGATTATATGTAATGAACATTTTATCAGCATTGTCGATGTCGCCTCTCTTAGCATATTGGTCCATAACTGCCATATACGAACTAAACATTGGTTTGTCCCTTTTCTTCTTAGCAGCCTTTTGCAATATGGAGTCGGCTTTTTCCACTTCTCCGACATCAATGTAAAGCTTCACAAGTGCATCCCAAGTCAGTGATCCGATAACACAACCACTCTCAGCCATTCCCTTTATGAGGTCATTTCCTTTGGCCAACATTTTATGTTGTGCATAAACTTTTAGTAGAATAAGAGATCTTTTCATCTCATTGTATATTGTATTGCTTTAATGTTTGTACATATTTATGTACTTGGTGTACACTTGCAAGTATGAGATGTATAAAATGTCCATCTACGTGAATTCTTGATATTAAAATTTTGGTATTGAGTCGAATATGAAATCTTTTTCATTGGGGATGCAGCTCTACAGTTTGACATTGATCTATCTTAATGGTTCATTGACATAGGAGAATCAAGAAATTTGATCCTAGAAAGAAATGTCACTTTTTTTGAATTTTTATCACTTCCAACTTATTGATAGTTATGTTCCTAAAAATGAAGCTATGTTCTATTTTTAATTAATAGAAGTGAAGCATAATTACAAATAGACAACATGCAAAAGAAAATCAATCATCCCTTAGATCTCTCTTAAGGTTTTGATTGATGTTAAATATTATTTCACTTTTTGGGGTATTTGTCACGTTTTGGAGTGTTTGTCACTTTTTTGAGGTTTTTATCACTTTTTAAATTTTTGTTACTTTATTGAACTGATTCAAAGGTACCGATTGGTGTTTTGTCACTTTTTTGAGTGTGTTGTCACTTTTTTTATTTTTCGTTACCTTTTTGAGTTTTTATTATTTTGTCTTAAATTTTTGTCACTTTATTAAATTGATTTTTAAGTTTCGATTGGTGTTTTGTCACTTTTTTTAGTCATCACTTTTTTAATTTTTGTCACTTTGATTAGCGATTTGCCACTTTTTGAATGTGTCACTTTTTTGAATTTTTGTCCATTTTTTTAAATTTATGTCACTTTTTATAGTGTATGTCACTTTTTTCCTATCACTCTCTTAAAAATTTTATTACTTTTTTTAGTGACAAACAACACTTTTTAATAAAGCAAGATTGTATGTCATTTTTTAATAAAAAAATAATACTTAACTTTAAAAAATAACATTGTGTCACTTAAATACTTTTCATATGTTTTTTCAAAAGATCCCAAAATTTAGGGGTATTTTATAAGTTGCCCTAAAATTATTAAATAATGATCCATTATTTAATGATCATATTACATAAAAATATTAAATAGTGATCCATTATTACATATTAAAATTTAATTGCATTCTAATTATCTAAAATTTTTAAGTCTATTTGTAATGATTTACAAATTTTCAAAAAAAAAAAAAAGGTTCAACTTATTATAAACAGAATATATAAAAAAATTAGACTCCATTTGATAAATTTATTAATGAATTTTAAAGATGAATACGTTGATGAATATTGAATAATAGTAGATCTTATGAAATGTGTAGATGATAATAAATATTATTTATGAATGTGTGATTTAAATTAATGTTTAATTTTAATTAATTAAAAATCATTTATAATTTTTTATCGAAAGGAGGCTTAGTTATAAATATATTATTTAAGTTCAAACTATTTAATTGGTGCGTTGTAATTGATTTGAATTTTATCAAACATCTTATCTTATGGACACAGAATATGTAGGTTCATTTCCCGATTTGCCATTGAACTTTGCGTAAAGTTTTCTATGAAATCACCGAAATTCAAAAGTTTCCCTATTAGTCACCAAACTTTAGAAAATGTAATCTCACCGGTCATGGATTAATGGGAGAACTTTTGAATTTTAGAGACTCATTGAAAATTTTACGCAAAATTCAGTGACCAATAAGGGAATTAACTTTTAGTGACTAATGGGAAAATTTTTGAAATTCAGTGATCCACTAAAAGGTTTACTCAAAATTCAGTGACCATTAAGGTAATTAATCCCTATTTGGACATTTTTGTTATTTTTATTTATTTTTTTGTCTTTTTCTTTCTTTTTTGTATTCCTACCTCGCAATTTTATTCTCGCTAGCATCACAAAACTTAGAAAAAGGAATAATCTTTTATCCCGAGGTAACCAACAAGGTTGTCTTTTGACCTCTTTAAGATCAAAGAGACAACATATGTTCACATAGTCAACTAGAAATTTCTGGTTCATATAGTTCCATGGTCTGCTTTAACTTCGATCGTCTTTCCATCAAGACACGCTTAAATAAAAACTAGAAATTTATTAGACTCTTTGCTGAAAATGTACATAAATTTTAAAATTGAATACTAGTAAGTGATCAACGCTGAAGGTGGCACTCTTTTGAAATAGTTGATTCATGGACCTATGTTGTCTCTTTAATTTTAGAGAGGTCAACAGACAATCTTGTCGATTACCACGCAATAAAAGACTATTCTTTTTTCTAAGTTTGGCGATTTCGAAGAGAAAAATTGTGAGGTAGGAGTACCAAAAAAAAAAAAAGAAAGAAAGAAAAAAAATAAAGAAATGACTAAAAAAACATAAAAAATAATAAAAATGGAGGTTAATTACCTAATTAGTCACTGAACTTTGCGTAAGGTTTTCAAGGTGTTACTAAACTTCAAAAGTTTCCATGTTAGTCACCGAACTTCAAAGGTTTCTTGTTAGTTATGAACGTTAATTCCCTTATTGGTCACTGAACTTTGCATATATTCCCATGGGGTAACTGAATTTCAAAATCTTTCCAGTTTCAAAGTTCAAACGTTCACAGTTAATTACTGAATTTTAATTCCTTGATCGGTCTCTGAACTTTGCGTAAACTTCTTAGGGAGTCATTCAACTTCAAAAGTTTCCTTTTAGTCTCAGCGATTGATGAAGTTACATTTTGTAAAATTCAGTGACTAACAAGAAAACTTTATAAGTTCAATACCTTAATAGGTTTTCAAACTGTACAAATATAATTACAAAAGAAAGACTAATAACCAAATTTATTAATTGTTTCCCTTTTTTATGTCCATGTTTGATCTCGATTTTAATTTTAATTTTTTTCACATTTGTTTTCAACCATACATTTCATGAAACTCACAATTTTTATCGAATTTTCAACAATACATTTTATCAACTTTTATCAAAATCTACTAAGAATTTAATTTTAATTTTTACCAAATTGGGGCTATATATATATATAACCTATCGAACTTGATATTTTCTAAAATATTGATAAAGAAAAAAAATAGTATAATACTGAAGCTTTGTGTATACTATAATTGGTGGCAAAATTTGACATGGCACATCCATAGTACCAAAGTATGTACGTGTATACTTTAGTATGTACTACATTGAAAAATATTTATCGTTGATTTACAGTGATGTTCCACACTTAGCTGCTCCAAATCCCACTTTTCGACGAACAAGATCAAATTCTACCCATCGATTTTGTTGATGAAAATTGCCAACAATGTTACTTGAAGTACCGAGCAACGATGACCGTCCGATTCCTATGCAATGGACCCCACCTCCAACGTCATCCAAAACCCTCTCCTTATTGATCAGAATATCTACACCATTTTCAAATTGAAAAACCATGTCGCCTATCAAACGTCCGATCTCAATAGAGTTTCCATCAAAGCACATATCCAACGATCCTCCGTGCACATACCCTGGCTTGAGCCTTCGACCTGCCACACTCACAACTTTCTCTCTTACCTGCCAAGGTAAAATCATATATGGTTATAATTCAAAAGGAATATTTAACTAATAAAGACTTGATGTAATCTTCCTGAGAAAGTTGAACTTTGATATTGAACCATAAGAATTACCTCACATCTGGTTTTTTTAAAAGTCAAATTGATAGAAAATAAATATGCTATTGAAAAGGTAATAAAAAATTGTGGATTCCATGAAATGTTTTGATTAATTTTTGTCAATTTTTTTAGTTAAATTACCAAGGCCCACAAGGTTCAAACGAACGGTTGATTTAACATATAACAGCTGTTACCTTAGAGTACGCCTCATCCACTAAAAATGTGTATTGGGTGCCGGAGTCAATCATCGTCTGGCCTGAACCGCCAGCATCCGGCCGGAACACCGATACCGGTATGCTCAGTTTCTTCCCGGCGATCATTATCCCCGTCATGGGAAGAGTGTAGGCCAGAGGATCAAAATTCGGCATGCTTTGAATTTGAGGAAAAGATAGAAGTTTGACATACTTAAATGTGTGTGAATTCGGATTCTTTCCGAGGTAAAATGTTCCGATCGGCGTAATCCGCGGAGTGCCTTGCCGGAGTGGCACGCAGTAGGAGAATTTTTTGATTCTAGCTTGGGAAGGAAATGACAGCCGCCCAAGATTCATTCCCAGAATACCCTGAGCCTCTCCGGAGCTGTTGGTGCAACCAAGAACCAGAGGATGGGTAGTTTGGGAAGGTGACAATGTGAATTTATCTGTGACGAGATTGCCGTCAGCCAAAGTCCCATCTGCATAGAAGTAAGAATAGTGGCATAAATTGTTCTCACAAGAAGTTGGGAGGGTAAAATCGGGATTTCGTGGCATGCAAAGCGGGCTATTGCATGGGAGGTTAGAGAAAGTAGAAGAGAGAGAAGGATCAAACGTCGTCGTTGGGGGCTTTCTCGGTGACTTCTTTTGGCATTGTATCCATGAAAGTTGGCTCCCTGTGTCCAACACCATTGGCAGAGTCTGTGGTGGGTTCCCTATTGGGAGAGAGACAATCAGAGCCACTGAATACCTGAATGATGATTTGTAGTGGATTGACGGTGATGATCTTCGATGGCCATGTCCTTTAGCGTTGTGAGAGAGAGGGACATATGAGAGAGAAATCGAGTGGTTTTCATTCGTCGCGTTTCTTGTTTCTGTTTCCGCACAACTCAGATGAAGAAAGTTAAAAAACACGAGACATAAAAGAAAGAGGGAATTGTAGGACGCCATGAAAGACTGCACAGAATCAGAGAGCGATAGAGAGAGGCCACCGGTGGTGGAGGAGGTGTGGTGGTTTTATAGTGGGGTTGGCCGTGAAATGTGGTGGCTAGGGGTGGTTGGTATTTTATAGCCAAAACAATGAGGGATTTCTTCGATACATATCATTGAGTTGTATTCTCTAAGTTACAAATCATTGATTTCGACAGTTAAGGATACACTCACAAACACGTTGTGATGTGACTTGTATTGGTACATCATGTTTGGCTTATAAGCTAAGAACGTACATCATTATCAAAATAAATAATTTACATGTGAAAAGACTGACTTATAAGCAATAATTTAAACTATTAATTATTCTCCCTTTCATTAAAATGGTAACTTGATTCCATATTAGAATAAGATTTCTTTCCTTGTGGGCACTCAAATACATAATCTACCAATGATTTTGCATGACAAAGCATCAGAAAATGAAATAATAATATACTTAACTTTAGTGAATGTTATGTGTTTCAATTACCGAATAAAAAACTCTATTTTCATGGTTTTTCGGAGTACTAATTACACAATCAATTATTGTTAAAAAAAATTTACGTTAAAAAATAAAGTAAAAAAAAATATAGAGTTAGTTTCGCAAATGGTCATTTAGAGTCTGTTTTCTTTACTATTTTCAAGCCGTTTTCTATTTTCGATTTTTCAAAACAATGAAAAGACGTTCTTTTTCCTATTTTCGAAAACGCGTTTTTGAAAATAAGTTAAAAATTTACAAAGAAAAGCCAAAACGATAAATTGGGTATTTTCAGTTATAACATGTCAAAATTTTCAAAACGCGTTTTGAGTGTTTTCAAAACAATTTTTAAAAATACCAAAAAAAACACATTTTCAACAATCTCAAAAATGAATGCTCAAAACACAAAACTCAAAATGAATTCAAAACCCAAAACTGAAACACAAAGAGAATAACCTCTTAGTTTTTTGAAAATTTCAAGTTGATCTTGAAAGTATTTTTTTTTTCCTGTCATTTAGTCATGAAAATTAATTAATATTTGTCCTTTGTATTTTTATTTTTTTTTTTGACTCATTTATCCACTAATGTTAAACCATTGAACTTTATTTTTGAGTTAGGAAAGCCCACAAGGTTCGAATGATCAAGGCGTGAAGAAATCCATCAGGCTTGAAGTTTCATGATTTAATCAAAGAACGATGAACTGCAATCAAGATCAAAGATTGAAGTAGAAGACAACGTAATTCTACAACCTTTGCATGCTTTGAAGAACTTTGTAACGTGTATTAACCATCTATGATATCTGATTCGATTTAGCATAACAAAATTTTAATTGACATGATGCTAATGAACTACCAACACATGGTCTTTCATTTTTAAGTGCATTTTGTCCTTACTACCTTACTTGTGGTTTTCGTACAAAGAACGTAGAAATTCAATTCAAATTTACTAATTTTTTATGGAATTCGAATTATGTAAACAAAAGAGAGTTTTAATTTAATTAATTTAAGAAAGTTGTAAAAATGTGATTTTTATCAATTTATGGATGATTGTATTGGATTTCGAATCCGTCTATTGCTATCTATTTCAATTTTTGATTTGTAATCTAGTTCGGATCATGCGTTTTTGACAATCGATAAAACTATGATATAATTTTTTTTTCAAGACAATTTAAATCTATCCCAACCACGACCCGAATATATTTCTAGCCCAAATTCCAATTATTAGAATGCATTAAAATTTAGATTATCTATATGATTGTATATGTAATAAATTTTATTCCTAATATCTATTGCACATGTGTTAATTTTGCAGCGTTCTAAACTTATTGTGAGTCTCACAATACTACACAATAAACAACTAATTATCTAATTGGAGCCCAATCAATTAAATAATGCAATATGTATGCAAAGTTAATCAAGAAACGCAAAAAATAAACTGAACTACTAGTCTTGAATTAAAACAAATAAACAATATGGTTCATCTTCATTCAATACAAAAAGAAACTAGCCTAACATATTAATATATAAATTACAAGAAAAATAATAGAAAAATATCACCCGAATTATAAAGTAAATCAAAAGATGTTGATCTTCAAGCCCAATGTTGAATTATTTAAAATTTTGATGTAATTGACCTTCAATTTCTTGCCAGAGCTTCACCTTTTCTCTCAAAATATAATAATTGACCTCTTATTATTGATGAATTTGATGATAATATTTTGTATGCAAAGGCAAGAGAGATTTTTTTTTTCATGTGTAGCCCTCGTTCTCTAAACATACATCTGCGAAAATGGACCATGCACCGGTATAACTACCGCACACGTGATGTTGAGCCAAATGACTCTCGGTTTGGGAAAAATAAGGTGTCACGCGCGCCATGAATTTCCCCCACGCACAGGTCGCTTCTGTTCGTCTTTGTGTAGCTTTCAGTATTTTGGCCATAACTTTCTCTATCGATATCCGATCGAGGTGATTCAAAATGTATTGGAAAGGTAATTCAAAGGAAAACAATTATTCTATAATACAAAATTTTCAATTAGAACATTTTCTATCCGAAATGGGTTTCAATTTGAGGCTAAAAATTCGAAGCATAACTTCTTCAACAAGGGAATTGGCTTGTGGAAATACTTCCATTATATTTCACTCAGTTGACCTCCAATTGTATCCAATTGATCCTATATGATCTTCAATCATCATTTTGTGCTCTGAATCAACTATTGGATGTACACTTTTGTTCCCAAACTTTGAATTTCTTTTGTTTTCGTATGTTTTTCGTTCATTTCTTCCAAATCTACCAATTTGCATTGAGTTTAACCTAACAAACATAATTAACACAAAATTAAACTATAACTCAACCAAATCACTAATAAATACTCTAATTTAATAGCCTAAATAAGTGTACAAAATACACTTATCAATGTGTTTAATGAAAATCACTAGATTTAGATGATCTCCGTTATGTCCAACAAATCTTATCGCTTCAAGAGGTTTAAGACATTTCTCCTTTCAATTAGACGATAATTATTCATTTTTACATTGAATTGTTCTCAAATGCTACCACAAATAGGCTATTTCTTGCCTCATGAAGAGGTGCATCATGTATCATTTGGTATATATAGTTGACAAATTTATCTTTCATAGCAATTGAAATCCTAACTCCTTCGTACCTAGAGGTGGCAATGGACCGAGCCAACATGTATCATTTGGTCTATATAGTTGACAAACTTGTCTTTCATAGCAATTGAAATCTTAAGTCCTTCGTACCTATAGGTGGCAATGGGCTGCTCTGCTCGTGACTCATGGCTCGTCTGTAACGGGCCAAGCATAACTCGAGAGGCGAGCTCAGCTCGCGAGCTCTTTTTTTTTTATTAAATTAAACCATATTCCTTTTTCGGACTTGGAACCGACTACTTAAATTTAAAGTATGCGTAGTTAAAAATTGTACACGAACAACTTGTTTCGTGTAAAAAAAATTTAAAAAATTAAAAACGGTATTATAAAATAACAAATTTTGATTAATATGATTAATTTAAATATTACTTACCTGACGATATGCAACTTCGACATATTCATCTTGTAGTCGAAAATGTGCGTCTTCCCAATCTTTCACGTACATTAATACTTCAAAAATATCTTATTTGAGTCGACTTTTGACCTTAGACAAAACCTTCTTATTTGCACTAAAAACAAACTCTGAAGCTACAGTGCTAACCAGAGGTGTTAGTAGGTCTTTTGCAATCACAAAAATCATCGGCCATTGTCGTTCGTACTTTTGCCAGAATTCAATTACTTCTTCTGAATATTTTAAGGCTATGTCTGGAATTGCTTTTTGGAGCAGCCAAATCCATTTTTTGCCCGTTATAGGCAGCCATTGTTGACCTACTCTCTCATGAGTGGGTCCCACTAACAAGTCCCAACGACAGTATTGTTGCTTTTAATTCAGTAAAAATCGGAATCAGACACCCTCTAAATTATTTTGTTATTAGTTATATTATGATTAAAGTAATCAATTAATTCAGTAGGTAGTGTATTTGAACTTGCGTTAGATGTTTGGACAAAATTATTACCAGAAAAACCTATTGCATTCGTATAATATCTATATGTGTTAATTCCTCCGAATAAAGTTAATATTTCAGCGTCGCCTTCTTCAATATCAGTGGAAGGAATAAGTGCAGAGGGTGCCCGACTAATATTTATGCCCATTCGTTCTGCATATAATTCATACATTTTACATAAAATTTGTTTAAAATTTATATAAGTGAATGTGCATTAAAAGTTAAAACCCTTGAAATCTGATCAATTACATATTTAAGTCTTGTTCAAGCCACATTAAAATTTTCATTCTCATTCTTCTACTAATTTTCAACCACATATTTTTCAATAAAATAATTTTTCCATCACATCAATAACTTTTCCTTCCTTTTCAACTACACATTCTCCATCAATCTACTATTCTAAAATATATTCTTCCAAAATAATGTTGTTCAAACACACTCTTAGTACCTGATAAATTGTATCGAGGGTGCATGTTGCATGTTAAAGGAAATAATATAGGCAAGTCTTCCCAATATTTTACTAAACTTTAATTCCATGAAATATATAATTGTACTAAAATCGGGGTCATTTTTGTATTTATAAAAACCTTGCAATTATATAAAGACTTCAAGCACCATACAATTATTCGGATAGTACACTCTAGTTAAAATATTTGTAGTCATAAAAAATAGTCATTTTTAAAATTTTAAAAACTAATCGGATTCATTCAAAATAGTTTCATCATCGTTTTTAATATGCATATTGTTATAAAATTCAGCTATTAAATGTTCAAAATCGTCACATGATTTTAATAATAAGTAAGTGGAGTTTCATCTATACCATACGTCATTAACAAATGTTTTTGTATTCGTCACCTCAAATTCGGCACAAAATTCCTTAAAAACTTGTTTACTACTAGGTGAAATCATAATACATATTAGTGCATCCCTAATTCTTTGAATTTCATTCTTAATATATTTCAAACTATAATGCACAATCTATTAAAAATATGGCACAAACAACGTATATGAAACAAATAACTACTGAAATGGGGGCAATATCCTACACAATTTATCGATAACTATCCTATTAGCATTAGCGTTGTCGAATATAAATTAACGAATTTTACTCTAGCAATGATATTCTCTAATAATATTTGTAATAGCGTTATATATATTGTTAGTGTTGTGAGGGAACTTAAAATTTTTAAAGTAATAATTTTTTTTATGCATATACCAAAGTGGTTCTATGTAGTGTGCAATTACATCTATATAAGCTCTTTTATTAATTAATTTCCATATATCTGAAGTTAAAGATATAACGCCCCCATATTTTTGCAAATCGGTAATTAATTGTTTCTTTGTATGAAGAAAATATTTTATTGTATTTGAACGAAGATTGTTTCGACTTACCCCAATGTACCTCGTTTGGAGATATTTTATCACGTACGCGACAAAATGATGGTTGTCCGCTATTGTTAGAGGCAACTCAGCAACGACAACGAATTTCACCATTCCAGTTCGAGTTTTCTCCTCCGAATATATCCACGTGGAAAGTGGCGAAGAAGTAGAACTGGCACATGGACTACCAAATTGCAGTTGCGTTTGACAGGCAACAAGAAACCCATATTTGGCCGCACATGCTTTGTAGTGACGGTTGAGGTCAGTGGCACCAATACTTTTTTGCTATGACAATCGTTGTTGACATTATTTACATACTATTTCAAACTCTGCGACTCCATTGACCACATTACCCGTTTGAATCAATTTAAAGTGATCCCATTAAGGGTGTTAACGAGTCGAACCGAGCCGTGAGCCGAAACGTTTTGCTCGGGCTCGGCTCGAGTAAAAATAGTTCAAACTTTTTTTGGCCCGAGCCGAACAAAAACTTGCAAAAAAATTTAAGCTCAACTCGAGCTCTCGATTTTTTTTTAAATTCGTGACAAATTTAAATTTTTTTAAAAGAATTTAAATTTTGTGCAATTTATACGTATTATAAATAATAATTAAATATTAACATATAAAAAAAATTGCAGTTAAAATTAAAAAAAATGAAAAAAATTTAAAAAATAAGTGACAGACAAGTGTTTTTTTTTATATATATAATTTTTAGACTCACGGGCCGGTCTGGGCCAGCTCGAGCCGACACCCCAAATATGGGGCTTTGCCCGAGCCTCAACTCGGTCCCACCGAGCCACAAGCCGACCCGGCTCGGGCTTTTTTAGCCGAGCCCTAGCTGACGAGCCATTTTGTCATCTCTAGATCCTAACATTTTGTCTATTTTTTTCCCTTTCGCTTCCTTCTTGTATCGGAAATATCTAATTTCCATTTCTCTTCATGTTCTGCTTCGGGAACATCAACATCATCCAAATTAATTGAATTACTACTTCTATAAGCATTCAAATATGGAATATTTTTGGGAATGGGTACTTCGTTCAGACCGAAAAATTTATTCCGAAATTGACTTTATGACATCATAGGTGATTCATCTCCGATACCAAACAAGCCCTCAACAAATGAGTATGGATCCATTTGTGAATTGTGATGTAATGTATAATAAGTAACTAAGTAAATAAATAAAGAGTATGGAAAGAAATCAAGAATTGAAAGAAAGTTGATGCGTAAGATTGTAATTATAAATTTGTAGTGTGATAATTGATATTGAATAATTGAAGTTGAAGGTAGAAATGAAAATGAAGTAGATTGTAGAATGTGAAAGAGAGAGAGTTGTTGGAATGTTGTGCTAAAAAAATTGAAAAGGAGTTGGAGCATTTATAGAGTAGAAAAAAAAGGGAAAAAAAATAAAATGGTCAAAACGACCACCTTGAAAGTTTAGTGACCGTTTGCAATGGTCATTGAACTTGGAACAATGACAGAAACGTGAAATGACGAATATACCCTCCTATTTAAATAAAAAATAAAGAACTAATCGCAACTATAGTCCCCTTTTTTTAAAAAAAGTGCAAATGAATTCCAAATAAATTATGAGAAAAATTAAAAAGTGCAAACGAGCTCCGAATAAATTATTAAAATATTAAAAATAAAAAAATAATTTTCTTTAATTCTCTTTATATTTTATTTAAATAGGATGATATATTCGCCATTTCACAATTTTTTATTGAGAAAATGGATAAAAATGATGATTTGTGTAGTTAAATGTATAATTGAGGATGAAATATTAAAAATTGGAAGGTATCGACATTTTTCATAATAATAGTTAAAGATAAGGACATTATTTTTTTTTTATGAGAACATTATGTGTTGATTACCTTTTTAATAATTTATTTGTGACTCTTTTGCAATTTTTAAAAAAATTTGGGACTATAATTGTAATTAGTTATTTCTTTTTCTTTTTGTTCTATTTAAATAGAAAGATATATTCGTTATTTCACAGCTTTTAATTGAGAAAAAGAATAAAAATGACATTTTGTGTAATGAAAAGTGGAAATAAGGGTGAAAATGCCAAACAATTGAAAGGTAATGACTTTTTTTATCATAATAGTAAAAGGTAAGGATGTTACGTGTTAATTATCTTATTTTTTATTCATTTATTTGTACACGTGTCAATATACACCTCCACTTCAGCGCATTCTCTGTTTCGAGCCGCCACTTCACGCTTCAAAGTTTCAACCTATATAATGAATATACGGCTCAAAATTGTCTTTCATATTTTTAAATCAACTCCAACCGTCGGTTCTCCCCAGCTTTAAGGAACAAAATGAATAGATTCATTCTAATTCAGGGTAATTTCGTCAATTCACATCACCTTGTGCTCTAATTGTGCGCGTAAATCCAATTACAGTTGCGAACAGTGGATTTAAATTCTCTTTAACAAACTTCAAACTGTTAAACCTCTTTATGCCTAACGATAAACCACTTCCTCTCCCTCGCTTTCTCTCTCTAAATGTAATAAAGATTTGGAGAAGTTGAATCTTG
Organism: Fraxinus americana; assembly: GCA_035079005.1. NCBI lineage: Eukaryota > Viridiplantae > Streptophyta > Magnoliopsida > Lamiales > Oleaceae > Fraxinus > Fraxinus americana. The sequence continues at coordinate 8,821,998 of CM068716.1, read as the reverse complement.
ATCATCACTGTAAAAAGAATCGAAAATGGAGCTGCCAATTCTTGAAGCCCGCAACAAGGGGAAGAAGAAGCCACCAAATTTCTATGGCTTCCACACATTTGCTGAGCCCGGTTTTCCCATTTCACTCCATGGGCCGTTTAGAGATAACATCCGCCAGTTTCTTCAAGAATGTGCGAAGCTGGAGGAGTATAATGTGGAGGGAATGCCCGTATGGTGCACATTTCTGGTTCTTGAGAAAAGGGGTCTTGTGCTTCCCCTTTACACCATTGAAGAGAATGTCAAAAAATCAGCTAAGCCCTTCTGTGATCAATGCCGTTGTGCGGGTAAGAGAAAACCCTATTGATTTTTTTTTGGTTGATTTTCGAATTGGGATATGATTTTGAGCTGGAAATTGTAGTTTCCGATTAGGGTTTATGGGGTTTTGAAATTTTTAAACTTTGCTGATGCAGGGTGGAGTAACCACTTAGTGTCGAAAAGGAAATATCATGTGATAATACCTGTGGAGGATGAATGGAATAAACCGCTTAATGAAGGGGTTCTTGATTTGCAAAATCATCTCTTACATGGGTTGATTCATTGCAATGGATTTGGGCATCTGCTAATTATGAATGGGATTGAGGGTGGGTCGAATTACCTTTGCGGTCGAGAAATCATGGACTTTTGGGACCGTCTTTGCTCTCTTCTTCATACCCGGTAAGACTTTTGTATATGCATGCTAGGAGTATGTGATCTGATTTCCAAATCGAATTAAATCATCAGTATATGTATGATCATTTTATTAATATTATCGCTGTGAAGAATCATTGCTATTGCTAGATTAGGAATTGTTCTGATTATTATTGTATTAACATTTTGAGAACTCTGTTGTCTGAATTTTTTGACGGAGTTACATATTTTAATGAGTGGAAACACATCAGTTCTTTGAAGAATATATTATCAAAATTTTCTCTGTTTTCTTTTGTAGGCAAATCACAGTCGAGGACTTGTCCAAGAAACGCAAGATGGATCTTCGATTGCTATATGGAGTTGCTTATGGACACTCGTGGTTCGGGAGATGGGGATATCGATTCTTTCAGGGAAGTTTTGGGGTGAAGGAGCATAATTACTCTAGAGCCATTGAAATTCTCAGCTCTTTGGAGCTAGATCAGATTATAAATGACTGTTGTCAAAGAAATGAGTGCAGAGATGTTATTGGACAGATTATCCGCCATTACAGAGATATGAGTGAAACGAATTTGACTACAATTAGAGATCTCTTCAGATTTATGCTTACTCTCAAGTCAAGAGATCCAGCTGCAAGAAATTCCACCACTATTGAAACGGTTACATATTCTACAAAAAATTTGCCTCAAATTGCTCTATGGGACCGACCTGTTGGAAAGGAACGATCGATGAAGTGCAGAAAGTTTGCCAATGTTGCAGCACATATGGACAGCCGGTGGCCAGTTAGGAGACTTCAACATGTGGCAAATGTCATTGTTGAAGCGCTGAAAGAAAAGAGAGCAGCAAACGACGTTGGTAGTAGTGGGATGACTCGACAGGAGGCACGAGATGCTGCTCGACTCCATATTGGTGACACGGGGTTGATAGATCATGTTCTAAAAGCGATGAACAATGTAATTGTTGGGAATTACATCGTTCGGCGTGCAGTGAACCGGTTGACTAGAGTGTTGGAATATTCTATCCATGATCTCAAGGGTGGCACTCAGGTTAATACTATAATGATTCCCGGGCCGATGATGTTTGGGAAAAGCGTTTACTATGATGTCACCTACTTGTACCAAAATGTACTCCAGTGCTGCCATTCAGAGTCGAATTATGTGAAACTGGCTGTTCAAACGATTTTAGACAGCAAACATTTTGTGAAGGATTGGCCATTCAGAGATGAGGCGGATGACTTACTGAGGTTCATATGTCAAGTAACACCAAGCTCAATTGACCTGAAAACCGAACTTACTCCAGACTTCTCACCTGCAGAGTATATAGTGGTTCCACTCCATGCCACAATGGGTGATCTGAAGTTATCTGTTCAAAATGCAATGAGGGACACTTACTGTGTTATGGAGCAGCTGCTGGTAACAGATGTTGTAGAGAAGGAGGGAGTGGATGATGAGGAAGTGCTTTTTGGACTGGTCGAGTCGGGTGCACAGATTCGGGTTAGAGGTTCCGGATTGGATTGGGGAACAGATTTGAGGTTCGAAGGGGGAATTGACACTTGGATTGTTAAATGCAAGTGTGGGGCACTAGACGATGATGGGGAGAGGATGGTGTCATGCGATATATGCGAGATATGGCAGCACACACGATGCAGTGGTATTGAAGATACTGAAGTTGTGCCACAATTATTTGTATGTGAGGCATGTTGCACGAGCCTCGCACCACCACGAGTGCAGCAAAGCTATGATTTTGAGCAATTCCCTGCTTCCATTTTGCCTCAGTTCTCCGAGATCGATATGGGAATACTGTACTGAGGATAGGGTTCATGATGGTGAAATTTTTGTGTTGATAGTCATTTGGCCTCTGCTGAATTTGTAGGCATAGAATAGGAAAGTAACCCGTGTTGAGTTTACATTGACTGATACAGATGTAGAAAGCATTTGACAGAGAATTAATGCTTTCGGACTCACAATTGAGTTTGATCTTACGGTAGATAGGAACCGAACTGTCTCCCATGACGTTATAAATCCTACTACTCGTACGACTTGGATAAGGAAGGTGTATATAGAAAAATCTGTAGATATTTTCTCTTCTCTGAGAAACTTGCAGTGTTATGGTTTTTCCGAGTTCTCTTTTAAATGAGAAATAAGCTTTGATTGTTTTATTTTAGGTTCGATAACTCTATGAAAAGAGAGATTTTGAAACTAAGAAGCTTTTATAAGCCTGCAGCCTAAATTATGAATCATAACTCCTAAAACGATTTACTAAATTCATCGAGTTGTTCCAAATGATCAGTTATTAATAGAATTTCTTGTCGGCTCTTTGTAAAAAATATTCATTTGGCCAATACTGCGGGAATTGCTGATATTGACAGGATGAATATTAGAAAGAGAACAAAATGAAGCAGTGAGATAGTTGTAATTTTTTGGTTTATTATTTATCTTTAATTGATGTTTGGTACAAGAATGGGAGTCGATAGTATTGGATACAACAAACAGAAAGAGGCCTTATTTCGATTATATCTCGATTGTTAATGTCCCAAACCCACCCCCGCATGCCACATCCCTACCCAAAACCACCCCAAGTGTCCCAAGCCACCTCAGAAACCCCAACCCAATTCGTCACATCCCAAACCACAAACCCACTAAACCTCGATATTTCCTCATTTCTGTAAATAATACTTCTTTAGAAAAAATTCTGTCTTTTTTTAAATTCTAAAACAACTAATAATTCGAGTGAATGATGCAAACAAACTACAAGAGTGAAGAGCTTAATTGAAGTTTTATTAAATAATAGACGTGTAAATTAAAGGAAAACAAATCAGCACATGGGGCAATACTAGATATTTAAGTTTCTGGGAGTCACATTATCAATAAGCTTTCTGCCAACAAAGAAAATGTTTGAGTAAGAACAATTTCAATGTATTATATGACTTCAGAAATTGGGAACTTGAATGATAGTAGCCATTATGAACTGCCGGAGGAAATTCGTGAAATTTTCTGCATTTCCCTCAATCCGCAAACATTTTGCCAAACGCAGTTTGTTATTTGTTGCTGAAGACTGCATATCTACTGATTTTTATGGTAAGTATGTCTCCTTACGAACGCCAGTGCTTTCTTCCAAAGTTTTAATTTTAATTTTATTTCTTTTCCTTTTCATCCCTTTTGTGGGAAGAAGGTTTGATTACCTATTATAATATTGGAATAATACGGGGTAATTTTTGGATGGAGAACCAGATTGGTGCAAGAATTGGAAGGTTGTCATATCTTATAGCCTTAAAGATGGCTGTAATAGGTTGAATCTTCTCTGTTCTTGTACATTTACCAGTGTCAAGATTTTATAACAAGAAGTAAAAAAAGAAGAGAAAAAAAGGGCAGAAGACTACAAATTTCCTGCTATAATAATTAAAACGTAGTGCTCAGAATAAAAATTTCCTTTCCTGCAATATTTAGAAGAGCTTCATTAATTACAATCACCAAGAATTCTCTAGTGGTTTTTCCAGTAATGCAGAAAGGTACATCTCATTTAGCTCCGGGCCACGATCAAGCTTGCGTCCCACCACCCATTTGACCTTGTAGAATCCGACACTTCCAATGAGGGGTGTATAGACGTTCTCTAACTGATCCCCAACACAGAAAAAATGGTCGAGCCAGAACAGTCCACCAGGCCTAAGCACCCTATATATGTCGAATATCAAGAAATGGAGTAGTTTTGTGGGTATCCAGTTACTCAGAACATGCATAGAATGCACAATATCTAGTGTGTTGTCAAAGAAGGGGAGTCTTTGCGAAATGCTTATGTACAAAGGTACAACCCCTCTTGATGCAATGAAATTATTGAAAGGGCCATTTAGATTCATTGAAGTTGTGATGATTGTTATGTTTCTTTTTCTCATTCTGACAGCAAATGTGGCCACGCCACCTCCGATGTCAAGACCTATTCTTATTGTCCCAGGCTTCTTTACTGCAAGTACTTCATCTATGGAGAAGTCGATGCCCCCACCATTGCCTGTCCATCGGGTTTTCTCTCGTCCAGCAAGGTCAAAACAGTTCTTGCAATCGTCAAAACCTTTCTGAGTATGCATACGATTGATGAGACACGAATAGTTCTTGCAGGTATATGCTGTCCAAACAACAGATGAGTCCGAGGGTGTCATCCATAAGCTATGAGGAAGTGGGTACGGTTCAACGTATTCTTTCTGTGCAGCTGGATGGCACCGGCGCCGAGGAAGTGGCTCGCACCCCCGCAGGAGAAGCTTTTGTGCTAGAAGCTCGTCGTCCGGGCAGGATCCATTGACTTTGTATGACATATACCGGCGAAGCATATCGGGGAAAAGTGCACACGGACGGCCAACTGGAGGGAGGATTTTGTCGGAATCAAAATTCGAGTTATACCCCAGTGGGAGCTGCTGTGGGGATGTGAAAGCAAGAAACTCATCAGGGAGGTCTGTTGCACTTTCCGATGCATTGAATTGTTCAACAATCTCTACTTTCGGGGTTGGCTCGGGATCTTTTGGAGCACAATCAGCAGTTTTCCCAATGGTTGTGACGGATTCTACTCGAGGTGTTAGAGAACATGGAGAATACAAGGTAGTGGAAATGAAGAGAGTGAGAAGATTTGAAGACAGAAGTAAGAAAAGATAGAAGAGGTTAGAAGAGAAAGATCTTGAATTGCGAGGGGAATCCATGGAAATCTGATTTGGATTGCTTAGAGTTGAAGATGAAGGGAATTGTATATATGATTTGTTGGGATTGAAGTCAAATTACTAATATATTATGTGTGATTACATTTAATCACGCAAAAGACGAGAGTTGGTGCCTGTGACCACTTCCTTAGAGGTTAACCTATTGTAGCAGGTAGTGGGATCTTAAGAAAGGTCAACACTGTGCGAGTGAAGTCCAAATCTATGTTAATTAGGCACATGCATAGAGAAGTGAGAAGTTATGTGATTTCTGTTGATAAGTATTTCTTAACATAAATTAATCCGAAGTGGTCTTTGTATCAAGTTTGCTGTAATTTTTTTTTTTTTTATCGTTACTAAAAACAAACTCGGAGCAGATAAAAATCCAATAGTTCCTCCAGATGAGTTTTCCCATATTCGTTAACCGAAAGTAGAAAACGCAAATTATAGAATTATAGAACAGGGGTTGCAAAATCAAAGCAAGAATTTTCAGATCCTTAGGAAAGGTACATGGTAGTTACAAACTGCAGAACTCCATTCATATGGTCTTTTTCCCAGAATGTTTCTCTCTTTTTTTCATCTCACCCACCAATCCCCTGCGTTTTGGGTGTATTTTCTAGCTTCCAATCTAAAAAATTTTTAGACACTACATGCTCACATCATGTTACAAATCAATGAATAACTGGCTTCAGAGGATGAGCTCTCAATTGTGACAAGTCCAAGCTTGCATCTAGCTCTTCGTCTAGTTCTCCAACAATGCCTCTGCAAGGTAAGAACAATCAGAAGACGGCTTGCAAAAAACTATAGATATTAGTCAAACACAAAAGAATTATGATCTAAACGATATGCAGATGGCAAAGAAAAATAGTACATGTTGTCTCCCCTGATGATGTAGAGACCCAACACAAGTTGCTGTACACCTTCCTACAATTCAGAACTGGGATCAATTGTATTACGAGAAAATCAACCTTATGGAAACACAACTGTGTTAATATTGAACTAAAATACATAACACATAGCCCCTGTTTGATGGCCATTACGTCCAAAAAAATGATGTTTTGAATAATGATTTTTTCGGAGAATGTTTGGTTAAAAAGTAGGGAAAAGTTTTGGATTTACGCACAAAATATTTTATTATGTGAATGTGTGGTTGAAAATGAATATGAGAATTAAAGAGCTCTGTTTTAAATGGAAACAAACAGGCGCATAGGAAAATAAAAGATGTAACAAGAAGAAATGATAAGAATTGATTAATATTCAACTTGAAGGTGCATATAACACAAAGGTCTACAACTACAAAAGCAGGGAGGTTAGCAATTTAGCATTTAACAAGTTCCACCCACATTCACTACCTGTGAAGCACACAGACTCCTCAGACACATGCCACGTGATGTGTTCTATTTTTGATATACTTACTAAAAATTTTCACGATGGACACTTTCTTGAGGCATGTCCTATATATTCTATGTTTTAAACTTCTAACATACAACGTACATTTCCTCAACATTTCATAGGATGGGATAAGCCCAAATTGTTAATTCTGGAATATCATAATGTGCTAGCATAAATCTACCCGAAAGATAGGATGGATACATGTTATTCACTGAATTCTTTTCATTCAGTAAAATCTATATTGAGAGCAGCTTAAACTTTCTAATAGCAAGCAATGCTGTACAAAATACATGTTTGATCCTTGTAGGAGATTAGGAACAGACCTTTGTGGAATACACCCGTTCATGAGACTCATCAAGAATTATATTAGTAGCCTGGTCAAAACCTTTCAGAATTCCCTGCAAGAAGAATTGGTTGTTTAGTAAAAGAAAGATTTCACTACCAAATATTCTATTATTGAAGCTCAAACGTAAAGGCTCACCACTATATTTCGCCCATCATTTGTTATCACTGAAATTGTTTCTGAGAATCACAAGGAACCAAAATAAAAAGCATAAAATAGAGATGTAATTGGAAGCAAATTACTTGTCAAGAACATTATGAAATTAGAGTGGGAAAAGAGAGAGAGGGTATTGAAATGCTTATAAACTACATAAAAGATGCAGTATACCCAGTTCTCTAGAGTTTTAAATTAAGTTGCCCATGACACCTCATTCAGTTCAGGCCAAGCCAGTAATTTGACAGTACAGGAAATATAATTGCTGGGGGAAGTACTTCTGCCTTATCGGAGGCAGCCATGGGGGATTTTCCGCAACGAACCAAAGCCTGAGAGAGCAATGCCTCGTGGAGGTAGTTGCTTTTATATCAGTCAATCAAAGATATTGTATAAAATGGAATTTACTCACAGCTATTTAGACTTCGACCGAGAAGAAATAAAATATCTTTAACACTTCAGCTTTGCAGGTCATTACATCAAAGACTACAATGCTTTAAGATGCTATCCCTAACCCAGTTTGCCAGCAGGATGTTACGACAAAGAATCTAATTGAGGTACTTAAGAACTATTCAAAATATCTCTAACACTTCAGCTTTGCAGGTCATTACATCAAAGACTACAATGCTTTAAGATGCTATCCCTAACACAGTTTGCCAGCAGGATGTTACAACAAAGAATCTAATTGCGGTAATTAAGAACTATTCAAAATCTCCAGAGTTAAGGGGGAGGCCAACGGGGAGCATAATAAACACTACACCGTTCATGTAGTATATTAGCACTATAATATCCAGTTTATAAACAACGGTAATTCCTTAAAAGAACATGCAAATGAGATAACATTATATATCAGTCGTGGATCAGTATAGGTTTAAGATTGCATACGGTCAACAAGATTCTCAAGTCCAAGCCCACTAGACATCTTCTGATCTCAAATACAAATAGGCAACAATTCTTTTTAAGTTGCTGATGCTTGGACTTTTGCAAAGCCTGCTTCAATGAAAATCAAACTAGTTTTTAGTCATTTTACAATTCTAAAAAGCTGAACCAGCCAGAAGATAAAACTCAGAGAAAGAAAAAGAAAATGCCTCAAATTAGACCGATTAAAAATGAAAACTAATAGAACTACGAGGATAAATAACTTTTCTATTTTGCTTTAGAGGCAACATATAGTGACTATGAAGAATTGGATGAAACAGACTATGGGAATCAAGAAATGACATTAATTATTGCGATTATAAAATAAGTTTAACTGAAGTAAAGTTCCCCTCATGACTCGTGAGCTCTTAGAATGAAGCTACTTTCACCAATCATTTTCAATCATTCTTTCGAGTTTAACAATCCCTAATTACTAGAGGTCTTGTTGCATGTCAAGTACAATATCAGACGGGACCTCAAATAGTTATCGCGGTTTCACTGGTCATAATCAACTTCCAGAGGTCCAAATCAAGGTCCGACAAGAATCACGAGTATGTAGTAGCCACACATCTGTTTAATTAAAAGTTAAAACAAGCAATAAGTCGATTGGAAAACATAGATCTAGGGAATATTTGCCTACACTATTAACGTTCATAATTCATATACTAAATATATTGCCTTATATTTTTAACAGTACCTAGAATATGAACTAGATTGAATTACTAGGGAAACACAGGTTAAAGAAAATTCCTTGTTACTTACCCCATCAGTAGGTAGGTTTATGGCTCAAAGTTAATAAATAGTTGCGAGAAACTAAGATTCTTACCACCATTCACATATAATACACATTAAGAATGTAAATATCCAAAACAAAGTCTCCAAAATAGATGAACGCAGAGCCCCACCACACGCAGACGCAAACAAAACATATCAACAGTAATTATACTTCTGGACTGGCAGCATTAGGACATTCAAGAAAAAAAAATCCGAAATAGGAAAAATATTACTGCAGGATTGAGATATTCGTAAAACCGAACGATGTCTTCTTTTCAATTCTCAGGAGCAAGACTAAAAAACCTAATCTGTAAACATTAAAAAAAAATGCAGATTTCGGCACAATTTGAAATAAAAATAAAATACTTCTCCTTCATACCTAGAGAAGAAAATTAATCCGCCGGGAGAAGAAGTGCGAACTTTTACCGTACAACTTGTTCGTGAGCCGGAAAAGCTGAACTGAAGCAATTGCCACACACTGAGCAATAAAATGGAAGAAAGAAGAGGACTGGATCAACTGTATAATGGGCCCATCTTATTATGGGCTAGTCTTGTAAAGGCCCATGTTTTAGTATCACTTTTTAAAGGGAAGAATACATAAATCATGCATTTACTTTTAACCATTTCAAAAATACCAAAATATATTTCAAATTTCAAAAATCAGGTTTTTTTAAATTTTTAATTATGAAATAATAATTATTAAATTAATTTATTATTAATATTTAATTCTACTATAAAATAATTAACCTACCCCCACCTCCACCATCCCTACAACTCCGAGGATATTCCGGCGACCTTTCCGATCACCACTCTTCTCCGGCGACCGTTCCGACGACTTTTCCGACGACTGATCCGATTCCGACGAATTTGTTAAAGTCACAGATCTATACAATTTGGTCACAATTCAAAAAATTTTAGGTCACAATTCAAAATTTTCGTAGGTCACAATTTGTTGATCGATCACAACTTAAAAATTTAAAAGTCACAATTTTTTCATCGGTCACAAATCACAAAATTTGAAAGTCACAATACTTATTTACGGTCACAAACATCCCATTAATTGAACATATATTATATTTTAGGTCACAATTTATCAAATTATTGGTAAAATTAATAATTTATAGGTCGCAAAGTATTTATTAAATCACCGTTTATCTAATTCACTTTGGTTACAACGCTAGTTCACTTAGTCCTGACTAGTTCATTGGTCACAAACCAAAAATTTATTGGTCACACACGATCAAATCATTTGTGACCACAGCCCAGCACATGTGACCACCACTTCGTTGCGGTCTCCACCAGCTGACAGCACCACCACGGTCGTCGCACCGCCTTACCACCGTCGCACGCGACATGACCAACCACCGCACGAAACGTATACAATCACCACCGCCTTGCACAAACCACCCAAACCACCACCGATCATCCCGAACCACCAACCCGTTTCACTTTGTTAATAAAAAACCATCAAAGTACCAACACCTTACCCTCAGCCAGCCACCAACAACCGCCGTAGTCGCCCCTCTCGGATCGGGAACCGGACCACAACACAACACACTAATAGCCTCCGCGAAGCCAAACCGGACCACAACGTCCCCTTCCAACGCCCCTCTCGAGGCCATCTCCGATTCTGACCGCAGCAATGCTGTAAATCGAAACGACGTTCGGCTCTTTGTAAATCACGACGGCGTCGAACGGCGCTCGTAAATCCACGACGACTATTTCTTGTAAATCGGAACGGCGTTCGCCATTTCTTTGTAATCACGGCGCGTCGAACGGCTTGCTGCGTAAATTTTACGGAGCCGGCGTTCGCACGACGTCAGCGCTTGTGAGTAGCGTTCGACGCTGCGAAAGTGAGGAGAGTGTAGGAGGGAGGAGGAGAAAGGGAAGAGGAGGAGAAGGGGGGAGGAGAAGGAGGAGGGAGGGAGGAGGCGGCGGGTAGAGAGAGAGAGAAAGGGGAAGGTGTGGGTTGTGGGTTAGGGTTGGGAAATATAAAAATAAGAATAAAAAAATGTTTTAAATTTATTAATTACAACCTGATTTTTGCAATAGCAAACTTGAATAAGGATTTATGAAAATGATAATTTAAAAGTAGGGCTGGGTGTAATTTCCTCCTTTTTAAACTATCACTTTGGGAAAAATTCACTTTCCCTACTTTATCTTTATCCTATTTCAAAAATAACAAAACAACTTTTACATTTCAAAAATCAGATTTTTTGACCTATATATACACACATTTATAAATATTTATTTATTTATTTAAATATATAAAAAGATATAAATAAATAAATAAATAATATATATATATATAAAATTAACCCACCCCCACCACCACCACCCCACCACGCCGGCGACTGCTCCGGCGACCACTCCGATTCCGACGACTTCTCCGGCGATCACTCCGATTCCGGTGACTATTCCGGTGATTGTTCCGGCTACTGCTCCGATTCCGACGACTATTCCGATGACATGAATTTTTTGTACGGTCACAGTCCAGGTCACAGTCCAGATCACAAGTCACGATCCAGTCATGATCCAGTGCAAGTCACGAGTCAGTCGCGGCCCAAGGTCACAGGTCACAATCGACCACAAACGGTCACAACCCCCATCCCATGCGCATCCCACTTACAACCAACGCACCACCGCCATGACCACCACTATCATCACCAACCCTCACCGCCATGATACCGCACCAGACAACTCCACCTACACCATCAACAAAAATCAACCTAAATCCCCAACACCACCAAAATATGGAAACCAACACTACCACTCCAACAACACCGTTCGGGAGAAACCCCCACAGATCTGCAACAATAGCAAAAATTAGACAAGCAACCACCACAACCATCAGATAAAACAAACTTGAAAACTTTAAAAAGGGAACTAGTAGCAACCACAAAAATACAAATTGAAAACCCATCACCACCACCACCCCATTTCACCATCACCCACTACCACGACCACCACCGCCACCGCACAATACAAATCAAAAACCAAAAAACCACCACCGCATAGCACAAATCAGGAACCCATTCTTCCACAAAAATACAAATTGAAATCATTTGCTGGAGCGAGCGAAAATCGTGCGGGAAAACCGGCGGCGGTTTGTGTTAGGCAGCTTGTACGGCAACGACTAGGGGAGGGGAGGGGGCAGCCATGGGCGAAGACGGCGGGCGAAGACGGGACGGCGGGCGAAGACGGGCGGCGACGGCGGGCGAAAATGGATGAAGAGAGAGAGAGAGGAGAGTGTGATTTTAATTAGGTTTTGGTGGTTACGTTTGTTTTATAAATATTTAGTTATTTTATAAATTAATTTTTATAATATTATTATTAACATTAATTAAATATAAAAAACCTATATCTATATATAAAATATCTGATTTTTGAAACTTAAACCTTAAAATCTGATTTTGGAATTTGAATCTCCAAAAGTAGGGAATTGGGTAATTTTCACTAACTTTTACCATTAATTTTCTATGCTTAAAGTCCCATCGTGACAAACTATTTTTTACCCATCTGCATAGAGATATTATTATTAAGAGGGTGTCTGGACGCCATTTATTTTTACCAAACAATTGATTATTGTACCTTTTTTTCAAACCTACAGTGTCACTGTGAGAGAACTAGTCCACATTTGCGGCTCCCAACGGGTTGAATTTTGCTGGCAACGGATAGATTTTTGTTGAAAAGCTTAAACAGATAGGCCCTAAATAGATTTCTTTCTCAAAATAAAATTTTGAACGTTTCTATTTTACTCGAATGCAAGGGCTGTACTTTATTATATTCATAACCAATTGAATTTTCCCTTTTGTTTACTTTAATTGTATTTACTATCTTCTACTTTAGACGAGTGAGAGACATTGTTTAGTGACTTTCATTTTTTTCGAAAATGACGAAAATCTATTAATGCTAACTTAGGAAATACCTCTTTCGCGGGTATAATCTTGAGAGCTCTACACTTTGTTGAATTTCAGAAAATAGATAGATTGTTTCAAATTTATCACAATTACACCACCTTCTTGATTGAGATTGCATTCACATGGCAAAATTCAAGAAGTGACACTAAGGATTGAGATACTCGTTCAATCGGAAAATATCTTTTTTTCTTCTTATTTTACAGACCTGGTAAATATTTATATTTCAATTTCCTGTATGGAGAAATCCTCTATTCTCTACACTTAATTGGCAAGAAAAAGAACTAATTAACCAACATTTATGTAAAGTGTTGTGTTGAACTGCAGCAAAGAATGTAAGTGACCAACCCAAAAACAAACTTAATCTACTTCAAACATTGTTCAAAATGTACCATCAAACTTCCCAGTTAACAAGCATAGAACTGGTGAAAGAAACATCCTACGAATGAGTAAGAGTTGCAACCATCTACATATTCAGCTTGAAGCAGCAGCTCTAGGTGTCGTGTGAAGATCTCTTGATCCAACTCTGCCATGTCCAATTCCAGTATGTTGGTGGTGTCCTAAGTCAGATATGGCGTGCCTCTGATTAGCCAGTGGACTACGATTATTCTGCCTGCTACTTGACATTATAGTATTCGAACGATCAGTTGAATCAACTGAATTTGGCTCCCACGAAGAAGAAAGCCAGTGTTCCTGACTGCCAACAAAGCTATTGCTGCCTGATGATTCTTGCTCTTCCAAGTCTTCATCCCCTGTCACCATACCCCTTCTTACAGTTATGTATTTGTGAAAGCTTGGCTGCATCAAATCATCATTAGCCACCACCTCAGATTCCACAATGGGGTCCCTCTTGGTTTCTAATCTTGTCTTCTTATCACTCTTAACAAAATGCTCAGCAGTGGGGTTTCGCATTGTGTCCAAGGAAGTACTGAACAAGTTGGAACCAGTACTCGAGTTAAGGTCAGCAACTGCTTCAAGAATAGAGCAGGCTTTAGTAACACTAGGTGGGAGAGTAAAGCCGGGGTTCAGGGGGTTCTTTTGGTGGAAGTTTTGGATATCTTCAAGCAATAGTGCAGTGTAGGATGGAGTAGGATTTAGCGGAGTTTCAGGTTTGTTGTCTAGGTTTTGGGATTCTCTAAAGGATCTGCTTCTCGTCATTGTCTGAGGTTTAATGTTTTCAGGCCCTGAAGGTACCCTTTTTAACGCAAAATTGTCTGTAACTCCTTGTGATCCCTTACTCTTTTCTGCAATCAACTGCGGCTGCTCCTTGGCTTTGCAATTCACTAGATTGTGATCGATTTTCTTGCTTCTAAGTTTGAGCTCAGCTCTTGTACTTTCTGCATTTGCCTTCTCTGTAACAACCTACAAGCATCAGGTTATTTGTAAGATATATGCAAGAACTCTTTAAATTGAAGTAATTTATAAAATTATTAGTCATTCTAAATGACATGAAATCATATGATGTCTAGACAACAAATTTGAAGCATAAAAAATCACATTAGTTCTAAACACCACTTGGAAGTTACCTATGAAACTATAGCCATTTTTCATAATATAGAAATTCATGGATCAGTATTTAATGAAACTTCGAATCCTGTCACTTAAAATCTCAACATATCAAGGCAGTGGATAACAGTTCAATGAAGCTTTCAGTTTATGCCAGACAATACCTTGCATTTGAGAAAACGAAGGCTTTTTGTCTTCTTATCATTCATCTAATTCAATATCCACACCAATTTCATGGTTAAAAGGACACAATGGTTCGTGTTGCCATTTCAGAAAGGCAGTTTTTAAGTTACAACAGTAGCCGAAAGGTCCAGCGTCACAAATTTCTCAATTTCACAGATTAACTCAAAAGTAAAAGAAGTTGCAACTAAGCATTTCCAAGTTCTTTCTGTAAAATACAACTTCAACTGATAAATCAGTTCCCTAATCCATCAGCTCAAACTCTTAGAGAAGGTGATTCAACAGAGAAGCCTCGAGTTCAAGTCTTACCTCCACTCGTATATGAAAAAAACCTATGCAAATCTTAGTCTTTTTCATAAATAAGAATTTGGTTGCTTAAACTTCTAAACGAGCTGGTTCAAAACAAGCTAATAGAGGTGTTATCATGTGAATTAGTATCAAACAGTTTCCTTTTAACTGGATAGTTGATTCTATGTACTTCAATCAAGAAACTAACAACCACGAAGGAGGGCGGGTAGTACTCCTAAAGCATAACACAGTACTTGTCCTGCCTATGTAATACACATGTCAATTCAACAGCGGCATGGGAGTACTATCTATTGAATGCACACGTCAATTCGAAAGTGGCACCAGTACTAAGTACTTTGGGAATACTAGAAATTTTTTCAAATATAGATCTTCAATAAAATATATGCATACCTGTGGCAGAATGTTGTTGGCAGGTTTAACTCCTGCAGGAAAAGGCATCTGTTCCATAACAATGTTGGTATCAATCTCACTAAGAGGGTTTCTTCTATAAGGAGATTGCTCTGCCTTTCTTGAATTGCTTTGGCTCAGGGATACGGGTTGGTTTTGACAGGAATTGACATTCTGATTCTCGTTCAACCCCTTGACATTAGCCCGTGCAGGGGATCGATTACGAGGCGAAGCAGCACTCCTCGAACCCACGGTGGAATCCACACCAGCAGTTCTCTTTACTTGGATCCTTTTAACTGCCATGGTCGAATTAGGCTCTGAGCCACCAACGCCGCCAGGACCTGCATTAGTACTCTTATCCATTGCCAAAGACGACACTGTGGCAGGCACAGAAACCATCTTTCCCGGCCTACAAGTGCCATTATTAGAATTTGCAGCCAACGAATTAGCACCATTAGAGGTAGTTATTGGAGATTCAGATCTTTTACCAGGAGATCTGCTTACCCTCCTTCCACCTCCGCTCTCACCTCTTTCTTTGCTGCCGGAACGCTGCTGCCCCGCCTGGTCTCTTTCTCGACTGGGAGTCCTCCTCCGCCCCTTAGAGGCGGATCCACCAGTCCTGGACTGGCGCTGGCTTTGTCTATGGCGGTGCTCTTTCCCCCTCATCACACCATCATAGTCACCATCCGCAACATTTTCTCGATCAGCACCATTTTCGTTATCAAAATCAAAACTCCTTTTTGAACCAGAGTACTTTCTTCCCCTTTGAAGATTACCAGCATTTTCTGATGACACACCGGAACCGGAAAGCCCGGCCTTCCCGGTTGAAGAATTCCTGCTAAGCCTTCCACATTGTATCAAAATAGCATCCACCTCTTCTTTAGTACAACTCGAGGTCCTCACCGGAGTTGCTATTATGACACTTTTCCCATTACCTAATTCACCATTTATTTCATTACCCGTGCTCGAATTTTTCCCCATTTCGACTACTTCGGTTGCCTTTCGTACTTCAGTTTTCTCCTCTTCAGACAGCCTTTCGACTTCGTGGCTCTTCCGGTGTTTCGTAACAAAATTATGTTTCATCACAATTTCTTCTTCTGCCTTCTTTTTCTCCAATGGAGTATTGGACATCTGTGCTTGTGGCTTTAAAATTGGACCAGGAGAAGAAGAAGAAGTGCTTTTCTTGCTTAAACAACTTCCCATTTTCGCTCACGGCACACTGAAAAGTCAATAATCAGATTAAAAAATAAAAAGTAGAGCGAGAGAGAGAGACAACCCAGAATCAAATTGTAGAGGAACGAAAGAGAGATAAATGGGGGTACAGCGTTCAAGAACAAGAAACCACTTATTTGAAAGAAAGAAAAAAGTAACTTTTTGAAGGGGGTGGGGTTAGACAAAGGGAGAGAGAACAGATTCAAATTTGACAGGGGGCAATGAATATAGCCGTTAAAAGAATAATTTGTGAAGTAGAATTTTAGAAATAGATTTATTGCAGAAGTTATAAAAATATGTTTTTATGGCACACGTTACAATCAAGACAAAAATTGTTGATTATGTTACAATAATTGTGGGCTTATTAGCACAAAACGTCCCTACGTTTGATAGTTAGTGTGCAAAACGTCCCAACGTTTCATTTTTTTGCATTTTTGCCCCTATTTCAACGTTTCAGTGTGGAAAACATCATTTTCACTATTTTTCAGTGTAAAATGACCATTATACCCTCAAATTTAAATAAAACAAATAAAATGAAAAGAAATATAAAAAATAAATTGTAATTATACTCCCAAACTTTTTAAAAAGTGCAAGTAAGTCCAAAAGCCTTATTAAAAGGGTTAAGCACAAAACGTCCCTACGTTTGACACTTAATGCGGAAAACGTCCCTATGTTTCAAACATGTTTATATTTGCTCAATAACACAAAACGTCCCTACGTTTGACACTTATTGCGTAAAACGTCCTTACGTTTCATTTTTTTACATTTTCGTCCTTATTTCAACGTTTCATTGCGGAAAACGTCATTTTCACTATTTTTCAATGTAAAATGACAAATATACCATCATATTTAAATAAAACAAAAAAGGAAAATAAAAATAAAAATAAATTACAATTGTGCTCCCAAACTTTTCAAAAATTGCAAATGAGTTCAAAAATCTTATTAAAACATTCAAACTACCAGTCATTTCCTCCTCTCTCAACCTTATCCTCCCTCCACCACCTAAACCAGGATTGTAGATGGAGGTGTGATGGTTTGAAAGGTGGTGGGGTCTGATGGTTTAGGTGGTGGAGGGAGGATAAGGTTGAGGGAGGAGGGAATGACTGGTAGTTTGAATGTTTTAATAAGATTTTTGAACTCATTTGCACTTTTTGAAAAGTTTGGGAGCACAATTGTAATTAATTTTTTTTTATTTTCCTTTTTTGTTTTATTTAAATATAATGGTATATTTGTCATTTTACATTGAAAATAGTGAAAATGACGTTTTCCGCAATGAAACGTTGAAATAAGGACGAAAATGTAAAAAAAAATGAAACTTAAGGACGTTTTACGCAATAAGTGTCAAACGTAGGGACGTTTTGTGTTATTGAGCAAATATAAACATGTTTGAAACATAGGGACGTTTTCCGCATTAAGTGTCAAACGTAGGGACGTTTTGTGCTTAACCCTTTTAATAAGGCTTTTGGACTTACTTGCACTTTTTAAAAAGTTTGGGAGTATAATTACAATTTATTTTTTATATTTCTTTTCATTTTATTTGTTTTATTTAAATTTGAGGGTATAATGGTCATTTTACACTGAAAAATAGTGAAAATGATGTTTTCCACACTGAAACGTTGAAATAGGGGCAAAAATGCAAAAAAATGAAACGTTGGGACGTTTTGCACACTAACTATCAAACGTAGGGACGTTTTGTGCTAATAAGCCTAATAATTTTCATTGCAAGAGTAAACTGTGAATTATAAATTTTACAAATAACAAATGATTGCATATTAGTTTTTTTTTTCCTAATTTCGTATGTTCAACTGAGAAAAATAGCGATGAATAATGTCTCTATCGATTGTTCAATATGGCAAACACGCTCAAAGCAGTGGCAAAGCCAAAATCTTTACAATAATAATATACATATATAAATTTTTCAAATTTTTTTACGTAGAATTTTGAATTATTTAATGTGGGGTGATACTCTCCCAACCCATGTCTTCAAGTTTTTTCACCCATTTTACGTTAAGCATTGCCTTCACAAAATATAACAAAGAAGAAAATGAAATTTATTTGTAAAATTCATCACACATTCGTCGTATTGAAAGTTAGAGGTTTACTTTCAATTTAAGAATAATGCTCCGTGCAGTTGCATTTATTTTATTTTTTTTTTCTCCCTTTTTTTCTTCGTGTGTCGATTGCATGAAAAAAAATTCCATATTTGGCCCAAGAAAAGACAAAAAGTTGACGGAGCTAGGAAATAAAAATTGATATTGGTGTGGACACCGGTGATGGATTTTTTGGCATGCAGGTGGTTGGTATCGAGAGTTTTCTTGGGGATTATTTTTTGGGGAGAGGTTGCAAGTGATTGATTTGGAAGGAAATGAGAATGTTTTACAGATTTTCGTGACGCACTAATGACGTGATAGTTCATCAACTAGAGGCCGCTCCTCACAATTAGATGGTAAATATAGCATTGCGTATCTCTCGATCGACACCATGGAATCTACATAAACTTCTACCAACCCCTACTTGCAATTCAATTGTTTATTGTTTGCGAGTGCACTAACGTGTAAACATCGACCATTTCGCATCACCATGCCAAATTTAAATCAAGGAATGCGACATACTAATTATATTGGTACAACAGACTATGATTTCTTGTCAGATACATGTGGTGCTATTACAGTGGGCAATTGGGTTAGGTTTCTAAATTACTCGTGTGTTGAGCACGTGATAACTTTTCAGAAGCTACAATTACCTTAGCGCGAAAATTGATATGACCGCCGTAATGATTATTTTTGAAATTTCAAAACTTTGCCTATTTGTTTTTCACGCTCAAATCTTATGCATATATTAAAGGATGATTCCATTCATAGCTGTACTCCCTTCTTCATTCCTCACTCTCTTCACCGTCATCATCTTTTCCGGTGAAAGCTATCCGATGGATCTCTTGAACATCGACAACTACCCGGTGTAAGTTCTAGCCTCCAGCTTTCGGTATATATGGCATAATTGGTACAACATTTTTAGCTGGTAGAATGATTGCTCGTCTTGTTCAGTAGATTACTCGAAGTTGTCAGGTTTATTCAATTTGCTCTTTCTTAGACTCAATTGAAAAATTTTGTGAATATACAAAAGCACATGCACTTTTTTATATGGGTGGGCATCGATAAATAAAATGAATATTCATTAAAAGCCATTTTGTGATCACAACAATTTAATATCTTGATGAATATTTAAGTAATTTTTTTTTTTTGTCTAACACTGAATTTTTTCATTTATTTTTACAAGTTAATTGTATCTTATTGGGTTAATAACCCAAATGGTCACTGAACTTCGTAAAAAAATTTCACGAGGTCACTGAACTTTAAAAATCACTCAAATCATCATTGAACTTTGTAAAAGGTTTACACGGGGTCACTGAACTTTGCAAAACGTTAATACGGGATCACCGAACTTTAAAATTCATCTTATTCATCACTAAACTTTATAAAAAGTTTTCCGGCGATCACTAATACCCTAGGAAACCTTTTGCAAAGTTCAGTGATCCTGTGAAATTTTTTTACAAAGTTTAATGATAAATTGAGTGATTTTTAAAGTTCAGTGACCCCGTGTAAACTTTTTGCAAAGTTCAGTGATGACTTGAGTAATTTTTAAAATTCGATGATCATGTAAAAACTTTTTGCAAAGTTCAATGACTATTTGAGTTATTAACCTTATTATCCAGTCATTTTTAAGGACTATTGATGTCAATTAAATGAATATTTCATTAACAAATTTTCGTTCAATAACATCAAATGTACCAATGTATTGGAAATTAGAGGAGGAATTTATTCAAGAGGAGTATTTTAAATTAAATACTATTTGTGAATGATAGCTGTATCACTGCATATACCTTATAAATACAAGATTTTTATTATCAAAAAATAAATTATTTCTCAATTCTTTTATATTATTCTCTCTTTCTCTTAATTTTATAATAGTTTTTATATATTTATATATGATTTTCATTGACAAATAAAAAAAATTCCGGTGGTTGCCTTTCCCTTGCTCTTTAAGGAAGCTAAGGAGTGGTTCGATTTAGGCCATTTTTGACCAATATAAAAATCTAACAATTCATAAGGCTTTGATAAAACCTAAAATTTGGGTTCTTGGAATGAGTTTTGAGCATTAGCTTTAGTGTCATGTGCTTATTGTGTTTACCCCCATCTTTTAAGAAAAATGCTAGGGGTGGACAAAATGTCTAGACTCAACTAAACCAAATCAAACCGAATGGTTCGGTTCAATTCTATCAAAAATTTAATGGTTTTGGTTTTTTGAATCTAGAGTCATTTGGTTCCCAACTAATTTTTTTTTTATTTAGAAAAAAAAAATTATGTAAAAAAAAAAAAATCATGTGTAATTTTATTTTATTTTTTACGTATTAGCCCGGCCTGTAATTTGGTCTTGGATCCGTCCCTGGTTCTAGTTCTAGAATCGAGAATCAGGACTAGAACCAAATGTTGCGGCATGCTGGCACCGTACTTCATCACGTCAGTGGAGAAAACTATTTCAAGATAAAAAAACGAAATTATTTAATGAATTATTTGTGTTTTACACAAATAGATTTGTGTTCTACACAAATAAAGGAAAATCCAATAAACATTCATGGAATATTAAACGGTTAATAGTTGTTTGTAAAATTGAATTATAAAAGTTTTGCATGATCCATCCTTTATTATAAGGGTATGCCGTCAAATTTGCTACAATTAATTTTGTGAATTATTGTTAATACTTATTAAACAATCTTTTGTATAAGAATGAAATTTGATTTGTGTATTCAAATTATGACTATATTTTATTTGTTAGTTTGGATTTATGTAATCTTGATGATTGATAATTTGAACTTGATGAATGTTTGATATTTATTTCTTATTTAGATATATATTAATAATTTATGAATATGGTGTAAGTCTGAAAATTTAAGAAATGAAATTAGAACTGAACAAAACCAAAATCAAATCAAACAAGTACCGGATTGTTAAGTTCAATTTGATTCCATATCTTAAAAAAAAAATTCATTTGTTCGTGATTCGATTAAGTTCTCTTGAAATCAGAAATAAATGGAACCATGTCCAACTCTAAAAAAAATATCATTAGATGTAATTACTTTAGGAGGTGTCTTTAATTAAGATTTTAGTAGATTGTAAATTCTAATGAATTTCGTGAATTTGAATAGGGATTTCTAGAAATTCCATAAAGATCTTATTAAAAATGGCGAAATTTCAAAAGATTTCGTTATATATATTTTTATGTTTGAAATCCATCCAAACCTTTTAAAATTCCTATATTAATAAAATCTTTATAAATCTACTAGTTATCGATGATACCTAAATTTGAATAGATTTCATTAAAATTCATTAAAATCTTAATTGCAGACACCTAAACTTAGAAAGATTTTTAACATTCATCAAAATCTCAATTGCGCACACCTTAGCGACTAATCACTAAAAAAGAGGAAAAAAGGGAAATAATTTCATTACATATTAGACCATATATCTATATAAGTTAACTGTAGAGTCCCATGTATAATTAAAAAAAAAAAAAAAGGTGGACTTGCTTTATTATCAAGTGACTCAATTCATTTTAAAGATGACAACATGACGAGTGATGCCGGGGCCGTTCTCCCCCCACCTAAAATTCCTAAGGCGAGACATGATTAAAAGAAAATCTTTATGTCCCCGTCTCATTTACTCATTTAGCCTGTGTTTGGTAAACATTCTTTCAAATTTTTTTTTTCTAATACTCATTTTTAATCACATTTTCACGATAAAATATTTTTCATGTAAATTTAATTTTTTTTTTTCTAAATTTTAATTACGCATTCTCCAAAAAGTTACTTGGCCAACAAGTTTGACAATGTGCCATGCTACAAGTACAATTTTTTTGACAACAAGTTTGACAATGTGCCACATGTTGAAGGTTGATTGGCCAGTTTTTAAACATCACACACTTTCCCGCCCATTCGAATTTGAATTAACATTGATTGTCAAATACATTGTCAACTAAACATTGTACACAAAGCATTATTCTAAAACAAAAATGAAGAAGATGGAAATCAATTTTTCTTTGGAAAACCAAAAGGTCAAGTGTGTCCATTGAGTTCATTCCTTCTGCAAATTCATTCTCAAATCTCGAAAAAATCCTTTATTTGTCTCCGGAATCAAGAATTCACACATTTTATTATAATTAATTTTGGCATATTATTTATCATTAAATTATAATTAATTTTTTTTTCTTTCCTTATCAATTATATATTCTCCAATAGAATAATATTACACGTAAAAAAATTTCTTTCTTTTTTAACCGTATATTTTCAAAAATTTTTAATATTTCTTTCGTTATAATGTGAAATAATGGGAACAAAGAGACTATTAAAAAATTAGTATTCCTTTCATTGCTTAGCATCTATTGAGAGAGAGAGAGAGAGAGAGATTGGGCTTGTTTGATTCAAAATCTAGTCGGCATAACGAACAAGACTTCACCTTTTTCCTGTGTCTCTTTAATGCTAGGCCACATTCGTTTCCTACCGACTTAGTGGGAAGCTCTCTTTGTACTGGTTGACTCCTCGAGTCTTCGTCAAGGAGATTCCTTCCGCTTTACTTAATGAGGGATTTACTCCTTTTTCAAATTCCGTACACTTCTGTCGTCATTCATTTGTTCTTTTCATTTGTAGGGAAGTTTCCATTTTTCTTTGAACTTCATTCATTCCCGTATGAAACCTCAATAGCAAAGTTATCGTATCACTCGTGGTATAAATTCGTGCATGATTAGAGTTTTGATATATTTGACAATTTGGAGTTGAGGGAGAGATGATGGGCACCGTGGAGAAGAAGCAAACAAAAGCTAAAGTTCCAGCATTGATAGATTTGGTATTTTCTTGGTCAATACCTGCTGTGATGAACAAGGATCTTTACAAGAATAAGGTTTGTTTACTGCAATTCTCTCCTTTTGCATTTTGATTTAAATCGTATTGGTAAAATAGATGGTAATGTTTACTCCGAGTGGACACGATAAAAACTTCCCACATTCGGGGCAGGAGATCAATTTCATGTAATGTTTTGCTTTATTTTATCTCTCTCAAAATCTCTCTAAAGACTGTGTATGTTGACAGATTGATCAAATTCCGGAGACATTCTCATCAGCAGAACATTATTTCCGGTCATTCATCAATCCACTCATCGAAGAAACACATGCTGATCTTCGCTCTAATTTCACAACTCTGAATTACGCACCTCTACGTGAAATATTTGATGTCAAGGAGCATAAAGATTTTCGGCTTCCCAATAATTTGGTGTATACCATAACATTGAGAAAATTGAGTGACAAGGAGAAAGGCGAAGCATATGAACCCGAGGTTGGAGATTTAATCGCTTTGACAGATGCAAAACCGAAATGTGCTGATGATCTGGACAGGCCTAAAAGATCTTATACTATTGCTCTAGTTCAAG
Organism: Fraxinus americana; assembly: GCA_035079005.1. Classification (NCBI taxonomy): domain Eukaryota; kingdom Viridiplantae; phylum Streptophyta; class Magnoliopsida; order Lamiales; family Oleaceae; genus Fraxinus; species Fraxinus americana. The sequence goes on along the minus strand of CM068716.1, from coordinate 8,798,097 downwards.
GCATGAGAGGTGACGGTCTGGTTCAAAGCATGAAAGGTGATGGTTCGTTCAGAATTCCAGTCCTGTCTTCGAAGCCTATCGTGTTTGAGAAAGCTGAGGGTGGAAAGAGGGAAAAACTTTTTGCTGTTTATCTTACGAACTTGACGACAAATATCCGCATATGGCAGGCATTGCATCCAAACCTGACCGGCGAAAGTATGAAGATAATTAATTCAGTGCTGAAAGTCGATGCAAAGGTAGGATCTATGAAGATTATCTCTTTCTTGATTATTAAATAACTGATCAGACTATATATATGTTTGGCTATTTTTGAAGTAATTTTTTTAGAAAGTAAGGGATTTTAAAATCCATTAAAATTTAGGTTCAAGCTTAAAAATACCTATAACATAATCTTTTGAAATTTCACCATTTTTATTGAGATTCTCATGGAATTTGTGGTAATCTATTCAAATCCACGAAATTCATTAAATTTTATAATCTTTTAAAATCCATCAAAACCTTAGTTGAGGATAATCCGGTAAGTTTAGACTTCACTTTCAAATGAAAAGTTTTGTTAGTGAAAAGAGCAACTTCGAAAATAATGTATGGTAAAATGAGTGATTTAAAAGTAAGTTTAACTAACTTTTCGAATGACCAAACATTCTCTATATATTGAAGCAAACTCGATAATTTATACAAATTAATTAACTGCATGCAGGCAGAAGAAAATTGTACTCTATGTTCAGCTGTGGAAGATAGGAGTATTCATATATCAAGGTTAAGGAAATCCATTGGCACTTTAGGTATGGATGATTCACAAGAAGCTGCTATCTTAAATTGTATTGTTACAAGAGAATGTCGTCATCAAAATGATGTGAAACTAATATGGGGTCCTCCGGGAACTGGAAAAACAAGAACAATTTCGTCATTATTATTCACACTGTTGAGGATGAAATGTAGGACATTGACTTGTGCACCAACTAATGTTGCTGTTATAGGAGTAGCAAAAAAATTACTGAGTTTGCTGAGTGGTACACTATTATACGATACGTATGGACTTGGTGACATTGTTTTATTTGGTAATGGCGAACGAATGAAAATTGATGACCATGAAGATCTTTATGACGTGTTTCTAGATTACCGTGTATCCGTGCTTTATAGATGTTTTGCTCCATTTTCCGGGTGGACGGCTAGTATAGTCTCACTCACAAGCTTGCTTGAAGATCCGGAAGAGCAGTATCAACAATACTTGTTAAAAGAAAAGCAAAAGCAGGAAAAAGATGATGGTGATGATGATAGTGACACTAGTGACGATGATGACAATGAGGATCAGACACACGAGATTCGTTTTGGAGAAGGAGAAGGGAGGGGCAGGAAAGAAACAGAGACTGACAATGGAAAAATGAAAGATACATTAAGAAAGAAATATATGAAGGAAATCTTTCGTACCTTGAGGGAAAACAAGAAGAAAAAATCAAAGCAACGAGAGTCTACGCAAAAAAGAAGTCAGTTGAAATGTGATAAACGAAAGGATGAGAACAAAAAAATGAAAGAAAGTGAAAGGGAAGAAGGTGTCATTTTATGGACATTTGAGGAATTTATGACCAAGAAATTTGATTCATTAAGAATGCGGGTAATGCTTTGTGCTGAAGGCCTGTACACACATTTGCCGAGTTCTATTCTCAAGCTGGAAGTAGTACAAAACATGGTTAGAGTTCTTGAACTGCTACAAACTCTAAAAACTTCAATCCATAATGTTTCTGTTTCAAAAAAGGATTTAAAACAAGCCTTAAATGGAAAGGGAGAAACAGAAAGAACAATGAAATTCAGTAATTTATATAAAACCAGATTAGAGTGCCTTGAAATACTGAAATTCCTCCGCGATGGATTCTCTGTCCCACAATTTACAGAATACTACGAAATTAAGAATTTTTGTCTACAATGGGCACGCTTAATTTTCTGTACTGCCTCAAGTTCAGCAAAATTGCAAAGTGGTGATATGACACGATTTGAATTAGTAATCATTGATGAAGCCGCGCAGCTAAAAGAATGTGAATCCACTATCCCCTTACAGCTCCCTGGTCTTCGCCATGCTATACTTGTTGGAGATGAGAAACAACTTCCAGCAATGGTTCAAAGCAAGGTTTCGTAATCCTTATTAGTTCATTTACTATTCGTTAAAATTTAGAATGATATTCATTCTTAATTGTATCGTGTATGGTATGGGCAGATATGTGAGAACGCTGATTTTGGGAGGAGTTTATTTGAGAGACTAGTGCTATTAGGACACAGAAAGCACCTTCTTGGGGTTCAGTACAGGATGCATCCCTCAATAAGCTTATTTCCGAATAAGGAGTTCTATGGTAAACAGATTAAAGACGGACCAAATGTCAAGGAAAGAGCTTATGGAAGGTGCTTTCTTAAAGGAAACATGTTCGGCCCCTACTCATTCATTGATGTGACCAGTGGGAAAGAGCAATTTGATAACAGGCATAGTAGGAAAAACATGGTCGAGGTGTTTGTTATTGCAGAAATTGTATCTAACCTCTATAAAGGTAACTGTAGCTATCTACCTGTTAATCTCACCAAGTATTGTTACAGAAACTTCGTAAGGAACGTGGTAGAATCTATTTTTGGTTTATTCTAACTGTTTCTCATTGTATACCTTTTCACAGAATCCCTTTCCTCAAAGCAAAAGGTTCGTATTGGTTGCTTATCACCATACAAAGCACAAGTTTTTGCAATTCAGCAAAAACTTGGTAAGACGTATAGCACAGATGCAGACGAAAAGTTTTCGGTAAATATTCGCTCTGTTGATGGTTTTCAAGGTGGTGAGGAAGACGTGATAATAATGTCTACTGTTAGATGCAATGGGAATGGATCAGTGGGTTTTCTTTCTAATTGTCAAAGAACAAATGTGGCTTTGACTCGAGCAAGGTATTATTTATATAGTAGAAACTATTGCATGTAAAAAATCAATATATACCTTATTTATTAAATGCAAAAATGGCTCTTTCTTTAGGTACTGCCTCTGGATATTGGGCAATAGTTCAACTTTACTAAAGAGTGGCTCTGTTTGGAAGAACTTAGTTCAAGATTCCAAGAATCGCGGTTGCTTTTATAATGCTTTCGAGGACAAAAATATGAAACAAGCAATTACTAGTGCCTTGGTTGAGATTGGCGAGCTTAATTTGTTGTTTGACACCAACTCCTCGTTGTTTCAAAATGCAAAGTGGAAGGTACACTGCTATTTATCTCTACCGACAAGCTTCTTTTGATACAAACAAAAAATGACAATCTACTTCATATCTTGTAACCTATAACTTGGATTCATTTACACATTTCTAGCCTATTTAGTAAAAAGGATTGGATGGCACCGATCAGTATTAACTATTAAGGAAGAAAAGATGCTAAAATCTTGTTAATTATTCCGTTTAATCATGTCTTGTAGTGTGTAGCAAACATGCAGTCCTGGTATATGTGTGCAAATATCTTACTCTTGTATATTGGCAAAAGTTACTTACCGTTTAACCTTTTGTTCTTCATTTTCATGGTAATGTGGAGTTTAAATCAATGAAGTATGCATAGGGACCATAGTTTGAAAAAACGTAAACGGGTACTGAGGCGTTTTTTTGTTATGAGGCGAGACGTAAGCCTCAAAACGTTTTGAGGCGTAAGCCTCACCACAAACAAAACAAGTGTAATCTGCCGATCAGAACATGTGCAATCTGGCGTCGACACTGAACAAGAAAAAAGCCAAGCGAAGTCTAGTGAAACAATTTTAAATTGTAAGTCACTAGAAGAAAGCAGAAGCAAAGGAGAAAAGAGACATAGAAGCAGCACTTGAGGACCTCTTTTAAGCGAAGGATTGAAGATAAGTTTTTTGGCTGCCGTTTAGTTCTGGAAAGATTTCTAACTGCCATGTAGTTCTGGTCATCTAGTAAGATTTTTGTCTGCCGTGAAGAAGGATTTTTTGCTGCTTTTTGGTATTCTAGATATTTTAATATTTTGTTTGGCCCAAAATGTCTTTTTAAATGGGCCATTCTCCTTTTTAAAGAGGGCATTTTTTAATTCATTTTCAAAAACTTGAAAAAAACGTACTTTAAATGAGGTGCACGCCTCATTTTTTTTTGTCTCAGATGTAGAGGCGTGCGCCTCATTTTTTTTGCCAAACAGATTGAGCCTCGAGGCGCAGAAGCTGCGCTTCACAATGAGGCGAGCCTCAATGCGGGCCTCAGCAGGGTTTTTTCATACCATGATAGGGACACAAAACATCAAACGAACATAACATAGTTGTTTTTCTTTCAGTAACAGACTACAACTAACTAAACTAATTCGTTCGAAGAGATAAATTACATTCTTAAATAGCGTAAAGGAGTTGCTTTTCTGTTAGTATTTATAATACCTAAAGTTTTTCTATGTCCAATATATGCACAGGGGTCTCTGGTTTGTTAAACTTACTGATAATACCCCGGGTTTTGTTTATGACAGGTTTGTTTCACTGATGAATTCTCAAGATCCATGTCTAAGATTAAAGGCATAGATATTCGTAAAGAAGCACTCTCTCTTCTGGAGAAGCTATCAAGTGGCTGGCGTCAGCTGCACAAACATGAAATTCTCAGCAACTTGGATGGCGCTTCTTCTCAGTTCTTGGAAATATATGATGTCAAGGAGTCATTCAAATTGATCTGGACTGTAGACATTCTCAGGGAAAATTTGAATGACATTCAAGTCATCAAAATTTTGAATGTTTTGCCAAGTTCTGAGATAATAACGTTGGCCAAAAAACTTGACGAGCTATTTGGGAACTATACGGTTAATTATATGAGTCGTTGCATGTGCAAGCGCCTTGAAGGGTATGTGATTTCTCTCCTTTTCATTTTTTATTTTTGACATTGATAAATTGAATAACTTCTTCAACAAACTTATATCTGTGTTGCTATAAAAGCTAAACTAAGATGTCATCAAGTCAAGCATGCCACTAGGAACCAGATGCTTGATTAATTTGAGCATTTTACTGTTGGAACACTTTCCGGGTCGCCCTAATGTTCTTATAATGAATTTTAAGTGGCGGGTTTTTGTTCTGTGTATGTGAGGTGTGGGAAAAACCTTGCACCTTTCACTTATAGTGAATTTGCCAAGGTAAGTGGACATAGCTCTTATATTGAGAGTGAACCACTATGGAATTGTGTATTCCTTTGCTTGTTTTTGGACTGCCATTCTTTTTATTCTTGCTCTCATAAGAAGGGATTGTTATTTAACATTAAACATTAGAATATTGCCTAACGAGAAATGATTCATGTAGTTAATTCTAAAATTGATCAGCAATATGGCTTAGTTTATTGTCGTTCACTGCAGGAACAAGGTACTTCCAATGACATGGCCAGCGAATACAAATGCTCCTTCGCACAGTGATGCAACGCATAAGTTAGCAAGTCAACTGGCAGAAGTCAGTCTGCAGGACAAACCAGGTACATCAAAGCGACATTATCGGGTGAGTGGATGGACAAATTATTCAACCCTGAAACTTCTTTTTATTTTTTCCATAAATTTGTGATCTTCACGACAATTTCTGTTTTTGTTCTTGAAAAACAGGCACGGCGCGGGAGAAATAGCCATTGAAGCTGACTTATTCACATAAAATTGGCTTTTTTTTTTTCTCATGAGAAGTATAAGCAGCAAGCTTTTAAGTTATAATGTTGATGTGTTGTCTATTTTGTTTATGGAGCACAGTCAAGAACAAAGCTTTTTAAACCAAATTCTGCAGAGAATTGGTATATATGGAAACAGATTAGCAACATTGTTGCTTATATTTGATGTAGAAGTGGAAATTTCTTTCACTCAGTACTTTATTAAGAGATGTTGCGGTTTTTATTTATAAATTTTAGAATTTTTTTGGGATCAGGACAGGTCTGTAAAGAGTTCGTTTCATAAAAGATTTTGGACCATGTCAAGTAGAGTATGCTAACTCTGCCTTTTTTAAATCTCCATCCAAAATTAGTTAAAAGAGTTTTTATATTGACTAAATTTTTGAAAATTATTTCACTAGTAAAAGTAATGAAGTTGCACAATTTGTTATGGAAATCTAGGCATTTGCACCTTGTACAAAAAGCATAACTTTGTTATAATATTATTATTTATAAAAGTTGTATCAAAGCATTTTATCCAGAATACGTGCAATTTTATGACATTAAAAATATACTTGAACCTTATAAAACGTTCGAGATTCTAAAATTACCGCATGCACATAGGAGCCTCCCATTACTTAAATAAATAGCTCCCTTTAATTATAATTCAGTTGTAAAAAGTGAAAAAGCACTATCATTTAAAATAACTTTTAAAACTTAAATAGTGCATTCTTGGACGTGCTTAAAAGCGGGTATTAATGATAAGTGTCTTTTATACTCTTATTTGGACATAAAAATATAGACATTTAATAGTTCTTTTGAATAATTATAATTTAATTTATTGTATATTTCATTTATTATGTGAAATTCAATGAAAGGAAGTGAAATTGAAAGAAGTGGAAATTAGCAAAAAAATGGGCAATATCCAAAGTTTGGAAACTAAAGTATAACTACTCATAAGTTGTGCAGTAACTCACGATAAAGATTCGAGAATGCTTAAGAGTCAAATGAATGTAATTAAAAGTCAAAAATGAGTGAAATATCGCACAATGATGTTCTAGATTTTCAACCAGAGATTGACACCTATTTTTGGCCTAGAAAACGTTCGAATTGGAAAATAGCTATTTCGAGTAAAGTTGTAGCCCTTTGAGTTATCTTTACAATTCAATTTGAATCGCTTTAATCGAGTATCGGGAGAGAAAGTTATGATAAAAAATACTAAAGGAAGTGCAGTGCAGATTGCGCCACTACACTGTAATTTAGTATAACGTGTAAAAATACATATACTAATTATTGCGATCATTAGATGAATTTTTAGAACTAATACTTCGTTTAAATATGATTGATTTACATAGAGATATAGAATTTAATTAGTTAAATAAATCTAATGAGAAATCGAGAAGGGTAAATTGAATATAATAAAAGAATTCGATCGAACACTACAATAATAATGAATCTTATTTGACAAATTAAAGGGGATCCATAAGTAAAATTGTAAGTCATAGAAACCACATTCATACTTTTAAAACCCAAATTCAATAGATTATGCGCATTAGATTAATTTAGTTTAGTTTGAATAATTTAGATACCATTTACAAATCTTATTATTCGATTTCGATCAAATTAAAGTTAGAATAATCAATTGTTAGATAATAGTTCTCGTAGGAACGATATCCGTACTAATTGGTCAACTGTATTACTTGTCACGATCCGCACACTTGCAAAATATAAAAATTGACAACAAATTAACTTGCTAACAAGCAAGGCTTTTTTTGGTAAAAGTCATGATTCATGAATTTTTTGGTTTTTATCGAAAGATAAATTAATTTTGCAAAACCTTAAAAACATGGCTTATCATTGGGGTGTAACAATGTGGTTTAGGTGTGTTTTGGCCTATTTGCAAATTAATCATTTTATAATTGTTTAGGCCCTTGTGGCCATTATTTACCAAAAATAATGTTTTGAATAGAGAAATGTTGGAGAATGTACAGTTAAAAAGTAAGGAAAAATTTTGACCTTATTTGCTGAATATTTTATAACATGATTGTGAATAAAAAAGAATTTTAATTTAAAGAGCATAAAACATGGGCTAAGTGTGTGCTTGAAGGGCATTTTGAGAGCTTAAAAGTACTTTAAAAGACTTGAAGTACTTCTGTATAAAATGCAGTTGTTTGAAGGCTGTGTTTTTTAAACGGCCATGTCAAACGTTCTATTCATCACATAGACTTAACTTACTAATTGTTCACCACAATTGTTTCTTTAACATTAAAAGACAATACCCTTCATTTTAAAATTAAAAAGCAGGATTTCTCACCCCCGGACCTCCCAAACTCCTTTAACAAATAACAGATTTACTATAATTTCTTCACAAATTTGAATTTATTCAATACAATAAAAGAATATTTTGTTTAAATCTTTGAATATTAAAGCTAAAACATATTATCCATCAATACTATAAGCAAAAAAATTCGAATTTAACCAAATAAAATGAAGAAACCTTGAATATGGAGATGGAGATGGTGATGGTTGAAAATACCTTGAAGAATGGCAATGGAGATGAAGAAGATGAAGAAACATTGAAGAATAGGAAATGATATGAGAGATTTTCAAATTTATAACATTCTTCAAATTCTCAAAGTTCAAATGGAGGTAAAATAGGTACTGTAATTTCTTTAAATTTTTTACATTTTTTTAAAACTTAAATTTGGTCAAATGCCATTGTGAAAAAGTGGCTGGGTACCACCATTTCCTCGTTAATTGAATGCGATTCAAAAAAAAAGTGCTTATTAGCAATAAAAATAAAAATAAATAAATAAGCTTTTAAATGTTTTTTTTGAAGAAGCTCTATTTTAGCTCATGTTTGATTATCTTTGCTTTAATTTAATTCTCATACTAGTTTTCAACTGCATATTCACACTATAAAATAGTCTATATGTAAACTCAATTTTTGTATTTTTTAACAACACATTCTCCAAAAACTAACATTAAAATAATTTTTCCAAATTAAAGGCCACTAAACATGCTTAGTACTTCTCCAAAAAGCTATAAATTCAGTTTTATTGAAAGCTGAAATCTTCAATAAGAGCTTGTTTGGAAGGGATTAAAATCGGATTAAAATTGACAAATTAGCAGTTATTGTTGACTTTATTAGACGGGTGGGACTCAATAACGATTATATTTTCAATTTTAATTGAATTAAAATCTCTCACAAACAAGCTTTAATTATCTTATTAGTTTGTAGTAAAAATCAAATATATCTAATTTTCTCACCCATCACTATTTATATAATTTGAATATTTGTTTTGAATTATTAATATGACATCTTTTACTTCTATATTTTATGGGATATTTTAAAAAATGTCCAATTTTATGGGTGTCAATTGAAAAATGTTATTTTCTCATAATTCTTGCAAAAATAGCCAAATTTGATACTAAATTATCTATTTTACCCTTAATGAAATGATTACTTAATTTGTATTTTTTTTTTTCCAATTTAACACATATTTCAAGAAGAGCAAGTGGCTTCCATGAGAAGTCACCATACTTGTAACTATTACTAAGGTGAGTTCATTTACTTACATTTTTAATTAGATATTAACCAATTATTGTAAGAAAATTGAAGAAACAAAGAAATATATGATTCCAACTTGGAAGGCTTAATTTGATTTCAGGTCAACAAATTTAATCTCGTCCAAATTTGAATTTGATTCGGCTCTCATTATTTCTTGGTAGAAGATGTTTTTCTTTGAAATCTTATTTTTATTGATAAGTTTAGGGTTTAGTAGTTGTTATATATTTGATTTCATTGAATTTGATTATCCAAACAAGTAGTAAATATTTGTTGTAACACCATTCTTTAATTACTTAGGTAGATAATAATTTCAGGTACTGCTGTATGGAGAATGTCATTAATGGTGGAATTACTTTTTTTCAAAAATGGTGATTGAAGTTGAAGAAGGTGATAAATGCATTTATTGAAGTGAATCTCGTAATGTCATTCTCGACATTTTATAAACATACGAATGATAGTTTAAATGTAATTCTCGAATTTTCAAATTTTGAGAATAACATTAAACACTAAACAAACTTAGGGAATTGTTTCCAATTGTAATGTTCTTAGTGTATTAATCGGTTAGATTTCCTTCTACTACTTCATGACTAGAATTTTATTTATCATTGTATACACAATTTAATGCGTACGAAAGAAGTCATGAATGACTCGTTTCCATAAGTCACTAGACGATACAAAATAGTAATCACAACAAAAACAGGGCATAACATGTCTGCATGTTGTAGGTCACTACACACACAAAATAGTGATCACCACAAAACATACCCATTACTTATATGGATTTTTATGTCACTAGATATACTTCAACATTACATGTACGACGATTGCATCTTCTATATATCCTCCACAACGGACAAAGAGTACATCTCACTATCATCCTAGTCGTCTGAGCTCATGATGATCACTTCTTCATTTCTTGTAGGAATCCCTGCGACATTGTTATCAAACAATACGTGGTGTGCTTCCTGTGGGATTTCTACTGGGACGATCTCATGCTCGACAATACGATTACCCATTCCAACTTCGAATGACTCAATTTCTTCGTTTAGATTCGAAAATGGAATGGGATGAATGCTTATCCTATGGCCACGGTTTCCCGGTTGAGGAACATATGAAACAAAAATCTTGACATCTTCATCATCTTCCAAGTCGATGATGATCGAGTTGTCCGCGGACGACCCTAGTGGGGAGAAGTTAGTAGCAACATCGAGATGAAGAGTTTCTTGGGTGGATGAAGACATGATCAATGGAATAACTTGTTAATGGTAGTAATTTCATATTCAAGCCAAAACCAATGTTTTATAGTGGATGAGTACGTCTTGTGCAATACATGAAATATTAATCACACCAACTCCCACCAATTTCCATTTATATTTGATCGACACTTATTTCACATCATTGGGTGTAGACATGGTACTTGTGATATGAGGAGTTTTTTTGGTGGATAAAGACATAATCAATGGAAGGAAGACCTAGTTAATGCTTGTCATTTCATATTCAAGCCAATGTCAATATGTTATATTAGATGAGTATGTGTAAATCAATGCATCAAATATGAATCACACCAACTTCCACCAATTTCTATTTACATTTAATTGGCACATCTTTCTCATCATTGGGTGTAGACCTTGTACTTGTAATATGAGGAGTTTCGTGGTTTGTTGAAGACACAATGGATGGAACAAGTAGTTAATGCTAGTAATTTTATATTAAAGCGCATTGAATTGTTGTATGGTTGAACTGTACGTATTTTCCAATTCATTTTTCTTGACATTTCATACATTTCTCGAAATTTGTATTCAAATCATCTCGACACTTGAAAAGTTATCGACATTTGTATTCGAATCATCTCGACACTTGACATTACACTTGTCTAGAATGACATTTCGTCCGAAACGGGAGATTTCTCTACATTTCATACGATTTCTCGACATTTTATCTATCATTCTCAACATTAGATATCTTCCAATCTTGACACTTGATATTTCAACTGTCAGGAACGACAATTCTTAAATGTACACAATGTGAGACCAGAACAACATGCATGCAATTGAATGACAAAATGCCCAATTTTCTCAATTTCAATTATACATCTACACTAAGAACTATACCATCAACCAAAATATCTACCTAATGATCGTAAACAAAATGAAAAATGTCAATAATTTTTCCAAAAACAATACCATGCTATGCCAACATTGTAAAGTAACTACTCATTCATCTTACTCTTTCGACGACCAAATCGTGTAAACGGAGTCTAGTGTTAGCATTAGGCACCTTCACCCCGATGGATTGAGGTCGTGATGGCGGTGGAAATATGTAAATACCTCAAAAAACTACAAAAACGAATAAATATTGAACAAAAAAAAAAATCAAAAAATCAAAAAATTGCTTTATTCAAAGTAAAATAAAAATCTACTAACAGTTCATATCACCAAACAAATTGGACTTCAAAGTTGCTGTATTCAAAATAAAATGAAAATTTACATCCCAAATTCAACCATCAGACACTAAATTCCATTTTCAATCACCAGAAAATCCAATTTGCCACCATGATTATCCATGACTAGTGATGATCAAGATTTAATTTTACAACGTGACTTCTCATGTGACTAGTGATGATAAACATCTGATGCTATCAATAAACCCAATGTTACTACTACAGTTTTCCAGTTGAAAGTACAAAATACTTTTCCAGAAAACATTTTAGGAAATGCAATTTTTGTATTCCATAGCAGTGATAAGTTTTGTTTATGTTTTCAAAGTTAAGACAAACGTGAGAAGAAAGATGACTTGCATAATTTCAGAATGAACGAAGCTATACACACATACACACACACAAATATGTGGTTACACTCATTGTATTAGACAAGCAAACAAATTTGCAGGTGTTACCAGTATCGTTTGTATTGTGTACATAAAAAAAGTACATGTTTCCCAAAAAAAAAAAAAAAAAGGATTTCTATGAGTTATTTGACATATCGACAAAGTTAATCTCACTTTGCAGCAGAATACCACAATTTGTAATGAAGCAAGTGATGAACTTTCATAATTGACTATTACAGAATTCAGAATTCCTACAATTATTACCATCATAGTTTCGTAAAAACTCAACTACTGTATTACTGCAGAAAATCGATATCAATGTAAGGCAGAATCTGAGCAGCAAATAATTGAAAATGAAGCACATATTCATCAAATAACTTATGGTTACTACCTTAATGTAGAAGACTGTTATATGAATCTGCAATTGCTCTCCTGCAGAAACAAATATTCAGTTCTTCCAAAATTTAGTTTCAAATCACAGAAATAATTGTAATAGAAGAAAGCCCTTATACTTGATATACAAAATTCAAATTTGAACAACAAAAACAGTTCCAAATCCAAATCTTAAACCCATTTTATACTTTTTATCACATTAAAACTCAAACCAGCTGAAAACTTATAAAATGGCATACGAGAGTACAACAATATGAATCAAAATCCAAAAAGATCATCGTTTTTCCTTTCAAAGTTTGATCAGAATACCCAAAATGGAAGTGCCAAGGAATTAAATCCCAGAAACCCTATTATGTGATCAGAGAAGAACTATGCAAAATGACGCAAGATCCACTTATTGCTACATAATCAAATTTGACTAATCTTTTAATGAACAATTTTTGGCAAGAAAAGACATATGTACATACGTACTTTTGTATAATAAAGTAATGTTGAAGGAAGAAGCTTATATTGAACTTCAAAATAGTGGTTATTGAAGCCGGTTTCGACATCCATCAAAGTTGTTCCCAGTAATCTAATTTCTTCTCTTAACATTTATGCCGACAACAGTTTATGGCACAAAGAGATAAAATCTTACAGATAGAGAACGAAGGAGCAGAAAGCAGCGACGGCGGATTTCAGTTACCCAATCTCACAGATAGAGAACAGAGGATGAGGAAGTGGCGACAGCGGTTCTCGGTCAAGTAGAGGTGTGCGTCCTCAAAACCCTACAAGTCAAGAAGTATTTGATTTGATTTTCTTTCATTTACTTGGGTGGGGTTCACGTAGGTGTGGGAAGATTTTAATGGGTCCATTGGGAAAAGTGAGTATGAATTGACCTTGTCATTAGTGTGGAATTAAAAAGTGTTAATAAGGGCATTTTCGTCTAAATAATTGCAAAATTGACATTGATAATTTTTTGGACATTTTTGCAAATGAACATGTAAAAGTGGACATTTTTTCAAATTTCCACATATTTTATTTATTATTATTTTTCATTTGCTAATGTCCAATAATATATTTTAGGAATGAAATTTAAATTGAAGTAAAAAAAAGAAGAACTTTTAAAATGATACAATCATTTATTAATGTACAATAACCAAAATTTTTTAAATTATATGAATTATACTATTAAAATATTTAATTTTACAGATTTTATATAATAAAGAAATAATGTTTAGTCATGTAATTATATGTATAATAAATAAAAGTACTGTTATATATGCAGCCAAATCGTAAATTTAATGTTCACAATATTTTTTATCGGTTGACAACCAAATAATCATCAACGTTTTGGTCCTGAGTCTTTTTGAAAAAGCTATAAAAGTAAAAGTTCCATTAATAAGGCTCCACCCATAACAGTCATGCCAAACATACCCTAAAAATTTCCAAAATTTAACCAAATTGTCGTCTGCTCACCCAAAACCAATATTCTACAGATTGATTTCATTTTGACCTTCGGTTTCTACTACAAATTTTGGATGAATTTATGGTAAACAAAAATATTATGGAGATGTAATTATTTTGTGCAAACTAAAAGAGGGGGAAAAAATTCTTTTAAGCAAAAACAATGCTTTCAATACTACACCATATTTAAGAAAAAAAGAAGTACTTTACTGCTGTTTTCCTCAGTTCCTCTGAAAATTGATTTCGTAAAAATCCTTTCCTATGATAATTACTTATCTTTCTCCATTGAAATGTTGTTTATCTTCTCCACTCGACAGAGACTAATGCTTTGCTTGTTGAATAAATTGCTCTCTTCTTTTCTATTCTTTGCTTCATTAGCGTTACAAATTTCGTACACATTTTGCTGTTTGTGGAATAATTCTTTTTTTCTTTTAAACTTTACCCAGTCTCCAATGGGGCATGGTAACTTAAAGGCAAAGTAACCCGGCTCACACCTGTCATAAATTCAAGCATGATAATGAGAGTTTTTTTTGACACTTGTTTTAGATTACAGGGAGAGATGATGGACACTATCGAGTGCTAGAAATATAAATCATATCTAAAATCGAAATCAAATTTAAATGTAAACATCCTAGATTAAAATTATCAAAAATATAGTATTTACATCATGCCGAATATTAGGATTTATAGATTCGGGTTATATACCTGGATCCATTATGAACGATTATTAACTGTTGCGAAATTACTACGACAATCGATCACGTATTGATGAACACGAACGAAGGGGTATGGTTTGTAATCTTCCTTAACCAAATCGCTTTATTTCCTCAATGAGACTGTCGTCTCTTTTCCAGATGGGGAGAAGGGAAACTATGTATGATTTAATGTATTGGGGACCATAACCAAAATAATCTTTATATATTGCATAATTAGAGTTCCTATAATCCCTTATTTATAACAATATTGATATCTACTCAATTAGCTCATATTTATTAAATATAATTGAATTAAATATGTTGCCATTAAATAGAAAAACCATTGATTTTCCTAACCTCCTAAATATTTAGGAATTACCATTAAATAGAAAAACCTTTGGTTTTTCTAACCTCCTAAATAATTATTGGGACAACCATTGGTTTTCTTAACAATCTCCCACTTGGCTTCCTAAAACAATTATATTACAAATTCCTCAAGCGCGCATCTCTATAGTCTATTTATCCTTAAACTTCTCTTTAAACAATTTGGTTCATCTTATATATTAATAATGGAGATGTAATTATTTTGTGCAAACTAAAAGAGGGGGAAAAAGGCAAAAACAATGCTTTCAATACTACACCATATTTAAGAAAAAAAGAAGTACTTTACTGCTGTTTTCCTCAGTTCCTCTGAAAATTGATTTCGTAAAAATCCTTTCCTATGATAATTACTTATCTTTCTCCATTGAAATGTTGTTTATCTTCTCCACTCGACAGAGACTAATGCTTTGCTTGTTGAATAAATTGCTCTCTTCTTTTCTATTCTTTGCTTCATTAGCATTACAAATTTCGTACACATTTTGCTGTTTGTGGAATAATTCTTTTTTTCTTTTAAACTTTACCCAGTCTCCAATGGGGCATGGTAACTTAAAGGCAAAGTAACCCGGCTCACACCTGGCATAAATTCAAGCATGATAATGAGAGTTTTTTGACATTTGTTTTAGATTCTAAGGAGAGATAATGGGCACTGTGGAGAAGAAGAAGATAGAAGGTCGAGGATTGATAGATGTGGTGTTTTCTTGGTCTATAGAAGAAGTGATGAACAAGGATCTTTACAAGAATAAGGTTTGTTTCCTGCAATCCTCTCCCTTTTTCATTTTCTTAAACTCTTATTTTCCAGATTTTGATTGCCAATACAAATTACGTGTTATTCTATTGTGTTTTAAGGGTATGATATACATGTTTTTCATGTTGTAATTACAATTAATGATCAACAATAGTATATACGATTTATTCAAAGATAATTAATTAATATATCTTTCAAGATCGCAAATTTGTTTTCTAACTGTAGATAGTCGAAATCATACCTCTAATGTCCAACTTAAACATTGTCTTCACGTTAGATTTCTTTGACAATGATCGCAATTGCACAAAGAATCTCAAAAGACAAAGAACACAATATGTTGGGTGGAAGAGATGAATTCTCCATGGGTATTAGAATTTCCATGTGTGTTAGCTCACTTAAAATATTATTTCAATTCCTCCTATACAAATGGTTTTCAGGAGGCAGTTTTTGGTGTGGGAGCGGCGTAAGATAACTTCTACTCTTTTTCTCATACTACTAAAAATCTACTTATTTGAAAAATTAGGAGCAAATGATCAAAACAATATTTTTTCAAAAAAATGCTACCAAACAGGGACTGAATTTTGTTCGAAAGTTCATATATTTGTATGTGAAAGTACATACATAGTCTAGAAGACGTTACGCGGCGGACACGATACACCACACTACTTGCCGTAATTTGAGAAGTAATAAATAAATAAATATTTATATATTTATTTCTTGTCCAAATAAAATAAATCAACTTGGGCCTAGCCTGACCCATGACCCGTGCCCAGCATGGTCAATAGTTGGCTGGCTTTAGCCCTGAGTCACTAACATGTGGTGGGTCCACTCATTTCAAAAACTAGTGGTAAATTCAAGCATTAAACTTGAGCTATTTAGCCCTTGTTTGGTAGCCATTTATTTGAAAAAATATTGTTTTGAATAGTGAATTTTTAAAGAACGTGTCATAAAAAGTAAACAAAAAATCCAGGTTTGTAAGTTGAATATTTTATTGTGTGAATATATATGGTTGAAAATGAGTATGTAGAACAAAGAATTTTAAAAGAACAGGAGACAAGCAATGCTTAAAGTGGTTAAACGACTTTTCATCTTCCTATATGGGATACGACTTTTTTCAAATTTTCACCATTTATCCTACTTTAATTTCCAAGTTCGAATGGCTTTCTTTTGACATTCCTTCTTATTTACCCGAAATTGATTTTAAGGAAGTAAATACACTACAACGATCTGCTCAAAGAGTAGAACACATTTGGCCAAAGAACTCTGATATTTGATTAACGGGTCCCATTTAAATAATTGATCAAAATTAGCCAAAACCAACTTATTAAATAACCAATTTCCAACACGACGATGGTTGGACATAATTTCATTTTATTTATTATTGCATAATCTGTAATATGGTTGCCAGTTGCCACTGATCCAACACTTTAAATGGCTTCAAACATTTTATCTTGAAAGGTCGAGCCAATTCCGGAGACATTCTATACAGCAGAACACTATCTCCAGTCATTCAACGACCCTCTTCTAGAAGAAACACATGCTAGTCTGCGGTCAAGTTTTACTCCTAAGAGTCGTCCACCTGCACGTGAAATATTTGATGTCAACCCTGACAAAGATTTCAGACTTCCCAAAGATTTGTTCTATACCATGACATTGAAAAGATTGAGGAGTGGAAGTGAGGAAGACAAAAGAGTATATGAACCAGAGGTTGGAGATTTAATTGCCTTGACAAACGTAAGACCAGAATATATTGAAGATTTGACCACGAGTAAAAGGCCATACAGTATAGCTGTACTTTACAGCATCAAGGATGACGACGATTCCACTAGAATTAAAGTCATTTCTTCGAAGCCTATCGTGTTTGATATGCAGGACATGGACAAACGTTTTGCTGTTTATCTTACAAACTTGACGACAAATATCCGAATATGGCAAGCATTGCATCCAAACCTGATAGGAGAAAACATGAAGATCATTAACTCAGTGCTGAGAGTCAATCCATCAGTAAGTTCCAGTGGACATAATCTCTAACTTGAATCTCATTTATCCACTCCTAAAATTCTGATTGCACTTATCTATTGCGTGTAGGTAGAAGAAAATTGTACTATTTGTTCTGTTGAGGAATCGAGGAGTACTCATGAATCTATGTTAAGGGAATCGATTGGCACTTTTGGCATGAATGATTCACAAGAAGCGGCAATCTTAAATTGTATTGTTACGAGAGATTGTCATCATCAAAATGATGTGAAGCTGATATGGGGTCCACCAGGAAGCGGAAAAACAGAAACGATTTCGTTGTTATTGTTTGCCCTGTTGAAGATGAAATGCAGGACATTAACTTGTGCACCAACCAATGTAGCTGTCATAGGAGTTGCAACAAAGTTACGGAGTTTGCTAAGTGATACATTATTAAATATTACCTATGGACTGGGAGACGTAGTTTTATTTGGTAATGGAGAACGATTGAAGATTGACGACAATGAACATCTTTATGATGTATTTCTCAACCATCGTATTTCTATTCTGCGTAGGTGTTCTAATCCACACTTTGGGTGGAGAGCAAGTCTAGTATCAATTATAGGCTTGCTTGAAGATCTTGAAGAGCAATATCAACAATATTTGATACAAGAAAAAAGAAAAAGACACAACGACGTTGACGACGGTGAAGATAATGACAATGAGGAGAAGACGTTTAAGAAAGGAAAGGAACGGTTTAGAAAAGAGAAACGGAGAGGTAGTGAAATCGAAGCGACAGAGATGAGCTTTGAAAACAAGAAAGGCACAATAGAGAAGAAACTTACGGAGAAAACCATCCATACCTTGAGGGAAAACAAAAGGGAAAGATCAAATAAAGGAGAGAATATGAAGCACGACAAAAGAAAGGATAAGAATGAGAAAAACAAAGAAAAAACAAGCAACGAAGGTGATACTCAATGGACACTTGAGGAGTTTATTGGAAAGAAATTTGATTCATTAGTAACGCAGATAAAGCTTTGTGTTGAAGGCTTGTGCACCCATTTGCCTACTTCCTATCTTAAGATGGAAGTAGTAGAGAACATGGTTAGAGTTCTTGAAATGCTCCAAACTTTAAGAAATTCAACCCTAAATGAAGATTTCAGACGAGTCCTAAATGGACCAGGAAAAATTAGATCAGAGTGCCTTCAAGTAATGAAATTCCTTCTAGGAACATTCTCTCTACCAAATTTCACTGAATATTTTGAAGTTCGGGATTTTTGTCTAGCAGGCGCATGCTTAATTTTCTGTACTGTTTCAAGTTCAGCGAAACTGATAAGTCAAGAAATGGCGCCATTTGAATTGTTGATAATTGACGAAGCTGCACAACTAAAGGAATGTGAATCTGCTATTCCTCTACAGCTCCCTGGTCTTCGCCACGCAGTTCTCGTTGGAGATGAGAAACAACTTCCAGCAATGGTTCAAAGCGAGGTTTTAAAACCACAATTAGTTCTTTCACTAATCACTAAATATTTAGAAATACTTTTACTGTCATTGATATCTTGTTCGGTATTGTCAGATATGCAAGAAGGCTGATTTCGGGAGGAGTTTATTTGAGAGGCTTGTGATATTAGGACGCAGCAAGCACCTTCTTGATGTTCAGTATAGAATGCATCCCTCAATAAGCTTATTCCCGAATACCAAGTTCTATGGCAAACAGATTATGGACGGTCCAAATGTCAAGGAACAAGCCTATGTAAGGCGCTTCCTCGAAGGAAACATCTTTGGCTCCTACTCGTTCATTGACGTGACCAGTGGGAGAGAGGAATCTGATGATAGGCATAGTAAGAAAAATATGGTTGAGGCCTCTTTAATTGCTGAGATTGTATCCAACCTCTATAAAGGTACCTACTGCTACGAATCTGACGTCAATCTCTCCAACCCAATATTCATAATGCAAGCAGTATAATCAATTTACAATGTTGCTAGTTGTTTCTCAAGTATCTGTATTTGAATTCTCACTGGTTATACTTTTCTCAGAATCTATTGCCTCGAAGAAAAAAGTGCGTGTTGGTTGCTTATCGCCATATAAAACACAAGCTTTAGCAATTCAGCAAAAACTGGGAACGACATATAGCACAGATGCAGACGAAGATTTTTCAGTAAATGTT
Source organism: Fraxinus americana (assembly GCA_035079005.1). Classification (NCBI taxonomy): domain Eukaryota; kingdom Viridiplantae; phylum Streptophyta; class Magnoliopsida; order Lamiales; family Oleaceae; genus Fraxinus; species Fraxinus americana. Next base: position 8,778,310 of record CM068716.1, on the reverse strand, counting down.
CGCTCCGTTGATGGTTTTCAAGGTGGTGAAGAAGATGTTATATTAATCTCTACTGTCCGGAGCAATGATAAAGGAGATTTGGGTTTTCTTTCTGATTATCAACGAGCAAATGTGGCTATGACTCGAGCTAGGTATTATTTACATAGCATAAAATAGTGTGACTAACCATTAGCTTCTCGTATTGGTTTCTCAAATAATTCAATGCCTTAATGGCTTATAAAATTGCTCTTTCATACAGGTACTGCCTTTGGATTTTGGGCAACAGTGCAACTTTACTTAAAAAGGACTCAGTTTGGAAAGATTTAGTTCTGGATTCCAAGAATCGGGGTTGTTTTTATGACGCTTTTGAGGACAACAATTTGAAACAAGCAATTGTTTGTGCCTTGGTTGAGCTTGGCCAGGTTAATTTGTTGTTTGACATTAACTCCTCTCTGTTCCAAAAGGCAAAGTGGAAGGTACATTTCAATTTATCTCAACAGACATTGCAATTCGTTGATTTATGGTAATATGATGTTCAAATCTTTTAAGCCACTGATAGGGATGTTAAATTGTGGAACTTAATTATTGCCTATCCTAATTTAAGGAATTGAGTCCTTGTAAAATTTGGTTTTGCCCTAATTTATTGTATAAATAGGGAACTGCCTTAGGCTTTATTATTATTATTATTATTATCTAAAAGAGAGAGAAAGATTAGAGAAAATAGGTGTACGATTTTCTCTTATAATTTTTTTTTTTTTGGCATTACAGTAAATTACTGCAGTGGTTGGAGAGGATGCAGTTACATTGAAACGAACCTCTATAAATCTTGCATGTTCTTAAGTGTTTATTTTTCTTTTTTAAAATTGATTTATCTAGGTCGAATAGAATTAGAGTTTCTAATTCTCAAAAAGGGTCTCGGTACGTCAAAGGGACAACGAATTTAATTTACTTTCAGTAACATACTACAATGAATCGAACTAATTCTTTCAATGAAATAAATTTCTCATCGGTAAATAGCACGCAGGAGTTGCTTTCTATTAGTATTTATTACATCTATTGTGTAAGTTTGGTATACAAAACTTGATAAAATTGGATGGATGATATAGTAAACAAGATTTAACTAACGATACCCCCGTTCTTTCTATGATAGGTTTGCTTTAGTGATGAATTCTTGAAATGCATGTCTAAGATTCAAGACATTGACATTTGTAAAGAGGTCCTTTCTCTTTTGGAGAAGCTTTCAGATGGATGGCGTCAGCTGCACAAACCTGAAATTCTCAGTAACATGGATAGTGCTGCTTCACAACTGTTGGAACTATATGATGTCAAAGGGCCATTGAAATTGATTTGGACCATTGACATTCACCGGGAAAATTCAAGCGACGTTCAAGTTATCAAAGTTTTGGACATTTTGCCAAGTTTTGAGATATCAAAATTGGCCAAGAAACTTGATTCAGTATTAGGGAAGTATACAGTTGATCATATAAGCCAATGCTTGTGCAAGCGTGTTGAACGGTATGTGACTTCTAATTCTGCTTTTTACATTTATTTTGAGTTGGTTTATTACATTTATTTGGGTTGGTGTATGAAGAGAGAACGGAAGAACAAAACTAACATGACCTGCTCTAGATGACACGAGGTCGTTTTAAAAATTTATAGGTCGTTCGGAATTTTTTTCGGTTCTCTTTTTCTATTGCATGTCATTTTGTTGGAAAAAAGAAACGAGAGAGTGTGAATTTCTATTAATTAGCCACTTAACACATTTTCATCTGCTGTAGGGACTTGGTACTCCCAATGACTTGGCCAGTGAATACAGATTCTGGAAATGTTCCATCTGGCAGTGATCCTATACAAGAGCTAGCAAGCCAAGTGGGGGTGATGCGATCTTTATATAACAAGTGTACAATATCGTAATAAGTAGTATAGTGGACAATTTCATCTATTGATCACCTTAATTCTTAATTCAAGATTCATAACTTAATGTAATGTTCGATCGAATTCTTCTATTGTATTCAATTTATCAATCTCGAGTTCTCATTGAGTCTATTTAACTAATTAAATTTCATATCTCTATGTGAATCAACCTTAATTAAAAAAAAACACTAATTCTAAGAATTCATATTGTGACTGCAATAATTAGTATATGTATCTCTATACATTATACTAATTTATCGAATTTTATTATATGGTCTAAATCTCAAACTCACCTCTCAATTTGTAAGAGACTTACATAATCATCAAATTGTTGATCTAGTAATTTAATGTATTAAACTCATAATAAAATCAACACATAAATAAATAAATCACGGAAATCTTGAATAGAAAAATAAAGGATCACAAGTCGACTACATTGTCTTTCCTAATGTAAAAATTAGTTATTCATACTGTAAAAATCAAAATATACAAAAGTGGAACGACATCACCAAAAATTGATGAAACGTGAAATTGCTCGTGTCCGCCGTCTCTTCTGTGCGTCTACTGTATATATCTATTATATTATTGCGGCCAATTGTGTGTGTGTGTGTATATATATATATATATATATATATATATATATATATATATATATATATATATATATATATATCCTTTTTCTCTGTTTGCGTGTACGTGTGTATATACCAGAGATGTTCTCCTGCCCACGGTTGGCAATCTTATTCTGCCCACTCAGAGAGAATCCAATGTGGGGTTCTCACATTTGGAGAGAACCCCACGTAGGGTTCTTCTGCCACATCAGGAGGTGGGCAGTCTTATCCTGTCCACCGTGGGCAGGAGAACATTCTTGATGTACATATATTAGCAACATCTGCAATCTTTGACTCCGTTTCTCTCTTTCTTTTCTCCTTTCTTCTCTTTGACTTTTCTGTGTGTGTATATATATATTTCTCACCCAAGGCAGTCGGCCGCTGTATGTATGTATATGTATATTGTTTTCAGCTACAGCCCCCTCCTTTTTTGTCTGTGTTATACATATATATATATATTATCTTCCAACAGTCGCCACTGTTGTCTTCTTCCTCTCTCGATGCGTGAATGTATATATATATTACAATTCATAGCTCTTTTTATTCTTTTCAATCAAGGAGTCCAAGCCCATTGATATTCCAAATTGAGGCCCAATTAATTCCAATGCCCAATTAAATTAATGTTTGCTTTCAAGTTTTCAATTCTTTCATGTAATGCAAGTCAATCTTTAAAACAAATTTATTTGTGCAGTCCATGCCAATTTAGTTCCCGTACTTTGGATTTTGCAATTTTTTTGCTATTTTGTATTCTTTTCTCAAATTTTTCATTAAACAAAAAGTTTTACCTACAAAATACAATATAACATAAATTAGGTAAAATTTTATTCAAATGACTATAAAATATCATCATTTATGGTTTCGAATAAGTGTAGAAACTACACTTATCACACCCCAAATTTGAATCTTTGTTTGTCATCAAACAAATCTAAAACCTAACAAACACAAACAACAAATGCTAATTGCCTAATTGGTGGTCAGTCAATCAAGTAAAGCAATTAAATTTAGATAGCTAACCCGACTTTTTATCTCGAGAATCAAATCATAATATCAAATCTATGCACAGCTTCAAAATCACAATACAAAAATTAAAATTTACCTTTTCAATGTAAAATCGACGTGTGCGTTAAGAATTAAGTATAGCATTATGAATTCATAAATTATTTCAATTTCTGACCCTCAATGGTTAAATATGTTCTTTCATCACTTGTAAGATTCACACACCTCCAAACTTATTCTTTTCACTCTTTTCCAATATGTGAACTAAGATTGAATTTTTTTCTAATTTGACAAAATTTCATCAATTGCAGTTTAACATTTCAATAAACAGAGATTCTCCATTAAGTTTGATTGTTTCAATCTCTAAGATTTAGTTAGGCTAACAATCTCTTATGAAAAGTTAAACTTTCTTAAACAAGTATTTGAAATTTAACCAAGGCTTGGTATGTCTTCTATTTCATACACATGCTTTTCTGATTTTTTTTTATGAATAAATTTTTTCTTTATTTGAAATATTATCTCACTTAAACTTTCTAAATGACCCATGTAACAAACTTTCGATCGATGACTCCCAAATTCGATGACCATAGGGCACCAGATTTTAAAGATCCTTACATGCTTAATTGCTCGAGTCATAAAAGCTATGAAGAAAAAATTCTAATAAAATATTTTTTATGCCTTCATTAGTGCAATGTCCTTCATTTTATACCAATTCAAGCAAAACAATCTCTAACTTGAGATTTTCACCAAATTGCATCATATTGACCTTAGACAATCCACTCAAGATTTTAAATTTCACATACAGAATCCCAATTTATCTTAACATCTTCCTACAACAGTGAAATCCCCCAAACAATTCTAAATTTGGTCCAAGAATATAAAATTTAGTGGTTTTGAATTTAACATCCATGGTCCATTATTTCAATTTATTCAATTATGAAATCAACTCATTCCTATATAATACTTAATTTAATTTATGTGCTCAATATATATCAACTTTTCACATGGAAAAATAAAAATTAATCTAAGCATGCAACATATTAATTCATAGATCAATTCATAATTCAATATATTCATCATTACCAGCCATACCAACTAACTCAAACAAGCACACAAAAAGAAAATATTTTTATTTTATTTTATTTATTTTTTGAAATATTTTCAAACTTTTTTTTTAACTAAAGCAATAAAAGTAAACAAAACATAAAAAAATTGAAAACTCATGTTTTCCACTTTCAAACTTGAACTAGGCATTGTTCTCAATGCCTTTAATCCTAAATTCGCATATAAAGGGGTGTGGAAGAAAGTGAAGAAAAAACTCTCATGATATAGCTTGTAATTCAATGACTAGTTTTCCTATTGGTCTCGTTTGCTCCTGGGTCAATTTTGGTTTAAATGTTCCGATACGTCATATTCCTGAAAAATCAAATAAAACTTTAAGATCAAATAATTGGAACAAGTGTTACTTAACTCTAACATCTAATAAACAAATTAATATATCGAAAACCTAAGGGAAAAATAAGGTATGGATGATGAGTCACAAGTAAACTTAAAATAAATTAAAATATCCTAAAACTTAAAAACAGAATAAATAAAAAGAAAAAAAACTTAGGTTGCCTCACAAGAAGGCTCTTCTCTAATTTTATTAGCTTGACTTTGTGCTGCGATTATTCTGGGACAACTAGTTCAAGGCTTTCTTTAATAGTGGAAAAATTTTCTTTGTAGTGTTTGATGCATTGTCCAAGAACCTTGAAGTTTTCTTTTGTGGGGTAGTGTAATGCAACTGTACCGTAGGAAAACACTTTAGATACCATGAAATTTCCAAACCATCTTGATTTCAATTTTCCTGAGAACAACTTAAGTCTGGAGTTGTACAAGAGCACTTGATCTCCCACTCTGAAAATTTGTTGTCGAATATTCTTGTCATGACACTAATTCGTCCTTTCTTTGTAGATGGATGCATTTTCATAAGCTTCTCTTCTAAATTCTTTCAATTCGTAAAACTGTAATACTTTTATTTCTCTGGCCTTTTCTAAGTCCATGTTCAACTGCTTCAATGCCCAATATGCTTTATGCTCAAACTCAACAGATAGGAGGCAAGCTTTCCCGAAAACTATTCGGTATGACGACATTCCAATTGAGGTCCTGTAAGCGGTGCGATAGGCCACAAAGCATCGTCCAATTTTTCTGACCAATCTTTTCGAGATGCATTCACTGTGAGTTCCAAGATTCTCTTTAGCTGTCTGTTAGAAGTTTCAACCTGCCCACTTGTTTAAAGGTGATAGGGTGTAGCTATTCGATGTTGACCTCGTATTTAGTAAGAACCGCCTGAAATAACCTATTGCAGAAGTAAGTTCTACCATCACTTATGATGGCTCTTGGAGATCCATAGCTGTAGAAAATATTTTTCTTTATAAAATCTACAACTACCCTCACATCATTGGTGGGTAATGCCTTCGCTTCAACCCATTTGAAGAAGTATTCCACGACCACTTGGATATATTGATTGTTATAGGACAACGAAAAATGTCCCATAAAATCAATTCCCCATACATCAAATAGTTCCACCTTCAAATATTGTTTAGTGGCATCTCGTGATGGGTCAATATGTTACATGTTCTTTGACACTTATTACAAGACCTGCAAAAATTGTGGCAGACCTTAAATAATGTTAGCGAAAAGAAATCGCTTTGAAGCACCTTTGCTGCTGTTTTAGTTGGGCCAAAATGTCCTCTATAAGCTGAACATGAACCTGTGAAAGGATCAATTTTATCTCTTCTGCTGGCACACATCTCTTGATAATCTGGTGTGCCTCTCTTCTGTATAAATTTGGGTGATCCCAATAATAGAATTTTGCTTCATGAAGAAGTTTCTTCTTCTATTGATAGGTGAAATTAGGATCCACATACCCACTCGCTAAGTAGTTAACAATGTCCGCGTACCAAGGAACCTTTACCAATTGCAATAATTGCTTATCAAGAAAAACTTCATTGATATCCATATCATCTAATTCTTTCAACTTCTCTGGCCTCAATAAGTGATCCTCTAACTGGTTTTCTGTCCCCTTTTATCACGAATTTCAATGTCGAACTCTTGCAATAACATAACCCATCGAATTAACCTGAGTTTAGCATCTTTCTTCTCGAATAAATACTTCAAAGTTGCATGGTCTATATAAACTATTACCTTTGAACCAATTAGATAAGAACATAATTTGTCAAAGGTAAATACCACTGCTAGAAATTCCTTTTCAGTTGTTGCGTAGTTGATCTAAGCACATTTCAAAGTTTCGCAGTATAGTAGATGACTTGTAAGACCTTTCCCTCTCGTTGACCTAGCACCACTCCCACTGCGAAATCACTGGCATCACACATGAGCTCGAAAGGTAGTTCCCAATCTAGTGCCACTATAACGGGTATGGATGTTAACTTTTCTTTCAAAGTGTTAAAGGCATTTAAACACTCATCAGAAAAGATAAATGACACATCTTTCTCTAGTAGATTGCACATAGGTTTTATAATATTTGAGAATCCTGGATGAATTGTCTGTAAAAACCTGCGTGCCCCAAAAAGTTTCAAATCCCTTTGACTAAGGTAGGCTGCTGCAAATTTTCAATCACCTGTATCTTTACTTTGTTGACCTAATACCATGCGTTGTGAAGAAATCCGATGTCCCAACACTATCCACTCTTTCACCATAAAGTGACACTTTCCCAATTGAGCACTAGATTCTTCACCTCACACCTTCGTATTATGAGCGATAAACGTTCTAAGCAGTCATCAAATGAATCTCCAAATACCGAAAAGTTATCAATGAATACCTCGATATACTTTTCCACAATGTCAGAGAATATGACCATCATGCAACGCTGAAAGGTCGCAGGTACGTTTCACAGACCAAAAGGCATTCTTCTAAAGGCAAATATATTGTAGGGACATGTGAATGTTGTTTTTTCTTGATCTTCTAGAGCAATGACTATCTGATTGTACCCTGAATATTTGTCTAGAAAGCAGTAATGAGAATGACTTGCTAACCTTTCCAACATCTGATCAATGAAGGGCAATGGAAAGTGATCTTTTCTGGTGGCATTATTTAGTTTCCTGTAATCTATACATACTCTCCATCTCGTTATTAACCATGTTGGTATCAATTCATTGTTCTCATTTTTCTCTACTGTAATCATACCCTTCTTAGGCACCACATGTACTAGACTCACCTAAGAACTTTCTGAAATGGGGTAGATAATTCCTGTATCGAGCAATTTCAGCACTTCTTTTCTCACTACTTCCTTCAAGGTTGGATTTAATTTGCGCTGACCTTCCACGAATGACTTAGACTCATCCTCCATTAATATATTGTGCATACAAAGAGTAGGACTGATACCTTGAATATCGGCTATGGTCTATCCAATTGCAGTATTGTGCTTTCGGAGTACCTCCAATAACTTATCTTCTTCCTCCTGTGTCATGTCATTTGCAATGATCATTGGAAGTGTTGTAGAGTCTCCCAAATATGCATAACGGAGATGGGATGGTAGGGGTTTTAACTCAAGAGTTGGAGCCCTCTCCACTGAATGTACGGGTGGTGTGGGATTGGAACCAAGTGACTTATTTTGTCAATGTCTCTTTCGAATTCGTTGTTCAGCCAAATGTACATTACATTCTGTCCTCTCTGCATTTGTTGCCTATGATAGAATGGCTGGATATGTTGCATCAAATGTATTGGCCACAAGCTCATCAAGAACATTCACTGGCAACAAGTATCTATAGTTAATGAGTGTTTCATTGCCTTGAACACATTGAATATGACATGCCCATTGTCCACTCGAAGAATCATTTTTCAGTCATATACATCAATAAGTGCTCTCTCGATAGTCAAGAAAGGTCTTCCCAAGATTAGAGGAAAATTTGAATCCTCTTCCATGTCCAAGATAATAAAATCTACTGGGAAGATGAACTTATCAACCTTGACAAGCACATCTTCAATAATTCCCTTTGTGCTATTGCATCTACAAAAGGGATGTTTATATGTAATTTCTTTAAAGCCTCCACAAATTTGGTAAATTGCTCGTCTAACTTCTTTTTTTGCAACCGTTGAGGAAAGGGAATTAGTAGCACATAAGCTTTTACGGGACTTGGTGCTCCTACTGTAGATTTTTCTTTTCTCACTTCCTCATCTTTTGCAACCGGTGCATCTTTTTTCTCTTTATGAGCCTCTTCAACTTCTATCACTTTGTTTTTTCTGTTTGGCCTCTTCACATGAATTTCTGGCAATTGTACTCCACTTCTAGTTGTAATGGTTTATTTTCGTTCACTGCAAGAACAAGGTACTATCAATGACACGGCCAGCGAATACAAATGCGCCTTCGCATATTGATCCAACGCATAAGTTAGCAAGTCAACTGGCAGAAGTGATGTAGGAGGGTCCGAGTCAGACGAAGCTGAGTTGTCAGATAACTCGTTGATGGTGCTAACATACCATGAGTTGGCGGATCGGCGTAAGAATGGAAAGTAATCGACGACATTTCCTAATTGGGGTCAATTTTGAACACGTTTTGGTATTTTGGCCATAACTTTGGCTACGGTTGTCAGAATCACGCCCGTGACCCCAATTCGGAAAGCTCGTTTCGACGCGCACGTCGTGGGCACCCAACTATGCTCGGTGTGCATCGTTTTCGAAGTCAAATTCAGCTATTTTTCATTCCGAATTATCGATTTAAGTTATTTTTTGCCATTTATGGTAATATTTCGGTTTCCTTTTTGACATAGAATAATTGCTCGATTTGAGCCGAATTTTGGTGATATTATTTCTTTTATTAAGTATTTTATTTTGGTATGAATAATAGGATTTTGTTATTTTTGGCAAATTTCCGATAATTATTATTTTCTGGCTATTTAACCCGGCGTGTGGGTTATTTTCATTCAGTTGTTGAATAATAAAGATATTTCTCGTTTTTCTTTGTGTTTCTCTTGCGTTCTTCTTTGTTTTTGTCAATTGATTCCAACTTGCAGAATAATCACTATACTGCCGACGTCAAGAAGTCATCTGCAGGACAAACCGGTACATCAAAGTGATGTTATCGGGTGAGTGTATGGACAAATTATTCAACCCTGAAACTTCTTTTTATTTTTTCCATAAATTTGTGATCTTGATGACAATTTCTGTTTTTGTTCTTGAAAACAGGCACGGCGTGGAAGAAATAGCAGTTGAAGCTGACTTAAGATTAGTTTAACAGGAAAATTCACATAAAATTGTCATTTTTTTCTCATGAGAAGTATAAGCAGCAAGCTTTTAAGTTATAATGTTGATGTGTTGTCTATTTTGTTTACGAAGCACAGTCAAGAACAAAGCTTTTAAAACCAAATTCTGCATAGAATTGGTATGTATGGAAGCAGATTAGCAACATTGTTCCTTATATTTGATGTAGAAGTGGAAATTTCTTCCACTTGGTACTTTATTAAGAGATGTTGAGATTTTTATTTATAATTTTTAGAATTTTTCTGGGGTCGGGACAAGTTTGTAAATTACTCGTCTCATAAAAGATCTTGGACCATGTCGAGTAGAGTATGCTTACTCTGCTTTTTTAAAATCTCCATCCCAAATTAGTTAAAAGAGTTTTTATATTGACAAATTTTTTTGAAAATTATTTCACTAGTAAAAAGTAATAAAGTTGCACAATTTGTTATGGAAATCTAGGCATCTGCACCTTTTACAAAAAAACATAAGTTTGTTATAATATTATTATTTTTATAAGTTGTACCAAAGTATTGTATCCAGAATACGTGCAATTTATGATATTAAAAATATACTTGAACCTTATAAAAAAATTGAGATTCTAAAATTACCGTATGTACATAGGAGCCTCCCATTACTTAAATAAATAGCTCCCTTTAACTATAATTCTGTTGTAAAAAGTGAAAAAAACAGTCATTTAAAGTAACTTTTAAAACTTACATAGAGCATGCTTGGACGTGCTTAAAAGCGGCTATTAATGATAAGTGTATTTTGTTCACTTATTTGGATCTAAATATATAGATATTTAATAGTTCTTTTGAATAATTATAATTTAATTTATTGTATATTTCGTTTATTTGGTGAAACTCAATAAAAGGAAGTTGAATTGAAAGAAGTGAAAATTGGCAAAAAAATGGCCAGTATCCAAAGTTTGGAAACTAAAGTGTAAATACTCATAAGTTGTGCCAAGCTCATGATGAAAATTCGAGAATGTTAGGGGTCAAATGGATGCAATTAGAAGTCAAAAGGAGTGAAATATGATCAAAATATTTTCATAAATCAATTTTGAACAGCACAAAGATATTCCAAATTTTCAGCCGGAGATTGAGACCTATTTTTGGTCTAGTAAACGTTCGGATTGAAAAATAGCTACTTCTAATAAAGTTGTAACCTTTTAAGTTATCTTTACAACCCAATTTGAATCACTTCAATCAAATATCGGAAGAGAAAGTTACGATAAAAATTACTAAAGGGAGTGCTGTGTAGATTTCTCCCGACGCCACTATACTGTCTTCGCGGCACCGAGGCACCTTTTGGATGTATCTATGGCGCGTTTTGACCCATTTTGAAACTCATAAAAACCCTATATTCGACACAAAACATAGGAAGGAGTATAAATACAAGTTTTTAACACTTTTGAGGGAGTTCCACACAATTTGGGGGGAGAAAAACACATAATCATCAAGATCAAAGAGCAAAAGTTAGGGTTTGAAAATTTTTGAGATTGAATATGATTCTTGGTGTAAGACCAAATTCTTTCCATGATCAAGATTTCAAAATCTGGTCGTGAACTCTATACCTTTTTTTTTCTTTCATTATTATAAGTACCTAAATTCATAATTAGGGAGAACAATGTAATCTATGTATGACCATTTATTTTTTTTAATTCAAGATTATAGTTCTTTAAATCCATATATGTTGATTTTATTCATGAATATAATGCTTTGAATTCTTTGACCAATTATTCAATGATTTTGTGAATCTATTACGAATCGACGGATAAGTTTTAGATTTAGACTACATAGTAAAATTCTATAATTTAATATAACGTGTACGGATACATATACTAATTATTGCGGTCATTAGATAAATTCTTAAAACTAATACTTCGTTTAAATAAGATTGATTTACATGGAGATATAGAATTGAATTGGTTAAATAGATTCAATGAGAACTCGAAATGGGTAAATTGAATATAATAGAAGAATTCGATCGAACACTATAATAGTAACGAATCTTGATTGGCGAATTAAATGAGATTCATATGTAAATTTGTAAGTCCAAGCATCTACATTTATACTTTTAAAACCCAAATTCGATAAATTGTGCACATTAGATTAATTTAGTTTAGTTTGAATAATTTAGATACCATTCACAAATCTTATTGTTTGATTTCGATCAAATTAAAGTTGAAATAATTTAACCAATTATTAGATAATGTCCTCGTGAGAACGATAACTGTACTTATCACTCCACCATATTACTTGTTACGATCTATACACTTGAAGAATATAAAAATCGAGAACAATTAACTTGCTAATAAGCAAGGCTTTTTTTTTTTTTTTGTAAAAGTCATGATTCATGAATTTTTTGGTTTTTATTGAAAGATAAATTAATTTTGCAAAACCTTAAAAGCATGGCTTATCATTGGGGTGTAGCAGTGTGGTTTAGGTGGGTTTTGGCCTATTTGCAAAATAATCATTTTATAATTGTTTAAGCCCTTGTGGCCATTATTTATCAAAAGTAATGTTTTGAATAGGGAAATTTTGGAGAATGCGTAGTTAAAAAGTAAGGAAAAATTCTGACCTTATATGCTGAATATTTTATTACATGACCGTGTAGTTAAAAATAATTATATAAAAAGGAATTTTAATTTAAAGAGCATCAAATATGGAAGGAATTTTAATTTAAAGAGCATCAAATATGGGTTAAGTGTACTTGAGAGGGCATTTTGAGAGCTTAAAAGTACTTTAAAAGACTAGAATTACTTTTTTATAAAAATGCAGTTGTTTGAAGGCCACGTTTTTTAAACGGCCACGTCAAACGTTCTACTCAGCAAATGGGCCTAACTTACTAATTATTCACTACAATGGACATTTTAACATTAAAAGACAATAAAAAAAATTTGTTGAAATTTTTGAATATTAAAGCTAAAACATATTATCCATCAATATTATAAGCAAAAAAATTTGAATTTAACCAAATAAAATGAAGAAATCTTAAATATGGAGGTGGAGATGGTCATGGATGAAAATACCTTGAAGAATGGCGATGAAAATGATGAAGATGAAGAAACATTGAAGAACAGGAAGTTATATGAGAGATTTTCAAATTTATAACATTCTTCAAATTTTCAAAGTTCAAAATAGAGGTAAAATAGGCATTGTAATTTCTATAAATTTTTTTACTTAAATCTGGTCAAAGACCATTGTGAAAAATTGGTCGAATCAATCGATCATCTACCACCATTTGCTCGTTAATTGAAAAAAAGTACTTATTAACAAAAATAAATAAAAATAAATAAACAAGTTTTTAATTTTTTTTTTGAAGAATCTCTAATTTAGCTCATGTTTGATTATCTTTACTTTAATTTAATTTAATTCTCATATTAATTTTCAACTACACATTCACACAATAAAATATTCTATACGTAAACTCAATTTTTTTTTTCTATTTTTTAACAACATATTCTCCAAAAACTAACATTAAAAATATAATTTTTTCAAATTAAAGCCCACTAAACATGACTTAGTACTTCTCCAAAAAGTAATAAATTCGGTTTTATGGAAAGCTGAAATCCTCAATAATTATCTTATTAGTTTGTCAAATATATCTAATTTTCTCACCCATCACTGTTTATATAATTTGAATATTTGTTTTGAATGATTAATATGACATCTTTTACTTCTATATTTTATTTATTATTATTTTCACATGCTAATGTCCAATAATATATTTTAGAAATGAAATTTAAATGGAAGTAAAAAAGGATGAATTTAAAATGATACAATCATTTATTAATGTACAATATTTTAATTTCTTAAACAAATAAATTTTAAACTATATGATTTATACTATTAAAATATTTAGTTTTACAGATTTTATATAATAAAGAAATAATGTATAGTCTAGTAATTTATGTATAATAAATAAAAGTATTTTTATAGACCAAACATGGATCATTTATGATGCAAGTAGTAATCATAGATATATGGACCCGGGGTGATCTATCCACGATGGATGAAGTTTGGGTGAAACTAAGTGGAGGAGGGGACAACAACGGCTGCTAATACGAGGAGCAAAAGGAGATATGCAGCCAAATCGAAAATTTAATTTTCACAATATTTTTTTGTTGACAACCAAATAATCATCAACGTTTTGATCACAAGTCTTTCTTAAAAGGGAAATGTTGGGGGGTATGGGTTCAGAACCCTACACCCTCTCACATGAGGACACACCACAATAAAAAAGTAAAAAAAAATTGCCCCTACCCTATACCCAAAACATTTTCCTTTCGAAAAAGCTATAAAAGTAAAAGTTCCATTAATAAGGTTTCACCCATAACAGCCATGCCAAACATACCCTAACAATATCCAAAATTTAACCAAGTCGTCGTCTACTCACCCAAAACCAATATTCTTCAGATTGATTTCGTTTTAACCTTCGGTTTCTACTCCAAATTTTGGATGAATTTATGGTAAACAAAAATATTGTGGAGGTGTAATTATTTTGTGCAAACTAAAAGAGGGAAACAAGAAATTCTTTAAGCAAAAACAATGCTTTCAATACTACACCATATTTAAGCAAAAAAAAATAAAAAAATGGTTTATAATTATACTGTCTATACTGCTGTTTTCCTCAGTTCCTCTGCAAATTGATTACGTAAAAATCCTTTCCTATGATAATTACTTATCTTTCTCCATTGAAATGTTGTTTATCATCTCCATCGTATTGTTTACCATCTGCTTAATTTTGCTAATTAACTTGGACGGAACAAGATTTTACTTATTTTTCTTCTTTAACGCTATTCGACGGACACTATTCAATGCATTATTGAAAAGCTCTGTCATTATATTTTTGGTCTTTACAGCTACTTGACTCATGAAGTCTTCGTCAACCTGATTCCTCTTGCTTTGCTTGTTGAATAAATTGCTCTCTTCTTTTCTATTCTTTGCTTCATTAGCTTTACAAATTTCGTACACCTTTTGCTGTTTGTAGAATAATTTCTTTTTTCTTTTAAACTTTACCCAGTCTCCAATGGGACATGGTAACTTAAAGGCAAAGTAACCCGGCTCACACCTGGCATAAATTCAAGCATGATAATGAGAGTTTTTTTTGACACTTGTTTTAGATTACAGGGAGAGATGATGGACACTATCGAGTGCTAGAAATATAAATCATATCTAAAATCGAAATCAAATTTAAATGTAAACATCCTAGATTAAAATTATCAAAAATATAGTATTTACATCATGCCGAATATTAGGATTTATAGATTCGGGTTATATACCTGGATCCATTATGAACGATTATTAACTGTTGCGAAATTACTACGACAATCGATCACGTATTGATGAACACGAACGAAGGGGTGTGGTTTGTAATCTTCCTTAACCAAATCGCTTTATTTCCTCGAGACCGTCGTCTCTCTTCCAGATGGGGAGAAGGGAAACTATGTATGATTTAATGTATTGAGGACCATAACCAAAATAATCTTTATATATTGCATAATTAGAGTTCCTATAATCCCTTATTTATAACAATATTGATATCTACTCAATTAGCTCATATTTATTAAATATAATTGAATTAAATATGTTGCCATTAAATAGAAAAACCATTGATTTTCCTAACCTCCTAAATATTTAGGAATTACCATTAAATAGAAAAACCTTTGGTTTTTCTAACCTCCTAAATAATTATTGGGACAACCATTGGTTTTCTTAACAATCTCCCACTTGGCTTCCTAAAACAATTATATTACAAATTCCTCAAGCGCGCATCTCTATAGTCTATTTATCCTTAAACTTCTCTTTAAACAATCTGGTTCGTCTTATATATTAATAATGGAGATGTAATTATTTTGTGCAAACTAAAAGAGGGGGAAAAAATTCTTTTAAGCAAAAACAATGCTTTCAATACTATACCATATTTAAGCAAAAAAAAATAAAAAAATGGTTTATAATTATACTGTCTATACTGCTGTTTTCCTCAGTTCCTCTGCAAATTGATTACGTAAAAATCCTTTCCTATGATAATTACTTATCTTTCCCCATTGAAATGTTGTTTATCTTCTCCATCGCATTGTTTACCATCTGCTTAATTTTGCTAGTTAACTTGGACGGAACAAGATTTTACTTATTTTTCTTCTTTAACGCTATTCGACAGACACTATTCGATGCATTATTGAGAAGCTCTGTCATTATATTTTTGGTCTTTACAGCTACTTGACTCATGAAGTCTTCGTCAACCCGATTCCTCTTGCTTTGCTTGTTGAATAAATTGCTCTCTTCTTTTCTATTCTTTGCTTCATTAGCATTACAAATTTCGTACACATTTTGCTGTTTGTGGAATAATTCTTTTTTTCTTTTAAACTTTACCCAGTCTCCAATGGGGCATGGTAACTTAAAGGCAAAGTAACCCGGCTCACACCTGTCATAAATTCAAGCATGATAATGAGAGTTTTTTTTGACACTTGTTTTAGATTACAGGGAGAGATGATGGACACTATCGAGTGCTAGAAATATAAATCATATTTAAAATCGAAATCAAATTTAAATGTAAACATCCTAGATTAAAATTATCAAAAATATAGTATTTACATCATGCCGAATATTAGGATTTATAGATTCGGGTTATATACCTGGATCCATTATGAACGATTATTAACTGTTGCGAAATTACTACGACAATCGATCACGTATTGATGAACACGAACGAAGGGGTGTGGTTTGTAATCTTCCTTAACCAAATCGCTTTATTTCCTTGAGACCGTCGTCTCTCTTCCAGATGGGGAGAAGGGAAACTATGTATGATTTAATGTATTGGGGATCATAACCAAAATAATCTTTATATATTGCATAATTAGAGTTCCTATAATCCCTTATTTATAACAATATTGATATCTACTCAATTAGCTCATATTTATTAAATATAATTAAATTAAATATGTTGCCATTAAATAGAAAAATCATTGATTTTCCTAACCTCCTAAATATTTAGGAATTACCATTAAATAGAAAAACCTTTGGTTTTTCTAACCTCCTAAATAATTATTGGACAACCATTGGTTTTCCTAACAATCTCCCACTTGGCTTCCTAAAACAATTATATTACAAATTCCTCAAGCGCGCATCTCTATAGTCTATTTATCCTTAAACTTCTCTTTAAATAATCTGGTTCATCTTATATATTAATAATGGAACCACCACGACTTTTATCACACAGTCGTGATTAAACCACGATGATCACCATACTAATACACTTAATGACATAAATCAAATATGGATGAGTAGCATGGAAATTATATGAAATGTGATCTCAAACATACTTATTTTCAACTGGTCCTTCTTTATTCTTTAGTAAGATCATTCTAAAATCCTTAATGGAACGCGAACATTGCATATAGAAAACAAAAGCAAGCTCATAAACAAAATCATAAACCATAAATTTTATTCTGCAAAAAATCAAACAATCCAATGTTTAGAGCTAGTACATAAAAAAAATGACTCCTACTAGACAAAGGCATCCTAAAAAATAACGCCCATGTGAGTAGTGTGCTCATGAAAGACCTTAGGCATTAATCCCTTGGTTAATGGGTCCGCTAGCATGGAATCTGTACCTATATGTTCAATAGAAATTTGTCTATCCTGAACTCTCTCTTTAACAACTATAAACTTGATGTCGATAAACTTCGACTTCGTCGAGCTCATGTTTTTGTTGGAGTAAAGCACTACCGAGTTATTGTCACAGTAAATCTTTAATGGCTTGTCAATGCCATTTACCACTCGCAGCCCAGTGACAAAGTTCCGCAGCCATATCCCATGGTTGGATGCCTCATAACAAGTAATGAACTTCGCAACCATGGTTGAATAAGCTATGAGAGTTTGCTTAGCAGACTTCCATGAGATAGCTTATCTAGCCAACATAAAGATGTAGCCTGATGTGGAGCGTCTGCTATCTTGGCATTCTGCAAAAATTGGAGTCAGAGAATCCGATGACCTCTAAACTGTCTGATCTCCGACAAGTGAGCATGTAGTCTTTTGTTTTCTTCAAATAACGCGTCATGCAATTGGCTGCCTTCCAATGCTACATGCCTGGATCACTCAAATATCTGCCCAAAACTCCCACTATAAATGCTATGTCGGGACGAGTACAAACTAGAGCGTACATTAGACTCCCTACTACTGACGCATATGGAATCTTCTGTATCTCTTTTCTTTCAAGATCATTATTGGGGCACTGTTTGAGACTAAACTTGTCTCTTTTAACAATGGGCGTGTCTCCTAGTTTACAATCTTTCATGTCGAATCTACTCAAAACCTTATCGATATAACTTTTTTGTGACAACCCAAGAATACCTCGAAAACGATCTCTCAGTATCTTAATACCTAATACAAAAGATGCGTCCCCAAGATCTTTCATCTCGAATTTCTTCGTCAGAAATTTCTTGATTTCGTGCAATAAGCTTATATTGCTACTAGCGAGCAGAATATCATCGACATGTACTAACAAAAAGGTAAATTTACTCCCACTGAACTTGTGATATACACAGTCATCAACAACATTCGCCTCAAAACTGTATGAAGTGAATAACTCGATGGAACTTGTGATACCATTGACGGGAAGCCTGTTTGAGACCATAGATGGAATTTTTCGACTTGCAGACTATAGATTTTAGATCTCCTGATACAAAGTTTTCTGGTTGTACCATGCAAATCATCTCATCAATGTCTCCATTGAGAAACACAGTCTTGATATCCATCTGATGTAGCTCCAAATCAAAATGAGCCACCAGTGCCATTATTGTTCTAAAAGAGTCTTTCAAAGATACCGAAGAGAAAGTCTATTTGTAATCTATGCCTTCTTTTGAGTAAAGCCTTTAGCGACTAGACGAGCCTTATATTTCTCGACATTGCCCTTTGAATCCCTCTTGGTTTTAAATATCCATTTACAACCAATGGGCTTTACACCTTTAGGCAACTCGACAAGAAATTAAACGTCATTGTCTTCCATAGACTTCATCTAATCTTTTATGGCATCAATCTACTTCTGAGAGTTAGAACTGCGCATGGCTTGATGGAAGTTGATCGGGCCATCCTCTGTTAAACCAACGCCATCTTCAAGTTCTTGGAGAAATAAGATATATTCATCTGGAATTGCATTTCTTTTCTCCCTAGTGGATCTCCTCAATGACACTTCTTGAGGTTGTTGAGTTTGTTCTATAGGTGGTGCTTGAGGAAGAATCTCAGTGTTGTTTTGGTCTGGAACAATATCAGGGATATGAGCTTGAACATTGTCATCTGGTTCCGGAACTGTATCTTGAACAACAATAGGTATAGAGACCTGATCGCCATCAATAACAGATTCTTGTTCAAAGACTACATTCCTTATGTTTTCTTCCTCTCTCCTCCCCCCCCAAACTCAATATCCTCAAGGAATCTTGCATTTCCTATTTCAAAGAAGGATCTTGATGTGGGATTGTAAAACTTAAATCCCCGAGAGTGTTCAGCATAACCAATGAAATAGCAGCTGACCGTCCTTGAGTCCAGTTTTCATTCATGTGGCCTATAAGGCCGTGCCTCAACTGGACAACCCCAAATGTACAAGTGCCTAATGCTAGACTTCTTGCATGTCCAAAGCTCATATGGGGTTTTGGCAACTGCTTTGCTCGGTACCCTATCAAGGATGTACACTGCGGTCTTCAAAGCTTCTCCCCCAAGTAACTCTGGCAATGAGGAATGATTAATCATACTCCTTACCATATCCTTAAGAGTTCGGTTTCGTCACTCTGCAACACCATTCATGCTGGGTTTGCCCGGCATGGTGTATTTCGGAACTATTCCACACTCATTGAGAAATAGCGAAGGGTCATGGACGTTGTTCTCCCGATCCATCATACTTTCTGTAGTATTCACCACCATGGTTAGATCTGACGGCTTTTATTTTCTTTCCAAGTTGAAGTTCAACTTTATCTTTAAAAAACTTGAAAACGTCCAGGGATTGTGACTTCTCATGTATCAAATATAGGTAATCGAATCTAGAGTAATCGTCTATGAACGTAATGAAGTACTGTTGTCCATTCCAAGAAGTCGTAGGGAATGGACCGCAGATATTAGTATGTATTAGTTCTAAGACTTCTGTAGCTCTTTCGGCACCTAATTTTCTAATATTTGTTTGTTTCCCCTTGATGCACTCAACACAAACTTGAAAGTTTGTTATATCTAGGGGCTCAAGAATTCCTTCTAACATAAACCTTTAAATTATCTGCTTAGAGATATGACCTAAACGCTTGTGCTATAAGGTGGCAGAATTCTCACTTAATTTTCGCTTTGTACCTCGTGAACTGGTTTGTAGTATTTCGTTATAGGAACTAACAATATCAAGCATATAGAGATTATCAATCAAATAACCGGAACCAACAAAATTTGAATTTTGATAGAGACTAACTTTATTATTTTCAAATGAACTAGAAAGTCCTGATTTGTCTAAACTAGAAATATAAATTAAATTCCCTCTAAAGGACGCTGCAACAAATGTCTTAAACAAATCCAAATAAAATCCAATTTTTAATTGTAATCTGAAAATCCCTATAACCTCTACTGCAACTTTATTACCGTCGCCCATGCAACCCCGCATAGACATACTTATGCGAGTAGTAGCACCAGAATCTACCCACCAAGTATCCTTAGGTACAGAAGCTAAATTAACTTTAGAACAAACTAAAGTTAAAAGCATACCCTTCTTTACACGCCAGACAGCGTATTTGGAACGCTCCTTCTTCATGTGTCCTGCCTTCTTGTAGAAGCAGCAGGAAAATTCCTTATCCTGCTTCTTTTGTTACCTTTGCTTAGAATGTCCTTCCGTAGTATCCTTAGCTCTCTTCCTTTTCTTGTTCTGAGAGGTTGACGCCAAGTGAGCACTCTTAGTCTTATCACGATCTTGCCTCTCTTCTTCTTGTACACAGTGAGATATAAGCTCATTGGGGGGCCATTTGTCCTTTTGAGTGTTATAACTCACTTTGAATTGCCCAAAGTGTACAGGAAGAGATCAAAACTAAGTGCAGAGCAAGTCCTTAGACAGTTCCAACTTAAGCGACTTGAGTTTCGATGCGAGATGAGACATCTCCATGCTGTATTCTCTTATGTTCCCTTTACCCTTATACTTCATTGCGACGAGTTTAGCCAAAAGGTTACTCGCCTCCAATTTTTCGTTCTTAGCAAAATATTGCTTAATTTTCTCAAGGAACTTCTTGGCGCTTTCACTCTCAGTAATAGAGCCCCGAAATGCTTAAAATTTATTTATAATAGAGCCCCGAAATGCTTAAAATTTATTTTTAATTTAATTAATTAATTATATATTTTATAAATAAATATATAAAAGTATCAGATCTATGCAATTTGGTCACAATTCAAAAATTTTATAGAACACAATTTGTTCATCGGTCATAAATTAAAAATTTAAAAGTTACAATTTGTTCATCGGTCACAAATCACAAAATTTATAAGTCACGTAACTTATTTTATGGTCATAAAATATCAAATTATAGGTCATATATTACTTTTATTGGTCACAACTCGATTATAACTTAATAAAATGTGAGTCACAGTTACAATTTTTAGGCCACACATTATTAATTTATCAAAAATTAACCAATTGTTGGTCACAATCAACCAAATAATTGGTCACACCTACGTCCATCTCATCCCACCCACGATCATCATCACGACATCGCACACAACACCGCCATCAAACACCACCACTACACCGCAACACACACCTCCACCTTTACCTCCACCACACCATTAGTGACCTCCGTTCCCACCACCGCCAAAATATCACAGAACACACACAGATCAGTACACATACCCACAGATTGCCCACCTCTACCACCCGCAACCACACAAACAACTATCACCACCACTAGTCGCTATCGCCACCACCACCGTCAAAACAATACAGAACACAAAATACACACATCAGTACACACACAACAGCATGCCCAACTCCACCACCCACAACCACACAAAAAATCTACCACCATCGCCACCTTCAAATCCACAATCCGCTGCAGTACCACCACCACTAATCATTGTGATTAAAAATCAACAATCCTCAGTAGTACGACTTCAGATTCGCAATCCGCAATCCACCAACTTCAGATCCAAAATCCACAGTAGCATGACTGCTTGAACTACCAGAGAACTGGTTTGGGAGGAATGGGGGTGATTGGGGGTGGAGAGACAAAGAGGAGAAGAGGCAGAGAAAGCGACGGTGAGAATAGATAAGGTGGATGAAAAATGTATAATTAATAATTAAAATATTGAATTAAAACCTGATTTTTGTATTATGAAACTAGATACCTGATTAATGAAAATGATATTTTAAAATCAGGTGTAGGTGTAATTTCCTCTATTAAATAACCAATTCCCAACACTACGTTGGTTGGACATAATTTTATTTTATTTATTATTGCATAACCTGTTATATGGTTGCCAATGACCCAACACTTAAATGGCTTCAAACATTTTATCTTGACAGGTCGAGCCAATTCCGGAGACATTCTATTCAGTAAAACACTATCTCCGGTCATTCAACTCCCCTCTTCTAGAAGAAACACATGCTAGTCTGCGGTCAAGTTTTACTCCTAAGAGTCATCCACGTGCACGTGAAATATTTGATGTCAACCCTAACAAAGATTTCAGACCTCCCAAATATTTGTTCTATACCATGACAATGAAAAGATTGAGTGGAAGTGAGGAAGATAAACGAGTATATGAACCAGTGGTTGGAGATTTAATTGCCTTGACAGATGTAAGACCAGAATATATTGAAGATTTGAACACGAGTAAAAGGCCTTACAGTATAGCCGTACTTTACGGCATCAAGGATGATGACGATTCCACTAGAATTTCAGTCATTTCTTCGAAGCCTATCATGTTTGATATGCCGGACATGGACAAACTTTTTGCTTTTTATCTTACAAACTTGACGAAAAATATCCGAATATGGCAAGCATTGCATCCAAATCTGATAGGAGAAAACATGAAGATCATTAATTCAGTGCTGAGAGTCAATCCATCTGTGAGTTCTAGTGGACATATTCTCTAACTTGAATCTCATTTATCCACTCCTAAAATTCTGATTGCACTTATCTATTGCATATAGGTAGAAGAAAATTGTACTATTTGTTCCGTTGAGGAATCGAGGAGTACTCATGAATCTATGTTAAGGGAACCGATTGGCACTTTTGGCATGAATGATTCACAAGAAGCTGCTATTTTAAATTGTATAGTTACGAAAGATTGTCATTATCGAAATGATGTGAAGCTCATATGGGGTCCACCAGGAACTGGAAAAACAAAAACGATTTTATCGTTATTGTTTGCCCTATTGAGGACGAAATGCATGGCATTAACTTGTGCACCAACCAATGTAGCTGTCATAGGAGTTGCTACAAAGTTACTGAGTTTGCTAAGTGATACATTAGTAAATAATTCCTATGGACTGGGAGACATAGTTTTATTTGGTAATGGAGAACGAATGAAGATTGACGGCAATGAATCTCTTTTTAATGTATTTTTCTCAACCATCGTATTTCTATTCTGCATATGTGTTCTAATCCACACTTTAGGTGGAGAGCAAGTCTAGTATCAACTATAGGCTTGCTTGAAGATCTTGAAGAGCAATATCAACAATATTTGATACAAGAAAAAGAAAAAGACAATGATGTGTTGGATATTTTCAACATATATGGGGCCACACGTTGTATATTAAAATGTGTGATGCTATTATTTAAATGATATTAATCAATTAAAGTGATCCATTAAAGATGTATTATGATTAATGGGTATTAGGTTTCATGGAAATATAGTGTAGAGATCGGAGTATTGTTTTAAATTGATGAGAGACCTATTTGAAACAACTGAAAGATAGTGACTATTGAATTACTATTATTATTTTATATGGTTATAGTCCCCATTTGTTGGTATTATTGAATTTCTCTACATCTCCATCAATAGAGAGCAAAATTGAAGTGAAGATCACCAATCAATTGGAAGATCCTAACCCATCAAGGCAAAGAATCAGATTACTATGGATATATGTATGTTTTATGTTTAGTTATTTTTCTCGAATTTCAACATTTGGATGAATCTAGGGTTTATTTTATGAGATAAAGGATTCGATTAATGTATTGATCGATAATCATTTTCTGTATTTTCTATCAAATGGTATCAGAACTACTCCATAGTTGAAATTCGTGAGAAATTGAAGTTTTAAATTCTGAATTTTTATGGATTGTTTGATCTTCTTGCTATATTATGAAATTATAGCATATTATGTTATGGATTTTCAATTTGGTATGTTATTACTTGTAATTAGTATGTTATTATGATATTATTCAAGGGTTTCTTTATAAATTCGGATTTTTTGGATTTAAGATTTTTAGATCTGATTTAAAAAAAGAATTTATGTTGCAGCCACCTGCTGCTGTTACAGCAGCCTGATCGGTCTACTGGCTAGCCAAGGGGGCTGGGCTGTCGTCCGGTAGCCCCGACCATTTTTGGCCTTAGCGGCGCCAAGGGAGAAGTGGGAGGAAGATTAAGAGGCTTTTCCAGTTATGGAAGAATTAAGGTTTCAGTTTTGGAATTTTTGGGGGTGGGAGCTTCAGCTGCAAATTTGAAGTTTTGGGGCCCCTGCTTGCAATTTAAAAATTAGGGTTAGGGTTGAGTTATTTATTATTCAGCTCCTAAACATGGAGATGAATCTAGGGTTTATTATATGAGATAAAGGATTTGATTAATGTTTTGATCGATAATCATTTTCTGTATTTTCTATCAAATGGTATCAGAGCCATTCCATAGTTGAAATTCGTGAGAAATAGAAGTTTTAAATTCTGAATTTTTATGGATTGTTTGATATTATTAGCATGTTATTATGATATTATTCAAGGTTTTCTTCATAAATTCGAATTTTTTGGGTTAAAGATTTTTAGATCTAATTTAAAAAAAAAAAATTATGTTGCAGCCACCGGCTGCTGTTACAGTAGCCTGATCGGGTTGCTGGCTGGCCAAGGGGATTGGGCTGTCGTCCGGCGGCCCCAACTATTTTTGGCCTTGGCGGGGAAGGAAGATTAAGGGGCTTTTCCAGTTATGGAAGAATTAAGGTTTCAGTTTTGGAATTTTTGGGGGCAGGGGCTTGGGTTGCAAATTTAAAGTTTTGAGGCTCGTACTTGCAATTTAAAAATTGGGGTTGGAGTTGAGTTATTTATTCAGCCCCTAAAGTTTAAAATTAATCATAATTTGGCCTTAAGGTTATGAGTTTTAATAATTCAGCCTTTGAAATTAATTAATTTGGGTCATTTAAGTTCTGAATTTAATTATTTAGCCTCTGAATGTTCATAATTGATTTAGTTTGGCCTCTAAAGTTTTGCATAATTGATTTTTGACTCCCAAACTTTCCAGTTATTAAGAATTAACCCCTAAAAGTTTAGAAAAAAATATTTTTGACCCCTAAAGTATTGAATTATTAACCCTTGGGCCCTTAAAGTTTCAAGATAAATAAAATTGAGTATTCTATTTTTCAAATTTTAGTATAAAGACTCATTTGAGTATATATAATATTCAAAAGTGAATTGATTGAAGCAATATGTTGCCAAAACAACATCTCTTGTGGAAATTAATTAACTTAAAATATTAGAAGGATTTCATGTGTATGCTAGTTCATATGGATATGAGCCAGCCCAAATGAAGGTTAATATTTGATCGAATTACACGCACACTTGTGGTGATAAACGTATGACAATTATAGTATTTTCATGTGGATAATAAATCAATCCAAAGATGAGTTTATTATTTGACAGGAGTTATTGTCAATATTTGATCATTACACCAAGAGTACCACTTACAATTAATATTACTGTCCAAAGGCTTGATATTAATGATGTGTTAGGTATCTTGAGATGTGACTTACCATTATTTGAATTTATTAATTATTGAATCTTAATATTAATATGAGCATAATTCATCATCTTCTCTCTACAGCCAATTCATCTGCTACTACCCTATCTGCAAATGTTAATTCTACTCCTATGCTCAATGAGACTAACTTCAAGGATTGGAAAGAGAATGTTTTAATTGTTCTTGGCTGCATGGATTTAGATCTTGCGCTTCGGATTGAGCAACCTACTCCTCTTACCGACGAAAGTTCATCTGATGCAAAAAGGAACTTGGAGAAGTGGGATCGCTCAAATCCCATGAGTCTAAGGATCATTAAGCGCGAATTTCCTTGTCGAAATTGAGAAACGTTTTGTGAAAAACGATAAGGCTGAAACAAGCACGCTTCTGCAACGCTTGATTTCAATAAGGTATAAATGCAAATGAAATATAAGGGAGTACATCATGGAATGTCTCACATTACTTCTAAATTTAAGACACTAAAGCTCGAGCCGTCTGATGACTTGCTCGTACATTTGGTATTGATCTCACTTTCTGTACAATTCAATCAATTTAAGGTCAATTATAACTGCCAAAAGAAGAAATGGTCTCTAAAACTGAGGTTGAGAATCAACTCAACAAAAGGATAAAAAGCTTTATGTCTGATCGTGGTGGTGAGTACTACGGCAGAAATGACAGTTCAGGTGAACAATGTCCAGGACCATTTGTTAAATACTTAGAGGAATGTGGAATCGTCCCACAATACACCATGCCAGATCGCCTAGCATGAATAGTGTAGCTGAGAGACAAAACAGGACTCTTAAGGATATGGTAAGGAGTATGATCAGTCATTCTACCTTACCAAAATCACTTTGGGGAGAAGCATTAAAGACTACAACTTATATTCTGAACAGAGTACCAACTAAGGCTGCTTCCAAAACACCTTATGCGCTTTGGACAGGTAGAAAGCCTAGTCTAAAGCATTTTCACATTTGGGGATGTCCAGCTGAGGCTAGGCCTTATAGGCCACATGAAAAGAAATTGGACTCCAAAACAGTGAGCAGCTACTTTATTGGTTATTTTGAGCGATCAAGGGGCTATAAATTCTATGATCCCATACTTAAGTCAATTTTTGAAATGGGAACTACAACATTTTTTGAGGATGTTGAGTTTGGGGGGAAAAATAAGGTAAGAGACATTGACTTTGAGGAAGAAGTTGAGGAAGGATGAGCTTCGATTCCTACTGTTGGTTTTGATAATGTACATGTTCTTATTCCTGTTATTGATCAAGAAGTATATCCAGAACTTCAATAAGACAATTTTGAACCTCCTATCCAAAATGAGGTAATTATTCCTGATGTACAAACTCAACAATCTCAAGAGCCAATACTTTTAAGGAGATCCATAGGAGAAAGGAAAAATGCTATTTCGAATGATTTTATAGTATTTCTCCAAAAATATGAGGAAAATAATGGATTGATGGAAGATGATCTAATCAACTTTCGTCAGGCCATGCAGGGTTCTAACTCACAAAAGTGGATTGATGCCATAAATGAGGAGTGCGAAGCCCATTGGTTGCAAATGGATTTTTAAAACCAAGAGGAATTCAAAAGGTAATGTGGAAAGATATAAGACTCATCTTGTCGGTAAAGGCTTTACCCAAAAGGAAGGTATTGACTTCAAAGAGACTTTCTCTCCAATTTCAACGAAACACTCTTTCAGGATAATTATGGCACTTGTTGCGTACTTTGACGTTGAGCTACATCAGATGGATGTTAAGACGGCGTTTCTCAATGGTGACATTGATGAGACTATCTATATAGTGCAACCAGAAAACTTTGTGTCAGGAGACCCAAAGAATATGGTTTGCAAATTAAAGAAATCCATCTATGGGCTCAAGCAAGCTTCTCGTCAATGGTACTACAAATTTCATCAAGAAATTATCTTATTTGATTTTGAGACAAATGCTGTTGATGATTGTGTGTATCGCAAGTTCAGTGGGAATAAGCATATTTTCCTGGTTTTGAATGTTGATGACATACTACTTGCCACTAATGATATAGACATGTTGCACGAAATCAAAAGATTTTTATCAAGGAATTTTGAGATGAAAGATCTTGGTGACACTTCTTTTGTATTAAGGATTCAGGTACATTTAGATCGCTCTCGAGGTATTCTTGGATTGTCACAAAAGCACTATATCGATAAAGTATTTTAGAGATTTGGCATGCAATACTGTAAATTAGATGACACCCGTGTCACTAAGGGAGACAAATTTAGTCTCAAACAATGCCTGCAAAATAACCTTGAAGTTAAGGAAATGCAGAAGATTCCCTATGCGTTAGTTGTTGAGAGTCTTATGTACGCTCAATTTTGTACACGTCTAGACATAACATTCACTGTTGGAATGCTAGGTAGATATTTGAGCAACCCTGGAATGGATCATTGGAAAGCAACCAAAAGGGTTATGTGGTATTTGAAGAGAACAAATGATTACATGCTCACATATATCAGATCGGATCAGTTATAGATCATAGGGTACTCTGATTTTGATTTTGTTGGATGCCAGATAGCTGGATGAGCTGTTTCTTGGAAGAGTGCCAAGCAGGCACTCATGACTTCTTCTACCATGGCGGAAGAATTTGTAGCGTGCTATGAGGTATCTAATCATGGAATATGGCTACAAAATTTTGTCACTGGGTTGAGCATTCTGAATGGCGTAGAAAGACCACTAAAGTTATATTGTGACAATAACTCAACAATTCTATATTCCAATAACAACATGAGTTCATCTAAGTCAAAACACATTGAAATTAAATTCTTGGTTGTGAAGGAAAGAGTACGGAGTGGACAAATTTCCATAGAGCACATTGTGACAAACTTCATGATTGCGGATCCACTTACTAAGGGATTGACACCCGAGGTCTTTCATGGGCACATTGCTCGTATAAGAGTTGTATATCATGAGGATATCATGTTTTAGTGGGAGTTTGTATTTTCATTACTTTATGTTTTGGACACATTTGTGTATTTGGATATTAATCTGTACAGAAATAAAGTCTGTACAGAAATAAAGTATTCAATTCATTTCACTCTGTTATTATGTTCAATATTGATCTCACTTAAGAAATAAGATTAGACTAGTTGGAAATAGACATGCTTGGATCACATAACATGTAATTTCCGTGCTACACTCCCATGATTGATCTATGTCATTTGGTAGTATGGGTGTATGTGACCATTGATGGATTTAGTCATGTTAAATGTGATGAAAATCGCTTTGATCCTATATCAATATGACTAATAGACGAGATTGTTTGGTAATACCCATAATAATGATAGCAAAATTTTGAGCTCATAAGGTTGTGCACATTTGTAAGATTACACGTATGGCCTAGTGGGAGATTGTTAGATATTTTCAACATATATGGGGCCACACGTTGTATATTAAAATGTGTGATGCTATTATTTAAATGATATTAGTAAATTAAAGTGATTCGTTAAAGATGTATTGTGACTAATGTGTATTAGGTTTCATGGAAATATAATGTAGAGACCGGAGTATTGTTTTAGATGGATGATGGACCAATTTGAAGCAACTGAAAGATAGTGACTATTGAGTTACTACCAGGGGCGGATCCAAGACCGGATAACAGGGGGGGCTAATACGTAAAAAAAAAAAAATTACACATGAAATTTTTTTTTTACATCCGTTTCTGGTTACTACTATTATTTTATATGGTTATGGTCCCCATTTGTTGCTGTTCTTGAGTTTCTCCACAACTTTATCAATAGAGAGCAAAATTGAAGTGAAGATCATCAATCAATTCGAAGATCCTAACCCATCCAGGCAAATAATCAGATTACTATGGATATAGGTATGTTTTATGTTTAGTTATTTTTCTCGGATTTCAACATGGAGATGAATCTAGGGTTTATTATATGAGATAAAGGATTTGATTAATGTTTGATCGATAATCCTTTTCTGTATTTTCTATCATGATGACGACGACGACGAAGATGATACCCGTGAAAATAATGACAATGAGGAGCAGACGATTAAGAAAGAAAAGAAACGGTTTAGAAAAGAGAAACAGAGTGGTAGTGAACATGAAGCGACAGAGATGAGCTTTAAAAACAAGAAAGGCTCAATAGAGAAGAAACTTATGAAGGAAACCATCCATACCTTGAGGGAAAACAAAAGGGAAAGATCAAATAAAGGAGAGAATATGAAGCACGACAAAAGAAAGGATAAGAACGAGAAAAACAAAGAAAAAGCAAGCAATGAAGGTGATACTCAATGGACATTTGAGGAGTTTATTAGAAAGAAATTTGATTCATTAGTAACGCAGATAATGCTTTGTGTTGAAGGCTTGTGCACCCATTTGCCTATTTCCTATCTTAAGACGGAAGTAGTAGAGAACATGGTTAGAGTTCTTGCTATGCTCAAAACTTTAAGAAATTCAATCCTGAATGAAGATTTCAGACGAGTCCTAAATGGACCAGGAGAAATTAGACAGACTGCCTTCAAGTAATGAAATTCCTTCTAGGAACATTCTCTCTACCAAATTTCACTGAATATCATGAAGTTCGGGATTTTTGTCTAGCATGCGCATGCTTAATTTTCTGTACTGTTTCGAGTTTAGCGAAACTGATAAGTCCAGAAATGGCGCCATTTGAATTGTTGATAATTGACGAAGCTGCACAACTAAAGGAATGTGAATCTGCTATTCCTCTACAGCTCCGTGGTCTTCGCCACACAGTACTCGTTGGAGATGAGAAACAACTTCCAGCAATGGTTCAAAGCGAGGTTTTAAAACCAACATTAGTTCTTTCATTAATCACTAAATATTTAGAAATACATTTACTGTCAATGATATCTTGTTCGGTATTGTCAGATATGCAAGAAGGCTGATTTTGGGAGGAGTTTATTTGAGAGGCTTGTGATATTAGGATGCAGCAAGCACCTTCTTGATGTTCAGTATAGAATGCATCCCTCAATAAGCTTATTCCCGAATACCAAGTTCTATGGCAAACAGATTAGTGATGCAGGAGGGTCTGAGTCAGATGCTGAGTTGTCAAATAACACGTTAATGGCTCTAAGGTATCACGAGTTGGCAGATCGGGGCAAGGATGGCAAGTGAGCGCGTAACTTTGGCAATTAAGTCGTGTTTCGGTAATTTGGCCATAACTTTGGCTACGGTTATCAGAATCGCGATCATGACCACAATCCGGAAAGCTCGTTTCGGCGCGCACGTCGTGGCCACCCAGCTATGCTCGGTGTGTGCCGTTTTCATCCTCAAATTTAGCTGTTTTCCCTTCCGAATTGCTATTTTAAGTTATTTTTTGCTATTTTTGGTAATATTTCGATTGCACGTTAGGAGATGATTTTTAACCCGATTTGGGCTAGATTTTTTGCAGAATACTTATTTTATTCCATATTTTCGTTTGGCGTGATTTTTGGAATTTTGCCATTTTTGGTAAAATTCGGATTTCGGCTATAAAGTCCGACTTGTGGACTTATTTTCATCATTACGTGATATAATAAAATTCTCTAAACTTCAGAGACGTTTTCTCTGTGTTTTTTGGCGTTAATCTTGTGTTCTTCCCTATGAATTTGCTGGTAGAACTAGCCTGCAGAATAATCCCTATTCTGCCCGGTGTCAGTTGGTATCAGAGCTTCAATCTTCTTCCTGGGTGAGATTTCATCAGTTCCAATGGCTGGAGGACGTGGTCGTGGTCGACGTTGGCAGGTTTCGATTGAGGAAGTCCAACACCGTGATCTTAATATTTAGGATGCCACGATTGAAGATTTGCAGAGGCAAGTTGCAGAGTTAACCCAGCGCCTCGCGGCGCGCGATTTGGAGGACCATGAGGTCTCCGAGCCCGAGTCTGATTCTGCTGTTTTTGAAAATCCCTACCACCAACGTGATCTATTTCGGGAGCACCATTGTCGGGAGGAGCGTTATAGGGATCTCGGTTTTCGGGTGGATCTGCCCGAATTTTCTTGTACGTTACAGGCTGAGGGATTTATCGACTGGATAAATGAAGTGGAACGTATCTTTGATTACAAGGAAGTGTCGGATCGTGTGAAGGTAAAATTGGTTGCCATCAAACTCAAGGGCAGGGCGTCTGCCTGGTGGGAACAGTTGAGGCGTTCACAGGATAGGCAGGGAAAATCCAAGATCGCTGATTGGGAGAAGATGAAGAAAAAGATGAAGGGTCACTTTCTTCCCTTCGGTTATACTCAAACCTTATTTCAACGACTTCATATGTTGAGGCAGGGTTTGAGATCAGTTGATGATTACACAGAGGAGTTTTACCAATTGGTAGCCCGGAATGACTTATCTGAGACGGAGGAACAGATGGTAGCACGGTACTTGGGAGGGTTGCGCCAACCCCTGCAGGATGTCCTCAGCATTCACTCACTGTGGACTGTGTCGGAAGCATATCAGCGTGCACTTGCTGTTGAAAAACAGCAGAACAAGAGGCCAGTTCTTAGGAACGATCAGAACAATCGACCAGTTCGCCCCCAGGATTCCCGTCCCGTCCAACAGATACCGCAGGGTAATTCTAATTCTTCTATTAAGTGTTTTCGTTGTGGTGAACAAGGGCATAGGGCTACTGATTGCAGGAAGCTTGCTGGTCAAAAGGGGAAAAATTTATTGATTGAGGAGGACGTGGTAGATGAGACTGAGGAGATTGGAGAGGCTATATATGACGATGATGATATTGATGATGTGCTGTATGGAGATGGCCATGAGACTTTGGTGGTTCGTAAGAGTTTACTGACTCCCAGGGGCGATTCAGCAGACGATTGGTTGAGGACCAATATTTTCCACACGACCTGCACAGTTGCTGATAAAGTCTGCAAAATGATCATTGACAGTGGCAGTTGTGAGAATGTAGTGTCCGATGAGGCTGTCCAGAAATTGCAGTTAAAAACTGATCGTCATCCCAAACCATACAAGTTGTCGTGGCTGAATAAGGGCAGTGAGGTAACTGTAGATAGGCGATGTCTCGTCTCCTTTTCAATTGGTAGCAAATATTTTGATAATGCTTGGTGTGATGTTGTGTCAATGGATGCATGTCATGTATTGTTGGGTCGGCCTTGGCAGTATGATCGTAGTGTTATCCATGATGGACGGAAAAATACATACTCCCTTAGCATCAAGGGAAAAAAGATTGTGTTGGCACCCCGGCGTGAAGGGCCCTCTCCTACTCCGGTAGTGAACAACACTAATCTACTTTCTATGTCCAGATTTTTAGAAGAGGTTGAGCATGGGGATGTGGTATATGCTCTACTGCCTTACGGGGATAGTGCAGTGATGTTAGTGGAATCTGAGTTACCAGCAGAGGTGCAGCAACTACTAGCGGAATTCGCTGACCTTATGCCAGAGGACCTTCCTCCTGGACTACCGCCTATGAGGGACATTCAGCATCAGATTGATCTTGTTCCAGGATCGAGCTTACCTAATCGACCTGCATATCGCCTCAGTCCCAAGGAGGCTGAAGAGTTACAGCGGCAAGTGGTGGAGTTATTGGAGAGAGGTTATATTCGCGAAAGCATGAGCCCTTGTGCAGTCCCTGCGTTGCTTGTGCCGAAGAAAGACGGTTCATGGCGTATGTGTGTTGACAGTCGAGCAATAAATAAAATTACTGTAAAGTACAGGTTTCCAATTCCCCGTCTGGATGATATGTTGGATCAATTATCCGGCTCGACGATCTTCTCAAAGATTGACCTGAAGAGTGGATACCATCAGATCAGAATAAAGCCTGGAGATGAATGGAAGACAGCCTTTAAAACGCAACACGGTTTATATGAGTGGATGGTCATGCCTTTTGGGCTATCCAATGCTCCCAGTACGTTCATGCGGTTTATGCACCAGGTCTTGCGACCTTTTATGGGAAAATTCGTCGTGGTTTATTTCGACGATATCCTCATTTATAGTCCGACGCGGGCCTCACACTTTGATCATCTTCGCGCTGTTTTTGAGATGCTGAGAAGGGAATGCTTATTTGTTAATCAGAAGAAGTGTTCATTTTTCACTACTTCTGTAACTTTCCTTGGTTTTGTTGTGTCTACTGATGGTGTTCATGCAGATCAGTCAAAGATAAATGCAGTCTTGGAATGGCCTAAACCCAGAAACTTGCACGATGTCAGGAGCTTCCATGGGTTAGCATCATTCTATCGGCGGTTCATCAGAAACTTTAGTACTTTGATTGCTCCTATTACAGAATGTCTTAAGGGTCGTGATTTCACATGGTCTGAGGAAGCAGAAGCCAGCTTTCAGTTAGTCAAACAGAAGATGACCGAAGCACCTGTCTTGGCACTCCCTGATTTTGACAAGGTGTTCGAGGTCAATTGTGATGCATCAGGCATTGGCATTGGAGGTGTTCTGAGTCAGTCAGGGCGGCCGATTGCTTTCTTCAGCGAGAAGCTCTCGGGATCCAAGAAAAACTATTCCACCTATGACCCAGAGTTCTATGCCATAGTTCAGTCCCTAAAACATTGGCGTCACTATCTGGTACAGAGGGAGTTTATTCTATTTACTGATCATGAGGCCCTGAAGTACATTAATGGTC
This sequence comes from Fraxinus americana, assembly GCA_035079005.1. NCBI lineage: Eukaryota > Viridiplantae > Streptophyta > Magnoliopsida > Lamiales > Oleaceae > Fraxinus > Fraxinus americana. The sequence goes on along the minus strand of CM068716.1, from coordinate 8,744,055 downwards.
AACATAAGCTGAGTAGGCGACATGCCAAGTGGGTGGCGTACTTGCAGGAGTTCACCTTTACACTCAGGCACTAAGCAGGGAGCCTAAATCGCGTTGCAGATGCATTGAGCCGTCGTACTATGCTCCTCACCACTACTAGTACCAGAGTTACAGGCTTTGAGACTTTTCCAGATATGTATGTAGATGATCCTTCCTTCGGCAGTATATTTCAAGAGGTAACTAACGGTCATCGTCATGATTTTGTTTTGCATAATGGCTATCTGTTTCGTGGATTACAATTGTGCATTCCAGATTGTTCATTGAGGCAGCAAATTATCAGTGAACTTCATAATGAGGGGCACTTTGGCCGAGATAAGACATTGGCCCTTATCTCTTCTGACTTTTATTGGCCCAAGTTGACCAGTGATGTTGCGCATTATGTGAACCGTTGTTATATTTGTCAGCGGTCTAAAGGAGTTCTCACCAATGCTGGCCTGTAAAGCTCCTTGGTTTGATGTCAGCATGGATTTTGTGTTGGGCTTACCCCGTACCCAACGAGCCGCGGATTCTATCCTTGTTGTGGTGGACAGATTTTCGAAGATGGCCCATTTTGTAGCTTGCAGGAAGACTATGGATGCTACTCGGATTGCCCACCTTTATTTTCGGGAGATTGTGCGTTTACATGGTATTCCTAGATCTATTACTTCAGATCGTGATACCAAGTTCATCGGTCACTTCTAGAAGAGTTTGTGGGGACGGCTGGGGACACAACTGAATTTTAGCAGCGCCTATCACCCCCAAATCGATGGTCAGACTGAAGTAGTGAACCGGAGCTTGGGCGATCTTTTGCGTTGTTTGGCAAGAACTAAGCCGAAGCAGTGGGATTTAGTGTTACCTCAAGCAGAATTTGCCTATAACAGGATGACAAATAGAACCACTGGCTTCAGTCCATTTCAGATTATCTATGGTCAGAACCCATCTAGGGTACTGGATTTGGCCCCTATCTCGCGCGTAGGACGTTTCAGTCCAAAGACAGATGAGATAGCATATCATCTTCGGGGTATCCATGAGCAAGTGAAGTTGGCAATTCATGAGAACAATACCAAGTACAAAGCTTGGGTTGACAGTCATCGTCGTCAGGTTCTTTTTGATGTTGGTGATTTTGTTTGGGCTGTTTTAACGCGTGATCGTTTCCCTGTTGGTGAGTATAATAAGCTTAAGGATCGGAAGATTGGGCCTTGTGAGGTACTACAGAAGATCAACGATAATGCTTACAGGTTGCGTCTTCCAAGTCACTTGAGGACCTCTAATGTCTTTAATGTGAAACACCTCAATCCTTGTTTTATGGATTCTGATAACACTACCCCGAACTCGAGGACGAGTTCTTTCCAACCTGGAGAGACTGATGCAGGAGGGTCCGAGTCAGATGCTGAGTTGTCAGATAACACGTTAATGGCTCTAAGGTATCACGAGTTGGCAGATCGGGGCAAGGATGGCAAGTGAGCGCGTAACTTTGGCAATTAAGTCGTGTTTCGGTAATTTGGCCATAACTTTGGTAACGGTTATCAGAATTGCGATCATGACCACAATCCGGAAAGCTCGTTTCGGCGCGCACGTCGTGGCCACCCAGCTATGCTCGGTGTGTGCCGTTTTCATCCTCAAATTCAGCTGTTTTCCCTTCCGAATTGCTATTTTAAGTTATTTTTTGCTATTTTTGGTAATATTTCGATTGCACGTTAGGAGATGATTTTTAACCCGATTTGGGCTAGATTTTTTGCAGAATACTTATTTTATTCCATATTTTCGTTTGGCGTGATTTTTGGAATTTTGCCATTTTTGGTAAAATTCGGATTTCGGCTATAAAGTCCGGCTTGTGGACTTATTTTCATCATTGCGTGATATAATAAAATTCTCTAAATTTCAGAGACGTTTTCTCTGTGTTTTTTGGCGTTAATCTTGTGTTCTTCCCTGTGAATTTGCTGGTAGAACTAGCCTGCAGAATAATCCCTATTCTGCCCGGCGTCAATTAGGGACGGTCCAAATGTCAAGGAACAAGCCTATGTAAGGCGCTTCCTTGAAGGAAACATCTTTGGCTCCTACTCGTTCATTGACGTGACCAGTGGGAGAGAGGAATCTGATGATAGGCATAGTAAGAAAAATATGGTTGAGGTCTCTTTTATTGCTGAGATTGTATCCAACCTCTATAAAGGTACTTACTGCTATGAATCTGACGTCAATCTCTCCAATCCAATATTCATAATGCAAGCAGTATAATCAATTTACAATTTTGCTAGTTGTTTCTCAAGTATCTGTATTTGAATTCTCACTGGTTATATTTTCTCAGAATCTATTGCCTCAAAGAAAGAGGTGCGTGTTGGTTGCTTATCACCATATAAAACACAAGCTTTTGCAATTCTGCCAAAACTGGGAAAGATATATAGCACAGATGCAGACGAAGATTTTTCAGTAAATGTTAGCTCTGTTGACAGTTTTCAAGGTGGTGAAGAAGATGTTATATTAATGTCTACTGTCCGGAGCAATGATAAAGGAGATTTGAGTTTTCTTTCTGATTATCAACGAGCAAATGTGGCTCTGACTCGAGCTAGGTATTATTTACATAGCAGAAAATAGTGTGACTAACCATTAGCTTCTCGTATTGGTTTCTCAAATAATTCAATACCTTAATGGCTTATAAAATTGCTCTTTCATACAGGTACTGCCTTTGGATTTTGGGCAACAGTGCAACTTTACTAAAAAATGACTCAGTTTGGAAAGATTTAGTTCTGGATTCCAAGAATCGGGGTTGTTTTTATGACGCTTTTGAGGACAACAATTTGAAACAAGCAATTGTTTGGGCCTTGGTCGAGCTTGGCCAGGTTAATTTGTTGTTTGACATTAACTCCTCTCTGTTTCAAAAGGCAAAGTGGAAGGTACATTTCAATTTATCTCAATAGACATCGCTATTCGTTGATTTATGGTAATATGATGTTCAAATCTTTTAAGCTACCAATAGGGATGTTAAATTGTGGAATTTTATTATTGCTGATCATAATTTAAAGGAATTGAGTCATTTGTAAAATTTGGTTTTGCCCTAATTTATTGTATAAATAGGGAACCGCCTCAGACTTTATTATTATCGTCAGAAAGAGAGAGAAATATTAGAGAAAATAGGCGTATGATATTCTCTTATAAACCTTTTTTTTTTTTGGCATTACAGTAAATTACTGCAGTGGCCGGAGAGGACGTAGTCTTTCATTGAAACGAACCTCTATAAATCTTCCATGTTCTTAAGTGTTTATTTTCTTTCTTAAAATTGATTTCTCTCGGTGGAATTGAATTAAGGTTTATAATTCTCAAAAAGGGTCACAGTATGTCAAAGGGACATAAAAAATTTAATTTTCTTTCAGTAACATACTACAATGAATCGAACTAATTCTTTCAATGAAATAAATTTCTCATCGGTAAATAGCACAAAGGAGTTACTTTCTATTAATATTTATTACATCTACAGTGTAAGTGCAAGTTTGTTATATAGAACTAGATAAAATTGGATGAATGGCATAATAAACAAGATTTAACGAACCATACCCTGGTTTTTTCTATGATAGGTTTGTTTTAGTGATGAATTCTTGAAATCCATGTCTAAGATTCAAGACATTGACATCTGTAAAGAGGTCCTTTCTCTTTTGGAGAAGTTTTCAGATGGATGGCGTCAGCTGCACAAACCTGAAATTCTCAGTAACATGGATAGTGCTGCTTCACAACTGTTGGAACTATATGATGTCAAATGGCCATTGAAATTGATTTGAACCATTGACATTCTCCGGGAAAACACAAGTGACGTTCAAGTTATCAAAGTTTTGGACATTTTGCCAAGTTATGAGATATCAAAATTGGCCAAGAAACTTGATTAGGGAAGTATATGGCTGATCATATAACCCAATGCTTATTCAAGCGCGTTGAACGGTATGTGACTTCTAGTTCTGCTTTTTACATTGATTTTGAGTTGGTTTATTACATTATTTAGGTTGGTGTATAACGAGTTAGAAGAGAGAACGATAGAACAAAACTAACATGACCTGTTCTAGATGACACGAGGTCGTCTCAAAAATTTATAGGCTGTTTGGAATTTTTCTCGGTTCTCATTTTCTGTTGCATGTCATTTTGTTGGAAAAAAGAAACGAGAGTGTGAATTTCTATTAATTAGCCACTTATCACATTGTCATCTGCTGTAGGGACTTGGTACTTCTAATGACTTGGCCAGTGAATACAAATTCTGGAGATGTTCCCTCTGGCAGTGATCCTGTACAAGATGAACTATTGATGCTGAAATTATTCCGCTATTTGACACTTTTAAAAAAGAAAAATAAATTAAAATATGATTCTACTGCCCATAATTGCCTACCAAACATTCCCCCAAGGTTTTTTAATCTTATTTTGTTAAACTTTTCAGATTGAAATACGTAATAACTATGCATATGTGGAACTAAACTTAACCTCCTACTCTTTTTTGGATCGGTAAAATATGAAGTGGAAGAAAAAGCTCTTGATTGGGTTCTCAAGAGAAGTGTAAGCAAAAACAGTTTGTTTTTGCTGATTCTGATGTTTAAAAGCAAATTTGTTTCTTTATTATCGTTGCAATGATTGTATAAAACTTCATTTTCGCTATTTTATCTTCTCGAGTGTACAAAACGTGTAAAGTGAGTTGAGCCGCTTTACTTACTAACATGGCCTATCCTAGTCTGAGTACGGGTAGGACTTGCATGGGCTATTTGATGGCTAAAAATTTGTTGGTAGCCGCGTCAGCTATTTTTTTATGCCATCAATCAAACTACGAGTATTTTGTTAAGGAAAATTTTCATCGGAGGTTCCAATCCTTCTGAAAATATGCGCATGGAATGATCTTTGGACTGTTTCCATCTTAGTGGCATGTTTATTGACCAAAATTCAGTATTTGACCATAATTTGGCCAACTTTAAAAAGAACAAAATGGTTTTTTAACCTTTTATTAATTAAAAGGGGAAAATTTTTATTGAAGGTCCCAAACCTTTAATAAACGTGTATTGGGAAATCTCTACCAATTTTCATCCAAAAATTTGTCAGTTGACAAAAATATTTATCTTCTTTGATCCATCCAACCCCAACTTCTAAGCCCTAACCCACAAGGGGGTTGATGGAGGTAGAGGAAATGAGGCAGTGGCGATAGCTGCAATTGTTGTGGTTGCAGCTCTGGTGATGGTGGCTATTGTGAGGCTCACCGGTCAAGGAAGATGAGGCTTGTTCCATGGATAGATTATGGGTTAGGGTTGAGGTGGGGGTGGGGGTGGATTGGGAAAGATGAATGTTTTTGGTCAACCTTAACCTCTACTTCTGCCAACCCATTTTTTCATTCCCATAAACCAATTTCATTCTAACAAGAACATTTAAATAGCTAAGAAGAAATAAATAAAAATATATATATATTCTCTTCAAAACCAACGATAATGGAAGTGGCGGAGGCTCTCGTACCTACCAATAGGTGGGGTTGGATTGGTTAGGGGTTAGGGTTGGGTGGTTTTGTGAATCGGGAAACTTAAATTTTTTTGTGAATTAACAAATTTTTGGATGAAAAACATTAGATGTCCTTTCGACGCACATTTATTAAAAGTTTAGGACCTCCACCGCACATTTTTAAAAGGTTTGGGACATAGAAATTTTCCTTTAAAGGTTAAAAGACCATTTTGTCCCTTAAAATTGATCAAATTATGATCAAACACTGACTTTTAGTCAAATAACGAGCATCAAGATAATAAAAATTGTCTGGAGGTTCTTCTGCCCCACAATTTTGAAAGGTTTGCGGACATCTACTACTACGATTTAAAGGCTTGAGCATAATCTGCACATTTTTTAAAGGTTTGGAACATCCAGTGCAATTATCCCCTTTATTAATCATGTGGGGAAAAGTGAATTTGAGATTTTTAAAATTATACGACAATTGTAGTATAGAAATAGTAGCTAAAATTGACATGGTATATTGTAGTTGCTTTAAATTTATCAAGAAATCTAGCAATGACTTGTGTAATCGATTGCAAATTTAATGAAAATACAATAAAATACCAAAATGTAGACATAGTCAAGCACCATCTAGAATTCTTAATCTCATTTGTAGCCATGAAAAATGCTTTAGTTTATTGAATTTTGAAACCAGAAAGTCAAGCAGATAAGACTAGAAGTAAAAAGCCACAATTAATGAAAATCCTCGAGATAAATTTAGAATAAATTACCACAATCCAGATTTCAAATTCAGACAATCAAGCAACTATATCACTTGGGGGGTAAGGATCCTTTTATAAAAGAACTAGGAGGGAGAGCTTCCAGGTCATGTTCCTGCCCATCGAAGGGACTGGATTTTTCCTTGGGCTTCAAAGGTTTTGTTCATCATCCAAGAACAAATGCCTCTGGAAAAGATAATCTCAAAGAACTATATGGTCCTTACCAGTTTTACAGGCCTAGCAACTTTGCAAGAATACCAGGTTAGGCACCTGACAACGGTTTAGTTTCTCTATCCAAAGGGGTTGGATTTGTTCTAGATTGAGAATCGGACGATGTATTTCATGAAATGAAGTCAGTCTTGCAGCTCATCTTGATTGAGACGACTGAAAAGTCTTTGTCCATTTGACTAGTCTGATGAAAAAAAAGATTCACTCTGCATGGTTCGGGTGGTTCACTATGCTCGGAAAAGTCCCTTATATCCTGAGAAACATGATAAAGATTTAACTATGGTTCAGGTTTTTGGCTTTGAATGGCTCCCTAATTTTGCTATTGCTAATCACGTGTATTATTTTGCTCAAGTACATTTCGTCTATGAACTTTCCACCGGTGTACTAGGTTTAGGGGTGGGCGCGGGTCGGTTCGGTTCGGTTCGGTTCGGTTTTTTTCGGTTCCAGAAATTTTCGGGTATTTAGTAAATGGAACCGTCGGTTCCAAATATAATTTTGGAACCATTCGGTTTCGGTTCGGTTCGGTTCGGTTCGGTTCTATTCGGTTCCGTTCGGTTCCGTACTATAATTAAATTTTTTAACATTTAAAATAATACTACATAAATATACCTTAAAGTTGATACCAATATTAATAACAAAAAGTAGATACAAATATCAAGTTCAATCTTAACTTTTACAAATTAACGTAATCTAATTTAATAACATATAAATAATAAGTTGTCAAATACAAATACCAAAAAGTAAATATTACTAATAAAACTTCGATATTCATATCAATAATTCATTTGTTTCAAACCTTCAAATCTACATAAAAGTGAAATATAAATTAGAAATCACAAATATAAAATATTTTAAAGTATTGATAATACTTACCAACTATTTAATGTAATTATTAGTTGGTTGACTTTCCATACTAACTATTAAGAAACTATATAAGAAAAAATTGAAAAAAACACAACTAACAAATATAAATAAACTCTAAATTGTTCAACTAATAAGATTTAATAAGAAAAAAATTATTAATTTGTTTAGAAAAAATAAAAGAAATTAATTTATTCAATATAAAAAAAAAAGTTCGGTTCTTATTCGGTTCTTCGGTTCTTGGTCGAGAACCGAGAACCGAACCAAACCATTCGGTTCTCGATTCGGATACCCGTTCGGGTATTTCATTTTTAAAAACCCGCTCGGTTCGGTTCGGTTCCGGTTCGGTTCGGTTCGGTTCGGACATTTTGCCCAGCCCTAACTAGGTTTGCAGAGATAAATACGATCACTTTTTTGGCTGTTTGATAGGCGAAATTTTCTACGGAAAATATTTTCCGGGTTTAGCCCACACGTGTGCATTTTCCGGTTTTTTGATGAAAAACTTTTCTCGCCTTTTTGGTGAGAAAAAATTTTCTAGGCTGGTTGGAAATTTTTTTTTTTATGTAATGGAAACAAATTTCATAGCCAATGGTAAAAAAAAATTTCACTTTAATGGACAATTTTCATATAAAACAAAATCAAACGAACACTAAACTTTGATGAAAAATGATTTTTTAGGAAACAATTTTTTTTCCTTTTTTTTTTTACTTTTTAGCAATGGAAACAAATTTTATAACTAATTGTGGAAAAAAATATCACTTTAATGGACAATTTCCATGTAAAACAAAGCCAAACGAATAGAAAATTTAAAAATTTTCCACGTGAAAAATTATACCAATCAACCACACTTGAAATCGTTTTCCCTGCAAAATATTTTCTAGACAAACCTTTTCCCTGTAAAACATTTTCTTTCCACCCATTTTCCACCCTTTCAATCAAACGCACCCTAATTCTACAAAATTGACAACACGCTTGAATTGATGAAGAATCAATCTTTCTAACATATTCAATAATATCTCTCAAGTAGAATTGAACATATTCTCACATACCATTTGATTATATTTCTATGACAAATGTAATATACAAGAATGCATGACGTTTTGTAAACACTTAGAGATTCACGTAGAGCATAGCGATATATTTCTATCTCCTATTGGACCCTATGATGATTTATAGCCCGTCGAGCTTATTTCCCTTCTTTCGAACGCACAAAATAACCTACCACACTCATACAACTATTGCGCATATAGTTGTAGAGAAAAAACAATGTATATAAATCATTCAATAATTCAAAACACGTTTTAATGTCAACAAGGTAAAATTAGGAATTAAAATATCATATTACAAGGTTCATCGTTCACATAGTACATATATAAATCTAGCCTAACATAATAGAAGAAAAGAAATCAGAAAATTTAATAAAGAACAACATCACCAATTTAGATTATTGAATTGATTCTTCACGACGTGATGTTATTCTCCTTATTTGTGCCTTGATTTCTCTCTCAAACGCTTCAAAAGTCTCCTCCCAGGTCTGCCCAGGGTTTGAGGACGGCTTTAGGGCTTAAGTAACATCCCAAGATTTGTTTCCAAAAGTGTTTGAATTGAAAAGGGAAACTAGAAATTTCTCGCGCCGGAAGATAACCATGCGGCCGCATGGCAGTATTGGAACAAAAAAATTCCCTCCTCTAATTGCATGATTGTATGTGTGCGGCCGCATGGTAGAGTGACTATGCCACCGGACAACCTTCAATATTTTGATCATATCTTTCTCTTCTGATATTCGATTGAGGTAATTCAAATTGAGTTGGAAAGCTTACTTAAATGGATACAAATAGTCCAGAATTATAAATCTTCAAATTAGAACATCTTCTATTCCCATAATGGGTCTCAAACTAAGATTGAAAATTCGAAACATAACTTTTTCGGTTAGAAGTTGATATATGATAGCACTTCCACTATATTTCATCCATTTGACTTCTTTCGTCATCCAATTGATGCCCAACACTCTCAAATATTCATTGTGAGATCAACACAATTTTTCAATAATTGCACTTCAGTCCTCAAACTTTGATTGTGCTTCATTTTAGTCTTTTTTGCTTGTTTTTTCGAATTTTCACCACGTTCATCATTGTTGTCCTGCGAAACACAAATTACATTGAATTAAGCTATATTGCACATATTTATGAACAATTATCCATGTTTAGGCCTACAATAAGTGTGTAAAAACGCACTTATCATATAACGTATTCATGCTTATAAGAAATAAACTTACTTATTTTGACCATGATATTGATGTTACTATCAAAATAAATAATTTACTTTATATTTAATCGTACAATAAAAAAAGTATTTCTAAGAACTTATTTGTTTATAATTAATAAGATCATATGTATATTGTAGAAGTTGAATAAAAAATGGACGTAAAAGAAATCAAAATTTTTTACCTTCGAAATTTCTTGTCGTTTTTTGACTTTGGGTGGATTCTTCGTTCATGGTAGAATGTGTTGGTATAAAAGATTGATGCCCATATTAAATAATATTTTGAGAATTGTGACATATAATAATGTATTTTCGGTTGCCTTTTTGGCCAAAACTTTCAGTTATTTAAAACAAATGGTTGTAAAATCTTGAGTATTTCTTTAGCTTTTGATTGATGGATATATATCATTTGCTTATATTTATCGTGCTTCTATTGGTTTATATTTTATAAGACGAGCGTTGATTTGTATTTCACGAGAAAAAGTACGAATATGTAGTGAGACATCTTACGGTGAGAATATAAACTTATACTTCATTGAGGGTCAGATGCTGTTTATCAAGATTGTAATGAGTGTGGTCTTCTAAACTCGATCTCTTGTATCATGAGTTTATTTAAAATTTTAAAATTTTAGCCCATCCCAAAATCATTTCCTGGCTCTGCCCCTGAATACGATCGTTTCTACAATGGAGTGTAATAAAGACAGGATATTAATTGTGCAGTTCAAATAAGAAATGTAGTCAAGCAGAATCATACACATTGGTCAGGACACACAATCTAAAAATGAATGATGCGGCAATAGCAATAATGTGGATAGGTTAATCTTTCCAGTAAGGAATTTCCTGAATTTATATGAATCATAAATAGGGATGTCAACGAACTGAGCCAAAACTACTTGAGGCTCAAGTTGAGCTTGAATAAAAATGGTTCGGGCTTTTTTTGGTTCGAGCCGAGCAAAAAATTAGGTTATATCCGAGTTTTCACCTTGAGTTTTGTTGAACCGAGCTATACCGGAATTTTTAAGGACCGGCTCGTCACGGGCCGAAAATAGCCCGTGACACTAGCCAACCTTGGCTCGGGCCAACACTTTAAAATGGGGCTCGGTCTGGGTCGATACGGGATTTTCCTGGGCCGAGCTACGGGTTATCCTGAGCCGACGAGCGAATTTGACACCCCTAATAAGAGGCGTGAGATGTTTGAGAGCCATTTGGGGCAAGAAATCGCAAGAAATCGAACCAAGGTTAAATCTTTACCCTGTTTAATTGCTCGATTGTCAGAATTTGAACTCTAAATTGTGGTAATTTACTTTGAATTTAACTCGAGTTTTTGCATTAAATGGAATTGGATTTTGCTACTTATTGTGGATTTTTTTTATTCTAGTATTATCTACTTGGCTTTCTGATTTTAAAATTCAATAAATTAATGACTTTTCGTGGATATGGATCGATTCTCGATAGTACTCGACTACGTCTACATTTTGATATTTTACTGCATTTTCAACAAATTTGCAATTGACTACACAAGATTAAGGGGGCCCTTACCACGAGCGATATAGTTGCTCGTTTGTGATTGGATCGTGATAATTTACTCAGATTTTAACTCGAGTTTTTGCATTAAATGGAATTGAAGTTTGAACTTATTATGGCCTTTTTTAATTTAGTATTATCTGCTTGACTTTCAGAATTCAAAATTCAATAGATTAAAGCATTTTTTTGTGGATACGGATCGAGATCAAGATTCTAGATAGTGCCCAATCATGTCTACATTTTGATATTTTACTGCATTTTGATAAATTTTGCTCTACCCGACAATAAATGTATAACAACAATCTTAACAAAATATAAGGTTTGTATCCAATCTCTTCTTTGCATTCTCTTGATTTCATTGTGTCTTGATTGGTAAAGTGGTCAGTTACATGTACGTATTTATAGGTCACAATTTATTTATTGGTGACAGATTATTTCACGATCACAAATCAAAATTTATTTCATTAGTTACAAATCAAAAAATTTATAGGGTACAATTTATTTATCGATCACAAATTATTTATCAGTCACAAATTATCAAATTTTTAGGTCACAATTATATAGTTGGTCACAAATTAATAAAATAGTTGGTCACAAACAACCCTCATAAGACCAATAATTGGTCACAAATCAACCAACCTATCCCGCACCACCAAATCCAAACAACATCACCGATGTACCGCAAAAACCAGATCCAAAATACTGCGATGGCATTACCACTACTGCAGTGGCGATGAACGAAGACATAATCTGATATTCTCCAAAGTCAGCATCGTCGTTGATCTTCTCCCAAGTCGGGACCTGAGCGATGGCCTCACAATTTTGGTATTTTTATTGGACAAAGCATTCAAATTACTACAGTGTGACATTGCCTCTATTTGACTAATTTCTCTACCAGTTTTATTTATATCCTCACACTCCCTCCCTGCGTCAGACTAAAGTAATCTATTACCAGGGGAAGCACAAGTTCCTGTGCTTGTGCAAAGAAGTTATACAGCACCTCTGATGGTCAATTGAGTTTTATTTATATCCTCATTCTCCCTCCCTGCGTCAGACTAAAGTAATCTATTACCAGGGGAAGCACAAGTTCCTGTGCTTGTGCAAAGAAGTTATACAGCACCTCTGATGGTCAATTGGTGCACAGCTCACCACATTGTCGCAGAACCGCGCGGAGTGGTGCTGCATCGCGATGGCCAGAGAAGAGATTGTGGCGCATTACTATTATGTTACTAGCTAGAGCTGCCATGTCACTGGTCGGAGAGAGATAATAGGTATAGAAATGAATTAGGGTTTGAGAGTTTAATTGGGTTGGGGGATGTGGTTATATATATTAATTTATAATATAATTATTAATATTAAATTGTCATCTGATTTTTGATTAAATATACTTCATATCTAATTTTTGAAGTGTGATCTTTAAATACATGCTCCAATGTAATTTCCACCACCAAGAATTTGTGCCCTTGTTCAATGGAGGTCCAATCGAAGATGAAATCCAAGTAACTAAATGGTTTATTATTTTATATTATTTGAATAAAACTTATGTTTACTTTTCATAATGTCTATGGTGTATCTTGTTATATATTCACACACGTAGGGTTTGAAGAGGGAGACGAGAGATTGGAGAGGCGGAGAGAGAAATATTATTCCTATTCAATAATAATAATGTACGACAATTGTCTATTTACACAAACAATGTACTATGCATGAGTCGTGTCTATAAAACACATCTGACCACAATCTCCAATATCCACTCATCTCTCGTGGAAGGACAAGCAAACGCACATGTAATTTCTCTTGTAGAATATTAACTTTAATTCTGTAGTTGACGTAAAAGTTTGTACAAATTTAAACATTAACGAGTTATAAGTCATGTTTTATGTAATGTAAAAAATAATTTTCAAAATTGGACTGATCAGTGGCCTAGTCGAATGGTTCAATACAGATTACTGGTACAATTGGTGGGTGATGTCATATCGAAAGTCTAGCTAAACAATATTTATAAATGAAAGATGAAAGAGTGTAAAAATTAATATATTATAATTCAAAATAAATTTCAAATAATATTTATTTATTACAAGTGAAGGAGAAGATTATTATGAATTTTTGTTGATCTTATATTTCAATGTTTTTATTGTGTCCATATTACTACTCAATCTTTGATTATTTTATCATTTTGTTTATTAATTTATCAATTTCCTTATATGCTTCTAGTATAATGTAAAATTTCTATAGAATTATAATAACCAATAAGTATTAACATAATTTAATATATAAATTCAGAGTGTGATATTATTACATGAGAATTACGAAAAGTAACTATAATTTAATCACTTTTAGTCAAACGTACTTTTTTCTACATATTTTATAGGACATGGAAATTGTTATCCACTTATTATAAGCATATTCAAGAGGATTTATAGCTCATACTGGCTTAAATTTTCATTTAATAACTTTTCAAACATGCACATAGTGGTGGCCTAGTGGAAAAGAGGACAGATTTCAATTCGTTGGTCCAATGTCCAAAACTCCTCTTTAGTATTCATTTCAAGGTAAACCTGGTTACCAATTTGATGCGAAACCCGGTCGGTTGCAAACCCATTGAATTAGAAGCTTGAACTAGTTCCAAGACCGTCCAGACCGAGTTTTAGAATAATGGAAATGGAGCATTTGTTTCCTCGTACAACATGATCCTCTTTTCAAAACAACTCATTTTAGCACCATGACCTCAAGCTCAACACCGTTAAGTTGTATTGGTAAAGCTTTTGTATGTTAAAAATGATCAAACTTCATTTTTCATCACACATTTCTAAATGCCCACGATTTTTAGCCACTTTTCACTGCACATTCCATGAAACCCACTTACTTTTATCAATTTTTAGCAATATCGGTCAACTCCTAAACTAGAAAATGGAGCATCAATACATTTTATTGATTATATTTTTAATAGAATATAAAGTGTAATTTGTAAACAAGGGAAATTGAGTGAGCGATAGAGGTATAAAAATGAATTGAACTCTTCAAATTATCGAAATTGCAATTTATAATCAATGGATACCGCTCAAGGACAATCAGGATTGGATTAAAAAATCTTTTAGGCTGGACTAATATTTTGAAAAAATCATATGGAAAAATTAAATTTCTAAATATGCTGCTCGGCCCTTCAGATTGGTCGAGACAAGCCTAGTTCTAAAGATCACTCCTGAGCAAGAGGTCTAGCTCCAAAGTCTATAGACTTGCCAATGGACCTATCCATTATTTGAGAATTGGAGGTAACTTCAATCAAATGGACTCCATATTAATGCATATATCTGATAGAAAATTGAAAAGGAATAATCAAAATTACATACTTTATTCAAATCATTTTCACATAAAACCCTAAATCCATTTCCATATTGAAATCTGAAAAATGAACATAAACATAAAACATACCTAAATCCATGATAATTAGATTGTTAGTCTGAAAAGATCACGATCTTCCAATTTGATTTGTGAACTTCACTTCAATCTTGATTTCTATGGATGGGGATGTAGAAATCTTGAAGAACACACTCAAATGGGGACCATAACCCATATATAAGATAATGACCATTCATTATCTTTCATTTGTTTTAAATCGGCCCCTCAACAATTTAAAACAAACTTCCGGTCTCTACACTTTAATTCCACGAAATTCAATACCCATTAGTCAAACTTTATCCTTAGTGGATCACTCTAATGACTAATTTACTTTAGATAATAGCACACACATTTTTAATATGTTACATGTGGCCCCAAATTGCTAAAATATTCCAACAATCTCCCATTGAGCCATATGTGTAACCTTTCAAATGTGCATAACCTTTATGAGCTCAAAATTTTGCTATTATTATTATTATTACGGGTATTTCAAACAATCCCGTCCATTAGTCACATCGATGTAGGATCAAAGCGATTTTCGTCACATTTAACGTGACTAAATCCATCAATAGTCACGTACACCCATATAACTAAATGACATAGATCAATCATGGAGTGTAGCATGAAAATTACATGTTATGTGACCCAAACATGTCTATTTCCAACTGGTCCAATCTTATTTCTTAAGTGAGATCGGTACTGTACATAATAACAGAGTGTAATAAACTGAAAACTTTATTTCTGTACAGAACAATATCCAAATACACAAATGTGTACAAAACATAAAGCAATGAAAAATACAAACTCCCACTAAAACTTGATATCCTCATGATATACAACACCCATATGAGCAATGTGCTCATGAAAGACTTTGGGTGTCAATCCCTTAGTAAGCGGATCCGCAATCATGGAGTTTGTCCCAATATGCTCTATGGAAATCTGTCCACTCTGTACTCTTTCCTTCACAACCAGGAACTTGATGTCAATGTGTTTTGATTTAGATGAACTCCTGTTGCTATTAGAATATAGAACTGCTGAGTTATTGTCACAATATAACTTTAGCGGCCTTTCTACACCATTCAGAATATGCAGCCTAGTGACAAAATTTCGCAACCATATTCCATGATTAGATGCCTCATAGCAAGCTACAAATTCTGCTGCCATGGTAGAAGAAGCTATGAGTGTCTGCTTAGCACTCCTCCATGAAATAGCTCCTCCAGCTAACAGATAAATATAGCCTGATGTGGATCTCCTACTGTCTTGGCATCCAGTAAAATCAGAATCGGAGTATCCTATGATCTCTAACTGATCCGATCTGATATAGGTGAGCATGTAATCCTTTGTTCTCTTCAAATATCTCATAACCCTTTTGGCTGCTATCCAATGATCCATTCCAGGGTTGCTTACATATCTGCCTAGCATTCCAACAATGAATGCTATATCTGGACGTGTACAAACTTGAGCATACATAAGACTCCCAACAGTTGAAGCATAGGGAATCTTCTGCATTTCCTCAACTTCAAGGTTATTTTTCGGGCATTGTTTGAGCCTAAATTTGTCTCCCTTAGCGACAGGGGTGTCACCTGATTTACAGTTCTGCATGCCAAACCTCTTAAGTACTTTATCGATATAGCTCTTTTGTAACAATCCAAGAATACCTCGAGAGCGATCCCGATATATCTGAATCCCTAATACAAAAGAGGCGTCACCAAGATCTTTCATCTCAAAATTCCTAGATAAAAATCTCTTGGTTTCGTGCAACATGCCTATATCGTTAGTGGCAAGCAGTATGTCATCAACATACAAAACCAGGAAAATATGCTTACTCCCACTGAACTTGTGATACACACAATCATCAACAGTATTTGTCTCAAAACCAAACGAGATAATTACTTGATGAAATTTGTAGTACCATTGACGGGAAGCTTGTTTGAGCCCATAGATGGATTTCTTTAATTTGCAAACAATATTCTTCGGGTCTCCTGACACAAAGTTTTCTGGTTGCACCATATAGATTGTCTCATCAATGTCGCCATTGAGAAACGCCATCTTAACATCCATCTGATGTAACTCAAGGTCAAAGTGCGCAACAAGTGCCATAATTATCCTGAAAGAGTCTTTCGTTGAAACTGGAGAGAAAGTCTTTTTGAAGTCAATACCTTCCTTTTGGGTAAAGCCTTTAGCTACAAGACGAGCCTTATATCTTTCCACATTACCTTTCGAATCCCTCTTGGTTTTAAAAATCCATTTGCAACTAATAGGCTTCGCACCGTCTGGTAACGCGACAAGATCCCAAACTTTATTGTCTTGCATAGACTTATACTCATCATTCATGGCATCAATCCACTTTTGAGAGTCAGAACCCTGCATGGCCTGACGGAAGTTGATTGGATCATCTTCCATTAATCCATTATTTTCCTCATGTTCTTGGAGAAATACTATAAAATCATCCGAAATAGCATTTTTCCTTTCTCTCATGGATCTCCTTAAAGGTATTGGTTCTTGAGGTTGTTAAATTTGTACATTTGGAATAATTATCTCATTTTGGATGGAAGATTCTTCAACATTATCTTGTTGAGGTTTTGGATATATTTCTTGATCAATAACAGTTATAGGAACCTGTACATTGTCAAAAGCAATAGTATGCTCAACTTCTTCCTCAAAGACAATGTCTCTAACCTTATTTCTCCCTCCCCCCCCCCCCCCAAACTCAACATCCTCAAAAAATGTTACAGTTCTCATTTCAAAAATTGACTTAGTGTGGGATAATAGAATTTATAGCCCCTTGATCGCTTCTGTAATAGCCAATAAAGTAGTCGCATCTTGTTTTGGAGTCCAATTTCTTTTCATATGGCCTATAAGGCCTAGCCTCATTGGACATCCCCAAATATGAAAATGCTTTAGACTAGGCTTTTTACCTATCCAAAGTTCATATGGAGTTTTGGCAAAGCCTTAGTTGGCACTCTATTCGAATATAAGTCAGTCTTTAATGCTTCTCCCCATAGTGATTTTGGTAAAGTAGAATGACTAATCATACTCCTTACCATATCCTTAAGAGTTCTGTTTCGTCTTTCAGCTACACCATTCATGCTAGGTGTCCCTGGCATAGTGTATTGTGGGACGATTCCACATTCCTCTAGGTATTTAGCAAATGGTCCTGGACATTGTTAACCTGAACCATCATTTCTGCCGTAGTACTCACCACCACGGTCAGACCTAACGCTTTTTATTCTTTTGTTGAGTTGATTCTCAACCTCTGTTTTAAACACTTTGAACATGTCCAGTGACTCAGACTTTTCATGAATAAGATATAGGTACCCATAACGTGAGTAATCGTCTATGAATGATATAAAATATTGTTGACCATTCCAAGAAGCCATAGGGAATGGTCCACAAATATCTGTGTGTATCAATTCTAAGACATCCGAAGTTCTGTTAGCACCTAATCCTTTTGTTTTGGTCTGTTTTCCCTTGATACATTCAATACATACATCAAAATCTGTGAAGTCAAGGGAGTCTAAAATACCATTTGACACAAGCCGTTCAACTCTAGATGTAGAGATGTGACCTAAGCGCTTATGCCATAATTTTGCTGAATTTTCTTTATGTAATTTGCGTTTAGTACCACGTGTTTCCACATGCAGGTTTTCATTATATGATGTAACAGTATCAAGAAAGTATAGGTTATCAAATGTAGATAATAAACCAGTACCAATAATATTAGAATTTAAAGAAAGACTAAACTGATTGTTTCCAAATGAACAATAATAACCAAATTTGTCCAACAAAGAAACAGAAACCAAATTCCGTCTAAAAGACGGTACAACTTTAGTGTCTTTCAAATCCAAATAATGACCAGTTCCCAACAATAACCTAAAAATGCCTATTACATCAACTTCCACCGACTTTCCATCACCAACATAGATGTATCTTTCACCATCATTTGGCTTTCGGTAGCTCAGGCATCCCTGCATAGAAATACTTATATGAGTAGTAGCACCAGAATCTAACCACCAAGTATTTCTAGGTACTGAAGCTAAATTAACCTCAGAACAGACCAAAGTAAGATTTGTACCTTTCTTTGCACGCCACGCGAGATATTTAGTACAATTCTTCTTCACATGTCCAGTATTTTTGCAAAAGAAACACGCTTCTTTGTTGTCCTCTTGCTATTTCTTTTGTGCTGGACCCTTAGGAGCAGCTTGAAATTCCTTCTTTCTTTTCTTGCCCTTATCTTTAGAAGTGCTCGCCAAGTGAACATTTTCAGTTCTATCTTACTTCAACCTTTCTTCCTCTTGCACACAATATGAAATGAGCTCAGTTAGAGACCATTTCTCCTTTTGGCAGTTATAACTGACCTTAAATTGACTGAACTGTGCAGGAAGCGATATCAATATCAAATGGACGAGCAAGTCATCAGACAGCTCGAGCTTTAGTGCCTTTAGTTTTGAAGCAATGTGAGACATCTCCATGATGTACTCCCTTATGTTTCCTTTACCTTTATACTTTATTGAAATCAAGCTTTGCAAAAGCGTGCTTGTTTCAGCCTTATCGTTTTTCGCAAAACGTTTCTCAATTTCGGTAAGGAAATCCTTAGCATTAGTCACTTCTTCAGATACTGCGCCTCGAAAGGCTTCCGGAATGCCGCGCTTAATGATCATCAGACTCATGCGATTAGAGCGTTCCCACTTCTCAAAGTTCCTCCTTTCATCAGGTGAACTTTCATCCGTCAGAGGAGTGGGTTGCTCAATCCGGAACGCAAGGTCTAGATCCATGCAACCGAGAACAATTAATACGCTCTCTTTCCAATCCTTGAAGTTTGTCCCATTGAGCTTGGGAATAGAGTTGATATTAGCAAATATGGCAGTAGCAGATGAATTAGCTGTAGAGAGAAAATGGAAGAATTATGCTCACATCAATATTAAGATTCAATAATCAATTAATCAAATCATGGTAAATCCCATCTCAAGATACCTAGCACATCATTAATATCAAGTCTTTGGACAGTAATATTAACT
Organism: Fraxinus americana; assembly: GCA_035079005.1. Classification (NCBI taxonomy): domain Eukaryota; kingdom Viridiplantae; phylum Streptophyta; class Magnoliopsida; order Lamiales; family Oleaceae; genus Fraxinus; species Fraxinus americana. Next base: position 8,724,533 of record CM068716.1, on the reverse strand, counting down.
GTAAGTGGTACTCTTGGTGTAGTGATCAAACATTGACAATAAATCCTGTCAAATAATAAACCCATCTTTGGATTGATTTATTATTCACATGAAAGCCTTATAATTGTCACACATTTACCACCACAAGTGTGCATACAATTCGGCCAAATATTAACCTTCCTTTGGGCCGGCTAATATCCGCATGAACAAGCATACACACGAATTCCTTCTAATATTCTAAGTTAATTAATTTTCACAAAAGAGGTTGCTTTGGCAACATATTGTTTCAATCAATTCACTTTTAAATATTATAAAACCAATTGAGTCCTTTATACCATAATTTGAAAATTAGAATGCTTAATTTTATTCATTATGAAACTTTAAGAGCCTAAGGGTTAATAATTCAATACTTTAGGGGTTGAAATTAATTAATTCAAAACTTTATGGGTCATAAATTAATTATTGAAAACTTTAGAGACCCAAAAATAATTATTTAAAACTTTAGGGGCTAAATGTTAATAATTTGAAAGTTTAGGATTCAAAAAAACAATTATGTGGAACTTTAGGGGCCAAACTAAACCAATTATGAACATTCAGGGACTTAATAATTAAATTCAGAACTTAAATGGCCCAAATTAATTAATTTCAGAATTTCAGGGGCTGAATTATAAAAAACCCGTAACCTTAAGGCCCAATTAGGATTAACTTTAAACCTTAGGGACTGATATATAAATATTAACCCTAATTTTAAATTGCAAGCAGGGGCTTAAGAAACTCTAATTTGCAACTCATGCCCCCGCCCCCAAATCTTCCATAACTCCAAAAAACCTCCAAATTAATTCTCAAATTAATGCCTCTTTCAACTCTCATAACCGAAAGCATTAATTGTGAATTAATTTTACCTTCACCGGCGCCTCGAAAGGGCGCCGGTCGAGCTCTCGAGTGCTTCAATAAAGAAATGGAAGTGCCGTTGCAGCCGCCACAGTCGCAATTTGCTTAAAGACTCAGCAGCACTGGGTTTCGCTTCAAGACTGTCCCGTCGTAAAGAATAATTGCCGGTTGCCAAAATAAAATAAAAAAAAATATATATTTTTTTTTATTCCCCTTTTTTTTTTAAACTGAAATTCATAAAATCCCAATTTCAAAATTCGAATTTTCAAGAAAATCATAAATCCTTATTATTTCATGCTATATCCATAGAATAAATCCCAAAAATCATATTATAACATGCTCAAATTCTAAATCCAAAGCATAATATGAAAAATTTGATAATATAACATGAAAATCAAATAACAATATAACATGCTATAATTCTTGATAACATAGTGATCCAATAATTCATAGAATTTAGAATCTTAAAATTCCATTTCTCATGATTTCAATTATAGATGGCTCTGATACCACTTGATAGAAAATTGAAAAGGAATAATCAAAATTACATACTTTATTCAAATCATTTTCACATAAAACCCTAGATCCATTTCCATATTGAAATCTGAAAAATGAACATAAACATAAAACATACCTGAATCCATGATAATTAGATTGTTAGCCTGAAAGGATCACGATCTTCCAATTTGATTTGTGAACTTCACTTCAATCTTGATTTCTATGGATGGGGATGTAGAAACCTTGAAGAACACACTTAAATGGGGACCATAACCCATATATAAGATAATGACCATTTATTATCTTTTATTTGTTTTAAATCGGCCCCTCAACAATTTAAAACAAACTTCCGGTCTCTACACTTTAATTCCATGAAATTCAATACCCATTAGTCAAACTTTATCCTTAGTGGATCACTCTAATGACTAATTTACTTTAGATAATAGCACACACATTTTTAATATGTTACATGTGGCCCCAAATTGCTAAAATATTCCAACAATATCAATTTTGAAATTTTTTGTTATTTGACATAGGCCTCGTTTTTGAAACTTCCATGTCAAACGCTCTGTCCAACACATAGGCCTAACTTACTAATTATTCTCCACAATAGCCTCTTTAACATTAAAAGACAATACCCTTCATTTTAAAATTAAAAGGTCGGATTTTCCCCAGACCGCCAGAACCTCCCAAACTCCGTAAACAAATAACAGGTCTACTGTAATTTCTTCAGAAATTTGGATTTCTTTAATACAATAAAAGAATTTTTTGTTTAAATCTTTGAATATTAAAGCTAAAACATATTATCCATTAATATTATAAGCAAAATATTCGAATTAAACCAATTAAAATGAAGAAACCTTGAATATGGAGAGGGAGATGGTGACGGGTGAAAATACCTAGAAGAATGGCGATGAAGATTAAGAAAATGAAGAAACATTGAAGAACACGAAATGGTATGAGAGATTTTAAAATTCATAACATTCTTAAAATTCTCAAGGTTCAAAATGGAGGTAAAATAAGTATTGTGATTTCCTTAAATTTTTTACTCTTTTTTTTTCACTTAAATCTGGTCAAAGGACATTGTAAAAAAGTGGTTGGGTCAACCGGGCATCTACCGCCATTTCCTCGCCAATTGAATGAAATTCAAAAAAGTGCTTATTAACAAAAAAAATAAAATTAAATAAATAAGCTTTTAAAGTTTTTTTTCGAAGAAGTTCTAATTTAGCTCATGTTTGATTATCTTTACTTTAATTTAATATAATTCTCATACTAATTTTCAAATGTGCATTCACCAAATAAGATATTCTATACGTAAACTCACATTTTTTCTATTTTCTAACCACACATACTCCAAAAACTAACATTAAAAATATAATTTTTTTTTTCAAATTAAAGGCCACTAAACATGGCTTAGTACTTCTCCAAAAAGTAATAAATTCAGTTTTATGGAAAGCTGAAATCTTCAATAATTATCTTATTAGTTTGTAGTAAAAATCAAATATATCCAATTTTCTCACTCATCACTGTTTATATAATTTGAATATTTGGTTTGAATGATTAATATGACATCTTTTACTTCTATATTTTATTTATTATTATTTTTCATTTGTTAATGTCCAATAATATATTTTAGAAATGAAATTTAAATTGAAGTAAAAAAAGATGAATTTAAAATGATACAATCATTTATTAATGTACAATATATATTTTAATTTCTTAAACAAATAAACTTTAAATTATGTGAATTATACTATTAAAATATTTAATTTTATAAAATTTCTTTTAAGCAAAAACAATGCTTTCGGTTTTCCTCAGCTACTTGATTCATGAAGTCTTCGTCAACCTGATCCTCTTGCTTTACTTGTTGAATAAATTCTTCATGAAGTCTTCGTACGCCTTTTGCTGTTTGTAGAATAATTTCTGTTTTCTTTTAAACTTTACCCAGTCTCCAATGGGGCATGGTAACTTAAAGGCAACGCAACCCGGCTCACACCTAGCATAAATTCAAGCATGATAATGAGAGTTTTTTGACATTTGTTTTAGATTATAGGGAGAGATGATGGGCACTGTGGAGAAGAAGATAGAAGGAATTGAAGGTCGAGGATTGATAGATGTGGTGTTTTCTTGGTCTATAGAAGAAGTGATGAACAAGGATCTTTACAAGAATAAGGTTTGTTTCCTGCAATCCTCTCCCTTTTTCATTTTCTTAAACTCTTATTTTCCAGATTTTGATTGCCAATACAAATTACATGTTATTCTATTGTGTTTTAAGGGTATGATATACATGTTTTTCGTGTTGTAATTACAATTAATGATCAACAATAGTATATACGATTTATTCAAAGATAATGAATTAATATATCTTTCAAGATCGCAAATTTGTTTTCTAACTGTAGATAGTCGAAATCATACCTCTAATGTCCGACTTAAACATTGTCTTCACGTTAGATTTCTTTGACAATGATCGCAATTGCACAAAGAATCTCAAAGACAAAGAACGCAATATGTTAGATGGATGGAAGAGATGAATTCTCCATGGGTATTAGAATTTCCATGTGTGTTAGCTCACTTAAAATATTATTTCAATTCCTCCTATACAAATGGTTTTCAGGAGGCAGTTTTAGGTGTGGGAGCGGCGTAAGATAACTTATACTCTTTTTCTCATACTACTAAAAATCTACGTGTTAGGAAAATTAGGAGCAAATGATCAAAACAATATTTTTTTCAAAAAAATGCTACCAAACAGGGATTGAATTTTGTTCGAAAGTTCATATTTGTATTTGAACATACATACATAGTCTAGAAGACATTACGCGGGGGACACAATACACCACACTACTTGCCGTAATTTGAGAAGTAATAAATAAATAAATATTTATATATTTATTTCTTGTCCAAATAAAATAAATCAACTTGGGCCTAGCCTGAGCCCATGACCGTGCCAGCATGGTCAATAGTTGGCGGGGTACTTACAAAAATACCCTTAAAATTAGGGTTGTTTTGAAAAATCATATCAAAGGTTTCTAAGAAGTAAAAAATATTGTGTAAAATAAAAAAGTGACACAACATCATTTTTTTTTATAAAAATTGTCACTTTTTTACTTTTTTTTCAAAAAAAACTTTAAAAGGTGACACAAACTCAAAAAAAGTGACGCACTCTCAAAAAGTGATACAATGTCTTTTCTAAAGTTAGGTATTATTTTTTTATTAAAAAATGACATACAATCTCGTTTTTATTAAAATGATATGTTTGTTATTAAAAAAGAGTAACAAAAATTTTAAGAAAGTGGTAGGAAAAAAGTGAAAAAATTATAAAAATGTATAAAAATTCCAAAAAGTGATAAACATTCAAAAAGTGGCAAAACACTAATCAAAGCCTTAGAATCAATTTAATCAATTGACAGAAATTTAAAAAGTAACGACTAAAAAAAAGTAACAAAACACCAATCAAAATTTTGGAATCAATTCAATAAAGTGACAGAAATTAAAAAAAATGATAAGAACTCGAAAAAGTGACAACACTAAAAAAAAGTGACGAAACGCCGATCATTTTTGAGATGAATTGTACCACTTTTTAATAAAAAGTTAAGTGTAATCACTTTTAATATCACTTTTTAATTAAAAGAAATGATATATAATATTACTTTCATTAAAAAGTGAAGTGAATACAATGTCATTTTAATTACAAAGTGCTATTTGTTACTAAAAAAGTGATAGGAATTTAAATAAAAAATTAACAAAAAATAAAAAAATGTGATAGAAAAAAGTAACAAACACTAAAAAAGTGACATGAATTCAAAAAAAGTGACAAAAAGTTATAAAAAAAAACTGCAAATATTCGAAAAAGTGACAAAACACCAATCGAAAACAAAACATTCCTAGCAAGTTTTGTTGAAGTCATTTCAAATAAACAAATGTAAGGATATAAATAAGTTAAAACAAATGTGGAAAAATGAGAAGATAGGAAAAATGGACCAAGAAACACATATTGATGGTAAGGACATAAAAATATAGGATAAATATAACACAAAGGGACAAGTGCTTCAACTACAAGGTTTTGAATCAATTAGCTCGAAAGTGCTGGAGTTAAGGGATATTGCTAGCCAAATAATTATTCAACTCATTCAAATATGCAGGATTGCCTATTGAAGTTCATATAAATCACAAAAATTCATCTACAAAGCTTATACATAAACAACATCAAAACTCTACAGAACAAAAAAGCAACTACTGCGAGCCTTTCAAAATCCCACATTCCAGTAATTTACTTAGCCATCTACCATTCACATAAAGAAGAAGAACGCCTCCTTTTACAGTGAAAGATGGAGACTGATAGACTTATGCAAGTTTCAACAACATCACATAATAATGGCAACTTAGAAATGAAATAAACAATCAGATTCTTCACAAAATCATCAAAGATTACAACATAAAATTGAATAAAAACCATAAAAAAGTTTAAAACTGTGAAAAATCTTGACTAATCTTATGTTTATAAACTTCGGAGGAAATTTTTTCTTCTTCTTTGAAGTTCTTCTTCAATAACACTTGATTTTCTCTTCATCACCTTAGATTCACTTTCTCCAGCCATGATTTGAGTCGGGTGAGGGTTTTTCTGCAATATGGTTTATATGATTTAGGACTTTTAGTGGTCCAGTAGTTGTAGCAGTAAGAATTTAGGAGTTTTGGTGAGAATTTCTCGATACAAAATCGAGGAAAACAGTAGGGAGGAAAAGCAGAGTCATGGAAATCGGGACTACTGATTTGGGTTTTGGGGGTTTTGGTAGTTTTAGAACGTATTAATTACTCGCTTAAATGATTTAATTAATTAATAGAGTATTAATCAAATTAGATAATTTTTTAGGGCATTGGACCTAATTTTCCCATAGTTGGCTGGCTTTAGCCCTGAGTCACTAACATGTGGTGGGTCCACTCATTTCAAAAACTAGTGGTAAATTCAAGCATTAAACTTGAGATATTTAGCCCTTGTTTGGTAGTCATTTATTTGGAAAAATATTGTTTTGAATAGTGAATTTTTAAAGAATGTGTAATTAAAAAGTAAACAAAAATTCCAGGTTTGTATGTTGAATATTTTATTGTGTGAATGTGTGGTTGAAAATGAGTATGTAAAACAAAAAATTTTAAAAGAATAGGAGACAAACAATGCTTAAAGTGGTTAAACGACTTTTCATCTTCCTATATGGGATACGACTTTTTTCAAATTTTCACCATTTATCCTACTTTAATTTCCAAGTTCGAATGGCTTTCTTTTGACATTCCTTCTTATTTACCCGAAATTGATTTTAAGGAAGTAAATACACTACAACGATCTACTCAAAGAGTAGAACACATTTGGCCAAAGAACTCTGATATTTGATTAACGGGTCCCATTTAAATAATTGATCAAAATTAGCCAAAACCAACTTATTAAATAACCAATTTCCAACACGACGTTGGTTGGACATAATTTCATTTTATTTATTATTGCATAATCTGTAATATGGTTGCCAGTTGCCACTGATCCAACACTTTAAATGGCTTCAAACATTTTATCTTGAAAGGTCGAGCCAATTCCGGAGACATTCTATACAGCAGAACACTATCTCCAGTCATTCAACTACCCTCTTCTAGAAGAAACACATGCTAGTCTGCGGTCAAGTTTTACTCCTAAGAGTCGTCCACCTGCACGTGAAATATTTGATGTCAACCCTGACAAAGATTTCAGACTTCCCACAGATTTGTTCTATACCATGACATTGAAAAGATTGAGGAGTGGAAGTGAGGAAGACAAAAGAGTATATGAACCAGAGGTTGGAGATTTAATTGCCTTGACAAACGTAAGACCAGAATATATTGAAGATTTGACCACGAGTAAAAGGCCATACAGTATAGCTGTACTTTACAGCATCAAGGATGACGACGATTCCACTAGAATTAAAGTCATTTCTTCGAAGCCTATCGTGTTTGATATGCAGGACATGGACAAACGTTTTGCTGTTTATCTTACAAACTTGACGACAAATATCCGAATATGGCAAGCATTGCATCCAAACCTGATAGGAGAAAACATGAAGATCATTAATTCAGTGCTGAGAGTCAATCCATCAGTAAGTTCTAGTGGACATAATCTCTAACTTGAATCTCATTTATCCAATCCTAAAATTCTGGTTGCACTTATCTATTGCGTGTAGGTAGAAGAAAATTGTACTATTTGTTCTGTTGAGGAATCGAGGAGTACTCATGAATCTATGTTAAGGGAATCGATTGGCACTTTTGGCATGAATGATTCACAAGAAGCTGCTATCTTAAATTGTATTGTTACGAGAGATTGTCATCATCAAAATGATGTGAAGCTGATATGGGGTCCACCAGGAAGCGGAAAAACAGAAACGATTTCGTTGTTATTGTTTGCCCTGTTGAAGATGAAATGCAGGACATTAACTTGTGCACCGACCAATGTAGCTGTCATAGGAGTTGCAACAAAGTTACGGAGTTTGCTAAGTGATACATTATTAAATATTACCTATGGACTGGGAGACGTAGTTTTATTTGGTAATGGAGAACGATTGAAGATTGACGACAATGAACATCTTTATGATGTATTTCTCAACCATCGTATTTCTATTCTGCATAGGTGTTCTAATCCACACTTTGGGTGGAGAGCAAGTCTAGTATCAATTATAGGCTTGCTTGAAGATCTTGAAGAGCAATATCAACAATATTTGATACAAGAAAAAAGAAAAAGACGCGACGGTGGAGATAATGACAATGAGGAGAAGACGATTAAGAAAGAAAAGGAACGGGTTAGAAAAAAGAAACAGAGTGGTAGTGAACACAAAGTGACAGAGATGAGCTTTGGAAAGAAAAAAGGCACAATAGAGAAGAAACTTATGAAGGAAACCATCCATACCTCGAGGGAAAACAAAAGGGAAAGATCAAATAAAGGAGAGAATATGAAGCACAACAAAAGAAAGGAAAACAAAGAGAAAAACAAAGAAAAAGCAAGCAACGAAGGTGATACTCAATGGACATTTGAGGAGTTTATTAGAAAGAAATTTGATTCATTAGTAACGCAGATAAAGCTTTGTGTTGAAGGCTTGTGCACCCATTTGCCTACTTCCTATCTTAAGATGGAAGTAGTAGAGAACATGGTTAGAGTTCTTGATATGCTCCAAACTTTAAGGAATTCAATCCTGAATGAAGATTTCAGACGAGTCCTAAATGGACCAGGAAAAATTAGATCAGAGTGCCTTCAAGTAATGAAATTCCTTCTAGGAACATTCTCTCTACCAAATTTCACTGAATATTTTGAAGTTCGGGATTTTTGTCTAGCAGGCGCATGCTTAATTTTCTGTACTGTTTCAAGTTCAGCGAAACTGATAAGTCAAGAAATGGCGCCATTTGAATTGTTGATAATTGACGAAGCTGCACAACTAAAGGAATGTGAATCTGCTATTCCTCTACAGCTCCCTGGTCTTCGCCACGCAGTTCTCGTTGGAGATGAGAAACAACTTCCAGCAATGGTTCAAAGCGAGGTTTTAAAACCGCTATTAGTTCTTTCATTAATCACTAAATATTTAGAAATACTTTTACTGTCAATGATATCTTGTTCGGTATTGTCAGATATGCAAGAAGGCTGATTTTGGGAGGAGTTTATTTGAGAGGCTTGTGATATTAGGACGCAGCAAGCACCTTCTTGATGTTCAGTATAGAATGCATCCCTCAATAAGCTTATACCCGAATACCAAGTTCTATGGCAAACAGATTAGGGACGGTCCAAATGTCAAGGAACGAGCCTATGTAAGGAGCTTCCTCGAAGGAAACATCTTTGGCTCCTACTCGTTCATTGACGTGACCAGTGGGAGAGAGGAATCTGATGATAGGCATAGTAAGAAAAATATGGTTGAGGTCTCTGTCATTGCTGAGATTGTATCCAACCTCTATAAAGGTACCTACTGCTACGAATCTGACTTCAATCTCTCCAACCCAATATTCATAATGCAAGCAGTATAATCAATTTACAATGTTGCTAGTTGTTTCTCAAGTATCTGTATTTGAATTCTCACTGGTTATACTTTTCTCAGAATCTATTGCCTCGAAGAAAAAAGTGCGTGTTGGTTGCTTATCGCCATATAAAACACAAGCTTTAGCAATTCAGCAAAAACTGGGAACGACATATAGCACAGATGCAGACGAAGATTTTTCAGTAAATGTTCGCTCCGTTGATGGTTTTCAAGGTGGTGAAGAAGATGTTATATTAATCTCTACGGTCCGGAGCAATGATAAAGGAGATTTGGGTTTTCTTGCTGATTATCAACGAGCAAATGTGGCTCTGACTCGAGCTAGGTATTATTTACATAGCAGAAAATAGTGTGACTAACCATTAGCTTATAAAATAATTCAATACCTTAATGGCTTATAAAATTGCTCTTTCATACAGGTACTGCCTTTGGATTTTGGGCAACAGTGCAACTTTACTTAAAAAGGACTCAGTTTGGAAAGATTTAGTTCTGGATTCCAAGAATCGGGGTTGTTTTTATGACGCTTTTGAGGACAACAATTTGAAACAAGCAATTGTTTGTGCCTTGGTTGAGCTTGGCCAGGTTAATTTGTTGTTTGACATTAACTCCTCTCTGTTCCAAAAGGCAAAGTGGAAGGTACATTTCAATTTATCTCAACAGACATTGCTATTCGTTAAATTGTGGAACTTTATTATTCCTGATCATAAATCAGGAGATGACGTAGTCTTACATTGAAACTGACCTCTATAAATCTTCCATGTTCTTAAGTGTTTATTTTTCTTTCTTAAAATTGATTTCTCTCGATGGAATATAATTAGAGTTTATAATTTTCAAAAAGAGTCACAGTCCGTCAAAGGGACAAAGAATTTAATTTTCTTTGAGTAACATACTACAATGAATTGAACTAATTCTTTCAATGAAATAAATTTCTCATCGGTAAATAGCACAAACGAGTTGCTTTCTATTAGTATTTATTACATCTATAGTGCAAGTGCAAGTTTGGTATACAGAACTAGATAAAATTGGACGGATGGTATAATAACAAGATTTAACTAACCAAACCCCGGTTTTTTCTATGATAGGTTTGTTTTAGTGATGAATTCTTGAAATCCATGTCTAACATTCAAGACATCCACATCTGTAAAGAGGTCCTTTCTCTTTTGGAGAAGCTTTCAGATGGATGGCGTCAGCTGTACAAACCTGAAATTCTCAGTAACATGGATAGTGCTGCTTCACAACTGTTGGAACTATATGATGTCAAAGGGCCATTGAAATTGATTTGGACCATTGACATTCTCCGGGAAAATTCAAGTGACGTTCAAGTTATCAAAGTTTTGGACATTTTGCCAAGTGATGAGATATCAAAATTGGCCAAGAAACTTGATTCAGTATTAGGGAAGTATACAGCTGATCATATAAGCAATTGCTTGTTCAAGCAAGTTGAACAGTATGTGACTTCTAGTTCTGCTTTTTACATTTATTTTGAGTTGGTTTATTACATTTATTTGGGTTGGCGTATAACGTGTTAGAAGAGAGAACAGAAGAACAAAACTGACATGACCTGCTCTAGATGACACGGGGTCGTCTCAAATTTATAGGCTGTTCGGAATTTTTCTAGGTTCTCTTTTTCTGTTGCATGTCATTTTGTTGGAAAAAAGAAACGAGAGAGTATGCATTTCTATTAATTAGCCACTTATCACATTGTCATCTGCTGTAGGGACTTGGTACTTCCAATGACTTGGCCAGTGAATACAGATGTTGGAAATGTTCCCTCTGGCAGTGATCCTGTACAAGAGCTAGCAAGCCAAGTGGCGGCAATCAGTATACGGGATGAACCGGGAGTATGAACCGTGCTGGATGAACTATTGATGCTAAAATTATTCCGGTATGAGCTGAATCAAATCTCTTTTGAGAAAACAATCCTTTGTGCCATAGTAGCCGGTTCAATCCCCTTATAAAACTTTTGTTATTCGGTTTTGAGGGATCGGTCCATCATCTTCTACTGGCATGAATATCACTGTCTTTGCCAAATTTTTAAGTCCCTCATTTTATACTCGAATTCTGAGCTTCATGCATATTCTTATAAAATTATTGAAATCTGATTTAGTTACTCATTGCAAATTAATGCTAAGGGTGGAACTTTCTTGGTTTAAAGCTTTATGGATTGTTTGCAAAGATGAATTGTATGGTATTTGACACTTTAAAAAATTAAAAATTAAAATATGATTCTGCTGCGCGTAATTGCCTACCAAACATTCCCCTAAGGTTTTTGAATCTTATTTTGTTAAACTTTTCAGATTGAAATACGTAATAACTATGCATATGTGGAACTAAACTTAACCTCCTACTCTTTTTTGGATCAGTAAAACATGAAGTGGAAGAAAAAGCTCTTGATTGGGTTCTCAAGAGAAGTGTAAGCAGAAACAGTTTGTTTTTTGCTGATTCTGATGTTTAAAAGCAAATTTGTTTCTTTATTGTGGTTGCAATGATTGTATAAAAACTTCATTTTCGCTATTTTATCTTCTTGAGTGTACAAAATGTGTAAAGTGAGTTGACCCGCTTTACTTACTAACATGGCCTATCCTAGTCCGAATATGGGAAGGACTTGCATGGGCCATTTGATGGCTAAAAATTTGTTGGTAGGTGCGGCAGCTATTTTTTTATGCCATCAATCAAACTACAAGTATTTTGTTAAGGAAAATTTTCAGCAGAGGTTCCAATCCTTCTGAAAATATAACGATCTTTGGACTGTTTCCATCTTAGTGGCATGTTAATTGACCAAAATTCAGTATTTGACCATAATTTGGCCAAATTTAAAAGGAGCAAAATGGTTTTTTAACATTTAATTAATTAAAAGGGGAAAATTTTTATTGAAGGTCCCAAACCTTTAATAAATGTGCATTGGGAAATCTCTACCAATTTTCATCTGAAAATTTGTCAGTTGACAAAAAAATTTATCTTCTTTGATCCATCCAACCCCAACTTCTAAGCCCTAACCCACAAGGGGGTTGACGAAGGTAGAGGAAATGAGGCAGTGGCGATAGCTGCAATTGTTGTGGTTGCAACTCCGGTGATGGTGGCTATTGTGAGGCTCACCAGTCAAGGAAGAGGAGGCTTGTTCCATGGATAGATTATGGGTTAGGGTTGAGGTGGGGGTGGATTGGGAAAGATGAATGTTGTTTGGTCAACTGACCTCTACTTCTGCCAACCCATTTTTTCATTCCCATAAACCAATTTCATTCTAACAAGAACATTTAAATAACTAAGAAGAAATAAATAAATAAATAAATAAATATATATATATATATATATATATATATATATATATATATATATATATATATATATATATATCTAATATATATATGAAGTGTATATTTAACGGAATTTGTTGGTTTAACGGAAAAACTAACGGAATTTGTTGTTTTAACGGATTATGTAACGGAATTTCTTGTTTTAAACAGGCAGCGGCACCTTCTTTCAGTGTTTTTATCATAACTGTGTATTCCGATGTTAGATTGAGACGATTCAAAATGCGTTGAAAAGCAAACTCATCTGACTACAACTTTGATTCAGACATCATTCTCCAATTCGATCACTTTCTATGCCAAAAATATGTCTCAATATAACGGACTATGTAACGGAATTTCTTGTTTTAAACAGGCAGCTGCACCTTTCTTCAGTGTTTTTATCATAATTTTGTATTTCGATATCCGATTGAGGCGATTCAAAATGCGTTGAAAAGCTAACTCATCTGGATACAACTTTGATTCAGACATCATTCTCCAATTCGATCACTTTCTATGCCAAAAATAGGTCTCAATATAACGGACTATGTAGACATGGTCGAGCAATAAAATACAATAAAATATCTAGAATTCTTCATACAATAAAATATCAAAATGTAGACATGGTCGAGCACTATCTAGAATTCTTGATCTCATTTGTAGCCACGAAAAATTGCTTTAGTTTATTGAATTTTGAAACCAGAAAGTCAAGTAGATAAGACTAGAAGTAAAAGGCCACAATTAATGCAAAAGCTCGAGATAAATCTAGAATAAATTACCAAAAATCCAGATTTCAAATTCAGACAATCGAGCAACTGTATCACTTGGGGGGTAAGGGTCCTTTTATAAAAGAACTGGGAAGGAGACAGTGGCGGACCCAGGTTTTGAACTCAGCCCGGGCGGACGTTGACTAGTCAACGTCAACCATCAGCGATCGTAAGAGCGATATCGTTTATTAATATTTAATTATATAATATTAAAAATCATTCAATATATATATAAACGCACTAAACATAAAAAAATATGTACATATGAAAACGTAGTTCAATACAACCAAAAGTATTAAAGAAAGACGCAACACAACCTATTATGTAACTGTAATCTTAGACAACTGTATTCTACGAGATCTCATACTTTGAAAACGTTGCAATATTGCTTCATTCTCAATTTTTTCAAAAATCTCTTTCTCCATGTATACCACCAAATTGTCATTCAACCAGTCGTCTCCCATTTTGTTGCGCAAGTCACTCTTGATTAGATTCATAGCAGAGAATACTCTTTCAACACTTGCAGTTGCCACAGGTAATATCAAAACCAATGTAATCAGCCTATAAACCAATGGAAAATAACAAGAGCTTCCTGTTTCAACCAACTTCCGAGCCACACAAGAAATGCTATTGAGATTAAAGAAGGCTTCAGTAATTCTCACATATAGAAGGAACTTCTCAAGTTCAGGTCGAAGCAATAAAAGCTCTTCATTATTGAAGTCCAAAGGATACAACTGAGCAATCCTTAGCAATTTATCCGTATCAAAAGCTGCAAAGGAATCTCTTGGATTTAAACACGAAATGCAAGTTAGGAGCTCAGTAGTTGTCTCGGAAAAACGATCATTCAACTCTTGCAAGATTGAGTCTATCACGTAACAATACAAATCAACATAAAAACGATGATAATAAGTCACCTGCTGAGTTCCACGCCTAGGCCGACCTCTCAATACTACAATATCCTCCATATTGGGCACAAAAATATGTCTAACAACACAAAAACTCGGTCACCCTATTCAACAAATTATCCTACCATTGTCTCTCATGTTCTGCAATGCATACTTACACAAATTTAATAAACCCACAGCATTCTGAATATCCTGATCCTTCTTCTGTAAGGCTTGTGAAAAGTTGTTTGTAATTGCTAGAATTTCAAACATGAAGTGGAGACTGAACACAAACTCAAAGCTCTGCATAGTGTCCATCTGTCTGTCGGCCATTGATTTCTGCTCTAAATTTACGCCATCTTCTGATATATCCTCAAGAACATCTATGATAGCATTAAACATATTAATAACACGAGTAATTGTCAGTAGGTGTGAGCCCCATCTAGTATCACCTGGGCGTGCCAAACTCATTTCTTGAAACTTACCACTCCCACCACAAAGTTCCCCAATATTAAGCTTCTCCAAAATCTCGGCATGGTAACTTGTTCGAAGAGCATCTACACGCTTACATGATGCACCCACCAAATTCACAATAATAGCAAGCATATTAAAAAAATCACCAAGCATGTTATTCCTACGTGCCATTGAAACAACTGCCAACTGAAGTTGGTGAGCAAAGCAGTGGATATACATAGCATGTGGGTTCTCTCTTAAAATTAAAGCTTTCAAACCATTGAACTCACCTGACATATTGCTTGCTCCATCATAACCTTGACCTCTCAGACTAGATATGCTCAACCCATGAGTAGAAAACATTGCATCAATGGCATCCTTAAGTGATTTGGCACAAGTATCAGCGACATGGGTAATGCCCAAAAAACGCTCCTTCACGACCCCACTTTGGTCAACAAACCTCAAAATAACTGCCATTTGTTCTTTTATAGAATTATCACGAGCCTCGTCAACCAAAATTGAAAATAAACAATCACCCATCTCATTGATAATAGCCCTTGTTGTCTCTACGGCACAACAATTAACCAAGTCCTTCTGGATCTTTGGTGAAGTCATTTGATCATTTCCAGGAGCATTAGTGAATACTACCTCTTTAACTTCCTCACAACGAGCTGCATACCAGTCTAGTAGCTCAATTAGATTTCCTCTATTAAGAGACTCTTTGGATTCGTCGTGACCACGAAATGGCAATCCTTGCATCAAAAGGAATCTAGTACAATCTAGCACCGCAGTCAATCTCGTCCTATAACTTTTTTGTTGACTATTACTTTGACTTGAAATAACATAAGAGATACTCTGCTTTTGATTCATCAAATTGGTACACTTTGCAAAAGCTTGATTATGAGCACTATCAAAGAGACCGACATGATCTTTCAACGTCTGTTTGTGCTTCCAATCCCTAAAGCCGGTTTTAGTGAATATATGTCCACCCCCTTGACCCCCTCTATCGGGTTTGAACAAGTAGCAATGCAAACAATACGCCGCATCATTTTCTATACTGTACTCCAACCAATGAAATTCAGAGAACCACTCTTTCCGAAAACACCTATTATCATTCCCTATCTTTCTTCTTGGAAAGTTATGTCCATATGGTTGACAAGGACCTTTCTCCAAGTATGCCATCCTAACATCATCTCTGATATTGGGATCGTATGAGTCGATGGGGGGGCGTTTCCCTGGATCAGATATAAGATCATCCCCATTGAATTGAGATCGGGACTTCTTTGTGTTATTTAATAACTCTTGTGCTCGACTAGAATCAGTTGCGGGACTAGATGCACAACTAGATAAAGAAGATCCAGGTATGGACTTTCGTTTCGGATGAAAAAATCGCTCCATAATCTGCAAAATGCCCCAATTTATTTTTCAATTAAAATTGATTAAAAAATAGTCTACACATAATTTAATTGAGCCCAACATTTTCTTCATTAATTCTTTTCACTTTCCCTAATTTTCTAAAAACCTAAATTACCAAAATCCCCAAAATTACCTAAAAACCTAAAATCCCCAATTTAAAACTACTCGGTCATAATTTCATATTATGATATAACAACCAAATTAACAACCAAATTAAAAAAAAAAATTAACAACCAAATTAACAAACAAATTAACAATTAATAACCATAAAAAACATAAACATAAATAACAACCAAGTAATTAATTCTACAAAATAAAAACATAAACTAGTAAAACTACTCACTTGACTTGAGCCCAATTCCTTGACCCTTATAATTTCTCTGGCCGACAGTAGAGAGAGGGCCTAGAGGCGACTGGCGAGCTCGAGACCGCGAGGCGCGAGAGGCGAGAGACGGCGACTCAACTGGAGACTGGCGACTCGCGAGCAGGGACTGGACTTCGAAGCTGCTGCCCGTGCACGTCTGCTGGAGGCTGGAGCTGGAACTTGGAGCTGCTGCAGCCACAGGTAAGCTTCGAATCTGCAGGTGCTTCTTCTCTCTTTTGGTTTGGGTATGCTTCTTCAATTGGGTTTGGATTTTGGAAGATTGAATCAATTGGTGCTTGATCTCGTTTGGTTTGGGTAAGCTTGGCCTTGGCTGCTTGGTTAATTGGTTTGGGTAATTGGGTAGGCTTTTGAAGATTGGAGATTTGAGAATTTCGGATTTTCAATTTTTCATCATTTGGATTTTGAACCTTGTAGAAATGGGTTGGTTCAATTGGGCCTTATTGTTGAAAAATAATAGGCCCAAACTCAAAAAAAGGAAAAAAAAAAAAAAAAAAAATTCGCCTGATCTTCTCCTCCGCCGGCTCTGCAATTCTTCCCGGCGGTCTTCAAGGTTCTGGCGGACCCAGCACGGGCGGCCGCGGGGGCTGGCCAGGTGCTGGGTCCGCCCCTGGAAGGAGAGCTTCCAAGTCAGGTTCCTACTCATCTAAGGGACTAGATTTTTTCTTGGGCTTCAAAAGTTTTGTTCATCATCCAAGAACAAATGCCTCTTGAAAAGATAATCTCGAAGAACTAGATGGTCCTTACCAGTTTTACAGGCCTAGCAACTTTGCAAGCATACCAGGCTAGGCACCTAACAACGGTTTAGTTTCTCTATCCAAATGGGTTGGATTTGTTCTAGATTGAGAATGGATGATGTATTTAATGCTATGAAGTCAGTCTTGTAGCTCATCTTGATTGAGACGAGTGAAAAGTCTTTGTCCATTTCACTAGTCTGATGAAAAAAGATTCACTCTGCATGGTTCAGGTGGTTCACTATGCTTGGAAAAGTCCCTTATATCTTGAGAAACATGATAAAGATTTAACCATGGCTCAGGTTTTGGCCTCAAATGGCTCCCTTATTTTGCTATTGTTAATCACGTGTATTATTTTGCTCAAGTACATTTCTTATATGAACTTAGTTCCACCGATGTACTATGTTTGCAGAGATAAATACGATCATTTTTACGAAGGAGTGTAATAAAGACGGGCTATTAATTGTGAAGGTCTTTATTACAGTCCATTTCTTCTCGACGAGACCTTTACATCTAATAGCCACGTCTTTATTACGTTCCATCGTAGAAATGATTGTATTTGTCTCTGCAAACCTAGTAAACCAAAAAAACTAAGTTCAAATAAGAAATGTAGTTAAGCAGAATAATACACTTTGGTCAGTACATACAATCTAGAAATGAATGATGCAACAATAGCAATAATGTGGATAGGTTAATCTTTCCATTAAGGAATTTCCTGAATTTATAGAAATCAGAAGTAGGGATATCAACGGTCGAGCCGAAACTCGAGGCTCGAGCCTAGCTAAAACTTGAGGCTCAAGCCGAGCCAAGCTTTTGCTCAGCCAAAAAATTTAGACTCTACCTGAGCTTTTGGCTTGGGCCTTGTCGAGCTGAGCCGACTCACGATTTTTTTTATATAACTATTAGGCAGCGAGTTGCTGCCTGAATTTTATTTTTTAATTTTTTTAAGGACCAGCTCGTCACAGGCCAAAAATAGCCCATGACACGAGCCAACCTTGGCTCGGGCCAACGCTTTAAAATGGAGCTCGATGTCCAGGCCGGCTTGGGCTTTTCCCAAGGCGAGCTACGGGCTACCCTGAGCAAACGAGTGAAATTAACACCCCTAATAAGAGGCGTGGGATGTTTGAGAGCCATTTAGGGCAAAAAAAGGAACCATGGTTAAATATTTATCCTGTTTAATTGCTCGATTGTCAGAATTTGAACTCCAAATTGTGGTAATTTACTTTGAATTTAACTCAAGTTTTTTGCATTAAATGGAATTGGATTTTGCTACTTATTGTGGATTTTTTTTTCTAGTATTATCTACTTGACTTTCTGATTTTAAAATTCAATAAATTAATGACTTTTCGTGGATATGGATCGATATCAAGGATTCTAGATAGTACTCGACTACGTCTACATTTTGATATTTTACTGCATTTCCGACAAATTTGCAATTGACTACACAAGATTAAGGGGACCCTTACCGCAAGCGTTATAGTTGCTTGCTTGTCTGAATTTGAACTATGGATCGTGATAATTTACTCTTATTTTAACTCGAGTTTTTGCATTAAATGGAATTGAATTTTGAACTTATTATGACTTTTTTTATTTAGTATAATCTGCTTGACTTTCAGAATTCAAAATTCAATAGATTAAAGCCCTTTTTGTGGATACGGATCGAGATCAAGGATTCTAGACAGTGCCCAATCATGTCTACATTTTGTTATTTGACTGCATTTTGATAAAATTTGCTCTACCTGACAATAAATTTATAACAAGAATCTTTACAAAATATAAGGTTTGTGTCCAATCTCTTTGTTTGCATTATTTTGATTTCATTGTGACTTGATTGGTAAAGTAGACTCTAGCTACAGTAATAAGAAGGAAAAAATTCACAACTCAAGTATTTACTAAATCCAAAACTCATGTGATAAATAAATAATTAAATATATTTTATTAATTAAATATATTAAGGTCACAATTATACAATTAATAGTTATGGGTGTACTTATCGGTCACTACTTATTTATTGATCACAGATTATTTCAAGATCTCAAATCAAAAATTTATTCCATTGGTTACAAATCAAAAAATTTATACGGCACAGTTTATTTGTCGATCACAAATTATAAAATTAGTTTATCACAATTATTTCTCAGTCACAAATTATCGAATTTTTAGGTCTCAATTAAATAGTTGGTCACAAACAACCCCCATAACACCAATAATTGGTCACAAATCAACCAACCCATCCCATACCACCAGATCCAAATAACATCGCCACTGTACCGCAAAAACCAGATCCAAAAGACTGCGATGGCATTACCACTACTGCAGTGGCGATGAATGAAGACATAACCTAATCTTCTCCCAATTCGTCTCTCCCAAGTCGGGACTTGAGCAATGGCTAGACAATTTCGGTATTTTTATTGGACAAAGCATTCAAATTACTACAGTGTGACGCTACCTCTATTTGACTATAGTCTCTACCAATTTTATTTATATCCTCATTCCCCCTCCCCATGTCAAACTAAAGTAATCTATTACCATGGGAAGCCCAAGTTCATGTGATTGTGGAAAGAAGTTCTATAGCACCTCTGATGGTCAATTGGCGCACAGCGCCCCACATTGTCTCAGAACTGTGCGGAGTGGTGCTGCGTCACGAGGGCCAGAGAGATTGTGGTGCGTCTCTACTGTGTTACTAGTCAGAGCTGCTATGTCACTGGTCGGAGACAAAGAATAGGTATAGAAATGCATTAGGGTTTGAGAGTTTAATTGAGTGGGGGATGTGGTTATATATATTGATTTATAATATAATTATTACTATTAAATTGTCATCTGATTTTTGATTAAGTATACTTCATATCTGATTTTTGTGCCCCCGTTCAATGAAGGTCCAATCGAAGATCAAAACCATTTAAGCCACTCGTGAATGGTAATGAGGTTGAATAATGTTATTTATCATCATAATGATAAATCATCGGTGATGTGACAGTTTATGTAGAATAATAAGATTTGACACTTCAATTTTTATGAAAAATGGGGGAGGAGAGAGAAATGTGAGAGATAATTATCATATCACTGATAATTTATCGTCACGATGATAACATTACTCAATGGGATTGGTTACTTCTTTAGAAGAAATTTTACATTTTAACTAAATGGTTTATTATTTTATATTATTTGAATAAATTTATGTTTACTTTTCATAATGTCTGTGTAACTTGTTTTTTTATATAAATTTCAAACGCAACTAAAAAGGTTATTATTGAAGATTTTGTTAGTTTTACACTTAAGGTGTGTTTGATTATATTTATTTTCCATAAAAATGTCAGTTTTTCACCTAAATTTATACTTTAGAGTGTTTGATTGCTATTTTTTTCTATTAAAAATATTTTCCAAGGTTTGAAAATATGTCTAATTTTCCTTGTTTTTAAGGAAAAAAATTTTCTTTGAGAGGAGTAGGTTTTTGTTTTTCTCAAAATAAGAAAAAAAAATTTCTAGAAGATATTTTTCATGTTAATCAAACACGGCAAAACATGATCGGCAGGATTCAAAGAGCCCACATGATTTCAAGTCATGCCTGATAACCACTCCTGTAATTCCTCTTGGTGAACTTCAATGAAATATATTAATAGTTTATTTCCATAAGCATGCTTGAACTCTTTATTTGATTCTCAATAGAAAATCATAAATTAATTTAGACATGGGAGTTATGGTCAATTATCTAGTCATGCATCCACGATTAGAGATTCACACACCTAGGGTTTGACGAGGGAGACGAGAGATTGGAGAGGGGGAGAGAGAAATATTATTTCTATTCAATAATAATAACAAATGATAGTTGTCTTTTTACATATACAATATACTATGCATAATTTGGGTATATAAAACACATCTAACCACAATCTCTAATATCCACTCATCTCTCGTGGAAGGACAAGCAAACGCACATGTATTTCTCTTGTATAATAGCGACTTTAATTATGTAGTTGACGTGAAAGTTTGTACGAATTTAAACATTAAAGAATTATAAGTCATGTTTTATGTACTATAAAAAAATAATTTTCAAAATTGGACTAATAAGTGGCCTAGTCGAATGGTTCAATAACATATTACTGGTACAGTTGGTGGGTGATGTCAGGTCAAAAGTCTAGCTAAACAATATTTATAAATGAAAGATGAAAGAGTGTAAAAATTAATGTCTTATAATTCAAAATAAATTTCAAATAATATTTATGTATTCAAGATTATTATGAATTTTTGTTGATCATATATTTCAACCTTTTATTGTGTCTATATTACTACTCAATCTTTGATTATTATTATTATTATTATTATTATTATTATTATTATTATTATTATTATTATTATTATTATTATTATTTTGTAATTTATCAATTTCCTTATATGCTTATATTGTAATGTAAAATTCATATAGAATTATAATAACCATTAAGTATTAACATAATTTAATATATAAATTCAGAGTGTGATATTATTACGTGAGAATTATGGAAAGTAACAATAATTTAATCACTCTTAGTCAAACATACTTTTTATCTACATATTTTATAGGACACGACAATTATGATACACTTATTATAAACATATTCAATAGGATTTATAGCTCATACTCGCTTAAATTTTAAGTTTAACAACTTTCGATGGTGGTGGCCTAGTGATATGGGACAGATGTGTGGTTGATCCAATGTCCAAAACTCCTCTTTAATATTCATTTCAAGGTAAATCTGGTTACCAATTTGATGTGAAACCCGGTCGGTTGCAAACCCATCGAATTAGAAGCTTGAACTAGTTCTAAGACCCGTCCAAACCAAGTTTTGGAATAATGGAAATGAAGCATTGTTTCCTTGTACAACATGATCCACTTTTCAGGACAACTCATTTTAGCACCATGACCTCAAGCTAACACAGTTAAGTTGTGTATTGGTAAAGCTTTTGTATGTTAAAAATGGTCAACCTTCATTTTTCATCACACATTTCTAAAAGGCCACGACTTTTAGCCACTTTTCACTGCACATTTCATGAAACCCGCCAACTTTTATCAATTTTTAGCAATATCGGACAACTCCTAAACTAGAAAATGAAGCATTAATACATTTTATTGATTATATTTTTAATAGAATATAAAGTGTAATTTGTAAACAAGGGAAATTGAGTGAGTGATAGAGGTACAAGAATTAATTGAACTCTTCAAATTATCGAAATTGCAATTCAAAATCAATGGATACCGCTCAAGGACAATTAGGATTGGATTAAAAAATCTTTTAGGCTGGACTAATATTTTCAAAAAATTATATGGAAAAATTAAATTTCTAAATATGTTGCTCGCGCCTTCAGATTGGTCGAGACAAGCCTAGTTCTAAAGATCACTCCTGAGCAAGAGGTCTAGCTCCAAAGTCTATAGACTTGCCAATGGACCTATCTATTATTTGAGAATTGGAGGTAACTTCTATCAAATGGACTCTATATTAATCCATATCAATTTTGAAATTTTTTGACATAGGCGGCGTTTTTGAAACTTCCACGTCAAACGCTCTGTTCAACACATTGGCCTAACTCACTAATTATTCTCCACAATAGCCTCTTTAACATTAAAAGACAATACCCTTCATTTTAAAATTAAAAGGTCGGATTTCCCCGGACCGCCTAGACATCCCAAACTCCGTAAACAAATAATAGATCTGCTGTAATTTCCTCAGAAATTTGGATTTCTTTAAGACGATAAAAGAATTTTTTGTTTAAATCTTTGAATATTAAAACTAAAACATAATATCCATTAATATTATAAGCAAAAAAATTCGAATTTAACCAAATAAAATGAAGAAACCTTGAACGTGGAGAGGGAGATGGTGACGGGTGAAAATACCTTGAAGAATGGCGATGACGATTAAGAAAATGAAGAAACATTGAAGAACACGAAATGGTATGAGAGATTTTAAAATTTATAACAATCTTCAAATTCTCAATGTTCAAAATGGAGGTAAAATATGTATTGTGATTTCCTTAGCCCCCCGTTTGAAACCCTTTTTTTTTTTTTTGCAAAACTCATTCTCTTACAGTAAAGGAAGACAACAATGTCCACACTCAAACTTTGTGTCAGAATCCCAATTTAATGCATATTCCCGTTGAGAATTCCTTCCGAGTTTGCCCTCATAAAATAATTATAATTTTCCACAAATACCCTCACTCTTTTCAACCTAACACACTATAAAAGGGCAATATCGAAAACAAATATTGAAATGGTTGGAAAGTACGAATTTCTGCAAGTGGGATGGGAACACTTTCCGACGGATTTGAAAGATTTGGTACATGGGTCCCACGTTTTTTGAAAAAGAAACTGTAGAAGAATGAATTTTTTGCCAAAAAACGGGTGTCAAACAGGGGCTTAAATTTTTTACTCTTTTTTTTTACTTTAATCTGGTCAAAGGAAATTGTGAAAAAGTGATCGGGTCAACCGGGCATCTACCACCATTTCATCTCTAGTTGAATGAAATTCAAATAAGTGCTTATTAACAAACAAACAAAAAAAAGCTTTTAAAGGTTTTTGGAAGAAGCTCTAATTTAGCTCATGTTTGATTATCTTTACTTTAATTTAATATAATTCCCATACTAATTTTTAACTATGCATTCACCCAATAAAATATTCTACACGTAAACTCAAATATTTTTTCTATTTTCTAAACACACATCCTCCAAAAACTAACATTACAAATAGAATTTTTTTTTTCAAGTTAAAGGCCACTAAACATGGCTTAGTACTTCTCCAAAAAGTAATAAATTCAGTTTTATGGAAAGCTGAAATCTTCAATAATTATCTTATTAGTTTGTAGTAAAAATCAAATATATCCAATTTTCTCACTCATCACTGTTTATATAATTTGAATATTTGGTTTGAATGATTAATATGACATCTTTTACTTCTATATTTTATTTAGGGGGTGTTTGACACCCACTTTTGTGAAAAAATGTGTTTTTGAATAATGATTGATGGAAGAATGTGTGGTTAAAAAGTAAGAAGAATTTTTAGGTTTATGTGTAATATTATTTTATTGATAGAATGTGTGGTTGAAATGAAGAAAGAGAAAAAGAATGAGAATGAGAATGAGAAAAAAATGGGTGCCAAACGGGGGCTTATTATTATTTTTCATTTGTTAATGTCCAATAATATATTTTAGAAATGAAATTTAAATTGAAGTAAAAAAAATATGAATTTAAAATGATACAATCATTTATTAATGTACAATATTTTAATTTCTTAAACAAATAAATTTTAAATTATATGAATTATACTATTAAAATATTTAATTTTACAGATTTTATGTAATAAAGAAATAATGTTTAGTCAAGTAATTATATGTATAATAAATAAAAGTATTTTTAAAGATATACAGCCAAATCGTAAATTTAATGTTCACAATATTTTTTTGTCGACAACCAAATAATCCTCAACGTTTTGGTCACGAGTCTTTTTTAAAAGGGAAATACTGGGTGTACAATACTAGGGGTTCACATAGAACCCCTACACCCTCTCACAGAAGGTGGGTACACCCAGCATTCCCTTTCGAAAAAGCTATAAAAGTAAAAGTTCCATTAGTAAGGCTCCACCCATAACAGCCATGCAAAATTTAACCAAATTGTCGTCTACTCACCCAAAACCAATATTCTACAGGTTGATTTCGTTTTAACCTTCGGTTTCTACTACAAATTTTGGATGAATTTATGGTAAACAAAAATATTATGGAGATGTAATTATTTTGTGCAAACTAAAAGAGGGGGAAAAAATTCTTTAAGCAAAAACAATGCTTTCAATACTACACCATATTTTTTTAAAAAAAAGTTTAAAATTATACTCTCTGTACTGCTGTTTTTCTCAGTTCCTCTGCAAATTGATTTCGTAAAAATCCTTTCCTATGATAATTACTTATCTTTCTCCATTGAAATGTTGTTTATCTTCTCCATCGCATTGTTTACAATCTACTTAATTTTGCTAGTTAACTTGGACGGAACAAAATTTTACTTATTTTTCTTCTTTAAGTACACTATTCGACAGACACTATTCAATGCATTATTGAGAAGCTCTGTCATTATATTTTTGGTCTTTACAGCTACTTGACCCATGAAGTCTTCGTCAACCTGATTCCTCTTGCTTTACTTGTTGAATAAATTGCTCTCTTCTTTTCTTTTCTTTGCTTCATTAGCATTACAAATTTCGTACACCTTTTGCTGTTTGTAGAATAATATCTTTTTTCTTTTAAACTTTACCCAGTCTCCAATGGCGCATGGTAACTTAAAGGCAAAGTAACCCGGCTCACACCTGGCATAAATTCAAGCATGATAATGAGAGTTTTTTGACATTTGTTTTAGATTACAGGGAGAGATGATGGACACTGTGGAGAAGAAGATAGAAGGAATTGAAGGTCGAGGATTGATAGATGTGGTGTTTTCTTGGTCTATAGATGATGTGATGAACAAGGATCTTTACAGGAATAAGGTTTGTTTCGTACAACCCTCTCCTTTTTTCATTTTCTTAAACTCTTATTTTCTAATACAAATAGTATACACGATTTATTCAAAGATAACGAATTAATATATCTTTCAAGATCGTAAATTTGTTTTCTAATTGTAGCATGAGTAGATAGTCGAAATCATACCTCTAATGTCTGACTTAACCATTGTCTTCACGTTAGATTTCTTTGACAATGATCGCAATTGCACAAAGAATCTCAAAAGACAAAGAACGCAATATGTTAGATGGATGGAAGAGATGAATTCTCCGTAGGTATTAGGATTTTCATGTGTTAGCTCACTCACAATTCCTCATTTACAAATGTCTTTCAGGGGGCAGTTTTAGGTGTGGGAGAGGCGTGAGATAATTTGTACTCTTTTTCTCGTACTGCTAAAAATCTATGTGTTAGAAAAATTAGGAAAAAATGATCAAAACAATATTTTTCCAAAAAAATGACACCAAACAGGGACTGAATTTTGTTCAAAAGTTCATATTTGTATGTGAAAGTACATTCATAGTCTAGAAGACTTTACGCGGGACACGATATACCACACTACTTGACTTAATTTGAGAAGTAATAAATAAATAAATATTTATATATTTATTTCTTGTCCAAATAAAATACATCAACTTGGGCCTAGCCTGAGCCCATGACTCGTGCCCAGCACGATCAATAGTTGGCTGGCTTTAGCCCTGAGTCACTAACATGTGGTGGGTCCACTCATTTCAAAAACTAGTGGAACTACTTTGGACCCAAATTCAAGCATCAAACTTGGAAAATGGTGGTTAAAAAATAAAAAAAAAATTTGGTGGCCATTTAATTGGAAAAAAATATTGTTTTGAATAATAAATTTTTGGAAAATGGTGGTTAAAAAATAAGAAAAAATATTGAATTTACGTGTAAAATATTTTATTATGTGAATGTGTGGTTGAAAATGAGTATATAAAACAAAGAATTAAAAAAAAAAACAGGTGACAAACAAGGCTTAAAGTGGTTAAATGATTTTTCATCTTCCTATATGGGATACGATTTTTTGAAATTTTCACCATTTATCCAACTTTAATTTCCAAGTTCAAATGGGCTTTCTTCTAACCTTCCTTTTCATTCATGATTCACCCGAAATTGATTTTAAGTAAGTATATACACTACGACGATCTACTTAAAGAGTAGAATACATTTGGCCGAAGAAATCTTATATTTGATTAACGGGTCCCATTTTGTATAATTGATCAAATTTAGCCAAAACCAACTTACTAAATAACCAATTTCCAACGCTAAGTTGGTTGGACATAATTTCATTTTATTTATTATTGCATAATCTGTAATATGGTTGCCAATGACCCAACACTTGAATGGCTTCAAACATTTTATCTTGACAGGTCGAGCCAATTCCGGAGACATTCTATTCAGCAAAACACTATCTCCGGTCATTCAACTACCCTCTTATAGAAGAAACACATGCTAGTCTGCGGTCAAGTTTTACTCTTAAGAGTCGTCCACCTGCACGCGAAATATTTGATGTCAACCCTAACAAAGATTTCAGACCTTCCAAAGATTTGTTCTATACCATGACATTGAAAAGATTGAGTGGAAGTGAGGAAAACAAAAGAGTATATGAACCAGAGGTTGGAGATTTAATTGCCTTGACAGATGTAAGACCAAAATATATTGAAGATTCGAACACGAGTAGATGGCCTTACAGTTTAGCTGTACTTTACGGCATCAAGGATGACGACGATTCCACTAGAATTTCAGTCATTTCTTCGAAGCCCATCGTGTTTGATATGCCGGACATGGACAAACTTTTTGCTGTTTATCTTATAAACTTGACGACAAATATCCAAATATGGCAAGCATTGCATCCAAACCTGATAGGAGAAAACATGAAGATCATTAATTCAGTGCTGAGAGTCAATCCATCAGTAAGTTCTAGTGGACATAATCTCTAACTTGAATCTTATTTATCCACTCCTAAAATTCTGATTGAACTTATCTATTGCATACAGGTAGAAGAAAATTGTAATATTTGTTCCGTTGAGGAATCGAGGAGTACTCATGAATCTATGTTAAGGGAATCGATTAGCACTTTTGGCATGAATGATTCACAAGAAGCTGCTATCTTAAATTGTATTGTTACGAGAGAATGTCATCATCGAAATGATGTGAAGCTAATATGGGGTCCACCAGGAACCGGAAAAACAAAAACGATTTCATCGTTATTGTTTGCCCTGTTGAGGATGAAATGCAGGACATTAACTTGTGCACCAACCAATGTAGCTGTCATAGGAGTTGCAACAAAGTTACGGAGTTTGCTAAGTGATACATTATTAAATATTACCTATGGACTGGGAGACGTAGTTTTATTTGGTAATGGAGAACGATTGAAGATTGACGACAATGAACATCTTTATGATGTATTTCTCAACCATCGTATTTCTATTCTGCATAGGTGTTCTAATCCACTCTTTGGGTGGAGAGCAAGTCTAGTATCAATTATAGGCTTGCTTGAAGATCCTGAAGAGCAATATCAACAATATTTGATACAAGAAAAAGAAAAAGACAATGACGACGATGACGAAGATGATACCGGTGAAAATGATGACAATGAGGAGCAGACGATTAAGAAAGAAAAGGAACGGTTTGGAAAAGAGAAACAGAGTGGTAGTGAACACGAAGCAACAGAGATGAGCTTTGAAAACAAGAAAGGCACAATAGAGAAGAAACTTATGAGGGAAAACAGAAGGGAAAGATCAACTAAAGGAGAGAATATGGGGCACGACAAAAGAAAGGATAAGAACGAGAAAAACAAAGAAAAAGCAAGCAACGAAGGTGATACTCAATGGACATTTGAGGAGTTTATTAGAAAGAAATTTGATTCATTAGTAACGCAGATAATGCTTTGTGTTGAAGGCTTGTGCACCCATTTGCCTACTTCCTATCTTAAGATGGAAGTAGTAGAGAACATGGGTAGAGTTCTTGATATGCTCCAAACTTTAAGAAATTCAATCCTGAATGAAGATTTCAGACGAGTCCTAAATGGACCAGGAGAAATTAGATCAGAGTGCCTTCAAGTAATGAAATTCCTTCAAGGAAAATTCTCTCTACCAAATTTCACTGAAGATTACGAAATTCGGGATTTTTGTCTAGCAAACGCATGCTTAGTTTTCTGTACTGTTTCGAGTTCAGCGAAACTGATAAGTCGAGAAATGGCGCCATTTGAATTGTTGATAATTGACGAAGCTGCACAACTAAAGGAATGTGAATCTGCTATTCCCCTACAGCTCCCTGGTCTTCACCACGCAGTACTTGTTGGAGATGAGAAACAACTTCCAGCAATGGTTCAAAGCGAGGTTTTAAAACCACTATTAGTTCTTTCATTAATCACTAAATAATTAGAAATACTTTTACTGTCAATGATATCTTGTTCGGTATTGTCAGATAAGCAAGAAGGCTAATTTTGGGAGGAGTTTATTTGGGAGGCTTGTGATATTAGGACGAAGTAAGCACCTTCTTGATGTTCAGTATAGAATGCATCCCTCAATAAGCTTATTCCCGAATACCAAGTTCTATGGCAAACAGATTAGGGACGGTCCAAATGTCAATGAACAAGCCTATGTAAGGCGCTTCCTCGAAGGAAACATCTTTGGCTCCTACTCATTCATTGACGTGACCAGTGGGAGAGAGGAATCTGATGATAGGCATAGTAAGAAAAATATGGTTGAGGTCTCTGTTATTGCTGAGATTGTATCCAACCTCTATAAAGGTACATACTGCTACGAATCTGACGTCAATCTCTCCAACCCAATATTCATAATGCAAGCAGTATAATCAATTTACAATGTTGCTAGATGTTTCTCAATTATCTGTATTTGAATTCTCACTGGTTATACTTTCTCAGAATCTATTGCCTCCAAGAAAAAGGTGCGTGTTGGTTGCTTATCACCATATAAAACACAAGCTTTTGCAATTCTGCAAAAACTGGGAAAGACATATAGCACAGATGCAGACGAAGATTTTTCAGTAAATGTTCACTCCGTTGACGGTTTTCAAGGTGGTGAAGAAGATGTTATATTAATCTCTACTGTCCGGAGCAATGATAAAGGAGATTTGGGTTTTCTTTACGATTATCGACGAACAAATATGGCTCTGACTCGAGCTAGGTATTATTTACATAGCAGAAAATAGTGTGACTAACCATTAGCTTATAAAATAATTCAATACCTTAATGGCTTATAAAATTGCTCTTTCATACAGGTACTGCCTTTGGATTTTGGGCAACAGTGAAACTTTACTAAAAAATGACTCAGATTGGAAAGATTTAGTTCTGGATTCCAAGAATAGGGGTTGTTTTTATGACGCTTTTGAGGACAACAATTTGAAACAAGCAATTGTTTGTACCTTGGTTGAGCTTGGCCAGGTTAATTTGTTGTTTGACATGAACTCCTCTCTATTCCAAAAGGCAAAGTGGAAGGTACATTTCAATTTATCTCAACAGACATTGCTATTCGTTGATTTATGGTAATATGATGTCCAAATCTTTTAAGCCACCGATAGGGATGTTAAATTGTGGAACTTAATTATTGTTGATCCTTATTTAAGGAATTGAGTCCTTGTAAAATTTGGTTTTGCCCTAATTTATCGTATATTATCAAAAAGGGAGAAAAAGATTAGAGAAAATAGGTGTACGATATTCTCTTATAAACCTTTTTTTTTTAATTGCATTACAGTAAATTACTACAGCGGTCGGAGAGGACGCAGTCTTACATTAAAACGAACTTCTATAAATCTTGTATGTTCTTAAGTGTTTATTTTTCTTTCTTAAAATTGATTTCTCTGGGTGGAATAGAATTAGGCCCCGTTTGATTGGGCTAGAATTCCTTGGAAAATGGAAAAGTAATTACATTTCCACCCAAAAGTAGTGTTTGATGTCCACATTTTTCCATGCCAAAGGTGAAAAAGATTCTCCCCTCACGCGCCCATTTCTAGGCGTGAGGAGAATCAAATTCTGACTTTTTCTGGATTTTTTTTTTTTTAAATGAAAATAAATTTCATAACCAATTGTAAAAAAAAAAAAATTCACTTTAATGTACAATTTCCATGTAAAACAATGTCAAACGAACACTAAACTTTGATAAAAAAATAATTTTTTACTTGTAATTTTTTTTTTCTTTTTTTACTTTTTGGCAATGGAAACAAATTTTATAACCAATTGTGAAAAAAATTATCAGTTTAATGGACAATTTCTATATAAAACAAAGTCAAACGAACATAAAATTTTAAAAAATTTCGGGTGGAAAATTATACCAATCAAACACACGTAATTAACAATTCCCTGGAAATGAATTTTCTAGGCAATTACTTTCCCTATAATTTATTTTCTTTATACCAATTTTCCACCATTGCAATCAAATGGACCCTTAGGGTTTATAAATCTCAAAAAAAAGTCACAGTACGTCAAAGGGACATAAAGAATTTAATTTTCTTTCAGTACCATACTACAATGAATTGAACTGATTCTTTCAATGAAATAAATTTCTCATCTGTAAATAGCACAAAGGAGTTGCTTTCTATTAGTATTTATTACCTATAGTGTAAGTGCAAGTTTGGTATACAAAACTAGATAAAATTGGATGGATGGTATAGTAAACGAGATTTAACTAACCATACCCCGGTTTTTTCTATGATAGGTTTGTTTTAGTGATGAATTCTTGAAATCCATGTCTAAGATTCAAGACATTGTCATCTGTAAAGAGGTCCTTTCTCTTTTGGAGAAGCTTTCAGATGGATGGCGTCGGCTGCACAAACCTGAAATTCTCAGTAACATGGATACTGCTGCTTCACAACTGTTGGAACTATATGATGTCAAAGGGCCGTTGAAATTGATTTGGACCATCGACATTCTCCGGGAAAATTCAAGCGACGTTCAAGTTATCAAAGTTTTGGACATTTTGCCAAGTTATGAGATATCAAAATTGGCCAAGAAACTTGATTCAGTATTGGGGAAGTATACAGCTGATCATTCGAGCCAATGCTTGTTCAAGCGCGTTGAACAGTATGTGACTTCTAGTTCTGCTTTTTACATTAATTTTGAGTTGGTTTATTACATTTATTTGGGTTGGTGTATAATGTGTTAGAAGAGAGAACGGTAGAACGAAACTAACATGACCTGCTCTAGATGACACGAGGTCGTGTCAAAAATTTATAGGCTGTTCGGAATTTTTCTCTTTTTCTGTTGCATATCATTTTGTTGGAAAAAAGAAACGAGAGTGTGAATTTCTATTAATTAGCCACTTATCACATTGTCTGCTGTAGGGACTTGGTACTTCCAATGACTTGGCCAGTGAATACAGAAGCTGGAAATGTTCCATCTGGCTGTGATCCTGTACAAGAGCTAGGAAGCCAAGTGGCGGCAATCAATATACTGGATGAACCGGGAGTATGAACCGTGCTGGATGAACTATTGATGCTAAAATTATTCTAGTATGAGCTGAATCAAATCTCTTTTGAGAAAACGATCCTTTGTGCCATAGTAGCCGGTTCAATCCCCTTATAAAACTTTTGTTATTCGGTTTTGAGGGATCGGTCCATCATCTTCTACTGGCATGAATATCACTGTCTTCGCCAAATTTTTAAGTCCCTCATTTTATACTCGAATTCTGAGCTTCATGCATATTCTTATAAAATTATTGAAATCTGATTTAGTTACTCATTGTAAATTAATGCTAAGGGTGGGCCTTTCTTGGTTTAAAGCTTTATGGATTGTTTGCAAAGATGAATTGTATGGTATTTGACACTTTAAAAAAAAAAAGTTTAAAATATGATTCTACTGTACATAATTGCCTACCAAAGATTCCCCTAAGGTTTTTGAATCTTATTTTGTTAAACTTCTCAGATTGAAATACGTAATAACTATGCATATGCGGAACTAAACTTAACCTCCTACTCTTTTTTGGATCAGTAAAACATGAAGTGGAAGAAAAAGCTCTTGATTGGGTTCTCAAGAGAAGTGTAAGCAGAAACAGTTTGTTTTTTGTTGATTCTGATGTTTAAAAGCAAATTTGTTTCTTTATTGTGGTTGCAATGATTGTATAAAAACTTCATTTTCGCTATTTTATCTTCTTGAGTGTACAAAATGTGTAAAGTGAGTTGACCCGCTTTACTTACTAACATGGCCTATCCTAGTCCGAATATGGGAAGGACTTGCATGGGCCATTTGATGGCTAAAAATTTGTTGGTAGGTGCGGCAGCTATTTTTTTATGCCATCAATCAAACTACAAGTATTTTGTTAAGGAAAATTTTCAGCAAAGGTTCCAATCCTTCTGAAAATATGCGCATGGAACGATCTTTGGACTGTTTCCATCTTAGTGGCATGTTAATTGACCAAAATTCAGTATTTCACCATAATTTGGCCAAATTTAAAAAGAGCAAAATGGTTTTTTAACATCTAATTAATTAAAAGGGGAAAAATTTTATTGAAGGTCCCAAACCTTTAATAAAGGTGCATTGGGAAATCTCTACCAATTTTCATCCGAAAATTTGTCAATTGACAAAAATATTTATCTTCTTTGATCGATCCAACCCCAACTTCTAAGCCCTAACCCACAAGGGGGTTGATGAAGGTAGAGGAAATGAGGCAGTGGCGATAGCTGCAATTGTTGTGGTTGCAACTCCGGTGATGGTGGCTATTGTGAGGCTCACCAGTCAAGGAAGATGAGGATTGTTCCATGGATAGATTATGGGTTAGGGTTGAGGTGGGGGTGGATTGGGAAAGATAAATGTTGTTTGGTCAACCTCAACCTCTACTTCTGCCAACCCATTTTTTCATTCCTATAAACCAATTTCATTCTAACATGAACATTTAAATAGCTAAGAAGAAATAAATAAAATACATATATATTCTCTTCAAAACCAACGATAATGAAAGTGGCGGAGGCCATACCGCACCACCAAATCCAAACAACATTGTTGTTGTATCGCAAAAACCAGATCCAAAATACTGCGATGGCATCAACACTACTGCAGCGACGATGAACGAAGACATAACCTGATCTTCTCCCAATTCGTCACATAACCTGATCTTCTCCCAATTCATCATCGTCGTTGATCTTCTCCCAAGTCGGGACTTGAGCTATGGCTTGACAATTTCGGTATTTTTATTGGACAAAGCATTCAAATTACTACAGTGTGATGCTACCTCTGTTTGACTATAGTCTCTACTAATTTTATTTAGAGCTTGTTTGGGAGAGATTTTTGGAGGAAGAATTGATTTTGAATAGTGATATGATGGAAAATGTGTGGTTGAAAAAAAAGAAAAAATTATTGATGTGATGGAAAATATTATTTTATTGAAGAATATGTGGTTGAAAATGAAAATTGATTTACTGTAGAAAAAATTAATTCCTCCCATACATGGCCTTATATCCTCACTCCCCATCACCATGTCAGACCAAAGGAATCTATTACCAGAGGAAGCCCAAGTTCCTTTGATTGTGCAAAGAAGTTATATAGCACCTCTGATGGTCAATTGGTGCACAGCACACCACGTTGTCCCAGAATTGTACGGAGTGGTGCTGCGTCGCGAGGGCCAGAGAGATTGTGGCGCATCACTATTTTGTTACTAGCCAGATGTGCTATGTCACTGGTCGGAGAGAGAGAGAATAGGTATAGAAATGAATTACGGTTCGAGAGTTTAATTGAGTTGGAGGACATGGTTATATGTATTAATTTATAATATAATTATTACTATTAAATTGTCATCTGATTTTTGTGCCCCTGTTCAATGGAGGTCCAATCGAAGATCAAAACCATTCAAGCCACTCGTGAACGGTAATGAGGTTGAATAATGTTATTTATTATCATTATAATGATAAATCATCAATGATGTGACAGCTTATGTAGAATAATGAGATTTGAAAATTCAATTTTTATTAAAAATGGGGGGAGGAGAGAAAAATGTGAGAGATAATGAATAATTTATCATCATGAAGATAACATTGCTCAATGGGATTGGTTACTTCTTTAGAAGAAAATTTACATTTCAACTAAATGGTTTATTATTTTATATTATTTGAATAAAATATATGTTTACTTTTCATAATGTCTGTGTTGTATCTTGTTTTTTGTATATAAATTTCAAACGCAACTAAAAAGTCTATTATTGATGATTTTGTTAGTTTTAAACTTAGGGTATGTTTCATTGTATTTATTTTTCATAAAAATGTTAGTTTTTCACCTAAATTCCTACTTTAGAGTGTTTGATTGCTATTTTTTTATATTAAAAATATTTTTCAAGTTTTGAAAATTTGTCTAATTTTCCTTGTTTTTAAAGAAAACATTTTCTTTGAGAGGACTCAGAGGAGTAAGTTTTTGTTTTTCTCAAAATAAGGAAAACATTTTTTTTTCGACAAGATATTTTTCATGTTAATCAAATACGGCAAAACATGAACGGCAAGATTCAAAGAACCCACATGATTTCTAGTCATGGCCGATAACCACTCCGGCCATTCCACTTGGTGAACTTCAATGAAATATATTATTAGTTTATTTCCATAAGCATACTTGAACTCTTTATTTGATTCTCAATAGAAAATCATAAATTAATTTAGACATGGGAGTAATGGTTAATCATCTAGTCATCCGCGATTAGAGATTCACACACCTAGGGTTTGACGAGGGAGACAAGAGATTGGAGAGGGGGAGAGAGAAATATTATTTCTATTCAATAATAATAATAATGTATTACAATTGTCTATTTACATATACAATGTACTATGCATGAGTTGTGTTTACAAAACACATCTAACCACAATCTCTAATATCCACTCATCTCTCGTGGAAGGACAAGCAAACACACATGTATTTCTATTGTAGAATAGCGACTTTAATTCGACGTGAAAGTTTGTGCAAATTTAAACATTAAAGAGTTATAAGTCATGTTTTATGTACTGTAAAAAAATAATTTTCAAAATTGGACTAATCAGTGGCCTAGTCGAATGGTTCAATAACATATTACTGGTACAATTGGTGGGTGATGTCAGGTCGACAGTCTAGCTAAACAATATTTATAAGTGAAAGATGAAAGAGTGTAAAAATTAATGTCTTGTAATTCAAAATAAATTTCAAATAATATTTATGCATTTAAGATTATTATGATTTTTTGTTGATCTTATATTTCAATCTTTTTATTGTGTCTATATTACTACTCAATCTTTGATTATTTATTTATTTATTTATTTATTTATTTATTATTATTATTATTATTATTATTATTATTATTATTATTATTATTTTGTAATTTATCAATTTCCTTATATGCTTATATTATAATGTAAAATTCGTATAGAATTATAATAACCAATAAGTATTAACATAATTTAATATATAAATTCAGAGTGTGATATTATTACATGAGAATTATGGAAAGCAACTATAATTTAATCACTTTTAGTCAAACATACTTTTTATCTCACTACACCAAAAATGAGATTTTGCAACACATAAATGGCATCATTCGATAGTTAAGCGTTGCTAAAGAGGTCTACCGCAACATTTTAATAAGTGAATGTTGCTAGTAGGTTAATATAATTGAGTTTTGGCAACATTTGATAAAGGAATGTTGCTAATGTCACATCTCGCAACATTTTATGTATGTTGCGAAAAGTCGATCTTTTGCAACGTTTATTAAATATTGCAAAAGGTTGATCTTTTCATTTTTGTATTTTGAGTTTTGATTTCATTTTGGATTTTGTGTTTTAAGTATCCATTTTGAAATTGTTGAAAATGTGTTATTTTTGATATTTTGAAAAATTGTTTCTCAAAACGTAAAATTGAAAACGCGTTTCCTTTCTGTCATTTTCTTTTATTCTGTAGCCATGGGCGATTTTCGCCCCCTCCATGAGTCGCCGTCTTCTACCTCACAAACCGACCACCACCTAGACCACCAGATCCCAGCAGTACTCGAACCCCCTCACCTCCCTCTATAACGTCCGACAATTATTTGACCAAGAACCTGCAGGAAACAGCCCAACAAACCGCGCTACCACTCACAGTTTCGGCCCTATTAACAGTACAAAACACATCCAATTGGAGCCGTTTTTGGATCAATTGGTGCAATTGACATGCTACCCATGGTCGTATAATGCTGCTGAAGACTCGTTTGGGGCAAATTTGGTGATTCAATGTAGTGGTGAGGATGAATTGAAGTTTGCACATTCGTACCCATAAGTTGCGCGACTGGCAAGATTTGATTCGGATCAATTGGGAGATCCATTGGTTGAAGTATGGCCATGGTTATGATTGTCTGGGTGAGCTACTGATTGACGGTGGTGCGCAACTAGGGGTGTCGCCGGAATAAGAGTTCCCAACAGTAGAAGTGTACAATAGTTCTGATTCTTGGACTATTTTTCCTACTGATTCCGATGAGTTTGCTGCCGGTGGTTGGGTGTATGTTGTAGAGGGCAATGAGGTGTGTTTAGTGGTGGTAGAATCCGGTGGCCATGGTGGCCGGAAGGTAGTCAGATGTGGTTCCATAATCCGAAATGTTATGGGGAGGCTATGTGAAGGGAGAGGAAAGTTATTTTTTTTAAATTTGGGTGAGCGTTTTCCGCGCTTTGCAACTTATTTCGTGTTTTGTATTGAAAACGTCCAAAACTGTGTTTTCAGTACAAAATGTTTTTGTGTTTTAAAAAACGTCTTTTCGAAAATGGAAAAGAGAACTCATTTTCAATATTTTAAAAAATTGAAAACAGAAAACGGCCTGAAAAGGGCAAAGAGAGCATGCCCTAAATGTTGTAAAAAGGGGTCTACCTTTTACAACGGTCGGTAAACATTGCAATAGACCAACTTTTTGCAACTTTTAATAAACGTTACGAATGGTGTCATTAATGTTTATTAAACGTTGTAAAAAGTAATGAGGATTAGGTGGGCTGGGTTAGGCTGGATCTTGGGTTGATTATTGTGTAAAAAATTAGGCCCAATAAAGAAAGGTCCAATTCCAAACCCAATGGCATAAACCGGCAGGAACCCTTTTCCCAATTCGTCATTTCCAATTTCGACGCCAACACGCGAGACTTCGTCTCCTTCTTCGACTCCGACAAAGTGAAGCTTTTTCCCAATTCGTCAGTCCTATTTAGAAGATGAAGCACGCAACCCCGACTCCGTCAAAGTGAACACTTTTCCCAAATTGTCATATCCAATTAGAAGCTAAAACGCGTGACTCCGACTCCCATCTGTAATAGAATTAAGGTTTGTTTATGTGTGTATTTCATTATGGATTTTTGCATTTTGCTATGTGTATTTGATTACGTATTTTACATTTTTACTATGTGTTACGAGGCAATCTGTTGGTGGGTATTTTAGTTTTCGACAACCAGTATTTTGAGATTCAGTAGGAGTTCATATCAGTCATGAAAAGAAACAAGTTGGATTTAGACTCTTGACTATGGGGATTACAGGGTTAATATCCTAAATAATCACTAATCTTTCCTAAAAGTTTCCAAGAGGTCACTGAACTTTAAAACTTCCCTAATTAGTCACTGAACTTTCCAAAAAGTGCTTAGGAGGTCACTGAACTTCGAAACTACCCTAAATAGTCACTGAACTTTTCCAAAACTATCCTAATTAGTCACTCAACTTTGCTAAAAATTCCTAGGGGGTCACTAAAGCATTGATGTATAGGGTCACAATTTGCAAAGTTCGGTGACCTCCTAGGAAGTTTTAGCAAAGTTCGGTGACTATTAGAGTAGATTTGAAGTTCAGTGACCTCCTATGAACTTTTTGCAAAATTCAGTGACTAATTAGGGAAGTTTTGAAGTTCGCTGACCTCTTAGGAACTTTTGGCAAAGTTCAGTAACTATTTAGGATATTAACTCGGGGATTACACTTTGGGGAAGTTTAAAAAGTCGATATGATTTCAGTTTTTTAACTTTTCTCTTGATCTACTTTCCCTAATTATCGTAAGCACTTCATTATCAATCTTTGTTCTCAGGCTTGTTAAAGGAATTTGATACTATCTTAGGGAAACGCCAATGTACTGAGTAAAAATACTCCTTGAAATATCCAGACATCAAAATTTTGGTAAGGAACCTTAAAATTTATGGCAGTCGTGATCGCTTGGTGTGCAGCACTTACAGTTTGAGAGATCTAGTTCTTGAATGGGTTTATGAATTTCTTGACTATTATTCCTTTTACAATTGTTACATTTATAACCTATACTATATTCTGGTGAATTCTCTATTTTCTTCTTTTTTTTCATAAATTAATTGTCCCAACTCTGCATGACAATTGGCAATTTCTTTTGAAGTTATAAGTTGCTGGTTTAAATATTTCTGATTTGATTTCAGAAGTACTTACTCATTATATGATACAACTCTTGTTACTTTTAAACTTAGGGTTGTCACAACCACTTGGGTTTTGCTAACGTTTCAAAACTATTAGGATTATGAAGCCATCCGCCAATTCATAAGCTGCAGGAAAGAATTTGAAATAGGGTTAAAACATACTTTTTAATCACTTTTAGTCAAATATATTTTATAGGACGTGACAATTATTATCCACTCATTATAAACATATTCAATAGGATTTATAGCTCATACTCGCTTAAATTTTAATTTAAAAACTTTTCAAGCGTGCACATAGTGGTGGCCTAGTGGAAAAGAGGACAGATTTCAATTGGTTGATCCAATGTCCAAAACTCCTCTTTAATATTCATTTCAAGCTAAATCTGGTTACCAATTTGATGTGAAACCCGGTCGGTTGCAAACCCATCGAATTAGAAGCTTGAACTAGTTCTAAGACCCGTCCAAACCGAGTTTTAGAATAATGGAAACGGAACATTTGTTTCCTTGTACAACATGATCCACTTTTCAAAACTCATTTGAGCACCATGATCTCAAGCTCAACTCCGTTGAGTTGTATTGGTAAAGCTTTGATATTTTAAAAATGGTCAAACTTCATTTTTCTTCACACATTTCTAAGAGCCCACAACTTTTAGCCAATTTTCACTGCACATTTTATGAAACCCACCAACTTTTATCAATTTTTAATGATATCAAACAACTCCTAAAATAGAAAATGGAGCATCAATAAATTTTATTGATTATATTTTTAATAGAATATAAAGTGTAATTTGTAAACAATGGAAATTGAGGGAGCGATAGAGGTATAAAAATGAATTGAACTCTTCAAATTATCGAAAGTGCAATTCATAATCAATGGATACCGCTCGAGAACAATTAGGATTGGACTAAAAAAATATTTTAGGCTTAAATAAAATTTTCAAAAGATTATATGGTAAAATGAAATCGAAAACCCGGACTAGCTTTCTAAATATGCTGCTCGCCCCTTAAGATTAGTCTGAAAACAAGGCCTAGCTCCAAAGTCTTAGGATTGGCAAAAAAACCCGACAAACCTGATACCCGCAGGGTCCGCCCAGAACAGGGCGGAGAATTTTGCCCCGGGGCGAGTTCGGGGTGGGGACGGGTAATGGGCGCCCCACCCCGTTAATTTTTTTTTTTTAATTTTTTTTTTAATTCAATACTTTAAATGAAACATTTTACAAATTTTCATTAGTTCTAATAGAAAATAGAAACTAAAATTATTTGTCCAAATCTAATAAATATGAGCAATAAAAATAAATTATCAAAAATTAAAAAAAAATTAAACGGATAGTAAACGGGAAAAGGACCCCGCCTTGCCTTGCCTTGCCTTGCCTTAAACGGATAACGGAGCGGGGAATTTCTTAGTGCACCCCCACCCCATTGTCATCCCTACAAAGTCTCTAGACTTGCAAATGGACCTAATCATTTTTTGAGAATTGGAGGTAACTTCTATCAAATGGACTCTATATTAATGAGGATCATTTTTGCAAGTTTTTGTTATTTGACATAGGGCTAGACAAAACTTTGAACCAAATCGAACCGGACCCAAAATCGAACCGAGTGGTTCTTCTTAATTTAAATACTGAATCGGATCGGTAGATCAAGAATCGAATAAGAATTGAGTCTCTTTAATTTTTTAATAATCTTAAATAAGCCAGGTTATTTTATTTTTTTCTAAATAAATTTACTAATTAATTAATTAAACACAAACCCAAAATATGATTTTCCTATTTCAAATTTACAGTCAAGCCCAAACTTAATCAAATTGACCTAAAATTTACCCAAATTTCTTATTCTAATATAGTGTCGTATCTTCCATTTCGAAAAATTGAAATTGAAAGCTCGGCTGTGCCTCGCTTCATTATTATGAGATCATTATCATCCTCTCCTTATGATTCTAATTGTTAAATTTATGAAAAACTCAGAGAGACACGAAAGATGTTACGTGATTGGACTATGAAAATTAGTAAGAATTAAGATTGAATATGTCATTTGTTGAATTAATGTAACGTTATTGTAAATATTAAAAAAATTAATTATTAAACAAAACTCAAGAACCGAATTGAATTGAACCCAAAACATTTTCATAATTAAATTTGGATCCGACGGATCCACTTACTAATTACCAAGAAATTCGAATTTGAGAATCAAGTCGGACAATTTCTAGCCCTAATTTGACAAATGAATAAAATAAAAGTTCACAAATATGGCATAAACTAGGCCTCTATTTGTGTCAAGCTCAACTTATGATTTGTCTAGTTCTGCCACACCCCGACATGTCCGTTGATAGAAAATCATATTTGATTTTTTACGCCTCTAAAGAAAAGAGTAACGACAATTTAATTAGGTAAACTACATAAAAATTGAGCGTAAATTAGGAGTAGACTCAAATATAATTTTACACCAAAAATAAGGGAAATTATTGAAAATACCCTAAATTTAACCATACCCTTTCCAAAATACCCCTTTTTACTATTCAACCTTAAAACTACCTAAAATACCCTTAAAATAAAAAGTTTTAAAACAAGTCATTTTAGTCCTTAAACTTTAAATCTAATTTTGGATTCGACAAAATTGTTTGCCCCTTACAATAAAAAATTAATTTTTCTTCACCATCAACTCTTTCCACCTATCTTGAGCCAAAAGATTTAATTAATAATTTT
Source organism: Fraxinus americana (assembly GCA_035079005.1). Classification (NCBI taxonomy): domain Eukaryota; kingdom Viridiplantae; phylum Streptophyta; class Magnoliopsida; order Lamiales; family Oleaceae; genus Fraxinus; species Fraxinus americana. Next base: position 8,682,665 of record CM068716.1, on the reverse strand, counting down.
ATTTTTGAATTAATTGTATTTTTGCATTTTAGGTCACATAAAAATGGTATCAGAGCCCTATATCTTGAGGAATTAAAGACATTAGAGAATGGAAGATAATAACGAAATTTGCATAGGATGGTACGTTAACAATTCTACTGAATATTTAGATACTGATAGTTATATTCAACATCTTGTTAATAAATCAAGAAATTTGATTAATAAAATAAAAGACTCCTATAGTCTTAAAATAAAGAAAAAATTTGAAAAGAAAATTACTTTTCTTTTAATAGATTTTGATGAAGTTTTAGACGAAGACATAGGATATCTTGTTAAAATGCCTATTCTTATAGAAATGAAAACTTTAAAAAGAATACAAAGAGTTCTTAATAATGAAATTAGGAGAATTGAAGAATTAGATACCTAAAGATCATGGAAATAGAAAATTCAGAAAATATAGAAACTGAAGTATACAAAGGAGTAGAAGGATATGCCTTAAAAGGAAAATTTGATTGGGAAAAATTTAGAAAAATTAATAGAGCAGAATTAAGTCTAAAACCACCAGGAGAAAATAAATTATTTAATATTTTAGGATCAGCCTTTAGAAGAAAAAAGTTAGTCATTAATGAATATCATGAAATAGAAAAAGCTATAGATATTAAACATACATAAGGAAAAATAAAATTAAATCTTATAACAAAAAGAAATATTAATGAATTCCTAGGAAAATTAAAACAAGAAAAACGAGATAAAATATATTATGTTTACCTTGCTGAAATACAAATAATAATAAAATCATGTTTTAAAGAAGGAATTAATAGTCCTATAATACTTAATCTACAAGATGAAAGATGTATAACCGCAGAAAATGAAAATTTAGGAATAGTAAAAGGAAACTTAGCCTATAAAAAATTAAAGTTTACTTGTTATCCAAGATATTGTGTGCATATAAATGATAAAAATTTAGATGATTGTCTTAGTCTACATTTTAAGATGACTAATAAAATATTAAAAGATGATAATAAAGTCTTTACTATACTATATCAAGGATTATATTGTTATACAAATAGTAATTATGGAAATATATATAAAGAAAAACATTTTATAGAAATTGACGAAAAATTTAGGGATATAGGAGAAGCAATCTTACCTATAGAACAAGACATAGAAGAAATAGAAAATTTCGAGATAGGACATGATGATGCTATAAGTATTGATCAACCTATAATACCAAAACAAATAACATATAAAGAAAATAAAATAATTATTGGAAATAATACAGTAAGACATAATATTTCAAAAATAATACAAAATAAAAATAATAGTGTTTATGGAATCAAAGGAAAGTTTTTTAATGGAAATAAATGGATAAATGAAATTAAAATACTTATTGATACTGGAGCAAATCAGAATCATATTTGTTCTCTTATTGATGAAGGAATTAAAAAGAAAAAAGTTGAACCTTATAGCTATAGAGATTTTGAAGGAAAAATAAACTCTTGTGATATCATAGGACAAGTACAAATTAAATTAGGAAATTTATTATTAAGCATAGAATGTTATATTGATAATAATATGAATTTTGATGAACATCCAATATTATTAGGAAATTCATTTTTAAATAGTCTTGATAATTATAAAATAGACAAGGAATGAATTCTTATTATACATCAAGGAATAACCACATATTGCCCTAAAGAAAAATGAGTAGAGAAATAAAATTCTCAATAAGTGTATATATACAAATAACTGTATTTGAATAAAAAATAACTACTTGTGCTCTAATTGATACAGGAGCTGAGATAAATGTCTTCAAAGAATTTTTATTACCAAAGTGGATAGAAAATAAACAACAATTAACTTTATAAGGAATAACTGGAGTAAGAGAATCTTTAAAATATAAAAATGAAAATATAGAAGTTATAATAGGATCTAAAATAGTAACCATAAGAAATGTTTACCAATATAATATTAATGATTGTGATATTATTATTGGAAATGACTTTCTACAACAATTTAGTCAATATAGTCAAAATATTTATACTATTCAATTAAAAACACCATGTGGACATTTACTAAAACTTGCTAGAGAATTTAAACCATTCAGAGTTCAGCCAGCTCAGCGTGGTGAAAAAATAGAATTTATACCAAAATTACTCAATTATTCAATCAAAACAATTACTCTTGATCAAATAAAAGATCTTTTAGCTAAAAATTATAATGAAACCCCACTTGAAAAATGGGAAAAATAAAAAACAACAGCTAAAATAGAACTATTAGAACCAACAATCATTATTAGAGTCAAATCTATGCTCTATAATCAAGAAGATAGGAAGAATTTCAAAAACAAATTCAAGAACTTCTTAATCAAAAACTTATAAGGAGAAGTAATAGCCCTCATAGTAGCCCAGCTTTTATGGTTAGAAATCATTCGGAGATAAAAAGAGGAAAACCTAGGATGGTAGTAAATTATAAAGAACTTAATAAAAACACTAAGTTTGATGGATATTATTTACCAAATAAAGAAGTATTAATAAATATAGCTAAAAATAAAAAATATTATTCAAAATTTGATTGTAAATCTGGATTTTGACAAATTAAACTAGAAGATAATAGTATACCATTAACAGCATTTAGTACTCCTCAAGGACATTATGAATGGTTAGTTATGCCATTTGGATTAAAAAATGCACCACAAATTTATCAAAGAAGAATGGATGAAGTCTTTAAAACTTATAATTTTCTTATTGTTTATGTTGATGATATACTTGTTTGTTCAGAAACATATGAAGATCATCTTAAACATTTTAGAATTTTTGCTACACTTTGCTCAAAAGAAGGTATTATACTTAGTCAGAAAAAAGCAGAAGTAGCAAAACATGAAATTGAATTCTTAGGAATGATAATAAATAGTGATGGAATAAAACTGCAACCTCATATTTCAGAAAAAATAATTTTATTTCCTGATAAATTAGAAAATAAACAACAAATTCAAAAATTTTTGGGTTGTCTTAATTATACTGAAAGATTTATAGAGAAACTTGCAGAAAAAAGAAATAAACTTCAGAAACTATTAAGAAAATCAAATAAATTAGGTTGGAATGAAGAACATACTCTTTGTGTTAAAAATTTAAAAGAAAATTGTAGAAATTTACCTAAACTTAGACTTCCTGATGAAAAAGATAAATTAATAGTTCAAACTGATGCTTCAGATTTATATTGGAGTGCTTTATTAAAAACTTATTTAAATGAAATTTGCAGGTATACTAGTGGAACATTTAATAATGTTGAAGTAAATTATTCAACCAATGAGAAAGAATTATTGGCAGTTGTTAAAGGAATAAACAAATTTAAAATATTTTTGTTACCCAAGGAATTTATTGTTCAAACTGATAATACACAACTTAATGGACTAGTAAATAATAAATTACCAAATTCACCCCAACATAGGAGATTACATAGATGGCAAGTGTTACTATCTTTTTATAATTTTAAATTTGAATATATTAAAGGAAAAGATAATTTATTTGCTGATTTCTTGAGCAGGAATCATGAATATGGAAAAGATTGAAGCATTTACAAAGGAATTACAAGATCTTCTAACAGATTTTAATGCAGATTATCTTGCTGTTCAAGAAGATCATCTTGATATTCGACAAACTTTGTGTGATTTATCAAGCAAAGTTGTTGAAAGTGGGAAAAAGATTGAAAAATTGAATGATAACAAAGAAAAAATAGTTGAAAAATTGTCAGAATGTTTAGACTTTTTTGCAAATTGTAGCCAGGAGTATCCTCCTTTAAAAGGTGAATACAGTCGAAAGGCTAGTCACATCCCATTTCGGGAGATTAATACATCCACCTCGAGTGGAGAATCAAAATTTAAGAGAAATGACTCTCTTACCTCGCAAGAGGAAAAAGTCATAAAAAAGGGTCCACAACAACTACCTGTCAGTATGGACAAATTGTTGGAAAAATTTACAAGTGGAAAAGGAGCCGCTGAGTCTAGTACTCAAACATCCTTATCAAAAGGCCCATTGGAACAGCCTACTGTTATCAGTGAATTCCAAGAAGATAAAAAATCACCAATTGGTGACCTTAAATCACCAAAGGGAATAATTGCTACTCATCACATCAGAGCTAATCTACATCCAATGGAAAAGGAGTATTATGAATTCTCAGAATGGGTATATAATTTCAGAGAAGGAAGTTCTCTATATTTGACAGCCCTTCCAACGGCGATTTATCCAAGGATCAGTGCAGTTCAAGGAGCAGATCCTAATATTGTTAGAAAATTGGCAGCATTTGGATTTTTAGATCGACTCTTCCCAAGAATAGATCTAAAAGAAATTGAACAGTTTGACAAAGAATTTGTTAATTGTGTTAAAAAATTCAGTGATAAACAACCGATTGAACTGAGATTTTACACAATTAGTCCTGAATATAAAGAACCAGAGTGGTATGGAGAACATCATCTCATCACAATTCGGAAAAATAATGGAAATCCACTTAAGGAGATTCAGATTTTTAAAGAATTACCCACTATTAATAGAAAATGGATGATTTACAGACGAACTCTCGGAATAAAATCAGTCTGCTCAACAATGCAGTTCTTTTTTGGAGAAAGATACATGGTCTATGGTATGAGCAATAATTGGATCCTTATCTGTAGAGGAGATAAAGAATCAAAAATTCTTGAAGAAAAAATCTGTGGAATTATGAACGATCAATTCTCTGGAAGTGAAGAATGCATTAAAGAAGCCTGCCGACTCATGGGACACGTCCACAAGTGAAGGACGATCAAGAAAAACGCGATCGACAAAGACCATGTGAACTTTGAAGATAAGAAGACAGCTGTCAAGCTGGAATCAAAAGAAATTGCCGACACTGGAATAAAGACAACCAACAAGCACTTTAAATATTTTCAACCACTTTTGAAATTATTGTACTTTTTACTTTTGTGTTGTAAAAATTTGATTGGCCAGAAGCTTCTCGGTGAAGTGCGAGCCTTTCTATAAATTGAGACTCTTCTCATTAGAAAGGATCATCGAAAATTAGCCATCTGAAATCTCATCCTGAACTACCATCTAAAACCTTCAATAATGATCTTTGTAATCATTCTCTTTAGAGAGTAGAAACCACTTTTCGGAGTATCAATCTCTGTAAAAATCTTTGTATAATAGCTTTCAAGCTATCTTCAGATCAATAAAATCTTTGAGTTTGAAATAAATCTTTTATTACGCTTAGAGTATTGTTCTACACAGTGAGTCTGAGTGCCTTTGTGTCCATTTTGCTGAGATGCTGTCGGACTTTGGCCAACTCTTGTGACGAAGGTGACCAGGAACATATAACATTCTTGCTATTTGGCGAAGCGTGGTAAGGCCCTTATTTTAAGCTACAAGAAAATTTATTGTCTGAAAATTTGCATGAAAATTATTATATAAGAATTTTTATAAGATTGTTTACTTTGAAGAACTTTTATCATGGAAAGTTACGAGTTTTATTATAGATCTGTACCTTTTAGATATACTAATAGTATTGATTATAGTCATATGATAGAAATTCCAGAAACTTATGATAGTTATACTAGAGGAATAAATTTCATAAAAAGAGATAGTAGATATTATGAAAAATGCCTTACAATTGTATCATTTGGATTAAAAGAAAGATTGCCTAAAGAAATAATAAAAATGATTATATTTTTCTGGTTAGACAGTGAAAATAGTGAAAGAACTTTTGAAATTATAGAGCATGTAAGTTATAATGAAGTTTCTGAATTATATGATTTTGATCTTAGTTTTGACGATATAGAATAAGAATATGCCTGGAATAATTAGAAAATTTTGTGATAACAAAATAAAAATTTTAGAAGAATAGATAATAACCGACAATAATCGTAGAGAAATAGAAAGGGAAATTTCTAATTGGAATAAAATTAAAAGAAAATTATTAAGGAATGAAATTATAAGAGAATTAAGAAGAGAAGAACAATTTAGAAGAGAAATAAGACAAATAATAAATAATATAATAATTAATTCCTTAAACTTACCAGACTAATATGAGTTTACCAACAAAGATAAGATTTGATAAACAAGAAATAGAAAATATTAGATTACCAATAGGAAGTTATCAGACTAAAAATGGAATACAACTCTATTTCAACCTTTAAGCTCATGGGGAAATACAGATGAATGGTTAAATATGACTACAAATTGGACTAATGCATTTTTATGGCAACAATTAGGACAATTAAAATCTAAAGATATAGAAGCTATAGACGAAATAAATAATATAGATCCAAAAGATGAAATAACTAAAGAAAGATTAGAAGTTTTGAGTAAAAATATGTCTAAACAATTTAATAAAATAAAAGAACAAATTAATAATTTAGAAATACTTGATGAAGCTAAACTTGAAGAAATTCAAAATCAAATATCAAAAATTGCACAAAAGAATAGTATTAATAAAATAGCAACTTTAGAAGAAAAGATAGATATTATTAATTATAAACTTGATATTCTATTAAATAAATTAGGATTTGAAATTGAAAAACCATCTTATAAAAAACCTAAAATATGAGTATGAATGATAAAATTAATTTAATTGAGAAAAATATAAAAACAATTGATGAAAAAATAACTAGAATCGAAATAAGCTACGAAGAAGAGAAAGAAAGACTACAAAATAACTTTTAAGAATAGAAAATCTTTTAAATAGAATAATAGAAAATCTAAATAGAGAAAAACCATTTAAACCAGATTATGTCAAAGAACTTAAAGAAGTCAGAAAGAAAATTGAAAAATATGAAGAATTAATAAAACTTAATGGAGGATTAAAAGAAGATATAGAAAGATTATTGATTGATCTTAGAAAACAAGAAGAAAATCTTATAGAAAAAGAAGAAGGAAAATTAATCATAGAAGAATAATGAACGAAGAAATGGAAAATTTAATATTTGACTTAGAAGACTTAAAAATTTGTGAAGAAATAACTAAAAATCATATGGTCGGAAAAACAGGAGGACCACGAGCAGTTAAACAAGAAGAATATAGAGAAACTAGCACAGCTAGATATGAAGCAGAAATAGACCCTAGAAGATATGTTAATACAAAAGTAGATTTTAAAACTACCAAAGAAAAAATGTATAGAGACCAATTTAAACCAGTTTTAAGATAATCAAACCCAATGAAAATTGCAGGATCATATTTAAATTTAGATTGTGAACTAGATGTTAGAAGAGCTATAAATGAATGTAGTACTAATATGATAGCACACTTTAATTATAATCGCAGTAATACAGATAATAAAAATAGAACTGAATATTTATTAGCAACATTTAAAGGAAATGTATTTAATTGGTATAGAGGATTAGAAGAAACAATAAAAGGTATTTGGAAAGATAGTATTGAAGCAGGATTTGGAATTAGTATAATAGAAGGAATAAATAGAGTCGCTACAAGAATTTATAGAGAATTTGCTGGAGAAGATTGGGTAAATGAAAGTACTAAAGCTAGATTAGAAGAAATAGAAGATGCTAAAAATAGAATGGAACATTTACAAATTTGTAATATGTGTTACCTTAACGAATATTGTTGTGAATATAGTAAGTATTATTATATGATGTTTGGAAGTGGAGCTGATAATAATTATTATAAAGAAGTTTTTATTAGGAAATTACCACCACCATGGAATAATTATTTTCAAAATAAGATTAAAGAAAAACAATTAGGAAGAAATGAAGAAGGTTATACATTAGGATTATTATAAGAACTATAAAAGATGAAATAAGTACTATGCGTAGTAATCAAATGATTTATAAACAATCAGGATTTATACAAGATATGATTTGTTGTAAATATACCGAAATACCAGGAAATTTGGGATATTATGATTATAAAAGAAAAAGAAAAATAAGACCAAAAAAATATAAAAAATATAATAAGTTTAAAAAGAAATATTTTAAACCAAAAAAAAAATATTTTAGAAGAAAATATAAACCTTATAATAAAAAACCATTAGATAAAAAACGATGTAAATGTTGGAATTGTAATGAAGAAGGACATATAAGCACTGAATGTCCAAAAAAGAAGGTTAGGATATTAATTACGGACTTTGAACAAATTAGAGATGAATGTGAAGAAGTTAATATTGAAGAAATAGAAGTGAAAGAAGAAATATTTGAAGAAAAATCAGATTTAGAAGAAACATCTAGTGATGACGAATAAAAATAGGAATAAAACTAGTTTCTAAAAAATATAAAGTATGAGGACTTAATTTACAATTAAAAAACATTTCATTAAGGGCAAAATTGACTTTTACACGAAAAACCCAAATGGGTCATTTGACCCGACTATTTTGGAAAATCCCCCCAAAAATAATGACAATACCATCAAAAAAATTCGTTCTACAGAGCTTCAATGCTTAGAAAACATGCATATGGTTAGGTTTTTCCATTGTGTTATCGACCATCTAACCTGAGACACGGACTTAGTCTTGGCCCAAGGCTACCTAGGCAGTGGCCTTGGGCCTCAAGATGTGTGGGGCCTCAGAAAAATTAAAGGACAATTTACAAAAATACTCTTAAAATTAAGAGTATTTTGAAAAATCATATGAAGCATATTTTGGAAGTAAAAAATATTGTGTAAAATCAACTGTCACTTTTTTTAATGACACTGGAAAAAAAGTGACACTGAAAAAGTGACTCACTGTTACTTTTTAAAGTTAAGTGTCACTTTTTTATTAAAAAATAACATACAATTTCACTTTTATTAAAAATTGATGATTATCACTAAAAAAAGTTATAGAAATCAAGGTGACTGAAAAAAGTGATAAACACTAAAAAAAGTAACAATATTCAAAAAAGTAACAATTTTTTTTAAAAAGTGGCGCAAATTAAAAGAAGTTATAAAGATTAAAAAAGTGACAGAAAATTAAAAAAAGTGTCGAACACTCAAAAAGTGACGGTTCAAAAAAAGTGACAAGAATTTTCAAAAAGAGATACACGGATTAAAAAAAGTGACACACACTCAAAAATAACGAAATTCAAATAAAATAACAAAAATAGCCTTAGTTAACACGCAAACATTTTTACATTTTGAAGAAAAATAATCTCTAAAATTGGGCAAAAAATAAGGATCAAACAGGCGCTTATTTCAGCAATCTGAAGTTAAACGACACTGTTGAAGAAATTCTCTTCTTTTTCTTTGAAGATGGTTCATCATCAACATGTGCTTTCCTCTTCAACTCACTTTCTCTAACCATTGTAGAAATAGGAGTCAGATTTCGGAGTGAAGAAGTTAAAATCGAAATCCGAGTTTTTGATTCAAAATGATTGGAAACAGGCGAACTGTCCCCTTACATCAAAATCGGAACACAAATGCAAAGTTGAACATATTACAAGAAAGTTTCTATAACAACGACATTTATAATCCACGCCCTAGTGTGTTGCTTCCACCAATTTCTCTTCATTGTTCTTCTTGCCTCCAATGAAAAACTTGTACCCTCTAAAGATAATCAAACCCCAGCCAGGTAAAGAGACAATCATGAAGTGCTCCTCCTTCCACTTGGATGGACTCATCGGATCTTTCCAGCAATCAACCTTAGCTGGCCCATGGTGATCGGCAGCGCCAGCGAGGCCATGGCGGAGAACTAGAGAGGCGGATCTAGCGGCTGAGCTGGGAGATAATAGCCAAGCAAAGGTTGCAGCTCGGCGCGCTGTCATTGCAGCCAATGAAGTAGCCATGACTGTGTTTTTTCTTTCCAAGAGTGAATGGTGTGCGAGTGCGTCAGTGGAGGAGAGGGTTTGTAATCAATGAAGATTGGATTTTAGGTTTATGACGTATTAATTACAGGTTGAATGGTTTAATTAGTTTTAAAAGGACATTATTCAACTTAGTCAGTTTAATAGGGCATTTGGCCAAGTAATGACTTTTTTGCTTCTTTTTTTTTTTTTTTAAAGTTGGGAAAGATGGTATAGGAAATTTGTGAAATTTTTTTGGATTAAATATTTTATTGAAGACGTAGTAATGCATATAAAGCAGAAGGCTATCCCCTACTCAATAATGACTTTTTTTTTCCTCTTTTCTTTTCTTCACGGTGAATTTGTGCTCTTTTCTCTTCGAATTTGATTGCTGCTTTCAAGTTTTATTTATTTTTTTTTTTTTTACTTGTTAAATACAGGATACTTTGGACAATAAATTGTAGTCACCATCTTCGTACATCACTGACTTCCAAAAGCCCCTTGTGTTCTATTTCTTGAATACACAATAATTAATTCTGGATAATGTTTTTCATCACGAGAACTTGTGTTTGAAACGACAATAATTGAAGCTAAAGAGATTGTTGTACGAGTAAAAAGTTATATATAAGGGCCTTATAATAATTTATCGCTTAAGACCTCAAAAATTTTTAGATCGATTCCGACGAGACAATTCAGGAGTATTAATAACTTAATGCACAAGTGTAGACATAGTCTCTTACCAATGTATTTATATATCTTAAATTGTTCACAAATTTGATTCATTCAAGACACGAGAGTCGATACGTCCTGTTTCGATTGCAATGACATTTTGAATTCTTAACCTTTTGGAATATGCGTCCATCGTTCTTGCGTGGATGGATAAGTATGGCCCAAATTTGTGGATGATTTTTCCATTACATTTGCGTGATAATGATCTTGTCGATTAAGAAAGATTTGCATTGTAAGAAAAATTTCTTATTTTAGAAATTAAAAAAAATTATTTTAAGACAGATAAATAAATTATTTTGAAGTTAAATTTTTCTTAGTCAGATATTTACTATCTTTGAGTGGCTTTTGAAGGCCAGGAGTTTTTGAAAATATTGTGCAATTTTTGTTAGTGATAACCGATTGTGCAATTACTTTGAAAAGTTAGGAAGTAAATAAGGGATTGTTCTCTTTGTATTTTATTTTTTAGTTTTGAATTCATTTTGAGTTTTGTGTTTTGAGTGTCTATTTTGAAATTGCTAAAAACACGTTCTTTTTTTCATTTTGAAAAATTGTTTTCAAAAATAAAAAAATGAAATTTTGGCTTGATTTTAACTGAAAACAGTCAAAACGACTTTTTTGACATTTTCCGTTTTCTTTGTACATTTTAAACTCGTTTTTGAAAATTCGTTTCTAAAAATAAGTAGTAAACGTGTTTTCAGTGTTTTCGAAAAATGAAAATGACCTAAACACAGCAAAAAGAACAAGCCCTAATTTTTCAAATGATTGATGACCAGTTTACTATTGTAACAATAGATTGGGGACTAAGAGCATCTCAAATCCTAGTGTAAAATAAATCTAAATTGTGATTTAAATATTCAAATTGACCAAAAATTTCTCCAATAAAGATATACGAACGAAATGCAAATTGCTTTTTTCGTTAGAAAATGTTAAAAAGAACGTAAATGTATTTTTATTTTTATTTTTACATTCATAAGAGGTGAATTTAGATCTTCACATTGGATCAAAATTTGAATTTAAATCTATCGAATTGTAAATAAGAATACAAAAATAATTTCGAAAATATCAATTTACACTCGATTTTACACCACTATTAAAAATGCTCTAAACATGCAATATTTCCATTTGATTGAAAGCGTTGAACACGAATAGCCATCCGTAACATTTTGCCCCCCCCGGGCACATCCAAGTTGGCAAAGAATGGGCATTACTGGGCTTGCAATCTCAGGGTGGGGAGTTCGATTCCTGGATGGAGCAGCTGAGTGTTGTAATACTCAATTTGGGTGGAGCAGTTTGGTGATGTAATATCCATGGAGGAAGGCTCCCTTGGGGTCGGAGTATAAAGGGTGCACAGACTCTGGTCAACGTGGGCATATCCCGCGGTTAACCTTCACCCATCACTGAGGAGCCGGGGATGAGTGGTGCATGACATAGTTTAGTGCAAGTTAGGATATGTGAATATAAAAAAAAAAAAAAAGATAGTCATAAAGTGTTTCACACGGTACTATACATAAACAAGAAGCGCCCAAAGTAATAATCCGGCGGTTTATCATTCATGATCCACTCAAAAGTAGTGGGAAGACAACTAATTCTAGATAAAATAAATTCAATATTTTTTGTGTTCAAGCGGAAATGTTTTTTACAGTGAGGAGTTTAATCTTGTCTTATTGGAGATAACTTTATTTACTATTCTCATAATAGTCGTAAATAAAGTTCTTCTTCCACATCAACAAATAGACAGTCTTATCTCGTCTTTACACGTCGAAGGCGTGAAATAGAAACTACTTTTTATATTTTTTTTTTTTTACCACCATTTCTAGGTCGGTTTGGGACCGGATAAAGTAGGAAAAGTGGATAACGCCGAATCTTAATCTTGCACATTGCAGATTCTGATAGAATATGTATTTAATGTCCTTGACCTTATCTGCTCAACTTCTTTTTATCCACCTGTCCATATTTTTATGGCCACAATTCCAATTTCTCAACCTATTATAAGTTCTTGATCAAACCTCCTGTAGCCGTAAGCCCGTAATTCCCAGAAATTTTTTTTATTTAAGTCACAAATATATATAAACTGCTTGGTGGGATATGATCAGAAAGAATCAAGAATTGCATTTCTTGATGAATGTGTAAACGGGGTAGTACGTGTATATTCGCCTGTTGTCTTTCGAGTCCATTTTAGTCCTCGACTTATCCTCAGTTTTCGTGGGCATTGGATAATTTGCTTGAAAATGGAGTCTTTTTTCAATCAAGAAAGCAGCCATGGGATCAAGGGTGATAAAAAAGCACTGGATTCTCTCTCTTCTTCTTCTTCTTCTTCTTCTTCTTCATCCAACTCTATTGATTCTTCAGAATCTGAAGATGTATTTGAAGAAGTAAATTCTTCTGGTTCTTCTTCTTCTTCTCCTACGTGTGAATCTTCAGGATCCAGTTCCTCTTCTTTCCAGCCCTTGCAAGACATGTCCTCTTTACTCCAAGAACTTCCTGTCAAGTAAGTATTTAATTTACTTCGTCTAAAAGTTTTGAGTAATTACGCTAATGGAAAACGCGTCTTAGCTCAACTTTGCTGTACATATGCAGGAGAGGTCTATCGAGGCATTACAATGGAAAATCACAATCATTTACATCATTATCCAACGTGAGGGCATTGGAAGACCTTGCAAAGCCAGAAAATCCATACAATAAGAAGCTCAAGTCATGCAAAAGCTATGGAGGGTTATTTTTGGAAAGTTGCAGAGAAGAAAACCCTCGAAGGAATAAAAGTTCTTCGAGGCTCATTTCGAAGAGGACTGCTGCAAGAGGGTCTTGTTCTTCACTTTTAAGTGGAAAGAGGACTAATTACGGGTTTATTGGAAATAGGCCTCCCCCTGGGATTCCCCCCACCCAATAGATCTGCCAGTTCAAGTAGCTTTGCAAACCAAGGCCCTTTGTTTGCTTAAAGGGTTAAATTCAGTCTATTTTCTCATTTGGACTGCAATATGTATGTGTATATATGGTTCCAATAAAAATTGTTTAGTTTCTAGTATTACTGCTATTATATATCGTTAGATTTATTTTTTTGTTAAAAAGTTTCTTATGCAAAGGGTTTGAAATGAAAATTTGTTTGATATATTGAAGGATCAAGTGGATATTAATTTGATTTAAGATAAATGTAAAATAATGCTACATTTTTAAGGTTAAAATCTGGGAAAATTTTAGGCCTACTATTCATAAATTTGTAAATCATGTGATTTAAGTCAAATTTTGGGTTAGGGATGATGGGTTGGCTGAGCAGCTTATCGAATCATTTGGTTCGGTTCATGAGTCATTTAGGATCCTATTGAGAAAAGTTTTGTGAACTAAGCTTGAGAAGAAAAGGTTCATGAGTCATTCAGGATCCCTTTTTTTGTCTGGTCACACGCGATCGACTTTACGGATCGATCGGAGAAGAAAAGAGGAGGGATGGTTGTGGTTGTGGTTGTGGTGGAGGGGCGCATGGCACTCGCAATCTGGTGGTTGTATTGCATTGTTTTGGTGGTGGGTTTGTGTTTTATGTGGTGGTGGTTTTGCGTTCCTATGGTGTGTGGTAGTGGTGTGGTGGTCGAGGTGGTTGGGGGTGAGTGTTTGTGACCAATAATTAGTTAATTTGTGACAAATAAATAATGTGATCTAGAATTTGTGATTATGACTCACAATTTATTAAGCTATGATCGAGAAATTAATTGTGACAAATTAATTTGATAATTTATAATGATAAATGAGTTGTGGCCAATAAAAATTTTGAATTTGTGATCGATAAATAATTTGTGACCTATAAAATTTTTTATTTGTGATTGAAAAATAAGTTGTGATTGAAAATTAATTTGTGACTAATTAATTTGATATTTTGTGACCATAAAAATAAGTCCTAACTTGTAAAAGTTGTGATTTGTGATCAATAAATAATATGTGACATATTAATGTGATAAATTTATGATTGATGGATAAATTGTGACTATAAATATTTTTACCTATGATCGTGAAATAATTTGTCACCTATAAATTTTTTTATTACAATCGAAAAATAATTCATGACCAATGAATTTATAATTTGTGACCAAATTGTATAAAATTGTGACATTAATATATTTAATTAATAAAATATAGGTTTAATAAATTAGTTTATAAATAAAATTTATAAAAATCTGATTTTGGAAACTTTAAAATTTATTTTTTTAATTTGAAATGTGTCATACTTAGACCTTGTTTGATCTTCATTTTTTTAAAATATATCTTCCTTTTATCTAACTATGCATTTTTCAATAAAATAAAATTAGACACAACTCAAAAAAATTTCCTTCACTTTGAACTGTATATTCTCCATCAATCTATTATTGCAAAAATATATTCTATACTAAAAATATGGTTCAAACATACCTTTAATCTCTTAAATATGAATTTTTCCCTATTAAAAATCACAAATAATGAAAATCAAACAATGGCTTATGATGCTACAAAAAATTGCACCTGGTGAATTTCGAGTTTGACGACTGAGAATGAGTACGAACGTAATCTTACCTGAAACAAAGGTGTCGGGGTGTGTCCTCGTCATCCCTCCGATAATTAAGTCAGAGAGAGAAATTGTGCGAAAAGCTTGAGTGCTGGAAATATATGAAAAACGTACCTGAATAATGATCTACGTGGTGTAATTCTATCAGGACTTAGCATCTTTACTTTTATGAATTCTAATTTTGACAAGTGTTGGACTTCCATAAGAAGTCTAATAATTCAATTAGTGTTGTATTTTTCAAGATGTACTCCTCTGGATCTAGGATTCCTAAATTTCAGTAATTGGATAGAGTAATAGTTCTTAAGGGATGAGAACTATCCGTGCTTGAGCATGAATGATGTTGAGAATATGGCTAAGGGAGAAGCTTGAGGACTACCCTCGAGGATAACCTAACATTAATGTCAAGGGTTCTCATCGAAAAGCCTCGAGGTATGCTCGAGGAGTAAAGGAGATAGAGCACATCCATCTCACAGTTGCAAAAAAGAGCATTAGGAGTCCTCATGCTCGAGGTGTATAGAAATGACGACATCAACTTATATTGCCTAAAATACGAAAGGTTCACAAAGTATTGGATTATTCTTGTTGTACATAATAATGAACATATATTATGTACCCCTAACATTGCTTCAAAGTAGTTGGTGCGTAAGACCTGAAAAAAGTCCAAATAGAAAGCATCCCAAAGTTGACCACTCACCCGTCCGCAAAACAATTACTAAAACGACGTAGTATATGAAACCCATCCGTGCCGCTGCCCCAAATTTCATTTTCTAGTGAAATTCCCTTCTCAAATTAGGTGCTCTTTAGACAAATTTTCTTATCTATTAATTCTTCCCCCGATTCTCATCTTTTCAATCATAAAATTTCCATGGCTAATATAGGTCACCACAATCTTAATGCGAAACTTGTAAGCCCCAATTTTGGATTAGTTAAGTTGATTTTTTGGGTTTTACGTGGATTTTGTGCATTACTGGTTGATTTAATTTCTCAGGTATTGCTAGGAGATATGGGCACCGGTAAATCTAGTCTTGTTATACGCTTTGTCAAAGGCCAATTCCTCGAATTCCAAGTAATAATTTCCTCTTTGTTTTTTCTTTATTAAAATTGACTTTTCTGGGTTGGGGTCGCAATGTGTATTTACGCTATAATGGTCGGTAACCAATTTATTACTACAATGACGATCGAAGTAATAACACTGGTTGATCGTCTAGGAATCGACGATCGGAGCCGCTTTTTTTTCTCAGACGGTGGCGGTCAACAATGCAACGGTGAAGTTCGAGATCTGGGACACTGCCGGGCAGGAAAGGTACCATAGCTTGGCTCCCATGTACTACAGAGGCGCCGCAGCTGCAATAATCGTTTATGACATCACTAGCACGGTATTCATTTAATTCAATTGTGTGTATGTGTGAATTTACTTATATTAATCAATTGTGGAATTTGTATTGTAAGTGTATTAGTGAATTTATATTAGGTCCTGCTTTCTTTTGTGGGAATTCTTTTTCTTGTACACTCCTAATGATTGAATTTGGGGTAGAGGCAGTTCTCTTAAAACTTGTATGAATGTCATGGAACATAAGGCTTGTGGTACCTTTTTCTCTACATGCATGATGCGTGTATGAGGATCACTGGAAAGGGAGCTTCTTAGAATTTTTTTTGGTCTTGAAAAATCTAAATTTTGTGAGGTTTCTAACATGTTCTTTGACCATATATGTAAATGATTTAATTTCATGTTCTGTTTGGTTCACTTGCACGGCTAAGAAGTGGGTGCAAGAATTTTGTTTGTATATTTCAGATTATTTAAGTTCTTGTTCTGTTTTATGAATCAGGATTCTTTTGCCCGGGCAAAGAAGTGGGTGCAAGAACTCCAAAAGCAAGGTGCTTATGCTTTGATATATATTTTAATAAGAAAGCAGAGATTAGTTTTATGAATTCAATATACAGCTCTTATCATCCAAATAACTACAAAGAAAATTTATTCATACAATATTGTTATTCCAGAATGATTGAGAGGGAGAAATAATGTCACTTAATTATTAACTTATTTTAATATTACTTTTCATATATGGCCAAATTAGGCATGTATTCTGTTTGGTTTTGTATGACTTTTATTCAAATAATCACTTGCGTTAGAAAAATGTCACAGTTGCATATCAATTTTTTGGCTGTTGCAGGTAATCCTAACATGGTCATGGCACTTGCTGGGAACAAAGTTGATCTTGAAGATAAGAGGAAAGTGAGTGCAGAAGTAAGTAGTAGATGTCTGGATTTGTTTTTTTACCCTTGCTTTCTAAAATAAAATCGTTCTCACTTTTCCATTTGAATGATACATTTTCATCCATTTGCTGTGGATATCTTTTTTGGGAGTAAATTTGCGATCTATTTTTATGAATCTCCATTTATTTGAATGTAAATTGCTTGAGGTTACATTTAAATCTAAAAAAATATTGGTTTCTTTCTTAAAAGAAAGCCAGTTTATGGTTTCCCATGCAACTATGTTTCAGGAAGCAAATCTATATGCAGAGGAAAATGGTCTATTTTTTGTGGAGACGTCTGCTAAAACTGCTGTTAATGTCAATGAAATATTCTACGAAATAGGTTTGTTTCTTTTCTTCTCTTTGCTTTGTTTATCCTATAATGTTGTACTTAATTGATACCAAAAGTATCTTTCATCTTCAGTTGAATAAAGACAAAGTACTGATGCTATGGTTTACTTAATTGAAATAAAAGCAAAATGTTGGGTTTCTTTTCAAGTTAGAGAATGGGGGGTTGACAATGACAATTGCGTTTTTGTTTCCTGGATGTTTGGGTGACTCAACAAGTCCTCTGTCTTTAATTGAAACTAGTCCATTAGAAAAACTAAATGCTCTCGATTTTTAAGTTATTGTCTGCATTTATCTGTACTTATAGTCTATGGCTAGCCCAGCTATAGTGTTCTCCATGCCAAGATCCTTACTCCCTCTATCTTGTTATGGCATCTTGACTTGAAATGTCACTGGTGTTTGAAAGAAACGGAATTCGTTCAGCATTCACCTTCCTTTTTTTTATTTTTTTCAGCTATGCAAAATTTCAAGATAGTGTTCCTCAAACGTAATTGCAGCCTTGTGCACTGTTGAACTAGTTGTTTGGAATTTTAAATGTTTTAATTCTTACTCCGGTTTTTTAATCTCTGTGGAGTTCCAACGGCTAAATTTTCTAGGTTTATAATTTTTATAATCTAGTATAATCTGAATCATTCGTCGCTTGATATTTATTTATGTAATTCTCTCGGCATGCTTGCTTGTTTATGAAAAGTATTCATACTTCTATGTAATTGCATTATTTACAGCAAAGAGGCTACCTACGGCTCAACCTACTCAAAATCCAGCTGGAATGGTTCTAGTTGATAGACCTGCAGAAGGATCCCGCTCTGCGTCATGCTGTTCTTAAGTATTACCTTCTCTACATTGACACAATCCTTAAATATTCTAAAACATTCTAAATTTTTGCTTGTTTATAATGTAATTACAGAAAATCTGAACCAAAAGTAAGAAGCAAGAGTGGCTAGAATTTTTTGAGAAACATGTATGATGGGACACTGTTAATAGGTATCTTATGCTAGATGGGTCACTCACCAGTAATTAGAAGAGTTTTCGTAGAAGATGCATGTAATTGTATCTATTTAGGATGTAATCATTTCTTCAATATTGGGATTATCAATTTTGCTGCATACAACTGATAATTTGTTACTACCTGAAGTGTATATAGATATATATATATATATATATATATGCCTACGCAAATATACAAGTTTGCTAACGAATGGCATATTCAGAATGTAGTAAAAGCTCACAAATGTGATGGGTATTATTAGATGGGAAGGTCTAGTTCTATAAGTTGTAATAAAGCTGTCATTGATATCGAATTAGCTCCATAGCTGTAGCTTTGATTTAAATGTGCTCGGGGTTATGGAAGGAGGAAAATATGCTACAATCAGACCACCATGGGCATGTGCAAACCCTGGCCTTTTTTTACACCATTATGTATACACTTCTTATTTCTTCTTTCTTTTTGTAATGCAATTGTGCAATCGCCTTGCTTTGTAAATATACTTCTGGTTTTGATGCTAATGTGCTCTATATGCTGCAATATTGAGCAGGTTTGTTATCTTCAATGTCATCAAAGAGAAGGTTGACCAGAACTTACAGGTCATGAGTTGCTATTTTACAGAGTATCAATCTTTTGTATCTCTGGTTTGTTGATCTGCTTGTTCTCCAACCTTGTAAATTGGTCGTTGCTATTGCAATTGTATTTCAAGTGCTGACTCATCATTAGTTGTGTATCATGACTATATCATAGGGAGACTATAGTATATATAATGTACAAGAATATGGTTCCTTGACCTTGAATTTAGAAAGCTCTGTAAGATCCATAACTCTCTCACTTGTCTTTCTCACACGAACTACACACAATCAGACGTACATATACATACATAAACTGTAGTTCGAAATGATCTGTTGAATAAATATCATGCATTATAAACAAATGCAATATGAAAAATTTATGCACCGTGTGGAAATGGTTCCTTATGTCATAGGAAACCCTCTTTTTTTTTTTAAGGTCTTGCAGTCATTTATTTGTTGCTTGTGTTTCCTTTTTGTTTGCTTGATTTTGTGCTTGATGTCCCTGCTGGCATTGAAGTCTCTCGATTGGGCAAAGGTAGTTGGTTAGGTAATAGCGTTTTTCGCAAGCATTTCTCTCTTTAAAATTGTTGTATTTAGGGTGTGTTTGAGCCACATTATTTTGGAAAAATGTATTTTGGAATAGTAGAATGATGGAGAATGTGTGGTTGAAAAATGAGGAAAAGTTATTGATGTGATGGAAAATATTATTTTATTAAAGAATGTGCGGTTAAAAATGAGTAGAAGAATGATGATGAGAATTTTAATGTGGCTCAACCAGGGGCTTAATAATTGTATCTATAAATGTATTTACTGATTTTATGAACATATATCTTTGTACCACAGGGGCTTTGTTCATTTGTTCAAATGAACTGAGCACCAACACTGATCTTGGTCATTCAATTCCCCTTAATTTCACATCCTTCTCTCTGATCCTTGAAAAAGTCTCAAGGTGTTGTGAATGATTACAATGTTGAGATCACTTTTATTCGAATAAGTTGACAATTCCTATTGTGATTTTCCAAGATTTTCGTCGATAATATAAATAGACCTAAGTATGAAATTGAGAGGATTACTAGGGTTTCACTGCCTGCCATCACATATCATAATAGATAGCATCATTTAGTTGAGATTAATTATTGAGCTCCATGACTTTCTTCCAAGCAGGACGACTTGAAATATCTATCCACCAAGAATGCACGCTCTTCCTCTCCTTCACCAGATTTCCCAAACCACCTTCATTCATCAAAAACCTCGTATTGGGAAGGTGACTCAGATCAGCAATTGTAAATGAATCTCCCGCCAGGTATTTGCTCTTCGATAGTCTCTGCTCGTACACGTCCAACACTTTTTCAAGCTTCGTCTTGCAATCCTGAACCACCGACATGTCGGTTCTGACCCCACTTCGTGGCAGCACCATCAGTTGAAGCACCAGATTGTATACTAAAGGGTTGTAGTTTTGAGCTTCCACTTCCAGCCATTGATCGGTTAAGGCTCTTTCTTCCAAAGTGGTTCCCAGGAGATCAATGCTGCTGCTGGCGTATTTCGCTGCGTAGTATCGGATAATTGCCCTAGATTCTGTCGCCAAAAAAATGAAAAAAATAAAAATTGCTCATTTAGCTTAACACTAGAAATAAACGAAACATATCGAGTTGTATATGGCATTACCAAAAAGTCTGAAATCTCCATCCTCAATGGCAGGAACCTGTCCAAACGGCTGCATGACATGCAACAAAACATAAATAATAAAAATAAATCAATCTTATAGCGTCAAAAAATCTACATTGAAGGTTGTTTGTGACAGATTTTTAGGTAATGTCAAGAACTTCGACTATTTGACATACCTGTCGAAGCAAAAACTTGGGACTCTTTTGCTCGCCAGATTCAAGATCGATCGATACAAGTTCAAACTCGACCCCCAACTCGACAAGGCACGTTAAGACCCTTTGTGGGCAAGCAGCATAAGCTGGACCATACACTTTAACCACCATTCTCTAAAGTCTAAACGATATTATGCTTCCAACTCTACAGGCAAAGTTACTATATATACAACGCATACATCTGCATGGGGGTTGGAACTGGGGGTTGTCACGTGGGAGCTGCCGAGTAAGTGACATTATCGGTTACTCTTGTCAAAATTCAGATGGCCAATTTTTTTAAATTTTTTTATTTTATTTTGAAAGCCATGTTTTCATCTTTGGAATTGAATCAAATCGAACCGACTATCCGTGTACTGAAAACTTTTATCCACCCCTATACGCTAGTAATTTGTTTGCAACTTTGGGGTTGGTGGTGGGTGGGTGGATCAACTTGCAAACTAAGCGAAAACAACCCGCCTTTTCAAGGCAAAATAGTTAACTACATTCAAACAATTGTTGTCTGTCATCTTGTCAATTTTTTTGGCAAAATGGGTGTTGCTCTCATGTTAGGGGTAAGCAAGGGCAGAGTCAGGGGACCTTAAAAAAAATTAATTGGGTTCTCCCTAAATGGGTGAGCATTTTAATCGAAATCAAATCTCTCGAACTAAAATCGAACTGGAATTAAAGGTTCGGGTCCGATTCCATTAAAAATTTAAGAACCAAAATTGAGAATCGAGAATTGATGGTTTCCGACGATTTTGGGTTCTTGAACCGGAACCATGAGTACTCAATCTAGAAATAAATATATCATTTTTTATATATATATATAATTTTATTTTTTTTTACAATTTATTCACCCTAAACCAATGAGCCGATGGGGTGAAAATAAAATGATGGGATGGGAAAAGTTTTAACAATGTTGATTGTTATGCTATTTTCAAATAATTGAATTTATATTTTTTAAGTATTTGTAGAATCTAAGGAGCTGTTCTCTTTGTCGTTTTCATCCTATTTTCTATTTTCAATTTTTCAAAACAGTGAAAACACGTTTACTTACCTATTTTCAAAATGAATTTCCAAAAAAGATTTAAAATTTACACACAAAAAAAAATCCGAAAACGTCAAAAATGTCGTTTTGGGTGTTTTCAGTTAAAACCAAGCCAAGATTTTCAAAATGTGTTTTGATTGTTTTCAAGTACGCCACCCACAAAAACCACCGTCATCGTCGCCTGCACCATACCGCCGCGCCGCCAAAACCTCGTCGGCGACGTTGCTACAATAGCAGAAGAAGAAAAAACCGTTGCACACCACCGCCACAGCCACAATCGCGACAGCTCTGCCTTGGTCTTCGGCGCCGACAGCCTTGCGAGGGAGATGAGAGAGAGAGAGAGAGATGACCGAGGATGGAAAGAAGAGAGAGAGACGACAGAGAAAGGGGTAGAAGAACAAGTTTTCCACTTTTTTATTTTTGAAAATAATTTTTCAAAATGACAAAAAGAACACATTTTCAACAATCTCAAAATGAATACTCAAAACACAAAATCCAAAAATAAATTCAAAACTTAAAATTGAAATACGAAAAGAACAATCCCCAATACTTATTATTGGTTTCTAAACTTTTTTTCTTTTTTTTGGTATCTAATTTGGTGTTTATGTTCTATTAAATATAGTATACTATTTGGTGAGATATTTGCAGTAGATTAAGAAAGTGTTGAAATATGTATTTGGTAGTATATTTTATTTATTATATCTATGCTTGATATTTAGAAGCATCTTACTTTTTTTTCAAATATTATGGATAGAACTGAACTCAAAATGGAATTGACTGTTCGTGTTCGAGTTTGGTTTTACTCGAAGTGTAATGGATGGGTTCGAGTATTTAATACCCGGATCGATCTACTCGATGCCCAGACCTAACTCAGATTGACACTTGTTGAGTCTTTAATTTTCATGTCACGTATTATTCAAAGATTATAAGATAAAATAATTATTTTATTTAAAAAGGATAGATAAGCTCGAACCCCACCCCAAGACATAAAGTTAATGTTAGGCAAACGAGAAGGCAAGAGCGATCGCAAGCGTGTAGACTTTGCACCGAACCTTCAAATGTGTACATTTTCCCCCTCTCTACATTTCGACGTCCTTAAGGCCTAAACTCAAACCCCAAACTAACTTCTTATTAAATCATTTGATAACAAGCATGGAAATTCCATGAAAAGCAAATAAATTCAAGAAAAATATTAATTAAATGTGTTTTATTGAATTAAATTTCAATCTAGAAAAAGTTAAGACTTATCCATCTTTTATTAGTGAATAGATGAGAGAATATTTCCTGGAAAATAAAAACTTATCCTTCCTAAAAAAAATGCTTTTCTTGTTTTTGAAGAAAAATGGTCACCTGACCAAATTTTGGAAAATAGTTTTAATGAAAAAAATGTTAATCACACCCCAAAAACAGGAATTTGAGTGGGAAAATGACATTTTTTTTTATGGAAAATAAAGCTAATCGAACACATTTGTAGAATTTTATTTTATTTTTTTTCAATGTCCAGCATGGAAAAGTAGAATTTTCCCTTTTTACCCTAAATTCTCACTCACTTATTCAAAATAAATAAGCTCACTTTAGGCTTAGTTTCTCATATTTGAATGTAATCTAACATTAACAATTTGCTACCACCTTTTAATGAATTCACTACATTGACAGAAGTGATATCTAATGTACAAAAGTTTGCTCTTCCTTTTTTCAACTACATAATTAAGAGGTTATGAAGCAATATCTACATGGTTCCACTCATGCCTTGACAAAAGGAGATGAAGTTCTTGATGGAGGAACCAGAGACTTTGCATATGCAATAGGCAAAGCAAGAATTTTCTTTGGTTTGTTTACATATGCCCTCCTTGTGAAATTGTTGTAGTCATTCACTTCGATTTCATCCAATATTTGGCGATATAAAAGCAACGATGCCCACACCTGCAACAACCGAGACTAGTCATTATAGTGAAAAACAAGCCATCTACCATTTTATGAGAACAAACTTTCATATTAGAAACTCGATATAAAAAGAGAGATTTTTGTTCGTGATCTATGTGCATGAGAAGAAACCCTAATCTCATTTACGAGATCCATTTTAGGTAAAATGAAATCTCAAAACTCGAAGAAGTACATGAGAAATACTTCCACTCGCCCCTGCAGGTTTTTTACTATGAAGACGACAATGATTATAACAGTGATCAGCAGATATAAATAACATCAGCTAGCAGACTGCACAAATGAAAACTTGGCTTGCGTTTAATTGTTTCTGTTGTCGATGGAAGGGGTGAAGAGCCGGGATTCAGTTAACCACCTAGGAATCTTGTGCTTACCGTGCGTCGTGCAAATGTACGTTTAGGCTCAGAATGTCAAATATATGAGTTTTCTTTTTTATATTTTGATAAAATGAATTTCTATATTCTCATTAAAGATAGTCATTACTTCAAAGGGAAAACAAAATTATGCAGTATGCATCATAGCACTGAATTGATGTTTTACCGTGTCATAAATGCTTCGAACTTGAAAATATCAATATCTAAATCCTTTTGGCTGTCAATTTTGTTAAAGAGGAAATGCAAATATATGGTATTCATTACATACTTATTTATATGTTCATTTTCCTCTTAAAAAGAGCTTTATCACTTAATATATTATAAGAAACTAAAGTCGATAACTGCTTACCGGCCATCTGCTAGCTGCGCTGAGCTCTGTGACACCTTTCTCTGCGTCATCAAAGAATTTCCTTGCCCTTGTGATTTGCTTTTTCATAAAATTTCTCCATTTATCGGTTACTTTCCCAGCAAAAATGTCATCATCCAAAAGCCCTGCCTGTGCCAATTCATCCTGCGGCAGGTAGATCCTTCCTCTTCTTGCACTGGAGCAAACAAAAATACAACGAAATTGGTTTAATTATCACGCTACTTCTACAAAAAGAAAGTGTAGTTGGTATGTGATGAAGAGGAGCATGTATGAAAAGGTAAAGCACGAAATTCACAAATAACAAAAACTCATTAATTCACACAGAATATTGAAAAATTGGGCGGTGATTGAGAAAACTCATTTTCTTATTCAATGGATCCTCCCTCAGCAGACCCTAGTGGAAGCCATTATGTAAATCTAGCTAAAAAATGAAATTGTAAAAGTTACCAGTTTTGACATTTTGAAAATGCTAATAATCTTCGAAATACAGCTATATGCTTACTCTTCTCCAACATCCCTGAGTATGTTCGTCAGCTGATTTGCAATCCCCAATGCCAAAGCAGCATTATAAACACTCTCGGTAGTTGCCTGGGATTCGGGTGCAATTCCCATTACTGGAACACTCATTAATCCGACAGTACCAGCGACATAATAACAGTATAGATAAAGCTCGTCGAAGTTTTTGTATCTTGATTTCCAGAGATCCATCCGCATTCCTTCAATCATATCTCTGAACGGCTGGAAGAGAACACGATGAATCAGAATAAAGAGTATCACAGAGAGCAATACAACCTATTCAGAAGGTCTAGATGATATATAGGATGGTTGTAGAAAGACTTGATGCTTAAAATTACGCAGCCAAAACAAATAGAAATTCAGAGTTTAGAGTCAAAATCAACAAGAAGTTTTTAAAATACATAATGTTTAGATTACACAGGAATATACACCATTAAGGGAAAAAAGCAAAAAAAACTTATATGTTGTAGTGTACAGTCTACTATTGCGTATCAAACATGCAGGCAACATTTTAATTTAAGTGCCTTGAATCAGTTGGTTTTCATGATTTGCCAAAAGACTACAAGCAGCTTCAAATGAACAGAAATTACTGAGATGAAACCACATAATTTTAAAACAATGGGAGAGCAGCTTATTCTAACCTGAATGTCGACAGGAAACTTGGAAACTGTATCTGATAAAGCAGCATCAAGCATGTCAAAAGGCCGCCCTCGGAAAACATCTTCCAGCCTCGCCTCCCAACGATTCAATGCTTCAGGTGTCATATGTGACGCGTTTGGTCCATCAACAAGCTCGTCTGTTCTCCTACACCACACTGTTTAAATGGAAAAGGTACGTGCATGTGAGAGGAAAACTTCTTTATGAACTGAATCCAATTATGCGTGGTCATGAGGCTTTGCTACACCACACTGTTTAAATGGAAAAAGTATGTGCATGTGAGAGGAAAACTTCTTTATAAACTGAATCCAATTATTCGTGGTCATGAGGCTTATTCTAGTCATACTTTATTCCAAAATCTAAAGAAGAGGTTAAAGTAAAGAAATAAATAAATAACCTCTTTTTCCAATCAAATACGTGCAAGTCACAAGCAACTGAATGTTAGCAAGTGTTATGACTCAATTATGACTGTTACAAGAAGAATAACAGTGTTCATTTTTCTTAAACGGTTATTATCAAATTGTCCCAAGAATTTCAGGCAGATTATTGATTTTGTGCTCCTATTAAAGTCAAAATCAGCATTAACCTTCGAGGTTATAGGGCAGCTAGTCAACTGGTAAAATAAAGGAACAAAAGAATGCAAAAACTCCTCTCCCAGGAGGGCCAAGGCAGTTTTATTGGGTGCAAGATGGAGAATATAAACATCTTTAATTTTATACCATAAATTGAAAGGATTAAAAAGTTCCTGAACTTCCATATCTGTTTATCATTTCCCTTTCGTTTTTCCCGTTTAAGGAATTCTATTCTGTGAATGAAAAGAAGCATGAAAGCCATCCACGGTCGAAGAAAATTCTTCCAAGTGGATAGACCATACAGAGAATCTTCAACAGATTAATTCTATATCACATACATAATCAAAAGCAGCCACATACATAATAATTCATAAAACAAATTATCATTTTAGAGCGCTACTTACAGGCATAGAGATAGTGTCAATACACAACGTAATTTGGAAGTACAAATTCAGCTTGTGATATGATATTAACTGAGGCAATCAAACGCCTAAGCCAAAAAAGATTTGATAAAATCTTCCCAAGATAATGAACAACATATTCATACTTTAATAGATTAAGATCTCGGAGTCAGTGGAAATCCAACCTTCCACTTTAATGCAGAATCATTGGCAATCTAATTTAATATCTGTATTTTTCAGTTAGGCATGAATAAATATCATATAATCCACATTTGCCCCAACATTTTCTTTCCATAATGACCCAATTTTTGTTTAGTAAAATGAATCATGAACTTTTCTACCAACAATAAATAACATATATGCTAATTACCATCCATCGCCAAAAACCATTTGAACAGAAACAGCAAATTTGTAACTAGACACAATCTGCTAACTAAAACTGGACTAAATATATGCTTTCACATTAAAAGTTATGTTATGTGCTATTAGCCGTAGACACTCACCATAGATAGCCCAAATAGCTCTTCGCCTCTCGGGAGTCATCAACAAGGTGCCTGAAAAGAATCAAAAGCAGATTAGGTTTTCTTTTGTATATTACATATTGTAGCTTAAAAATCCCGAGAAATACCTCGACTAAATTATTGTCAATTAAAGAAACAAAGATTAAGAAGGCTAACCCAAGTAAAATGTCTTGGCATACTCGGCACATACTTCACCACAACGATCATATGCTTCGCTCAACAAGCTAAGAGAACCTGGAAGAACAATATCCGGCTTTACTTCCAAATTGTCATTGGATCTCAACTGCCTCTTAACCAAGGCCGCCTGTTTCAAAACCACATCATAAACTTTCTGTTCTGAGGTTGGTGTCATTTCTCCAGCTGGGCTAGCTACCATACTTGATATGACAGAAAGATTTCTTCCATCCCCTGAATTCGACTCACCCAAGCAAGAATACCTTGAATCTACATTAAGATAACTTAAATTCCGGGTATATTTTCTGCCCTTGCAGAATCTGCCATTGCAAATCAAGTTCTTACCCTGAGAAATGGGCCAGGATGAGTCTAGATTCCGGTTACCCTCCCGGACAGACTCCAAGAATCCGATGCTACCGGAAACCTCAGAAGTGGGAGAAATAACCCAAAACAAAGCAACAGACATGCTGATACTGAACTATTAATGGTCTAAACAATGCTAAGATTTTGTCCTCCTTTCTGTTATCTTCTTTACTTGACTTTATTAAAAAATTAGCACTCAAGTCTATCCACTCTGGACCCTCCACTTCACTTTTGATGAAAAATAATTAAAAAATCCCAGCAAAAAAAAATCAAAACAACTTCTACTACTCAAATAGAGGTCTTGAGATCTTGAACAGCAACTCTAACCTTTATGCGATTTCTGCAATATGAATGAACCAATTAAACACACTTGAACCATTTCAAATCCCATTCAAAAAACCAAGAAACTGTTCAAGAATTGTAGCAAAAATAATATAAGTTCTGGATTAATGGTCATCACACTCAAAATCATAATGGGCACTTTCTAAATTTAGTCAAATTCACTATAATAACCCACTTTTCTGCTGTTCATACACTCAAAAGCTATCTTCAAATAGCATCACCCAAATTTCATGAAATAAAAATTATAATCAATAATAAAGAAAGAAACCTACCTACTTATTGATTTCAACCAGTCAGAGAAGCCTGAAGAAACTAACGATGGCCAACCTCTGTTCGATAACTTCAAGAAAATCTTCAAAGCACCATAATTCTCTTAGTGCTGCTTTTTTTTCCTTCCTGCTTAATATTTTTCACTTATTTTTGCTTTTGGGTTTCACAGTCTTTTTATATGAAATCACTTATTTCTTGTTCTCATGGGAATTGAGTGATTCACATTCTCACAGTATTTTTCGGGGATTTCTAAAATCCCAAAAATTCTTGAGTAATATTATTCATTCTTAATGAGGTTAAAAATATAGTTTAGGTGACATTTATATTGTCTAAATTGGCTTCCATAAAATGGTCCCACCAATGCCAGTGACATACTCACATTCTTGGTTTATTTTGTATAATCAGGGTATCTAATTTCGGCAGATTCCAATGTATTTTAACAATATTCATAATCTGCTTACAAATTTTAATTTCATTTGATAATACAAGTTAAAAATGGTTTTTGATTAATACAAATTTCGATCGTTTCCAAGGTAGCAAATTCTTAATTTAGAATTGCACTCTTCCTTGTAATGTGAAGTGTTTTTTTTTTTTTTTTTTTGCGCGCCCGAAACATATATTTCTTGACATGCATAAATTTATTGCTGCAGCATATTCAATTTTCGTAGGATAACAAATATGATTCTGTTCCAAATAATTAAAGGGTGGCGCCGTGATAATGTAATACTACTTTTTGTGTTAAAAAGAACGAGGAAAGATAATAATTCGACCTTCTTTTCATTTATATTTTCTTACATCTTTATTGAATTACGACAAAATAAATATGGTATAATTTGATGATTGATTTGTATGACTATTGAGGAACTTATTTTTGTTGATTTCTTTTATTTTAATCGATTTTTTATTTTATTTTATTTTTGTTCGTACCTTAAATTCACATTACCAACCAAACACCTTCCAATCTCGTACGTGTAAACAACTACCACCTAAAATTTTCCTGTTGTTTATTTATCTTCACAATGCAACAAATATATGGCCCCAAAAAATTCTTAAATTTCAAACCAATGTAAACCACATAATTATAAGCGTGGATAAGTGAAGCATCCACTTGCGAATTGAACACTTGCGTTGAATAGCAATTTTTTTCATAAAATTAGGTCCAAGCATTAGGACCTATTTGATAACACTTTTGAAAAGTCAAAATTTACTTCTGAGATTAAGAAATTACTTTTGAACTTATTGGGATAATTTTTTAAAGTACTTTATTTGACAAGAAGAACTTTCAGAAAAAAAAGTTGAACTTTCTTAGAAAGAAAGCGATTCTAAACTTATTTAGATAATTTCCTAAAGTACTTTATCTGACAAAAAGAATTTTTAGAAAAAAATTGATTTGACGTAACTTTTTCAATGAACTATTCTACAAAAAACAGAGACAAAAATCTTATCAAACGAACATTAGCCCTTGTTTGGCCCCCATTTTGGAGTTTTGAAAATTTTTGGAATAGTGATTGATAGGAGAATGTGTGGTAGAAAAGTAATGAAAAGTTTTAGATTTGTATGTAATATTATTTTATTTGATGAATCTGTAGTTGAAGTGAAGAGAAAAAAAATTAATGTAATGTAATGGAAAAAAATAGGGGCCAAACGGGTGGTATGATAAGTACTTATTTTCATCATTATAATTGTCCAATAGCATACTCTCAAACGCGAAAATGGATTTTTTTTTTTTTTCTTTATTTATTTATTTATTTTTTTTTTGAAAAGAGACTCATCTATACCCTCATTTTCCACGTAATTGACTAAGAACTTAAGACCACCGAATCACGAAATCAATGTCAAATATATTATCGTGATTGAGAAATTTTGCATTACGAGCTTATAATTAATTAAGTGGGGAGGATATACCTGTTTGACACGTGTAATCAGCTGTCCAATCGGTGGACGATAACGTTATCAAAATAAAGTGCAACGGGATTGTAAACGTGTCATACATTTATTGGTTCAGGGGATTTGTGGTATGGGCCCTTCGAAGTGCCTAGTAAAGACTAAAGACTAGTGGTGTTTGTCTAGACAGCAGACAAGTAGACTCGTGTCTCTGGGTGGGCAAAAGCGTGTAGGTCCAAATTACAATTTTAAAATGCCAAATTTGTTAGTAGAAATAATAATAATAATAATAATAATAATAATAATAATAATTTTTTAGAAATTAAAATAATAATAATAATTTTTTTTTGTCATTCATATTATAATATTAGGGTGCGTTTGATTGCAAGGGTGGAAAATGGGTGGAAAGAAAATGTTTTACAGGGAAAAGGTTTGCCTAGAAAATGTTTTGCAGGGAAAATGATTTCAAGTGTGTTTGATTGGTATAATTTTCCACCTGAAAAATTTTTAAATTTTTTATTCGTTTGGCTTTGTTTTACATGGAAATTGTCCATTAAAGTGATATTTTTTTCTACAATTAGTTATAAAATTTGTTTCCATTACCAAAAAGTAAAAAAAAAAAAAGGGAAAAAAAATTGTTTCCTAAAAAATCATTTTTTTCATCAAAGTTTAGTGTTCGTTTGACTTTATTTTACATGGAAATTGTCCATTAAAGTGAAATTTTTTTTTACCATTGACTATGAAATTTGTTTCCATTGAAAAAAAAAAAAAAAAAAAAAAAAAAAATTAGCCAGGGTGGAAAATTTTTTCTCACCAAAAAGGCGGGAAAATATTTTCATCAAAAAGCCGGAAAATGCACACGTGTGGGCTAAACCCGGAAAATATTTTCCGTGAAAAATTTCGCCTATCAAACAGCCAAAAAAGTGGAAAGTGAAAAATATTTTCCTAGTTGCCTGGAAAATAAGGCGTATCAAACACGCCCTAAGCAAAAATAAACATCAAATACAATATTTTGACAAAATGTTTTGTCCCTTTATTCAAAGCACGCTAACACAGAATATTTGGATATAAATTATAATGAAAGACAATTGTTCGTCTAAAATTATTAGTAACTTTAAGGATGAACGGTAGTAGGATTGAAATTAATAATAACTATTTAGGAAATACGAATAGAGCAATGTGAGCTAATTAGTTGGAATGTTCATGAATGCAAAGCAAAAAGTTTGACATAAAAGTGTAACAATGAGCAAAAGTTGAGGACCTTCATTGCATTTAAAATATAGCGCTACAAATAAAAATTGTGGCGTGAATATAGTTACCCAATTATTTATGGTTGTCTCTAATTGTACTGATGGTCGCTCAGACTCAATTGTAATTAGATCGCAAAACTTCAATTTGGAGCAATTAGGTTGATCGATTTTTATTTAACGTCAGTTAAATCGTTCTATTTGAATACCGTTAGACGACGTAACGAATTTGATGACATATGATTCAAGATTGGCAAATTTACCACATCTTCATCTAGACATCAATTTTTGACATGTCAACTCTATCACAAGCATCACTTCAATGTATTTCACTTCCTTTTAAAAAAAAAAATCTATCAAAACTCAAAATTTCATTCGCAAAGTTCATCCAACCGTTAGGAAAGAAAGTAAAAAAATTCTAGGTTTGCTTTCATTTCTAAAATCAGCGTTACAATTAATTAAAAATTCACCCTTTGTTGAGTGGACAATGCTACATGTACATCCACTTTTTTACATAATTTTTTACCTAGGCTCACAATAGGGTGTGGGGACCACACATTTGTGAATTTTTAATTTATGCAGGGCCCGCACGCATATGAGAGGGCGTAACATTTTCTGTACAAATAGAATTATCCTTGTTGAGTCGACTTCAAATATGGAAGAAACGAAAATTTCTTTTCTTCCATTTTCCCCACAATGGTCGAGTGAATTTTTGAAAATTTAATGTATTTGGAAAAACATTCATAATTTTGCCGAATAAGATGAAGATGGAGGACATTCATTAGTTTTAATTAACCTGTCATAAAATTGTAACGTCATTTGATTGGGCCCAAATAGATCGTGTTATTTGTCAAATTAAAGTTACGAGATTCAATTACCACATAATCAGATAATCGTCCGAACTTTAGATGAATAACATTACAATCATGCTATACAAACATGTTCAATGACAGAGATTAAAAATAGGAAGACATGGCGTAACATCATTAGACAGTTTGAAAAAAAAAACTTAGTCACACAGATACTGCCGACGCAGGACTTGTCCAAAATCCTATTTTCAATCCTAACATTATTGATAAGATTATTCACTAGGAAAATAAAATCCACTATTTAAATACGTTGTATTATTGATATTCGTGTTTACCTACAAACCCACTAGAAACGTCCACGTGTTGGGTTTGCAAGCTTGTGAGGTCTCTCCCAGTGCTACGTGGCACTCTTCCCTTTATTTAGCTTTTTTCATGCACTTTTGCATTATGGTCCACGAACAATGTAAATTATGCAATAATGGAAGTACACATATGAAACAAAAATCGAAAAAGTTGTACATGTAAACAAGAGGATCATGCTACATGTATCAAATTTTTTTACCGAATCTTTTACCTACTACTCACAACGAGAATGGGGACCACATTGTCGAAATTTTTAAATACATACGGATCCCGCGCATTATGTGAGAGGAGGTAATCTATTATGTACAAATGGATTAACCCTAAACAAGAATAGGCAGCATCAGTATTTAGAAATATTTTTTTTTCTTTTTTACTTCTAAAATATTAAAATAACATTATTACGCACATATTAATTTAACAAAATAGAAAATTTATTCACTAACCATTTTTCAATATTTTTTATTTAATTCTTTTGGATATGTGTAGAATAGCTCATGCATTGCATCAGGTGCAATTAAATATAATTAATTTTATAATATTAATAAAACAATTATTTTTACTTTCGGTGCTCTTTAGATGCAAATGAAATTCTAAAGTTTGCCAATCCTTTCACTTCTAACCAATCACCACCACTAAATTCAAGAAAGTGCTTAAAATTTTAAGTCATTTTCAAATTTTATATTTTTATGTCGATTCAGTACGTTCTTTTTTATCTTGTGTCTAAAGCGTGCAAAAAAAATCAATTCAATCTTGATTGATCGGTAAAGGTTATAGTAAAAGGAACAGAATTTAGATCGCTTTATAGTTTATCAAATTGTTTACTGTTACAATAATTAGTACTTGGTAAAGACGCCACGCCACGTATTGACTATACTGTTTTTTGTTTTAAATAAATACTAAAAAAGGACACAAACTAACTTGGATTTTCATGGCTATGCACATCAATTTTGTGCATCGTCATTTACTGCATATCATCATGTTGATTGTTGAAGGGTCAAAAATTGCAAGAACATCTTCTTGGAATATTCCTTGCACCAATAGGGTTGATGGCTTTTTTTTTTTTTTTTTCTTTTCTCATCTTTACTTATGGAAACGAACGGGCATGTGCAAATTCTTATAACTCAAATTCGTCCTGTCCTTTTTTTTTTTCTTTTGATCTAAACAAATAGAAAAAATGAGTTTTAAGTATTGACCAGACGTGCAATGTGATGGTTATTGGACTCTAATAATGTGACAAATTTGATTCTCTCTAATTGACTCTAAATAAACCTTTTATACCCAACACGATTGCTTCAATTGCATCGTATTTCAAAACTTGACGTTAGAAAATATACAGAAAAGAAGGAACTCAAATGCGTTTATAGTATATTTTGTTGAGATAATTAGATAGTAGTAAATTGTATTAAACATGAGAAGAGACTACAATTTTCTTTAAGACATATACTGTGCAATATTCTACAATATTACAAACCAAACATAAGTTTATAGTTTCCTTTGAAAATGAAAATTTACCCGTGTTGGAAAATTTTCTTGGCTTGAAAGTCGTATCTTAGAAGTTTATTTTCTTGTAAACTCTTAGGGTTTAGATTGCAATTGAACACAAAAACAATACGAAGTTCTTAAGAGTATATATAACATGTAACATTGAGGGGTTGCTCAATTGATCAGGCCTTGGATTTTCTCTCCAATGGTCATCCGTTCGAGTCCCCTCAGGGCCACTGAGGTAAGTATCCGACCGTAAACTTCAGAACCCCGTGAGATTAGTCGAAGTGCGGGCAAGCTGGTCCGTACATTGACGGTTATAAAAAAAAAAAGAGTATATATAACATGTAGTAAAATATTTCAATAATCACTGAACTTTATACATGGTTATAACTTACTCGTTGAACATCAAGATTAGGGTTGGGCAAAACCCGCCCGAAACCGATGAAACCGACCGAACCGACCCAACCCGACCGGGTTGGGTCGGTTTTTTTCATTTTTTTGGTGGGTTTCGGGTTATGGGTGGCTTTGGTGGGTCGGGTTGGGTCGGGTCATGGGTTGATCCACCAAACCCGCCCAAACCCGCCCAAACCGACCCGCAAGGAGAGAAAAAAAAAAAAAAAAAGAAAAAAAAATGGTCTCACTTAAGGGCAGAAGACTGAGTTACTGAGTTCTTGACTTTACAAGGTTTTTTTTATGTTCCATAATTGCATTTTTACCGTTATTCTTTTCTTTATTTTGTTGATAAATTGGATAAATAAAAGTTTGCTGTGTTAATCTGAGCTTGGAAATTGGAATGTTATCTGTTTGTATGGAAGTATTTGTATTACATTATCTATCAGTTCGTTTAATGGTTCCATTGTCTTTATGTGAATGAGAATCTTTTGGTTTATGAACAAATTCTTTTTATGTTATAGAATAATCTTATTTAAAGCAGTTTTAGCAGCTCTTCTTCACGTAGTTTTTGAGGTTACGATAGGGAATAAGCGGTCAATATAGTGTTAAGTGGATGGACCTTGAATAGCTTGTTATTGACCCGTTGTCTTCATTTTGGATGGTAAACAAAATGTTAACCATAAACCGACCAACCCAACCCAACCCAACCCGACCGAACTTGATTGGGTTGGGTTGGGTTGGGTTTAAAAACGTAATTGGGTCGGGTTGGGTTAATTTTATACCAAACCGAACTTGATTGGGTTGGGTTTGGGTTGAGTAAAAACCCGACCAACCCAACCCACGCCCAACCCTAATCAAGATGCTTCCAAATAGTCACTAGCTTGCTCATTGAACTTTAAGATGCTTTCAAATAGTCGCTGAACTTTCAAACTTTGCACCACATCCATCACTGACCAAATTTCGTTACCATCAATGCTGACGTGTTTAACGGAAAACACACGTCTAAGGTGGCAACAAATTAAAATGTGACAAATCAGATGACCCAATCCAGATTAGCTCAACTACATACCAATAGGCACCAAGGTCGACGTGTAGATATAGTAAGACGTCGGTTAACTTACTCAATATGGGCCACTAATAAGTGTGTTGCCCAACCCATCACAAATTCTTGACCAGGCCTATACCACGAAAGGTTGATGTGGTCACATCTGATCCACTTCGATTGACACCACCAATACCAAGTCAAGACTCAATCAAATATGTGGGGCTCATCTTGCCATGATAAAGTACATGCGTAACACTTTTGAATTGCCCGTGAAAACTGCAAGCTTTTGTGCTACAACTTGAAGTCTTGTTCGTGCTCGTGCTCTAGGCTTCTAGCATGTCGTTTCCATTTGAATCGTCAAAGAAGAAAACAAGTCATTGCATTTCATGAAGATCGGTTTTATACTCCAAATAGACGCATGAACATTACTCTGCGTTCAAGAACCATCACGAATGCTTCAAAAATTAGGTCCAAGCATTAGGACCTATTTGATAAGACTTTTGAAAAGTCAAAATTTACTTCTGAGATTAAGAAATTACTTTTGAACTTATTGGGATAATTTTTTGAAGTACTTTATTTGACAAGAAGAATTTTCAGAAAAAAAAAAGTTGAACTTTCTTAGAAAGAAAGCGCTTCTAAACTTATTTAGATAATTTCCTAAAGTACTTTATCTGACAAAAAGAATTTTTAGAAAAAAATTGATTTGACGTAACATTTTCAATGAACCATTCTACAAAAAACAGAGACAAAAATCGTATCAAACGAACCTTAATCCTTGTTTGGCCCCCATTTTGGAGTCTCGAAAATTTTTGGAATAGTGATTGGTGGGAGAATGTGTGGTAGAAAAATAATGAAAAGTTTTAGATTTGTGTGTAATATTATTTTATTTGATGAATCTGTAGTTGAAATGAAGAGAGAAAAAATTAATGTAATGTAATGGAAAAAAATGGGGGCCAAACGGGTGGTATCATAAGTACTTATTTTCATCATTATAATTGTCCAATAGCATACTCTCAAACGCGAAAATGGATTTTTTTTTTTCTTTATTTATTTATTTATTTTTTTTTTGAAAAGAGACTCATCTATACCCTCATTTTCCACGTAATTGACTAAGAACTTAAGACCACCGAATCACGAAATCAATGTCAAATATATTATCGTGATTGAGAAATTTTGCATTACGAGCTTATAATTAATTAAGTGGGGAGGATATACCTGTTTGACACGTGTAATCAACTGTCCAATCGGTGGACGATAACG
The DNA here is from genome assembly GCA_035079005.1 of Fraxinus americana. Classification (NCBI taxonomy): domain Eukaryota; kingdom Viridiplantae; phylum Streptophyta; class Magnoliopsida; order Lamiales; family Oleaceae; genus Fraxinus; species Fraxinus americana. The sequence continues at coordinate 8,645,648 of CM068716.1, read as the reverse complement.
TTATCAAAATAAAGTGCAACGGGATTGTAAACGTGGCATACATTTATTGGTTCAGGGGATTTGTGGTATGGGCCCTTCGCAGTGCCTAGTAAAGACTAAAGACTAGTGGTGTTTGTCTAGACAGCAGACAAGTAGACTCGTGTCTCTGGGTGGGCAAAAGCGTGTAGGTCCAAATTACAATTTTAAAATGCCAAATTTGTTAGTAGAAATAATAATAATAATAATAATAATAATAATATTATTATTATTATTATTATTTTTTTTTTTTTTTTTTTGTCATTCATATTATAATATAAGCAAAAATAAACATCAAATACAATAGTTCGACAAAATGTTTTGTCCCTTTATTCAAAGCACGCTAACACAGAATATTTGGATATAAATTACGATGAAAGACAATTGATAGTCTAAAATTATTAGTAACTTTAAGGATGAACGGTAGTAGGATTGAAATTAATTATAACATTTTAGGAAATACGAATAGAGCAATCTGAGCTAATTAATTGAATGTTCATGAATGCAAAGCAAAAAGTTTGACATAAAAGTGTAACAATGAGCAAAAGTTGAGGACCTTCATTGCATTTAAAATATAGCGCTAAAAATAAAAATTGTGGCGTGAATATAGGTACCCAATTATTTATGGTTGTCTCTAATTGTACTGATGGTCGCTCAGACTCAATTGTAATTAGATCGCAAAACTTCAATTTGTAGCAATTAGGTTGATCGATTTTAATTTAACGTCAATTAAATCACTCTATTTGAATACCATCACACGACATAACGAATTTGATGACTTATCATTCAAGATTTGCAAATTTACCACATCTTCATCTAGACATCAATTTTTGACATGTCAATTCTATCACAAGCATCACTTCAATGTTTTTCACTTCCTTTAAAAAAAATCTATCAAAACTCAAAATTTCATTCGCAAAGTTCATCCAACCGTTAGGAAAGAAAGTAAAAAAATTCTAGGTTTGCTTTCATTTCTAAAATCAGCGTTACAATTAATTAAAAATTCACCCTTTGTTGAGTGGACAATGCTACATGTACATCCATTTTTTTTACATAATATTGTACCTACACTCACAATAGGGTGTGGGGACCACACATTTGTGAATTTTTAATTTATGCAGGGCCCACACGAATATGAGAAGGCGTAACATTTTCTGTACAAATGGAATTGTCCTTGTTGAGTCGACTTCAAATATGGAAGCAACGAAGAATTCTTTTCTTCCATTTTCCCCACAATGGTCGAGTGCATTTTTGAAAATTTAATGTATTTGGAAAAACATTCATACATTCATTAGTTTTAATTAACCTGTCATAAAATTGTAACGTCATTTGATTGGGCCCAAATAGATCGTGTTAATTGTCAAATTAAAGTTACGAGATTCAATTACCACATAATCAGATAATCATCCAAACTTTAGATGAATAACATTACAATCATGCCATACAAACATGTTCAATGACAGAGATTAAAAATAGTGAGACACGTGGCGCAACATCATTAGACAGTTTGAAAAAAAAAAAAAAACTTAGTCACACAGATACTGCCGACGCAGGACTTGTCCAAAATCCTATTTTCAATCCTAACATTATTGATAAGATTATTCACGAGGAAAATAAAATCCACTATTTAAATACATTGTATTATTGATATTCGTGTTTACCTACAAACCCACTAGAAACGTCCACGTGTTGGGTTTGCAAGCTTGTGAGGTCTCTCCCAGTGCTACGTGGCACTCATCCCTTTATTTAGCTTTTTTCATGGTCCACGAACAATGTAAATTATGCAATAATGGAAGTACACATATGAAACAAAAATCGAAAAAGTTGTACATATAAACAAGAGGACCATGTTATATGTACCGAAATTTTTTATCGAATCTTTTACCTACTACTCACAATGAGGATGGGGACCACATTGTCGAAATTTTTAAATACACGCGGGCCCCGCGCATTATGTGAAAGGGGGTAATCCATTATGTACAAATGGATTAACCCTAAACAAGAATAGACAGTATTAGTATTTAGAAATATTTTTTTTTTCTTTTTTACTTCTAAAATATTAAAATAACATTATTACGCACATATTAATTCAACAAAATAGAAAATTTATTCACTAACCATTTTTCAATATTTTTTATTTAATTCTTTTGGATATGTGTAGAATAGCTCATGCATTGCATCAGGTGCAATTAAATATAATTAATTTTCGTTTGTTTTGATAATATTAATAAAACAATTATTTTTACTTTCGGTGCTCTTTAGATGCAAATGAAATTCTAAAGTTTGCCAATCCTTTCACTTCTAACATATCACCACCACTAAATTCAAGAAAGTGCTTTAAATTTTAAGTCATTTTCAAATTTTATATTTTTATGTCGATTCAGTACGTTCTTTTTCATCTTGTGTCTAAAGCGTACAAAAAATATCAATTCAATCTTGATTGATCAGTAAAGCTTATAGTAAAAGGAACAGAATTTTGATCGCTTTATAGTTTATCAAATTGTTTACTGTTTGGTAAAGACGCCACGCCACGTATTGACTATACTTTTTTTTTTTTTAAATAAATACTAAAAAAGGACACAAACTAACTTGGATTTTCATGGCAATGCACATCAATTTTGTGCATCCTCATTTACTGCATATCAGCATGTTGATTGTTGAAGGGTCAAAAATTGCAAGACGTCTTCTTGGAATATTCCTTGCACCAATAGGGTTGATGCCTTTTTTTTTTTTTGGCCCTTTTCTCATCTTTACTTATGGAAACGAACGGGCATGTGCAAATTCTTATAACTCAAATTCGTCCTGTCCTTTTTCTTCTTTTGATCTAAACAAATAGAAAAAATGAGTTTTAACTTTTAAGTATTGACCAGACGTGCAATGTGATGGTTCTTGGACTCTAATAATGTGACAAATTTGATTCTCTCTAATTGACTCTAAATAAACCTTTTATACCCAACACGATTGCTTCAATTGCATCGTATTTCAAAACTTGACGTTAGAAAATATACAGAAAAGAAGGAACTCAAATGCGTTTATAGTATATTTTGTTGAGATAATTAGATAGTAGTAGATTGTATTAAACATGAGAAGAGACTACAATTTTTTTTAAGACATATACTGTGCAATATTCTACAATATTACAAACCAAACATAAGTTTATAGTTTCCTTTGAAAATGAAAATTTACCCGTGTTGGAAAATTTTCTTGGCTTGAAAGTCGTATCTTAGAAGTTAATTTTCTTGTAAACTCTTAGGGTTTAGATTGCAATTGAACACAAAAACAATACGAAGTTCTTGAGAGTATATATAACATGTAACATTGAGGGGTTGCTCAATTGATCAGGCCTTGAATTTTCTCTCCAATGATCACCCGTTCGAGTCCCCTCAGGGCCACTGAGGTGAGTATCCGACCGTAAACTTCAAGACCCCGTGAGATTAGTCGAGGTGCGCGCAAGCTGATCCGTACATTCACGGTTATAAAAAAAAAAAGAGTATATATAACACGTAGTAAAATATTTCAATAATCACTGAACTTTATACATGGTTATAACTTACTCGTTGAACATCAAGATACTTCCAAATAGTCACTAGCTTGCTCATTGAACTTTAAGATGCTTTCAAATAGTCGCTGAACTTTCAAACTTTGCACCACATCCATCACTGACCAAATTTCGTTACCATCAATGCTGACGTGTTTAACGGAAAACACACGTCTAAGGTGGCAACAAATTAAAATGTGACAAATCAGATGACCCAATCCAGATTAGCTCAACTACATACCAATAGGCACCAAGGTCGACGTGTAGATATAGTAAGACGTCGGTTAACTTACTCAATATGGGCCACTAATAAGTGTGTTGCCCAACCCATCACAAATTCTTGACCAGGCCTATACCACGAAAGGTTGATGTGGTCACATCTGATCCACTTCGATTGACACCACCAATACCAAGTCAAGACTCAATCAAATATGTGGGGCTCATCTTGCCATGATAAAGTACATGCGTAACACTTTTGAATTGCCCGTGAAAACTGCAAGCTTTTGTGCTACAACTTGAAGTCTTGTTCGTGCTCGTGCTCTAGGCTTCTAGCATGTCGTTTCCATTTGAATCGTCAAAGAAGAAAAGAAGTCATTGCATTTCATGAAGATCGGTTTTATACTCCAAATAGACGCATGAACATTACTCTGCGTTCAAGAACCATCACGAATGCTTCAAAAATTGGTCTCTGCGACTGTAATGTGCTTTTAATTCCATCACGACTTTGTTGATCAGATTTGCAGTGATTTTGATCGATATACACATTTTTCTGTCCAAACTTACTTTCAAATTACTTGCACCATATTTTATAAGCTTCAAGTTTATCTCCTTCTCAATGTTCTTTGTTATGAAGTCGTCATGCACTTTAACATATTTAAATAAAATCAGAATTCGTTTGATTCTTGGGATTAACTTGCGTTGAGGAAATAATCTCTCAGTAGAATGAGATAAACATTCAGATATAATTCTCTTGTAACTTAAGTCTCAATTCAACTGCTAACTTCCATCTATGAATAGACCTTGTGTGATCTTGGCCACGTACTTTTCTATCACGCATCTCTAAGAGAGCACTCAGCTCATTGACACGTGCCGTCGATATGTCCCCCAAAACCATCGACTCATGAATTTTGTCCATGGCGTTGAGCAATGACTTGTCTTCTTCAGCCGAATGCTCAACATTTCTTCACTATCAATTTGAGTACATCAAACTCATTTTCTACTGAAATTTGATGGCCTGAATATGCAACGTGCCCGCTGATCTCCGGTTAGTTCTGGTCTTTTCAGATAATTATGCTCGTATGCAAGCCCCATATTTCTGGGTCAAAAGAACTAAAACTTCGTTTAGTTTGGAATTAGGCACTTCAAACTATTACTTGAAATCTGCATAATACGCCAAGCACAACGCTAATGGATTGAAGACTAGAAGCCAAATGTCCATAATATAAAACAACATAACCCGTGTAGATAGTTGTGGATGCCTTGAGAAAATGTCTGAAGATGTTAACAACGTAAAAACCAAAGAAGTGGACATTTATAGGGAGACCAGACATCTATCCTAATGTAGAGAAACCAAGAAATGAAGCTATTAAGATCCTTCAGTTGGAACGTCTGAAAGAAGACACGACATCACATGTAAATCTAGCCTAAAAAGAAAGAGAAATTCTACCTGCCAAAAGGACTGAGATACTGGTATTTTAAAGTTAGAAAGTGTTTATGACATGGTAAAACATCAATTCAGAGCTATGATACTGCATAATTTTGTTTTCCCTTTGAAGTAATGACTATCAGTAATGACTATATAAAAATTCATTTTATCAAAATATAAAAAAGAAAACTCATTTTGATAGGTTTTATCTTAAAATGTCAACTTTATTAAAAGAAGTAGTTCAAACCCTTCTAAATTCATCTATATTTTCATTTTTATTCTAAATGAGATTTTATCCCTACAAATATTGCTTCATGACCTCAGAATTATACAATTGAAAAAGGAAGTCCAATTCTTCAATCAATGTAGTGAATTCATTAAAAGGTGGTAGCAAGTTAATGATAGATTAGATATGAAGGCTAATAACATCTTCAATTGTGACACCAAACTAGATAGTTACGACAAATTTGGTGTAAAAGAGTAACAACTGAATATGCAATTAACACCGTATTTCACATCAAAAGCAAGAATATAGATTTGCAAATATTTGGTGTAAATGAAAATGGGGGGCAAAATGGGAAATAATGAATTACACCAAATTTGGTATAAATGATTGGTGTTACGGCAAATTTTATATAAGATCATCCTCAATGATGAGACGAATTTCGTGATGTAAAAAACCTCAACAACGATTAAGAAAATAGTATAAAATTTGGTGTAATGAATAGTGTAACCGTATTCATTTACACCTAAATTGAAGTTTTTCAATATTTTCCATTTTGCCTTCTATTCTTCTTTACAAACAATTTATGCTCCATTTACATCCGTTTTTATCTCTAAAAATTAATTGATTTTAATTTATTTATATTGTTTTAATGTGATGGTTATTTTTATTTAACATCTATTTTTAAATTCTAAACAAGTACATAAGAAATAATTATTGATACAATAAATTAAAATGGTTCATGTAATTATTTTTATTATGGTATTCTATTTAATGTTTTCTTAATTTATGAATTTATACAATATTTTAGCCCATGTTTGGCTCCGATTAAATTAAAATTCATTTTTCTCCATTTCTCATAAATCTCACATTCTACGATTAAATAATATTATACATAAATCTAAAAAAAAAAAAATTCTTTTTTAATCACACATTCTCTAAAACAATTATTATTCCTCTCATTATAAACTAAAATTATGGAGCCCAAACAAGAGTTTAATTCATAAAATATAATTTTTAATTTAGGCACCGTTTGGTAACCATTCTTTTTTTCATTCCCATTCTTCTACTAATTTTCAACCACACATTCATCAATAAAATAATATTTTCCATCACATCAATACATTTTCCTTCATTTTCAACCACAAAAAAGGTGTGATTTGACACAAAGAATATATTTTTTCTAGAATAATGGTTACCAAACGGTGCCTTAATGATTTTAGTAATAATTAATTTTTAATTAAACAATTTAAAATAAAATTTGGTGTATATTTTGATATAAGATCATCTCCAATGATTTACACCAAATTTGGTGTATTTTTACGTCAAATTTGATGTAAAAATTTTTGTAATCATTAGAAAGACTACATCAAATTTGATGTAGACCATTGAAAATGATTTTAATACTGTTCATTACACCAAATTTCGTATACCATTAGGCCATCTCCAATGAAAATCCCAAAACACCATTTTGCACCATAATTACCTCCAACGTAGCACTGTACTTTGCATGTGCAAAATGGTCATGGACAAATTGGTTACAATGACCATTTTGCAGCAACAAGTGCTCAACTCATGTTTGTTTCCAATTTTAAGCAGAATTTTTATCATTTTTTGTCAAAAAAAGTGGGACCCGGTGACATGAAGTAGTCAAAAATTACAGTTCACCAACTATAGCAACAGTAAAAATTCTGCTTAAAATTGAAAACAAACAGAGGCTCAATTGATTTTGTCTTCTTTTTCATTTTCTATAAATATTGGTTTAAGAGTATTTGTGTCATTTTTGTTATACATTTTTTAATACAATAAATAAACTATTACTACTACTTTTCATGCTAGAAATTGAAAAAAAAAATCTAAATGTTTTATCAAGAATTCAGTTTGGATTTGAGTCTAGACCTTCTCCAAACCATTTCTAGAATTTTTTTTAAATAAATACAATGCTTTAATTTTTATTTATTAATAAATACAACATTTTAATTATTTAAATGTAATTTTAATTCATATGGTTCATAATAATATAATTTTTAGAAATGAATTCATTTACTTTAATATTGATTGGAGATGATGAAAGTTGTCCAAATTTGATATGAAAGTTGAACCAATTTAGGTTGGAGATGACCTAAATTGAGAGCATATTGTTCATGAAGAACAATATACACAAAACCTGATTGAAATGCAAAAAAAAAAATAAAAAATTGAACACTTTACTAGCTAGAGCAAAAATACCAGAGAAAAGGAAATCAACCCAGGAGAATAGTTTAAAAGGTATAATATATATGGAGATGGATCAGAATATTGGCTTGGATCTCCCCGTAGGAGGAGAAGTAAAGGCGCTCAGTAATTTCAGCTTCGAATCATCTGGGGAAAAATTCATCACTTCCATCTCTTTTCATATCATTAAATGCTACCAAAATGCCCAATAATATCTTAAATCGTGAAAAGATAAAACCAAAAGAACAACCAAATCGGAATTTCACAAATTCTGATACGATTAAAGCTCCGTAATGAAAATAATTGCTTATATAATTGAAAAGGCAGGTGTAAAAAAGTGTAGTGTAGGCTCTTACAGAACGCCAATTGATCAATAACAGCTCCGGCAACAACTGACACAGCGAAACACGTGAGAGCGAGCCGTGTTAGGAGGCGGTGATATCATTGATATTGAAGTGTCAAGAATGTGGGGAGTGTGTGCTTATATAGGTGCATAGGAGTTGGCTGCCGCCGCTGCACTGCGTTTTAGGTTAGGGTTTCCTAAAACCCTAGCTGGGTTTGATTAGAACATCACGTGCCAAAGGCCATCCTTAATTGTACCTAGTGCCCCTTAAGCCTCATTTTTTTAATCAAAAAATATATTTTTTTAATAAAATAATATTACTCGCAAACTCAAAATTTTTTCTTATTTTTAAAATTTTAACCACATATTTTTCATCATGACATTATTGTAAAATACATTTTTCGAAAAAAAAAAATGGGATCGAACAACTCCAATATTTTTTAGATTTCAACTAATTTTCTTTTAAATTAACTTCTAAATAATATTAAAACATAAAACCAAACTGCAGTTTGTGTGCAAACGATTGCAAACCAACTTGCCATAATAGTAAAATATGCCATTTTACGCAGTGTCCTCAACTAAGATTTTTATGAATTTTAAAAGATTATAAATCCTAATAAATTTCTTGAATTTGAACAGATTTCCACAAATTCAATAAGAATCTTATCAAATATGTTGAAATTTCAAAAATACTGGTTATATTTATTTTTAAGTTTAAAATCTATCCAAATATTTTAAAATGACTCTACTAATGAAATCTTTATAAATCCACAAGTTACTTAGGATATCTAAATTTTAAAGTATTTCATTGAATTTTATTAGAATTTCAATTAGGAACACCTACATTTTAATGAATTTCATTAAAATATATTAAAATCTCAATTGGGGAAATCCTCTTTAGTTAGGGAAAAAAAATTATGCTAGCCGAGCATTTAACACCTCTATATATGCCAAACATACACAAATGCTTATTTCTCGAAGCTTTAAAACTTTGTGGCCGTGTGTGAAAACTAATAGAAGGTGAATATTTAACCAATTATGAGTCGAGTAAGTTTAAGCTCTTTTTGATTTATTTAAGAAAGTTAATAAAAGTTTAAGTTAAAGTCAATAGATAATTTTAAAAACAAATTTAATGAGACGCAACTTTTATCAATTTTCAAACTACACATTTCATCATTTTTTATCAAAATTTACTAAAAATATAATTTTTAACTAAAGAAAATCGGGTTTATTTTTTGGTATGTTCTAAATAGACGTAACATGTTTCTGGAGCATGCATTGCAAATTCGAAGCCACGCTCAAGTTTCTCACCAAGGTTCGACTACTCTTATTCCAGTTCTTTTTTCCCATTATATCCATATGATGTCTATTTAAGTCATTTTTTACGACACTGCGCGTGCAAAGTTTAACCGTCGTAGACAATGTCATGTTAATATCTAAATGTATATGTAGTTATCATGTTGTTCGTAACTAATAATAGCGGTGCTAGCTTTGTGCAATATGTTAAATTTTCACATCTTCGGCCAAAAATAAAACCGATGCACCCTTCCTTGCCCTCGTAAAGAGGACAGTTCTAGACTAAAGTCAGTTAGCTGCCAAAGAAGAGCCCTCTCTCTCTAAGAAACGTCAGTTAGCTGCCAATTCCTATGTGTTCGTGTCTCTATGGTGCCAAATTTATCAAATTGCACTGTCATATATTTTATTACCTAGGCCCAAGATTCGATGAGTCTCCTTTTCATTCTTCGACTCTAATTCTTCTAGAAATTCCTATCTCGGCCCATCAATTTAATTTACTTTTGTTTTATTCAAGGGGAAAAATCATATTTAAGGTGTTTTCTTTACCTCAATTCAAAAATAAGGTAAATAGTTTAAAAATTCAAAAATCAGGTATTTATTTAATTAATTAAAATATTTATTAAATAAAGATAATAAAGTCACATTTTGTGATTAATGGTCACATATTCATAATTTTAAGTTACAGATTTATTTACTGGTCACATATCGTCAAATTTTTTAATCTCAAATTATTTCGAGGTCACATATCAAAAAATTAGTACGTCACAAATTATTTCGAAATCACATATTTTTAAATTAGTTAGTCACATATTATTTCGAGGTCACAGATTATTAAATTTTTAGGTCACATTTGAGTAATTGGTCACAGACTAACAAAACTTTGGTCACAGATTGACAAAAATTTGGTCACATACTACAACCTTTTGGTCACAGATTAACAAAATTTTGGTCACATACTATAGCCTACCACCGATACTTGGTCACAGGTCACAGATCGACCAACACAGACTACCCACCCACAGAACACAAGACTAAACCCTAACCACAACCACCACTTCCAACCAACCACAACCACAACCACCACCTCCAGCTAACAGCACCACAACCACCAGCCAACAGCCAACAATAGATCCACCACCACCAACAATCAACCACAACCATCACCGCTAGCCAACAACAATAGATCCACCAACCCGCCAACCACAACCACCACCACCAACAGCCAACAACAACAATCAGTCAACACACCCACTACCACGCCTCCACCGCAAAATCACAACCAAAAAAATCACCAACCACAAAGTCGAACCTGCAGGCATTAGGGAGGCAATCATGATTGAAGAAAGAAGCCCTCGGATAAACACCATAAGCCCTCACAGACCTTTCTTTGTGTTGCGCAAAAGGCTCCATCAAACCAAAGGAGTTAAGCTTGTCCTTGGCCAAAAGGACCGCAGACGGCGAGGTTGAAAAGCCAAATTGGCTGTGATTAGGGGTCGGACAGATAGAGGAAATGAAGGAATGGAGGAAAAGAGAAGTGTCATCTTGTAACGAAATGGGGTCACCTTGAAGGGACAAAAGAGTCTGAAAATTTGAAAGGGACACCACGGCCAGGTTGTAGGCGGCAATGAGAAAACGGGCTTGGACTTGGCAGTCCTGACGGCGGTGGAGAAGAGGAGAATTGACTTCTCGAAGGCGGCTGAGGGCCTGGCAGACCCATTGGGTGTGGGAAGAGGATAGAGCGATGGATCGGCATTCGGGGCTACAGAAGAGTGAAGCAGAAGAGCACCAGGGACAAGAAACCACCACCGCAGGCGAATAGATTGATCTGAAACAGTGGGAGCAGTATTTGTTGTCGTGATTTAGAAGAGGAACAGCAGAATAGAGTAGGATTGGGGATCCCTGAGGACAATTTGTCCAGCTCTTAGCCGCTGAGAAGTAACTAGTGCTCTGCTCTTCCCTTCTATCTCCACCATCTTCACCGGCGGTAGCGGCGGCGGAGTAGATGTATCCGACATTTTTGTGGTCTAGTTTACTAATTTTTTATCAACATAGTCAAACCTACGGGGTAGATGTATCCTATGGGTAGGGGGAGGTGGAGGCAGGGGGAGATGGAAGAGGAGACGATGGGGAGGAGGGGGAGGGGGAGGTGGAGGAGGAGACGGGAAGAGCGAGGGGAGGGGAAGAGAGAGCAGGCGAGATCAAGATAGAGAGAGAGGGGAGTGGGTATTGAGTGAGAAATTAGGGTTTGAGGTTTTATATGGTACCTGATTTTTTAAGATTGAAATTTGGTCCCTGATTTTTGAATTCCAAACTTTAACCACCTGAGTTTTTATAATTTCTCTTTATTCAATCCCCACAACACAATTAGTTCTCCATTATGGTAAACTAAACATGTTTCACTTCAAAAATTTCTATATATACTCGAGTTAAAAAATATCAATAAAGTTCAACGTGCAACGTGCAGTGCTACAAGATGATTTTATTATAGACTTAAAATGTATTTGTTTTTGAAGATTGAATGTGCAAATATAAATAGGGTTATGATTTCCAATTCATATTTGATTCTCATTCTTTGTGTCATCCCATCAACACGAGAATACGATAAAAAACATAATGAAGAGGAATATCTAAAATTCACAATCAAGAATAGACAATCTACAATTAAGAATCAAGAAGAATGAATTGAAACAATCAAATATTAGGAATTCAGAAGTCAAACATAAAAAGATTGCAATTGATCTTCAAGATCCAGTATTAAAGAATAATTCTCAATGAATTACAGTATGTTCCACATTGAATAATTTGACTGAATGATCTGACAATAAAGTAATTATGTTTTCAAGTGTTTGAAATTTAGAGTTTCATACAATTTTAATAGATGAATATTTTCGCAGGTCTTTTTAGAGGCCCCTGCCTCTCCTTTCAATAAATAGGCTATTTAGTTTCGCTTATCATAAGTTGTCACTGAAGAGGCTGATGAGGCTGATGCCGTCAATCGGCTTTTCCTGAATTTCACATATTTGGGTTCACGAGTGATCAATAGTAATAGTATTATAAGCAAATTCAAAAATTTTCCTTATTTTTTAATTACAAACTCTCCAACAAATACCATTTTAAAATGTATTTTTGGACCAAAAAAAATGGGGTTCAAACAAGCACATGGTGTTTAAATTAATGAATTTTATAAGAACGGATATTATAATGTAACGTCGATGAATATAACATTTTTTAAAATTTTTAAATTTGGAGTGGGGTAGATATATAAGAATGGTGAATGCAAATAGCAGCTCTCTATTTTTCCTCTTTTGATAACCGTTCTTCCAAAACTTTTTTTTCCTCGCTCATTTTCAACAACATATTATCACAACACCACACTTTCATGCAAATCCAAATTTTTTCCTACATTTTAATCACACATTCTCCAAAAATTTATTATTAAAAAATTCGTTGTTTAAAAAAAAATTATGTCAAATGGGGGCTAAAATTTTAGAACTAAACTACTTGTATACTTTTTGTGAACAATAAGTTTGACATTTCAAGATGTGTGAAAATCTGCACCATTAGTTATTTAAAACATTTTTAAAATTAATGTATAAAAAATTGTCACCTTACAATAATGTCACTTAGACCCTGTTCGATACACATTATTGAGTGAAGAATGCATTTTAAATAGTGATTTGATGGAAAATATGTGGTTAAAAAATAAGGAAATGTTTTGAATTTGCGTGTAATATTATGTTATTGAAGAATATGTGATTGAAAATGAATTTTGAAAAAAATGAATTTTTGTATGAATGTGGATCAAACATGGTGCTAATGTATATGTAACAAAAGTGGAATTCTAAACAGTTGCTTGACTATTTAAGGTTTTCGAGGTGATTCTAGATTAGCTGTCGTAATTAAAGTGAAAGTGACTTTGATTTCGTTTGTCCAGGGTCGATGTCATTATGGAGCTAACATAAAAAAAAGTAAAAAGAAAAATATATATTAATTTTGACCCAAACATCTGTAGCAATGGCTAGAGGAGCAATGCTACTCAAACGGGGATTGAAAATAAGGGCTTTGATCGGTGTTGAGTTGTTAGCACTTGTATGGATTTTTTTAAAACTGTTGCGCCACATGTTTCTTGTTTTTAAAATATGTCATTGAACCTTTCATTGTAGCATAACTCGACTGTTGTTAGAATACGAATAATCAAACTTTTTAATCAGAGATGAGATAATAGACTTTAATAAAAAAAAATTCAGAATTCATTTTATATTTTATGTTCATAAAAATTGAAATTAAGTCCATGTTCGGTGTAGTTAAAAATCACAATTTTAGTAAATTTTAATAAAAGTGGATAAAACATGTGATTGAAAAGTCGTGAACATAATGAAATAAGTGATGGAAATTAATCGTTGACTTTTAAATTTCAAACAAATTTTAAATCTAATCAATCGTCGGCTAATTGTTCTCTAGATTTTAATTTAGTTAGAATTCTTTCTAATGGTACATTTTTGTATGTATGGAAATATGCTCTCGGGATATAACTTGATAAAGCGAAAAAAGTATGTAAAGATTCTATTTAATAACTTTTCTTCCCTTTTTTAGATTCAATTCAAATATGTCTATCTATAAAGATTCTTCAAAATCCCTTGGACAAGCAATTAAACACCTTACTATTAAAAAAAAAATGGAATTGAGATTTGTTATCCTTATTTGATTATTTCTCGATTTGCCTATTAAGTTGTTTGACATTTGATTGCATCGAATCTTCTTAACAAATATGTCATTTCAGAGCTTGATCTATGAGATATGAACAATTCATTAAGAAGATAGTTAAATGGGGATAACAGATCTCAACTCGGAAAAATTGAAAATGAGCTTCAAGTAGTACATACCAAATTAGCTATGGGAATTTATACAGATGAATCGAAAATATAACTTCATATCGTATAAGTAGAAATGTTTCTCCGTGTACATGTATTTTATAAAAATGTGCAAACGATTCTCCTTTTTATTACTTTCGTAATGATTTTATGGCATTGTATACAATATAAATGCAATAAAAACTCATTTAAGTAAAAAAAAAAAAGTTTCATAAACTCAATTTTCAATCAGTCATAATTAATTATCCTAATTATTTAATAATCTTTTATTAAGCATCCGTTTGTTTCTCTTTTTCGTCCATAAAGATGAAAAATATGACCGTTATCCATCACATCGAGCCATCAATTTTAAATTTCTATATCTTGTGTGGGGCCAATAACGACTATATTTTTCATTCTCATTCTACAATAATAAGAATCAAACGGACCCTAAGTTGATTCACAAGCACAACGCAACACGACACATCCCACCCCTCACACAGTCATATTCGCCTGTGTACTCTCTCATCCTCTCCACCATTCTGTGGGTGCCAAAAATTTCTGTTACTATCGCCACGTAACATTCGATCTGAAACTATCAAATTTACAATACTACCCTTTCTCACCTTTTCCTATATATATGTACACCGCACACGGTATTATCTTCTCCTCACTTCACACACTTCCTCATAACCTTTAATTCCGAATCTCAGGTTAATAGAAATAAGTAGTTATACTCAAATATGTCTACACCAACTTTAAGTGCAGCTGATAAAGAGAAGATTACCAAGCTTCAATCTGCTGTTTCTGGTCTCAATCAAATCAGGTTTTTTTTTGGTTATTTTTATTAATTTGATGAATTTTATTTGTTATTTTATTGTAGATCTGGTTTAAACGATTTGTTTGGTTGAAGTTTTTAGTTTTGTTTTTCAGTGAAAATGAGAAGGTTGGATTCGTCAACCTCGTTACTCGCTATCTCAGGTACAGTGGGAATAATTTGGACATCTATGGTTTGTGGTTACGAATTTATAATGTAATTGTTGAGGATTAGGGGGATGAGCTTTGCATATTGTGAGTAGTGTATGGATTTGCAGTCTGTATGATCCAAGTGTTGAATTAGTTCTCAATGCTTTGATTTATTTTTTGAAAATGCTGGAAATTGATGTAAGTGGACTGCGCATCAAGAATCTGGTGTTTTTATTTCTGAATTTTGGATATTTTACGTATTTAAAAAGTTTACCACCGTCGTTCACTTTTCTAATCCGATCTGTTGAAGTTTGATATTGATATGTTTCGTGATAATTTTTTTTCCTTTTCTTTTTTGGGAAAATCAAAGCGGCGAAGCTCAACATGTTGAATGGAGTAAGATCCAGACACCAACTGATGAGGTGGTCGTACCCTATGATACCTTAACACCTGTACCTGAAGGTGATCTTCTTATTTTAGTCATGCTTATCTGCCTTCCATTTTGAAGTTATATCATCTAAAATATATAAACCAGAGTGCAAATCATTTATTTCAATTTAGAGATATTTATTTTTAAGTTTTGTGAATAAAATTAACTATCTGGGGTTAATGCAGATCCTGCAGAGACTAAAAAACTGTTAGACAAACTTGTGGTGTTAAAGCTTAACGGAGGCTTAGGGACAACAATGGGATGCACTGGCCCAAAGTATGCATTATACTGGTTTTTATATATTTAAAATTATCTTCCATATTTTTCATCAGGGAGATGCATAAGAAATGCATGGTATGGTTTTCAGTTTTGTGTAGACAAATTTGATTCGGTGTTATCTGTTGTAAGATCTGTGAGATTTCCATGTGTTCTCCTTCAATTATGCAAAATAAAACTAGTAGTAGTGGCGGTATGACTTATGAGTAAATAAATAAAAGCTTTTTTCTCTTGTTTCTTTGTGTTTTCTCCTGCTGGCTGAATGTGTTAAATTCATGCAAAGTTGAGGAAACTTATTGCTAGTTGGACAGGCTACCTTTTCTTTCTTTAAGCATCATTTTTTATCCTCACGAAACTGCACCTAACGAGTCATGCTGAGAGAGATATTTTACCTTCATGTTTGTGATACATTATGTTTTCCACTGTTGTTATATTCCTCTTCATCCTTGTATAGGTAAAATTCATATTTCAATGATGTAGGTCTGTCATCGAAGTTCGTAATGGTTTGACATTTCTGGACTTAATTGTGATCCAAATTGAGGTATTACGCGTGGAAGATATTCTCCTGATTGCTCTTGTTTCATTGTTGCCTGCAACTAATAATTCTAGTTGTCTGTAGACTCTCAACAAGAAGTATGGATGCAGTGTTCCCCTGCTTTTAATGAACTCTTTCAATACTCATGATGATACATTGAAGGTGAAATATATCTGCATGAGCTATATCCTATAGAAAATGACTTTCCACATTTAATTTAAGTCAAATGTCGATGTGTTGCTTTTTTATACTGTAGATCGTAGAAAAATATGCCAAATCAGACATTGAGATCCATACATTTAACCAGGTCTGATTATCTTACACTAGAAAGTCTGTACTTTTCTTTGCATTGAAATTATTTGACATGTTGTTGACGTTTATCTTCTACCTTTTTCACAGAGTCAGTACCCTCGTTTAGCTGTTGACAATTTCACTCCACTTCCATGCATAAAAGACGCTGGCAAGGATGGATGGTATTTTACACGATTGAATTCTTTGCTCTTCTGATAATTTAATTGTTAGACTTGGTCAATCGGTTAAACATCTACATTACAAGTACTTGTGAAATTCTTCTTTCGAAGATATAAATTTTTGGGGTTCTTGATTTGAAATGGAAAATAATTGATTTACTGTAATATTCATAATCATATTTGTATTCATTTTCCAATTCCATTTTCATATTTACTAATTGTATCTGCTGCTGTTCTCTGTAAACGGTTTTTACTCTCACCATTAGCTTAGTTCCTTTCTTTTGGGATGAAATATACTTGTCTTTTTCTGCTTTCGTGATTCAGACATCAATGCTTACATATTCGTCATATAAAGATTTGCATGCATTGTCCAAGCTGTTTATTTCAGGATCATATTAGTTAAGCAATCAAATGTGGCAAATATTTTATGTAAACTGTTCAAGCTCATGAATGTGGTTTGCTTGTTCAGGTATCCCCCTGGTCACGGCGATGTGTTCCCATCTTTGGTGAATAGTGGGAAGCTTGAAGCTTTATTATCGCAGGTTGAGCCCTTTAAGATGCAGTTTTCTTTGGTTTGACATTCAAAAATACTACTATCTTTCGCTAATATAAGACCTAATCCTTTTTTTTTTCACTCACAGGGCAAAGAATATGTCTTTGTTGCGAATTCCGATAACTTGGGCGCTGTTGTTGATTTGAGTATCCATACTTGGTGACTTGAATTAAGTTTTACCCCCTTAGAGCTGTTATATGCTAACAGCGCGCATGTGAATATGCGTGTTTATGTGTGTGTGTGTTAAGGTCTGTTTTATTTTTATGTCTTTACGGAGTCACCAACTATTTATCTACAAAAAGACTACTAACAATGCAACAAGTGCTGATTTTTCAAGTGTTTGTTCAATTATTTTCCTTAATTTGTTGCTTCAGACATTTTAAATCACTTGATCAACAACAAGAATGAATACTGCATGGAGGTACTGCTAAGAGGCTGTTGTATGCTTTGGATCATTTTGCTGTGATAATTGTTTCTAGAGATGTAAAACTACATGATTTGCAGGTCACGCCAAAAACGCTGGCTGATGTGAAAGGCGGTACATTAATTTCATATGAAGGAAAAGTTCAGGTACTTCCCCCCCCCCCCCCCCCCCCCCCCAACCTTTTTTCTTCTCCTGCCGCTTTATATTGGACTCTAAACTGAAATTGGAATATATAATAATTGAATTATTAAAGAAGACGACTTTACAAAAATAAAATATAAATTAATACTTTGGTGTTTGGAAGAATGTGCCTTTTACTTATATTTTGCTAATCTCAAAAATATTCCTTGTCTAATTTTTTTGAAGAATTATTGTTATTGTTTTCTTTGGTTAATTTTCAAAGGCTAGATTTGTCAAGATATATGTCCAAAATCGATGATGAATTTGTTATCAAATTTGGTTCGTTAGAGCATGCCTGGTGGATTTTTTTTAGTAGAAGTGATTCGCTATTAGTGTATTTTGTATCTTACTGAAATCTTGGCCCACACAACATATGGTTAAGCCTTTTGAACCCTTAAAGACCAGCTGATCTCAATGCTTGCTGTAAAAAACTGTCATTATACTGTTGGGCATTTTAATTACAATTCAGAAATATGGTGGAGTATGAAGGGCAGTAAACCTGGTGAGCAGAACGTTCTGTAGCTAACCTTTAAAACACCATAGTAGGTTTGGGATATAATATTCCCTTAAATATCTTCTATTTAATTTGTTCAGAGGTCTGTGTATAGGTATGTCTTCCTATATAGCAGTTGTACTTGTATGTCCAACACATTTCAGCGCAAACAGTGTTAAAGTGACCACAAGACACCATGCTACAATGTTCAAGAAGTTAGAAGCCTGTTCATCAGGTGTATGTATAACATTACAGATTATTGCCTTCGCGCATACTTTGAAGATAGTTAATAGTTTAGTTACTAACAGATTTTCTTAGATGAATGACTACTTTTATAAAGTACAAGTACTCACAAAACCCTTTTTTGTATAGATTTGGTGATTTTGGTTGATAGTATCTTTTTTTCTGTGAGTGATGATGAGCTACAGACCCACTGTAAATATAGCTCAGTGTTATATTTTTCCTGTCCAAATTGTCGCTTGTCATATACGAAATTAGGGAACCAGACATATTTATTTTGCACCTCTTGAAACTATATATATCCACGTTCAAATTCACTTGCAATAACTGCTTTCTTATCTGTATGCAGCTGCTTGAAATAGCACAAGTTCCTGATGAACATGTGAGTCTCTCTCTCTCCTGTTGTTTTAATGTGACCATGACATCTCTATGCCTTTGTTTGGTGGGGATTAAAATCAGATTTTAAGTAGATTTTGATAAAAGATGATGAAATGTGTGGCTAAAAAGTTGTAGGTTCTATAAAATATGTGGTTAAAATTAATGTTGACTTTGACTTACATTAAAATTTGGATTATAATTTCTACCAAATAGGGGCTATATATGACTATTATTTTCCTACTCCAAATGGTGTTTTATAGAGAGAAATGATAAAGTCGTCGTGAATGCAAGTTCAATATCCCCCAAACTTGGCTAAGGAGACTGATAAATTATGTAAATAATATATTTTTATAGCATGACTTGTTATTCAGTTTCATTTTCTTTTATCACCAGGTTTAGTTGAAACCAAAGAAGGAAAAAAAAATACAAGTATGAGTAAAAGTCAGGAATGAATTTTGATCCACCCTCTAAGAGTTATTGGTATTTCAAGGTGCATGTCACATATTTTAAACATGCGAAAACTTAAAACTTTTGATTCACAAGGAAAGAATCAGTCGGATCAGTTAGGAATTACAATTAATATATTGGATAATGTAGAGCTGCATAAAGTGCAATGTTGTACCAGTAAGACTTTTTCTCAATTTTGAACTTTATAAGAAGGTTGAAGAAGTGAAGTGAGTTGGGGAAAATATGTTACAAGAATTACCAAAATAGAGTGGCTTAATGTACATATGCAATCCTATGGCCTGACTTTTCATTCTTTTGATATGAAAGCATGTCTCTTGTGGTGGTTATTTAATTCCCAGGTTATAGTTATCTATCTAATGCAGTAATGCTTGCTTTGGGATGTTTGTGGATGATGTAGATATTTTCTCTTGCATGCAGGTTAATGAATTTAAGTCGATAGAGAAGTTCAAAATTTTCAACACAAACAACTTGTAAGCCATGACAGTACCTCACTCGAATTAGTTACTTGTTGGATAATATTGAATATTTTTCTTAGGGAAATTGTAATAATACAAATGGACCACAAATCATGCAGGTGGGTGAACCTGAATGCAATCAAAAGACTTGTACAAGCAGATGCACTGAAGATGGAGATCATTCCCAACCCAAAGGTATCACTTTATTTCAAGCAGTCACCTGAACATGGCAATTTTTATAGGGTAGTTGCAATCTGTCTAAAGATATTTTCATTTCCAGGAAGTGGATGGAATCAAAGTTCTTCAACTTGAAACCGCTGCTGGTGCAGCAATAAAGGTACACAATCACGTGTCATTTTTCTACATTACTGTCATATAATTTTGTTCAACTGCTCCTTCTCAAAAGTTGTACTGATTACCTTTTTGTTTCCCACACATGTTGTCAATCAGTTCTTCGATCGTGCTATTGGCATCAATGTTCCCCGTTCTCGATTCCTTCCGGTGAAAGCGACTTCAGATCTGCTTCTAGTCCAAGTAAATTTAATCTGATTTCAAATGTACATGCAGACATCTAGATATTTAAATCCTTGATTCCCAACTCATTTGGTTGATTTTTCAGTCGGATCTTTACACCTTATCTGATGGCTTTGTGACCCGGAACCCAGCAAGGACCAATCCAGCCAATCCTTCTATTGAATTGGGTCCTGAATTTAAGAAGGTTAAAACCTATTCCTTCTATTATTTGCATTAGCTTGGTGCAATTCTATGTCTATGCAGACAGTTAATGACTGTTCATTTTTAGGTTGCCAACTTCTTAAGTCGGTTTAAGACTATCCCAAGTATCATTGAGCTGGATAGCTTGAAGGTGACTGGTGATGTATGGTTTGGATCTGGCATTACTTTGAAGGTATTGTGACATTCTTTCTTGCATTTCTATTTATCTGCTCTGGCTTTGTTGATATGTGGAGTTCATAATCTTGTGAGGGATAAAAACAGTGGTTGTCGCTGAACTTCTTGCAAACTTTGAAGTTTGTCACCAAGTTTGAATATTTGATAAACTTTGATCGCTCCGTCCATGTGTATTAGTATCACTAGCAAAAAAACTAACATGGTCACTACACCTTTTTTGTTAGTCAAACAAACATGCAAATCGCATGACCAAATTGTATACAAGTTTAAGTTAATCAACTAAAACGAAATGAAATTTATCTAAAATGAATTTTTTGCTAAAAATTCAATGACTACTGTGTATTTATCCCATTTTCTGATCTTAGTCTTATTCTCTTGCGATTTACCTTTTTGTATATATTTTCCTTTTGTTAGGGTAAAGTGATCATTGCTGCGAAACCTGGTGTGAAGTTAGAAATCCCCAATGGAGCTGTAATTGCTAACGAGGTAATATACTCGAGCAGTCTGTTTCAGAATTCAGTTATAATCTAACAAGTATTCTTATCGGTTAATTTTCTTTTACTTGTATCCAGGAGATCAATGGCCCACAGGACATATAAAATAGTTGCGCTATGGTAATCACAGGCAGTTGGTTTTGAAGCAGCGATTCGTCTCTGGTTGTACGAATTGTGTTTGATGTAAACGTAAGAAAAATAAATCGAAATGCCCTTTATGGATAATTAATAAGTACTCAATTTTGTTTTGCTGCAAATTGTGATAGGGTGCTCCAGGCTATATGTGGGCTACCCATTCGTCAATTGTAGCAGCTTATACCAATATTACAAAAATCTTAAACCCTTTTTCTGTCGTGTCTTGATGAACAAAGCTGTTGTAAACATGTTATGGTATAGAAATTGTTCCGTGTGTGTTGTCGGAGTCATCAAATGTTTCAGAAACATTTCGTTTGTATGAAAATTACTGAGTTTTTGTTTGCCTTCACTAGCTGTTTAATTGCTGGAGATAAGCCTGAAATTTGCCATGATGTGAAGCAATAATCATTTAAGAGATTGGATAATGCAATGTAATGGTATAATTGTTTATTTGTTAGAATTTTAGATTCAAAATTTCTTATTTTGATGTATATATAGTGGAATGTGCTTTAGGTTTTGCTTGAACATGTCCAAGAAAGGATGCTCTACTCAAGATATTTGTATGAAATTTGCTTTTACCATTTTGGGTCGACCCTGTTTTCATACCATTGATATGTAGTCTACAAAATATCACCCACCGAGAAATAAAATTAAGTTGATGTTTGGTGGGGATTAAAATTAGATTTTTAATAGATCGTGATAAAAATTTTTGAAATGTGTGGTTGAAAAATTGTGGTATTGATTGTTTGACTTTAATTTAAATTAAAATTTGATTTTCATTCGAAACAAATAGGGCCTAAATGTGAATATATCCTAAAATGATTTGTTGAAGGGACTTTTGTTGAATATATAATTTTTAATTCTAATATTTCGTAAAGGGTCATGGGTGTTTAGGCAAATGAATATTTTTTAAAAATACATTTTTCTTTATTTTTGTTTTCATTTTAAAAAAAATATGTTAAAGTTTGGAAAAGTGGGAAATGTGAGTTTTTTCCTTGTTAAAAAATGGTCAAATTGATAGAATTAACGAACTCTTGTACGCTGATGGTCTAGAAGTCCTTAGGCTACGTATTTATCCAAAAGTTGGGGATTGTGTTGCCAAAAAGCAAAAAGCTTGGATTCATCTGTACCTTTTGAAAATATTAGGGACCCAGCTGAAATTTTTCCATTTTACAAATGCTTAATACACTGCGTTTTCTACCTCAATTCTTAGGTAATTAAGCACGTGCTCGGTGGAAATTTTAATTTTAATTTTAATTTAAAAGTCAATAGTTGATTTCAATCACATATTTTATTAGATCCATAATTTTTCAATCACATAATTCATTATTTTTTATTAAAATTTACTAAAAAATTAATTTTAATCTCCACTGTGAGCTAAACGACATTTTAATAGCCGTAAGTCTGTAGTAAGAGAAGTAGTTATGAACCCGTAAACCATCTCTATGGGGGTGGTGAAGGCATAGCTCCAATTGGTAAAGAAAAACCTACCATCCCTTGGGGTTATCCCGCACTTGGAAGCAGAAATAGGAAAATGAATAAATATAATGAATTTCTTTAGAAAGATCTTTTGTCTCATGATAACCTACTAAAGTCCCCTTACGAAACTTTCGTTATCGAGTTAGTCATACACTTCACATGTAAGCCATCAATCATTTTTGGTCGAATAACCTAAGAAAAGCTACTTGCTAGGATCCAACCCTGATGTGAGTATTATTTTTGGTGGGATTGGATGCAGGGTTTTCTAGACGAGTAATCAATTTCCCTTCAACATTAGCATACTTTCCATTATACATTTGAAGGATTTAAATCCTTGAGATTTTTATTGCACAAATTCTAAATTTTAGTAACTAAAATTGAGTTGAATTTTGATGAGTTTTTTATATTGCAAATGTACGACATCGTAACAAATTATATAGTGAACTTTTGAATCCATATTATTGTACCCACGAGATCTATATTTTAGGGTTTAATCTAATTATTCTAACTTCTATTTGATGAAACCAAACAAATAATTAAAGGTTGTTGAATTTTTGGTTTAAACACTTAAAATTAATTAAAATGCATATGAAGATCAATTTAGAATTCAAATAATGAACTGGAATTAGGACAGAACAATTTCACCTATTGATCACCTTTAAATCTGAATTCAAGATTCAAAAGTCTAATATAGTGTCCAATCGAATTCTTCTATTATATTCAATTTATCCATTTGGAGTTCTTATTGAACCTATTTAATTAATTCAATCACATATCTCTACGTGAATCAAGGTTAGTTAAACGAAACATTAATACTAAGAATTCATATAATGATCGCAATAATTAATATAACTATCTCTACACGTTATACTAATTTACCGAATTTTACTATATGGTCTAAATCTCAAACTCACATTTCGATTCGTAAAAGATTCGCAAAATCATCAAATTAGTGTTCAAGTAATTTAACGCATTAAACTCAGAGCAAAATCAACACATGTTTTTAAAATAACAAGAATCTTGAATAAAATAAATAAATGGTTCTAAGTAGATTACATTATTTGCCCTAATATGAATTTTAACTACTCCTAATGCAAAAAGAAAAAAAGAAGTTGTTATTGAATATATCATCAAATTTTGAATAAAGATGTAAAATAATAATAATAATAATAATAATAATAATAATAATTTTGTACCAATATCTTCTTTCTCTTCCAGCCAATGCTTCAAAACTTGAATTTCTTGATATTTCTCCATTGAATTGCGCTCTTCAATCTTTAGTTGTATTCTCTTTCTCTCAATGTGTGGAATCCTTTTAAAATGCCAATAACTCCTCTTTATACTCATCTCCACGTGTATGAATGTAGGGTTTCCTACGGGATCAAAATTAAGCCTAAAAAACAAAATTCTTCCGCCTTCAGGCGGCGCTGCGACGCTGGGGATGTGGCGCCGCGGTGCCACACTTCTATTTCTGCCCCATTTTTGTGGTGCTGCGACACCACACCGCAGCCACTCTACGTTTGTGGCGTCGGAGCGCCACTTTTGCTTCCCTTGATGACATAGTTTTACTCTTTTATCCGTTTCGTTCATCTTTTCTCTTCGATTCATGCCAATAGCCTTGTTTTTTCCTTTTTTTTCTATGATTTACATCATCTCACCATTCCTACAAAACAATATTAACAAATATATTAAAAATGTTCAAAACTCATAAGATTTAACTTATAATCAAGTTAGAAATAGAATAAAACTCGTGAGTAAAACACCATTGTCAAATTTCATAAGAATTTTAGCAAAATGGAATCAAACTATTTATTTTCAAAAACCAAGAAAGTGGTCACACGAGCAAAAACAAAGACAAGAAAAAAAAAAACTGGACGACGTAAATTGGATGAGAATTGGTAATTGCTTAATAAGAAAGCTAGTCCACCATGTGCATCAAGTCGATTTTGCATAGAAGTTTTAAGAATGCAGTGAAGATTTGCGCACCTTCTATTTTATTTGAAGTTTACATAGCCCTCCTGGCTCCAACTCCAAGTGCTATTTTTCTTTCTTTATTTATAGAACGTTACTTCGGTTATTAAAAAAAGAACCCGCACATTCGTTATATAATTTTCTGTATTCCAAGTAATTACACCTTATTATGCAATCAGCAATTTAATGAAACAAGTGTTGTAAAAAAGTATGATATGTTCGGTAGAAATATTTAAATACTACTGTTTAGTTCAATTCTATATATTTGTTTAGTTCTATAAATAAATTAGAATTTTATTTATTTTACTATTTTTTAATACGTATTAAACATCTATTCGAGTCTCTCTCCAACGACTCTTATCCGAGGGACGTTGATCTTTTTTCCTTTCTGTGTCATTGCGTTCTATATTTATATCTAGGATGGAGATCACGCGATTATTGTAGTTAGTGCTAGGCGACTCCGTGGTGGCGTCAATCCGAAACTAGCCAAAGCTCTACCACTCTATTTTGGGTCGCAATTTTCTCAAGATAGTGCTTTTCTATTAAGGAGGTCGAAACAAACTCTTTAAGAGCAGTACAAGGTCTTAATTCTCTATTCGATTTGATGGTGAATATTTATATTGTTTGAGATTTGTAGAGATGGCAAACGGGCCGAGTGGCTCGTCGGCTCTACTCGTGAAAGCACTAGCCTCGAGCCGCAAGTGAGCTCGATGAGCCGAAGGCTCCGCTCGTCGAGCAGCTCGTTGGCAAGGCCGTGAAAAATTAAAGAAAAATGTAAAAAAAAAAAAAAGGTGAAAAAGTAAAAAAAAAATAATAAAAAAAATTCACGGTTTCCATCATGTCACTGAACTTTACCTACGGTATCCACCAGGTCACCGAACTTTGTACATCATGCAGTTAGTAGGTTAATTACCCTAAACGTATCTTAACTTTACCTACGGTTTCCACCAGGTCACTTAACTTTCTACATCTTATGCGGTGAGTCATTGAACTTTCGAAACTACAATCTCATCCATCACTAAAAATTCCAACACTCACAAACGTGCCACGTAGGATATTCCGTTAGTCACATCTTCAGTTCCGTCAAGTTTTTTAACGAAAGTTAGTTTGGTGATGGATGAGGTTGCAATTTCAAAAATTCGTGACTAACCATGTAGTTTTTAAAGTTCAATGATCTGATGAAAACTTTAGGTAAAGTTCAGTGACCATTGGGGTAATTAACCCGTTCGAATTGGACGGGAGAGCAATTTTTAATAGTATATTTGCAAAAAGTTCAAATAGTGTGGTCCTCAGACGAAACTACATTTGATTCCAAATAAAAGATATTCCCACTTTGTCTATTTGCACCCTATTTATAGTAAAATAAATTAACAACACTCAAAACAAAACTTTAACCCTGGCCATGGCCATGGCTTCTCTATTCACACCAATTCTTCACCTGATTCCATCACTCCTACTAACCCTAACACTCCTCCAACTACACCCAGTTCACTCCCATTACCACTCTTCAACGTCGTCCCCCTATTCTCCAGCTGCCGCAGCGCAATCTGGGTGGAAGCCCGCCAGGGCCACCTACTACGCGGCTGCGGATCCCCGCGATGCGGTCGGTGGGGCTTGTGGGTATGGTGATCTGGAGAAGAGTGGTTATGGGAAGGCCACTGCTGGGTTGAGTACAGTTCTGTTTGAAAAGGGTCAGATCTGTGGCGCGTGTTACGAGGTAAGGTGCGTGGAGGATCTACGGTGGTGTATTCCGGGTACTTCTATTATTGTAACGGCGACTAATTTTTGTGCTCCGAATTATGGGTTTGAGCCTGATGGTGGTGGCAAGTGTAATCCGCCAAATGCCCATTTTGTGTTGCCCATTGAGGCTTTTGAGAAGATTGCTATTTGGAAGGCTTCCAATATGCCAATCCAGTATCGAAGGTACTAAAAGACATTATTTTCCTCTTTTTTATGTTGTGATTTTTGGACTAAATTATCTTTTTGGGTTTGGTATGGCAGTGAATTGCATGGTAGATATTAGAGGCTGTCACTTCAATTGCTGTTGTTTTTACCTTATGGATTTGCCATATCTTTCTTGCTCTAGTACTTTTACTTACTGGAGATCTACTTGCAAATGTGTGGGATCTGGAAAAATATTAGTCTTATGAAGGACTTAGAAGTTGGTTGTTATCCCAACTTTTGGACCGATTACAGTGTAAAACTATTTGTAGTCTCGAAGGTTTAGGAATAAACTGAGTTCAGTTTGTGATGCAGATCGTCCAGATCTTATACATTTTATTTCATTTGTTAAATGGAAAGTCGCCTTGGTATATCGTATGGGATTTTTGGGGCGTCCGTGTTAGGAAATTCTATCGAATTTAGCCATTTCTTTTCTTGTCAGTGAAATATCTTATAACACCAAGCTGTATGCTAGGCTTATTTTATCATTCTTTTTGTTTTGAATGACCCTCCAGGCTCCATGTACACTGTACAGTTAACTTAGGTTTGACAGCTACGGAATTAACTCATTGACCATTCTCTTTAGCATATTTAGCTTGCGTTTGTATGTACTTGGATTCTAGGATTTGTTTAATTAGTTATGAATGTACTGGATTTTAAATGACTCCAAATTAAGGACGAATTCAAGTCAATCATGGAAAGTTATAAAATGATTGATCAAGTTGGCTCAGGATATGAAATACATAAGAACTCAAAATCATCCAAATAGATGGAATTTTATTGTGGATTTGACATCTATTGGTGGACATCATTCAGTTCAAAACAATCCATAAGAATATGCAAATATGAGCCTCCCATATATCAACCTCATTCAAGGATTCCAAAGAAGTTTAGAAGGGTGCTGATATGAAAATCTATTCAGGAAATTTTAGTCCAAAAAATAGATTGGGTCCGGCTAAAATTTCAAAAGCTCATGGTAATTTTGGTTAAGGGAAAGCAAATTCAGGCAAAGATGAATCCCATGTAATTGAGGCCAAAACTATTGTGGCTTGAAAATTGATGTGATAATGGATCACACCATTAGAAAGTGCTGAAAACACGGGACAAAGTGAGGCAATAGCTGATAATTTAAGTATTTAGATGTTTCCAAAACCGCGAAGTTTGACCATGAGATCCCAGTAAATCATTTACACAAGTGTACGGGTGATGACTAGTTGGTATTTAGTCGCAATATCAACTGCTTTATAATCAATTTTAATGATACTAAATTAGTCACCTTATCAACTGCTTTATAATTAAATTTAATGAAACTTATTAATAAGAGGGTTGTCCTGAAACATAGGCCTGTAAAAGAAAAATCTTTTTTTACTTGTATGTCAATTTCCTGCAGTTCTCCAGATATTAATCTAACTAGTTCTTTAGAAGCATTCAGATCTCTTTGTTCAAGAATCCCACCTCACACTACACTATCTCGGAGTTATCAACCCAATTTCATACGTATTGAATTTCCTTAATTTCATGAGGTAAAATCATAACTTTGTTTCCTGTATTGCTCCAGTTTTTACTTTTTATTATTATTATTTTGGAAGAAATGCAACAAAAAGGATAATACGTTATCAGTACACCCAACAAAAAGAAAGTTGAGCATCATCATAATCCATCCCTTGAGTCCCCAAAGATCCCTATTTTCTGGTATATCAATTAAATGATTGTCAAGATTGTCTTTTAAGAGTTTTTCTCTTTTTATCTTTTGGTAATATCTCACAAAAAGTGGACATGGCATTGATTGAGCATATATTAAGGGAAGGATGACCTAGGTGGTTGGTGCATGTATTGCGAATTGCATGTTCCTAATTTGAAGATAGACGTGATCTCTATAGAACAGGTTAGAAGAGGAAGGTTAGGCCAAAACTAGGTTTCATTTAACCAACTCCACATTTATTGAGAGAACAAGACTTAGCCCCTGTTTGGTTGCCATTATTTTGAGAAAATAGAGTTTTGAATAGTGGTTTTGTTTTTTTAGAGAATGCGTGGTTAGAAAGTAGGAAAATGTTTTGGGTTTACACGTTCAAAATATTTTATTTTATAAATGTGTGACTGAAAATGAGTACAAGACTTAAAGAGTTTTGAAATAATGGTCAAACAGAGGCTTAGTTTTATGCTGTTGTATATCTTGAAAATTAATTACTCATTTAGCCAAACCTGTATGATAGTTTTCTATATAGTTTGACTACTCAAGAATCTTTCTAGTTGCCTTCTTGTCTTTTAGTTTCATCTTGGAATTCTGATGCAACATCATGGTTTTGAAGATGGGAACAATACTTCTTACAGTTGATGTCCTAAACTGTGACTTGAAAATTGTTCTTACTTGTTATCATATTGGTACCCAAGTGTTCATTTTCATAGTAGTAATATCATGATAATGAATGTTCATGGAGTGAAAAGCATTGCCCAAAAATCTTCTAGCTTGATATTATTCTGCAGCAATGTCAAACTTTTTCTTTACCATAAGTACAGTGAATTTATCTCTTTGTCTATTCAAGTTTTCAATATATCTCATTTCCATCTGAGTAAACCTTTCTTAATGTTCTTATTCTTGTGTTGATTCTCAAACAGAATCAAGTGCAGAAAGGAAGGAGGCGTGCGGTTCACGATCGGTGGTGCTGGGATATTCTTATCAGTCCTAATAAGCAATGTTGCAGGTGCAGGAGACGTAACGGCAGTGAAAATCAAGGGTTCAAGAACAGGATGGCTTCCAATGGGCAGAAATTGGGGCCAAAACTGGCATATAAATGCTGATATGAAGAATCAACCCATTTCATTTGAGGTCACTAGTAGTGATGGATTGACTATTACATCTTACAATGTTGCTTCAAAGAATTGGAGTTTTGGACAGACTTTTGAAGGTAAGCAATTTGAATCTTGAAATTTACCCAGAATCCGAGAATTTGTCTGTATTATTGAACTGGTTGGAGCTAGAGAGGTTAGGTGTGTGGGTGGGAACTACAATTTTCTCTCTCTCTCTCTCATAGATGGGAGGCTTTAAATCTCCCATTAGACGTGGCAACAAGTAGAATGGAATGGAAAAAAAGGATTCATGTAGTGTACCCAAATTTATTGGGTACAAGGCTTACTGTGTTGTTGTAGTGGCGTCTTAGACGGGACTTTAAGAACCTTGGAATACCAGAGGTGGTCTCCGGTGGTGGTACTTCTTTGTATTTGATATTGAAATGTAGAGTATGTAATGTTAGTAGTTCCCACGTTGGAGAAGAAATGCTCCCAGTTTAATCTTGAAATTGTTAGTGCTGAATTCTGCATCACAAAGCATCTGTTGGTTTTTCTCGTCATGACTTCTTTACTTCTTTTTAGGCAAAGTATAATTCAGTTTGAAGGATGTTTTAATTTCGATGAAATGTATTGTACGATGGAGTAGACATGCACAAATTGATCCAATTTAATACGTGACATTGTTTGTTACTTGTGCCAAATTTAACATTCTTAACATATTTGGATCTTGGACTGAAGTGAAAACACTGACGTTTTTACATTCTCGATCAAATTTATGAAGATTCATCCACTACTTGTTATTCTGTACAAGACATGAATTTTGTCTAATTCGCTAATTCGTGAGAAGATGCTGAATTTTTATACTTTAATTCGTGAGAAGATGCTGAATTTTTATACTTGAAAAAGTGAACCCGGGACATTTTGTATCCAAAACAAATGTGCGGTAACCGAACTGCGTTATATCCCTTTTTTTGGGCAATTTGGGGTCAGCATATGTTTGGCAATTTGCTAGAATTCTTAAAAAACAAGATCATTAACTACCACCAACGACAAAAGCTTATTTAAATTTACGCAAAACATGTCTCAACCATTGAAGTGATTGACGACAACCAGCGTCACCTCCACTTGTTAGCATATATTTGAATGGATTAATCAATGAACAAAGAATTAAGCTAGTATGCCAAAAAATGTTTGCCCACCTGAGTGACTTAAACTCACATGGCGTGGGACCGATGTGAGGACCCGAGTGAAATAAAAAATGAAAAAAAATGCTCACCCCCTCCCCAATGTGTGTGTTCTGTCAGACACTCTCCCTGGCACACCAGCTCGGTTCATGAACAAAATTGTTAACTGTAGTAACACTCGGATATTAAAGGTAAAGAGTAACTCTAGTTAGGCTCGACAGTGTCATATATAGAACTGGGGTTCCAAGTTGGACAAACTATTCTACCAACAGAGTTTAGAATTCAGATAACCCTCGAATGGACTTACCATAAAGGGATGAGAAACATATCAACTGCAAGAAAGATTACCAACAGCACTTCTCCAAAGGATAAGCTGGGGTCGATATGCGAAAAATTTATCACATAGATCACTCCGAATCAGTAATAAATCAACACTGGAGGGAAAGTGACATGAATCTACAATATAAGTATACATTACAAATGCGCAGGAAATATGAACTTCAAGGATCAATAATAAATATTTTAAAGGAATACGACTCCTTCTGTACCGAAAACCCCATTCAAGAGAATTCGAATTGAAGAATCCCGAACTCTGCTGTCAACCACAATAGAAGATGGGTTACATGGAAAATCATTCACAAGGAATTAAGTACTTTCTAGATAATTTTGATAAGCTGATGGAAGTTACCGCTCAGGTTTGATCCAGGTGATTCTTTGAAAATAAACAAAGCATATGCCCCATTACATAATAGACAGCTAACAGAGGAAAGTAAAGCAGAACCAAAAATGCTCTCATGAGTCGACAAACTTATTTCCTTTCCCCATTTACTTCTAATAAATCAAACCAAAGAAGGTATCTAAATCTCTCGTTTCCTCATTTTGCCTTTTTTTTTCATTAAGATAGATAACATAAGCAGTTAACTATTCCATTTCTATTAGGAGAACACTTGGAAAGGTAGTAAATTCTAAAAATCCTATGGTGTAAAATATCTACATATGGCCTGGACTACTCAAAAAACATGAAAGTAACTCTAAGAACCATGTTCAAAATCAAATGCAAGTCAGAATATTACCAAAAATGCATCCTACACCCAAAATACAAAGAAGAATCAAATAATATAATGCTGACAGCTGATTAAACTAGGTAAATTGATGTCGTAAACTAAATTTAACCCTTCTCATGAAATATCCAGATTTACCTCATTAGTGCACCTTCCAGGTACAAAATGTAGATATGCAACCAAGCAACACTTTTTTTCCTCAGATGAATGCTCATCTAAAGCCTATTGGGTCAACTTCTCTTATAGAGCAAGGTTCACGATGCTAATCAGTAAGGGAGAAGGTCAGTGGACAGAGTCAAATACACTGTATTATTAACCCTTCAACAATGATATTGGGAAACACAGTAGTCATAAATGCCTTATGGACGAGAATAAATATGTAGTATACTCTCCTAAATTCGATTCTAGTTGAGTTTATGATCAGCAACCATGACAATGCTACATCAGCCACTTTGTAAACCATTGCATACTCACTAAGTTATAGCATCAGCTTTATGCGAAATACACAAGCAAGAAAAAGGGAAATCCTCAACTTCACATGAAAAATCTGTTTTAATGTTTCAGGAATTAAAATTAGTTTTGGAATTTAATACATAATGTGAGCTGTTACTACCTCTATTTAGCCTATGTTTGGCCCCCATTTCTCCAAAAACCTCATTTTTCCAACTCATTTTCAACCACGCATTCTTCCATAAAATAATTTTACTCACAAATTCAAAAATTTTCCTTAGTTTTTAATCAAATTTTCCAACAAAATATTATTCCAAAATGCAGACCTAAAAATGGGCTTACACCATGTTTGGTGAAAATTAAAATTCAGATGTTAATCTAAGTCAAAGTCAACAATTAATTTTAACCACATATTTCATGAGTTCCACAACTTTTCAACCACACATTTCATCAACATTTATCAAAATCTACTACAAATCTAACTTTAATCATTACCAAGTAGGGGCTTAATGTTATTTGAATTTTTTTTGTTTTTTTATGACTCAAGTATCCAAGTTTTGCTTGACTAATCCTGAGGAGTGGCGATATTTCCCCTTTGTTCGTCACCAAAGTAAATTAGATATGGTTACAGCTTATACACACTTGAGCCCGACATTCGGAAATCGATTTTCCTTCCTGTGGACCTCCTTTACGACTTGCGGACGGGACCCTGTAGGGGTAACAAAGCGCACCATGAATTTGTCTCCACGGGACATCTACCTTCTAACATAAACGTTGCCTTTCAACAGCCGCGGGAATTCGAACCTCCAATACTCCATAAAGAACCCTTCTGCTTTACCATTATGCCATGCCCGTGGGGGCATGTTATTTGAATTTTAATAAGACATCAGTTGTTCAAGAGTTGTTTCTCTTAGTTTCGTAAATTTTATGTCATGACTCGTGTCCATCTAGGACCATTGGCCATTAAGTATATTTTTCTTATAATTCTGAGAATTACCCTGGGATGAGCATGTAACTTGTGAAACTTGTTTTGAAGGTTCAGTGCAACCTCACCAATTGCCAGGAAACCTAGGTGGGAATTCCAGAATCTTCTTATTATTCTAAATCCTTCTCCATATTTAAAATCAATAAAAACATCCCCAAAACTTGCCTAGACAACCGTTGAACGTAGTTTAGAAACTGCCTAAGTTTCTATTGCTGATTCATCAATACCCATCTTTCCCACAATTAAACCCTTTGAAAGCTCAAACTTCACTAACTGTTTCAGCCACAACATTCCAGAAAATCCAGCTCTGAATATTCACCATACAGCTGGTTGTTGCAGAAGAATCTTTCCTTTGTTCTACATCATTAAAAGCACATGTACCAACTTAAAATCCTAAAATTTGTCAAAAATAATTGAAATACAATGATCTAGCAGACTCTCATTTAGTTATTCCCATCATGGTTCATGTTTTAAACCCAATATAGCTGAGAGATGGCATCAATCACACTGCCTGAATACCCAACATATGTCATTAAACTCATATAAAGAATGCGAAATGCAGATACAAGGCATGAGGCAATAGGCATAATGGAACTACATCATGCACAAGGTAGCTTCAGTACATAAAGTACTGGAAGTTATGGCTGATGGAGGATACAACACTTCCGGTTTAGATTTGAAATATCATTCATGTTTGACCCAGAAGATGTAATATGATCGGCAACTGGGTGACCTACAAGCGCTTATAACCTTCTCCCATGCAAGGGGCTAGCTTGTAAGCCCCGGAACTTGAATGCCTCCATTTGGCAAATTTTTAAATGGTTTATAAATAAGAATAGTTAGAAGAACAATAGTTGATCCCACAAAATGTGCGGATAATAATAAGTAATAAATATGAATGTGTGATTAAAATTAATGTTTGAATTTGAAAGAATTTATAAACTAATTTATAAATTGTATCCAAATGGAATGTTAACTGATAGCATGAAACAAAGGGGAAATGACGTGAAGAAATATATTCACCAGAATATCTGTTTAATAATTTGATATCATTTGGTCTCTCTTGCTGTGGTTGTAAATCAAGAAATGGTTCCTTTGCTGCTTGCGCTCTGTTCTTTTTGAGCAACCAATGAAACAAACAAAGACTGTTTAATTGCATTAATGGCATCGCCGAGTTGTAATATTTCTCCATCTTCTAAATGGGCCCAAGTATAACTGTATAAGCTGATATTATACCTTATTCTTCTGATGCAAACACATTCTATTGGTTTTAGTTTAATTGGCTGTTGCTAGAAGGTCAGTCGTTCTATAAGGTACCCAAGAGCATTCATATAAAATAAATCGTAGTTAGCAACAAAAAGCACCCGCTACTTTAAACATTCAATGCATAAAACTTCACAAGTTTAGATGAAGATTCTTTGTTTCTTTTCCTAATACTGATAAATGTAAGAGCTTTTTGATCAAACAAGGACATGCATACACTACCTAACAATTGCTCTTATCTCTCAAGACAAAAATAAATGAAGTTCAAAGACATTCAAAGCACAGCATCAATAATTTTTTTAGATAAATGATCACTATTCACTATAATGTAAAATGCAGAAATAACATTTGTCAAATAATTAAGTCAAAGCATTGGAAAACGATATGTTTATT
Organism: Fraxinus americana; assembly: GCA_035079005.1. NCBI lineage: Eukaryota > Viridiplantae > Streptophyta > Magnoliopsida > Lamiales > Oleaceae > Fraxinus > Fraxinus americana. The sequence goes on along the minus strand of CM068716.1, from coordinate 8,610,604 downwards.
TTGTAACTATCAACAATTCAGATCTAGATACATGTCATTGTAATTGGAGAATAGGGAAGTAGCTGTTAAAAAGTCAAAGCGCACATATGCTTATAAGACATACTGATCATCTCCCATCTTGGCTTGCCCCCTGTTTTACAACATCACTAGAATCATTGTCAATAAACTCCAAATTTTTAACTATACGCGGAAACTGTTTTAGTCCTCTACAATCTTTGCCATCTCCCTATTTTAAAAGTCACCAAAATCACTAAATAATTAGAACATGGTCTGAACGGACTTCTCCTAATTGATAGCACATAAAGTTAGAAAAACAATTTGAGCGACATTTTCATAATAGAAAGCTCGTATATAAGACATCAATAAAGGTTCCTGTATCTCTTCACATCAAAAATAGATGCAAGACACTTGTGATTATTCTATCTATCACATACAATTTGTGTGAGTAGGACTTTCAAGCATATTGAAAAGTAAAGGGAAAAAATCAACCCCCGCATAACTACAATACCAAAATTCACTATTGGGTTAATACTGACAAGGGAAGCACCTGGAAGGAATCTGAGACATAAAATTAAAGAAACCTCAAGAGGACGCTAATAATTTTGGGTCCACAGGGAACCCTTTTGTTATTCCACGGTTATCAATTCCTTAATGTGCAAACAAAATTTACATCACCGTGCCTTCTGATTTGATTCAAGAAGCAATGCATTCAGCATGATTTGAACTGCAGCATCATAAACGACTCCATCATAGTGCATCCCATCCACTGTACACTGAGTCCCACATAGGTCAGTAAGCCAACGAATATCCAGTTTCAAAAGTGGCCCTCCAGATTGCCGCAAAATCTTAGTTCTAGAAACTTCATCATCATAAGCATTGCACATTACGTCATTCATCCTCTCCCTCTTTTCCTCTGTGTTCAACATTGAGTTTATCAATACTGGCATCCCAAGCCAAAACAGATGAGGTGATCTAATCCACGCCGACTCACTTGTCTCCCTATCAATGGAATCCACATTCCGGAAAACCGGCAAAAGCGACAAAACTGAATCCTTCAATGCCGACAATGATACACCATATTCTGATGCATTATTCACGTGCAACATATCCCATAACCCAGCTCCCATTAAAATGATATCTGGATAATCCTTATTTTCCTTGAATTTCATCATCAAGTTGGTCAGGTTTCTCACATACGGCGCCCACATAAAATCCAACTTCATCCCAATTTCATCCACAGTTGTGGAATAATCGCTATGTCTCTTAAACAAATCCCCTCTGATTTTCTTCATCCCATCCGAACCCAAGACCAACTCTAACAAAGAAACCACCATTAACCTCGCCTGAGAGTCCCCAGCAACAACTACCCAAGACCCATTTAACAACACCGACACATCTGGTTTCTTTAACTTTTGAAACCCACAATTAGCAACACTTCCCGATTGCTTCCATTTCCACGACATCTTCTTACAACCACTATCACTATTACTATCAATAGCATCATCCACACATTCACTATAGTCACTTTTATAAATAAGAACACTATGTAGGGAAAAAATGCATGAATCACGGATCACGGAAGAAGATGTTGTACCAGTCGGCAAAGATGAATCAGAAATCGATGAAGACTTGTATATGAAATTAGAAATCGAAGGGAAAAACGGGGTTAAGTGCACACCGACAGCGAGTGTGATGAAAAGGGCGCAGCTGAAGAAGAGCACCTTATTCCGGCTTAAATGCCATCCCGCCATACCCATCGGCACGAACAACACAATCCCGGCCGCCAATAATCCAAACTGGACAGCCCCAAACATTTCCAAAACTCTCTGATTTCAAATCAAATTTGCGTTGTTTTTCATCTGGAAAAGCCGAAATTGATGCTAGGTTTCGGTGCGACAGAGTAGAGGTTGCTGGTGGGGGGGGGGGGGGGTTGGATGATGATAGTGATGGTTTAACAGGCAAGTCGAGGCTGTGCTGCGATATTATAATAGATTTTTGTTAGGAAATTAAGGAAATGGAAATGGCGGAGGATAGCGGTGGTTGACGACGGTTTTCGGAGTGGTCCGAAGGTTCTACGGAGGGGTTTTTTCTTTTATATTTTGGACCCGGATTTTCGATGGGTCGGATCACTATTTGAATCTTGATGTCATTAACAATAATTTTCTGTTAAATCTTGATTTTATGATAATTACTATAGCTAAAAAATATCTTCTCATTGATTTACTTGAATTACTTATAAAATTTCTATATTTTATAAGTTGATCAAGATAGAAGATATTCAACAATTAGAAAAAAGAAAATTTGCACTTATTGTTCTCGATATTTGAAAATAGTTATTAATTTACCTTTAACTGTTTTTATTATGATATCATCAACCTTTCGAAAATGTAGCAAAATTTGTCCTTCCATCCCTTTTGACAGTTAAACAGCGTTAAATGAGGAATTTGTCCACTCTTTAAATAAACAAAAAAAAGAAATCAACTCAATATACAGTGCTCTATATTCAATCGACGACTCCTCGTGATCGTTGGTCTCTGTCCTATTGCTTCTAAAACTATGTAGGAGGGGCAATGGGCCGAGTAGGATCAGCTCGGTCCTTTGGCTTGTGGCCTCATGGGTTAGTTGAACAGTCTACGAACCAGTTTAATATATATATATATATATATATATATATATATATATATATATATATATTTTTTTTTTATTTTTTTTATTTTTTTTGCTTTTTAAAATAATTAAAAGAATAAGCCTAAAATGAGGGGGAAAAAAAACGAATCAATCCACGAGCCCAAACGAGTCGGCTCATGAGAAAAAAATATGAGCTCGACTCCGCTCATGACTCACCTCAAAACAAAGCCAAAACTGAACGAATCAAGACGTGAAACGAAGAGCAAATCAACTTGTTGACACTTATATTCATGTCAGTATTGATTGTAACAAAAGACATATTGATTATAAAGACTTTTTAAAATAATTTGGTTAATTAACGTTGAGTGACCTGAATCACCTTAGTGAATTCGAAATGTGAACCGAGTCGATAGTAAATACCAACTAGATCTCGAATTTACCAACAAAGCAACTTTGACCTGCTTTGACTTTAATAAATAAATTTGTTCCTGCCACCAAAACGGAGCAGGAGCTACCTAGAGTTGGCAGGGAGAATTTCCAAAATAGCCGGGTCAAATGACCCATTTGGGTTTTTTATGTAAAAGTCAATTTTGCCCTTAATGAAATGATTTTTTATTGCAAACTATGTCCTCAAACTTTATAGTTTTTTAGAAACTAGTTTTATTCCTATTTTTATTCGTCATCACTAGATGTTTCTTCTAAATCCGATTTTTCTTCAAAAATTTCTTCATTAACTTCTATATCTTCAATATTAACTTTTTCACATTCATCTCTAATTTGTTCAAAATCTGTAATTAATATCCTAACTTTCATTTTTGGACATTCAGTACTTATGTGTCCTTCTACATTACAATTCCAACATTTACATCGTTTTTTATCTAATGATTTTTTATTATAAGGTTTATATTTTCTTCTAAAATATTTTCTTTTTGGTTTAAAATATTTCTTTTTGAACTTATTATATTTTTTATATTTCTTGGGTTTTATTTTTCTTTTTCGTTTATATTCATAACATCCCCAATTTCCTGATACTTCAGTATCTATACAACAAATCATATCTTGTATAAATCCTGATTGTTTATAAATTATTTGATTACTACACATAGTACTTATTTCATCTTTTATAGTTCTTATTATAAATCCTAATGTATAACCTTCTTCATTTCTTTCAATTTGTTTTTCTTGTATTTTATTTTGAAAATAATTATTTCATGGTGGTAGTAATTTTCTAATAAAAACTTCCTTATAATAATTATTATCAGCTCCACTTCCAAACATCATATAATAGTATTTACTATATTCACAACAATATTCGTTAAGATAACACATATTACAAATTTGTAAATATTCCATTCTTTTTTTAGCATCTTCTATTTCTTATAATTTAGCTTTAGTACTTTCATTTACTCAGTCTTCTCCAGCAAATTCTCTATAAATTCTTGTAGCGACTCTATTTATTCCTTCTATTATACTAATTCCAAATCATGCTTCAATACTATCTTTCCAAACACTTTTTGTTGTTTCTTCTAATCCTCTGTACCAATTAGCTACATTTCCCTTAAAAGTTGCTAATAAATATTCAGTTCTATTTTTATTATCGGTATTACTACGATTATAATTAAAGTGTGCTAACATATTAGTACTCTATTCATTTATAGCTTTTCTAACATCTAATTCACAATCTAAATTTAAATATGATCCTACAATTTTCATTGGGTTTGATTATCTTAATACTGGTTTAAATTGATCTCTATACATTTTTTTCTTTTTTAGTTTTAAAATCAACTTTTGTATTAACATATCTTTTAGGATCTATTTATGCTACATTTTTTCTTTTTTAGTTTTAAAATCAACTTTTGTATTAACATATCTTCTAGGATCTATTTATGCTTCATATCTAACTGTGCTAGTTTCTCCATATTCTTCTTGTTTAACTGCTCGTGGTCCTCCCTTTTTCCGACCATATGATTTTTAGTTATTTCTTCACAAATTTTTAAGTCTTCTAAGTCAAATATTAAATTTTTCATGTCTTCGTCCATTATTCTTCTATAACTAATTTTCCTTCTTCTTTTTCTATAATATAAGATTTTCTTCTTGTTTTCTAAGATCAATTAATAATCTTTCTATATCTTCTTTTAATCCTCCATTAAGTTTTATTAATTCTTCATATTTTTCAATTTTTTTTCTAACTTCTTTAAGTTCTTTAGCATAATCTGGTTTAAATGATTTTTTTTTGTTTAGATTTTCTATTATTCTATTTAAAAGATTTTCTATTCTTAAAAATTTATTTTGCAGTTTTTCTTTTTCTTCTTCATAACTTATTTCGATTCTAGTTATTTTTTCATCAATTGTTTTTATACATTTTTCAATTAAATTGATTTTTTCATTCATACTCATTTTTTAGGTCTTTTATAAGGTGGTTTGTCAATTTCAAATCCTAATTTATTTAATAGAATATCAATTTTATAATTAATAATATCTATCTTTTCTTCTAAAGTTGCTATTTTATTAATACTATTTTTCTGTGCAATTTTTGATATTTGATTTTGGATTTCCTCAAGTTTAGTTTCATCAAGCATTTCTAAATTATTAATTTGTTCCTTTATTTTATTAAATTGTTTAGACATATTTTTATTTAAAATTTCTAATCTTTCTTTAGCTATTTCATCTTTTTGATCTATATTATTTATTTCGTCTATAGCTTCTATATCTTTAGATTTTAATTGTCCTAATTGTTGCCATAAAAATGCATTAGTCCAATTTGTAGTCATATTTAACCATTCATTTGTATTTCCCCACGAACTTAAAGGTTGAAATATAGTTGTATTCCATCCTCTAGTTTGATAACTTCCTATTGGTAGTCTAATATTTTCTATTTCTTATTTATCAAATCTTATTTTTGTTGGTAAGCTCATATTAATCTGGTGAGTTTAAAGAATTAATTATTATATTATTTATTATTTGTCTTATCTCTCTTCTAAATTGTTCTTCTCTTCTTAATTCTCTTGTAATTTCATTTCTTAATAATTCTCTTTTAATTTTATTCCAATTAGAAATTTCTTTTTCGATTTCTCCACGATTATTGTTTGTTATTATTTGTTTTTCTAAAATTTTTATTTTATTATCACAAATTTTTTTAGTTATTCCAGGCATATTCTTATTCTTTATCGTCAAAACTAAGATCAAAATCATATAATTCAGCAACTTCATTATAACTTACATGTTTTTCTATAGTTTCAAAAGTTCATTCACTGTTTTCACTATCTAACCAGAAAAATATAATCATTTTTATTATTTTTTTGGGCAATCTTTCTTTTAATCCAAATGATGCAATTATAAGACATTTTTCATAGTATCTAATATCCATTTTCCCTTTTTATGAAATTTATTCCTCTAGTATAACTATCATAAGTTTCTGGGATTTCTATCATGTGACTATAATCAATACTATTAGTATATCTAAAAGGTACAATTCTATAATAAAATTCGTAGCTTTCCATAATAAAAGTTCTTCAAAGTATACAATCTTATAAAAATTCTTATATAATAATTTTCATGCAAATCTTCAGACAATAAATTTCTCTGTAGTTTTAAAATAAGGGCCTTACCACGCTTCGCCAAATAGCAAGAATGTTATATGTTTCTGGTCACCTTGGTCACAAGAGTTGGCCAAAGTCCTACAGTATCACAACAAGATGGACACATGGGCACTCAAAACTCTCAAATAGACTCACTGTGTAGAACAACACTCAAAGCGTAATAAAAGATTTATTTCAAACTCAAAGATTTTATTGATCTGATGATAGCTTGAAAGCTATTATACAAATTTTTTTACAAAGATTGATACTCCGAAGAGTGGTTTCTACTCTCTAATGAGAATGATTACAAAGATCATTTTTCAAATTGGTATTCTGAAGTTGGTAATTCAGGATGAGATTTCGGATGGATTATTTTCGATGATCTTCTTCCTTAGTAGAGTCTCAATTTATAGAAGGCACTCACTTCACCGAGAAACTTTTGGCCAATCAAATTTTTACAACACAAAAGTTAAAGTACAATTATTTCTTCAAAGTGGTTGAAATAATTAAAGCACTTGTCGGCTGCTTTATTCCAGCTTTTGAGCTGTTATCTTCTGCTTTAATACTCACATGGTGCTGTCATGTGATGTCGCTTTCTTATCGTCCTTTACTTGTGGACGTGTCCCATTAGTCGGCAAGCCTCTTTAATGCATTCGTCACTTCCAGAGAATTGATCATTTAAGATTTCACAAATCTTATCTTCAAGGATTTTTGATTCTTTATCTCCTCGGCTAATAAGGATCCAATTATTGCTCATTCCATACACCATATATTTTTCTCCATAGAAAAATTGTATTGTTGAGCAGACTGATTTTATTCCAAGAGCTCTCCTGTAAATCATCCATTTTTTATTGATTGTTGGCAATTCTTTAATAATTTGAATCTCCTTTAATGAATTTCCATGATTTTTTCTGATAGTGATCAAATGATGTTCTCCATACCATTCTGGTTTTTTATACTCTGGACTGATAGTATAGAATCTCAACTCCACTGGTTGTTTTTCACTATATTTTTTCACACAATTGATAAATTCTTTATCAAATTGTTCTATTTCCTTTAAATCGATTCCTGGAAAGAGTCTATCCAAAAATTCATATGTTGCTAATTTTCTGACAATGGTTGGATCTGCTCCTTGAATAGCACTTATCCTTGGATAAATCACCGTTGGAAGGACTGTCAAGTATAGAGAATTTCCTACTCTGAAATTGTATACCCATTCTGAGAATTCATAATAATCTTTCTCCATGGGATGAAGATTGGTTTGAACATGATGAATTGTGATTATTCCCTATGGTGATTTGAGGTCACCAACCGGTGCTTTTTTATTTTCTTGGAATTCACTGATAACAGTAGGCTGTTCCAATGGACTTTTTGATAAGGATGCTTGAGTACTGGACTCAGCGGCTCCTTTTCCACTTGTAAATTTTTCCAACAATTTGTCAATACTGACGGGTAATTGTTGTGGACCCTTTGTTATGACATTTTCCTCTTGCAAGGTAAGAGGGTCATTTCTCTTAGATTTCGAATCTCCACTTGAAGTGGATGTATTAATCTCCCGAAATGGGATATGACTCGCCTTTTGGCTGTATTCACCTTTTTCTAAAGGAGGGTACTGCTGGCTGCAACTTACAAAAAAGTCTAAACATTCTGTCAATTTTTCAGCTATTTTTTCTTTGTTATCATTTAGTTTATCAATATTTTTTCCACTTTCAATAACTTTGTCTGATAAATCGCACAAAGTTTGTCTGATGTCAAGATGATCCTCTTGAATAGCAAGATAATCTGCATTAAAAGCTGTTAGAAGATTTTGCAATTCCTTGGTAAATGCTTCAATCTTGTCCAAAATCATGATTTCTGCTCAAGAAATCAGCAAATAAGTTATATTTTCCTTTAATATATTCAAATTTAAAATTATAAAAAGATAATAGTATTTGTCATCTGTGTAATCTTCTATGTTGAGGTGAATTTGGTAATTTATTATTTACAAGTCCATTAAGTTGAGTATTATCAGTTTGAACAATAAATTCCTTATGTAGTAAGAACATTTTGAATTTGTTTATCCATTTAACTGCTGCTAATAATTTTTTTTCATTAGTTGAATAACTTATTTCAGCATTATTAAATGTTCCACTAGTATACCTGCAAATCTCATTTAAATCGGTTTTTAATAAAGCACTCCAATATAAATCTGATGCATCTGTTTGAACAATTAGCTTATCATTTTCATATGGGAGTCTAAGTTTAGGTAAATTTTTACAATTCTCTTTTAAATTTTTAACACAAAGAGTATGTTTTTCATTCCATCCTAATTTATTTGATTTTCTTAATAGTTTCTGAAATTTATTTCTTTTTTCTACAAGTTTTTCTATAAATCCTTCAACATAATTAAAATATCCTAAAAACTTTTGAATTTGTTGCTTATTTTCAAGTTTATCAGGAAATACAATTATCTTCTCAGAAATATGAGGTTGTAATTTTATTCCTTCACTATTTATTATCATTCCTAAAAATTTAATTTCATTTTTTGCTATTTCTGCCTTTTTCTGACTAAGTATTATACTTTCGTTTGAGCAAAGTGTAGCAAAACTTCTAAGATGTTTAAGATGATCTTCATATGTTTATGAACAAACAAGTATATCATCAACATAAATAATAAGAAAATTATAAGTTCTAAAGATTTCATCCATTCTTCTCTGATAAATTTGTGGTGCATTTTTTAATCCAAATGACATAACTATCCATTCATAATGTCCTTGAGGTGTACTAAATGCTGTTAATGGTATACTATTTTCTTCAAGCTTAATTTGCCAAAATCCAAACTTACAATCAAATTTTGAATAATATTTTTTATTTTTAGCTATATTTATTAATACTGCTTTATTTGGTAGATAATATCCATCAAATTTAGTATTTTTATTAAGTTCTTTATAATTTACAACCATCCTAGGTTTTCCTCTTTTTATTTCCGAATGATTTCTAACCATAAAAGCTGGGCTGCTAAGAGGACTATTGTTTTTTTCTTATAAGTTTTTGATTAAGAAGTTCTTGAATGTGTATTTGAAATTCTTCTTTATCTTCTTGATTATAGAGCATAGATTTGACTCTAATAATGATTGTTGGTTCTAATAGTTCTATTTTAGCTATTGTTTTTTTATTTCTCCCATTTTTCAAGTGGGTTTTCATTATAATTTTTTGCTAAAAGATCTTTTATTTGATCAAGAGTAATTGTTTTGATAGAATAATTGAGTAATTTTGGTATAAATTCTATCTTTTCACCACGTTGAGCTGGCTGAACTCTGAATTGTTTAAATTCTCTAGCAATTTTTAGTAAATGTCCACATGATGTTTTTAATTGAATCGTATAAATATTTTGACTATATTGATTGAACTGTTGAAGAAAGTCATTTCCTAAAATAATATCACAATCATTTATATTATATTGGTAAACATTTCTTATAGTTACTATTTTAGATCCTATGATAACTTCTATATTTTCATTTTTATATTTTAAAGATTCTCTTACTCCAATTATTCCTTGTAGAGTTAATTGTTGTTTATTTTCAATCAATTTTGGTAATAAAAATTCTTTAAAAACAGTTATCTCAGCTCCTGTGTCAATTAGAGCACAAGTAGTTATTTTTTATTCGAATACAGTTATCTGTATATATACACTTATTGGAAATTTTATTTCTCTACTCATTTTTCTTTAAGACAATATGTAGTTATTTCTTGATGTATAATAAGAATTCATTCCTTATCTATTTTGTAATTATCAAGACTATCTAAAAATGAATTTCCTAATAATATTGGATGTTCATCAAAATTCATATTATTATCAATATAGCATTCTATACTTAATAATAAATTTCCTAATTTAATTTGAAATTGTTCTATGATATCACAAGAGTTTATTTCTCCTTCAAAGTCTCTATAACTATAAGGTTCTACCTTTTTCTTTTTAATTCATTCATCAATTAGAGAGCAAATATGATTCTGACTTGCTCCAGTATCAACAAGTATTTTAATTTCATTTATCCATTTATTTTCATTAAAAAACTTTCATTTGATTCCATAAACACTATTATTTTTATTTTGCTTTATTTTTGAAATACTATGTTTTACTGTATTATTTCTAATAATTATCTTATTTTCTTTATATGTTATTTGTTTTGGTATTATAGGTTGATCGATACTTATAGCATCATCATGACCTATCTCAAAATTTTTTATTTCCTCTATATCTTGTTCTCTAGGTAAGATTGCTTCTCCTGTATCCCTAAATTCTTCGTCTATTTCTATAAAAGGCTTTTCTTTATACTAGGTGCAAGCAACGTGCAATGCACGTTTGCTTAATTTATATTTAATATTTTTGTTTAATAATTAATTTGTTATTAATAAAGATGTAATTTTTTTTTGTTAATTAAGGGCGTGTCTGGGCGCACTGCAAGGAGGAAGGAAAATTGATTATGTTACCGTTTTTTTTCAAACCTACAGCCCTACAGTGAGAGAATTGGTCCAAAATTGCGGCTCCCAACGGCATGAATTGTGTTGCCAACGGCTTGATTTCTGCTGAAAAGCAGAAACAGACACCCTATAAATAATTAATGATGTAATGTTTATGTAATTGATAAATAATTAGATGTGTGATTTTGATATTGTGATGTAGGTTGGTGAGATTGAAGAAAATAAGCAAAAGTAGACAAATTTGGAGAAATGGCTAAATTGTAAGGGATCCAAAGTTTGGGGGCTAAAATGTAAATACTTAAAAGTTGTGCCGAATCTCACGATGAAGATTTGAGAGTGCTCGGAGTCAATTGGATAAAGGAAGATGTCAAGGGGATCAAATTTAGTCAAAAGATGATCACAAATCAATTTCCAACCGAAAAGTTATGCTCCGGTGTTTTAGTCTCATATTGAGACCTATTTTTGGCATAGGAAGTGATCGAATTGGAGAATGATGTCTGAATTAAAGTTGTAGCCAGATGAGTTAGCTTTCCAACGCATTTTGCATTGTCTCAATAGGATATCGGAATACAAAGTTATGATAAAAACACTGAAGGAAGGTGCAGCTGCCTGTTTAAAACAAGAAATTCCGTTACATAGTCTGTTATATTGAGACCTATTTTTGGCATATAAAGTGGTCGAATTGGAGAATGATGTCTGAACCAAAGTTGTAACCAAATGAGTTATATTTCCAACGCATATTGAATTACCTCAATCGGATATTGGAATACAAAGTTATGATAAAAACACTGAAGGAAGGTGCAGCTGCTTGTTTAAAATAAGAAATTATGTTACATAGTCCGTTATATTGAGACATATTTTTGGCATAGAAAGTGATCGAATTGGAGAATGATGTCTGAATCAAAGTTATATCCAGATGAGTTAGCTTTTTAACTCATTTTGAATTGCCTCAATCGGATATCAGAATACAAAGTTATAATAAAAACACTGAAAGAAGGTGCAGCTGCCTGTTTAAAACAAGAAATTTCGTTACATAGTCCGTTATATTGAGACCTATTTTTGGCATAGAAAGTGATCGAATTGGAGAATTATGTCTGAATCAAAGTTGTAGCCAGATGAGTTAGCTTTCCAACGCATTTTGAATTGCCTCAATCGGATATCGAAATACAAAGTTATGATAAAAACACTGAAAGAAGGTGCAGCTGCCTGTTTAAAACAAAAAATTCCGTTACATAGTCCGTTATATTGAGACATATTTTTGGCATAGAAAGTGATCGAATTGGAGAATGATGTCTGAATCAAAGTTGTAGCCAGATGGGTTAGATTTCCAACACATTTTGAATCGCCTCAATCGAATATCGGAATACAAAGTTATGATAAAAACACTGAAGGAAGGTGCAGCTGCCTGTTTAAAACAAGAAATTCCGTTACATAATCCGTTAAAACAACAAATTCCGTTAGTTTTTCCGTTAAACCAACAAATTCCGTTAAATAGGCACTTTTTATATATAGAAAGATATATTTCCATAATTACTATTTGTATAATAATATAATCCTTGATATAATATAGTAAAGACTTTATTATCATCTTTTAATATTTTATTAGTCATCTTAAAATGTAAGCTAAGACAATCATCTAAATTTTTATCATTTATATGTACACAATATCTTGGATAACAAGTAAATTTTAATTTTTTATAGGCTAAATTTCCTTTCACTATTCCTAAATTTCCATTTTCTGCAGTTAATACATCTTTCATCTTGTAAATTAAGTATTATAGGACTATTAATTCCTTCTTTAAAACATGATTTTATTATTATTTGTATTCCGGCGAGGTAAACATAAGATATTTTATTTCGTTTTTCTTGCTTTAGTTTTCCCAAAAATTCATTAATATTTCTTTTTGTTATTAGATTTAATTTTATTTTTCCTTGTATATGTTTAATATCTATGACTTTTTTTATTTCATGATATTCATTAATAACTAACTTGTTTCTTCTAAAAGCTGATCCTAAAATATTAAATAATCTATTTTCTCCGGGTGGTTTTAGATTTAATTCTGCTTTATTAATTTAGAAAATTCTTTTCCCAATCAAATTTTCCTTTTAAAGCATATCCTTCTACTCCTTCATATACTTCAGTTTCTAAATCCTCTAAATTTTCAATTTCCATTATTTCTAGGATTCTGATTCTTCAATTCTCCTAATTTCATTATTAAGAACTTTTTGAATTCTTTTTAAAGTTTCCATTTCAATGAGAATAAGTATTTTAACAAAATATCATATGTTTTCATCTAGAACCTCATCAAAGTCTATTAAAAGAAAAGTAATTTTTTTTTCAAATTTTTTCTTTATTTTAAGACTATCCGAGTCTTTTATTTTTCCAATTAAATTTCTTGATTTATTAACAAGATGTTGAATGTAACAATCAGTATCTAAATATTCAGTAGAATTGTCAACATACCATCCTACGCAAATTTCTTTATTATCTTCCATCTTCTAATGGTTTTAAATTTTCAGAATATAGGGCTCTGATACCATTTGGGCGTGGGTTCTAAAAAATACAATTAATTCAAAAATAATCAATATCAATTTTTTCGAGCTCAAGATAGGTGGAAAGAGTTGATGGTGAAGAAAAGTTAAATTTTTATTGCAATGAGCAAATAATTTGTTAAATCCAAAATTAGAATTAAAGTTTTAAGGACTAAAATGAAATTTATTTAATATTAGAATGACTTGTTTTGAAATCTTTCATATTGAGTTTATTTTTGGAACTTTAAATTTTTAAAATAGTAAAAGGGTATTTTGAAAAGGGTATTATTGAATTTGGGGTATTTTCAATAATTTCTCGAGTTGGCAGGCGGACTTATCACACTATAAGAGAAGCAAATACAATACAAGTACGAAAGGAGCTAACCAACCAAGCTCGGAAATAGGGAAAGGCTCCTCACAAACAAGCTCAACGACAGGAATAAAAAATAGGAAAGATGTGATACAACATCGTTTGACAGTTTGAAACAAAGAAAATAATAATAATAACCACAACAGCCTCCAGCACCTGAAATGTTTAGAAGATATTCCAAATCTTGGTATTTTTCTAAGGAAACTTGCCGCAAAAGTGCAAATAGTATTTCTTCATAAGTGAATAGCTCTAAGAAGAGACTTGGGGCTTCATTAGTGCTAAAGGTTTCTTTGAAAGTTCACACTTTCAGTAACTTGGATGCTACATTTTTGAGCTTTTGACTAGCACCAATTTATTGTAATTTGATTAGCAAACCTATTTCGACTTCAAGCGAACTTTTGGTTGTTACTTTCTGTTAGGATCCCAATATTATGAAGAGTTAATGATTTTTGGAATATTTGGGGCCGAAAATTTCTTTTACTTTTCAGGGCAGTGTTACAACTACTATACAATTTAATTGGTGAGCGGATTAAAATGGTTGTCCGTGACGATAAATTGTGAAAGCCGAGCGAAATATGCTACTATAATTCATGATGATGACTTGCATGGGCTGCAAAGCTTAGTTATTGAAAAGAAATCATATTTGCAAGAGTGCACGTAAAGTGTTCTATAAAATGCCTAGCTTGGATTTCCAATTATTGAAAGGCCTTACTGATGTTTTCTTATAATTAGTAGAATGTTCATTAAGAGCTTCTAGAATTAGAGTTAAACAGCTTTAATAAAAGAAAACATAAGACCAATGTTCCCTTCACGTTAATTTGAGTATCTTATTTGACCGTTTTGCTGCAGGTGAAATTATTATTGCTCTTTATCCATTTCCTCTTGCAGCCAACATGTTCACCAATGAATGGAGACAAGAAGAGCGCACTGGGAAATATGAGACTCCCAGGATGCAATATCTTCAGGTAAAACCATGCCATTGCACTCTATTTTTTTATAGCTAATTACATAAATGTTTGTGCTTTTACTTCAATCATATTTTGCATAATTTATATCTCTTCAATGGATAATCCTTCTTTTGTCTTTTAGGAATTGGTCTCTCAGTTTCAGAATGCATCTAATGAAGGTATGCATAATCAAACCTAGCAAGTAATTTTTATGACATTTTTAATCGTACTGCTCCATTTTTTTCTCTCCATTTTTTTGGTTCATAGTATAGGAGAACATGCATCTCTCTGTTTGGTAGTTTATAAAACTGTGTAGTAGGTTCAACTTGATTAATTATGGACGTGGTGCTGCAAACCCTTGATTTATTACCATCCTTTCAATTTTTAAGAATACCACCGCAAGAGTTTTGTAGTGTACTGCAATTGTTCTATGGTGTGTACTAGGGTCTAGTATGTTAACCTAACACAATTCGCTTAGATGCTAGCACAATTCAATTCAATTTCAAAGCACTAGTTAAGTGCAAAATCCCATCTATAATTTGATATTTAATTCCCGGTTGTATTTGTAACTCCCCAAACTTTCACAAACACTGGAGTGTTACCAAAAATTCAATTTTCGTGAAACGATAAAATAATATTTTTTAAATAAAAATAACTGGAATATCCATAATGAAAATATAATCACAAATTAAATAACTGTCTTTGAACAAATTAAATTGACTAATAATTTAAAGGAAAAAATAAACTTAATGTTTTATCTTTTCGATTCCTCTTGGCAGTTGCATCACCATCCTCCACTGTTCCAATCGACCCGAACTAACCTGTAAAATTTTTGTAAGAGTGAGTATTTAAAAAAAATACTCAGTAAGATACGTACAATTTCTATACATAATTATATCACAATAAGATAAACACTTCATACACTTTTCTCTTATGGTGCATATCGGTGATCAAGCGACACATCCATCTTAGGTCATCTTAAATTTTCATAGGATCTCTTATCTCTTAATAAAGAACCTGAATGTTCATTGACAATTCATGCATAAATTACTGAAAATAAAAGTATAAGGAAACGAATCATTTGCACACAAGTATCTTATCTTGATTGATCAAACGAGCTTTTGACAAAAAAATATACTAGCAATTTACAGCTGCTTTATATGAAAGCTGCCGTGTAAAATTCTTCGGTGGTGAATTGTAGGGCAATTACACACTATTTATAGTTGAAATTCTCGATTGAGTTGTATACAACTAGAATTTAAAACGATGTATATAAGGAATTTGGATAAGGATTGATTTCAAAAGATAGAATTATGATTACTTTTAAACTTTATCAAATTAAGATTGTAATCAAACTCAATCTAAATCACAGAAGATAATCATTATCAAAATCAATATTTCTCACTCTATCTATACATAATTGTTTGGCTCAAATAAGATAGGAATTTAGAACATATTTTATTTTAGTCCTCATTTTTTCTTCAAAATATTAAAAACATACTATATAAAACAAATAAAATTTTATTCTAAAATTTTTGGGGTGTTACAGTATTCGTGGCCAAGCTCAATAAAATAGATTGTGTGGGATTGACCATGAAAAGTTGTTATTGATATGGAAGAGTTACTGCATAGGAAATAGAATCCAAGTGGAGATGTCAGTTTCATTCTCATGATTTGGGGAAAGGATATATTGCTTAGAATATCAGATTGAATTTTTTTCCAAATACGGTCAAATATGATGCTATAGTCTTTCATGTGATTCTCTTCTTTTTCCTTTTTTCATGATTCGTTGCTTTAGTTTCTGTTTTCCACTATGAGGGGTGTCAAAGCCAAATAGGCAATCAGCTCATGTACTTGGATTCCTTTATGCAGTTCTGTATTAAAGTAAAAGGTGGTAGCTAAAGTATAATTTTCTCTTCTTTACTTGATACCATCTTTGGCTATCTAATTGCTGGTCAAGTCTTGTTCCTGCAGAATCGAAAGAGAATATTGTTGCTAATTTAGCAAACTTTGCTTAGGATCCTTTCAATTACACCTTTTTATGCCAGGTTAGAATATTCACCTGGGCATTTTTGTTTTTTTTATTATGATTTCTTTCCTGTCTTGGACCTCATTCATTGATCTTTTGATCTTAAACAGTTAAATGTTTTGGAACTTTTTCTTGACTGTATAACAGAGCCCAATGAGAGGCTTGTAGAGTTTGGCATTGGGGGAATGTGCAATTCCTGTGCTAGTAAGAACATTAAACCTTTGGCACTACAATATTAAGAAGAAATATATGGAAGAATATCTTGGCTTGCAAATTCTTCATAGATTTTGCACTTGCATTTCTCCTGTAACTTTTATTCTGTTATAACCATTGCGTTTCGTGGGTGCAGATCCAGCAAATGCTGCAGTTGTTACTCGGTGTGGAGGGATTTCTCTCGTCATCCAATGTTTATCCAGCCCTGTTAGAAACACTGTAAGGACAAAACTAGGCATTCTGTTTTCATAAATCTGCATTGATACTTGTTCTCATACGTTACATAAACTGCTGATATGGGTCATAATGCATGTGAGTTAATCTGCTTCCAATTGAGTCTTGACTACATGTCGTGTATCAGCGTGCTGAATCGTTGGATCTTTTTGCGTAATGAATTTTTTTTAAGTTAAAAATGGATACTGTGTCACTATTTTTATTGACAAAATTCCTGATGGTTTTAGGTTGTTTATAGAGTTCACTGCATTTTAACTGACGCTTCATAGATCCTCTTGACTATTAAGAGGCCTCAAGCATTCTCCATGTAGTTCTGTAATTATCTCAGTAGTAAAAATCTTTATCTATAGGTAAATTATGCTCTTGGTGCACTTTACCATCTCTGCAATGAATTGAACAAGGAAGAGATTTTGAAACACGAAGTAGTGGATGTCATCAAACAGTATGCTTCATCTGGAACAATTAGTGCGAGCTTCAGTACTCTGGCTTATGCATTTTTAGATAAGCATGTCTCTGAGCTCGACTAAAGGTCTCTGCGCGTGATTAACCCAATCTCATTGTATTAATGTTTTAAATTAGATTGCAAGCGTACACCTTGATTTGTCACTATCATGAGACGCTTGCACATTTAGAATTGTTAATATGCTGTCATGATACTTGATTCTGTTCTGTTTAAGAAAGCCCAGCTTCTAAATTTCACTGCCAAATTTCTGTTTTACCCCATTTTAGTTTTTTTTTCAATTGTTAATATTCTGTAATTTTTGATTCTGATATGGGTGTGTTTGAGCCACATTATTTTGGAAAAATGTATTGTGAAATAGTATATTGATGGAGAATGTATAGTTGAAAAGGAAGGAAAAGTTATTGATGTGATGAAAAATATTATTTTATTGAAGAATGTGGTTGAAAATAAGTAGAAGAATGAAAATTTTAATGTGGCTCAAATAGAGGCATAATCTTTTTTGCCCTATATTTTTGACTTATGATACCAAATTATTTAAGCAAAAGCTGACTTCTAACAAAGTTGTGGGCAACTCTAATACCCATTTTCTTCAATGCTATGATTGTAGGGATTCCTTCCTCAATGCCGTAATTGAAGTAGTGCAGATTCTTTCTTCAATGTGATAATTGTAGTAGAGACCAAAACCATTGCTGGGAGAAGATTGGTTCAATAGAATGTTAATGGAGAACAGGACGGATTTAGGGCGACCGGGCGAGAAAGATAAGCTGGTTAGGCGGACCATGATGGAAAGACAAAAATGGGTCATGGAAATTTTTACATTTAATTGAATAGGCTAACAGCTGCAAAGCTTAGCCATGGTTAAATCTTTCTGCACTTGACATTTATGAAGGTTCAAGAACAATCACAGGGGAATCTTCACACAAATGGTGAAGAATTTTTAGATTATTTGCCTCAAGATCATCTGGAACACGTCGATAAGTCTAATTTGGTGACGCTTAATAACAAAAATTTAAGAACAAACGTCAACTACCGATTGATGAAAAAGCACATTGGGAATAAGTTGAGGAGCCAATTTAAATTTAAAAATAAAATTGAGACAAAATCGATAACTGAACTGGTTAGTTAAAAAAATCTTGAAAATAAGGTTAAAATCTCTAGTTGGTAATAAAATCATTAGAATTAAACTTGACATCTGTCAAAGAAGGGCCCATTCAAGTAGAGATATTTTTCATAAGCGAATGATTTCAAAAGAACAATGCTACACGTACAGAATTTAAATCCTGTACTTGTCAAAAAACTCACAACATAGGTGGGTGGGGTGAGATTTTTGTTAATATATTAATCATTTGGGGCCATCTCACGTTAGACAACATTTGAATTTCTGTAAATATTCTATAATTATTTGTCTGTACTTGAAGCTTTTTTCAGTTCAAAAACAAAAATGTTGGACGTCCAGACACGTCGGCCCCCTGGACGTCCAGCAAAGCCCTTTCAAAAATGTGCTTCGAGGTCAATGACTTGTACGTGTCGAATGGTCAACTCATTCGACTTGATTTTTTGTGTTCTAAAAAGCGTAAAGCGTGGTGAGACGTGGAGACGAAATTTTAAAATTTACGAGTTTAAGAAGGTTTTGGCTAGGTTTAAGCATAAAAAAATGTTTTCTTATTTTTAATATTATTTTAAATTTTAAATTATTTAATAATAAAAAGAATACATATCAAACATCTAAAATTATAAAATACTATATTTACTGAATAGTTCCTACTATTTGTTAAATATACAATTTTCAAGTTTTCGAAATACAAAAAATAGAATATTTTTCATAATTTCAATTTTCAACTAGACAAGTCCTACTCAACAAATTTATAAAAATTTCGTATATGTTTTTGAGTTTGTAACAAAATAACGAGTTTCAAGATCATAATTACTTAGGCCTTGTATGGGAGGGATTAAAATCGGATTAAAATTGAAAATATAGCCGTTATTGTTGACTTTTATTAGACGGGTGGGATCCAATAACGGTCATATTTTCAATTTTAATTGGATTTTAATCACTCCCGAACAGGGCCTTAATAAAGATAACATCATAGTTTAAATTTTATTTAATTATTTAGACAAAGTCATTTTTAGCTTTTGTATAGATAAAATCTTTTAAAAACTTAAAATCAAAGTCAAATGAAATTTTTTTTTTTTTTTTAAATAATAAGCTAAAGTTAAATAAAAGACTTTTAGATAAAAGAAAGAAAAAAGAATAAAAGGAGGTAGGGAAGACGAAAGAGATGAATGAAAAAAATCAACCGTTTAAAATTTGGCAAAAAAGCGTCTTAAGTGTGAAGCGAGACGTTTTGCCGAACTTCGAGCATAAACAGTGCCCAGACGAATTATTTAGAACACTGAATTTTTCTACTAAAATGGCCCTCATATGTTCTAAGAATAATCGATATAAAAAGTTCTTAACATTATTTTTTTTCAATCGGTTATTTATATATTTGATATTACATTTATCTTGACCATCAAAAGTTGATGTTTGAAAGTTATTTTTACTGTGATGTTATTTAAAGCTTGTTTGAGCCTCTTTTTTTTTTTTTTGGGTCAAAAATGCATTTTGAAATAGTATTTTGATGGAGAATTTGATTAAAAAATAAGGAAAAATTTTGAGCTTGTGCGTAATATTATTTTATTGAATAATGTGTGATTGAAAATAAAACTTGAAAAATGTATTTTGAAAATAATGGGGACCAAACAAAAGCTTAGTTTATGCATTTTGAGCTCTATTTTCTGAAAACTCATTTTTTTTTCTAAAAAAAATAATAATTTTCAACTATACATTCTCTCATAAAATAATTTTACACGTATAATTAAAAAAAATTCTTATATTTTTACCATACATTCCAAAAAAATCAACATTCCAAAATTTATTTTTTTCCCCCAAAAATGGAGCTCAATAGGGCCTTAATTTTGGTTCAATGTTGATTTTTTAAAAAGGAAATTCGATGTTGGATGGTGAATGAAGAAACGGAGCAAAAATTGAATGATGAGGATCGGAAAAGAACAAATTGTGAATGACAAGGATTAAACTGTAAAAGTTTGAAAGATAAAGGACTCATGATGCAAATAATAAAGAAATTCAACTGAACTAAAGAGGATATTGGTGGACTAACTCGAAAGAAAATTATCAAACCTTGCGTTAGTAATGTTTGAACCATACGACCACAACAAGATCAGGACATGCAATAGCATGTTATGGTGCTGAACCATGCGACGACCGCATGTTAGTAAACATGCGATCGCAACAAGATTAGAACATGCACCTACATGTTATGGAGCTGAACCATGTGATCGAATGTTAGAAAACCAGGTGATCACATGGTTAGGCGATGCTGAACTAGATTTTGTTTCATAGTCTAATTAGACTCCTATAAGAAAAAAGGAAATGACACGAATTTTACCTTAATCTTGGGACTATAAAAGAAGAATTTTCTACCATTGAACGGGGAAGAAACTTGGATTCACAAACACACAATCATACACAAAATTAATACCTTTACTCGAATTTCGGAAGAGGAATAAGATAATACAAGAAGATCATTCAAGAATTATTGAAAAGATTCAAGAGTTATTTTCCATTTTCTTTCTTCAATGGAAATTCAAGTGATGTATTATTATTCCAAATCAATTTTGTGTAATTTTATGATACTTGACTAATTGTCGATACTATAGGATGACGATGAACCCTATATTCTAAAATTTTAATGTTAATTTCAAGTTTTTGATGTCAAATATTTGTTTGGCTTAAATGATTGTTGTGTCCATATTGCTTTCAATTACTTGATTTATAATTGATAGTGGATAGAGATATACGATTATGATTTGTATGATCTCATTATAAATGTTTGTGGGACTTAATTCGTTTTCATATATTTGCACAATTCACAGAGATATAGTAGTCATATGTGAGAACAATTTTAATATTACTTGAGGGATTATTTAATAAATAAATAAGTATTGTTAATTACTTGAGTTGATATTAAGCCCCTATTTGACATATATTATTTGCGAAAAATAGAGTTTTGAATAGTGATTTTTAAGAGAATGTGTGGTTAAAAAATAGGAAAAAATTTGAGTTTATGTACATAATATTTTTTTGTGTAAATGTGATTGAAATAAGTATGTAAAAAAAAAAAAAAATTGAAAATAATGTTCATCAAACATGAGCTAAAGTAGAGGAATATAGGGGGATTCAATATTAGAATGTTTAGAAAAAAAAAATACTTATTTACCAAAATGTATTGAAGAACGTAGTTAAAATGTTGAGAATGGATGATTATTGTTTTCCATAGGTGTGGGCTTATTACTTTTTTAACGGAATCGAACCAAAATCAAATTGAACTGATTGGTCTAGCTTTGGTCCTCTACTGAATTAATCGATTTTAGCACCATATATTGAGAATCGAACATTCCTGTTCGGTTCTCAATGCTGCTATGAAAACCAATAGTAACTTTAGTTTTCCAAAATTCTTCCTTTTGCTGGTGCATTGCATCGAGATGTACTAGATATTTGAACTAGGGTTGGGCAAAATGTCCGAACCGAACCGAACCGAACCGAGCGGGTTTTTTAAAATGAAATACCCGAACGGGTATCCGAATCGAGAACCGAATGGTTTGGTTCGGTTCTCGGTTCTCGACCAAGAACCGAATAAGAACCGAACTTTTTTTTTTATATTGGATAAATTAATTTCTTTTATTTTTTCTAAACAAATTAATAATTTTTTTCTTATTAAATCTTATTAGTTGAACAATTTAGAGTTTATTTATGTTTGTTAGTTGTGTTTTTTTCAATTTTTTCTTATATAGTTTCTTAATAGTTAGTATGGAAAGTCAACCAACTAATAATTACATTAAATAGTTGGTAAGTATTATCAATATTTTAAAATATTTTATATTTGTGACTTCTAATTTATATTTCACTTTTATGTAGATTTGAAGGTTTGAAACAAATGAATTATTGATATGAATATCGAAGTTTTATTAGTAATATTTACTTTTTGGTATTTGTATTTGACAACTTATTATTTATATGTTATTAAATTAGATTACGTTAATTTGTAAAAGTTAAGATTGAACTTGGTATTTGTATCTACTTTTTGTTATTAATATTGGTATCCACTTTAAGGTATATTTATGTAGTATTATTTATAATGTTAAAAAATTTAATTATAGTACGGAACCGAACCGAACAGAACAGAACCGAACCGAACCGAACCGAAACCGAATGGTTCCAAAATTATATTTGGAACCGACGGTTCCATTTACTAAATACCCGAAAATTTCTGGAACCGAAAAAAACCGAACCGAACCGAACCGACCCGCGCCCACCCCTATTTTGAACACACATATCTTCTTGTTTCCTTTGCTACAAAACCTAATGGGCAGTTAAAATTCAAATCTAAATAATTTTATAAAATTTTACAAATCCATAACTTTAATTTAACCCAATTAGGAAAAACTTTAGTTTAATCTTTCCTAAGAACTCAAACTTTTTGTTGTTTTCAAAGTGGCTGACCATCAAGATTTATTATATTTTCCATTGGAATATTAAAGATAATCAGGTTATTAATAATACATGTATTTTTAATATATATTGTTGTATGAGTTTTTTTTTAATAATTAACTTTCGATCCAAATTTCATAGTTTATGATGACTTTTAATAGTTTATTCCTTTTCCCATCTTTATCAATTGATCTTGAGCTTTGAAGTTGATTTTTGTTTGTTTTCTTGTTTAATTGATTTTTTTTATTATTATTTTATACAAGAATGACAAATGACTCTATTTTTCGTCTATTTTCAATATGGCTAGTAGTTTCTTATTTATTTTTATAATTTTTTAATATAAAAGATCGGACGAAACTAGAAGGTTCGGTTCCATAGTTAAATATGAAATGAATGATTCTATATTTAAAATTTTCATTGGTACTTAGGACATGTCTGGACTCGCTTAAAAATGCCAAAAAAAGTGAATTTTCGACCGTTGATAATTTCAACGGCTTCTTTTCCATCATATGGACTGACAGGAAGTCAGTCCATGTTTCCTTGTGCCAGGCCATGTTTCCTTGTGTGTCCTTAAATTTCAACAAAATTACACACAACCACCCACACATCTTGCACATGTGAGGGCATTTCAGTTATAGCGCCATGTAGGTTTGCTTCCAAGAGCTAGAGGTGTATACGTGGGCCCGGCGCAAACGTTCAAAAAATTGATTTCACCAACTCAAAATCACGCCCAGACAGACACTAATTTGGTTTGATTCCCTTCACAATAAGATTGAATCACATTGTGTCCACTCTTAGTTTTTGGTGGGTCCTAGATAATAATAAATATTTCTTAAGGAAGTCAAACAAATCAATCATTAGTAATACCTATACACGGTTAGATAAGTTACTTAGAAGCAACGTTTGCCTTTTATTTAAAGTAATATCATCCATCATTAGTAAAATTAAGGATTTTGTTAGAAGAAATTTTACAAATGCAGTGACAAAATTCGAGGTAGCGACAGATGATTTGATGAAAAAGTTAACTATATTTCAAACAGTCCAATATTAAAATGTCATATGACATTATGTCAAGAATTATGACACTGTAGCACGATTGTAAAATTAAACCCCGATCTAATTATTAAATGTACTAATAATTTGACATTTTATTAGATCAGAAAAATGTTTTCGAGTTTTTGATGTTCTTTAAGATTTTCAATTTGGAAAAAAAAAAATATATATTTTCCGTGGTAGGAAATGATGATATGGGACACAAAATTTAAAAGGTTGTCGGCAAATGAAAAGAGCCAATTAAATCCGCTTTACATTTACAGATGATAACATTGGTGGAATAGTAAACTCAATTATTCCTCCAAACTTGCCCACTCTACACTTCACGCTATATGTATCTCATCCACACACAAAATATCTCACTTTTCTCTCAATTCTTTCTATCTTATCTTCATCACATATCACAATCTCTCTATAGCCATAGCGTTATGGCTTTATCCAAGAGAACATCTCAAGTCGATGAATCCATCAACTCAACATTTGCATCTCGATATGTTCAAACTTCTCTTCCCAAGTAACATTTTTCTCTTGTGAATTGGACAAACTTTGTAATATGTCTTTTTCTTTCTTAATCATGTTCAATTTAATGTATTCGACATGCGATTGACATTTCAGGTTTAAAATATCGGAGAATTCAATTCCTAAGGAAGCGGCGTATCAGATCATCAACGATGAGCTTATGTTGGATGGAAATCCTAGACTTAATCTCGCATCCTTCGTGACCACATGGATGGAACCAGAGTGTGACAAACTTATAATGGCTTCCATTAACAAAAACTACGTGGACATGGATGAATACCCCGTCACTACTGAATTACAGGCAAGAAAAAGTACAAATGATCTAATTTTACATTATATTAATACTGTATTGGATTCTTGGTAATGTGCCTTTTTGGTGAGTTCGGACACTTTTTTTTTACACCGTTGATGGTAAAGAATTCGAATCATCGTACTCACGAATGAGAGTACGTAATATCCTTCCTCTTTTCTTCCTTCACCAACAAATCACGAAACTATATCAGATTTGGCGAGATCCATTTTTGAAACTTTTTGGATAGAAAATGGAAAATCCACGATAGATCAAACCTATACTAACTGTACATACTTTACTGAAATATAGGTAGTCCTCTTATTATTCAAGAACATCGGATCTAACTTCTAACTAATATTAAATTGATTGTTAATGTAAGAATGGTTGGTGGGTAACAAGTTGAAGTGTCTAGAAATCATACTCTAAAATAAAGTCCTCTTTGATGCCCACTAATTTATTTTTTATTTTTATTTTTTTGTGAAAAATGAGTTTTGGTGGACAGTGTGTAGTTAAAAAGTAGGAAAAAATTTTGAGTTTACGTACAAAATATTCTATCGTGAAATGTGATTGAAAAAGAGTTCTTTAAAAAAAAAAAAAAGAATTTATGAAGAATGATAGAAGTTGGGGCAAATACTCTTTCATAGTACTTGACTAATTTAAATTTTTTTAATTTATCTATTATTATTTATCTTACCCAATAAACTATACAAGAAAGACCCAAAAAATAAAATAAAATAAAATAGCAGTACAACAAGCGAATCAAAACAAATGGCCCATTTGATTCTAATTATTGTAGAATGAGAATGAAAAATATAGTTGTTATTGGGCTCCACACAAGAGATATAAATTCAAAATTGATGGGTTGATAACAGTCATATTTTTCATTTTTATGGATGAAAAATGAGAAACAAATGTGGGCAAAATTTGACAGTCTAGCATATTGTTACTTGTGGAAGTTAGAAAGCACGGGGGGATTTATGTAATTGGCTCGATCAATTATGCTTTTTAAGTTATTCATAAAATGTTTATATTATCCTTAATAAAATGAATTCTTTTATATTGCAAAATATATCCTTTTCTTTTTAGAATAGTTCTATCTCTAGTTCTATCTCGTATTTCTTCTATTTTGAATTTCAATATATAAATTCATTCTATGATCTAATAAATTAGAATAGTCTGTAACATGTTCATATTTTTTTTTGAGTCTATTATATTTTTCAGATAATATATTTATATTTTCTAGTTGAGAAGTAATATTTTTTATTTCTTCTAACAATTTTTCTAATAGATTATCTAATCTTTTAATTGTATATCCTAACATTCTATATGTCAAATTATAAATATTAATGCAAACATTATGACAAATAATCCCTACGATTCTCTAAGATTTTAGAAGAATTTTTTCTAAATTTAGCAAAAAATAATAGTTTTACCTTAGTTTTGATCTGGATCTTTAACCTTAGAATCAAGTGACCTTCAAGCTCTAGATCTACAAATCATTCCCTTGAATGGCCTATTGAATTTACGGGATCTTTGCTCTCACAGCTTCTTGCTCTCACTGTATTATTTCTAAAGATTAAAACTCTAGACTAAAGAAAAACTCTCTTAAAGTAAGAAAAAAATTTCCTATTAGATCTTTCAAAAATCTATGGGAAGAAAAGTTTAGAAATTCATATTTTTCTGAAAAGATTGGAATATTATTGATCTATTCAAGATTGATACAATATTAGAAAAAAGAACAGAAAGATTTGGCTATCTCACAGATTGAGCGCTCAATTCATTTTGCCTTTCATTTAACCCGAAGGCCCCTATTTATACATGAGATACAATTATTTAAACCTCGTATTCCTTACATCAATAATTTTCATTTTTTTATCGAAGGCACACCCGTCCTTCTATTATTGCCTTGTCGGTCCTACATTATATAATGCAGTTGGGGCAATCTCTTAGCTGGCAAAATTTCTTGATAGTGGTAGGACCAACATCAATTTTGTCAGCTAAGAGATTGGCCCAACTGCATGTGAAGATCATATAATGTAGGATCACCAAGACAATAATAGAAGGACATGTTAGTCTTTGATAAAAAAAAGTGGAAATTATTGATGTAAGGAATATGATATTTAGATAATCGTATCTCGTGTATAAAAAGGGGCATTCGGGTTAAATGAAATGCAGAATGAATTGAGCACTCAATCTGTGAAATAGTCAAATCATTATGTTCTTTTTGCTAATCTTGTATCAATCTCGAATAGATCAATAATATTCCAATCATTTCAGAAAAATATGAGTTTCTAAACTTTTCTTCTCATAGATTTTTGAAAGATCTAATAGGAAATTTCTTTCTTATTTTAGCAACAAAGAGAGTTTTTCTTTAATCAAAATCTAGAGTTTTAATCTTTAGAAACAGTACAGAGAGAATAAGAAGTTGGAATAGCAAAGATCCCGTAAAAACAAGAGGCCATTGAAGGGAATAGTTTGTAGATCCAGAGCTCGAAGGTCACTTGATTCTAAGGTTAAAAATCCATATCAAAACTAAGGTAAAACTATTATTTTTTGCTAAATTTAGAAAGAATTCTTCTAAAATCTTAGAGAATTGCAAGAATTATTTGTCATAATGTTTGCATTAATATTTATAATTTGATATATAAAATGTCAGGATATACAATTAAAGGATTAGATAATCTATTAGAAAGATTGTTAGAAGAAATAAAAAATATTACTTCTCAACTAGAAAATATAAATATATTATCTAAAAAATATAATAGACTCAAAGAAAAATATGAACATGTTACAGACTATTCTAATTTATTAGATCATATAATGAATTTATATATTGAAATTCAAAATAGAAGAAAGACAAGATAAAACTAGGGGTGTGTTTGAAAGATATTATTAAGGAAAAAATGTATTTTAAATAGTGATATGATGAGAAATATATGGTTAAAAAATAAGGAAAAGTTATTGATGCAATATAAAATATTATTGTATTGAGAAATGTGTGGTCGAAAATGAGTTTGAAAAAAATGTATTTTAAAGAATGTGTATCAAACATGGGCTAGGTTTAAAACTATTCTAAAAAGAAAAGGATATATTTTGCAATAGATAAGAATTCATTTCATTAAGGGTAATATAGACATTTTATGAATAACTTAAAAAACATAATTAACCAAGCCAATTACATAAATCCCCCACAGAAATTTATATATATCTTCTATATATTAAAAGTGGCTATGTAACGGAATTTCTTGTTTTTAACGGAAAAACTAACGAAATTTGTTGTTTTAACGGATTATGTAACGGAATTTCTTGTTTTAAACAGGCAGTTGCACCTTCTTTCAGTGTTTTTATCATAACTTTGTATTCCGATGTCCGATTGAAGCGATTCAAAATGCGTTGGAAAGCTAACTCATCTGGCTACAACTTTGATTCAGACATCATTCTCCAATTCGATTACTTTCTATGCCAAAAATAGATCTCAATATGAGATTAAAATATCAGAGCATAACTTTTCGGTTGGAAATTGATTTATGATCATCTTTTGACTAAATTTGATTCCATTGACGTCTTCCTTTATCCAATTGACTCCGAGCACGCTCAAATCTTCATCGTGAGGTTCGACACAACTTTTAAGTATTTACATTTCAGTCACCGAACTTTGGATCCCTTACAATTTAGTCATTTCTCCAAATTTGTCAACTTTTGCTTCTTTTCTTCGATCTCACCAACTTACATCACAACATCAAAATTACACATCTAATTATTTATCAATTACATAAACATTACATCATTAATTATTTAATTAACCAAAAAAATTACATCTTTATTAATAACAAATTAATTCTTAAACAAAATTATTAAATATAAACTAGGCAAACGTGCATTGCACCTAATATACATATATATATATATATATATATATATATATATATATATATATATATATATATATATATATATATATATATATATGTTTTGACGGTACGTGAGTAAAAAGTAGGAAACGTTACCAAAAAAAACGTGAACAATGAATTATCCTTTATTTTTTTCAAGAATGTGATTGAAAATGAGGGTGGGATGAAAGAGATTTTCAAATAATTATGTACTCACATACAAGGGCTCAAAAATATCAACATTTGGATATCACTCTTGAACACAATTGGTGGATAAGACATGTTTTGTATGTGATGAAGTAGGGGTTAAATTTATGAATGACCATCCAACTTTATACTTTGTGTCACGATGACCACTAAATTTGATTTTATTTCACCATGATTATCCAACTTTATACTTAATGCCACCATGACCACCCAATTTGATTTTATTTTACTAAACCACCCAATATTATATAACATTTCATCATCGTCACCAAATTTCATATAACATTTCACCATGACCATCCAACTTCTTTTCACAATTTTCATTAATTTTAAAAGGGGTAAAACGGTAAGTTTGCATTATATATATAAAAAATTAAAGTTAGAATTTATTTAAAAAAATAAAATAAAAACTTATTTAAAAAGTACGTTACTTAAAAAAATAAAATTAAAAAAAATTATTTTTAAAAAAAAATGTTACTTGAAAAAATAAAATAAAATAAAAACTTATTTAAAAAAAGGTTTTTTAAATAAAAACTTATTTTATAATAAACGTTTTTAAAATTTTAAAAAAACTTTTATTTTTTTAATTTTATATATATAATACAAAGTTACCGTTTTACTCCTTTTAAAATTAGTGGAAATTGTGAAAAGAAATTAGGTCACATGGTGAAATGTTATATGAAATTCGGTGGCTATAGTGAAATGTTATATAAAATTAGGTAATCATGATGAAATAAAATCAAATTAAGTGACTATGATGACACTAAGTATAAAGTTGGATGACCATTTGTGAATTTAACCCGATAAAGTAGTAATAGTATCTGTGATGCCCCGTTATTTAGTATCTCTAATTGATTTACCATTTGTTTGGGAACTTATAAATATAAAGAAATGACTGGTGATTATAAGTAGATAGTACTTGTAGATCTATTGAATTGTGTGATTAAAAATAAAGTTTGACTATTTATAAATTTTGCTCGACGGAGGCTTAGTAAGTTGTCAAAAGATGACCCAAATTGAGACAGCATATCCTATTTTGTAGTGAGATGCTTGTAATTTCACTATTAATTCAGTGCTCACCAATAATTTAGTGAGATGTTTAGTTGATTATTAAATTATAATTTAATTGATTATAAGATGTTGATTCTATAAAATATTTTAATAATAAATGAATATTTCAATAGTTGTAGAAAGCACAATCAGGATTATACATTTTAAGTTCCAAATTGTTCATACTATAACAAAGATTTCTAAGGTTTTGTATGCACGCAGAATCGATGCGTTAACATGATCGCACATCTTTTTAATGCACCATTTGGAGATGGAGAGACAGCAGTTGGAGTTGGAACTGTAGGTTCATCAGAAGCCATCATGCTTGCTGGTTTGGCGTTCAAGAGAAAATGGCAGAACAAGATGAAAGCCGCGGGAAAACCCTACGATAAACCCAACATTGTCACTGGTGCTAACGTTCAGGTTATAAATATTTTTTTTTTCAGGATTGTTAAATCGTCTCATCTAAAAGCTTAAACTGTTAGGGATTGGAAATATTTGTTTCAAATCTTCATCTTCGACAACGGGAAATTATTTCAAGTTTAATTTACGGGTTCATCTACGCTTTAAAATGACAAGTTGGATCATCACTTGTATCCAGGTATGTTGGGAGAAATTTGCAAGGTATTTTGAAGTGGAGTTGAAGGAGGTCAAATTGAGAGATGGTTACTATGTGATGGACCCTGAGAAAGCAGTAGAAATGGTAGATGAGAACACAATCTGTGTAGCTGCTATTCTTGGTTCTACTCTCAATGGAGAATTTGAAGATGTCAAGCGCTTGAACGATCTTTTGACTGAAAAGAACAAAACAACGGGGTAATATTCTAGTCTTTGTGTTGGTTCTTCTTGGGTGGAGTATCTGTGTTTGACATATATCGAGAAATCATGTCTTTGAATATTACAAAATGCATGCCATATTTGTATACTTTGTTTTACATTTTTGACACAGGACAGACGCGTTCTGATACACCATGCCATTGGGGTATCTAATATTTATGAAATTTGCTACTTGTACACACTGACCCACACACATGTGAGAGGATTGTGTACCAAGTGTGTAAGTGTAACATTTCTCAATATTTATCACGACATAAACCCCATTTTGTAAATTGAATGATATTTAAAGTTAGAAAAAATATTTGTTTATCAAAAACTCGACATAGTGCAAAAAAATTATAGGAACTTCATGTCAAATTTGTGTAAGATTTCTTATTCAATTTTTGATACACTAATATTTTTATTTCATTTGAACTAGTAATACAGAGTACTATAAATACTCACTCTTCAGATCGAAAATATTTCTTTTGTACAAAAATATGAAATCAAAGCTAAAAGAGTAATGACTAGTGGTGGCAATGGGCCGAGCCGGCTCTATACGCACGAGCTCGGCTCGTGCTTGTTTGGGCCTAGCCGAGCTTCAGCTTGCGAGCTCGGGGTTTTTTTTTTAACTATACATGTTCTAGACCTTACAAAAAAAAAATTAAAAAAAAAACCCATGAGCCGCTCGTCAAAAAACGAGCCGAGTAGGCTCAGCTCAGACTCATCGGCTCGTGGCTCGTGGCTCGTTTTTTGACGAGCCGAGAGGCTCGATTGCCACCTCTAGCAATGATTTCGACCTTTTTTTGGAAAATCATGTGCCAATTCTCCGTGCAATTCATAGGCGATTGATCATTTGTATTTCAACTCCTCGAACTCTTAGACTTTCAATAAAAAATAATAATAACAAACGGTTAACCCACAAGTTGAATAGAAGATAAATATTAATTGTCGTGTTTGTTCTTGGCAGATGGGATACACATATTCACGTGGATGCAGCAAGTGGTGGCTTTATTGCACCATTCCTTTACCCAGAACTTGAATGGGATTTCAGGTTGCCACTGGTGAAAAGTATTAATGTAAGTGGGCACAAGTATGGACTTGTGTATGCAGGAATTGGCTGGGTCATTTGGAGGAGCAAAGATGACTTACCTGATGAACTCATTTTTCATATCAACTATCTTGGAACTGATCAACCTACTTTCACACTCAACTTTTCTAAAGGTATTTTTATAAAAACCCATTTTATCGATTCGGTCGTTTGCAGACAGTACGGGGCGGGATTTAAAATCTCGTCAATAAATTTGTTGTCACATACTTTCGTGCATGTTTGGCAAAGCTTAATTCTTAAATTTTGAGACATTTTTCAAATCAATCTATGTAAAAAATTCAATATCTTCAACTCATAATAGCATATGATCCAACATCTTCCTTTTAGTCAGCATTAGCTAATATATTATATAATGATCTACAGGTTCTAGTCAAGTAATTGCACAGTATTATCAGTTTATTCGCTTAGGTCATGAGGTGAGTCCAAGTATATATTATTACAACGCTCAAATTTACTTTTAAGTTACTTATTATATATGTTATATGATTTTCAAAGTTACTTATAAAATATTCAAATGCTGTTTTTCAGGGATACAAGAACATAATGGAAAACTGTCAAGGAAATGCTACGGTACTTAAAGAAGGACTAGAAAAGACTGGACGCTTTAACATTGTATCAAAAGACAAAGGTGTTCCACTCGTAGCATTTTCTTTGAAAGACAGCAGCCGCCATTCCGAGTTCGAGGTGTCCGACTTACTCCGTCGCTACGGGTGGATTGTGCCGGCATATACCATGCCGCCCGATGCACAACATGTCACCGTTCTTCGTGTTGTTATACGGGAAGATTTCTCTAGAACTCTGGCGGAGCGACTTGTAGGAGACATCGAGAAAGTGTTGCACGAGCTCGATAATCTACCCGCCCGGGTTCGTATGAAGTTGGCAGGCAGTGAGGAGACTGCCGGGAGTGATGACACTGTCGTGAAGAAAATTGATATTGAGGAGCAGAGGAAGATTACTACTGCTTGGAAAAAATTTGTCGCTGATAGAAAGAAAACCAACGGCGTCTGCTAACTGGTGCCTATAGTTTGTTCGCGAATTCTTGTTCAAACATTTTCGTACCATCTATGTTTTGAATTAATATTTCAATTCTATTGTCCTTGCGTAATATGTCTTGAATTCGATAGTAACAAATGTTGGAATTTGGTTTAGAGAATGAAATTAAGTATGAAAAAATGACTAATGTGTCAATTGCGGTCAAATATTCGGACGTGATCTGATAGTCAAATTATGAATAAAAATAGACTAATTTGTTCTACTCGTCAAGAAAATCGTTGTGGTATATTTGGAATCTCAAAATCAATTTCGGATGAATGAGAAATTGCAATCCAAAGTTGGATAAAAAATGGTAAATACTAGCTGAAAATTAATATCTCCGTCGCTCGAGCGGCAGGCTAGAGAGAGAAGTTCCGATCAAAAGATGTCGTCGTCGCTCGAGCGAGAGACCAGCGATATGCTAGCGACAACAAATGCTGTGACTTTTAGCAAAGGTTGATGAGTTTGTGGTGCGACATTTCATTCAAAACATTTCCTCTTCTATATAAAGGACCGTTTTGACGTCCATTAAGCATCACATATCATTTGCATTGAGCATTACGTCAAAAAATGTTGCAAAATACTCCCCAAAAGTCATTCTAAAACCATTTTCGTGTAGAGAGAAAATTTCGTTCTAAGTTCACCGTTACTTGTGGTTTGAAGTGTTTCTACCATATGTTGTATCCGTTGTATTTTGGGAGATAAGTGTCGTAGTCCGTTAATACCGTTGCAGGACAATATTATTTTTAATGAGAGAGTGTTTTTCACTTGCCTTGGATTGTGGCTTTCATTTTGTTTTTCTTCTTCTTATTTTCTTTCTTTCCATTTTCTAGAGTTTAATTAGGTTTATGCGAATTAAACTTGAATATTTTATCTTTTCATTTTCTAGAGTTTAATTAGGTTTATGCGAATTAAATTTGAATATTTTATTTTCCTTAACAACCATTTACATATACTTACGTACCCACAATCTTAAGATAATACTCGTTTTTTGTTGTTACATCATTTTTTAATTTTTTGAATAAGCCTTTGTGTGATATTCATTTCTTTCTATATTTTTGTACATTGAATTAACTTCTGTTTATAATATAAATGAATCATGTTGAGACTACTTCAAATCAAACAACAAATGGTACGAACCATGTGATTTCGTATTTGGCCATACCTATATCAAACTCTCACATCCCACATGGAGAAAAATCGAAAAAGTTTTGAGGTGTAAATTTTAAAAGATGACAGCAAAAAATGTTGTTTTATCTTACTACTTTGAATTTAACAAAGTTCCTAAAAGAAAGAGTTTCTGTTGTACAAGAATAAGAAAATAATCGTGAGTCGATTATTGCGTTAGATGTATGGAAGCATTCGGATTTCTTTTGCAAATATTATATTCTAAATGGATTAAACAATACACTTTATAGAGTGTATAGTTACATGGACTCGGTCAAAGATTTATGGGATTCGTTGAAAAAGAAGTACAAGACTGGGATGCCGGATCAAAGAAGTTCATTGTTGACAAGTTTTTTTACTACAAAATGGTAGACTTCAAAACCATGATAAGCCAAGTACAAGAACTTTAAGTTCTACTTCATGATATAATGCTGAAATGATGGAATTGAGTGAGTCCTCCCAAGTTGCAGCCATCATTGAGAATCTTCCTCCTATGTGGAGAGATTTCAAGAATTATTTCAAGTACAAATGCAAGGAGATAGATTTGGAGGAATTGATAGTCTGTTTGAGGATCGAGGAAGATAATAGAAACACCGAAAGGAAATATATTGTTCAATTTAGAGTAAATGTTGTTGAAATCTCCAATATGGTACCAAAAAGAGACAACTCCAAATATGCCAGAAGTTTAAATACAA
The DNA here is from genome assembly GCA_035079005.1 of Fraxinus americana. NCBI lineage: Eukaryota > Viridiplantae > Streptophyta > Magnoliopsida > Lamiales > Oleaceae > Fraxinus > Fraxinus americana. Next base: position 8,575,763 of record CM068716.1, on the reverse strand, counting down.
CTGTTACAATTGTGGAAAAGCTAGACGTCGCTCTAATGAATGTCGAAAACTTAAGAAAAACGCACAAATAAATGTGGTTGAAAGTGACACTCTTTCTGAAGGGATACAAGAGACTATTCTTTCAGCGGCTGTTTCTAAATGTAACAATGTTGAAAATTCAAGGGAATTGTATATCGATACTCGTGCCACCCGACACATTTGTGCAGACAAGACTATGTTCTCTAACTACAAAGAGTTAAATAGAGAACAACTTTTTATGATAAACTCTGCAGTTCTAAAGTTGAAGGACAGTGAAAATTACTTTGAAGATGACATCCAATAAAGAACTCGTCCTCACCAGTTGTCAATGATGGTTTTTAAATTTTTTTTTTTTGAAAAGTATGTAAAATATTCAATAAACGAATGCCGAAAATTAAGAAAATGTTAGATTTTGTTTTAATAATGTAAAAAAAATTAGATTTCACATAAATTTAATAAATTTTGATAAATGTTTTAGCAAATTTTCATAAAGTATGTGGTTGAAAGCGATAAAAATTGTGCTACATATACATAATAGGTTTACATTCATACAATGTGGTGGGATATGATTAAGACCAATTTTTTTCTACCAAAAAAAAAAAAGAAAGACCTTCTTGGGCTTGAACCTGATCCACAAACACATCTTTGCCCATTTATATCCTTCTATATACATTAGCGGTTGATCGTCGAAAGGTAAGCAGTCTAAACATAGCCAAATCCCCTTTCAACTTTTTTTTTTTTTTAAATTATTATTATCATTATTATTATTATGACATCTGAGTATATATTCCTTGACTAGAAGCAACTGAATTTATTTGTGATAATTATTTCAACAAGTAATTACTTGTGAATTTGTATAGTTTGTATATACGCCTCTGTAAGTTTTTGTATATCTTACATACATACAAGTTGCTTACTATAATAATTAGCCACTTAAAATTATTGATTAGATACTTAATTATTACTTTGTGATGATTAATCTTGATTTGCAAGCAAATCAATCAGTTAAAACTTGCAGCAAGAATTTCAAACCAAATCAGAAAGTTAGGAACCACAATCGAACCTCCAAATCTCTAGCCTAAGACTTTTACACGATTTTCACACTACAAAGTTCACTTCAGAAACCACAATTTCACCTACAAATTGTATATACAGGGAGAGGAAGAAGTGACACAGCTGAGAGGAGAGAAAAATGGCGTCAAAACAATTCTCTACAACCATTACAACGTCCTTTTGAAATGTACACGAGCTATATATTTAGACATTCATACACTAAACAATGTAAGATGGGTAAATCCATGTCATTGCACATTTTAGATCGCGACTGTTTGCAATTTATAGCTCGTTATACATATGTACAGCAGCAATTATTGACTGGATTAAGTAGAATGACATATATGCCCCTTTAACATTTAATTCATTTTCTTGAAAGAACGACATTTATGATAATTTAATTCTAAGGTAGTCAATAATTGCGGAAGCAATGGACCCATGTGCATTTGTCAACGATAAAAACTTTCCTGAAAATGGGATAAAAATCGCTCACAGTCACAGACAGGAGCTTAATGTTTGGACACGTAGACCGAATTCGTTAATTAAGGATTAATCAAATCTCTCCCAGTAGGATTCAAACCTATTACCAATCAATAGTGGACCAGACGACCAGTTAAGGAAGGCTCAAGGTGGGCCTAAAAACGAGCCGGGCCGAACCTAATGTCACTTGCATTTCAGTTTAAATGCTTACGTCCAGAGTCCGGCTTATCAGGTTATTTACGAGGTTGCAATCTCCTGCATCATCTGTTGGGAAAAATTTACAGCTCAGGTATTATCTATTTCAAATTTAAAAATCAGGTTCCAAAGTTTAAAATTGTAAAAATCAGGTTTTTCTTGTGTAATCCACTCTCTATAAAGACGACAAGACGTTGGTGGTATACGCTACTTCTTTAATCCAGAAAATTACAGAGAGGTCCTCCATTTATTGAAAATATAGCATGTGGGTTCCTAACTTAATACTTTTTCAACCTATCTCCAACTTTCATTTTCATAAAATTTTGATCCCCATTGAAGATTTTACCATTTTCTTTAATTTAAAACTTTTTTTTTTTTGGTTGAAGACAGATATACTCATGTTTATATTTTATAAAACAAACGAATAAAATAAATTATTAAGAAAAGAATAATAATAACGTAAAAAACTATGTAGGAATGAAAAGAAGGCAGGGTCGGACAATATCTCAAATTGTCCTGCCCATTTCCCCATTTAATAAATTATTTATATATTTATTTTTTAATATTTTTTAATTTTTAAAACATAAAAAAAATTAAAAATTAAGAGTTGAGGAGATGATCATATTCCTATCTCCACCCCGATTCTATGGTGAAATAGGATTGCGTAGGATAGAACGGGAGTTGGACATTTTGTCGTTCTTTAACTCACTCAACTTCCAAAAGTTGCTTCAATCATCATGTGGATTGGCGAGGACCATGTTCCCATTTTCACCTAATTCTCTGGCAGAGTGAGACATGCAGGATTAGGGCTGTTCGTGGGTCGGTTCGGTTCGGTTCTGAAGAGACCCGAACCGACCCAAAACTTTTGGGTATTTAATAAATGGACCCGTCGGGTCCAAATATAATTATGGAACCGTTCGGGTTCAGTTCCGTTCAGTTCGGTTCGGATCGGTTCGGTTCCGTTCGATTCCGTATCATAATTAAATTTTTTAATATTTTCAGCAACACTATATAAATACAACTATGACATTTCATTCGTAACTTTTACAAATTAACGTAGCCCAATTCAAAAACATATAATAACTAGCCGTCCAATAAGATTAATTCAATGCATACAAATACCAAAAAGTAGATATTAATATTACAGCAAAACTATATAAAGTATATTCATTTGCTTCAAATTAAAATGAGCTAATGGATTTTAAAAATGATTTGAGCTTTAAAATTAAAATTATGAAATAATCTAATTTATTTAATTAATTTGCTAATTTGTATAAAAAAAATAAAATAATTTAATTAATTCAATATAAAAAATAAAAAAATTATTTAATTTCGGTTCGTATTTGGTTCTTCGGTTCTTGGTCTAGACCCGAGACCCGACCCAAACCCATCGGTTCTCGATTCGGGTACCCGTTCGGGTATTTAATTTATGAAGAACCGCTCGGTTCGGTTCGGTTCGGGTCCGGTTCGGTTCGGTCCAGTCCGGTTCGGGACTTTTGGACACCCCTACGCAGGATAACGGTAGTGAAGCATATTGCCAAAAATAGTTCGAGTTTTTAATCAAATGTAAGACAAACTTGAGAAGTTGAGTGCTTAAAAAAGAAAAGAAAGAACCTACTTGCTACAATTTCAACAGATTGGGGACTCAATTGTACATTTCCCTCTTTAATCCCATAGCCTCTCAACAAGGCGTAAAATTCCACACATCTATCTTCGGGGAGATCGAGATCTGCATTCTCTCTCTCTCTGCTCACTCTCTCTCTCTCTCTCTACATGTATGCATTTGCGTGTATTACTAAATAAATTCATATCATTTCAGTCAGTGTACGTGTGAAAAAAGTAGCAGAAACAATGGAAGCGAAGAAGATGATGGAAGGTGGATTATACGCCGTCGTTTTGATCCTATTGTGCACCTCAATTCAGGTGAGATCGGACGGATCAGATCATAAATACAAAGTCGGAGATCCAGTGCCTCTTTACGCGAATAAAGTTGGACCTTTTCATAACCCTAGGTAAAATTATCTAATGATTCCTTTTTTACATGCATATGTATGTATCTAGAAGTATATGCAATGTTTATAGTTTTATGAATAATTTAGTGTATGAGTTATCCGAAATTTAGAGATGTTTAGATTCGGGAATTATGGAGGGTTTGACTTTGAGTGCTGAAGGAAATGATGGTGTTAGCATCAATTAAAATGAAATTAGCTACCTATTTTGTTCAATTTGTTGTGTGAGAAAAATTATGTAAGCATCAGTTCTCCTTCCTCTAAGAAAGCATTCTACAAACTAATTTTTTAAGAACCAAAAGCTCATCAGAAATCGAACTGGCTCAATAGCGTGCAAAAAGCATTCTTATTTCTACTGAGATAGTGGAACAAGCAATCTGTTTTAACGAGAATTCCCAAAGTGATGAAAAGAAACTCCTTGCAAATAATTTTACCTGATTGAAATTATTTATACATATCTACTTATTATACCTGACCACAAGGTCTTGAAAACACTGAATGCTCACCGTGAGAGAAAAGAGTATGAGTTGGCAGTATGTACACTCATTAGGAAATCAAAGGGTATGGTCTGAAGCATTCAGAACATCGGGAAAATGGGGCAAAAGAAACCCCTCACGCTGTATTTTTTAAAACTATTAATCCAAGTGCACTTAGATGTGATGGATATCAATCTTTATATTATAATGAAGTTGAATGGCAGTAGTGAACAGGCATGCTGTCACAAACACTCATGCACGCACGCACTAACAAAAAAATACAAATACATAATCTATTGTAAGGAGCTAATGCCAACTGTTTCTCTTATCTATGCCAGTGAAACATACCGCTTCTTTGATCTTCCTTTCTGTTCCCCAGGTTTGAATCTTGTCATATTGCTTCTCTTATTATTTACAAGATACATTTGTGGAAAAAAAAAATCTCACATGCTAATTTGAAGTCATTTATGGAATGTCCTTGGCAGCTAAACCGAAAGATAAGAAGGAAGCTCTTGGGGAAGTGTTGAATGGAGATCGTCTTGTAAGTGCTCCTTATAAACTTGACTTTTTGCAAGATAAAGACTCTGAAATTGTCTGCGAGAAGAAGTTGTCAGAGGAAGAAGTAGCGCAGTTCCGCAGTGCTGTCTCAAAAGATTACTATTTCCAAATGTATTATGACGATTTGCCCATTTGGGGTTTCTTGGGGAAAGTTGAGAAGGAAGGAAAATCCGACCCCAGCGAGTATAAATATTATCTATACAAGCATATCCATTTCGAGATATTTTACAATAAAGATCGAGTTATTGAGATTAATGCACAAACTGACCCTAATGCCCTTGTAGACCTCTCTGAGGATAAGGAAGTTGGAGTAGAGTTCACGTACTCAGTAAAATGGAAGGAAACTAATACTCCTTTTGAGAGGAGAATGGAGAAGTACTCAAAGTCTTCTTCACTGCCTCATCACTTGGAAATTCATTGGTTTTCAATAATCAACTCCTGTGTGACAGTTCTCCTCCTAACTGGTTTCTTGGCCACTATTCTTATGCGGGTCCTTAAAAATGATTTTGTCAAGTGAGCACATTCTGATAACTTGTCTCCTGACGTTTCACTTTAAACCTTCTGTATGTTAACAATTTATCATCTTGTTTGTGGTAAGGTACACTCATGATGAGGAGACTGCTGATGATCAAGAGGAAACTGGGTGGAAGTACATCCATGGTGATGTATTCAGGTATCCGAAGTACAAATCTTTGTTTGCGGCAGCCCTTGGTTCTGGAACCCAGTTGTTTACCCTGTGAGTATATCATTGAGCTGCTTGTCTACGTAGCATTAACTCTACCAGTCAAGTTTCTCATCATTAATTGTTGGAAAATCTTCTAATTTCAATCATGCCTTTTCTCCACAGCACGATCTTTATTTTCATCCTTGCACTGGTTGGTGTATTTTATCCTTACAATCGTGGAGCTCTGTTCACCGCACTGGTTGTCATTTATGCCCTTACATCTGGGATTGCTGGCTATACTGCATCCTCTTTTTATTGCCAGCTAGAAGGAACTAACTGGGTATGGTTTACATTTTTTTGGGGGGTGTGTGAGTGCTTTACTAATATTGCCTCTCTTAAATCCTTTGTTCTAATAATTTATTTAATGCATTCATTCCAATATTGATGGTATGCCCACACGCGCCTTCCCTTCCCCCCCTCCCCGTAAAAAAATAAAGGTAACATGTGATATTATTTTGTCTCAAGGACAAAAAAATGCTCTCTTCAAACAAGATGAATTTTACTGTAAAATGAAGTTGTGGAGGGAAATCTGAACTTTCAAACTTGAGCCCAAATTGGATTGTATTGTAAAATGACAGGAGTTACCTAATTTGACTTGAATTGGGGGGACATATGTAACCAAAAAGAGTCTTCTTCCTTGGCATCGGCAAAATTTTGTATCTTGGTCTATCACGGTCAGCTTGTATACTTGAGAATTTTTTTCTCCCTCTGAATAATCCTATGATATCACTATTTACTTCAGTTGGCTAATCATTCCCTTGATTAAAACCTGTTTTGGAAAGATGGAGGAGCATATTTGATTCTCTTCACCATTTAAGCTCCAAATAGAGCTTATTTGACCAAGTGTTCAGATCAATATGATTGAAAATGCATTTTAGAAAATGTTCGTAAACTTAACGGCAGCTTGCTATTTCATGGGATGGATTTAACTCTGAAACTTGATTTAAATACTCTGTTATAGAATTTGGAAATAGAAATATTTCATCTGATATTCATTTATAATCTTGATCATAAACACAGCTTTATAAGTTTTTTTTATCTAGATAAACTAATGGTAAATAAATTTATTTTATGCTAGTTCAAGGTATTTCACTAATAAATTGGCTTGATTTGCCATCAAATTTAGGTAAAACTGGTGGTTCATTTTTAGCCTAATCAAAGTAAATTTGGTCTCAGTTGGGCAACTTTTTCCGAGTTTTAAAACATTTGAAGATTATGACATTCTTACAGGACAAAAATAATGAATATTACATTCCAAAATACTTGTTGAAATTTTAAAATGACCAGTATATTCTCAATAATTTATTGTTACAATTTAAGTTATGATCCTTAGAATAAATTTTTAGCGTAAGGGTGATTCTTACATTAACCTTGTGCCTCATATTGAAGCTGTAGCCTTGTGATATCAATCAGTATTTTTTGAGGTTTATGAACTGGCTATTATTACTTTCTTTTACCTATACAGAAATCCACTTTTCAAGGCACAGAGCTGTAAGACCGATAGAGATTGTCTAATAAGAAAAATTTCTTATCCTGGTTTTTAATATCATTTTTTGTTTTAAATGTTGCTTAAATATATTTATGAAAAGAAAAGATAGTTAAAACTTATCCTGGTTATCATGCATATCTGATCTTCAGTATTTTGTTTACAGGTCAGAAATTTATTGTTGACTGGAAGTCTGTTTTGCGGTCCACTGCTTCTTACGTTTTGCTTCCTTAATACGGTTGCCATTGCTTACAATGCAACTGCTGCACTGCCATTCGGTACTATTGTGGTCATCTTTCTCATATGGGCTCTTGTTACGTCACCTTTGTTAGTCTTGGGTGGAATAGCAGGAAAAAATAGCAAAGCAGAGTTTCAGGCTCCTGTTCGTACCACGAAATACCCACGAGAGATCCCACCACTACCTTGGTATCGTGGAACTCTGCCTCAGATGGCAATGGCTGGATTCTTGCCTTTCAGTGCTATATATATTGAACTTTACTACATATTTGCCAGTGTGTGGGGCCACAGAATCTATACCATTTACAGTATTTTATTTATAGTCTTCATCATCCTCTTGATTGTTACTGCTTTTATTACTGTGGCATTAACATACTTCCAGCTTGCTGCCGAAGATCATGAGTGGTGGTGGAGGTACAACTTCTTGATCAATTTCTCAATTCCCAGTAGATATGTTTCCAATGCTTTTGATAGATAAGCTTTTCATGTTCTAATCATGGGTAGTCCTTTTATTGAAAACAACGTTGTTACTCATTTGATGCTTTGTGCACAATGTCATCAGTTGCAAGATGCTAGTGCAAATTTCATCATTTGATGAAGTATGATAGTTCTGATTTTCTTGATGTGCTTACTAGCTCATGGTAACTAATCCTATTTTATGGATGATTTGACTTGCTAATATTAATTATTATACAGGTCTTTCCTTTGTGGTGGATCAACTGGGCTATTCATATATGGCTACTGCCTGTATTACTATTATGCACGATCTGATATGTCCGGCTTCATGCAAACCTCATTCTTCTTTGGATACATGGCTTGCATTTGCTATGGTTTCTTTCTTATGCTTGGGACAGTCGGTTTCCGTGCAGCGCTCTTTTTTGTCCGCCATATATACCGGTCAATCAAGTGCGAGTAGTAAGTTTGAAGGTCAGTCGTCCATGTTCTACAGAATGCTGTATAAATATGGTAAGGCAATTTGTGATGACAGAGGACCGCATAGGACAATAGGACTTCTAAAGTGGGATATTGTATTATCTTACTACCCCAGTGTTGAATACATTGTCATTTTCGATTTTCAGCTCAACAATTTATTGAGTTATGCTAGCTTTAGAATTTTCTGAATTTTTTCTTTTACTATTCTTAATGAAATAGTAGAATAGGCACATGAGAACGTCACACCAATATATATATATGTATTATTATTATTATTATTTTTTTTTTTTTGAGGTCAGTTGTGGACTCTGTTTCCTTTCCTCTTTAACGACTATTAATATTTTTGTAACCGTTGTCTGAAGGTGTCGAAACTTTTGATATTTTAGGGTAATTTCACTATTCAAGCTAAGAATGCAAAACTGTGCTATTAGCTAAAATCTGGAGTTGCGCCTAGAGGTTTAATGCCCAGCCTATGTTTGGTGAAAGCCACGTGCTGGTCCAGGAGAACTCTTGGGTGTTGAAATCCTCAAACTTTGAGGCATTACCATCTTTCGGAAGCCTCTTCACTCTCAGTCGTGATATGGCTCGTCGTTCCTTGGCCACCATGTCTTATTTCCCCAATGCAAAACAGCTCATGGTTTTTACCCATGGTTGGGCCATCGGCGAAGGTTTTTTTGTGACAGTGGGGCGAAGGTTTTTTTGTGACAGTGGGAGGTTCTTGCATAGACGTAAGGGTTGGTGATCCGAGATTTGCACCATTTGGGATTGGTCATACAGCGTGCCAAACTGCAAGCAAAGCACGTAGATGGTCACCATTTCAAAGGACGACGAAGGTGTCTTGTATGGTGAAGTTGCTGTCTTTTGCTTTTGTTAGAACACCTCTAGTTCAATTATAACCTTCTGCCACCATAAACCTTTTGTGCTTAGGCTATGGCCTACTTGCCTGTGGCTGAAATCCATGAGTTGCCTGGCATTTCGAAAAGAAGACATAGTAGAGAGGAATGGCGAGCCAAGTTGCTACTAAGAGTGAAGAGGCTTCTGAAAAATGGGAAAGGCCTCAAGTTCTAAGGATTGCGACAACGACATCACATTATTAATATGGAAAAAAAAAAGAAAAAAGGGATCCAGTGAGGAGAAAGAAATGTGATGGGTAATCTTGAAGGTGTCCTTTGTTTTATATACGGAGGTTGCAAGTGTAACTAATGTTTATATAGGGAGTTTGCAAGAGTAACCAATAACATTAGGAATGTTGCTACATATACAGGAAAATTTTACAGGGATTTTTACAGAGTATCACATGGCAATATTTCATTAGATTTTGGACAAAAAAAATAGTTAAAACAGTCAATCAAGTGTTGTTATCTCAAAACCTGTAAAATCATCTGTGCGTTTATTTTGTACAAATGATAAAATCCTAAAATAAGGGTCCACAATAGGATTGTTATTTGGTGAGCATTTATTATGCACGCGAGAAAAAAGTAACCTTATGGTATGCTTGTTGCCATGCGCTCCATAAAATAAAGTATTCAAGATAAACGATAAGAAATGAGTTAATTTAACGGAAGTTTAAGCAAAATTTCCAATGATTATTAAAATATATTTTTGTTATCTATTTAGTCACTAAAGTTAAATAATATTATATAATGCCCTTGTTTGAGTCCCATTTTTCAAAAATCTATTTTTCTTTAAACTCATTTTAACTACAAAATTTTCAATAAAATAATTTTATACATAAATTCATTTTTTTCTACTATTTAATCACACATTTTTTTTAAAAAAAATCACTATTATAAAATTTATTTTTTCCAAAACATGAGGCTCAAATAAGATTTATATGTCACTCTGTTAACATAGCATGTTAATGTCATAACAGACCCATAAAACCTTCAAACCTTCAAGTGAAGTAATGGCCGTTAAAGCAACCGGTTCTTTCCATCCTGCCTCCTATTTTAGCTATGTCACGACTCTTTTACTATCTATCAATGATGAAAATAGAGTTAGGGTTGAAGGGAGCAATTTTGAATTTTGGCCGAACATATTATTTTTTCAACTAAATATTGTGTTTTATTTTGAAAACTTGTAATTTCACGAAATGGACATAATAATCATTAGTTGATGTCAATGTTTAACGAGTCGATGTTGGATCTAGAGACTAGAGTATATGCTGATAACAAAATGACCAATTACATAACATTATTTTACTTTAGTGACCAAATAGGTCATAAAAATAGTTTAACTTGAATCGTATTGACCATTTGGAAAATTAACTGGATAGGAATTATGTGATATACATTAATTTAGGTGAAAATAGCTCGTAATTTAAAATTTTATTATATGATATAGTTGCTCACATACTTCCCAAAAATTCGATATCATTATGAAATAAACAATATGTAGGAGATATTACACCGATAATGTGCATATTATATTCATCAAGAGCATGCCGTTAATATGCGTGAAATCGAAACATCATTCGACTTATCGAAATCTGATTTGAGAAGATAAAATAGCGATTTACCGACTTCGAATATAATAATATGAATTCTTCACTTTCCAATATGAGTGAACGCATGTTGTTTTTCAATTCAAACCCTTCAATAAAATACATAAATAAATTAACCATATTCTGAAATCAAGCATAAATAAAATCAGAAATGAGAAAGATGAAATGCAAGTGACGATCGAGACAAGTGTTTGACACTTTTTCCTTAAGATGAATTTGCCCCGCATCGTTACTAACGGTTTCTCGACAATCATCTCCCAAGATACAACGACCACGTCAAGCCATAAGAGCACTCCAAATGACTTAGACTAACGAACTCGAACGGAGTTCCCTCTCTACCATAACCATGATTTTGATGCAAGAAAAAACCACTTCTGTAAAGTGTTTTATGCAAAACTAAAGTAACCATGATATGAAACTATCAAATGAATTGTTTGTTGTGTAGTTTATCCAAACACATAGGAAATCCATGTATATAGTAGTTGGAATATCCATATCAAGAGACACATCTCTTGAATAATCATAATTATTGGAAGTTACTCATATCAAAAATCATGTTCTCCAAGAGTTATGATCCATATGAAAAGACACATATTTTCATCTACATTCTCTAGAATATTCCACAATATTCTACACAATTCCAATAATTTCAAGTATTAAGTGGTTTAAGTTTGGCTTAATTTCTCATTCACCAAACAAGGAATTTCCACTTAAATCATTTCAATTAGTCACAACCAATTTCCAATACAAAATTTCAACACAATATATATTCCCAAATAACAATAACATAAAACCTTATAACAATCCTTATATAAAAGAACGCGAATGTTTCATAATACACACGCATGAACAACACACGTGTGGTACATGGCAGAAAGCACACAAAATATATAGCAAAACATTAAGGGTGCGTTTGATCGAAAAAAATTTCCTGGAAAATGACATTTTTCTACCCGAATTCTGACTTTCGAAATGTTTGATTACTATCTTTTTCCATGGAAAACATTTTTCAACATTTGAAAATATGTCAAATTTTCCTTGTTTTTGAGAGGTGAGTTTTTGTTTTCTTCAAAACAAGAAAAACATTTTCTTTTCTAGAAAACATTTTTCATGTCAAATCAAACAAATCATAACTTTTGCAATGGAGAGAAAAAGAGTTGTGGGCTGAAGACTTTAAGAGGGAATGCATTAATTTATACATAATATATAAGAGTCATAAATTTGTTTTAAGTAATTTATCTACTATTTGATATTTTATACATTGTTACCAACTATTAAGATTTTGTTTGATAAATGGATTGACACATATAACACTAACACTAGAATGTATTGCAATTAATATTACATGTATTGCAACTACTATGTAACATTAAATATCCACAAAAAACTTGTATCAATCAATATATATAAGAACGTCTATCATTCAATAATACATGCGCGCACAAACACACACGTGTAGTACACGCACACCGCACAAATGTTCACACACCAAGTGGAGAAGAAAAAACTAGGTAAAGATCGTCCAAATAACATATATTATTGTAAAAGATAAGATATACTTGTTTAGAAAACTAAATATCACCTCGAATCGATTAGTTCTGTTAGTAATGATATGACTATCTTATTTACGACAAAGGCGAGATAAAAGATTAATAATTGTCAGATAATTATTATTTGCCTGTACCTAACACGTGCACCTTACTGTCCCACAATTATTATTCACTTGTACCTAACACATTACAACTTTTAGTCAAAAATATCTCTAAGTAAGTTTTAAAGATCGGTCAAAAATCCATATGGAAGATTTACATGCAATTCTAGAGAAAGGCAAAAGTAAAAACATTGATGGCCAACAAGGGTGAAACAATTTCTTGAAAACATGGACCAGTCAAGGGTGAAAACAATTTTCTGTAAACATTACGAACACGGGATTTTTTGTACACACTTTTGTAGACATCTTCGACATGGACCGGTCAATTTAGCCTTCAAATGGCCACAATTCTTCGAACAGTCAATTTAGAGTGGACCATGAGACCTTTTTCCCTCGTCGGTGACAACTATCTTCCATTACTAAATTCTATGCAGATAAATGTGTAAATAAACCATTGCATTATACATTGAAATTTCACTATCAAATCTTCACAAAAAGAAAAGAAAAGAGCAATCTACTAAATTTACCTTGTCTCTTTTCCACCCCGACTCCGACCAAGAAAGCCCTACAAAAATAATGTCGTCAAAACTAGCTAGTGGTCACCTCATAGAAGAGTGTAACGCTTCGCCAAAAAATCATCCGAACATGCCCATGTTATTGTTTGTTGTTTGTTCCAAACACATCGGTTAACCCTTCCAAACTTTTTCTTTGCATTTCCACGTAGGGGATTTTAGCAAAACTCGAGATTTGAGAGAATGGGAGTGTCGACTTAAATGTTGTGACGCTGTACAATTCCTAGACGGTTCAATTTGAGTAAAAATGTTTGTCATTTACTTAGTTTTCAATAAAACGTAGTTGCCAAAAAAATAATGTGACGCGATAAAATTATGTTACTCTCATTTGTTATTTTGATTCGTAGATCGACTAGGCTGGAGTTCACTAACCGTTGACAATGCACTACATTGAGAACTACCCCCTCAGATTTCGAAATGCAAGTTTCCTCATGGTTTCCTTCACCTCAACTGAATGTGTACCCATGGGAACAGTTAGTACATTGATTCTAGATGTAAACATAACCCACAACGCAATTGTACTACTCATGTAGTACACTCAGAGTGCACAAACGAAGTGGAGAAGAAAAAGCATTTCGTAAAGATTGTCAAGAAATCATAAATTATAATAAAAGATAATATAAACTTGTTTAGAAAACCTCGAATTGATTAGTTCTGTTAGTAGTATTTCCATTATTTACGGCAAAGATGTGATGAAGATCATCACAGTTGACAGTTATAACTGTGAGGCGATTATTATTTACTTGTACCTTACTGTCAGACAATTATTATTCTTTTATAACTAACGCATTGCAATTTTTAGTCAAACAAATGTCCAACTAAGTTATAAAGGCATTTATAGATATACAACTGAGTGTTTATCATTTCAAAAAGAATATAAAGCATCAGGTGTGAAGTAATCTAAGTGCAAAAAAAACCCCAAGTCATGTGAAAAGGGAAGATCCATTAAAATTGTCTGCCTGTACCAACGCTGATAAGTTAAAAATTTTGATAATAATCAATGTGAAGAATCTGATTTCTTTCGCAATTTCAATTCTCAAATAAACTTCTGAATGTGCTATTTTAGATTACAAATTAGCAATAAAGATAATATGTATGCCAGAATCCGAGTCTAACGACTTCATGTCATCCTTGAAACAATTTTGCTCTCGTAGTGCTGAAGGGCGTTGAACAATTGCCTCCAAGAATCGAACGGATTTTGTTCCAAAGGATGTAGCACCATTATCGAAAGGAAACTGGATAACAGTTCTTCTTGCAAATCTAATTTTAATGGAACAAGAAGACATAATTTATGGAGATGATATTTGGAAAATACACGGGAGAAGAATTCCGAAAACTAGGTGAAAATGCAAAGGCGAAAGTTCTGTATATAGCTTTTGGATGTGATCATTCCTCTAATAGCTTTTGGATGTGATCATTCATCTAGAGATCATGGTTTTTCATAAATTTAGTGATTGTTTGAAGAGAATATGGGGATTGTATCACGAAAAGGCACAAGACAAGAAACGGTGCAACAATTTAGGACACGAATTTAGGACAAAAGCCATTGTAAATCAAAAGCCACTACCATGGCCAAAATCTTTCCTTTCAATTCAAAATACTCCATCAATGGACTTCTTCAAATTAAATTTCGGCTTTTCCATCATCTTCTTTCCTAGCAAGAAGGGGACAAGAATGAAGACAATTTCTTCAGCCACAGCTTTCTTTCAAATCACTGAGGGAAAGCCAATCATATGTCCTGGTTTCTGGGACTTTCTTCCCACAGGTGAAAATTATGGCACAAGAACGGATTGTTTCTATTGTTAAGCTGAAAATTATGCACCTGCACATTGTCATGGGCAAATTTGCCCAACAGTAAAGCCATCAGCATCATCTTGAAGAGACTTTTAAGTGTTTGTCAATTCCTAGTGATGTGAATTCAGTCTCATTAATCTGATCATGAGACCTATCTCCAGCAAAAAATTTGAAAACTAAACCATCCACTTCAATTATGCTAAATCCAGGCACCTTTTTCACCTTCTTCTCTTCCATTCCCTTCCTAACTCTCTCTACATCATCCCATTGGTTGATGGAGGCATAAATATTTGAAAGGAGGACATGAATTCCACTCTGGTCAAGACAGCACTCAGCTAATCCCTCGACCATTTCTTTACCAAGATCAATATCAGCATGAACTCGACAAGCACTGAGTAATGCTCCCAATACATATGAATCCGGGTTCATAGGCATCTCTCTCACCACCTTTATCGCTTGTTCGAGAAGCCCGGCTCGAGATATAAGATCTACCAAGCAACCATAGTGTTGTGCCCCTGGCTCAATCCCATAAACATCTCTAATGCTATTGAATATTCTCAACCCTTCTTCCACCAACCCCATTCGACTGCATGCACTCAAGACACCTATAAGTGTAATGTAATTCGGCCTAATACCTTCATCTTCCATCCTCCTGAATAACTCTATGGCACTTTTGCTCGCCCCGTGATTAGCTAAACCTGAAATTATGGAAGTGTAAGCAAACACGTCTCTACACGACATCTTCTCAAAAATATAACAAGCCATGTCAATACACCCACACTTTGAGTACATATCGATAAGTGCTGTTCCCAACACACTATCCACTTCCATCTTAACCCTATCAATATATGCATGAATCCACCTTCCCTGATCCAAAGCGCCAAGAGAAGCACATGCTGAGAGCAAGCCAACTGCCCCAGATTGATTAAGCCGGATCCCAGCCACCTGCATATCATTAAAAATTTCTAAAGCCTCGTTAAAAAACCCCATCTGCACATAACCATTGATCATCGCGCTCCAAGAAACTGCATTTCTTTCAGGCATTTGATCAAACAACTCCCTCGCTGCCCCATCCTCCCCAATCTTCAAATACCCATTGATCACCGCAGTCCATGTAATCACATCCCGCTTCGTACTCACATCAAACAGTTTCCGAGCAACTTCCATATATTTACAACTCGCATAACAATGAATTAACCCATTTTGCACAAAATCATAACACTCCCATCCCAATCTGATCACATGGGTATGGTACATTAATCCCAAAGAAACATCACATAACTCGGAACAAGCCCGAAAAACAAAAGAAAACGTATAATTATTAGGCAAAAAATTACTTCCCAACATTTCTTTATAGAGTGAAAGGGCATTTTCAGGTTTGTGATTCTCAGTGAACGCTTTAATCATTGTATTCCATATGCTCCTTGAACGCTGAGGCAAGAAGTGAAAGAAGGCTTGAGTGTGAGAAAGATCGAAAACTGCAAACTTGGCTATGAGTTTCCCGGCAGCAAAAGGATCGGCAATGGCGCCGGATACGATCAAATGTGATTGAATTTGCTTCAACTGAGGTATTGTTAGACATATATTGTCAAGAAGAGTAATCGTTCTGTAACTTGATTTTGAATATTTGGAGGCAAAAAGTGACATAACAGTTCAATCATGCACTAAGCTATGGAAAATTTACAAGACTTTCACTCTTTGGTTTTGAGAGCTATTTCCATAACTGCACTACCCAGCTAGCTCCAAGGTACACCAAATAATCCTTCAGAAACCAAAAATCATCCAACAGTATTATCATTTAGACATGACCTAATATTTGATCTACTAGAGCGCGAATCAACTTATCCACGACTCATTTCAATCTATTTATAATTACAAGTCGAGTTTGTTGAGATCAAATTTTGACTACCGAGATTCTAGGTTTAATACAAGATAGTTGTTGATTAATAGCGCAGGTACATAACTATCTTTTCTAGCGGTTTTTGTACAATATTTTGATTGCTTCTACTCTCTGAAATTGTAACGAGTAATGCTATTCATCACATATTTAAATTACAATGACCATCTGATTCATTGTCTAGTGCATTTTACTTGTTAATGTCACATAGATTGGTGGTAATCACCATTAGTGACGAATAACATTATTCAATTGTAATTGGCATCAAGAATTGATAGATTTCGTAAGAAATACGGGATTTTGGAGAACAAATTTTAAAGTTGAAAATAATAAGGGCCTGTTCTCTTTGCTGTTTTCAAGCCGTTTTCTGTTTTCTATTTTTCAAAACAGCGAAAACGCGTTCTCTTTCATGTTTTCGAAAATGCGTTTTTGAAAACAAAAAAAAAAATTGTACTGAAAGTGGAAAATGGTGAAAAACTCGTTTTCACCGTTTTCAGGCAAAACACGGTGAGGGCTCAAAACACGGGAAACGGCCCAAGTTAAAAAAAAGCTTCCTCTCTCATTTCCTCTCACTCTCTCTCTCCCCCACCCGCAACGTTCATTCCGGAGCAGTTCTCCACGGTTTGCTCTGCCTTCCTCTTCCAATACTTAATCAGATTGAGGAATCAAAGGCTCAATTGAAGGCTCATCTCAATATTATCTTCAAAAGAACCAGATGATCAGTGGGTAAAATTAGAAATTTTTAGGTCTATGTGTAGTCTTCACCCCCAGCACTCTTGCTTGGCGAGAACTTAAATTGGGTAAAGCCCTTTTTATAGGTACTTGGCTATTTGTTACTCTCAGAGTCAGATGTGAGGCTTAGATGATTATGAGAAATGCTTCTTTCTCATAGCTTCCAAATCCCCATTTGAACTTTGGCCAGCAATGGAGCTTTTTTCTATGTTAATATTAGTTTAAATTTCCATTGTACATGAAATTTGAATTCCCTATCAAGCCAAATTGGTTTCATAAAAAGGTGCCACACAATCAAATCACTCCACCCTGGCGCATTCATCAATTAAGCAAGTCCATGAGCAGGAAAAGATCATTTAACCTGTTGCAGTGTTTTTTTATTCATTTTGTGCTATTTGATGCTATCAAAATTGTTTTCTCCATATATTTACGCATTTGTATTTAGGGTCAGCAAGGGGAAGCAACCCTTTCAAATTGATCTCACTCCGTTCAGTTCCTGAGAATTCGGGGGCTTCTCATAGGTAAGTTTCTAAAACCTAAACCAGACATCTTTATCTACCATTGATGTGTGTGCATCATTCCAATATGAATATAGTCAATATGGGAAATGCATTCTTCTGTGAGTTTATAGTCATTTTTTCCTTGGTAGATAGCTCGAGTCTTTGACTATGTACAAGTATAGATGCATCTTTGATAACCTCACAGGTGATAAATTTTGGTTCGATTAATAACATCCATTTCTCTGTAAGAATGTAAACTCAATAGTCCGAGAATCATGTAATTTTGGTGGTCTGAAAATCATACAATGGCCTTGAGCACTACAGATCTTTCTGTTATTTTCTTTGCTGCAGAACTGGAAGCCTCGAGCACTACAGAACTTTCTTCCTAAAATTTATAATTCTTGAGAGTGCATGATGTATGGGAACCACCTAATATTATCTGGCTCTGGACATACTATGGAGTGTTTTTAGAATTGATTTCGAATTGATCTAGACGTGCCTTGATCTTGTAGTTTATTTGTTCAAATCCATTTTTATTACTGTGAGATTTATCCTTTTGAGCTCAAATTTAATGTTTATTTCAATATATTGATTTGTTTATCTCACAAGATCCAGGATGATAGTTTGACATCACTTCAATTTAAACATTAGGGGTAGAAGACCGTAAAAGAAAAACATAGAATAACTTCAATTTAAAATCTGTATCTTGAAATGGCGCGTAGAATCGGTTGGTTTCAGGACATGGAACTTGAATGAAAGTAATCTTGCACTTACTCAACATATTTGCTTGCTTGTGATCTACGTGTATAGGTTCTTCCCTCTAATGGTGGCCACATATCAGCCTTATGGTTAACCATGACATTTGACCTTGATGTGTTCTTTATGTCTGAATATAACCTTGTTTTGCATTTCAAGTTGATTGTATTTACTCTTTGCTGTCTCATCTTTATTAGTGGACTTCAGGAAATTGCGTGTCTATGCATCTAAATTTGTGGAAGTCTAATTTTGTTCGCTATCTGTCTGATTTTATTTCCTTGTTTTTTCACTTTTGCTGCTGCTTCTTTAAACCTAAGAAATGGCATGTATAGTTAAATTTTACTGCTTTATTTTCTTTCTAATAATTTGTTTTGAAGGTGGATTTGTTTGGTTTCACTTTTTCTGGCTCTTTTCCTCACGCGAACACGCACATACATGTTTGTAGCCACATATGCATCCAAAAGAGGAATTACACGAACTTTAATTGTATTTGAGTTGTGTTTTCTCTTGCAGCTCTTGCAGAGTATGGTAGAGAAGTTTGATATGCTCATGAGATCATTTACTCATCTAGACAGAGAATTTACCCAAATGGTTCAAATAACCAAATCATACAAGTCTTTAGAAAGCATTGATGAAATTCACAGAAACAGTGTTGGCATCAAAGCAAATCTCTCTTGGGCCACTTTACATTCTCTTCTTCATTCTGAACGATTTGCTTATCGGCACAATGGGTATCTCTGGTTAGGAGATTTGCTCATTGCTGAAATAAGTGGTGAAGGGGACGATTTGGAAAGTATCTGCTATCCATAATCTCTGCATTGACCATTTGGATGTTCAAAATATATTCTAAATACCTCTTTTCCTGAAAAGTATAATAATTAAATTTTTTTAGTAGCATATAATGGCAACAAAAATATTTTGATGCCTGGCGGAACTTGGGCCTTTCCCCATATAGTCATGTTTAATGGCTGAAACAGTCTTTTGTTGGGTGGATTGCTGCACCAAAGTGTTAAAATGCCTTTCCAAGTGGCACATCTTTTTAATTGCTAACTTGAGATTTGATTTTGTAAATTAGTTGTGGTCTGAATTTTCCATGGTTTCACCATAACTTTGAAAAGGAAAATCACAATCAGTGAAACTTGTGCTCTTTCCCACAATCAACCTCAAAATTCAAATCGTATCGATTGAACTGATTATTTTATATTTGCTCAGTGTAAGATTATTTTGTCATGTAAAGTTTCATCAATTTCAAAATTTATGTGTTATTTAATATTATATTAACATTAAACCATTAAAATTTATTGAATAATCAGATTTTTTGAATAAAATATTATTTAAAAAAATTCTCAAAATTTCAAAGTAAACGCGTTTTTCATTTTCATGTTTTCAGAAACAGTTTTTCAGAATGGCAAACAGAACGCATTTTCAGAAATTTCAAAACAGATAATCAAAACACAAAACACAAAACGAATTCAAAACTCAAAACACAAAACTGAAACACAAAGAGAACACCACCTAATATTTTGGAAATTGTGGTGTACTAGGCCCACTGGTGTTCAACTGTACTTCTTCATTTTGTGGGTTTGAGAAGGGGCAATTGATTTGATTATCAAGTTGGATGACTAAATTTAGAATAAATTTGAAAGAGTGATAGTATTGAAGAGAGTCTCGTTCCTTTTGGAATACATCGTATTTGGGGATATGTACAGAAGGAAATAGAGACAAAGCTAGGGACTTGAAAATCTATTGTCCATGTAAGGATTATGTCAATAGATACTTTGTAATGTGATATTATGCATTTAGTAGTTCATGGGTTCACACTAAGATACATGGTTTGGAACTACCATGGTGAAATTTTTGGTCAATTCAAGGCAATACAATCGGTGAAGGTAATATACAATTTTACGGTGGAATAATATGATTGGTAATGGTGCACGACGCCTTTGGTATTTCTCAAACAAGTGATGCAAAAATACTCAAAATATTGATGGCCACAACGAGATGATGAAACTTTTAAAGATACTGAAAGTGAATTATTTTCGGGGTGTCAAAACTTTACAAAGTTATCTTTTATTGTTCGTGTCTTGCACCTAAAGGTGTTATCTAGTTGGACGAACAAATCTATACAATATCGCTTGAGCTATTAAATGTTTTCTTCTTGAGTGATAGAATTATGCTAATTAGAGGCATAAGATTCATTTTGCACAATCAAATCTTGATTCAAATAAAAATGACTCTGTTGGGCAGAGTTAAGTCAAATGTTTTTTTAACACTAGCTTCTTGATCTCTGATATTCGTGAGAACGAAAGTTTTATTATTTGAATTTTTGTTAACATTTTATACTTTTGTTATTTCACGTGTCATGTATACGAGGGTTATATATTTGTTTAGCGGCTGTTTGGGAGAGCTTTTTCAAAAAAATTGGCAATTATTTGATCATTGTACAATGGTCATGGGTCCCATTTTGGCCGAGATTTTTGACTGTGTGAAAATCAAATATTAGAAATGTCATTCTCTAACATAAAATGAATTAAATGTTAAGGTGCAAAAAGGTTATTTCGCGTTAAAATGATCCACAATTACGGTTGGTCCTATCCCACATATGCATTATATAACGGTCATAATTTGGCTATTAATTGGAAAAAAAAAAAAAACTCCCTAAGACAGGGGCTTAATTTTGAATTTACCCAAAATTCATGTTGATTTTTTTATGGATCGAATGATTAGCACGTATTAATGTAGAAGATGCTTGGAAATGTTTAGATGCTTTACAGAGGTATTGAATATGTAGGAATATTACTACACAAGTACGCTTCTTCTTTGTATTGAAACAACTGCTAACCCTGTGCGAGAAATTTTGGCAAATTAGGTTATCAAGATAGAGCAACACCTCTTTGAGAGAGGATATGGTGTTTTAACATCAAATGAAGAGTGGAAGAGTCTAACTTGAGGATAGAGAATGTGTCATCGTCAATGAACGATTGCGATCGAGCTTTCACGGACATTAGAGTCTATAAAATGTTCATGATGTGACGTCTGTGGGCCCAAACAGTGTAACTTATCTTGTTCAATTTTGCTTGTCACTCTTCTAAGAAGTACTTTTCTCGCTTGTTGTCTATGAAAACTGCAAGTGACGTAAATAGTGGTTGATAATATTATCTAAAGAGATGATATGTACTGGCTAGATCAACTCAATTGTCACAACATAGTATCCTAATCAAGTGAAACTTGAGAAAGAATGTTTCTTTTTCTTTTCTTAAAAGGTGGATATTATATCAATGGTAACATGACAAGACAATAACTCAATCAATAGCGTGTATGTTACTTAAGAAATCATAATAACTTTCAAAAGCAAAGTATAATATTAAAATAAAATATTTTAGTGCTTTTGTTATGTAGCTATTTTATTCTTCATTTTACAACTTGATTTGGATAACATACTCGATTATTCTTTCTAAGTTAAATTTGAGTGCTTTTAAGTAGTAAAGTGTGTATTTTAATATTGTGTTAGGATCTCTTCACCTCCTTTTGCATCGTAAGACCAACAACTTTTACTATTCTTAATATGCTAACAATAGCAATTCAAATTTCACAATATGCGAAATAATAAAATTTGACTTACATTTTCTTATTTAGTCCACATTTTAGTTTCGATTTTTAAAATTCATTTTCTTTCAAAATTATTTTTAACCATACATTATCCCAATAAAATAATTTTACATGCAAACTCAAAAATATTTTCGTACTTTTTAATTACACATTCTTAAAAAACTCAGGAACGGTTCTCTTTGTATTTCAATTTTGTGTTTTGAGTTTTGAATTTATTTTGAATTTTATGTTTTGAGTGTCCATTTTGAGATTGTTGAAAATGTGTTCTTTTTGATATTTTGAAAAATTGTTTTGAAAACACCCAAAACGCGTTTTGAGATTTTGACTTGATAGGGATGGCAAAAAAACCCGACAAACCCGATACCCGCGGGGACCCGCCCCGAACGGGGAGGGGAAAACCCGCTTAAACGGGTAACGGGGCGAGGATGGGGCGGAGAATTATTCCCCGAGGCGGGGATGGGTAACGGGGTCCCCGCCCCACCCCGGTAAAAAAAATTTTTTTTTTTTTTTAGAATTCAATACTTTAAATGAATATTTTTGTTAGTTCTAATAGAAAATAACAACTAAAATTATTTATTTAAATATAATGAATATGGACAATAAAAATAAATTATCAAAAACTAAAAAAAAAAAAAAAAATTTAAACGGGGAATAAACGGGGAAATAAGCTACCCCCGCCCCGCCCTGACCCCGCCCCGCCTTAAACGGGGAACGGGGCGGGGACGGGGAATGAATTTCTTAACAGGGCGGGGGACGGGGAGGGCATCCCCGCCCCACCCCGCCCCGTTGCCATGCCGATGACTTGATTATAACTGAAAACACCCAAAACGACAAGTCGTTTTGAGTTTTCTTTGTAAAATTTTAACTTGTTTTGAAAAACGCGTTTTCAAAAATAGGAAAGAGAACTCATTTTCACTATTTTGAAAAATCGAAAATGAAAAACAATTTAAAAATGGTAAAGAGAACAAGTCCTCACTTTTTACAAAATCTCAAAAAGTGAAGACTCAAATAGGAGCTTACATCTATCTTTAAATTTAACTTTTACCCAACATGAAAGAGGGAAAAATCATGTTACATCCACGGAATTTCCGGATTATGATGGTCCGAGTGACATCATTTACCACAAAGAAATATTGCACACCAAATTTAAAAAGAAAAAAAAACGTTATTTCCCTTATCTTTGTTAAAGGGTTAAATTTCACAATGTTTAAATACTTATATATAGATTTAAAAAAAAATTATGAGTATGTTTGGTAGAGATTTTTGAGGGAAGAATTGATTTTTGAATAGTGATATGATGGGAAATATGTGGTTGAAAAAGAAGAAAAAAGTATTGATGTGATGGAAAATATTATTTTATTAAAAATGTGTAGTTAAAAATGAGAATTGATTTACTGTAGAAAATGAGAATCTGTACCAAACAGGCCCTATATATATATAAGGCTTTGGATTATTTATCTTCAAAAAAGTTAACATTTTAAGTTGGAATTACAAATCTTAATATGATATTATAATTCATTAAATCATAACAAGCAATTCAATCTGATTATTACTCAAATGAGTACACGAATTTCAAAATTGATCTGTTCAAAAGTCAAAACGAGCTATCATTTTGCAAGACTTGTTATTGGTTAATATCATATCGATTAAATATCGAAATATAGACTAACATATATAATTTTGGACTACTTCTCTTAAAATGTTACAATTTTAAAATGAATAATATTATTCACAGTCAATGACTATTAATGGTTATCCTATGTGACAACTTGTTATCTGATACATTAGCTTATTATTAGTTTATCATCCATTAATGTATCAAATAACAAACTGACACATAAGATAATTATCATTAATATAATATTAGTCTTTTAAAATAGATCCACAAATCTTAATAATCTTTAATCAGATAGAATCTTTATCAAAATATTTCCCATGATTGGACAAAATAAAATTGGTCCCCCCATTAGCATAAAGGTATGGACGATGTCACTCTGCCCATATGGTCCACATTTTTAATTTCATGTCCATTATTTTACTCCACCGCCTACCCAAGTGTCTAATTCTATATCCGGCTACGTGTTTAAAAATCTTGCAATTAATTATAGAAATATGCTACTTGTACATAATATAGTGTCCATAACGATATTTATCCCCTCACATGAAGGGGGACCCACTTCGAATATATTATATTTTATTCGAAGTGGGTCCCCTTTCATGTGAGGGGATGGGCACCGTTATGAATATCGTATTATGTACGTGTATCATCACTCTTAATTCTAAACATTTATGGACCACACAACATGTACACAAATGTTGATACAATCGTTTACACTCATTTGAGTTGACGGATGTTGGTACATTGATTGTGATTATACATTTTTAATTAACTGTCAGATTTTTGACACATAGAAGCTGTCAATCAAGGTGTACACTTTGTATGTACAAATAGTTTAATTTATTAAAAAACAAAATCATAGTGCATATACATAAAGGTTGACACAATCGTTTACATACATGCGAGTTGACAGATTTTAGTACATTGATCTTGATAAAATATTTTTCAATCAACTGTCAGATTTTTGACATATAGGAAGTGTAAATCAAGACGTACACTTTGTGTGTACAAGTAACATTAAGAAATTAGCTCTGGATTCTCAGATTAACTATAAGAAAGAGACTCATATTTCAATTACTTCTGTAAAAAATATTAAATCTAACAAGGAAACGATAAATGTCCATACTCGTACTCGATTTTTTCTACAGATAATTGCACGAGGGACTGTAATTTGTGCAATAAAGAGAGAAATCAAGAAATTGGCTATGGGTTTGTATCCTCTCCTCTGCAATATCATATTTATGTTCGTACTCTGACAATGACCTGTGAAGAATGGTGGCACATGTGTCTTGTCAATCATTTTTTGTCAACGGTCGGGATTCCTCGTACGGTTCATTCAACGGCTTAGATTTCATGCTTTTTCGCAAACACATCTTTTACGACAGCCCCAGAGAGAAGAGAGAGTCAGCCGTCTGCGTAGTGTATCACATGTAATTAACTACATGTATTTCTCTGGGTGTCTGCTATCAGGTCGACCTTGGTCGGGTAGACTATAAAAGAGAAGAAAATCACACACACACACACACACACACTCTTATTCTTCTCAGAAAAGCTGATAGACAGTGATTGGCCAAGAAAGTTTAAACCTTTAAACTTCAACTGACTTGAGGCTCAAAAACCCAGAAGCAAAAAGGAAAATTAATGGGGGTTTTTCTTGGTTTTCTTGTTAACGAAAGATAAATTAGAAGTGGTCTAAGCTGGGTTAATTGTCTTTATTTTTGAAAATTAATGATGATCATGAGCTGAAATCAGGTGTTCACTGTCCCGTGATCTTTTCTTTAGTTTCTTTCTGTAGGCCTTTTTTTTCTTGTAGAATTAGTGATATTTGCTGTTGAAATGAGAATATTTGAGTTGGGTAAGTGAGAGATGGTGAATTGGAGCTTAGAGTGAGTGAAGATTTAGGGTTTGAGACAAGGTCTTGTGAGATGAGCTGAGAGTTGTGTTGCTCTATATAATTTTAGATATTTTAACATATATATGCATATCCATATAAAAGAACCGTGGATGGAAATATGAATCTTTCAACATCAGGGATGAGTCAGCAGCCTCATGAAGGTACCTGTTAAGTCTTTATTTTTCTATATAGCTGTCCTTTTTGTGTAGCTTAGACTTATATTTTTCCTTTTTGTTGATTCTAATTTTTTTCTTGAAAGACTCTTTAATGTGAGTTTATATTGCAAATGAAAGAGAATTTTGTAATTATATAAGTTATAGATAGAGTTGTTAACTAATTGTGGGTTATGGAAGGGGAGAAAAAGTGTTTGAATTCGGAGCTATGGCATGCCTGTGCTGGTCCTCTTGTGTCCCTGCCGACGCTTGGGAGTCGCGTGGTTTACTTTCCTCAGGGTCATAGTGAGCAGGTTCTCTTTCAATTATTCATTTACACTCCGTTCTTTTCTTGATGTTGGATGTTAGTCTACTTATTTTATGTACTTTTTATTTGTTTGTTTATGGATCAAGAGATGTAATGGTCCCCAATTCAAAATGTTCATCAGGTTTCTGCCACAACTAATAAAGAAGTTGATGCCCATATACCTCATTACCCTTGCTTGCCACCCCAGTTGATTTGTCAACTTCACAATGTCACAATGCATGTGAGTTTTCTTCTTTACATGCTTCCTTATTCTCACCTTCTTGTCGACTATCATGCTTTTGAGAGTTCATCAGAACTGAAGGAAATTTCATTAATTTATTCCAATTTCAGGCAGATATTGACACGGATGAAGTATATGCTCAAATGACATTGCAGCCCTTAACTCGGGTATTCTCAAACTATTCTAACTATTTCTATGAATTGTTCAGAACTTTCTATAATTGTCCTCTAATTATAGATTGCAACATTGTCCTGTTGTGTGGCCACAGGAAGAACAGAAAGATACATATCTTCCTGTGGAGCTGGGAATTCCTAGCAGGCAGCCAACTAATTACTTTTGCAAGACGTTGACAGCCAGTGATACTAGTACGCACGGAGGCTTCTCTGTTCCTCGCCGAGCTGCAGAGAAAGTTTTCCCTCCCCTGGTATTAACAATCTTATGTTCTGAACATTCCGAAGCAATCTTGGTGTTGATATTGTCTTCAATTTGCTATTTGGTTCCTCAGGATTTCTCGCAGACCCCACCTGCACAGGAACTTTTTGCCAGGGATCTCCATGATGTCGAGTGGAAGTTTAGGCATGTTTTCCGAGGTTAGTTTTTGAGATCTCACATTGTTGGTAAGATCTCAATTCTTGAAAACCGATCAATCAAATTGCCGTTATTCAGCTTTTGGACGAGTCAATTGCAATATCCATGGATATCAATGTAAAAAAAAGCTTATAAATTTTGCATGGTATTACTGGAATCTCTCTCTCTCTCTCTCTCTGAACTCTGATGGAGAACATTGACCTTGAGTAATCTAGAAAGGAAGTGTCTGTATATTCATGCTGATGCAGGCACACAAATATGTATATCGCGTCGTAGAGAGTTTGGCTACGGTAATGCGCATGGTGGGTAAAGTGTCTGTTGTTCAATGTAAATAGCCTGTGTTTTATTGTTTATTAATGAATGTTCAAAAATTGGTAAAAATAAAAGTCTACCAATACAAGGGAAATAAAATTACATTATCATTACTCTTTATCATAAAGTAAATAAAAAGTCTTGTCCCCTACATTTTGGCATAAATTAGACAAAAAAAGTGCATGGAAATAGAGGAAGAAAGTGAATAATTAATGCTATTCTTTTCTGATATAAGTGGAGAAGAAGAGAGTAAAGTAGTAAGCAGTATTTAATTTCTCTACATTGGAGATTTATCTCAAGAAGGAAGTTATAAAGAGGTCAGATATTCATGGTATAGTATTTTCCAGGTCTTTCTATTCCTTTCTACCTGTCTGCCTTTGATCTGGAATGAACTTGTGGAAAAGGAAGGAACTTCTACTGGGAGAGGAAATGGCTTATGGTTGTAGTGTGGTTTTTCTTTAAACTAGGAGGATATTTTGACTAGTCTTTGTACTGTATTGTTTACGTGGTTCGAAAATGCATGTGACTTGAAAATTGGTTTGAGTCCCAGCCCACTTTAGGAGTAATTTTAGATATACTGATAGCCCAACCCTTTAATTGGTCATCTTTAAGTGTATGGATGACGAGCTTTAGATCTGTGCAATACCATGAGTGACAAATAGTGAGTGGTTTGCTAAACAAATATATCTCAACGCCATAATGGTATTCACCTTTAGTTTAGTGTTACTTGACAATATTGATCAGAGCTCCAAGAGAAAAGGAGAAATTTTTTTTAAAAAAAAATTCGGGATATATGCTAGTGGTAGCCAGTGGGGAACCCTAAGACAAATAGAAAAGCACTGTGTCGTGATTGTTTCCTTTGGAGAAATTATTCGTTGTATGTATATTATTAAAAAGGTGATATTATTTATTGTTTGTATACTTGTATTAAAAAGAAGTTTATATTTATTCTATTTATACCATTTTCTCTCGCTTGCTCATGTAGAACCTTTAACAATCTCCAGCTTCACAAGTGAACCTTTTGACATTTGGCCTCTTGGTTTGATGGGTTTTATGATTTTCCACAATTCTCCCTAGTCCTTTTCTTCTGGTGACATTCTATACATGAACCTGCCTTTTCGAGCCAATCTGCATCTTACAGTAGCTCCTTTGTGTGTGCACGGGCTTTCGCGTGCAACTAATTTCTGATCGTTAGACTGTTTGTCCTTGAACTGCCTCATCCTCCCTCATTTGAGAGTGTGCGTAAGGTGCAAAGCCAAGTTTTTCTTGCTCCATCGCATCTAAATCACAAAGTGTATAAGCGACTTAGCTAGCCCAAAATTTCTACTCCTCCGATATTACTCATTGGTTTGCATGAAATTCGCTAGAATAGATGAGACCTTAACGAAATTGCATTCTGACTTTATCCTAAGATCTCTAAGTCTATTTATATTAATTTCTCTCTTATTTATTCTCCCAAGATAGGAGAGAGCTGTTTTATTGGGACGCTTGGCACGTATTGACTAAAATACAGGAATTCAAATTAAAGGATTATAACATTCAGTTCGTTGATTTTATTGAATGGAATACCTTCCTCTTTTGCCTTCTTCTAATGATGAGGTTGTAGATGAAGCAGCCACTACACTAGAGATTCGAACATAAATGGACTTGACCTGGGATTTCTTTAGGACTGTGTTGACAATGTATTCAGAGAGCAATATTTCTACTTATGATTATGGACTCTCTTTTTCGTTAGAAACAAAATAATTACCACTCTTGAACATGCCTTGTCATTGAAATTGATTCTGCTATATTGAAGATCCTACAGATGATGACTATGAAAGGAACTGCTATGGATGCCTTTTTTGAATTTCTTACAGAATTTTTCATGTCATATTGAATGCTTCTATTATTTCTCTGGAAATCTATTTGTTAAAGGATATAATCCCACATCGAATAAAGATGTTGACACAGACCAATTAATAAAAATATTGGGCTACTCCTCTTAATAAGTTTGACCTTTAAAGATGGACCCCCAAATCTTAATATGGTATCAGAGCCCATTATACTCCAACGAGCGATTCGATCCCGATAAGACTTCAAAAAGTGAGCACGTGGATTTCAAGATTGGTCTGCTCAAATGAGCCACCATCTTGCGGGGGCGTGTTAAGGGATATTATCCCACATCGAATAAAGATGTTGACACAGACCAATTAATAAAGATCTTGGGTTACTTCTCTTAATAAGGTTGACCTTTTAAGATGGACCCCCAAATCTTAATATATTAGAATCCCATATTATTTGAGAAAATATAAATGATCCACTTAATAAGGTGAGGGCAATCCTCCCCTAATAAGCCGGTTTTATTAGGTGGAGTTAGGCCCAATATTCCTAACATGGTATCAGAGCCAGGTTCAATTATGCAATGTTGGGTGCCACCCAATATCGATTTGTTCACAGTTGTTTGGCATAGTCCATTATGTGCGTGAGAGGGCGTATTAGAATCCCACATTACTTGGGAAAATATAAATGATCTATTTAATAAGGTGAGGGCAATCCTCCCCTAATAAGCCGGTTTTATTAGGTGGAGTTAGGCCCAATATTCCTAACACTATTGATCATGTCTTGAGAATCTGTTGACTTCTCATCACTACATCTACTAGCAGATATAATGTAATTAGATTCCTTCCAAATCAACCACAAATAATTCTGCCAAAGGAAATATGATTAGCTGTTTAGGGTTGAAACCAGGCCTTGAGAATTTAGATTACTCTTCCTCCAATCGATCTCCTGGCAGTAGAATCTATCCCTTGACTTGGCATGTGCAATCTTCTTCCCCATCACAATGTCCTAAAATAACAACCAGGTGAAGTGCACATGACTCATAAAATTTAGATCCTTCGTAATCTTTCCTAAAGAACCAGAGCAAATATCGACAAAGAAAGCCAAAACCTCAAACACAACAAGAGAAACAGCAAGAAGGCCGAAAAACGAGATCTGATCTGTTCTCATACCATATGGTTTTCTGAGTAAATGGAAATTTTATTCAAACTTTTCATGCATAAATAGGCTGCATATAATTACTATAGTTGACCTATGCTAGGCCATTACAAGAAACTCCCTTAAATTAAGAGATAGATAAGATTCTAAATTGCGATAGAATCTGTGCAGATTACAACAAAATCCATACAGGTTACAATCAACTATTCCAATATTTCACCCATTTGCAGGTTCTCTTTCTACTTACGTGATTAATGTTTGGCACTACTTATTCCTTAATGCAGGCCAACCTAAGCGGCATTTGCTTACAACTGGCTGGAGTGTTTTTGTCAGTGCCAAAAGACTTATTGCGGGGGATTCCATTCTTTTTATCTGGTACCATGTACCTTCTTGGATTTTCCAATCTCTGTTTGATTTTTCATGTTAATATTTAATACAAGACCTTAGTAATTCTGTTTTAGGAATGAGAAAAACCAACTACTTTTGGGAATTCGCCGCACTGCTCGACCTCAAACTGTGATGCCATCATCTGTTCTTTCAAGTGACAGTATGCATATTGGACTGCTTGCAGCTGCTGCACATGCTGCAGCTACAAATAGCTGCTTCACTGTATTCTATAACCCAAGGTTATAATCCTCAAGTAGTTATACATTATCCTCATATTTTATTTTGCTTCTTCTTATCGCATATTACTTCAGGGCTAGTCCATCTGAGTTTGTCATACCTTTGTCAAAGTATGTCAAAGCCGTATATCACACCCGTGTTTCTGTTGGAATGCGTTTCCGGATGCTATTTGAAACCGACGAATCCAGTGTTCGCAGGTATAATGATACCTTCATCTGTAGCATGAGATACATGTTCAATTTTCTTCTTCTGTAATCAGACGCGTTTATTAGGATAGAGAAGATAATTCTAGCATACACATAACTGGGTTTTCTATTCAGCGTCTATCAGGCTAACAAAATGCATTGAAGCCCAAACGTCCCAATTGTATAATCTTACATATGAGATAACAGAGTGACCTAATAGTTTACTGTATTAACTGACCATAATCACAGTTGGCAACTGGAGTTGGTAGCTCCTTTTATGGGGCACCTTAAAAGGCCAATCCCTTGTTGCATGTTGTTTCTTAGATTGTAAAAGACAAATATTATCCTGATGCATGCCAATGTTCTGCGTGATGTATGTGCTATGTGTAGAAACCTCTTTACTTTTTTTTTCGTATCACTTCTTTGGAATAATCAAAAAAGGTTTAAATTCGGGTATCAACCTGTTGAATATTAGGGTTTATACATTAATTAATATTGTGGCAGATGATAAGAAATGAGTGATAAAGCATTCTAATGCATAAGGACCAGGCAACCATCTTCTAGTTTGATTTGAATGTTGTTTCTTGAACTGCATATACAAGTGCTCAGGCAGAAATAAAAAAATTTCTAGCGGAAAGTTAAAATTGCGTCTGATGCCGAGAACAAGTACCAAGAACAATTTATATAAGGAGAGGAGTAAAAAGAGAAAAATAAGAAGACCGCAATTTATTCAATAATAATAATGTGTCCATTACAAACAAAGAACCCCTTTACATATTATTCAATCTAGGATTAATAAGGAAACTAAGTTTCCTTTATAAGGAAACAAAATCAATTGTCTTAAAATCACAATAAAAGGCAATATTAAGTAATAACAAAAATACTGTAAGATCCTGATTAATTTGATTTCTTCTATGCCTTGAATATACTTTCCATGTTGCATCACTCCTCGGTTGAAAAGTACTCGACTCCGGTTAGGTATAATCCAAATAGGCATCCAAAAGCGTAGCGTTTAGGTGACAGAACTCGTCCTTTATAATCCAAGTAGCATCACTAACTGTACGACCCTTCCAACGCATGAGGAACCTACAAAATCCACCCGCATGTGAAGCAACAATCTGAGCATCGAGCACCTCATCAATGATATCCTACAGAGAAAATGTGGTAACAGGTGCTCGAGGAGACTGTCCCACAAAAATATTAGATAACAATATCGGTGGCTCAAATGTGCCTCGATAATGATATAAATTTGCTATATTGTAAACAAAACTAATATTTAAGTATGTTGGTAACTCAAGTAGATAAGCATTAGGTCCAAGTCATTTAATAATGGGAAAAGGTCCAAGTGATTTGGCACAAAGCTTTTTAGTAGCGTGTTTAGGAAAACGTTTGGGTGCAAGTCGTATCATTACATATAAATTCTTTGTCTACGGTGAGAATCAGCCGTAAGTTTATAGTGATCATTACTTAAAAGAAATTTTACGTTTGATCTCATCATGCAAGTTGCAAATATGATCGACAAAAGCTTGAGCGGATGTAGCATGACGAAAATCGGTAGGCAAAGGAACAAGATCAAGTGGCTGATGTGGAGGAAAACCCTGAACGATCTCGAAGGGGCTGTAATCGGTAGACCAATTGATAGAATTATAATTAGAAAATTCAGCAGTAGACAACACAAGATCCCAATTACCCGGTTTATCCCCAACCAAGCAATGGAGTAGAGCCCCTGCATGTAGTTTCCATATCAGAAAGTCACAAAGTGAAGTACGGGGAACACATAACTTAATATCTTTAAAAAGATAACCATCTTTAAGTATGAAAGCAACATGATCTCGGGAAGGATTATCTAAGAGTTCTTGAAAGATGATACCAAGGTCATGACAACTAGAATAATCGTCCTTCATACGCTCAAAACCCACCACAGTAGTTCTCATAGAATGAAGCATCATAGTGATACGACTAAAAGAGTCGGCTGCTTTATTTTCGATCCCAGCTCGGTGATGGAGAACAAACATGTATTCCTGGAGAAACTCGACCTACTTAGCGTGGCTCTCACTTAAATTACGCTGGAAATTAAGGTAGCGAAGAGCCTGGTGATTAGAATAGACAACAAATTCTTGAGGCTATAAATAATATTGCCAGTGTCGGAGAGACTGGACCACGGCGTAGAACTCCGTGTTGTAGGTAGTATACTTTTTGAGCCTGATTTAGTTTTTTGCTAAAATAGGCAACGGGGTGACCATCCCGACTTAAGACGCCACCTATACCTACATCAGACACATCACATGTAACCTCAAAAATCTTAGATCAGGGTGGCGCAAAATGGGGGCCTCAATTAATTTTTGCTTGATGGCTAAGAAGGCTTTCTGGCCTATGGGGTCCAACGAAAATTCCCTTTTTTCATACACTGCGATGGGGATTGTGATAGAGCTAAAACCTCGAATGAATCTCTCGTAGAACGAGGCTAACCCATGAAAGCTATGGACCTCAGTTAACGTGGTAGGTTCAGGCCAGTTGCGAATAACAGATATTTTAGCTGGATCAGCAAAAATACCTTGGGCGGAAACGATGAACCCTACGTAGAGAACTCGAGACTATAGGAATGAACACTTTTTAAGATTAGCATATAACTCTGTATAACGAAGAGTAAGGAAAACCTGTCAAAGGTGATCTAAGTGTGCTTCTTGTGATTGACTATAAATCAAAATATCATCAAAATAGACCATCAGAAACTTACCAATAAAAGGTCGCAAGACATGGGTAATGACCCGCATGGAAGTATTAGGCACATTCGACATCCCAAAAGGCATAACCAACCACTCGTACAAACTATCCTGAGCCTTAAATGTTGTTTTCCATTCACCCCGGGTCGTATCCTAATTTGATGATAACCACTCCTTAAATCAATCTTATAAAACTACAAAGATCCTACCTACTCGTCCAACATATCCTCAAGACGTAGAATAGGAAATCAATATATAACAGTGATTTTTTTAATGACGTGACTATCAACACACGCGCTAAGAGCCATCTTTCTTAGGGGTAAGACTGTGACCGCACATGGGCTAAGGCTAGGGAGAATAAAGCCTCTATCTAGTAAATTTTCAATTTGCCTATTGCGTTCTGCTCGTTCAATTGGGAGAGATTTGTCAATTGGGAACTAGGGACGAGATCAATAGCATGTTGAATGTCTCGCATTGGAGGGAGCTCATCGGGGAGGTTGGTGGGGGATGATATCACTAAACTCATCAGACAAAGGAGTAACCTCATGTGGGCAATGGATGTAGGAATCAGAGGAGGGATGTGAACATAGTTTGGTAACCAAGGTAAACATGGCCACGGTGTCGTGACCTTCACGCTCAAAGTCCTTAAAGGACAAAAGCTGAATTCGAGCGTTGAAAACATGTGTGTTCTGAAATGGCTGTCGATTTCTTCGAGGGGATAGAGGGCTTTGCTGGAAGGAGACAAATAGGTTTTCCGTTATAGACAAACTCATAGATATTGTCATGCTTCGTAAAGCCATTGGCGTCCTAAGAGGATATGGGCAACATCCATTGGGAGGACTTTACAGTATATGTTTTCAAGAAAAATGGACCCAACTGAAGTGGTATAAGAAAGCAATGAGTGACGGGTAAAGAAGTATGATCAACTCAAGCTACCTTAAAAGGTCAAGGATGTGGTTCGGGTGTAAAGCTGAACTTGACTACGTCAGACTTGGACATGACATTCATGGTGCTACCACCGTCAATTACGAACTTGCAAGTGCGAGAGTTGCAAGGGATGTAGGTATGGAAAATTTATGTTCATTTCCACGAATCCGAGTCAATAAGGGTAGACAAGATGCATCGCATAATGGAGAGGACAACTGCATCATCAGTGTAATCCTCTTATTTATCAATATCCTCATCAGAATGGTCAATAGGGTCGATCGTAAAACACTTGTTAAGCTCCAGAGTTGGAAGTAAAGATTCGTGTTCAAGGGCGAGGGTACAATGGGGGCATCGAGAGGCAATGCTTGGCAATTATGACACACGAGGTAAGATGTGGGACCTCGAGAGGAGCTAGACAAGGTAGGCGGACCCCTAGTGGTATCGCAAGGAATAACATGAGAGGAAGACCTGACACCCGTGCGGGTTTGGGTGGGTACAAGGTCGTTATTATGAGTGGTGATGGGAGGCGGACGGGGTGGAAGATGATCGAGGAAGGCAGAAGAACCACGCCCTACATATGCAGAACGAAAATAACATTCATGTTTGAAAGCTTTGTGGAAACCATCTTCCAACGAGTAAGGATTGAGCACAACGACACGATGTTTGATGTCATGTCTTAACCTGTTAAGGAACCTGGTAATAGTAACATCCTCGGGTTCATTGAGGCTAGAGTGGGACAAATCCTCGTCAAAATGAGATCTTTACTCTCAGACGGTCGAGGAGTTTTGTTTATGGTTGAGAAGATGGTCTTTGAGTTGTAATCAATGATAAGGCGGGACGTACTCTCTGTGAGCTTTAACTTCATTTCTCCCTATATAGTGATAGGCTAATCTAAATGTTTGAGGATTCGAGTAATTGTCTGCCAATAACGTTTAGCTGATTTGACAAGTTTCATTTTGGTGAAACGAATACGTTGATAGTTAACCATTTGGTACCAATTGAAGTATTCCTCGATGGCATCAAGCCGGTCAAGAAAAGCCTCGGGGCCCAATCGACCATCAAATTCAGGAGCATCTACCTTAACCTTCCTAGTGACATCATCAAAATGGTCTCGATGTTGGTTATAATGCCGACCATGATTGACAAAGGGTCACGAAGATCCAAATAGGGAATGTGGGGCCGTAGAGGTGTATCGTGGATGTTTTGACCTACAGTAGAGGATTCAGACACAACATCGACATGACGTTTGCCTGGGTTTCGTGAATTGTTCTACCTGTTCATTAAGGAGGTTGATGAGAGTTTTCACGTCAATTAGATCCGATTTTACTAGGTCATGTTTGCTGAGAGATTGACGACTTGATGAGCGAGGGCCACATGAGACTGGTTAAGGTCTTTAAGATTCATTTCAGGTTGTGATGTGTGTGTGTGTATATATTAATTCGGTAGTCTATTTAACCTTTTTTTTATTATAATAACTATTATTATTTTAATTTTTGATTTTTTTAATAGAACTAAAACAAAATCTACAAAAGAAGCAAAATCCTTTAAATAATAGAACAATTATCAAAAAGTAGGTTTGAGTCCTTACCAAAGTCACAAGAGCTTTCGAACAGAGGCGTCTAACGTCAGTAGTGGTGGTCAGACAAGGGGAAAAGGCAACGAAAGTCAATCTGGGAATGGCAAACTGAAAAAAATTTACCAACTATGGAGGAGCGGCAATGGTGGCTCAACATAGAGGCGATGCAATGATGAATGATATTGAGCAGCATGGGAAAGGAGGTAGCGGCAGAAGCACAAATGGAAGGAGAAATTGGAAGCGGTGGTGGCGCGATAAAATAACAGGCGGCAGTAGCTTGGATAGACCGTGTGTGATATACCAGCAGCAGGTAGGCAATGTCTTCGAATGCACAAGATTGGCGAAGTCAACAGGAACATAACAAAGGCACCGACGGTTAAATGGTAGGGAAAAGAGGAATAGCGAATCCGAATCGTATTTTTGTCCACTGAGCATGATAGCTTCTTATAGCAGTGGGGAAAGGTCGAATTGGGACGTGGGTGATGTGGTTGGGTTGGTGTGGTAGTTGACAGCAGGTGCAGGCGGCGGATTGATGACTGAAGATGATAGTGGCGTCTCGTGTTGTGACAGATTGAGCCAGATCAATATAAGGACCTGTAAGGCGGCTGTGGGTATAGTGATTGTGTGTGGGCTTGGTTAAGTTAGGCCAATATGGGCTTTAGTGTAGGCTTGGGTAAGCTTGTGTAATATGGGCTTGGTATGGATGCTGATGGTATTGGTAATTTATGTGTGATTGTGGCAGCAACAGGTACAGGACAACAATTGTGAATCACGAGTTTTTTTTTTCTTTTTAACTTAAACTACTAAGAACTGAACTTAATATTGATAACCGGTGAACAGTCTGGTTTTCATCCTTTTTAACACGAATTAATAAAAACCAACAATCAACTATGTCCTTCTACTGATTTGTACCTTTTCGGTTGCTGCTGTTTGCTTTGGTGTTGGGTGTTTGTTGGATTGGGTTTCTGATAAAGGTTAAGTGAGTTTATTGGTTTAGGCGGCTGCTACGACACACTTCACGTGATGAACAAAAATTTGGTCAAACGAAGATCGCCTTTGCTCTAATACCAAATTGATGCCGAGAACAAGGCCCAGAACAATTTAAGGAGAGAAAGGAGCAAGAGAGAAATTAGAGAAGACTGGAATTTATTCAATAATAATAATGTGTCTATTACAATCAAAGAACCCCTTTATATAGTATTCAATCTAGGATTAGTAAGGAAATTAAGGTTTCCTTTATAAGAAAACAAAATCAATTGTCTTAAAATCACAATAAAAGATTATTAAGGCTCTGTTTGGTAGGGATTTAATTTTTCTACAGTAAATCAATTCTCATTTTCAACCATACATTCTTCAATAAAGTAATATTTTCCATCACATCAATAATTTTTTCTTCTTTTTCAACCACACATTTCCTATCATATCACTATTCAAAATCAATTCTTCCCCCAAAAATCTCTCCCAAACAAGCTCTAAGTAATAACGAAAATAATATAAGATCCTGAGTAATTTGATTTCTTCTAAGCCTTGAATATACTTTCATTGTTGCATTAGCATCCGCATGACATTTCTCGTGTGACTTTTGATGTTCTAATACATTGATATGCATGTCCAGATACATGGGCACAGTTACGGGCATTGGTGACTTAGATCCCACCCGTTGGCCAAACTCTCACTGGCGTTCTGTCAAGGTAATGCATTACCTTAAACGCGCCTTTATAGCTTAAGCAAGCACTTGTGGTAGTCTTTTTGCATCTTAATTTTCAATTTATTTCCATGTTTTTATCTTCTAATATTTAGTCCATGTTTGGTAGAGATTAAAATCAGATTTTTAGTAAATTTTGATAAAAGTTGATGAAATGAGTGGTTAAAAAGTTGTGGGTCCCATGAAATTTGTGGTTAAAATTAATTGTTGATTTTGATTTAGATGAAATTCTGAATTTTAATCTGGACCAAACAGGGGTTTAATAATTAATAGCGCTCGATGAGAGGAAGGTTTTTGGTGTAATTTCTATCCTGCCAATTGCTCATATAACATCCCTATGACCAATCCTTATCATCTCATTTCCTTGCCCAACTTTTAGAGTTGGTTGGTTGTGCTACTTTTTCACACTGGTTCATCATATACCCCTCGATATCAATTCTTATAATCCCTTATCCGCTCCAGTCACACAAACCAATAACCACTTTTACATGGCTAGGCAACACATTTTGCATATTTGGTCTCGCAAGCAACACAAACAGCATTAGCTACCTGAAGCTTGTCTCGAGATGCATCAGTGGGAGATCATTTGAGATTGATTAACTAGTTAAACAAGCCAAGATTGAAGAAAAGTTTAGTGCAATTTGTCAAACTTGAGTCTTGTTCAGTTCGATAAGCTTATGAATAATAAATCGTATAGAAAAGTACCTATCCACCTTAAATCAACTTGCGTCTCAGATCAATTAGAGCTTGACTGAGATTGGTTAGTTACACAATCAAGTCATGCTTAAAACTAATTATAAGCTCATTTAGAATTCAGGACAAGCTTGAACAATATGTTATATAACTTGACTCAGATTAAAACCTAACCAGATATGGACACTTAAGAATAGTAATTCGATATAAGTCAGGACAAAAAAACCTTATCAACACCTCACAATTGAGCTATCTAATTTTCAATGAACCATCAAGATTCCAAACTGCAGTTCTGTCCAGTGTTCTTTGGACCAAGAATGCTGCCATTTGGTTTTATGTCAAACATCAAATGTGTAACCACTGGCCTCCAGCATATAAGCATTATTGGTCCAAAGAGCATGGACACCCTTGGGTTGTTTCTGTTTGTGACATGGAGAAGGGGGATGGGGGCTTACCTAATTGCTAAGGCCTACATACATCACGATTTCCATTGGAATCATTTGTTGCCATTCAGTCTATGCTAACATCCAGACCCTCAACTCCTGAAAGCCACATGGGATTCGGGGTTTATATATTCGTTTTCACTCCAGTCCTTTGCAATGGTTTGGCTGAAGTTGATCTTTTCATTATGATATCCGAACATACTTGTTAATATTCATACGCTTGATTTACCTATAGTAGTAGAGGAATTACGAGACTCATTACTGGTATACATTGTTGACTTTGATTATTTACTGTTTCTCTTGTTAATATATTTTGCTATCCATAGGTTGGTTGGGATGAATCAACAGCTAGCGAGAGGCAGCCACGAGTATCATTGTGGGAAATTGAGCCCTTGACAACCTTTCCCATGTACCCTTCTCTGTTTCCTCTCAGGCTGAAACGACCATGGTATCCAGGGGCATCATCTTTACAAGGTATGCTTCTGTCTAAAATTTACTAGTATTATTAGTGTTGATTGTAAACATCATCTGCTTGGAGGGACACAAAATAAGGAAAACCATGAGATGAGACTCGTCACACGTTAATATCTAATAAATTCTGAATTTCTTTATACATTTGGCATGACTGAAGGTCGAGCATTCCTTCATACTATAAATGATGGATACAATTACATGTCTCAGTTTTAAAAAAAAAAAAAAAAAAAGGCTCTATGAGGTTGGATACTTAAATGGAGGAAAATAAACATAGATATGCACCAGTTATCATTACTTCCTAGGTACACGTAGGATTGTCTAGATTTTATTGTTAAGGACAGGTCTTATGTTTTCTCCTGAATTTCCCTTTCTTTTTTCTTAGTTGAATGTAAGAGGAGAAAATTTCTTCCATCAAGCCGATAATTCAAAGCTAGCAAACTGGCCATGGGTGGCAAGACTAAAGAAAATACTTCAGAAAACTTGAGTTTTTCCAAATAACAGTCTTGTATGCTAGATTTTGATATATTATTTACTGGAGTAATTAAAATTGAAGCTTATGCAAAAGTGAATAACGAAAGTATAGAAAAGGGACTTTCAAGTTCTGTAATATTTGTCATATTGATAGTTTAATGTTCTCGAACCAAATATGTGAGTCTTTTTATATTCTAAGTTTTTTCTGTGATCCTACCATGGATAGCGGTAATGAAGAAACAAATGGCATCACATGTTGACAGGTGACACTGCTGAGCGAGGACTCGGTTCTATGAATTTTCAATCTGCCAGTATATTTCCCTGGATGCAACCAATATTCGATCCAACGGTCCTAAGAAATGATCTCAATCAGCAGTACCAGGCTATGACGGCCACAGGA
This sequence comes from Fraxinus americana, assembly GCA_035079005.1. Lineage (NCBI taxonomy): Eukaryota > Viridiplantae > Streptophyta > Magnoliopsida > Lamiales > Oleaceae > Fraxinus > Fraxinus americana. The sequence continues at coordinate 8,535,268 of CM068716.1, read as the reverse complement.
TTGCAAAATTTTGGAACTGGCGATATACTGAAACACCAATCATCACAGTTCCAGCAGCCGGTTCGATATCTTCAGCATCCCGGAAGTCATAATTTGCTCTCAGAGCAGCAGCAACTTATAGAGCAATCAATTTCTTCGCATATGTTCCCAGCACAAAACCAAATGCTGCCAGATAATCTGCAGAGGGCCCCTCAACAGCAAATGAACAGTTCGTCTGAAGAACATCCACAACAACATACTTATCAGGAAGCATTTCCAATCCAAAATGATCAGTTCCGACAGAGGCAGCCATTAGATATTCCCTCCCCTTCATTTACTAAATCAGACTTTACAAACTCAAACAGAAAATTTTCAGCATCTGTAACTCCTTCCCACATGCAAAATATGCTGGGTTCACTTTGTTCAGAAGGAAATGGTAATCTTTTGAATCTTTCAAGATCTAGTCAGGCAATGCTCAATGAGCAATCACCTCGTCAATCGTGGGTTATGAAATTTGCTCAGTCACCAATGGGTGATTGTTCCAATTCAACATCATTCCCACCATATCCTGGAAAAGATGCTTCTTGTGAGCAGGAAACATGTACCCTGGATACCCATAATCATGCTCTTTTTCGTGCCAATACGGACTCCTCGAGATTCCTGCTTCCCACCTCTGTTTCTGGTGTTAGTCCTTCAGCTCATGCTGATATGTCCCCCATGCCATTGGATGCTCCTGTGTTTCAGAATTCTCATTATGGTTATGAGCAAGATTCTTCCGAGTTGTTGCACAGCACAGGACAAGTCGACCCACCAATCTCAACCCGTACTTTTGTCAAGGTACGAGTTAGAGTTTGTTGTATACTTCTTTAGTATTGGTTACATTAAGCTACATGTTTGGTGCAGGTTTACAAATCCGGGTCCGTTGGTAGGTCACTGGACATCACCCAGTTCCACAGCTATCATGAGCTGCGAAGGGAACTAGGTCAGATGTTTGGGATAGAAGGGTTGCTTGAAGACCCTCAAAGATCAGGCTGGCAGCTTGTATTTGTTGACGAGGAGAATGATGTGCTTCTCCTTGGAGACGGCCCATGGGAGTAAGTAATTCTATACGAAACTATCCACCATTATTTTTCCTTCCTAGAGTCAAGTTCTTCAGGATAAAGGAAGTACTTGTTATCTAATTCACAGATTAAAACTTGTAATTCTTGGTCCTTGTCTGCAATGGAACATATTGGGCATGGTGTTTGGTATACAATATTAGACAGCATTGCACAATGCAATAGACAAGATTCTAGCTATTTTTTGCTTCTTTAATACTGCCTGGTACTATATGCTTCAACCTTAAAACGAGCAACTGAAGTCGTAATAATCCCGTGTTTGAAATTATTTTTCTATCACTGCTCCTTTTCTGATACTGCAAATCATCTGTATAATCACTTGGGATTGTAACATATGGCATGAAATATGCAGGGCATTTGTGAACAACGTATGGTATATCAAAATCCTTTCTCCAGAGGATGTGCTGAATTTGGGAAACGAGAGGCAGAATCCTTGGGTAGAAGTCCCGTTGAAAGGATAACTGACGTCAATGGCCAAGATCTTATTTCTGAACTTCCATCTCTGGGTTTGCTTGAATACTGACACGGATGCTTTCCTTAAGGTGCTCGGTTCCAGATTTTCCTCTGTAGCCCAGAAATAGCTGATTTTATGTGTATCTTTATGCACGGTGGTCTTTCCTCCAAATTCTGAGCATTATGTGTAGGTAAGTATACGCATTGCCATAGTAGCAGTCAATTAGGTTTTATTGAACATGCATCTAATGGACATCCACGTATTATTCAGGCTAAGAATTAGAAAACCAACATTTTTTAACTAAATGTATTGTAATGCTGTGGAGTTGAGCAATATAACTTTGCTCTGTATTAAAACATATCTATTCCTGGGCATTAAGATATCAAACTGCCCTTTCTGTTTGGATGTAGATGTACGCAAGAGCTTTGGTGTAGTTTTAAACACTATTGAACACTTTTAAGTAACGTAGTTTTAGTTTTTTTCTTTAATTATGTTTAGTCTTAATGCAATCTTCCTTATCAAATATGACATTAGCAGTAATAAGCATTCCAATTATATAAGCTTATGATCGAACTGCTACTGCATGTTCAGTCTCTATGATGCGGACATCATCACGATTTATGTTATTGTTGATTTTATTATTATTCGGCTTGTAGTAGTGGGTTGACCTAAATCCGTCACTAGTAGGTTTCTTTTTTACTATTTATTGGATTTTCATTGTTGTTGAATTAGTTAATGATTGAGTAAAAGTGCAATTGGCGGCTGCCACGTTTTCTTCTCCCTCATGTTTCTTCTCATGGTTTCTTTCCCCTGCTTCTTTCTCTTCTGTTTTCTGCTTGCTTCTTTTCTAATTGATAGTTAATTTCCTATTGATTCTACATCAAATTTGGTATCAGAGTTATTTCTACTGTTTTCTCAACTGTGGAGTAATTTGGGATTCTTGTCACCACTTCCTTGGAAGAGAGGTTTGAAGTTTGAGATACAAAATTATGAAAGCAGGAGGCCAGCAGCTTCAAATCGCCGAGGCATCATCTTCAAAATTGTTCCAACCACCATCAAATTCGCTGGCAACTTTGAGTGGCAGAATATCGTCCATGTATTTTCTGATTGATCTTGTTGTCTAACCCAATACAACCTTAACAAATCCAATAGAAATAGGTACAATACCCATATTCCAAAGCTCTCACAATCCAACAATTAAATAAAAGGGGAAATTACATAATTCGGGTGTTTGAAGATTTTAATTCAAAAATTAGGGACCAACTTTCATTATTCAAAAATTAGATAATATATTAAAACCCTAATCCTAATTTATCATTCTCAACTCCCTCACATCTATCTCTCTCTCTCTCTCTCTCACACACAAACACACACAGTCTTTCTCCTCCCCTTCCCTCTCTCTATAAATCTCCCCCTCTGCCCACCATCGACCACCGCCTACCGTCGAAGACCACCGCCCACATCAACAATCCACCGCCGAACTCATGGCGACGATCAAGGCAGAAGCACAGCAACTCGATCTGAAATTTTCTCCTTCAAGACCACCGCTTGGAGCAACTGTTGGGGTGGTGGGTCTTTGTTGCTATAACGCTGTCGTGCGACCCTTTCACAGCAGTGTCGCAACGGGTGCTATGGGTGTGTGTGCTGTGGCGGAGTAGAGTTGTGGTGGTGGTGGCGTCATGACGGGTAGGGGTGTGGTGGGGGTGACGGGTTAAGGGTTTTTTGTTGGGTGGTGCTATGGGTGCAATGGTGGTAACGGCGTGGTGCAGATGTAGTGTGTGGTGGGTTCGAATCTGGTTGGTGATGGTGGTGATAGTGTGTGGTTGGATGCGGTGGTGGTGATGTTGGTGGCTGTGGTGGTGATGGCGGCGACGAAGTGAGGGTGGTCAAAATCGGTTGAAATGGTAGTGCCAATGGTATGTGACCAATTATTTAATTGTGATCCAAAATTTTGACAATATGTGATTGAAAAATAATTTGTGACCAACAAATTTGAAAATATGTGACCAATGAATTAACTGTGACCTATAATTTTTTGAATTTGTGACCTCGAAATCATCATTGACTAATTAATTTGATAATATGGGACCAATAAATAAATTGTGACATATAATTATGTATATGTGACCATTAATTGTATAATTGTAACCTAATTAATAAATATTTTTAATTAATTACCTAATACCTGAGTTTTGAATTGTTAAACTATCTACCTCACTTTTGAATTGGTGTAAACCATACACCTGAAATATGAATTTTTTCCTAAATAAAATAAGAGGAAATTACCTAAAACCAGTTGTTTAGTTTGACTTTTTAAAAAATCAGGTTTTAACTTTATTTAATCAAAAATCAGGTTTTAATTTTACAATTAATATTAATAATGATATTTTAAATTAAATTAATCTATATACCCACACCCACCCCCAACCACAACCAAATTTCAATCACAATTTTGAAACCCTACTCTCTCTTTCGTCTCTTCTTTCTCTTCTCTCTCTCTCTCTCTCCACCGCCCGCCGTCTCCACCGCCACCTCTTTCTCCACTCTCTCACCTCTCTCCACAACGGCGATTCATCCACCACCACCGCTCGCCCCCTCCTCCCCTCTCACACCTCTACACACAATGGCGATACATTCACCATCGCCGCCCGCCACCTCCTCCTTTCTCTTTCCCCCACCCTCCATTCTTCTCTCTGTCGGCGTCGCGACGCTACTGTGAACGGCAGCAGCATTGCGACGAGGAGAGCCCCACTATTAATCCTCCGAGCCGTGTTTAAGAAGCAATCAGAGAGGAAAAGTTGAATATTATTTGAAGTGCGTTCAACTTTCTCGAGCAATTTCTTTACAGGTAATTATTGAGATGAATCTTCTTTCTATATTTCAGGAGGCAGGGTCGGGTAAGAACGATATTACTGTTGTGGTGGTGTTGTGACGGGGCGGCTGTTGGTGGCGGATGTGTGTTGGCAGATTCGTTATTGGTGGTTTGGGTGGTGGTGGTAGTTGTTGGTGTTATTGTTGGTGGGTGGTTGTGGAGATGGAGGCAGCGGTGGCGGCGGGCGGATGGGACGAAGAGTGTCTGACCAACTATTTAGTCGATCTGTGACCAAGTGTTAGTAGTGTTTTGGTGTATGTGACCAAATATATCGATCGTGACCAAGTATTGGTGGTGCACTGAGATTGGGGTATGTGACCAACTATTTGGTTGATTTGTGACCAAGTCTTGGTGGTTACTGGGATTTGGGGAATGGTGTTTGGGTGTGTTTGACCAGCTATATGGTTCTCTGTGGCTAACTATTTAACCGTGACCTCAAAATTCGTTAATTTGTGACTCAAAATATAATCCATGACCAACAAATTTGGAAATATGTGATCTCTGTTATCTACAATTTTTTTAAACTTGTGACCAATTAAAAATTTGTGACCTATCATTTTTTTGATCAGTGACCAATGAAATCAATTGTGAGTGACCTATAATTTTTTTGATTTGTGACCTCGAAATAATCCGTGACCAATTAATTTGATAAGTTGTAACCGAAAATTAAAATTTTAACTACTTAATAAGATATTCGTAACCTCGAAATCGGAGCAGTTACCGGAATTAAGCGGCAGCAAACGGTCACCGGAATAGTCGTCGGAGCAGTAGGGGTGATGAAGGTGGGGTGGATTAATTATATTATATTACAGTTAAATATTTAATTTAATATAATAATTGTAAAATATAATTAATTAATTCAAGAAAAAACTTAATTTTTGCGATTCTAAAATTCGGGACCTGATTTTTGATTTTATGATAGATAATACATGATCCATGAATTTTTGGGAAAAAATCATATTTAAGGTGTATGGTTGACCCAAATTCAAAAATCAGATTTTAAGTTTGACAAATGCAAAAATCAGGTTTTAGTTAATTAATTAAATATAATAAAATCACTATTATATAACTAATGGTCACATATGCATAATTTTAGGTCACATGTCACATATATTAAAATTAATCGATCACAAATTATTTCGAGGTCACAGATCAAAAATTTTGTAGGTCACATTATTTCGAGGTCACATTTTTAAATTAGTTGGTCACAGATTATTTCTAAGTCACGTATTATTAAATTTTTAGGTCACAATTGAATAATTGGTCACATATTACAAAATATTTGGTCACAGATTACCATTTGGTCACAACTACCGACGCTACCACCAATATTTGGTCACAGATCGACAAAATAATTGGTCACATACCCTTCATCCCCTCCAACGAACACCCAAACACTGCTAAACAACCACCAGTCTCCTATGGTTCCAGCCGCCGACATCAACCATAAGCCACAGACCCTTCATCCCCTCCAACGAACACCCAAACACTGCTAAACAACCACCAGTTGTCTCCTACGGTTCCAGCCGCCGACATCAACCATAAGCCACCACTGCCTCCTACCGACGGAGAACACATACTGCCTGCAAACAACCTTTACACCTGCCGTCAACCATCGCCTACGCCCAAATACATCTATTTCATCATTTGCAGCAACACATACATCCAACCTGACACGCCATAACACCACCCCTCGCCTTCTTGTGCAACGACCAACATCAGATTTTGAGGATTTTCTTTACACCCCATCAGATTCCTTCAAAACCCACAACATCAACCATTTGTACATCGACAGCAACCCACCTCTCCAATCCACCACCACGAACCCATCCGTCGCCGTTGATTCACCAACAACCTCTCAAATCCAAAGTCCAAGCCGCTCCCACATCTCCCCTAGCGCCGCTGCCCCCACACTACTGCGATTCTTGCGATTTGACGCTGCTGCGATTCGCGATTCGCAACAGCAGGGGAAGGGGGACGGGGGAATGGGGAGGAGGAGGTGGAGGGGGAGAGACAGATGAGAGAGGAGAGGGGAGGCGAGAGGAGAGAGAGGGGAGGCGAGGGGTAGAGAGTGTAAAATTAGGGTTAGGTCATTATATATCACCTGAGTTTTGATTAAAAAACTTCCCCACCTGATTTTTTAATTTGAAACTTTAAATACCGGCTTCCTTGTAATTTTCCCTGAATTTTTCCCATAAAATCACGACTACTGGCCCAAACCACATCTATTACTTCAAAACCCATAAAAAAACCAAATAGACAATAATAGGTCCAACTCTATTATATACACACACGAGGGCAGATCTATATGGTGTCATGTGGGGTCACATGACCGCACATATAATTTGAGTTTTTTTTGTAATCAGAACTTTTGAGAGAAAGAGTGCATGAAGAGAAAGAGCCCATTAAGTGACAATATTATATTATTTAATCAATTAAGTGGTGTGTGTAAAAATTATATAAATTCAAATTTTGTTTAACAATTTGGTCTTATATACTATGTCATTTGTCCTAATATTTTTTTATATTTTTACCATCATTAAATTTATGGTCGAACTTTATTTGAGATTGAATATTTCATTTTGCTTATTGGTTTATTGAGTTTTAAACTCATAGATTAGCTAGTTAAGAAAAATATGAATACATATTGCATACTTTAATTTAATGGTCCAAATTTAATGGACGTTTCATGCCCCCAAAAACTTCGACCTCGATTAAATTTCATTTACACTGAACAATATTCCTGGCTCCACCCCTAAATATCTTGCATATGTTGTTGCAATTTGTTATTTTCTTGTAGCATTCATTGGATATCACACATTTGGGATTATCGTTGATGATAATATTTTTCTTTCACTTGAAAAATCCAACTGACTTGTTGCAATGACTAATATGTTCGTTGTTGTTTATGTATTGAAAATTATCAGGTAAATCTTTTTTTTCCCGAAAGTTTCCTATTCCGATTTATTCGGCTAGTTATATTTTATCGTGTTTATTCATCTTTAGTTTTTGAAAAACTCGTGTATATATCATGCCAGTGTTTAACATAATAGAAACTTGAGGTGTAAGTCAAGTCTTGATCGAGCGCCGATGACTGAAGTTTACTGTCCTTGGAACATCCGAGTTTTACTCAAGCGTCCTTAATTTTTGACCCCGCAGTAAAAATAGTTTGGGTCTGCCTCTGTATCCCTAACCTCGACCCAACTCAAATTAAACCATATACATGATATCAGGCCCTAGACATCCCAATTCGTCACCTTCATCTTCTCTAAACCTTGATCCTTTTCCCACTACCGGCAGCATCCTCATCGTTGGTACGTTCGACCACCATACGGTCCATACCCCTTCCCTTCTACAGCCTATTATACCAACAGACCACTGATCGACAGTCGACTATACACTTCGTTGTGCCTCCACCTTGACCTATCAGCCATTTCAATTCTCTAATCGCAATAACTGTAAATCCAATCACGGCCACCATACCACCACCGCAAAATCGCCACCAGCCTACACACAAAAACGATCCAATCACCCAAGCTTCATTTTCTCTACATAGCATCAACAATCAACCACAGATGGGTCAGAATGTGCTTTCCAGTGACTAATGAAGTTCCTTCAACTCCACTCTGACAAGTTGCAGAGCAAGTGAAAAAAAAACTTTGCATCAACGTTCTGCATTCATATCGCAAGTTATGCGCATCAGCTTCTGCTTCTGGACAGCTTATTCTTCCCGAGGCACTTAAATTGTTACCTTTGGGCTCAACCTCTAAGTTGGACCTCAGTTTGTGTCCTGTTTGTCTAGTATATCTTAATTTTAGTAATTTGGGCCTCGGTTTGGGCCCCTACTTTTATTTTACCGTGTAATTTGTTTTAGTTGAAAAAAAAAAAGAAATAGTGCGAAAAAAAGTGTGAAAAATAGAATTTTCTAACGTTAATTGCAGTGATTTTTTATTCTTATTATTTGACGGCCGCTCAAACGATTTAATTGCAGTCTTGCCACCGTAGCAGTGTCAAATGAACAATCGTGATTGGGGGCATTGTTGGACTCTTTTGAGTCTCGTGAGGTAACAATTTTATTGTATGAACATGTACTTTTATTTTAGTGTTTTAGCTTGTCAATTTTAAAATTAAAAAAAAATGTTATGGCATGAATACCAAACGTCAGGAGTCCACTTGTTAATAAATGGAAGGAAACTTCTTCAATCTTCATTACTTTTTAATGAGCTCCTATCGTTACTTGAATATGTTGAGTATTTGCTTTCCCAAGTGGACCAATTGCATGTTGTTTTCATGCTCACATCTATTAATACACTTAGCACAGTATTGGTGTCAAATAAACTATTAAGACATCTTGATTTTGTTATACAAGTAGCAGTTGTTTCTTGCCTTGGTGAAATATTCTGCATCACAGCACCGGATCCCCATTTCCGTGATGAAATAATACAAGACATTTTTCCCTCGATTATATCATCATTTGCATTTCTCACGAGCACCTCCATCAATTTGTATGTTACAACGGTTAGGATACTAGATACTATGGCTAATGCGAAGTATCGCCTTATCATGTTGGACCTCAATTGTAAACTTTTGATAATTGACATGTTTCAACACTTTCTTGTAGCTTTAAACGGAAATCATTTATGGAATATCTTTACATCCATAGAGACTCTCATGACATTTACATTGGAAGAAAGTGACAATATTCCTCTAGATTTAATTACCATTCTTTTGGATAATGTTCAAAATAAACACATAGGAGGTCTACCTATTAAATTTAGTGTGGTGGAAAGACTTTTTGAGAACTGTGTTGACACGATCAAATCTTACTTGTCACGAGCTATATAATCTTTAGAGGTTTGTTTAAATGATTATAGTGCAGTTCTTTCATTCATTTTCACAGAAGTCGAGAGTTGTGAACAGTGTATTGTGTCCTATATCGTGACCGCATATGTAATCGATACACGTAATATTGACATAATTGAGAAGTTACCTAAAGCAATATCATCAAAGTCAGGCATTTCAGATATCATAGATCTCATGCTTGCTAAGTTACTTGACTTTCATGTTAAATTTGTTTTAGTTTTCCCTCAATTACATGAGATTTCGTGGGTTGTCACATTGTTTTCTAAGACCATTACTCGATTTCACACTCTTCCTATCGATATCGACATTAGGGTGTTGTCCATTAATTATCGACATGCTTTGTTAGCTAATCATCCCGTTGACAATGTTTTTAAATTTTATGCCAAATTAAGAGGTCAAATCATTTTAAATCATGAATTTTTTGTACTTTGGAGGTACAATATATGTTAGGGTTCCATATTGCAAATTACTACTTATGTTAGGGTTCCATATTGCATATCACTATATTTTTTTGCTCCTTTCTCTTATCCATTTTCCTAAAAACGTGAAAAAATGTTTTTTTCATCATTCACATAAAGATTTTCGATTTGACTGGTCATCTCACTTAAATGAAAGTTATATTTTCAATTAGTGGTGGCAAATGAGCCGAGCGGCTCGTCGGCTCGCCCGCTCGGCTCGTACTGTTCACGCCCACGAGCCGCTCGAGCTCGTAAAAAAACGAGCCCGAGCACGAGCCGAGCGGGCTCATGGACTAGACGAGTCGAGCCCGCTCGGCTCGTCACTGTTCACGAGCGGCTCGGCGAGCTGCTCGCCGAGCCGCTCGTGAGACGAGCTCACGAGCCAGGCTCATGGGCTCGTCTTAGACGAGCCTGCCTGGGCTCGTCTAAGACGAGCCCACCCCAGTATTTAAAAAAAAATAAATAAATAAAAAATAATATTAAAAAGTGACCGTAACGAACATCAACCAAAGGACTGTTCGCGTAGCGGTGACCAAACGGGAACATCGGTTCAAATGACCTTTTGTTCACTGTTTCTCAAAAAAAAAAAATTTTTTTTTTTTTTTTTCTACTTTTCTCCAATTCTTCTCCTATAAATACCCAACCCATTACAACATTTTTTTCCCACCAAACTTTCATTCTATACTCTCTACTCTACAATTTACAATTTACAAATCATTATCAACAATTCTATAATTCTCTTCTATATTTTTTTACATTATTATCTTCATTTTACAAATTCACATTTCTACTTATTCTACATTTCTACATTTCTACATTCTATTTCAACAATTCACAAATGGATCCACGAGCATTTTTTGAAAACTTGTTCGGTATGGAAGGTGAAACACCTGCCCAAAATCAATTTGGGAATGAATTTGCCGGTCTCAACCAACTACCAATTCCAAGACATTGACGATTTCGACGTTCGTGAAGGCGATGCCGATCCGATTGATTTGGATGACGTTGATGTTGATCCCAGTGTTCCTATTGATTTGGAACAAGATGAAGAACCATCACTAAATATTCCCGATGCAAGAGGGAAGAGAAAGGGGAAGAAGCAGCAAAATGTTGGGACCATTTCAAATTGGTGAACACCGGTCGGTGATCGATGGAGTTCCAAAATAAAGCAAGATGTAAATACTGCAACAACGACCGGCATGGCAAAAAAATTGGAACCACTCACCTCAACCGTCATTACAAAGCATGTGCGGCCAAACATGGGCTTCTTGAACGTGGACAAACGCAACTACAGTTTGGTACTAGTAGAGACGGTGCTACTACTTCGCCACTTTCTACGTGGATGTATTCGGAGGAGGAATCACGAAAGGGAATGGTGAAGTTCGTTGCCGCGGCGGAGCTGCCACTTGCAATAGTGGACAACGAACATTTCGTAAACTACGTCAAACAATATCTTCAACCAAGGTACGTTGGGGTAAGTCGAAATACTCTTCGTTCTAATACAATTGAATATTTTCTTAATGCAAAGCGATTATTGATTAGGGATTTAGAAAAATACGGGGGTGTCATATCTTTAACTTCGGATTTATGGGAAGGGATTAATAAGAGAGGTTATATAGCTGCAACCCAGACACTATATAGACCCACTTTGGGGTTATGCATAAAAAAATTATTGCTTTTAAAATAATTGAGTATCCTCATAATGCTAACACTATATATAATGCAATTATGTTAATAATTAAAGAATATAAATGCGAGAGTAAAATCCGTTCTTTACTTTTGACAATGCTTCGTAAATAAAGTAGTTATCGATAAATTGCATAGAGTACTTCAACCCGATTTTGGTGGTTATTTATTCCATATTCGATGTGTGTGCCATATTTTTAATTTAATTGTACAAGACGGTTTAAAACATGTGAAGGACGAAATTAGTCGAATTAGGAATGCACTTACGTATATCACGATTACACCTAGTAGAAAACAATCATTTGAAGAATTTTGTGAACAATCGGGAACTCTAATACAAAAACTTTTATTATCGACGTAGGTCATAGGTGGAATTCAACTTACTTATTATTAAAATCATGTGAAGGTTTTGGAACCGTTTATCACCGAATTTTATAACAATAGGCATATTAGAGACGACGACGATGATATCTTAAATGAATCCGATTGGAATACGGTTTTTAAAATTAAGAAATTTTTGGAAAGTTTTTATACGTCTACGAATATATTGTCTCGTGTTTATTATCCAACTAGTTGCATGGTTCTTGAACGTCTTTATATAACCGCTAGGGCTTTTAATAGATATCAAAATGACCCCCGATTTGCATGCGGTTATATATGCTATGGAATTAAAATTTAGAAAATATTGGGAAGAATTACCTATGTTATTTCCTTTAGCATGCGCCATGGACCCCCGATATAATTTATCGGGCACTAAATTTATAATTGACCAAATTTCAAATGCTTTAACTTTTAATATGCCTATTACTTATAGGAATTTGGAACAAACGTTAACCGAGATGTATGAATTATATGCTTCAAGAATAGGTACACAAGTTACTCGTGTACCTACTCCTACTCCGACTAATATAAACGATGACGACGCTCGAAGTAATTAATTTATTAGAAAACATAGACTCAATTAGATATGATTCAACCGCATATGCATATGGTTCCTCTAGTAGTAGTAGTATGTCTTCCACCGCATGTACTCAAACTTCGAGTAGTAGTCAAAATGCGTTGCCATCCGAATTAATTGATTACTTTCGTTATACTATGCCTAGTAACAAATCGCTTAAGAAAAGTTCGAAGATGTAATCGACCGGCGAAATAATGAACGTCGATGGCCAATTGTTTCGCAATTGCAAAAAGATCTACTAACACCTCCTGCTAGCACCGTAGCTTCGGAGTCTCGCTTTAGTGCAGTGGAAGAGGGTTCTCTCCGAAATTCGAAGTCGACTAAAAGAAGATATTTTGGAAGCGTTAATGTGCGTGAAGGATTGGGAAGACGCTAATTATCGAATTCAACATAAATATGCCGAAATTGCATGTAATCAAGTAAGTGATATTTAATTTCAATACATTCATTACAAAATTTTATTTTCATACATTTATAATTTTTTTAAAAAAATTGTACACGTAAAAAGTTTTTCGTGTACAATTTTAACTCCGCCTACACGAAATTGAAGTAGCTTCTGGTCCCCAAGCCCGGATAAAGGAGGAGGGTTTATCTTTTTTTTTTTTTTTTAAATAAATTTATATTTAATATTTTAAAAATTATAAATTTTTTGACGATCCCCGATAAATGTTTTGGAAAATATATATTTAAAAAAATATAAAAAATAGACTTGTAGTAGTAGCGTTATTTATTTATAAAAAAAAAAAAAAAAAGGCGAGCCGGCGAGCCGAGCTATAGCACGGCACGCCGAGCCGCCCGCCTTTGGGCGAGCTGGGCGCGAGCCGAGCTCGCGTCGGCTCGTTGCCGACGAGCCACGAGCTCGCCTCGTGCGAACACGAGCCGAGCTTCGAGCCAATGGGCCGAGCCGGCTCGGCTCGGCCCATTGCCACCACTATTTTCAATACAAAAGAATTGTTTATTAATCGGAGCCCATTCAAGCATTCAATGTTGCGATCATTTCTCTCTACAGGCCAGTCTGCGATGCTAGCTTGTTATGCTTCTCATTATGCACAATCGAATGAAAGCTTTACAGATGAGTTGCATGAGTGTTTGCTATTCGGTGTCCAATATCGACACTTGATCAGATGGAGAGATTGTCCCCTTTGGCTAGATCATATTTTTTGAAATAAGTTGCAGTTTTCGTTACTATCAAGAATGTGGTTTCGATATTTAGTTCTTACGAAAGATCGTCTCTCGTAGTAGAAGTTTATCTACTCGACAGAGTCGAGTTTTCTCCACTCCGGGAGAGTTGATGCTGACATCATCACTATTTATGTTATTATTGATTTTTATTAATTACGTTTTTTTTATTATTATTGGGCTTGTAGTAGTGGGTTGGCCTAAACCCGTCACTAGTAAGTTTCTTTTTTACTATTTATTGGATTTTCATTGTTGTTGACTTAGTTAATGATCGAGTAAAAGTGCAATGGCAGTTGCCACGTTTTCTTCTCCTTCCTATTTCTCATGATTTCTTTCCCCTGCTTCTTTCTCTTCCGTTGTTTGCTTGCTTCTTTTCTAATTGACAGTTAATATCCTATTGATTCTACATCACTATTGCTTCTTTTAGTCATGCTGGGGAAGATCTAGCATACCTTACATCATTGAGGATAGATGAAATAGCATTGCTAATTTCTTTTATACCATAACAAACTATAAGATTGAGAATGTGAGCCCAACACCTCATATGAAGCATTTCTTTCCCAAGAACTAGACCATTCTTCTTCTCTAGAAAACTACTCTTCAATTTCATTATTGCTACATCATTAGATGAAGCATTATCAACTGTCACACAAAAAATCTTATTAATTCTCCAATCCTGAAGGCAAGATATCAATTCATTTCCTACCATATCACCCTTATAGTTGGGGACTTGGATGAAATTTATGATTCGTTTTTGAAGTTTCCAATCATCGTCAACCCAATGAGCAGTCAAACATGAATAACTTACATTTTGTATGGATGTCCAACAATCAGTAGTCAAACAAACCTGATGTTTACTCAATTATTTCCTCAATTTCTTCTTCTCATCGAGAAACAAATGATATATATCCCTAGCAACTATAATCCTTGAAGGAAAATCAAAAGTAGAAAAAAAATATCTTGTATAACACCGGAAACCTTCATCTTCCACGCATCGAAAAGGTAACTCAGATAATATAAAGTACTTAGTAATCTGTTCTCTTACACCTTTCTAAGTAAACTTGACAAGTTGTTCATCACTGCCAACACTCTCTAAAATTTCATCATTTTTAGAATTACCATAGAAATTCAATGTCTTTTGCCTTTTGTCTTGAAACCTATATGGATACTTCTTGCACAAATGCTCGATATGTTTTAGCAATGTACTAGTCCCACCTTTAGATTGATGCTTGTACGCTTGTCCACAATAAATACATTGTGCAGTCACATCCTTCTTTATATCAAAACGAGCCCACACATCAGACCTTTTGTGTCATTTCTTACCCTTCACACTTTGTTGCATATTCACAATTTCACTATTCATTAAAGTTTTATCACCGGTCTCATGATTACTTTGTTCTTCTAAAATCGAATATATATATATATATATAATCATATTATGCAACATGACCTCAAAGATAATATACAAAAGAACATTAATGTTATAAAAAAAAACTTTAATCAATCATGTTATGCAAAATTAATATACAAAATAATGTATTATGTGCAAAAAATATTGCCTTCACTGATTGCATTATTTTGTGCAATTCTATCCAAAATTAAAACCTAAAAATGATTAAGGATTGGATTTAAATTTTAACGTTAAGATGGGTAATTATCTAATTGGACGTTTAGTTAAGTTGAGTATTGAATTTAATTGCATTGGGTCTAATATGAAGATATCTTTTAATTGTGATGCATTTGGTTTTAATTAGGTTGAATAAAATTTAAATTTAAATTGGGTATTTTTTTTATTTTTTTATTTCATGCGGTTTGAAACGGTTTATAAAAATTAAAACCTAAACCAAACCACCTAAAAGGGGTTTGGTTCGATTTAAAATCAAAACGTAAACGGATCCACGCGGATCCAAACTAACGGTTTCGGTTCAGTTTGGCGATTTTATGATTTCGTTGTTCAGTCCTAAAAAACAGGTTTTTCAGTTACCGCAGCAAAAGATGGGCGAATATAAGAAAATTTCTAGCCTCATTTTCAACAAAAATGCGTTCAATAGCATCAGCAAGGATGAATTTTCGAAATTGCATAGAGCATCCAGTGTTTGAGTTTGCGGTGAAGATGGAGGTAGCGACGATCGAGGTGGATATTGGATTTGAGGTGGGGGCAGGTGGGGAAGAAGACACCGCTGTGTATGTGTGTATTTATTTATTTAATTAGTTAATGTGATAAATGAAAAGTTACTCTTTTTTCAATTTTTAAAATATTAAAAATGTGATTAAAGTTAAATTTTTGATCAATTGACAAAATAATGAATGGAAACTGTCCAAAAAAACTTCACCTGCAACATTTAAAAATGTTAGAGATGATGATTGCAACAAATTAAAAGTTCTGAAAAATCTGCTAACGTTTTAAAGGTTTGGAGCTTTTGCTGCAATTATCCCAAAAATATTTGTTTCTTGGGTTTTCCTTGTTGCATCATTATAAAAAGTGAGTTTTCTTTAATGTGCAAAAGAGTTGTCACATACGATCAGGCCCAGAATAATTTTGAATAAAATTGTTTAGCACTCACAGATTGAATGTTGAGCGTGGAAATAAAAGAACCTTGATTACAATCATTATTTACAAAAGCACATTAAAATAATTTCAACATAAGCCAAAGAATAGGATCAAAGAAGATCATAATGGTGTGACAAATCATGTAAAATTCAGAAAACAGAGTTTTCATGGTGTAACCACGTCAAATTTAAAGTGATACTCAATAGGCACTTTCGATTATAACAGATGATAGACCAAGAGAAAGTAGCTAAAACAATTTTCTTCTGTTGATGATGACTATCGCCTACTCTACCAATAGTTAGATTTACGTAAATACAATAAACATGAATGAAGTGCGAAACCTACTTTATTTTCCCAATATTTTTCAGCTTAGTATTCAATCGCTCTTACCCTTTTGACAACCGATTTCTTGTAGGTAATGCTCGGCATCTAAGGAGGCCATGCATCCTGCCAACAAATAAAAAATAAAATAAAATCTAAAATGTAATTGAAAGACTTTAGATCCAACGACGGTTTGGAACCGCCTCATATGAGAATGCATTATTGTGCATGTTTAGTACGTTCCATGAACGAGATTTTTAACTGAACTTTCTTCATTACTACAGTCCATTGCTTACAAAGCCTCGTTACCAACTGTGCAAATGAACTCTAGATATCTCTATTGCTTCTCAGTCCAGAAAGGAGGTGAATAACACATCTAATTGTGGAAGTTGTCTTGCAGGATAAATCATGTCAATAAGGTATCCAGAAGCCTTAAAATTCCTAATCATGTTTCTGTTAAATATGTACTCGCTAAATGTGCTTTCCGTGGCATAGCTCCGAACACTTCCTTGAGGAACTCTTAAAACTATGATTTCTAAACTCCTATAAACGTCTTCTTATTGGCCAAAGGATTTTACCTGACAAATACGGCCTCTAAATTTCATTTAATCCAATAGAACTACGGAGTGCATCTTACCCCCAGAATTATACTATCTCAAACTTTCTAGATATTTCAATGCGAAACTAAGAGATTTTACCTTTTATTGGATATAATATATGCACGTAGAACAAAGACATTAATGCAATAAATAAAATGCTAATGAAGTGTTGGCAGTACAAGTTTAGGATGCTAACTAATGGAGAGAAAATAAGAACCAGAAATTTAAGGAGAGAAGTTATTGCATGAATTCAAGAACCAGTTGAGGAAGACAATTGTCGCATGTTAAAAATATTTCATATGATGATCAACTTTATTACACAGTTTCCCAGAACAAGGAATAAGATCTTAGTAGGAAACCATTTACTGACTAATTCTAGAGTTGTTATTGATTATTTTGGACTTGGAACAAACTCCTTATAACAATAAGAGGCTATACCACGTTCCCAGCTTGAATAATTTAATCATCCGCAACTTAAAAGTAGAGGTACCTAACGTATGAAAGAACAAAGGGATACAACAATATCTACGCCTAGCTCTTGATGAAACAAAAAATTGATCCCATAGCCAGTGATGTATTGGCGTTTTAAATTGATTTGTTCCTATATAACTCAAAGGACAAGAAGGAATCCAAGCTTGGTGAGTTTAAAAGAAAGAGTTACACATAAAGCTAATAAAGATTATAAAATTTTGCGAATCTATCATAGATGTGTAAAAACAAAAGAAACTTCAATAGAAGAAACAATATGCAATGAGAAGAAGATTAGGAGCTTGAAGACTAAGAAGCAGGAAGATTTGGCGCAAAATTGAAGATGTGGAGAATTTTGAAGATTAAGAAGAAAATAGTAACAAGGAAATTTAGAATGTTAACTAGCTAGAAAGTAGGAGAAAAAGATTGGGGAAAAGATGCAGAAGTGCTAACAAATTAGAAGAAGATGTTTACAACTTCAAGTTCAAACAATCATGGAAGATTGGTTTTGAGATTGATTGGCTCAATCATGGTATGAAAAAACCCTCAAGAGGCCCGCCTCACTATGAGGCTCATGTAGTATGCTTCAAGGCGGTATTTTTGAGGCTAATCTTGAGAGGCGTACGCCTTAATTGAATCTGCTGCACGCCTCTTGTACGCCTCAGACCTGCCCTTTTGACACATGTTATGAGTTTATGCCACGCATAGGATTGTGATGTATGGGAAGTTGCGACAGTAATTTTTTTTCCTTATTAGATTAAGTACTTGTTTTTTTCAACTATTAATATATTTTGGATTTTTCTTTTTTATTTTTTTTGTTAAAAAATATTCATGATCGTTTACTGTTCATTGGAACCATTGGTTATATATTTTTATGTTGTTTTCTAATTTTTCAACTTAAGTTTTTTTGTTTGTGGTGAAGCTTACGCCTCAAAACGTTTTGAGGCTTATGCCTCGTCTCGTGACAAAAAAACGCTTCAGTACTCGTTTACGTTTTTTCAAACTATGGGCTCAATTTCTTGTTACTGGTCTCTTTAGCTGCATATCTACATTATGGCTCAAAAACTATTTTTGGAAATGGTTCAAATGTTTGGGAACAAGCATGACGAGATGTTTATGCATTCACAGTGGTGTTTAATTCATCCATAAAGTTAAGTTCTGGGACTTAAAAGATAGGGTAGTTACACCTAATACAGACAAGGAAAATAGGTTTTGTCCAATGTGATTACTACATAAGCCCGAGTCTGGCAAATTTGCTTTCGTTAATCAAGCGTGCTCCTTTTTTGGTAATCAGGGTATTCCTTGAACACTTCCGAATGGCTTACCTATCTCAAAACCCTTTACACAGAAAAATCAAGCCCTTAAGAATCTTGTCATTAGATGCACACACTTTTCCATGCATCATTTCTTCAGACATCTTTTCCTTCTTTGACAGGTATTTTCCACGCATGAAAATAATCTTAACATACAGAGCAACTAGATTCCCGAATGGAGGCGAAATTCTTTCACAGTTCAAAGGTTTCTTTCAAATTGTAAAATACAAATCGACCAAATAAAACAGTACGCAACTATAAAAGATAAGCAACCACCATTAAACTATAAGTTGAAGACCACCTATATATCAATGGCAATCAATCAAATCAATAAACAAATATAGCATATAAATACCTATTCATATTAAAAGTTAATATTCAACTAACCAGTGCCAGCCGCAGTAACAGCCTGCCTGTACTTCTTATCCTGGACATCACCGGCTGCAAAAACCCCCTGGATGCTGGTTAATGTGGTCCCGGGCTTCGTGATCACATAGCCATCAGAATCCAACTCCAACTGACCCCCCAAAAACTTGGTTGCTGGCTCATGCCCGATTGCGAAAAACAAGCCCGACACCTTCAAATCTAAAACCTGATTATTGACAACATTCTTCACCTTCAAACCCCCCAACGTCCTGTCCCCATACGCCTCCACCACCACAGAATTCCACAAGACTTCAATCTTGGAGTTTGATAATGCCCTGTTTTGCATAATCTTTGAAGCCCGAAATTCATCTCTTCGGTGAATAATGTATACCTTAGAACCATATTTGGTTAAGAAAGTGGCTTCTTCCATAGCAGAGTCACCACCACCAATTACGGCAAGGGGTTTATTTCGGAATATGGGGGCAGCACCATCGCAGACGGCGCAGGCAGATATCCCCCGGTTCCAAAAGGTCTCCGAACCTGGGAAACTGAGGCGTTTGGCTACTGCTCCAGTGGCGACTATAACAGAATCAGCTAAAACCCTTGTGGAATCACTAAAAATTTTGAACGGTTTAGTCGAAAAATCGACTTCCGTGACTGTTTCAGTGAAAATTTGTGTGCCAAAACGGAGAGATTGGGCTCGACACTTATCCATAAGCTCTATCCCTCCGACCCCATTAGGGAAACCCGGGAAATTTTCTACTTCGGTGGTGGTGGTGAGCTGTCCTCCGGGGGCGATATCGTTGGCCATCCATCCTTCGAAGAGGATGGGTTTCAGCTCGGCTCTGGCAGCGTAAATGGCGGCAGTATGGGCGGCAGGGCCACTGCCGATGATGCACAGACGGGTTTTTAGACTTTGGACGCCATTTTCCATGGAGTTAATTTTCGACGAGGCGGCAGTGGCGGTGGTGGTTGTGGTGGTGAGTGTGGCAACACCGATTAGATTGCGGGCTTTTCTGAGACCGTTAAAAACCTTAGAGAAACAGCTGTGGGACATTTGTGGACTCGGAACATTTGGCTAAGAATAAAAAAGGGAAAACTGCATTTATCCTACTTTATCTTTACCCTATTTCAAAAATAACAAAATAATTTTCACATTTCAAAAATCAGATTTTTTGACCTATATATACACATATTTCTAAATATTTATTTATATATTTAAAAATATAAATAAATATAAATAAATAAATAAATTAATTAATATATATATATATATATATATATATATATATATATATATATATACACACACACACACACACAATTAGCCCACCCCCACCTCCCCCACTGGTCCCGCGACTGTTCCGGCGACCAATCCGGTGCCGATTCCGACGACTGTTCCGGCGACTGCTCCGATTCCGGTGACCGTCCGGCGACTGCTCCGATTCAGACGACTAAGGTCACAAGTCACAGTTCAGGTCACAACTCAAATCACAGCCTAGATCACAAGTCATAGCCCAAGTCACAATCCAGGTCACAAGTCACAGTCCAGGTCACAACTCAGGTCACAAGTCACAGCCTAGGTCACAACTCAGGATTTTGTTCATAATCACCGGTTATTTTTTTTTAAATAAGGATTACTGGTTATTTTCAAATGATCATGACACATGTAACAAAATATTTTTGACATGACTTAGATTAATATTTAGTCACAAATTATCGGATTTTAAGGTCACGGTTAATCCATTACGCGGTCACAATTAGTCTATTATGCGGTCCAGTAGGTCACGAAACACAACACAGATTCAAACACCGCCTCAGCTGCCTGGCACCACCTCACCGTCAAACCGCCAATAAAAACAGCCTAAAAATTCCTTATACATCGAATTGAGAATGGCTGACCGTGAAGGTCGCGACAACGCAGTGCACTTTCTCAATTTCCGGCGATGTCCGACGAAAGGTGGATGCTCCGATCTCTCACCTCTCACATACGCACAACACAGAACACAACACCCAAGCACACTACCACCGCACACGGCACTGCACTGCACAACACACGTCCACCGTCGACCGCCACCACCAACCGTAAAATCCTTACATCCAACACTGCACAACAAGAATCACCACCACCGCACAACTCAAAACCACCACAATTACCACAATAAAACCACAAAAAAGGAGCAGAAAACATATCTCCAACACTCTTTGCTCAGTTTTTGACAACCCATTTTAGATCGTCGGCTCAGATCGGCGAACTCAGTGCAGTTGCGAGCTCTATTCCCGCTGGTAAAGAAAATGGGGAATGGAGGAAAGAGAGAGAAGAGAGGAGGTGGCACATGGCTACGCCTTCGATGACTGCCGATCCCCAACTCCGTTGCGCAGGGACCGGAGAAAAGTCCAGATCGCCACATGAGTGCGCCACCGACGATCGCCGAGCCTCAACTCCGCGGCGCAGGGGTGCACCTCCAACGCCGGGCCTCAAATCTGGAGTTGTGGTGCCGGGGAAGCTTGGTGTAGGGAGAGTGACGGGAGGAGGCGTTTGTAGAGAGAGGACGGAGAAAAGTAGAGAGAGAGAGAGAGAGAGAGAGAGAGAGAGAGAGAGAGTAATGTGAGAAGTGAGATCTAATTAGGGTTTGTAAGTATATATTTTTAGTAAAAATATTTATTTTATTAAAATTTTAATTAAAATAAAATATCTGATTTTTGAATAACTAAACTTTGAATCTTATTTGTGAAATTGGAATTTAAGACACGGGGTTGGCTGTAATTTCCACAATAAAAAATGTATTAAGTTTATTTTTAAGTAATTTTTTGCATGAAAGGAAAAAGGATAAGCAACGCAGTAATTTTACGAGTTGAAATTTGTTGTCCAATTTTTTTGCTGTTCAATTTACTGTTCTCTCAATTGATAATTGACATATCATTTTTAAATTAAAATGTCATCTCAAATAAACCATCGTTAACTTCACCAGTAATTGATGACGTGTTAATTTAAAATGACGTGTCAATAATTAATTGGATGAACGGAAAAAGTTGAACAACAGATCTCAATTCACATTTTACTGTTTATGTTTTATTTTATCACGTTCAACATCTCAAATGACTATGTACTATTAATTATTCGAGCTTCCTTGATCGTTTGCTCAATTTTTAAAACTTTTAAAAACAAGAGTTCGTAAATTTTTCATCACTTTAATATCGAATTATTATTTCGCATATTCTCTCTTAAATAAAATACATACGGACTCGGCTATAGATCAAAGTCACCTAAACAATGGCCAAGGGCCTAAAAAATCTATCTAGATGTGTAAGAATGTGTTGACACACGAAACAGGCAGCCCAAATCAAATGGTCCAAGAAATGGCTCTAAAGAAGAAGCCCAGATAGAGAGATCAGGGTAAAAGGCCCAATCAGAAATATCATTAAAATATGAGGAAAGCCCAAAAAGACAAAGGTACGACGTCGCCCAAGTCGGCAGGACGCCCAGATATTAAGCGAAGGAAACACCCTACAATCGCCCAGAGCAGAAGATCAATTGTCGCCCATGAATGCTGAGTCGCCCAAAGTCCAAGAGATGACCAAAGATTGTTGTCATCCAAAATCACGATCTAAGACGGTTTGAGCACATCATAATTACGCCCCACGATTTGAGAAAGTTGATGGCAAGCAGTTATGAAGAGAGCGTAGTAATAGAAGTTGCACACGGTAGTTTTTAGCCAGCCGACCATGATGAAAGAAGTGGGTAGTTACAAGCGGTTGCTGAAACGATCAAAACTGCCCAAGCCGTATAAAAGAAAGAAGAAGACAACGAAAAAAGGGACAGAAAAATTCACTCTCAAAACAGAGAACATGTAATTTACTTTTCTTAGATTAACTTTTAATTACTTCAAATTCCTTCGTACTTGTGTGCTTACGCCCCTTGGAGGCATCTTGTTCGTGTCTAAACTGTAAATCTTCATATTCAATAAACGTCCCTTTTTGGGACTTTGTTCCAAGAGGTTTGTCCCTTACACAATCGTCTGATTTCCTTTTAATTGTTAGCGAGCGAAAAACGAGCGAAACAGAATGGTTGAACTATATGGACATGACACAGTCGCATCATGACACTAGACTTATTTTTTTAAAGTTAATTTTATAAAACATCAAGTTTGAAAGATATGAGCGGGTTGTGTTGGTAAAAAATGTTTTGAGTATATCATATTCTGACAATTAATCTTTTACATGCTAAAAAAATCGAAAAGAATTTAGATTTATCAAAATGAGATTTCGGTTGACACGAGATTCGACTCTTTATCCTTAAAATAATAATGTCTCGCGCTCGTGCTAATAATTTTCAAAATGTATTTAACACATAACGTCTCTACATTTCATTATTATTGTGCAAAACGTTCATACCTTCTATTTTTTGGTATTTTCATTCCTGATTTCACATTTGACTGTGTAAAAAGTCAATTTTCCTCCATTTTCATCAAACTTCTCCGTCAAGTGAAGGGTATTTTCATCTTAAACTTTAAATTGGTGTTCTTTTTTCTTCCTTCCAACAATAACATGACCCAACATAACCAGAAATTTTGAGTATGACAACTTTGGTAACTTGGTCATAAAAACCAAAATTCCAATAATAATAACGATTTTGCTACGAGTACATCACGATATACATTACGGTGCCCACCCCTCTCACACGAGGTTGAGACCCACTTAAATTTTATACAAGTGGGTCTCACCCCCATTTGAGAGGGGTGGATACCTTGATGTACATTTTTTGATATACAAGTAGATTTATCCTAATAATAATAGAAACCCAAAAATCATTGGTAAAAATAGAATTATTACAGAATTTTAAATATTATTACCCGTGATGCATAAAGAACAATCTATAGTCATTAGAAAATGAGCAAAAACAATAGGGATGGCAATGAGTCATGTATAAGATGGATCAACCATTCTCACCCTCGTCCCGTTGAATATTTTTGTCGCTTTCTCCCATCCCATATCGGGTTAAAGCGGGAAGGCCGGAATCAAAGCGGGGCGGGGCATGTCCTTTGCTCTATTTATCAACCCTTTTTTTTTTTTTTTACTATTATCTTTTTTGCATTTTTAGTTAATGAATATTATTAATTTTTCTCATTTTATTAAGAACAATTCATGTTTTCTTTGGATAATAACTCTTTTTTATTTGTTTGATGAAAAACTTAACTTAAATTTGAAAATAACTTGAAATGGGGTGGGGATCGTGTTTCCCGTACCCGCTTCAGGACAATGAACCACATCCACCATGTCATGTTTACCCAATTAGGCATGTAATACCCATTCCATTCAAGGTGGAGCTTGACGAGTATCGAGTTGAATGAGTTTTTTTGAAAAAAAAAATCATAAAACATAAGATGACAAAAAAGTTTTTAAAATTTTTGAATTGTGTATGTTTGTAGAGAGAGAAGGGACGAAGTGAGATTCTGATGGGAGGAGCGAGGTTGGGTTGAGAGTTTAAAAGTAAATAGAATCATGTTTATTCTTGGATCAAGCTGATTAAACAATCTTCTTGTCTGATCTTCTTTGAAGTTTTTCATTAGTTCAATTATAATTTTGAGGGTCATATTGTCCCACAACCTACCTAGTTTTTTCATTTTTTTGGAAGGTCAGTCGAGTTCTGAAATTACCACTATAGCCTTCACCACTCGCTTCGTCGATCGCCACCAAGGGCTCTCCATCAACTTGTCTTTATTTTGGCTCTGCTCTTTCAACAACTTGTGATGTCTTGTGTGTAATTTTCAGCAAACGAAAACTCCATAGCTGTCTGAAGTCAAGTCAAGTCAACAAAACAGCTCCAACTTCTTCCTTCTTCCTTCCAAAAATAAACAAATCCAACAAAAACTAGAAATAGAAAGGAAGTAGGAAGGAGACTATTTCAAAGTGAGCCTGGTGTGGTTGTTACACTCAAGCTGCCAAGGAACATAAGAAACTAAGTGTTATTTTTTAGAGGGAAAATAAATAGAGAAAATGGGTTCATGGGAAGAAAGGGAAAAAAAAAAAAAAAAGTTATAAAATGAAAATACCCTTCACTTAATAGAGATTTTTTTATGAAAATTGAGGAAAATGACATTTTACACAATCAAATGTGTAATTAAAGATGAAAATGTCAAAAAAAAAAAGTATGAACGTTTTGCACTATAGTAATAAAAAGGTAAGGACGTTATGTGCTAATTACTCATTTTGAAATGTTTGAAACTTCGAATTGTTTATAGAGTATTATTGACTATTTCTATCACCGTTGTCTCCTTCAAAAAAAGTTTTTCGAAGTTGAACTTATCTTTGATCAACCATGTCATATGAAAGATTGAATGGATTGATGATTTCTGTCGAAAAATATGTTAGAAAAAATCGATTTGAGTAGTTTGATTACTAATTTTGCATCTCAAAATATAAGAAGGCAGAATATGATGCTAGTCTTATCTCTCGTAGTTTTATTTTGCTACTTTATCTTTTGAATTGTACGAATTCTTCATTTAAATATAAATATTTTATTTATTTAAATATTTAAGTATTGTTACGTTTGTAAAAAAAAATTGTGTTTAAGGATCTCATAATAATTAATCATATAGGGTTTCAAATTTTTGAAGACCAATCCTAAATACACATCTCATTTCTATAACAAAATGTGAATTTGACACTTCAATTGAGAAGTAATCATGTGAAATATATAAGAGTTGAACTATATTTTAACATGCTCCTTTCAAATTTCATTTCCTACCAATGAAAGAGAGGAGAAAATAGTAAAATGCTGCCAAAATTAGCAAAATTCAATGAAGGGGGGCAGGCTTGTCAAATGAGAAATCTTCGTTTTTACTTTCTTCTCCATTATGGGGTATACTCCTGTGATTTTCTGTACCATCACGTTCAACTCTTACAATTAAGCTGGAAGTTTTTTCCATATGTACCGATGGATCCGCCTCTAGGTCCGATGATTCACCGTGTTCCTCATATCTCGAGAAATGGGTCGAGTGTCCCGTAGTTTCGAAACGATGAAGTGTAGGTCCAGGTGAACCCATGGAAGAAGTTGGACTTCCACTTCCCAGCATTCTAGGAGACCTTCCTCCTTTCCCTCCTTGCTTTTTCTTCACAGCCATATGCCACTTCTTTAGGGCCTTGGATGTTTGTTCATCAAATATAGATTTCTTCATATGTGTACCCATCTGCCATTTTCTCACAAGGATACATTTTACAATGATGTAGAAAAACTAGTATGTACATTCAACACTTTATTCGAGTGTTATCAAATATGGATCGGACATGCTGGTTCGACCGTCTAATCTCGGAAGGCACTAAATCAATTTCGAGCGATCTTATGGACCACATTTAAACTTTGAGACTGTTTATCTAACTCCTTAAACTTTTAAATAAGGTGGTCGTGCAACTCATTAGAATGATTGTGAAAGATATACAATAATTTGTAGCTTTGACAATACCTGAGCTATAAGGGCATAAAGAGGAAGTGTAATGTAGCTGCATAAACATAGGACTCCCACCCTGTGACAGCACAACAAAGCATGTAAACATTCAACACTTGTTGAATAAAATGAAGAAAATACTTTTCGACCCGTTTGTAGTTCTCAATCATTTGTGATAACCGGCACAGCTGAACGTCTACCATCGGGAAGCTAAAGCTATATGTAAGAAATGCATACCCTAACGCGATTTTTGCAATTACGAGCTTGAAATTGTCATGGAAGCAAGATTTTAGCCCAAATTCATACTGCACAAAACAACTCATTTTTGTAAATTGGTATTGTAGAGGACAATTTACTCTTCATTATGATGTGGTTAGAGAAGAGTCCTTACCCATATCCATAAAAAATATGTAACCTGGAAGGCATTCTGCATAAATTAGTACCCACTGATTAGCCCAATATTAGCATTACAACGGGAAAAATGAAAATAAATATCACAAAATAAAAATTCTGCCATTATATATGGAATGGTTAGAATCAAAACATACCACAGTGGATGAACTTTTCGTTTTCTTTTTACTTTATTTATCAGTTTTTTAGAGTGCGAACGAGCGTTTGTTTACCAAGATATGATTTAGAACACCAGCACACACGATATCCATGAGGATGGTAATATGGATGTGCCACCGTATTGGAATGAATAAGATAATTAGTGAGATGCCCCCAATTGAGGATAAGTTAAGATAAGTACGACGTAGGTTGGAACATGTCTTGCGTGGACCTAAAAAAGCACTCGTTCTTATGAATGACGTGATCCTAGCAAAGCAAGCTAAAAGATAAAAAGGCAAACCGGAATTAACATGGCCTTTTGTGCAGGAATCAAGTTGAATTGAATATTCGAGTAGAAGTAGCACGAAATGAAGATATTTAGCACCAACCTGAAACAATGCGAAGTGGATAAGGTGAAGAACCAACTGAGGCCGACCAAACCAAAAGTATTTGTCTGATCCTTGTACAAGAGGAATACCTTGTACCACTGCATGTCTTTCTGTTATTTCAAGAGCCATTCTTGTCAAAATGGCTTGAAGTTTTGTGCCAACGGCCAAGATTATCTGAGAAACATCATATGATCAGAGTTTTCTTTGAGGACATCAAATAATGTCAACAAGTGAGGACACTTACAAATAGAGGAATTAAGGATGCCCAAAACAATGCCTGCCACCCTGTAGTTGTGGATATATTGTTCAAGAAAATGCTGTTAATTTCTATTCCAGATAGGATTTACAGTTTAAATCATTACATTTCAGCCCAGACTCCATCACTGAAGGTAGCTGTGGAATTTTAAAAAATACAGACAGAATTTACGACGGAAATTTAGAGACAGCATGTTTTGTTCCACTGGCGATACTATTTTCTTATAGAAAGTAATTCTGTCGGAAAATTTCCAGCTTGTAGTGATATTATGTCTATAGAAAAGGAAATATGAAAACATTCGGGGAAAAAGTCACTTACCACTAACATTTAGTAGCAAGAACACCACAAATGATCCCCATAACACTGGACTGTCAGCATCAAAAATGAAACAGAAAAAGATGGATAAGATACGAATTTTGACTGCAAATCTATGTCCAGAGGGGATGTCTATTAGCAGAGCGCCTCTTAGATCATCGAGTTCTTGATAAAAAAAACTAATGAATCCAAGAAGAATCTACCTGACTCCTACAACTGTTTTGAAGTCATCTTCTAGTGACCTTTTGATATATTTCTGGAAGTTAAATTTGCTTCCAGGTGCTAAATGAACCTACAAAGTAGCGCAGGTTATAAAATGAGAAAGGGGTGAGAAAAAACAAACTACAAAAGCATGTGCAGTCGAAACTCACAGCGATAAACCCATTGCGAAGGGTTAAGTAGTCGGATTTGTTGACGGACCTAAAAAATTGTCGAAAAAAGCATCCCTGAGCCGAAGAAATGTTTGTAAGAAGATTGAAGAGCATGCCATTCGAATAATGAAAATATCTAATATCTTATTGAATCACATCATCTAAAAGCTCAAGCTTCAGGTATATGTCACTTTAGAAAGAAAATCAATTAATAAGAATGAAGGAGATAGAACATTATATCTCACAATATAAAAGAAGAGCGGAATCCTAGTCCAAAAGCTTGTGTGTGATTTCACAAAAGATGTCTCGTGAGTAAGCCTGAATCTTGAAGGATCTGCAAGTTCCATAATGTCAGTGCTATCACTATGAGAAGCTCTTCCCCATGAATAAGAAATAGAAAATTAGACGTCGATCTAGATTAAGTAAAGAGAGTAATACCATTTGAAAACTCATAATCATGTGACGAGGTCTCCTGCTCCCATTGTTTCCAGCCTCGAATCTGCGAAACATAGTTTTATCAAATTGTACACAAAGAGATATTGCCTGGAAGATCAGAATTCAAAGTGCATAAATGATTAAACCATTCTGTATTACCTTTAGTCTTCCAAGTGCCATAGTAACAGCACTATAAATCACATGAAGTACTGCTAGAAAGAATATAAGAATGTGTATCTGATGCAGCCCATTGATTGATATAAGCGCTGTGTGCCCCTGTTGGAAGAACTGGATTAGTTAATGAAGACTTATAATATCTCTAGATCAATCCACAGTCGAGGAAATAAGTAAACAATACGATTTGGCTCCACTACATTCCAATATATACTGTCTTACTCTACTAATGGACCATTAGTTTCACAAAAAAGCTAAATTTGAATGTGCAAATTATACGTACCTCCTTGCACGTAGGCTCTTTACCTGCAGCTAATACTCTACGCTCGTACCATAAAAGTCTACGATGAGGTGCTTCCTTATCAGCTTTGTTGTTCAGAGGACAGGGCAACATGGTATCAGCAACATGATAAGGTATACAGAATCCAGCAATGTAATACTGACTGAAGACAAGGATCAACGAGATGAAACCAAGTATCATCAACTCTGCCACGATTAAATACAGAAGTTATATTTTTTTTCCTGGGAGAGGGACTGGGAAACAGAGGAAGACAAGATGTAAAGATAAAATACCAGCTTTGACCTTCTCCAAAGCCTCATAAAGAGCTTTCTTATGCCTTTCTGTTAACCACTGAATAAAAGTTCACAATGTCAAACAATCTCCAAGAGGGTCATGCCACTTTGCCAGAAAGTGATTGACAGATAGAGTGACATAATTGGTGTCGGCAAGATGTGATTGGATGAAAAAGCTAATTGTATTTAAAACAATTCAATGATAAAGTGTCATGTGACATTATGTCAACTATTATATCAAGGATTATGTCATGATTCTCTCCAAGATAATAGGACAGAAGGACAACAAAGTAAAATTTTGTCAAATCTAATCCTAGTACATATTTCCTCGGGGCATAGCCAATGATCTAGATGGTTTACATCTTTCAGTAGATCTAACAATGAACTATATGTATTTAAGTATGTATTAAAGGCTATCTTACAGTTAAGTTCAATTAAAATGCTCTAATAAAAAATTAAAGTTATTGGGATTTGGACATCTAATTAAAGTTAAGCCAATTCATTTATGGTCCCTAATTCATATATGATTCTCATTATACGTTTAATCTCATCAACGCAAGAATAACAAGAAAAGTATATTGAAGAGGAATATTAAAAACCCGCAATCAAGAACAAGCAATCAAAATCAAGAAGTCGTAATCAAGAACGCACAATTCAAAATCCAGAATCAAGATCCAATAATAAAGAATCATTCACAATAGTTCAAGATATATTCCGTGTTTAATTATTCTTTTGATGATTCGAGTGGAGGATCTTGGCAACAAAGTCAAAAGTATTTTCAAGTTCTCGTGATTTAAAGTTTCATAAAATCTAACATCTTTAAGGCCAACTTTTGTCATGGATTGGATAAAAAGAAAATAAAACCCAAATTTTATATAACAATATAAAAAGAAAAAACGCACAAAAAATTGGCAATCCAAAGGTCTTATTTTTCATACCGTTCCAACTTTGTGAAGAATCTTTTCCAAGGCAATAGAGACGAGTATGATGACTGCACATACACCAGCAACTGCCCATGTCGGTGTTTGATCGAGCTGCCTCGACGTGCCCCCTGTATCGTCTTCACCTGCCATAACTTTCACACACTCCCCCTAAAAACTCAGATTCTACAAGGGCGTCAGGCTCGACTCTTCCAAAATTTTAGAAATCAGCCTCCCTCGATTGGTGGCAGGTTGAAAGTTTACCAAACAATACGTGCTGAAAGCTTCTGTACACTAGACAATGCTGTGTAGTTGGCTGAGAAATTCAACAAACCAACGTGATGATTTTTATATGTTAAGAATAGAATAATTTGGTTGTACTAAGATAATAATATCTTCTCCGGTGGAAATTGGGTTTTGGAGCAAGAACTTCCCATGAAAGTCTACGGTTTTGTTCTTTTGTAACGTTAAACTTAATAGTTAAAAAAAAACCCCCTTTTCTTCCAGAGATAACTTACGGATTTGTTAATTTGACTACTTTATTTAATAACCTTAATTATAGTAAAAAAATTCCGACAAGATCTGTCTATTTTTATAACGCCTATCACGTCCCGGCACATCCGGCGCAATTCCATTATAAAAGGAAAGGGAGGTTCTGCGGGCCAAAGCTCAAATGGGAAAAGAAAGCAAAGTCAACATGGAGAATGAGTCGAACTTGAGTAGAAATGAAGTAATGCGGTTTTTAATATTAGTCCTTGTTTGTCTTTCATTAAAATAAAATTATTTTATTCATTTTTAACAACACGTTCACACAATAAAATATATTGCAAATAAATTTAAAATTTTTTCCTACTTTTAATCATATATTTTCTAAAAAAAAATTACTATTTCAAAACTTATTTTCTCTAAACAACTCTTTTAATTGAAGACAAACAAAGGCTTAGTCTGTGCATAAATTTTCAACAATAACATAATTTTTCCCATTTTCTTCGTCACGACCTACCAATATCAACTGACCTGATATATTGATATCAATGCATGATCCTTCAAAGGTATCTTGATCCATATGAATAAGGATAACCAATAAAGAAGAACATAATTAAAAGCAATTTACAAATTAGTTGGTATATGGTGAAAAATTCTTTTAAAGCCCATGCTTATTTATTTATTTTATGTTTGCATAGTTGGAATCCAAAGTATGGAAAATACATTTATTTGGTTTGAGTTTGTTACGCTCTTGAGACGGACCTCGTTGCAATCAACTAAAAGAAAAAAAAAACATCATGCAATGTCAACACACTAATTCGCATTGTACCTTTCGCATGCCTCTTTCGAGATTATTAGACATGCCTTTAGGCACCTACTTATTGTAATCCGAAGCAATGTATCACTTCTCGACTGCATTTTATACTCGAGACGATGAGCATCTGTTGCAAGCCTTACCTCGGTCAAGATTCACAAAGTGCAGTGCTCATAGTGATTAATATGACAATTCTGAAATGATAATGTCAATCAAATCACAACTTTTGAGCCTATGTTCAGGCATGGAAGCCACAAGCCTATGATGACTATGTATCGATACAATTGGACATGACAAGTGAGCCGTTATGATGAGATTATGTGTCAAATATCTAGATAGGTCTTTACTACCTATGATTACTTAGTTCTCTCTTATTCAAAGGTAAGTTTTCCTCAACCAAGTAATCCAAAACCCGACACTAATATATTCTTGTTCATTGTGTCTCTCATAGGCGCAATATTCTTCACCATCTGATTTGAATGTCGGATGCATGCAACCTTTGCATTTTTTGTGGAGCTACGTGATAAGTGTAGTTTATACACTTATTTGTGGCACTAAATTATGATATTTTATTGTCTTTTGGATAAAATTCTACCTAATTTATATTATATTGTATTTTGTAGGTAAAAATTTATATTTAATGAAGAATTGAAGAAAAGAATGCAAAATAGGCGAAAAATGGCAAAATTTAAAGTACGAGGATTGAATTGGTATTAGAATTAATTGGGTCTTGAATTGGAATTTTAATGTGAATGGAACTCAAGTGGGCCTCATATATTGGACTCCTTAGTTGAATTGAAAGGGGACTCCTTTGAATTGAAGATATATATACACACAACCACGGAGAGAAACAGAGGAGGGCAGCAGGGAATTATATTACACATACATTGGAGCCGCCCTTTGCTGTGAGGGCTGAATTATATTCTATAGATTCCATTGCCGGCTGATAAGTGTATTTTCTACACTTATTCGGGGCTTAAAACTATAGAATTTTATTGATTTTTTGACAAAATTTTACATAATTTATGTTATATTGCATTGTGTAAGTAAAACTTTATATTTGATGAAGAATTGAAGAAAAGAAACAAAATATGATGAAAATGGTAAAATCCAAAGTTTGAGGATCAAATTACAAATATTCAAGAAGATACTTTGAAGATTGCTATGAGACAATTGGATTGAAATTAGAATTCAAAAAGAAATGGAATATGATCAAAGTATTATCAAAATCAATTTCCAATCGCTCAAGATATATTCCAGATTTTTAGCCAAATATTGAGACCCATTTTTGGCATAGTAAACGTCTGAATTGGAAAAACTCTATTTCAATCAAAGTTGTATCCCTTTAAGTTGTCTTTCCAACGCACTTTGAATTGCATCAATCGGATATCAGAATAGAAAGTTATGACAAAAATACGGACTGCTGTGCAGAGACAAAAAATCCGCGCGAAGGCAACTTTCCTTATTCGATTAGAACTCTTTTGGAAACCAATTTGGACGTGATTTTCAACCAATTTTCGGCTCCTATAAAGAGATAACAGCAGAATACATATGGAGAACCTCCCGAGACCTAAAAATCTATATATTATACATATTTTGGAGGCGAAGAACGGTGCTAACAACGTGGAATCAAGGCAAATTGCATTGGATATTGAAAATTCTTCATCCGGATTCAAGTTTCACATCAAGAACGTGGATTTTTCCAACTTCTTCCATCTTTCTTATTTCCGGGTGATATTTTTCCAATTATTCTTGTGTAATTTAATTTCTACAATATGCTAGGCTAAATTCCCTTATATTGGATGGATGATGAAACTAATTAATTTTTAGTCTTTAATTCGATATCATGTGTTTTTAATTTAATTCTTGCATTGTGATTTCATAAACATATATGAATTTATTGTTTTTAATGTTTGCGCACCATTATGACAATTAGTTGCTTATTCGTAGTGTTGAAAAACTCACGGTAGGTAGAACACTGTTTATGGAACACACGGACAATAAATATTAGGAATAATATTTATGGCGTGTGCGGTCATGTGTGATAATCCTAAACGTCAATGCTTGCTTGTCATATGAATTCGGACTATGAATAGGATCGTCTCGTGGCAATCATAGATTTATTATATCTCGGGAAAGAATAGTAAATGAAAGTGGAATTATCGATCGTTGCAATTGCATCGAATTAATTATCACTGGTTGAGAATTGAAATTAAGAATTGATTAGTGGAGTCGAAAATCCAATACACTCACCCACATTTGATTTAAAACCATTTTTTTTATTACTTTCGTAGTTATAGAACGTAGTCAACTAAAAATCAACCATCTTTTGTTACATTTACGAATTTAAATATATCGAATACTCTAAAATTGAGCCTTATTCCCTGTGGGACGATAACTCATTCATCACAATTATTACTTGTACAACGAACTCGTACGCTTGCGAGATTTTTGCGTAACACCGGCTGCTGGAATTAAGGAGAACTGTTGCTGCATAGTTATATATAAATATACACGCAGAAAGAGGAAAAGAATGGGTTGGACATGGCAGGACGGTAACTTCACGTTCCGTCAAATTTGGGTGATTTCATTCCTCTTTTGCATGTTATATTTTTACATTATGCATAACTAAATTATTTTTAGGGCGAACAATGTAACCGAATTGTGATCTTTTATTTCGTTAATTTGAGATTCTTGTGCTTTTATTTTATGTGTTGATTTTGCTATGCTCTCAATGCATTTAATTACTTGATCACTAATTAAATGATTTCGTGAACAATAATTACGTAGAGATGCGGATTGTTGTTTAGACCAAATAGTAAAATTCGGTAAATTGACATAACGTGTAGAGATACCTATGTTAATTATTGCGGTCATAATTGAATTCTTAGAACCAATGTTTCGTTTGATTAACGTCAATTCGCATAGAGATATGGAATTGAGTTGGTTAAATAGGTTCAATGAGAACTCGAGAGGGGTAAATTGAATACAATAGAAGAATTCGATCGAACACTACATTAGGTTATGAATCTTGATTTAAGGAATGAAGGTGATCAACAGGTGAAATTGTTCCGCCCTAAGAACCGTCATTATTTGAATTCTAGATAAATTCTGTTTATTTTCTATTCAATTTAATTTCACGTTTTAAATTAAATAGTTCAACAAATCCGTGTTTTTGTTTATTTGCGTCAAATACGAATTAAAAATAATTAATTAAGGTCTAAAGTATAGTTCTCGTGGGAACGATAATCCGGACTCAAAGGTCCATTTTACTACTTGTTACGATATCGTACACTTGCGATAAAAAAAAAAAAAAAAAAAAAAAAACCCAACACTACGGTCTATGCAGTCTAATGTAGATGTCCAAGTGTGCGGATGAGATACACATGGGTGGGAGAAAAGTTGAGATTTGTTGATAGCTGGATCTCGTCGAATTCGAAGGTCAATGGAGTTTATATTGTTTTAACTTTGATTTCATTTTCCTATCCCTTTATTATTAAATTTAAATAAAATTTAAAGGAGACATAATACTTAATTGTTAGTTCAAAACGAATTATTGAGCTTCGAATACTAATTAGGTGGTTGAGATATGAATTGAAAGAGTGAATCAAAGCAGTTGTCGTTTTGGTTCAAATTTTGAAAGAGTGAATCATAGCAATTAGTGACGACCTGATCATAAGCAGGATGCCGATCACTTCCTCAAAAAATATATTATACATTATAAATACTAAAAAAAAAAAAAATTAAAATTTATATTCTTCAAAGTGTAAAAGAAGATTTTAATACATTAGTGATTTTTTGCCGTTTCTTTTGTTTGTTACGTAACCTTACAGCTTTTATTTATTTTTCTACTTATTCAGTCATCCTCAAATTCAACCATCTACATGTATATTTTTTATTTTTTGGTATTTTTCAAAATTTTCTTGTTTTTCATTTTTGGTATGAAAGTATAAAATTTGTCAGATTTTCAATTTTACATCTATAGTGTCGATATCTCTTTTTTCACTTAAGTCAATGTTTGAACAATTTCAAAAATATGAAAATACTTTTTGAGTTTCGATTTCATTTAAAAAAATTGTTGGTTGCAGACGATAATCATTTGAAGTGTTGGTATAATAAGCCAGAAGAATTTTATAAGCAAGACAATGATTTTGATATTGATGCAAGTGAATTATTCTCTGAGCTGCAAATTATTAAAAAAAGTTTTCTAAAAGAGACCAAAAAAGCGATTAAAGTGTTATACTATATAGAAAATAATGGACTTTTATATTTCAAATACATGGATTGCTTGTAGCGTATTAGTAATTATACCAATTAAGTTGCATCTCTTGAGAGGAGCTTCTCAAAGTTGAAGTTGACAATCATGCATTCGGTCAACAATTTCACAAGAACTATTGAATTAATTGGTTGTGGTATCTATTGAAAAACAAGTTTTAAAACATATTGATTGTAACAATATAATTGTCGATTTTTATCACAAAATTGTAGAAGAGTAACACATTTGAAAGTTTTAGATTATTATTTTTGTAACTTCGAATATTTTTATTTAATAAAATTATTAATTTATATTTTTAAATATACGTAGGGCCCATATTTGAAGTTGAGCTAAGGTCTAGAAATCTCAAGATCGACCCTGCTAGCAATGTTGTTACACCCCAAAATTCGTAAGACATGTAGGTGTTACCATAGAAGCAAAAGGTCATGTAAGCCTCCAATGGCACGCCATGTGGCGACTCCCCGTGTTCCCCACTCTCTTCGTCCAAATCTAGCAAGGTAGTTGAACCATGGGCCTCACCTTTGATCGTACCACGTCATTTCGCATGGTTTTTGCAAGGACACCGTTAGTTTGGGCCTCATGTGGTCGCCAAATCCTTTATCACCGAATACCCTATGATGAAGCTCTATTTGGTTCACCTATTCAATCTTTTCTCTATCCTTCCACCGGTGATGTTGGACACTGTGGGGAGAGAATCAGCTTTGCTGCAAGAGCCAACTGCGAGATCGACACAGCTACAAGAGACCAACGTCGATGCTCCAAGGAGAGGACCAACATCGCTGCCGACGCGAGCTATGCAGTGCCATCGAAAGAGGAGCATTGTCAAAAGAGGAGCTCTGCCGCTGCAAGAGACTGGCGATGTCAAAAAGAAGAGCACGGTTGCAACCTCTGGCTAGGAGGGTAGATGGAGACCTGACATCGCCACTTGCAAGAAGGTAGGTAGCAATTTCAACATTGCACAGCAGGAAGGTGGGTTCTTTTGACATGGTCGGATTTTTTTGTGGTTTAGGCGGTTGCTCCATTGTTGTGGCAATGGTTTTGAGGTGATTTTTGTGATTGCTGGTTGGTAGTGGATTTCGAATGGTGGTGATTGTGCTTACGGTGATGATGGCTGAGTTTGTGGTGGTACTGGTGGCAGTATTGGTGGCGGTGATAGTGGCAGTAGTGTGATAGTAGCAGTGGTTGTGGTGGTGCCACGTAGTGGTGTTTGTGTTATTGTGGTTGTGGTTGTTGCATCGTGGTGATGATAGGTTGCGATGAAGAGTATTTGTAATTAATTATTTAGGTGTTATGACCAATAAATAACTTATGCCCTAAAAGAGTTTGTGATTGTGAATAAATTTGGAATCGTGACTCAGAATTTGGTAAGTTTTGACCAACTAATTCAATAATTTGTGATCAATAAATAATATGTGACCTAAATATTTGAGTTGATACTTATAAAATTTGAGATTTGTGACTGATAAATAAATTGTGACTTATTAATTTTGTAATTTGTGATCAATAAATAAATTGTGACCTATAAGATTTTTGAATTAAGATCGTGAAATAATTTGTGACCTATAAATTTTTTTGATATATGATCGAGAAAAAATTTGTGATCAATTAATTCGATAATTTGTCATCAAATAGTATAGAATTATGACTGTAATATATTTAATAAATAAAAAATATATATTTATTATTTGATTTTTGAAATTTTAAACTTTATTTCTTAGTTTTGAAATAAGTTATACATAATATTTTAGATATGAAATTTTCCATTTAATTAATTAGACACACAACGCAATAAAATGACAATTACGGGCCTACAAATCAAGTCCAAATGCATCAGCCCAATCTTTATTCTTTGCGAAAATTACCATAAACAAGGTGTTTACTTTTGACTTTTAAAAAATCAGGTTTTTAGTTTATTTAATCAAAAATCAGGTTTTAATTTTACAATTAATATTAATAATAATATTTTTAAATTAAATTAAATACATACCCACCCCACTACCCACCCACCACCCACCCCACCAACTTTCTAAATATAAAACCCTAACCAAACCTAACATAATTCATTCTTCTTCTCCTTCCATTTCTATCGCTGCCTCTACCGCCCGCCCCGGCCACCGCCCGTCGCCGCCTCTCCCCTTCCCCTTCTTCCCCTCCTTCTTCCCCCCCTTCTCCCCCCTTCTTCTTGAACAAGAACGTCGTCTGCGACGTTCTGCCGTCGGCGTCGCAGCAGCACCTGCGACGCCAAGTGAGCCGGCGTTTGCTCACGGCGTCGCAAGAAAGCCAGCCGTCATACTGCGACGCTGATTTCGTGCAACGCGTCGCGACTGCGACGCTGCCGGCTGCTGCGACGTCGTCATTGACGCTAGCCGACCGGCGACGCTGCTGATTCGTTCCGGATCTTTTTTTTTTTTCTTTTCCTACTACTAGATCTTGAGTTTTTGATTTATAATGAAATTGGGTTTTTATTCATTATCAAATATTGTTGGTGATTTGCACATTGTGATTTTTTTTAAAAATGAAAATGGTTAGATGGTGGTGATTTTGTAGTGGTTTCTCAGTTGTGTGTGACAGATCTGTGTGTGTGGTTGGTTGTTGATGGATCTCTGTGTTGTTGGTTGTCGACGGTGTTATCGGTGGTCGGGCTGGTGGTGGTTTTTTTTTTTGGGTCTGTGACCTAACTTTTTTTGGTGTCTGTGACCTAGATATTGAACTGTGGTGGTTTTTTTTGTGTCTGTGACCTAGGTGGGCTTCTGTGACTCACTCTGAAATAGAGTCGTGACATGTAAAAGTTATTATTTTTCCCAATCTGTGACCTAGGTGAGTGTCTGTGACCTCGGAATTGTGACTGTGACTCACTGAAATAGAGTTTTGAACGTAAAATTTTTGATTTTTTCAACCTGTGACCTGTAAAATATAACCTGTGACCTATAATTTCGAACCTTGTGACCTTAAAAAATAACCTGTGACCTATAATTTTTTATCAGTTTTGATCTGTGACTTCGAAATTATCCGTGACCAAATTGTATATAACTGTGACCTTAACAGTTGCCGGAATCGGAGCGGTCGCCGAAAATAAGTACGGCCGGAGAACAGTTGTCGGAGTAGTCGCCGGTCGCCGAAGTAGTCGCCGATTGCCGGAGTAGTCGCCGGAGCAATGGGTGGGGTGGGGTGGGGGTGGGGTGGGGTGAATTATATTATATTACAGTTAAATATTTAATGTAATATAATAATTGTGAAATATAATTAATTAATTAAAAAAAAACCTGATTTTTGCAAATTTAAATTTTGAGATCTGATTTTTAATTTTGGTAAAGTAAATGCCTGAACCATAAATTTTTCCTTTATTCTTTCCATCTGTCTGAAACTTTGTCAGTCTAATGATATCCTCCATCAATTTTCACTCGTTCTCACACGCACACGCACACCGGCATACGCAAGCAGATTTGAAATTGAAGGATGAATGCCATCGTATCTGTTCGGAGTCCACAAACTTCGTTCCTACCTGGTAAGATTTTCTCCATGGTTCGATTAATTTCTCCAACAATTTTGATATTTACCCGGTTTAATTTTACTTCGTTAATTTATTAATACTACTGTCATGTTCTATGATGAGCTGTGTAATTTTGCATGTCAGCTAATTTTTTACATATGCACGTATATAATCGGTCATACAATGATGCTAATGATGATTATGTTTGATAAACTTGGTTTTAGTTCGATTAGATTAGGCTTTTTAGCTTTAATTGTAAGTAAATTTCTAAATTGATTTTGTGGTAATTTTAATGATTTTTATTTCTGACTAGTATCAATTGTTCGCAGTTAAGTAGTTGATATAAATTGGTTTATCTGAGTGCTATAAATGCGTTTAGCCGGTTAAAATTAAGTAATGCCGTTCAAAGTAATTGATATCTTTGCCTCTTCTTAGATCTTACACTGTATTTAATTTTGAACTTCATTTATGATACTGCATCTAAAGACTCAATTATATGCTGCCAAACAGTCCCAATAATGGGTTGGTATCATGGATTTGAAGCTTGGTACCGGAAATGAAGGGAGAAACTGTTTAAGATCTGACCATTTTCTTTCCAAATCCCTACTGCGTGAGTTCCATGAAGCTAAATTCAGCTTGTTGGATTCCATGTAGTGTGGATGCCTTTGAAGGCATATATATAGGCCACATCAAGTTTAATTCATGTCAAGTCTAAATGACACATTCTTGGAACAGCTTTAAACATACACTTCACTACATTGTACCTTGCATGTTACAATTGGAGATAAAATTTGTTTCAATTGCCAAAAAAAAAAAACTGCCTAGAAAAGCTTTTCCTCAAAAACCAAGAAAATGTGGAAAACAAATTTCATGGAAAATTTAGTCAATCAAACATGCAAAAATGTAGAAATAGATTTTAATTTCCATCTTCCATGGAAAAGAAAGAGCAATCAAATAGGGTCTTCGTGAATTTAAGTTGTGAATGCATGTCATAATTAGGAATTACACTTGAGGATTTTCATCCTTTATAATGAAATTCGATGTGTGTTTCTCCTGGTACAATTATCTTTCTGCGTGTTTATCAAATTACCTTGCTTTTCTAGGCTCATGGAAGGGTTGATTTATAGAATTACACAATATGCATTGACAACTCTATGCTATGTAGTTACACCTTAGCTTTTGCAATTCTCGTCGTATAGTATTCAATTAAGATTCCACTTCTTCTATTTGACATATTTGTGAAAGTTTTTATGAATATTGTTGTTGGATTTCCAAATTTTTATTTCATTAATGCCGAATGTACAATGCTAGGTACTTCTCTGGTGCAAGCGGACAAATGTCTTAGTTCCAATAATTTAGCCTCCATCCCTACCTCTGTGAGAAGCACAAAGACTTGGAAGTGCAGGAGGTCATTGATAATTCAAGCTAGGTATCATTGTATACATAACCAGTACCTTCTTGTTCTTAATTTAGTTTGGGTTGAATTAAGTGTTAAATTGTAATTAAGTTCTCAAGAATCCTTTATGACCGGGGAGCAAAGCCTCTTAAATTATACACAAGGATGCATTTAACTTTTAAATATATACACATGTTGAGTATAAATGTGTTTAATAAGCCGTGTGCTGCTGGAATTCAAGTTCTCTCTTTGTCCTCTATCATTGTTTTTGGTTTTCTTATATATGGATTCTGGGCCAAATTCATTTTCTGAACTACCTCCACCACCACCTGAGATGTTCCCAAAGAACTTTTCTCATGTCCTTGTTATACAATATTTCATGCCTTAATAATTTCTATTATTATGAGACTGGCACTGCTATTTGATGCTGGTATTAAAAATTTCATTAGTTTATTGTGATAATATTTGTTGTGTGTTGTTTCATATCTCAAGGTTGTTTTACTCAACAGAATCTAGTCACTATCTAAGAAAAATGTTAAACAAGTGTTTTCCATAAAGATATTTTAAGAATTTTGGCATGAGGATGTTCGCTTAGTGTCACTTGGCTTTGTCCTTCTGCATTGATCTTATTGTTACCTCTTGCCAGCATTTATACCCTCACTTCTAGTTGTGTCATGATTTTCTCTTCTATTCTTAATTAAAATTACCATCTTTTCCATCTTAGTACAGTGGGGATGGCAGAGGATCTGGTAGCACAAGTATCTTTGTTGGTGGCTTTGTACTGGGAGGGCTTGTTGTTGGAGCATTGGGTTGCATATATGCTCCCCAGGTATTGAAATATTACCTAGTTTTTGGTTCATTGAGTCAGATAAGTTCTCTTCCACTCTGTGGCATAAAGTTGAGTATAATGGGATATCAGGGGATGGCGTGTGGGATATGAGACTATCTTAGGAAACAATAGAGGTTGTAGTTTTACTCTCATCTTTTAACAATATGTCTAAACGCGACAGTTATCATATAGATAATCTCTTGATGAGGACAAATATTTGTCTATTAGCTTGCTTTATCTATTTGATGTGCTTCTGGGCTCTAAACTGCTGAACAAGTCAATAGGTTGTATATTAAGATGATACTACTTTATCTTGCAGATAAGCAAAGCACTAGCAGGAGCAGATAGAAAAGATCTGATGAGAAAGCTCCCAAAATTTATATACGACGAAGAGAAAGCTTTGGAGGTGAGAACTTGCTCTAGAAATGTCTCTACTTGATTTCTTGAATTTTTTTTAACACTAGGGACAAACTTTGTGACACAATTTTTCATTCTGATGTTAGGCCATGTAGAATGCAAAATAAATCTCTCTCTGTCGGAGTGAATTAGTGTTCCGTTGTTTCTGTATAAACTATAAAGGCCATCCGTGACCCATGCATCTTTTGTTTTGGTTGTTTCACTTTATTACTCTGCAGTCGCTTATGCAGTTCATATTCATTATACCTGAATTAATCAAAATAACTAACATGTATAAGCTTGCCCACTTAGATAGTAGTAGCATATGCTGAAGCATGTTTAACTTTATCCTCTTGTATTTACCTGCCAACCTTTCTCCTTATCCTTCTAACCTGTGTTTTGAATCAATAGTCCTGCCACCGGTGCTTCCCATTATTTCTGTAGGCACAGTGAGCCCTGTGTGCAACACTACTCCTCTTGTGACAAAAAGAAGAAAGAAGCAAAG
This sequence comes from Fraxinus americana, assembly GCA_035079005.1. Classification (NCBI taxonomy): domain Eukaryota; kingdom Viridiplantae; phylum Streptophyta; class Magnoliopsida; order Lamiales; family Oleaceae; genus Fraxinus; species Fraxinus americana. The sequence goes on along the minus strand of CM068716.1, from coordinate 8,492,464 downwards.
GAACTTCCAAATAGAAGCTAAAGAAGACAGAAAACCAGAACAAAATATGATGGCACAAATAAAGGGGAAACCACTCATCTTTAGCTCTAATCATCATGTCAGTGAAATAGACACTTTGTTTAGCTTTATATAGTCCTGGTTTTATAATGTCTTGTTGGGCAGGGATTTTAAAAAGCTAAAAGTTGTTTTTGAGTTTAAGAAGTTGCTTTTGGGTCATTTGGATAATTTTCTAAAAATGCTTTGCTTGGTTAGAAATGCTTTTAGAAGAAGTTGGCTTAAGGTAACTTCCTCAAGAAACTTTTCTAAGAAGAGAGAAAGTAGAAGCAGAGCTATCCCAAACATATCCTAAGTTTTGTTTGTTCACAATAAATGGTTACTTATTTTTGATATTATTTTAATTATTCCAAGATTATTATTAATAATTCATTTTTATTTAATGAGTTTATTAAACTTAAAAAATAAAAAGGTGCGTGCCTTCTTCATGCCTAGGTCCCGCGTTTTAGAACAGTGGTTCTTAGGCAACGATGATTGGGAAAAAGTGAAAGGTTGGTAAGAGGACTTCTTCCACTGATGTCATCCGGAAATGATCAACCCCGTTATTTTATTTTTGGGCGTTGGATGATTCATCCTAATAGATGCCTTTGATTATCCTCCAGAGCATGAAAATCTTATCTCTGCATGATTGTACTTCTCAAACCTTTTTGTTATAGCATTGCGGAAGTATTCAATAGGATGATTCTTACCCCTTCTTACAATAATCTAGATCTGCTTTTGCGATGCTCCACTCTTTAATAAATCCTTTTTCTTTTTCACTGTTTGTTAGTGGATTCTTCTAGTGTCATAGACAGTAAAGTCCTCTGCCTGATGTATATTGTTGACGTTGTATTGGTATTGATGAAATACACTTATCCTGAAAATCAGTTGCAAAGCAATGTATTCCCACCCACTGTATAGTCCACGAGACTATGCAGTTGCAAGCAATGTATGCCCACCCACTGTATAGTGTTTTTTCTCAAATTCATTTTCAACCACATTATCTTAATAAAATGATTTTAGACGTAAATCATAAATTTTTTCGTACTTTTTAATCACATATGTCCCAAAAAAAATGGGTTTAAACAAAACCTAAGCCTCGAACACCATTAGTCATGCAAAATGTTGTTTGGCAAGTTGTTGGCTTGGAAAACAGGTAAGATGAAAATAATTAAAAAAATTAAAGTTCCCTTAATGGGCCTTGTTAGATTGGGGACAAACTTTAAGAAACACTCAAACTTGGGACCTTACCATTATTCCCTTATGAGCCAAAATAAACCTGCTCAGTGACACTGTTGAACCCATTAATACTTTTGAAGGTGATTATAGTGTGATGGTGGTTGCTTTGGAGATTGCTATGGGATGGGATGGTTATTTGATAAGTATACTAATTTGATATGTAAGAAATTGCTAAAAAAGGAAGAGGAGCGAAGATTCTTTGTGCTATTACATCCTTGATCAATAGGAATTTTGTATGTGCTATGATTTGTATTGACAAAGATTATCTGTTTTGCTTGTGTTTGTTCGAAACAGAGGACTCGCAAGATACTAACCGAAAAGATTGCCCAGCTGAATTCTGCCATAGATGATGTTTCAGCTCAACTTCGTGCAGATGACGAACCGAATGGAGCAGCCAGAACACCCGATGAACTCGAAGCTTCCATATGATACATACTCTGCATTCTGAAACTGTAATAGTTATTGACTTTCAGTGGAGTCTTAAATATTTGGATTACAGTTTGGATATTCACGTTTGGAGTTCTTCCCATTGCTATTGTATATTGCAGTGTAAGAGGCCTAGCTATTGAGATCAATATGTTGTAAATATGTTCATCAGATATTGTGATGATGGTATATTCACAACTATATGCCTAAACTAGCACCACCACCTTTTCTTAATTTTTTTCATGTTTTTTTTTGGTAAAACACCCCCCCCCCCCCCCCCCCCCTCCTCTTCCTTTTTTTGCAGTTATGCAAGAATGTATTTACAATTTTCATTTTCGAGCTCTTTTCTTTTTTCAAGAATAGTGATGTCACGAATCGACGAGGATAAAAAGCATATAGAAGGCATAATAAATAGTGACGACGTTGAATTCCATGTAAACGGCGCACTTGTAATGAAGTTATTGCCCTGAATGAGAAAAAATATCAATATATTTATCTACATAGAGAATTAAAATTCATACAATCAATTATTTTTTGAGTAATGTTATGCATCCCTAGTTGGGTTACAAACACAGTTTAGGTAGCTCTAAATGATATGTTAAATGAAATAGAGTCGTCTAAATTGTGTTTATAACCCCAATGATGATGAATAGCATTATTCTTATTTTTTTCACTGTTTTCACCTAATTTAGCAGGAGGTGAACGTCTTACCTCCTAAGTAATCACTTCAGATGAGGCGTTCAAGGACTTTCGTCGAGAGACGGCATCGAATGAAAGTTTAGTCGAATATATAGATTTTCTCTTTTGTGATTAGTGATTTTTATACGAGTCACGTGTAACTTCTTTCGTTCACGTTGTAAGAAAGTAAAATTCATTGTAATTAACAATTCTTATACGAATGTAACTTTTTGTTTTCACATTATATTAAAATTTTATATTGGAAATAATGTTAAGTAGAGAAAATTTTTGACAGATTTTTCACCGACGGTGACGTGGTGACCATCTGTTTTGTTTTTATATCATCAATTGAACACCCCAAAGAAATTAAGAAGAAAAGAAAGCACCATTTTATTTGAACTGACCATTTTCTTTCATATATATATTCTCTCCTGTCTCTCTTCGAAACCCTTATTTCAATTCTTAAGATGACAAAATCAGGTTTTTCAAAAGCTCTCAAGTTTCATTACCTTCAATCCCTGAACTTTTAAGCTTGAATCAGATTTATGTAATTATCTTAATTTAGGGTTTTGTTGCATATGCCATATGGTAATTATGATCATATCTGTTTTCAATTGTCAACGAAATTAGAAGCTCATTTATTTGCATTCTTAGTTGTCTTAGTGAGGATTCTGATTAGATTGTTTTAACTGGTCTGAGTTCAATTCTGAATAGCTGATTAATTTGGATTCGTTTTTGTGTGATTATTGAATATATTTGTTTTTAGCAGGGATTCTTTAAAATCTGATTTGGGTTTTGTGAATTTTTTTTATGAAAATGGATCTGGAGTAATGTAGCTTAGAGTATTATGCTAGAGGTTAGAATTTCATTGCTGTTTGCAGGTTGAAGGTTGTTTACGCAATTGATTTGGAGATAAATGTAGAAAAAATGGAGATAAATACAGTCAATGTTAATCACTTGGACGTGGATGCCCTTTTGCCACCTAGAAAACGGCTTCTGGCAGGCTTGAAGAGACAGAATTCCGATGTTAATAATTCTAGTAGTACAATGTGTGAATATGATACCCGTGTTAATAATCGATTGAGATCCCACTTGAGTAGCTCTAGTCATTTAAGTGAGGATATTGTTGAAGCCTCGAGATTGGCTGCTATGGAAGCAACAAAGGTTGCAGAGGCTGCAAGAGTTACTGCTGAAGAGAAAGCTGCAAAAGCGGCAAAGGCAGTGGCTGCTGCCAAGAGTGCTTTGGAACTGGTCGACATTCTCTCAGTGGAGGCTTCTAGCAAAGAAAAACATCCCGAAAAAAATAAGACGAAGAAGCGTGATCCTATTTCAACAATTTACAGTAAGCACAAAGGTGTTAGAACTAGCAAAACTGATGAAGAGTTAGCCCGGAAATCGCATCCGGCCTACAAAAGCTCCATGAGAATTTCAAAGAAGTCCTCAAGTTCAGACTTGAAGAATTCCAAATGTAAGAGGGTCAAGAGGTTAACAACCAAGGTTCACAATGGAGGTTCTGTCTTGGATGGGAATCGGCCTTCTATTAGCAATGGGACTGCAACAGTACCAGGTGGAAACTTGATTGCCGTAAATTTAAACTCATCAAAACTCAATAAACTTGACGAAATGAAGGCAGAAACTGGCCAAGGATCGCAGTCTAATAAGATTGACAGGCTTAAGCTGGAAAATGGGGATGCAAAAATTATTCGGTCAAAGGAGAAATCTGTAGAATCATTGGATGATCTTTGTAGTTACAGTAAAACAAGGGGAAAGTTTAAGCGAAAAATGTTGCCATTGAGCATTTGTAATTCTCGGGATCAATAAGCCCCAGAGAGGAGTAGGGCCTTTCGGCAACCGTGTGATACCTGTAAATAGGACATCGACGGGTTAATGGGGGCATTCAAGGTACCCGTTTGCATTAATGAAATAAAGCCTTGCAATGACAGTCGTCATCATAGTCTCATTAAAACATCGGAAACTGCCATTACAGACAGCAGTCAATGCCCAAGGTACTTCTCATTTTGCTTCCTTTTACTCTTGTCAATCTTACTGTAATGGTTATGGGTTTGCTTTGCTTGTATATGTGTGTTGAATAATGTCTAATTCTTTATACAAAAGTCGAGCTTGAACTAAAGACGTCTATATCAAGTTCTTTATTTCTTTAATATCATCTAGAGCCTGTTCGGTACAGCTTAAAATCCAATTAAAATTGAAAATATGGCCGTTATTGGGTCCCACTCGTCTAATAAAAGTCAACAACTAGTTTTTCAATTTTAATCCAATTTTAATCTCTACCGAACACGCCCCTAATATTGTCGAGTCTACTCTACCAAGTCCATGTCGGGTTGCTAATGCCAGGGCCGGATTTCATGTGAGGTTTTTTATCGGCAAAAGGTGATTGGAGAGGTAGTCGATACGTAATGAGCGCGATGAATGTTTCTTGCACAAGACTTGGGTAGTACAAGTAAAGAGTAAAAGGAGTAACAAGTTAAAACTTTTGATTTAATCGAACACAGAATGCTCAAATAATTTCAAGTCGGATCCATCAAACATTGAGACAAATGGGAAATTGATTTGAATTCTTAACTCTCATGAACCATCACGTTATTGTAAATCTTGTGTCCCCAACTAAACTTCCACATCTATACAGTTCCTAAATAGATTCAACATTGAAAATTTTGGTTTTTTGTTTCAGACTCAATGAATATAATTACCCTTTTTTAATTAAAAGAACCAATTGAATAAAATTGATCCCTTCGTGAGTTTTCTTTCAAGTTCTTGATCCAACTCGATATTCTATATAATATCGTTCAGCTTGTTGATTATGTGTGGTTCTCATTCCCGTTTCCAGTACTTCATTCGCATATTGAAAAGAGTAGTTTTAGCCTACGTTTGGTGGAAATTAAAATAAAATTTTATTCAACAATTAATTTTAATCATACATTTCAAGGAATTCACAACTTTTTAATTACACATTTGATCAACTTTTATTAAAATTTACTGAAGACCTGATTTTAATTCCCACCAAATGTGAGCTTAATTTGTTAGTCCCACTTGGACCATTAAGGCTCTTCAAATGTAAAAGTGAGAGACAGTACAAAAGGGATGCGAAAGCAATAAACGAAAAGGGTGGCACAAAAAGCAAGTTTTTGAATCTCATTGCAAGACGTGCATTGTTTGTCATAGCTTATTGGAAAATTATAATGTTTTAAGCATTTGTATGGCATAATTTATTTAAAATTATTTTTTCTCAAACTCGTTTTAATCGTGAACCAAAATAAAATAAGATACAATAAAATAAAATTCACTACAAATAATCTATTGAAACAAACGCAATTTTTTTTTTTCAATACCTACCACAACTCAGACCCCCACACCTACCCAACGTAGGTCCATTGAAGAGGTATAGTTGTAACTTGTAATTACATGAATCATTCGTTCGAGTGCTGGTTAAGTAAAGCTGTATTTTGCTAAAAAGGTAATCAAAGTGGTCGCACTCAGCACTCTATTTTCAATCACACATTTCCCTCATGTTTGGTGTAGGTTGTAATCAATTTTTTTTTTTTAATTTAGATAAAATTTGATAAAATGTGTGGTTAAAAAGTAATGCATTTCATTTTAATGTGCTGTTAACATTATGATTTTTGATTTATTATTTTTTAACCAACTTATTATCTAGCTTCCGTTTGGGATCTATTAAAATGAGATTTTTAAGGAATGTATTTTGGAATATTGATTTTTTGGAGAATGTGTGGTTATAAAATAATAAGAAAATTTGAATTTAACATTTATTTTATGGAAGAGTGTTTAGTTAAAAATAAGTTTATAAAAAAAAAATTAAAAAATGAAGTTCAAACATGGGCCTACACTAAACAAGGTGGAATTGCCACATGGGTTGATGGGATCCAAGGAAGACAACAAACTATCCAGGGTACGATATATGTTGAGGAGAGGATAATGGCAAATTTGAGATCAAATAGAATCAATGAAGTCATGCAATCACTTATTCAAGTTATAGAGTCCAAGAGGGTGAAATTAACGGTCAAAGACCAAGTTCTATATTGGGCATGGGAGCAGAAATAAGTTGGGATGCATTGGAATCAAGAACTCAAAACTTGGAGATAAGACGAACTGATATGCGACTGCATAGTACAAACCCGGGTGCAATTGCATGTACCTATACCGAAATCAGGTTGAAAGTTGTTGAATGGCCTATGCGACCGCATCCACTTTCACTATGCGGCTACATAGTACATTTCTAGAAGGATATTTTTCCAAAATTCTCGTAATCTTTTATTTTAGTTAAAACTCTATTTTGTGATATATTTTGTTATTTTTAGAGTTTAATTCCTTTTTAAGTACATTTTATGGGTTCCATATAAATATAACTAATTTCATTCATTGTAAAAAGACATAATTGTTGAGAGATTAATTGCAATGCATAATTGCTTTCTTCTTATTCTTCATTCTATTAATTCAGAACGTATCAAAATTATTTCTTGTGACGCGTTCAAACAAATCGAATGAAATTCTTAAGTTTTGTAATTACGAGATCAACATATTGTCTGCGATTGTATTGGTTCCTTGGTTCAATATTTTTGAATCAAGTTTAAACATTGATTCTTGACTTTTTTGGGGTTGAATCAATCTTGTGTGAGTTTCGTAACTACTATTGTTACGTGGGTTTACATCAAAGCAAGGCTCCAAAAATCGAGGTTATATCTTTTTTTTTTTTGAGTTTGTTTTTTTTTTCATTTTTCGCGTTCTTCATTTTTTAGTCTCCAATCTATAAAATTCCAAAAAAAATAAAATTTATTTGTGTGCTAATCCAGCATCAGAATCACTTTTATCTTTCTTTTGCTGGTCTCTGGTTGAATTTTCGAGAAAAAAAATTAAAAATTCGAAAAATTGCCAGCAGCATACAATATTTTTTTTTTTTTTAGTAAAAAAAATTTCAAATTCAAAAGTGTCCAATTCAAATTCAAATTCAAGAAACATATTCTTAGATTTTTCTTTAATGTTCCATTTAAAGTGTCAATTCCAATTTTTTCAGTCATTCTAGAGTCAATTTTCTTACTTAAATCTTTGTTTGAAACTCTACAATGATTGAATTTTAATTGAGACCAAATTAGTTCTTTGAAACACTTCCACAAAAGTATTAAGTGAAAAAAGACATAGTGGTGAGACTGATAGAGGGAAAAAGTCAAATTGAGTGATACACTAGTGTACACATATGAAGCAAATATTAAACTAGATTTGGCAGGAAGAATAGTCAAGTCATCATGACTGAGGAAATGAACGACAATTTAAAAGGTTGTTTGATGATATGGGAGATAAAATGGATAGGCAAGACAAATAGATGGAGAGGCAAGACACATTGTTTGCTAATTTGCGTAGGAAACAACATAGATAAATTCCTAACACAAGGAGACAAGATAAACGAGATCATAGAGCAGATATTTGTGGTGAAAATGAAGCGGGTAGTGGGATTGATGATGATGCATTGGTGAATGCTGAAATATGAAGGGTGAGGAATAGAGGAGATAGATATGATAAGAGGGTTCGAGATTATGTTGGAGATGATGTTGATAGAAATATGGACAATATTAATTTGATAAATCCTCAATTTAAAGGAAGAAGCGATCCAGATGCATATTTGGAGTGAGAGAAGAAGATATAGTTTATCTTTGATTACCATAACTACTCGGAGAAAAATAATGTAAACCTTGCTATAGTTGAGTTTACTGATTATGCTATCATTTGGTGGGATCGAATAGCAACATCTAGGAGGAGAAATTATGAGAGGCCTATTTAAATAAGGGGAGAATTGAAAGCTATCATGCAAAAGATGTTCGTGTCTAATCATTATTATAGTGAGCTTCATAAAAAAATACAGAACCTTTACCAAGGTTTTAAAAGTGCTGACGATTATCACAAAGAGATGGAGATTACTATGATTAGAGCGAATGTTGAGGAGGATAGAGAGGCCACTTGACAAGGTTTTTGAATGGTTTGAATAGGGAGATAGCTAATGTGGTATAATTGCAACATTATATGGAGTTTGAAGACATGCTACATGTAACTATGAAGTTGGAGAGACAGTTGAGGAGGAATGGATTGGTTAGATATTTATCGGATTCTAACTCTTCTTGAAAATCGAAGTGAAATGATAATAGAGATGATCGTTTCGAATAGTAAGACCGAACCACCAAAGGGAAATGAGGAAGTTGCTAGTAAAATTACACCCAAAATGGATTCTCAACCTTCTAAGAATCGGGATATCAAATACTTTACGTGTTTGGGATCGGGGCACATTGCTTCTCAATATCCAAATAAAAGGGCAATAATTTTGCGTGACAATGGAGAAGTGGTGAGTGATAGTGATGGTGATGATATGCCCGCATTAGAGGATGCTTGTGATGATGATGAAATAGACTACCCGCTAGGAGGTGAGTTACTGTGGTCATGCGTATTCTCAATACACAAATTAAATTGGATGATGTGAAACATCAACAAGAAAACATCTTTCATACTAGATGCCACGTCAAAAATAAGGTATGTAGTTTGATTATTGATGGGAGGTAGTTGTACTAATATTGCTAGTACTACATTTGTTGAAAAATTAGGATTGACTACGATAAAACATCCTAAACCTTATAAATTGCAGTGGTTGGATGAGTGTGAAGAGATTAAGGTATGTATGCAAGTTTTGGTGAATTTCTCAATTTGGAGGTATAGTGATGAAAGGATGTAGTTCATATGTATATTTGGCACATTTTGTTGGGAAGGCCATGACAGTATGATAGGAAGGTGAAACTTGATGGATTCAAGAATAGGTACAACTTTGTAAAAGATTGGAGAGTTGTTACTCTTGTACCATTAATACCACAACAGGTCTATGATGACCAATTGAGATTGAGAGATGAGGAAGAAAAAGAAAATAAAGAAAGGCGAAAGGAAATTAGGAGAGAAGATAGTGAGGTTGCTAATTGTGAGGAAAAAATAGCAGAGCCGTGAGAAAGAAAATAAAGAAAGTCTATTGAGAGGAGAGAAAAATCAAATGTCAGTTTCTATGCAAAAAATAGCAAGATTACAAGGACTTTAGTGAGAACTAACAAACCCCTCATATTGAGTATCCAATTGATTCGATGCAAGTGGATATTTAATGAGCATTGAAGAAGAAGTATTCAACTATGACATAGTAAATAATCAATACCCCATACAAAGGTTAGATGATGGTCTAGCATGTAGTAATATTTTTCACATGGGGCATGTATTTTCACACATATTAATGCATTTAATATTTATATAAGAGTAATAAGTCATTTGTCATATGCATTCATAGGCAATCAATTATTAGTTAATGATATTCTAGTATGTTGCAAGAAATTAATTGAGCATGATAGACAATTGAGGTGCTTTGTTAGTGATTTGAGGCATGCGAATCTATATTTCAATCTTGAAGCTGTTAACTATTTTGGTTCGAATTTATGGAATATGATAGGAACCAATTTTGTATCATTTACTACTTTTACTACAAGTTTTGATATGGTTTATGTTTTAAATCTGTTAACTTTGTTTGATTTAAATCCTTTAACTATTATTGTAAGTGGTAATTTACATGGAAATCAGGGGATTGAATTATATGTATCTTAAGGTAGCCAAAGAAAGAAGCGCAAAATATTCGAACTAGGGGATTGAGATTTTGTGTTTAGGCAAAAATGACTTGTTTGAATGTAAAGAAGGTTAAGATTACATCATAAATGAGATGGACAATTACACGTCATTGCAAAGATTGAAACCAATGGCTACAATTTGGGTTTTCAAGGTAAATTTATGACAATGTGCATTTTTTGTTGTTTCTTATCTTGCTCTCTTCGATACAGGTACAGATTTGAGGTCGAATCATTCCGAAAAGGGAGGAAATTATAGAATCCAAGAAAGGCAACAAGTTATCCAGGGTTCGATGTATGTTGAGAAGAGGCTAAGGGCAAATTCGAGATCAAATAGAGTCAATGAAACTATGCAATCACTTGTTCAAGTTATGGAGTCCAAGATGGTGAAGTTAACAAGTCAAAAACCAAGTTATATATTGGGCATGGGAGCGGAAATAAGTTGGGATGCATTGGAATCAAGAACTCAAAACTTAGAGGCAAGACGGACTGCTATGCGACCACATAGTACAAACCTGAGTGCGACCGCATGCACCTATACCGAAATCAGGTTGAAGGTTGTTGAATAGTCTATGCGATCGCATGCAGTTTCACTATGCGGCCACATAGTACATTTCTGGATGCATATTTTTTCAAATTTTGTGCAATCTTCTATTTTAGTTAAAACTCTAATTTATAACATCTTTTGTTATGTTTAGAGTTTAATTTCATTTTTAATTAGGTTTTATAGGTCCATATAAATAGCACTCATTGTATTAATTGTAAAAAGATACAATTATTGAGAGATTAATTGTAAGGTATTATTGCTTTCTTTTTATTCTTAATTCAATTAATTCAGAACTTATCAAGATTATTTATTGTGACATTCAAACAAATCGATTGAAATTCTTGAATCTTGTAATCACGAGGTCAATATATTGTCGGCAATTGTGTTGGTTTCTTGCTTCAATATTTTTAATCAAGTTTAAACATTGATTCTTGACTTTCTCGGGGTTGAATCAATTTTGTGTGTGTTTCGTATTTCGTAACTATTATTACTACGTGGGTTCGCATCATGAGAGTTCTTCTTTGTAAAAATTATTGCAGTAGGATAATGGACAAGAGGATTTGAAAAGCATTGCGACATTAATGGTATGTTTGAGCCACATTATTTTGGAAGATTGTATTTTAGAATAGTAGATTGATGGATAATGTGTGATTGAAAAAGAAGGAAAAATTATTGATGTGATAAAAAATATTATTTTATTGAAAAATGTGTGGTTGGAATTGAGTAGAAGAATGAGAATTTTAATTTGGTTTGAATAGAGACTAAGATTTTCAAGGTTTAGCCAAACTTCCCTCCATGACCTACCCCCAACCTAGAGTAGCTAGATGAGTTGCCTTGCTGCCCCTATACTCTATCTACCCACCTATGTCGATTTCGAGTATATTTACCATTTCAGATTTGTTGTTCAATTTTGGTAGTTCAATTTATTATTCATTCAATTAATTATTGACACATCATTTTAAATTATCATATCATCAATTTAGTGGGTTAGTAAAGTTAATTAGAGTAAATTTGAGATAATATATTAATTTAAAAATGACGTGTCAATAAATAGACAATAAATTGTACAATAGATTTCAACTCACACTAAACAAAGATAATTTCACTTGTAACTTTTATTCATTTTTAACCATATTATCAATTTTATTTACTATTTTCTCGATTTTTAATAGTCACTCTTCACAAAAATTATCGTAAGAAATGAGTTCAAGCAGGGGCATAAATCATTTGTCCTAATGTCCAACGAAAAACAGTAAAAAAATGCCAAAATAAAACCGGGCGTTAGTCAAATCAAAATTCCCAAAATCCATTTGATTAAAAAAAATAGATTTACAAGTGGCTTTATTGTCATCACTACGATTTTTACTAAGAGAAAATTATCATAAACAAGGTGTTTACTTTTGACTTTTAAAAAATCAGGTTTTTAGTTTATTTAATAAAAAATCAGGTTTTAATTTTACAATTAATATTAATAAAAATATTTTTTAATTAAATTAAATACATACCCACCCTACTACCCACGCCACTACCCACCCCACCAACTTTATAAATATAAAACCCTAACCAAACCTAACCTAATTCATTCTTCTTCTCCTTCCATTTCTACCGCCGCCTCCACCGCCACCGTCTGCCCCTGCCACCGCCTCTCCCCCTCCCCTTCTTCTTCCCCCCCTTCTCCCCCCCTTCTCTGCTGCTGAACAGCAGCAACGTCGCTGCGACGTTGCTGCCGTTCAGCAGCGTCGCAGCGACCTGCGACGCCGTGAGTCGCGCTGCCACGGCGCCAGTGTGTAAGACCGTGCAACCGTCGACGTCGTTTCCGTGCAACAATACGCAGTGGGCCATGCGACGCTGCCGTCGGCTGCCAAGCGCAATACGGCCGTTAGCTGACGCACGATGGCAGGCGCTGATCCGGTTCCGAATCTTCTTGTTTTTTTTTTTTTTTTCTTTTCCTACTACTAGATCTTGAGTTTTTGATTTATGATGAAATTGGGTTTTTATTCATTATCAAATGGTGATTTGCACATTGTGATTTTTTTTAAAAATGAAAATGGTTAGATGGTGGTGATTTTGTAGTGGTTTCTCAGTTGTGGTGTGACAAATCTGTGTGTGTGGTTGGTTGTCGATGGATCTCTGTGTTGTTGGTTGTCGACGGTGTTATAGGTGGTCGGGCTGGTGGTGGTTTTTTTTTTTTTTTGGGTCTGTGACCTAACTTTTTTTGGTGTCTGTGACCTAGATATTGAACTATGGTGGTTTTTTTTTGTGTCTGTGACCTAGGTGGGCGTCTGTGACTCACTCTGAAATAGAGTCGTGACATGTAAAAGTTATTATTTTTTCCAATCCGTGACCTAGGTGAGTGTCTGTGGCCTCGGAATTGTGACTGTGACTCACTGAGATAGAGTTTTGAACGTAAAATTTTTGATTTTTTCAACCTGTGACCTGTAAAATATAACCTGTGACTTATAATTTCGAACCTTGTGACCTTAAAAAATAACCTGTGACCTATAATTTTTTATCAGTTTTGATCTGTGACTTCGAAATAATTCGTGACCAAATTGTATATAACTGTGACCTTAACAGTTGCCGGAATCGGAGCGGTCGCCGGAAATAAGTACGGCCGGAGAACAGTCGTCGGAGTAGTCGCCGGTTGCCGGAGTAGTCGCCGGAACAATGTGGGTGGTAGGGGAGGGGTGGGGTGGGGTGGGGTGGGGTGGATTATATTATATTACAATTAAATATTTAATTTAATATAATAATTGTGAAATATAATTAATTAATTCAAAAAAAATCTGATTTTTGCAAATTTAAACTTTGAAACCTGATTTTTAATTTTGGTAAAGTAAATGCCTGAATCATAAATTTTTCCCTTTTACTAATCTCATAAAATTATTTATCTATATCCCCCTTGTCTAGCCCTATCCCCAAAACCCAATTTCTACACGGTCCTGGTCCGGCCCGCCATCGCCGTCGGTGGAGCTGTCGGATCTTGTAAAGTGTAAACTGTAAAGTGTCTCCCACTGCATTTTGAATGACCCAATGATGTTTGTATCTCTGTCGATCTGCGGATTGATTCGTTGATTCGATCCAACAGATTAAGAAAATATAATTGGTAGGTTTTATTTCTGGACAAGAATTGTAAAATTTATATTCAGGAAATGGCGGGGCAGAGCCAGAATATGGATCAATTCGAGGCCTATTTCCAGAGAGCTGACATGGATCGGGACGGTCGGATTAGTGGCAATGAGGCTGTTGCTTTTTTTCGAGGCACCAATTTACCCACACCAGTCCTTGCTCAGGTTCCCCTGCTTGTTTATTTTTTATTTATCATATCATTTTGGTACCCAAATAGACGTTCTTAGAAACTTATTTGTGTGGTTAATACAATTATGAATTGCTTTGAGCTCAATACTAATTGCTTTGATTGTCCACGGTTTGGATTACAATTGAACTGGGCAGTAGATACTCTGTTAATTACTGGGGGGGCATAGTAGGAGTAGATGCTTTGTAGTTTGAGCTATATTTAAATTCGCAATCCTGAGCAGTCAATTTGACCGTACACCTAAGCTGATTTAGATGAGGAAGATGAAGGTAACAGTTAAAGCATTCTTGTTATTTAAAGAAGGTAAAGGGGTAGGTGACAAGAAAGTCACTTCTGAGTGAAGAAAGGAGAAATCAAAAGACAAATACAAACAGCAAAATAAGTCGTGCTGCATATTGTTGGGTTGATTGAGCTAACCTTGTTAAACTGAGATGAATATTAGATGTCATGTATAGGCAAGCTATAATGCTCTATTCTCATGTCCAAGCAAGATTTATCTGATAAGCAAGGTTCCAAAGAATCAGATCACTGCTTCTGCTACATAATTAAAACCATATTATAAATCTTTCTAGGTACAATAGCTATGTGTGTATACCCTTGGTGCATTATGTTCTCCCGTACAGAAATTATTTTGATTCATTAAAACAATAACCATAACCATACTTGATATGCGGATGTAGAATTGAAGATGAGAAGCAATTGGGCTAGATGGAATCTCTTGATAATATTTTGTGTGAGGTCAATGTACTTTTTATCTTCATGTGATCTGACATTCATTACGGATCGAAAGTATTTGGTTTCCTGGTGGTGCCTATCTTTAAGAATAAATGAAATAATCACGATTGTACAAATTATAGAAGTAATACTCTCTTGAATGATGATACTATGAATTGCGGTAGAATGATTAGGCATAAATTTAGATATAATACAAAGCTTTAAGACTTTGATTTTATGCTCGGGAGATATGCTGTGCAAGCTATTTACCTGGGAGAATAATGAAAAAAGTTTTGAGGAAACATATAAGATTTGCATATGGTTTATATTAGTTTAGAAAAAAAAACTTATATTAGGGTACATAAGGAATCAATATGGCAGGTGCTAGAGAAGGAATTTTTATTAAATACATCAATAAAAGATGTAGCGACGACAATACTAGAAATTATCTTTTCTCCATTCTTTTGTAGAATCTGCTAGCGTGCATAAGAAGATATGAATTCCATAGAGGTATACAGTGAAAAATATTGAATGTAGGATTTGTCCCTGTTGACATAATTGAACAGTGTTTTCTTGTAATTAGTGATGACCAATTATCAACCGGACTTTTTTACTTTTTATCTATAGCAACTATATATTTGTTGTATTCCATTCAATGAATAAGAAGGTGAGAATTTCACTAACCCCAGGCTGTCTTCATGGTATCGGAGCCATCCTAGTATACTTTTCCATTCTGACATTCATTGCCTATATTTATTTTGGCTGTCTCTGTTGTTATATTTCTACCTTATCTTTCTGTTTAAAGGTATCATCCTGGTTCTGCATGACACGTACCTCTAAACATATTGAATCTTAACCGTAAAATATAGCCGAATTTCAAAATGTCATAGCTTCCTCTAAAGTAAACAGTGGATACTATCTTGAGATGTCATGTTTAGTTAAAACTTACCTGAATGGAAGGGAAAACTAACGGAGTGTTCTCAATTGGGATTTTAATGTATTTTAAAATATTATAATACGAATGAATTTCATGAATTTGAATAGATTTTCCCATAATCCATAAAAATCTCATTAAAAAGGTGAAATTTCAAAAGAGTTATGTATATTTTTAAGCTTGAAACTCATCCAAATATTTTGAAATCCATTTGTTAATAAAATTCTTTTAAATCCACGAGTTATTGGCTATACTTAAAATTAAAGGATTTAAGTGAAATTTATTAAAATCTCAATTGGGGACAAAATTCGTCAAAATCTCTGTTGGGGAATTTTAAAGGAATTCTAAAATCCATTAAACTCAGTTAAGGACACCCTTGTGAATCATTTGCTTAGTCTAGTAATTAGCATGATATATCGAAAGTTAACTGCATAGGATAAATAACTTCTAAATAATATCATGCTTATAGAACACTATGCAATCTGAAGTTGACTGTACATGTATATATTTTGAGAAGCAGTTCCGAGGTGAGAGATCGGTCTCAGATTTTTGAACAAGGCACTCTATTTGTACCCAACTATTGCAATATTGTGAAAAGTCTATAACTTGAGTGAGATCATCATCATAACTTGTAGATGAAGTGTAGTGAGGATGTAACAAGCCATCAAAAGTTTATTAAGAGAGGAAGATTTCTGATTTCTTAGTTGGTTTAAATGCAGAAGTCGACCGTGTTGAAGTCCAAATTACGTTTGTTCATGTACTCTTGCAGCAAATACATATACTAGATCTTCTCAGGGAAACTAGAATGCGCAGCTAACTTCGTAATTCATCCACCTATTGATGAAAAGATTGTGCATTAGTAAAAAGAGAGAGATTATAAGTGCTGGTGGGAAAATTGATATACTTCCTCACTTACTAGACCTAAATTGTTATTAAGAAAACTCAAATCATATGTAAAAACAAGTTTCAATTACCCCACTACTCCCCCACTAAGCTGAGGAATATTGTAGAGCTGTGCCAAATATTTTTCAAAGAGTTTTCTAGAAGTAAATAATCAACTTAGCACCTTGATAAGACACAACTGTGGATTGCAGTCCACGTAAATGAGCAATTTTCTTGAAGAACAATATAGTGACACTGGAGGCGTCAATAGTTTTATAACATGGAATAAAATGTGCTATTATAGAACTTGTCCCCAACTACGAAAATAATATTGTGACACCTAGAAGTTTAAGGCAATCCTAGAATAAAGTCCATGCGAAGGCCACGCCAAGTGATATGCATTGAATTGGAAGTGTATGTGTATCGGTATCCTAGGGGATTTAAGTCTACCTAATTGACACATACGACATCAGGAGATAATGCAAGCAATGTCCCTTTTTTTTGGGGGGGTGTGCGCAATAATGCCTATCTCCCACTAAGGCTATTGTCTTATCCCCTCCAAAACATTCAATTGGACCTTTGGTTTGTAGTTGTCAATCTAAAAAATTCTCTAAAATCTCTAAGTGAACTGTGATGGATACACATCTACCCTTTGGAAAGATACGTATCCAAGAAAGTTCACATGTTCTTGAGAAGGGTTATTAAGAGGTGTTTAAAATTGACACTGAATCCTGGACAATGAGGATATTTGTCTTTAAATCACTCAAAACTTACCACATTATTGCTCATCGTGGCAGCACGGCTTAGGGTATGTCCAGCCTTATTCTGAAACCCATCACAGTTATTAGACCAAAATTATGCTTTATGGTACTACTTTTGGGTTGTTAAATGTCAAAATATCCGATGTTAAGAGGGACCATGTTAGAATAGATCAGGCGAGGAATGAAAATATATGACAATTAGGTGCACCAATTGAGTATAAATAAGAAGTAACGACTTGGATGACTGGGGTATGCCGCAAAGACATTAAGAAACTTGAATTTATATGAGTGATGCAATTCTAGTACATGTTAAAAGGTTGAAAAATGACTAAATTTAACTTTACCTGGCTCGGTTTGCGTTAGAACCTCTAGTATGGAGACGTAGTAATGGATCAAGCAGGGTAGCAAAAAACGATTTATCTGGCTTATTTCAAATTTATTGGGAATAAGATTTAGCCACTGTTTGACATCCTTAAATTTTAAAAAACATTGTTTTGAATAGTATTTTTTGGAGAATGGGTGGTTAAAAAGTATGGAAAAGTTTTGAGTTTACGTCTAGAATATTTTATTGTGTGAATGTGTGGTTGAAAATAAGAGTGAGAAATAAATAAAATTAAAATTAAAGGATGTCAAACAGGGGCTTAGTAATTCTTGAAGTTATTGACTAAAATGAAGAATTGGAGCTAGGTTTTAATCTGGGCGAGGGAGCATATCCTTAATTATCTGATTATGGTTTGCAGGTGGTGCTTTGAACTTGTTCTAAAGTTTTTCTTAGCCGACCTTAAATTTACTGTTCAGATCGCATTGAACTGATGTATGACACTTGCATAATTTATATTTTGGTCTATCATCACACATGCCTAAGGCTCTTATTGAATTGTATTATGATTATGATTATTAAAGTTTCATCAATAGGAATAGGAACAGTACTGATAAAGAAACAAGCATACATATGTTACTCTTAGGTCTGCCTTTATCTATTTGTTTTGAACAGTTAACATTACAAAGTCATTTTTCTTGCTTTCTGTGCAGATATGGACATATGCTGATCAAAACAAAAGTGGTTTCCTTGGTCGCCCAGAATTTTATAATGCTCTTAAACTTGTTACAGTGGCACAAAGTAAGCGGGAGTTGACTGCAGATATAGTGAAGGCTGCTTTGTATAGTCCAGCTTCAGCTAAAATCCCTGCTCCTCAGATAAACTTGGCAGCTACATCAGGCTCTCAATCAAATATTAAGGCAGGTGCATCCACCACACAATTGAGTGGTAATCCAGTCACTACTCAAAGTATTGGTGCAAGTGGCCCACTTGGTTTTCCATCTCAGCAAACTCAACTGGTAAGGCCACCTCGGCCTCCACTTCCTAGTTCTGGATTCCAGCCTCATCAAGGTGTTGCTAGCCAAGGAATGCCTGGCGTAGGTGCTATGAATGTTCCTCACCGCCCTAGTTCCTCTGGTTGGGTTGGCGGGAGGACTGATGGTTCCCAAACGGGATTCACTTCTCAAGATTTCAATCAGAGCTCCGGCTCATCTACAACTCAGGGTGGCTTTGGGCAGGGTATGTCAACGTCTGCACCTGTTACACAACCTAGCCCACAGAAGACTACTGGGTTGATGCAACATACTTCATCCAAACTGCAAAATACTGTTCCCCTGGGTAACCACATTGGAGTGAAAGATTCCAAATCACTTTCAGTTACAGGAAATGGATTTGCATCAGACTCAGTATCTGGAAATGTTTTCTCGGTGACATCGTCTCAATCAAAGCAAAATTCCACAATGTCTTCGTCTCCTGCCAGCAGCGTATCTGCTTCATCATCCACAGCACTGATTTCTGCTGGGGGTCAGCCTACAGTTAATTCAAGTGCTCCTGCTCAGCAACCTCCGTACAATCAAACTCAGCAATCTCCGTCGACATTGAAAGCAAACCAACATGTTTCATCGCAGACTTACTCTACACTTCCTGTTGCGTCTGGAAATTCCATTCCTGGCCAAGCTCACCCTCCATGGCCAAAAATGACTCAGGCTGATGTTCAGAAGTACAACAAGGTATTTATGCAGGTTGACACTGACAGAGATGGAAAAATCACTGGTGAACAGGCAAAGGACTTATTCTTGAGTTGGAGGCTACCTCGAGGTACGTTATGTTTTATTAACAGCTCGATTGTTTCCATTGCAATTGTGCTTCTTTCTTTTTAAACTATCATTTACTTATAATCTACTTATTATCCTTGTTCTATCAACATCTTGATCGATTGCATTGCAATTTTGCTTCTTTTTTAAATAAATAAAAAAAACTATCATTTACTTATAATCTACTTATTGTCCTTATTTCCGAGCGTCTTTTTTTTATTATTATTAAATTTTGGCGTAAATATCTTATCCATTATGACTTTGTATTGCCGCATTCTTCTCTTTTTTTCCCTCTCTTTTGGCATTTTTTTCATAGAAGATTGTTTGTCCTTAGTTTGAAATATGTATGAGATAGATTTGGGGCAAGAAATTGAAATTATAGAGGGTGTAAATTAGCAAAACCCGGTTTTGGGGTGGCCCACCTTGTCTGGCTGCACATTTTGACAGGCCATGTTGGCCTGGCTGCATATATGCTTGGGGGTCGGGGCTTTGCGGGGCTGTTAGTCCTAGGGGTGAACACAGTTCGATTTGAGCAAATTGGGACAAATTTTCAAACCAAACAACTTCAATTTCTAAATCAAATCAATCCAAACTATTTTTTTCAGTTTGGTACGGTTTTAAAAAAAAAAAAAAAAAAAAAAAAATATATATAAATATATATATATATATATATATATATATATATATATATATCAAATAAATTAAATCATAAATATTAATCTAAATTTCACGTTAAAACATAAATTGTATCATTAAAAATATTACAAACAAAATTTCTATAATTCTAATAATTATAATGCATCAACATGAAAGAAATATTTTAGCGTAACATTGCAATTATAACACGTGATTAATTCTTTACATAAAGATAAGAATATAGTACATGAATTCATTGATTATATTTAAATGATATAAAACAACTAATAATAGAAAGATCAAATACGATAATTCCTTCTATAACTTTTTATGAATCATCAACTGCTTCTACCTCATCCAAATATTAATGAATGACTATAGGTTCCTTATACTATGCAACCAATTTTTAGAGCAAATCACCGCCTCAACCATATTTGCACTCAAGGAACTCCTAAAGGAATCAATAATTCGACTATTAGTAGGGAATACAGACTCAAAAATAATTGTGGATATTTTAAATAGCTAACATACTTTTAACAATTTGAGGGACAATTTTGTATTTATTTGTATTCAATTTTTACTAAAGTAATATGTTGAAAGGCTCTTTGGTCAAATCTTCAAAACGACCATTTAAGTAATCCACTAAATCATTATAGCAATTATTAGTAAAATCTAAAAATTAAGTTAAAATGTAAATAATTAATCAAGTGATTTGATCAGAAAATTGAGACGCAAATAACAATAAAATAATGTCTGCTAAAAATTTAAGGACCTTGGCACAAATTAGAAAAAAAAACAACACAACTACTAATAAAATATAATAAACAATTACCTAAAAATAAGAAAATTTGAATAAACTTACCTGAAAATTTAGTCGAAATTCGAGAAAATTATTAGTAGAGGGAAAAGAAATGTGAGTTTGAATTTATAAAATCTAGATTTAATGTCTACTCAATTGTAAGGGAAAATTTCAGTAGCAGTACTTAACCATTCCAATTTTCGCAGACTTTAACCTTTATTTTGTGTCAGCGAAGGTACCTAACCTTTTATAAATATGCAGTTAGAGTCCAAATGAACGGAAAACATTCATTTGACCGTTAGTTGATGAAGAAAAGTGGACTTTGACCAATTTTAACTAAATTGAAAGGGGTAAAATAGTAATTTGTATTTCCCTCATATTAAATAAGTTAAAAAATTAAATTAGAAACCCAAAAAATAAAAATAGACCCCACCCCACAAATCAAAATCGACAAGATCTTTTCTTCACCGACAACACCTTGCTAGACATTGACACTATCGCCACCACAACTCTCACTCACCTCCACACACTACTAGTGCGGCACCCTCCATCGCCACCTTCCAGCTCACCCCACACTTAATTCCCACGCTTAATCAAACCAAGAAAAATCACTGATTTCATATCTATCAAACTTAGAAATCAAATCCCACCTTACCCAAATCAAAACCATAATTAGATTTCTTCCAAGTGAGTTTGTGAATGGGGAATTGCAACAGTGCGAGATTGGGATTTGAAATCCTAGAAACTACATCGATTGTTTGTCTCATTTTTTGTTGAAATACCATCATCAGATTAGATGTCTGGATTGTGGGAGTCGATCGGTGATACTTCGCGACGGTGGGTGTGATTTGAAGAGTTGCCTGCAGTTTTTGAGTTCGCGAGTTGGGGTTTTTTTTGTGGTTATTCCGGCGACATCTGATAGTGTTAGGGCTGGTGGTTGGGTGGGATGTGTAGGGGAATGAGGGATTTCCGGTGATGTGTGGGTCCAACGGTTTGGACGGTGTTGGGGAAGAATATAACCGGTGGTGGTGGCTAATTTTCAATTGTGGGGGGTACGCAGGAGGTGAAGTAGAAATCATTTTTTATTTCTTTTATTTTATTTATTTTTTGTTTATTCATTTAATGTGAAAATTTTAAACTTTCCATTTTACCCCCTTTCAATTTAGTTAAAATTGGTCAAAGTCCAATTTTCTTGGTCAACTAACGGTCAAATCCATCTATTTGGACTCCAGATGCATATTTATGAAAGGTTAGGCACAAAATGAAGGTTAGGATAAAGTCCGCAAAAATTGAAAAGGTTAGGGACCTTTGTTGCAATTTTCCCAATTGTAATGGGCGGTCGATGAATATGGTTCAATAGTTATTCAACACTTCACCCAATTTGAGGGTTTTGCATTCACAATTGTGATGACTTATGGGTATTGTGTATGATTTAATTAATTAATTGGATGGATAATTGTCTATTTAGGTATTTAGTTTAATTGAGTTATATCTAATATGAATGTATCTTCTTAACTGGGATGTGTTTAATTCTAGCCCTTGTTTAAGTCCCATTTTTTGTGAAAAATAAATTTTGTAATAGTGACTTTTTTTTGGAGAATATGTGGTTAAAAAGTATGGAAAATTTTTGAATTTACGTGCAAATTATTTTATTGGGGGAATGTGCGGTTGAAAATAAGTTAGTGAAAAAAATGTGATTTTGGATAATGGGGTTCAAACATGGACTTAATTTATTTTCAATTTTTTTTTGTAAATGGTTTGGCGGTTTGAAAAGGTTGAAACCGAAACCAAAGCACTTCAAAACGGTTTGGTTCGGTTCAAAATCAAAACGTTGACGGATCTATGTGGACCCAAACCAACTATTTCAAAAAAATGGTTTCGATTCAGTTTTGCGGTTTGGCGGTTTCTTTGTTCAGTCCTAGTCAGACCGAACGGTTTCTCATTCTTTATTGAGATTTAAATTTTAATATAAACGAGAATATATGTATGTTTATGATAAGAGAATTGTTGCTTTGTGTCTGTCTTGGCCTCTTGGGACTCTGCAGAGTACAAAGTCTCTCAGCAGAGTTGCCTGTTTGCTGTTTTCTTCAAATAGGCTCGCAGGACAGAGCCCTTCTGCCTTTTAGGTTAGTTTGTTTTAAATATTACTGGCCTGTGTCGCCTGGCCAAGCATGGGCAGCACGATGTAGTGCCTGGGTTGAGCTTTTTGCCTGCCATGCCCCACCAGGCTTGGGTAGCTTGGCCCACTGTTATACCCCTAGGTTTGGGGCTCTAAATATCGCAACTTGTTTGAAATCAAATTATCTTCTGTAAAAAACATGCATTGCAATTATAACCTGAAGCACCATTTACATATACCGCTATAAATCTCGATTATGTAGATTCTAGAAGAAATTAGAGGACTCTTAAAACTTGTATTGCAACTCTGGTAATGGATCTGGAAAATCCTGATACAGTGGCTGCTGTCTCTCCATCTTCACTTGGCATGGATTTTGGGCCGAGAAATTAGACCACTGATGAAAGT
The DNA here is from genome assembly GCA_035079005.1 of Fraxinus americana. Classification (NCBI taxonomy): domain Eukaryota; kingdom Viridiplantae; phylum Streptophyta; class Magnoliopsida; order Lamiales; family Oleaceae; genus Fraxinus; species Fraxinus americana. The sequence continues at coordinate 8,469,172 of CM068716.1, read as the reverse complement.
TCTGGGTAGCATGAAAATATCTATATGGCATTAATAAGACGAGAGAGTTCTATGCCAGTCTGAACCTCACTTTTTCTTTTTGGAATTTTAAGATATTAGCCAATTAAATTCATAATTCTGACCTTTTGTTTGATCACTAAATAATTTTTTATATTTCTGTTTATCAGAGGTCTTAAAGCAGGTCTGGGACTTATCCGATCAAGACAATGACAGCAAGCTTTCTTTGAGGGAATTTTGCATTGCTCTTTATCTTATGGAGAGATATAGGGAAGGCCGCCCTCTTCCTACAGTGTTTCCAAGTGGTGTTATGTTTGACGAGACTCTGTTACCTGCCTCTGGTCAACCTAACGCTGCATATGGAAATACAGCTTGGAGACCTGCTGGTTTATGTCTTTCCCTCTAGTAAACTCTATAATGTCCTCCACACATGAACACATACACATACACTTGCATATATCGATCTCCATTTTGTTTCATGATCTATTTCTTTGTTGTTAGGCTTCCAACATACTCAAGGGACTAGGAGTGCACGGCCAGCCACTTCTGTTGGTGTTGGAAAGCCACCTCGTCCAGTTTCGGTCCCCGGTCGTGATGATAATATGCAGCCAAGCCAACAAAAACCCAAAGTTCCAGTGCTGGAGAAGCATCTTGTAGATCAACTTAGCACAGAGGAGCAGGATTCCCTGAACTTAAAGTTTCAGGAGGCAAAGGATGCCGAGAAAAAGGTAATATGGTGCTGCCAATTGCGTTTTCTCGATATTCTCTCTCCCCTTCCATTTTTCTTGCTCATTATGGCTACCAAAATCAATCCCTATTTCCTGAAATATTGCTATGTACTTGTCCTCCTAACATAGAATCTCATCCTTTATATGTCTGGATAATTGGCTTTGTAATAAATCTAGAGGTGGTAATCTATGGCGAGTCAGGTTGTGTATGTATGTCTAGAGTAATCTGTTAATATCCTTTAGTTTTTTGTACTTTTGTAATAACTATTTAGAGTTTCCAAAAGAACACTGCTCAACAGTTTCTGTTAACAAGAATAAAGATGCAATTTAAAGTTGATTAATTAACGTATGATGCATTAGATGGGTCAAATTTATTATCTCTTGGGGTTGTTTAAATGTTTTGTCTTATTTTTGCTTTGCCTTTTCCCCTAAGAGTTTGGACTACAACCTGTTTCTTGTTGGAGTTGAGGCAATAACAAAAGTTTCAATATCTCCTGCCATGTAACATGCAGTATGAAGCTTTTCCTAAATCTTGAAACAGCAACCATAGAACTTTAGTTGATTATCAGATGTTTCAGGTGAATATTTTTCATCTTACAATCGGCCAGAGAAAGGTTCATTACAATACATGAAGAAGGTTTGAAATATGTGATATCTATATCAGAACCATAATAGCTACTAGTGGATAAAATAGTTCTCAGTCTATATGTTTTTTGTGCTATTTCACTGTTGCAGTCTAAATTTTTGACAAATATAGTTGGATAGTTTTTACATTATTCAAGAGCTTAACTATCTAATAAAGCTTGGTTGTAGGATGTCAATGTTAAAGTTCTTAGATCTCAAATGAAAGAAACTGTATCTTTTGGTTTCTCATCCAAGAATTGAGTTACTTTCTTTGATTCCCATCTAAAGGATTTCTAAGAGTTTCATATGCTTGAAGCAATTTTGTTAACCTAACACACATCTAGGTCAAAGTGTAAACTCTCGTTGTATAGTTTTTTTGAGCATGACTTCTATCTGAAGTTATTAATGCATCTTTAGATTTAGCTTATTCCTTCAGTTACACATCGTCCACATTAAGAATATATTTAACATAGCTTCACAATCCTTTCGAGAAGCCACCTGCTTCTTTGATTATATAATATTCTTTCTCGTTAGTGGACCGTTGTTTGAAACTAGGGCAAGTGATGCCTGATATTGTACAAGCATATTATGAAGCTATTCAATTTAGGATGAAGAGATTCTAAATAAAGGATTTTGGCCTATTCTAATAATAAATTTGGCCTTTTATTTCGTCATTGCTGTGCTATTCCTTTAATTTAACAAAGTTAAGAGGGACTCTAATGATACACATGATGTAGTCAAATGCAAGGTTTTTATTCACTTCACAGTTGAAATATATATATATATATATACCAACTTGTAGTCTTTGTAATTGTTAGGGACTAAGATGTAAATTTCCTTTCTTAAACCTTGTATATAGTTTGGTAAATATCAATCAAAGATAAGCTTTCCCTCTCCAAAAATATCGACTTGGTATCAGAGCTTGATGTGGTCGGTACCCTAGCTGGCCCGATTCCGGTTCTTTCCTTTGCCCACCCGCCGGCGACATCTTCGACCTTCGGCGGCGTCCCCTCTTCTCGCGAGCCCATCACCTCGCTCAGCTTTGGACGGCCAGCAGTTGCGCCGTCCAAAGCTCTGGCAGTGGCTAACGTTTCAGCTGCGCCCTTCTACTGCTGCTTCAACTCCTGCTGCTTCAGTTCCCTTTTTTTGTCTTCCTGCCTATGTTTCTCACCTGTCTAACATTATACTCGGGCATATTACATACATTCCAGCATTGCTCCATGGTGATGTTATTTAAGTTGTAACAACTTAATTCTTCACTCTTACACTACCCGTTTGAGGGTTCCAGCGCATAAGGTTTGAATTCCAGCATTGCTCCAACAGCCTGCTTGCCTGGGATTTTCTGTTTGTTTGAAATCCATTGCATATTGCTGGGATTTAGAATTTCAAAAAGGTTCGGAATAATGGTTGATAATAAGGTGGTTACGTTATTAATTCATAAGACATCATCTCCGATTCATATTAAGTTAGATGGTACTAACTATCGTGTGTGGTCAAAATTACTGGAGATGCATATTACTGGCCGAAAGAAAAGAACCCACATTTTTGGTGAACTAACTGTACCGAAAGAGAATGATAGTAGTTATGGTGAATGGGTGGCAGATGATGCTATCGTTAAGTCGTGGCTTATTAACTCTATGACCGATGCCCTTGTGGCCCACTTTGTTGAGTTTGACACAACCAAAGATGTGTGAAATGCGGTTAAGAGAAGTTATCTTGATGTCTCTGACTCGTCACAGGTCTATGAACTAATGAAAAAGTCATTTCAGCTGTGGCAAGAGGGGTGGCCTCTTGTCACATACTACACTAAAATGAATTCCATTTTCTTGGAGCTTGACTATCGCAGACCAAATCCTTTGAAATGTGCCGTCGATGTTGATACGTTAAAAGAAAGGTGTGCTGAAGACTGGATTTATGTGTTTCTGGCGGTACTTGATCATGTCTTGGATCAAGTGCGTAGCTGTATTTTGGCTACTACACCCCTTCCAAGCTTGGAAGAGGTGTTCTCGATTGTCCGTTGTGAGGAGCAGAGACAACTCACCATGGGGGGTTGAAGGCCATTCCAAGACGTCTGCATTGGTGGCAAAAGGGTTCAATCCTCAATCACGACCCCCTATTTAGTCTACTGAAACTTGCCCATTCCGTTATCTTAAAGGGCATATCGCTTACAAATGTTTCAAGAAAAATGGTTATCCAGACTGGTATTTAGCAAAGAGGACAGAGAGGAAGGGTGGAAGATACTCTCAGGCTACACATTCAACCGATGTTTCTACTCATGCACCTACACTTACTGCTTCCCATGTTGCTCGTTCATTGTTGATCCCAAAAAATGTTGCCAACAGATGTCGGGCCCACTCGTGTATGCGTAAGCTTAATCCAACACGTTAATGTCGATCGACGGTCATGATAACTCTAAAATCTGGACGTGGGAGGAGCTCAACGACATGAGACGTCACCGTTCGGGCTTCCGGCAAGATAAATGTAACACGATTGTATAAGAAACCAATCGATAAATAACAAAATTTGTAGTAGAAAATACGCTGTTAAACGAGAGAGAGGAGAAAATCATATTGCTTTAAGTATTTGAAGTTTCATTAACCCCTTTTGTGTTATATGGTGGGAGTATTTATAGTGTTATAACTCAAATGGTGACCTTTGGATCAATTTACACGTGGTCCCATCTCCTCGGCCAAGACATCAAGTCCTAGCTATCAAGTTGACTCTCCTAGCCTTACAAAACATTAAATGCTCTTACATTGACAAGACAAGATACAAATATACTTTACACAAAAGTCATGTCAATCATTCAAATAAAGATTTTCATCATGAGTGAATCTTCACACGTGGGTCTTCACTAGCTGCAAAAGGGCCTCAGATAGTGCATGGCCACGGAACCAGGGCTTCGGCTAACAATGATGGCCTCGGAATAAGGGGCCTCGGTTAACAATGATGGCCTCGGATAATGGGGCTTCGGTTAACAATGATAGCCTCGGAATAAGGGGCCTCGGTTAACAATGATGACCTCGGATAATGGGACCTCGGCTAACAATGATGGCCTCAGAATAAGGGGTCTCGGTTAACAATGATGGCCTCGGAATAAGGGGCCTCGACTAAACACTGATGGCCTCGGAATAAGGGCCTCGGTGACACGTCAGAGGCCAGGAAAATACATCCTGATTCAATTGGGTCCCACCGCCGAAATATGGTGCCACGTGGTGCTTCTATTTATGAGTCGTAACATTCATCTCCCGGGGAAGGTACTCTTGGGTTGCAATCTACTTCTACCGTATCTGATTTTTGGGTTATAAATTCTGGAGCTACCGATCATTTTACTTGTAATCTTTCTACATTCGATTCCTTGACTACTTCACTGTTCAGTCTGTTCAGATGGCTAATGGGACTCCTATCAAAATTACTGGGGTCGGAAATGTCTTGTTCTCATCTACTTTCTCACTCTCATCCATTCTACTTGCACCTACTTTTTCTACTAATCTCTTATCTATTAGCAAAATTACAAAGCATCTTTATTGCTCTGTCATATTCTCACCTACTAATTGTGTGTTTCGGGACAATCGAATGAAGATGACGATTAACACTGGTAGAGAGAAAGGAGGGTTGTATTTTTTGGAAGGAACAAGAGGTTTGCAAACTAAGGATAATCATAGACTTCAAGCTGTTAGTAAATCCTCTCTAAGAGATAGGATTCTTTTGTGGCATTGTCGATTATGCCTCCTTCATTCCCTTATTTAGAACACTTGTTCCCAAAGCTGTTTTAAAATATTTCTAGTTCTAGTATGCGGTGTGAACAATGTATTTTTACCAGAAATCATCGTGTACCTTTTAAAGTCGGCTTTAATAAAATTGTTGTTCCTTTTACTTGTGTTCATACTAATGTTTGAAGGCCTTTCTCTACTCCATCTATTACAGGTCATAAATATTTTCTCTTTCATTGATGATTGTACCAGAGTGTGTTGGATATATCTGTTAAAATCTAAGGGTGAAGTAGCACATGTTATTCCAGAATGCTCAAAAATGATTGAGATACAATTTCATACACGGGTCAAAGTTATTCATTCTGACAATGGTCGTGAGTTTGTAAACCACACCCTTGGCAACTTCTTCTCGACTCACGACATTCTTCATCAAACCACGTGTGCTTACACACCTCAACAAAACGGCATAACAGAGCGAAAAAATCGACACATTCTTGAAGTAGCTCGAGTTTTATGTTTTACTATGGGTGTTTCAAAACGCTTTTGGGCTGAGGCGGTGACAACTGCTGTCATTCTCATAAATCGCATGCCTTCTCGCATTATTGATTTTCAATCTCCTTTAAAAATGTTGTCCCAATTTCACTCTATTCCCTCTGTTTTAAATGTCTGTCCCAAAATTTTTTGGTTGTGTGTTATGTCCATGTGCATTCTCATCTTAGAGATAAATTTGACCATCGTGCCCTGAAATGTGTTTTACTTGGCTACTCAAGCTCCCAGAAGGGCTACAAATGCTTTTATTCCCTTACCGGAAAATACTATGTTTCTATGGATGTGGAATTTTGCGAATCAGAATCTTTTTTTCTGATGACGTGTCGGTAGTTCCTCTTCAGGGGGAGATTAGTAGTGAGGAAGAGGAACGAGTGTAGTTAGATGAAAAGAAAGTGGATTTCTGAAAAGGAGGGAGAATCCCAGATTGAATATCGAGTTGGAGATGAGGATGATAAATCACCTCACTTGTTCCAAAAATGTTATACAAGGAGACACTCAAACAATACTTGCCCCCACCCTATATTACCCTCTTTAGACCCTAATAACCCTCCGGTTGATACTACAATGCCATCTGATTCTTCAGAGATTGAAAATGAGGTACCTACTCTGTTTCTGATTCTAATTCTGCAGCTTTAGATATTGTTGATACTCAGGATAGGAGATATTCCCTTCGAGTCCATAATAAGTCTGATAGGTTTGGTTTTTCAAAATCTTCTTTCAATGCAATTTTCTCATCTCTGACTATATCTCGTACCATCGTTTATCTAAAACTAGCCTGACGTTTGCCCTCTAACTTTCTTCTGTGTCTATCCCTAATCACTTTCAGGAAGCTCTTGATCAACCTATGTGGAAATCTGCTATGGTAGAAGATATGAATGCTCTCCAAAAGAACTCTACTTGGGAAATGGTCTTATTATCACCAGGGAAAAAGACAGTGGGATGCAAGTGTGTGTACTCATTAAAATACAGGTCAGATGGAACTGTGGATAGGTATAAAGCTAGATTGGTTGCCAAAGGGTACACACAGATTTATGGGATTGACTACCAGGAAACTTTTGCTCCAATAGCTAAGATGAATACCATTGAGTCATCCTATCTCTAGCAGTCAATCTTTATTGGCCATTGAGGCAATTTGATGTTAAAAATGCATTCCTTCACGGTGATCCGACAGATGAAGTGTATATGGATCATCCTCCTGGTTTTACTCCTCTAGGAGGTAATGTGTGTAAGCAGAAGAAAGCTCTGTATGGGCTAAAACAATCACCAAGGGCGTGGTTTGGAAGATTGAGTTGTTCAATGAAAAAGTACGATTTTAAACAGGCATCAGCTGATTATCCCTTATTTTATAAAAGAAACTCCGAAGCCATTTGACAAAAGAGTTCGAAATGAAGGACTTTGGTACCTTGAAATATTTCTTGGGCATTGAGGTATCACGTTCCCAGCAAGGACTTATTTTATCTCAACGCAAGTACGTCCTTGACCTTCTAGCAGAAACTGGCATGTCGGCTTGTGTCCCTGTTGACACACCCATTGAGGTAAACCATAGCTATCTATTTATCCTGATCAGATTCCCACAAACAAAGAGAGATACCAAAGATTGGTGGGGAAGTTGATCTATCTAACCCACACGGGACCTGATTTGTCATATGCAGTTAGTGTTGTGAGTCAATTCATGCATAATCCCAGTGAGCATCATACGAGTGCAGTTAATCGAATATTGGCTCTGAAGTCCTCATTCTTAGATCTCCTTTCTTGTAGAATTGAATACAAGTTATATAACTTGTATTAATGTGATATATCCAAATTTGGTGAATCTTGCCAAATGTTTTACATCAAACTAGGGCTATGCAATAAACTTGACCCTTTCCTTCTTTCAATTTCAGTGTGCGGCAAAGTTAACCAAGTTAGAATGTCCTTTTGTGGTTAAATAGAAATTTGCTTCGTAAGTGTAAGTTTCCCCTCCTGTGCGATATATATGTGGTTTGCATTTTCGTGGCACAAGCACAGTAAGATATACTTCTTGCGGAAAAAAGTGATTGTCCCCTTTTTCCCATAAAACCTCACTTGATTTTGTAATGTTCATTTGCTGTCTATCTTTTCAATGCAGGTATCAGAACTGGAAAAGGACATTTTAGATGCTAAAGAGAAAATTCAGTTTTACCACTCGAAGATGCAAGAACTTGTGAGTTTATATAGTTTCTTTCACATGCTACGGCTGTGTGTTGGCATTTAGATTCACTTCGAAATGCATTTAGTTTTAAATAAACTACTGCTATGTTGGATGATTCTACCTTTCCCATAATTTCACTAGTTCACTTTACATCCATGCGTTAGTTGATAAGAGAGAGGCAGGGAGATGTAGATGTAGTCATGTAGAGTGACACGCATCGTATTTCAGGGCCTTTTGACTCTCATTAAATGTAGTCCATAGATAATTCATTTGTCCCATGGTTGACACAATCTTTGTTTTGGACATATAAAAGCTAGCACACGCTATTTGTCATTGAAATTTAATAGTTTCACAATGCATCATAAACCTTCTTGCGCTAATACCTGCCATTTGTTGCCAGATTCTATACAAAAGCAGATGTGATAATCGGCTAAACGAGATTACTGAAAGAGTTTCCGGTGACAAAAGAGAGGTATATCTTTGATGATAATGGTTGCATTTATATTCAGAGATACCTGCTATTTGTGTGACACACTTGACCAAGTTATATATCAGGCTGACACATTGGCAAAGAAATATGAAGAGAAGTACAAGCAGGTCGGAGATGTAGCATCTAAATTAACCATTGAAGAGGCCACGTTTCGTGATATTCAGGTATTCGGATTTTTTCTGCTGCTAGACTCTACCAGAATATCTGTTTACTCTGGCTTGTCCTTTTTCTCTTTCTGCTGTCTATATATAGACTTTATGCTTTCACAGTTTCACCAGATTTGTCAGATTATAAGGTTGGCCGTATTGTATGTAGGAGAAAAAAATGGAACTATATCGAGCAATTGTCAAGTTGGAACAAGGCAATGCTGATGGTATTCAGGTATGCTCTACCATCTTATGATTTCCTGAAGACCTGTGGAGTAGTTTTAAAAACAAATTTTGGTTTCTCCAGGATCGTGCTAATCAGATCCAGTTAGATCTTGAGAAGCTGGTAAAAGCCTTAAATGAACGTTGCAAAACTTATGGATTACGTGGAAAACCAACTTCATTGGTCGAGCTTCCATTTGGTACAGAAATCAACATAGTTATACTTGAGCATTTTCATTTCTTTCATTCTTCTTTAGTATGAACTAATCATCTAGTCGATCATTGGGGATTCTAGTGTTGGTCACCATAAATATCTATTCTTAATTCAGCTAGCTTTTCTATTGCATTGGTATATCTCCTACTTTTATGTTACTTACAGAAATCTGCATATAAAATCTAAACCCATGAAACAATTTTTGGTTTGCCTTTCAGTTCCTTCTATGTGCTACTAGTTCTTAGTTGTGACTCCATTTCAGTTATTATTTTTTTACTTGGACTGTTTCATTCATGCCTAACCTTAACAAATTTCATAACTCGGGGGAAGCTATATTGTTTTAACTTTGAAATCGGTGTGAAACAGTGACTATGTCGTGTGTGTGATCAACACTGTTTTTCATCTTTTCCATTGATCAGATCCTCAGTTGTAATTACATACATATTTTTCATCGTAAGCATTATTTTCAATTGGCGAGTCCCTGCTGGCATGTATTTAACTATTGAAGTAAGAAGCTTAGAGCCTATCTGTGGAAGTGCCAAAGTGAGCCCCATCTGGCAGCCGAAGCAAGAGTTGATGGAATTAATATTAGAAGTCTTTGTGGATACATTTAGTTCATTTTAGAAAATACCGAATTGATTTCACACTTGGTAATTTCAAAGATAGATCAAAATCAATTTGTCATGCTCCATGTGGAATATTTTGTTCATATTTGTGTGAGCCTTTTTGTTGTTACAATTTCTGTCCAGGTTGGCAACCTGGTATACAAGAAGGAGCAGCTGATTGGGAAGAAGTTTGGGACAAGTTTGAAGATGAAGGTGCTCTTTGAAATTTAATAGCTGTGTACATAAAATATACTTTATACTGGAAACTTATGATATCCTACAATATTATCAGCAAATTTCCATGTCGAATAAATGTAAATACCTAGTCTATTTACATGTCCATCAAAAAGTGAAAAGTTGAGTGTACTGTGTATCAATTATCTTTTCTAGTGAGATCCTGCTGATTCCTCTTGTTGCACTTTCCACAATTTCAGGATTCACATTTGTCAAAGAGCTCACTCTTGAGGTTCAAAATGTCATTGCCCCTCCCAAACCCAAGTCTTCATCGTTTAGAGAGAGAACATTTACTGCCTTAGATGACAATGTTGCTGGAAAATCACCCTCTAATGCTGATGAGAAATCAGAAGTGGTTAGTGTCGGGGAGAGGACACCTGAGACAGAGGGGACAAATACCGACAACTTAGATGAAACAGCAAGAAGTCCACCAGAGAGTCCTGCAGGAAGTAATGCAGTCAGGAGCCCATCAAAGGAATTCCAAGATCTTCAGACTAGAAAGGGCATTAACGTAAATGGTTCACCCCATGCGTTCGAGACCCAGAGGTAGTGAGATTATATTCTTCCCCCCCACCCCTTGTGACCAGTATTCGGGTTGAGCCTCTGATTAGTAGTTCCAACTGTCGTACAATTTATGTATAGCTATATGCGCTGCTTTTTATCAAAAATTTCTAATGTAATGGATTTTCTAATGCATTTAATATGCTGGTGCTGAATCTGTACTTTCTAGGGACAGAGGTTATGATGAACCAGGATGGGGTTCCTACGATACGCATTATGATATGGATGGGACATGGGATTTCAATCCTCTCTCTACCAAGGTATTTGAGAATGCTTCGATGTTCATGCCAAATATTTTACTAGCATTTACATTCATTATAGATTGTATTCTACTTCCACTGTTAAACCAAATTTTGTCAATTGTTTTCACTTATTTTTTTTTTGTTTTTTAGAAGGTATATATGCATCCTTATCTTTACCCTCTCCCTCTCACTGTCACCCACCCCGTCCCTACACGAAATATAATAAAATAAAACTTTGTGTTGAGCTGATGCACGAGTTTAAAGTTCTCCACATGGGAGTTTGTTCTTGTCTTATTTGTTCACCACTGTAATGCAGGACTCAGATGGTAAGAGGCATAGTGAAAGTTCTTTATTCGGTTCAGATAACTGGGATCTACCACCAATTAAAACCGGGTCAACAGCCACAGATGCAATGTTCCCAAAACAGGGCCCTGTATTTGATTCTTTTCCAAGCACCCCCATTACAAATTTTGCCAGCTCTCCACACATAGATAACATTTTCCCAAAGCAGGGTCCTCTTTTTGACTCTGTTCCAAGCACCCCAATTTCGAATTTTGCGAGCTCTCCGCACATAGATAACATTTTCCAGAGGAAGAGCACATTTGCTTTTGCAGATTCTGTCCCAAGCACCCCAATGTTGAATTCTAGCAACTCTCCAAAAAATTTCACTGAAGGTTTAGAAGATCATTCATTTAACAGCTTCTCCAGATTTGATTCCTTCAACACGCATGATAGTGGCCCTTTTGCATCAGGGGAAACCTTTTCAAGATTTGATTCCATGCAAAGCACAAGAGATTCCGACTTTGATCAGGGGTACTTTGCTCCACAAGATTCACTTACAAGATTTGACTCATTCCGCAGCACGGCAGACTCCGAGTATGGACTCTTCCCTCCAAGCGATTCATTTACCAGATTTGATTCCATGGGCAGTACCAGAGACTCCGAGTATGGCCATGGTTTCTCATCCTTTGACGATGCAGATCCATTTGGATCAAATGATCCTTTTAAGTCTTCACATGAGGCTCAGACTCCAAGGAGAGATTCAGACAGATGGAAAGCGTTCTAGGACTAATTTTTCACTAGTTTCTGTCTCAGTCGAAGCTTGTTGTGAGGGTTCTTGGTATAGTCAAGGCAATTAGGTTGTTTCATTTGACAACTCAGCGTGTTCCAATCTCTGTCACTGATTTTGCCGTTTTACCCTCGAAATTCATCCTTTTTCTTTTCTATAATGATGCCTTAATATTTGCTCATATTCATTTTTTTATTTACCAGCTAGATTGTGTAATGTGGAGGCATTATGACAGGGCTTTTCGAGTTGATATTTGATGGTCAAATTTTTTTTTTTTTTGATGTAAGATATATAGGATGAGATAAACGTTGAGAATGTGAGTTTTGCCGTTTTGATGTCTGCATTTGCTTTGTGTTGTTTATTTTGGTTGTTCGTTCCTTGTTTGGTATGTTAGATAGGTGTGAAACATACCTGTTTGCAACGTGCCTTTAGGCTAGTATTAAGAAGGTAATGTGTCTATGCATAAATTATGCATTAGACATGATGTCATGAAAGCATGGCCTCTGTAGTTCTGGTTTTTTTTTAATGAAAACTTTATTCAATCATCCCTCATTTATGACGGAGTAATACCGTGGCAACAAAACAACAAAAGAGCCAAAAGCCATAAATGCCCTAATCAAGCAAGTGAAAACAAACATATCAACCTCACTACTATTGCCTAATGTTAGGAAAATCAAGCTTATCCATACGAATAATACATTTTAAGAAATTTGGCATTTGGTCTAAGTGCATGTACCTTATCGTGACACCATCCGCCCCTTGTTTGGCTAGAAGATCTATTGCTCTATTTGCTTCTCTATACGATGAGAGATAGTAAAACTGATGTCGCTAAGCAATTTTAATAACTCATCCCAATAATCCCACAAATACCAAATCTTACGTAAACGGTGTGAACCAATTTACCACTACTGTTGAATCACATTCAATCTCTACCCGTTGAAAACCCAACTCTTTACATAGCTCTACCCCAATAATAACAGCACGCAATTTTGTTTCATTGTTGCTTCCATAACCATATTTAACACAGAAACCAGCAACCAAATTATCATAATAATCCCTAATCACTCCCCCACCTCCACAAGGTCCCGAATTACCAACACAACTCCCATCTACATTGAGTTTTACCCAACCAGCAGCAGGTTTCCTCCAAGAAACTAAAAGAGTTTGTTTACTCACCTTAGAACCCATAGGCAGCTCTGAAGCTTTGAGAAGTTCATGACTGTTTTGCTTAGCTTTGAAACTTTAACTATTTCTTCAGCAAGGAGACGCAACCAAGCCTTTATAGCTAACCATACCTCCTCTGCAAATTCTCGATTCCCTTCCATATGTGCCTTGCATCGACATCCCCAAAGCTTCCCCGTAATCAAACTTGGTAATAGCCCAATTAAGATTCCACACTGTGAAACATTTTTTGCACATGTAAACCATCGATTAACTCTTATCCACCATGATTGTGCCTCAAAGTAGTGCACTCCCAAGGCCAAGGAGGCCCATTTCCAAACTACTTTAGCAATATCACCAGAGTTGAGCACATGATCCAGTGTTTCCACTTGTCCCTTATCACAACAATCACAACGTGAAACTAGAGCAACCCCTGTTTATCTCACCCTAGAGTCCACACTTAAACAGTTAAACTTAACTTTCCACATGCAAAAGGACACTTTTTTGGGTAGAAATTTATGCCATATCCATTTCATCCAAGGAATCTCTGGACTCCTCACCCTTACAATATCCCAAGCACTTGAAGTTGAGAATTCTCCATTGTCATTCGGCTTCCATATGACCATATCACTTCCTTCTTTTCTAGCCCCAATGGTTTGAACTACTTCTGCTGCCTTCGTCTCACACATTAGCTCTTTAAGATAAGTGAAATCCTAGCTATCTTCAATCCAACAATCTCTAACCTGAAGTCTTGGGTTAGTTACCTCCAAAAAACACTCACTTAAAGGGCCACTCGCTAACCAACGATCATACCAAAAGGATGCCGACCTTTCTTTAATCCTCCATTTTGAATTCTCATATACCTCAGGTAGAACCTTTACAATTGATTTCCACAAACGGATCCTTTATTATTAGAGTTCAGTAAAAGATGTCCACTCTTTACATATTTGGCAAGGAGAAAACTAGACCACAAAATGTTAGTAGTCATAAGACGCCATGCAAGTTTCATATGGAGAGATCTTTGAACTGCAGCAAAATCAAGTACCCAAGTCCACCCTCTGTAATTGGCATGCAATTGTAGACCAAGCACGCCATTTCTTTTTTCGTTTTTCGTTACTCTCACCCCAAAAGAATGTGGATAATAAAGAGTTCATATTGTTGAGAACTCTCTTCGGCACATTAACCACAGCCAATAAATGTGTCGCCATACAAGACAAGACATGACGGACTAAAATAAGACGACCCCTTAAGAAAGTAGCCTCATTTTCCAACCTGCTATCTTGGTGCGAATTTTGGCAACCAAAGTCTCCAAATGTCTAGTCGTAAGACGACCAGAGGTAATACGCACTCCTAAAAAAACCACTGGAAAATGCCCCTCATTAAAACCAGTTAACCAAAGCAAACCTCTCTTCTTTGTATAGCCGATCATTTTAGAAAAGAAAATAGTCGATTTCTCAATATTTATCAATGGTCCCGACCACTTTTCATAAGTACTCAGAGTCTTCATGAGCAACTTCATAGATTTGCTACGTCCATTCGTAAACACTACCACATCATCGGCATATAATAGATGTGAAACTAAAGGGGCCCCAACAAGGTGATAGAACCTCCCAATTCTGCCATCCTCAAACCCTTTAAGTAAAAGACGTGATAAAACCTCTTCCATAGTGATGAACAAATAAGGAGACAAATGGTCACTTCGACGGAGCCCTCTACTTGATTTGAAGAAACATTTATAGGTCCCATTCATCATTATCAAAAACCAAGGAGCGGTAACACACTCAGCCACTAAATCACAAAACCTTTTCGAGAAACCAAACACTTCAAGCACATGCAGTAAGAACCTCCAATCTACTCTATCATAAGCCTTTGTGTAGCGACCCGAATTTTAAAATGCAAATTTTATAACTTAAGTTGTGTCGCTACGACGTTTCCGTCAAATTTTAGAAATTATTTTACGATCCGTCGAGTTGTCTAGCAAAACATTTAATATAAGGATTCAAAACGATTTTTAATATTAAAAATTCAATAATTCCTTATCGGGTCAAATTTTTCTATTTTAAATTTCTCTTGACCCAATATTCCTCTTTGGCCCAAGTTTAAGTTCATTATCGACCCAAATCAATTGTCCAAATTCTGAAGGTTAGGGTTATAGGGTTAATAGTATCAAAACCTAAAATCCAATCAATTTTATCTCCAAAAATATTCACTCTCACGGCTACAAACCTCACAAGAATTCAAGGCATTCAACTAGGTAATTTCTTCAACATTAAAACAATTATTTTACTCTGATTTCATCATCACCTTCTTCTAATCCACATTAACACACTGCACAGTTCTTCATTCCTCCAAATCTCACGTTGCAATTCGAACCAGTAACTCATTCTCCAAAAATTGGTACAGGTAACTTCTTCAAATTAATTTTCAGTTTATTTGGAATTATATAATCGTCGTTCCTTCACCATATATTAATAAATGGAAAAAAAAAATAAAAAGAAGAAATGAAAACCTTGAGTTTAATACCGTGAGTCAAGTTTGGAAGTGACTCCTTGCTTTCCATATATTGCTCTTGCCATTAGACTCCTTCCCCGACATCAATTTCGGCTAAAAATCATTAAAATGTGAAAACCCATTTTGGAATAAGCTTGATTTCGAAACTGGGAGTCTCTGTTACGTGAAAAATGGATTGAGAATGGGGGCTTTGATATTAAATATGAAAACTCATTTTTTAAATCATAAGGTTTGACCAAACATTTAAGTTAGTCCCCTATTTATTTTTAACTCTTTCACAACCCTAAAGTTTATTATTCTTCAAATTAAATATAAAATATTTTCTAATTTTATCTTATTGGCCCTAAACATTTTAATTTTCATAATTAGACCTTAAAGATTTAAAGAAATATCAAATTACTCATTTCTTTACTTTCAAAAAAGTTCAATCAAATCCCTAAAAGTTTTAAAGAATTAATTAGGATTTAGTATCCTAAATTATATTAATTTGTTCTTGCTAGACGAGGTCGCGGGAAAAGTTTGAAGCACGGTAACATCACATCAGTTCAATTTCAAGAAAAAATTTCAAGACTTTGAGGTGGGATTTACATTTAAGCAATTGTTGTTATTTTGTCCATGTTAATTCTTAATATGTGATTTTGATTGTGATAAAATGCTTATACATATGAAAAGGTTGTCAGGGACCGTAAATAGATTTGGGATCGAAAGTGGGTTCTTGAGGGTGTCTCACAGTGCAAAATTGTTATGCGATATAACATGTTGTCAGAGACCGTAAATAGGTCCGGGATCGTAATTGAGTCCTTGGAGATGTCCCACAGTACATGTTTCTATAATATGTTGTATGGGTTTTATATTCATAATTTAATTTCATGTTTAGATTTAACTTGGATTGTTTGCTATTTCCCCACTGAGTATAATTCGTTATGCTCACCCCAATATTTTTCCACCCTTTCAAGTTAAGGAGCTAGGCAAAGCAAAGCAATGAGCGGGGCAATCATGATTAAATAATAGACAATTTAATTTATAAATTTTTGAAACTACTACATTAATAGCCGGTTTCCATTTTGTCTTAAATTTCAAATTTTAATATCTTTTGCAAATTGTGGCACTTTACTTATTATATTTGGTATTGACTTTTGGATGAGTAAATTATTCAAATGATGTTTCCGCATTTAATGTTAAATGGCTATAGTTTTGAAAAAAATAGATATTTACGTATTTTGGCATTTATTGAGGAAAATTACTTACAAGATATTTCGACTTAAGTAGCGCCTTGTGTTAATGGAAATTGGGGCGTTATACTTTTCCATGTCGATTTTTAGCATAACATTACCACCTCTGATTTTCCTGTTCAAAGAGTGGACCATTTCCTAAGTAAGGGTGATATTTTCAAAAATACTTCTCACTGGGATAAACGCACCTTGTTCAGGAGAGACAATCTTTGGGAGCAACCGTGTCATTCGCTTGACGAGGATTTTCGAAAAAAACTTTGCAAGCCACATAACATAGACTAATAGGTCTAAACTTCTCAAAGCTCCCAGGTTTATCAACTTTCGGGATTAAGACAATGAATGAAGATGTGTAAAATCTGGGTAGAGAGCTACCCCTAAAAAATTCTCTAGCTGCCTCCACCAAGTCAGCCTTCACTAAATCCCAACAAGATGTATAAAAACTGGCTCCAAATCCATCAGGCCCAGGGCTACTCTCTGCTGGTATAGAAAAAATTGCATCCGTCACCTCTTCTTCCATTGGTTCCACGCACAGAAATTCATTGTCCTCCACTGATACAACTGCAGAAATTAAGGGAAGCCAAATCACCGTGCTCACTTGTCCCATTATCACGCAAAATATGTTCAAAATAATGAGAGTTTTGCTCCTTTGCCAGAAGACGGCTGCCCACTTGGATGACCGACCCTCACAAGAGGGTGGGACCGACGTGGGGCCCGACCAAATAAAAAATGAAAAAAAAAGCCACCTCCCCCCCCAATGTGAGTGATCTGTCAGGGGGGGTGTCACTCCCCCCCTGGCAATGTAGCTCGGTTCAAATAATTAACAGCACCATCATGAACTTTTTCTGGGGAAGCTAATACTGTCTTATCAGTCAAACGCATGGAAGAGATATGGGAAGACCTTCTCTTTTGATTAACAACTGCATGAAATTTTTTTGAATTTTGGTCACCTTCTGCAAGCCATTTCTTCTTTGCCTTTTGTGCTAGTCTAGTCTCCTCCCTATTTTCCCAAAGCTGAAGCCTAACCTTAGTGATAAGAAATTTAATCTCTAAATTCGGATTAAAACCACATTTGCCACTGATTTTCCAGCACCTCAACTTTTTCCTCCAGCTCCTTCATGTGGTGCGTAACATGGCCAAAAACTTGTTTATTCCAACTTCGCAGAGCCAGCTTTGTTTTTTTTAATTTAGCTGTCAACTTCCAAAGTCCCACACTATTCTCCGGCTCTTTCCAAACCAAAGTAACCATATGTTTGAAAGTGTCATGAGTACTCCACATATTCTGAATCTAAAAGGTGATGGGCCATACCTCAAGAAAGCCTTGTTAAAATGAATTAACGTAGGACAATGATCAGAACTTTTCTTGGCTAGAAGCTCCATTTCACATGAATTATGTTCATTCAAGAACACTGAGTTCACCATCATCCTATCCAGCTTGGCCCAGCTCCTTACTTGACCACTTCGACCATTACACCAAGACATACTTCTACCATGTGCTCTCATCTCCACTAGACCACAATTGTCAAGGCAAGAATTAAATTCCACCATCGCTGACAAAGATCTTGGATGACCCCCAATTCTTTCCCCATCCTCAGGAATAATGTTAAAATCTACTGCCACTATCCATGGATAGTCATCAGTTTGAAAATGCTCCATGTTCTTCCAAAGTTCTCTACGTTCACTTTGACTATATTTTGCATATACAAAAGAAGTTAGGAATTTCTTTCGTTCATCACAAAACCATCATGTCACCATTTGATCAGACATGCCAACAACTTCAAACTCATAATTATTATTCCAAAAAACCCAGATTTTACCACCCATAGCTTCATTCGAATAGAAATTGTCGAAGCCTAGGAAATCTGCTACTTTTTGCATCCGACTTTCATCCACAAAAGGTTCCGAAATCATAAGAAAATGAACATTATGTTTACAAACCAAACTTTTTAACCTCTTTCTAGATGTGCATATACCTGGCACATTCCAAACTAAAATTGTGTCTATCATAAATTCAGTTTGGAAGGACGACTACTCACACGTTGTGATGTCCTCGTTACCTTAGTCGCTTGTTTGTTAGTCTTAGCCAAAGAAAAATTCACATCTATGTTGGAACTGTAGCCTTTATCCTTTCTCAAACTCCTCAATAGATTTTCCTCCTCCCCATCCGAAAGTGTCTCAGATAAAGAAGGGACTTCTATATCCTCTGAACTTTTAGTCTGCGGTTGGGTTACGTTTTCCAACTTCAGCACCTCTGTCACCACTGTAGCATGATCATCACTCTGTAATTTTGATTCCCTTAGCTCCATCACCACATCCTCCGCAAAGACCTCTACTGCCTCCCCAACTTCCTTAGCCAAATGTGAATATTGCATAATGGCTCTAGAAGCAGCCATTGAACCTATAGCATTCTCCATTTCCCTGTCCTGTTCAGTAAAATTATCTTTTTCAAAATTGTTATGTACTTCAGCTTCTTTCCTAGTCTTTCTATTTTTCAAATCCCCATCCTGTCCTGGATCTGTTCAAATGAGCCTTCTTCATGCATATTACCTTCCTTGTGTTGTTCTGTCAGATAATCAGCTTTATGTCTTATTTCCCATTCCTTTCTCATATCACTATCAACTCTATCCAGATTAGTGTCTCCCTTCGAGTGAACAGCCTCAAGTTGTTGTGGTTCTGTTTCTTTGACAATAGCCAACGTCTCTACATTAATCCCAGAATTTTCCATCAAATCGTTTGTCTGCTTAGTGTTAGCTCCCGCATCATGTTCGTTGCTCTGTTTAATACGCCAGATCTCTCTTCTTATTCCCTGTTTTCCCACATGCACAATCTCCCTCTTGTGAATTTTTCCAGCACGACAAAAGATAGCTGTATACCCCTGTCGAGAACATTTGGAGCAGTAGAATCCATGCCTTTCATATCTAGCCTCCTGCCATAACTTTTTTAAGGCCATAACAATTGGAAATCCTTGTATTGGTTCCTCCTTAAGGTCCACCTCTACATAAATACGTGCACCTGTCGCCCTAGTTCTGTTTAAGGTTGCATTATTCATGCCTAGATATCTACCGAAACTCGTGGCAAGGATCTGTAGGCAGTCAACTCGGTACAGATGCAGAGGGAGTCCTGGAAGAAAGATCCATTGTGCTGCAAGCGAAGGTTCTTTCTCGAGATTAAATTCCTTAGTCCATCTGAATAAACGGAACAAATAGCCAGCCAATGACCTACCTTCTCTCGCCCCAACTATGTATAAAATCCTTCTCTTTTTTCATCTGAATAAGTACATGGAAATCGTCCGTAAAACTCACCGTAGGTATTTCAGATAAACCCCATGTTTTGATGATTGTCATACGGATCACATCAATGGAGGGTCGTGACTGGAGAAACTTTAAAACCAAAGCAAATCGGAAATCTTCAGCTGCTTAGACATCTCCTGCTCGGAAAAAAATGAAGTCTTTCTCTCAGTCAATGTCTGTGGGATAGCGTAGAGGTAATTTGAAAGTGGTAGAAGCAGTTGGTTTTTGGATTGCCTGTGCGTATGAAATTGGGCCTGGATCCCCGCCTTACAACGGCACCCACTGGTGTGGCCACCACCAGAGGGGCAGCGACCGCCGCCATGTTGGCGGATCCCTAATCGCAGAACCCTAGAGAAGATAGAGAAAGAGGTGCGAAAAATACGGAGCAAAAAGAGTAGTCTGTTCCTTTCCCTTTTCAGTTCTGGTTGGAACGCATTTGCTTGCGAATAAAAGAATGCTCAAATATTCATAACGATAGTTTTAGGAACCTTGCTATGTTGCCAGAAGAGGTTGACCAGTTGACCGGCCCCCTCATGGGGGTTGCTGACATTTTTTAAAGAATCGTGCTATAGGTACAGAAAGATTTGCCAGATAATTGTCAGATTTTTGAAATCAAAGGCCAGGATTTATACAAAAAAGCGGGAAAAAAAAATCAAAGGCTAGGAACATTTTCTGGTAAAATTCCCTGTACTCAGGGAATTTTCCTTTTTTTAATGCACATGAGTCTCACCCCCATGTGAGTAGAAGTGAAAAAGGGTGTCACTAAAATACTCAATTGCATAAAAGATCGATAACTTTTACTTATGGGTAATGCTACATGTACACACACACTTTTACACAATCTTTTACACCTCTCTCACATGGAGGGGGGTCCACGATTATTTTATTATGTGTGGGCCCCCTTCCATGTGAGAGAGGTGTAAAAGATTGTGTAAAAAATTGTGTACACTTAGCATTATTCTTTACTTATTATCACATTTGTGTCCTTAATTTTTATTAATTGTATTTTTTTTTTCTTGAATTAAAACAAGTTCTCCCTGATGATAGTTTTTATTTAAAAATTAGTTAAATTGAGTAAAAAAGACTTATTTTGTCTCTTATATTTTTAAATAAGTTCAAAAAAGTATAAATAAGACTAAATATTTGTCCCTTGTTTTAAAATAGGCTAACGGTCTTTTGGACAAAATTGTGATTAAGACAAGATTTTTAGTTATTAAAACATCAAAGGTAAAAATAAGATTGAAAAAAAGTTTAGGAATATATAAATGTGATGGTGGTCGTAGATCACTCTATAAGCCGTTCATACTCATAGTCCCTTAATGCCTCATAGTACCATTTATGGTGCTCATAGAGCGATTGAATCCAATATTTTTTACTCAATCTACTTAATGATGATTAGTGTTTGTGTGTGTAGGGATTGAACCAATAAAGCAAACCAGCAGGCAGCGAAAAAAAAAGTATCCTCAACCCCTCAATGGTGCACAGTTAAAATGACAATAATAATAATAATCATAATAATAATAATAATACTTGGCTTCAATAACTCACACGCTCTGCAATAAATAAACAGTTGAACACATGAATCCGTTTACGAGGAAACCCTTTAGTGTGAAGGGAAAAACTCCAGGACCTAGTCCAGTCAAAGTCTTCCTCTATGAAAATAATGGGATACACGGTCAATCTTCTCCAGAGATAAAACTTCAAAGGCTACGAATACATCAAGAACGCATATAGTTCTTGGATATCAACAACAACATCATTCCCAAAATAGATACACACAATAACAAGGAGAAAATCTAACTAAACAAGTGTGTACTGTCCAGTGAAATGGAGAGGAATCTGAAGAATCAGCTCCAGTCAAAACGTAACTCTCTTTGCCAAGAAAAACATACTGAAATTTCAGTTTAATCAGACCACAAATGAGCCTCGATCATTGGCAAGAAGAACTGAAACCCATGTCCCTTTTTCTCGATCTTTTCTCTCTGTTTTGGAAGTATATTTTTTTGTCTCTGTTTTCTTGTCTTTTGTACTGTTTTGGGTCAAAGTGGAAAGTGGTCCCCACTTCCCACAAAAATTAATTTCCCTCGGGTGGAGGGAACACCCAACAATATATATATATATATCATGTTGTTTTTCTAAAGAGGGCAAAGTATCATATATTTTTCTATCACTTTATCAGATGTTAATTTGTACAAAAAAACGTTGACAAACCTCATACGTGTGGGGCTCACTTTTATTTTCAATTTTTTATTCATGTGGGGGTAATCATGTGAAATGTTTGTCAACATTTTCGAAATTTTTTTAGAATAAACTTTTTCATTTTTCTAGAGGTGACAATCCCGGGTCCGGTCAATGGGCCGGCCCGCTAACATGTGAGCCCGGTAACGGCCCGCGTGAAAAAGCCGCCTCATTACGGGTTCGGTCGATTACGTCGGCACAATTTTCGACTACAACCAGCCCGACCTCCATCGTCGAGCCCATGCGGTCACGGTCATATGTCATGGTTCGTTGGTTTGGCCCAGATGATTGTATAAATAAATTTATAAAAATATAGATTTTTTTATATTTATAGCAAAAAATATATTTTTTTGTTAAATGTAAACTAAGAATTGAACAAAATGATAAATTCATAATTATATCAAGAAATTTTTACATAGAATTCAAATTTAATGTTACATGAATTATTTATAACTTTGCAAACTTAAATTTAATTTAAACAAATAACAACTACATCAAAATACATGTTTAATTATTATTATCAAATATTTATAGTATAAGTACATCCCAACTAGGTTGGCACCTACTTTTACTATAATTTATAGTTTAAGTACATCCCAACTAGGTTGGCACCTACTTAACTATAATTTTTGTTTTCCAATCAATTTTCAGGAATTGCAATCTTCAGGAATTGCAAGATTTTTGAAGTTTTCAGCAATATCATCAATAATTTTATCTTGTATCCTTCGATCCGCGAATATCCAATCTTTCATGCATATGAGAGCTTCCAAAATATCTTCTTTAAGTCTAGATCTTCTTTCGTCCAATACCCCCGTTATTACGCACTAAAAGCACTTTCGGATGCAATGAGACCGGAACCGTTAGTAGATCTCGTTCCATTTTAGATAATACAGGATACGACCGCTTAATTTCCACCATCCTAAAATATCTAATTTATCAACTTCATCTTCAGGTATTACACTATAATGATCAAATTGATAATATCTTTCTAATTCAGCAGGTGTGGTATTTGGATTTGCAGTTGAAGTTGTAGATGAAGAACCAAGAATATTACGTTTCTTAGCTATCATGGAGAAAAAAGAAGATTTGCCTTTCGAAGTTGTAGTAGAGTTTGTAGAAGAAATATTTTCATTGTTACCATATTTAATAAAAAGTTGTTATATATTTCATTAATAAAAATATCAAATTGTCGATTTGTAATATTTATGTTAAAAGCTAATGTTTCAGAAAGTGAGTTTAAAGCACAATGAACTCCAAACAACGTAATACGAGGATCCATTATAGCTGCCACTGAAAAAATTAGTGGCATATTTTCATAATATTTTTTAAACTTTTCCTCCATTGAGTAAATAATTTGAAAGAAAAATGGATCGTCTCTAAATGATGAAAACTGCCCAACAATTCCTACTAATTGTAAAACTGCAAGATTGCTAGTTGGATAATAAATTTCAGAACTAACTTTTGTTGCCTTATAGAAAGGTTTCAAAAATCTCATAACTTTAAATGCTTTTTTTCAGTCCGAATCAGTTATATAAAATTGATTTTGCTTTGAATTAACAAATGCATTAATAGCATTAGTATAGCCAACACATGATTTTAACATTAAAAAAGTTGAATTTCATCTATTAGGAACATCATCAACAAATTTTCTTCTTCTCAATCCAAGTTTTTCACAAATTTTTGCAAATTCTTGTTGTCTATAATTTGAACAAGAAATATAATTAATAGATTCTCTAATTATACTTATTTGTGGTGTTATTAATTTCAAACCATCTTGCACAACTAAATTATATATATGACAAACACAACGCATGTGAAATAATTTAGAATCATATAGGGGTCTAATCGCCCTAATTAAAAGCTCAATACATGCATTATTAGCACTTGCATTATCAAAGGTAACACTAAATAGTTTATTTAACACACCAAATTCATTAAAAACTTGTAATAAATTTTCACACAAATTTACACAATTATGTGGATATTCAAGTAAACGAAAAGCAATAATTCTCTTATGCAATAACCAGTTATTATCAATGAAATGTCTTGTAACACAAGCATAACCATTATGATTTCGCCCAGGACCAACAATCAGACGTGAAACACATAATTCCATCAATTTTTTAAGTTCATTTTTTAAATTCTCACGGCCATTGTATGAAATAATTTCATAGAATCGTAACGAGCGATATTTCTACTTACACCCCGTAAGAAGGTTTAATGTACTTTGCGAATTCTTCAAAATACCGATCTTCGCAAATGTGAAGGGCATCTCACGAGCGCTAAAAATTCCGACATCCCAACTCGCATTCGTTCCCTGCGAATAAACAAAATTAGTAAAAGTGACCGATCCACTAGCATTAGTAAAACCGGTAATTTGAGTTTGTCTAGGATCCAAATGTCCGTTTCATTTAGATGTTTCTCTTTGTGCCTCCGTAGCGTGCGGTCTGCCTTGACCATATCTCCGTGTATAATCTTTTTTGCGATATTGCATACGCTTTTCCATCATTTTCATTTACTGTAAAAATTTGCCACACCTCTGATATTTGTTTTTTTTTCCTTGATGATTGAGATGATCCAACTTCTGCAACATTATCATCTTCTAAATTTATTGGGGAGCAACTATCATTGAAAATAGGATTTTGAGACGAAAAATCGTGAGAATCCATAATATAGTAGTATTAAGCAATTTCGTAGTAAGAAGAAAGAAATATAATAGAGATGATGATAAATTTGTAGTTGAAATGCGAAAATGAAGTGAACTAATACTACCAATTAACTGAATTTATACATGTTGAAAATATTACCGTTAGTTACAAAAAAAAAAAAATAATAATAATAATAAAATAAAAATAAAAATAGCATGCAAAAACACGGCACATAGCAAATATACGCTTGTCGTAGCTATGGGAGAGCCATTGAACGGCTCTCCCGTTCAACGGCTCTCCCGCTTTTTTGAAATTTTTTTTTTTTTTTTTTTCTTCACGGGCCGCGGGTTAACCGCGGCCCATGAAGCCTAAACCCGCGAAACCCGCGGGTCACAACTCTTTGGCCCGTGAACCGCCCGCACGGGTCACGGGTCGGCCCGCGGTCCCGGTTTTCACGGGCCGGTTTTCACGGGTCATGGTCGGCCCGCCCGTCTTGACACCTCTATATTTTTCTGCCATTCTGTATGTTGCCATTTTCATACCGTGTTGGAATAGAAGCTTAATTTGTTACTTCTTGTTGGTTAGTAGGAGAATTTAAAAAAATAAAAAATCGTTCCAGGAAAGAACAGACATATTTTTTTATGTGAAGTCTTACCCAGATTACCACAAAAGAAATCATTTTTCTATTAGTTAATAATGCTAGTGAGTGAATTTCTACGTTTATTCTGATGAAAAATATTAAACCAGAAGAATATATCAATAATGGGAAAACAATACTGAAGTCTGATTCCATCGAAGGCTTTTTTTACTTTCTTGCATCACATTTGATTTGCCTCGCTATATATATATATGGACGAAATCCCAATTCTCTCTTATTTTATTCTCTTTGACAAACAAAATCCCAATTCTTGAATATATTGATTGTCGAATCCTTCCTTCAGGACAAGATCCACATGATGACAGTAGACCAAACTGTCAGTGAAATGGCTGCAACCACGTAAGTCCATAGAAACAGTACTGAACACTCCTCTTGAGCCACATCAAAGAGTTGTGTCATAGTACCTGCATGCATCATCCCCGTCCTGTGAGCTTCTTCCGTCGGAAGTAAAATGGTACATGCTTTCATGCCTAGCCCTAACTTCAAATTCTCGTGCATTGAACGCTTTCTACTCTCGACAGCAATGATGAACAGAAAAATACTTGTATACTAGACATTATGGTTCAGAACTTCGTACCAATGCTCATTGCGGGCGGGAGACTGTATTGAATCATCAGCATAAAATGGTAGAGTGGATCTGCTGCAAGCAAGCCAAAATGAGCAGCTACTTTAACGATACCAATCCCGACTGCAGGAAGTATCACATAGCGTACGCAGATGACTGCTACGATGACAAGCGGTCGCAAACTCGCCTTGAATAAACCTGTTCAGTTCTTAATTCTGTTAAGCTTAAAAGTAAGTAAAAGTCACTTTAAATAAACTTTATTTCCGAACATGTTTAGATAATTTGCTTCTCTCGGATATTGTTTTAAATTTGGAATTAGAAATGGGGGTCTATATACCTTGTGTTAGGTTGCCTCCAAGTATAAGGGTCATGCAGGGGACGGTTCCATCCCTACAGAAACAGTGGTTTGCAGCGTTAGCTAAGGCATTTATGGTTGTTCTGTGAAACTGTTTCAACGACGACAACGAACTAATCTTTATTCTAGATAAATTTTTCTTGCAACCAAGTTTTAGTTCGTAGCTATATCTATTGGAAGATTTGAAGTAACTAAACTTACCCGAGTAATTTTAGAGAATCCTGGATAAATCTAAGTGGAGCACCTTCACCAATAATAAGGTTTTTGAGCCATGTAATTGCCCCAAAGATTAATCCAATAATCTGAAATTAGATTGAGAAATAGTCAAAATTTATTACTATTTTCTTTTCAATATTGTCCTGCATAGATAACATGCCACAAGTATGCAGAACTCACTGCACCAAGGGTAGGAGGTGCAAGTAGCTCCTCCACTATCTGATGAAAAATTCCCGATAACCTGCTCCTCGTTGATGCCTTCTGTGTAACGAGCTTTCCGTCTGATCCACTCGACTCAATCTGTGGATAATCTAACTTAAGACTCTCAAATGAGATGATACGGTAGTCAATACTAATATTTTCTACAACTTAGAATGTTGCGAAATATAATGTTGTCGGACACAGTGACTAACAGTATCATGTGTGTCATCTCCCCGAGATTTTGTTGTTGACATGGTTATAGAAACATGCTCTTCTCCTCTGTCAAGAAGATTTGACGACTCATTAGCATCTAAATCCGTGTTGGGTTTCTTGGATGACTCCTCAGCAGCATTCGTCGCCTTATACTTCTTAGCAGAATTTCGTATCAAATGATAAGTGTGAGTCCATATGAAGATGCTACCGAGCTGCGAATTTAAGCCATTTGTCACGGTACTTTCTCTGAAGTTTAAAAAATTACTTGTCGCAAGAATACTTTCTTTTCCTACAATTTTTTTTTTTGATGGGATTTTCCTACAATATTTTAACTCTCTCTTAATGGTATCCGATCCCTCTTACCAAATATGCACTGATTCATTGTCGTTCTTCAATCCTACCATTAACATCAAGATTAACAGAGTACTTATTTTGATTCAGTGAAAAACCACAGTTTTCACTTCATAGAGCTATTAAAAGACATTTTTTAAAGAACCATCCTTTAAAAAATAAATATGCCCTTCTTCTATTTTCGCTTAAAAAGTTTGAAATATAACATTTATGTTGTTGATTATTCTGTTAATTTCACCTAATGTTCCTTAAAGGAGAAGAAGAGATCAGGAAATCGAGGGAGATCTCATCTCATAACCCGAGTCCATGCTCCAGGGTCGAGCCTGGGATTTGACGAGGCTTAGAAAGACATTGTAACATTAATTTCTTCGAAATTTTCAGACGATTCTCTTGAAAGGAGAGAAACAAGTAAGATTTCTTACAGACATCGATAACGATACGTATGAGAATCCAACAGAAGCACAGACATTGTGATCACCAAATGGATTTCCATCTTCCTTGCAGATTGCAGGGACTAGTATCAATAAAAGGTTTCCCAAGTTTCCTATTTTTAAGGATTATAAGTCAGCAGCTGATAAATACTAGAATTCTGAAACATAATTAACTTGAATCTACTGTTTTATAGTGTCGAGTCGTATTTACCTGCTGAACATGTGGCAATAATAAGGCCCTCTAGATGTGGCTCTGGCCTTAATATTTTGACCGCAATCCATCCAAGAATTCCTCCAAATAGAAAGGTTAAGCCAATATTAACAGGCATAAACCACCTGGAGAATTTTGAAGAAGAAGAAAAGTTAGAAATCAGAGCTGACAAAGATCATGTATCTGTTGTACTACTCATCTAAAAGTTTTTACTAAACCGTCAGAGATACGAGACACGTATGAGATTACAAAGTACGAGATTCGACTCATCCTAGAATTTCTCACAACATATTTATACCACGAGATGAGGTCTTGAAGGGTGACAGACTTTGCCAGACTTGAGAACGAAAGTGACGGAGTGAAGACCACGAACACAATCTGCAGTGCCAAAATTTAGATTTGAAAATGCTAATATGTACTATATTCACACACATATTGCATTGAAATTCAGCTATTTACTCTATTCATAGATCTTCTGGCATCAGGAGAAAGAAGTTTGAGATAATCAGTAGCCATGAAAGCTCCTAGTAAACAAATTAAAAGTATCTGCAAATTTGGCATAGATGCCACCTCCAGAAGTGACCAGAACCCCATCTCTTTCTATGGAAACTAACTCAGAAAGATGAGGATGAAGAAGAGAGACCAAGGTTTGGCTCATATTTAAGAAACTAAAATCATGGACGCGATGGGATAACCAATAAGATTTTAACTTATTTTTAGAGCGTGACAAGTCTAGCTAGGTAAGAAAATAAAGACATGGACGGCACTAAACTAAATAATGAATAAGATTCTTTTTTTTCTGATAACCGTGGATGTCCGAACCAGTTTGTGTACACTTCGACTAATTCCACGAGACCCTGAGATTTACGGCCGGGTACTCACCCCAGTATCCTTAAGGGGACTCGAACTGGTGACCAATGAATAAGATTTTTAACTTCGTTTTGTTCTTTAATCTTGTCTAGCACCATCCAGTCTAAACTATTGATAAATACACAAGGTTCTTGAAGTTTACACAAAAAGTAATAAACATTCTGGATCAAAACCAGCCAGGAAATATAATTGTTCGAGGAAGAAAGACATTTAACAAAATTTATCAGTAAACTTCTCAAAAAGTGCCACATGCATACATATGTACAAGCACGTGTGTGTGTCACAGTGTGTGTATATATAGTGCTTGTTTGGAACAACTTAAAAAGTTGCTAAAAGGTTTTAAGATAAAGTAAACAATTAATTTTAATAACACATTTCATAGTATCACAACTTTTATCAATTTTTTAATCATATATTCATTAATTTTTACCAAAATCCGCCAAAATTTTGATAATCAAGAAAACTCAATAACTATAGACAAGAAGACATACTACTATGTAAAAATATGTATTTTTTGAGTCTGACACTTCCATAACATTATTCAACAAACGTGGACGCATGTTGATAAATAAATGCTTGGGCCCAGCTTCTAGATTTGATACCACTTATGGCTTAACAAATTCTAAATTTAATTTTTATTTAGTAAAAGTTCTCTATAAGATTTCAATATCTAGGTTTCTTTTTTCCGCAATTTTGTAAAAGCGTGTTTGAACTATTATGCACGTTTATATTTGTTTTGAGACATTTTTTTTGGGTTAATAGATTTTATAATAGTGATTTTTTTTGTAAAATATGTGGTTAAAAAGAAAAATGTTTGTGTGTAAAATTATTTTATTTCGAGAATGAGTAGTTGGAAATGTATTTGAAACAAAAATAAGAGCCCATTTGATTTGTGTTTGAGTTTTGAGTTTTGAATTTATTTTTATTTTTATTTTTTTGAGTGTTTATTTTAAGATTACTAAAAATACATTTAATTCGTCATGTTAAAAAATTATTTCTTAAAACAAAAAATTATAAAACACATTTGGTTTGAAATTTCGAAAAAAAAAATTATTTTTATAACGTTTTATTCCATGAAAATTTTATTATTCAATAAAAAAAGAAAAATTTTATGCTAATATATTATCAAGTAATATATACATTTTTAAAGTTGATGGATCTTACAATTTTTTTCCATTACAAAAGTAAAATAAAACAAATAATAACTCGAGTTGAAAATATTGAAAATGAAAATAAAAATTAATTACGTGGACTAAGAATATTTTTATTTGTGTCCATTTTGATAGAATTTTTATGTAAATAATCATTAAAAGTTTGAATTAATTTTATTTTTATAAATTTTAATTTTCAAGAATTTTTAGAATTTTATTTTTTTCAAATTTATATTTTTTTATTTTTTAGAATTTTAATTTTTTTAAAAAAAATATTTTTAAAATTTTTATATTTTATTTGCGAGAGTTTTCTATTTTAATTTTTTAAGTTTTAATTTTTAGAATTTTATTTAAATGCTTGCTTTCACTTTTAAGTGTTTTCAAAATTTTCGCTGAAAACACTCGAAATGTCAAAAATACATTTGGAGTTTTATATTATAATTTTAATCTTGTTTTTGAAATGCATTTTTAAAAATATCGGATCAAACATGTTTTGAGTATTTTACAAAACTGCAAATAGATTGAAAACTGCAAATCAAACGTACTCTAAGGCCTCGTTTAATTCACATTGTTTCTAAAATACATTTTTCCCTATCTTCATTTCAACCACGCATCCTTCAATAAAATATTATTACACGTAAATTCAAAATTTTTCCTTATTTTTTAACGACACATTCTATATCAATCTACTATTCAAAAATACATTTTTCAATAAATATGGGCTTCAATTAATTTTAGTATAAGTTAAAGTCAACAATTAATTTTTAACATAAATAAGGAATTCACAACTTTTCAAATACACATTTCATTACTTTTATCAAAATCTACTGAAAAACTGATAATATTTACTAGATAAGGCAGATTTTTGAAATAAGATAAATCACCAAAACATGCACTTTACTTATATTTTAAAATAGGATAAATCACCAAAATTAGTACATGTTTGATTTTGCTAAAAATCAGTTTTTTAATATATTTTGATAAAAAATAATAAAATATGATATTGAAAAGTTAACAAAAAATTGTAGGTCCTATAAAATATATGATTAAAATTAATTGTTGACTTTGACTCAAATTTTTATCAACATTTTAAGCAAAAGGAATTAACAGAGATTTAAATTTTTAAGTCAGTAAATAATTTTAACTAAATATTTCAAGAGACCTACTACTTTATCATTTTTTGACAAAATCTACTGAAAGAATAATTTATAACTACGTCAGATATGGACTTATGGCATGTTCGGTACAGTTTAAAATCCAATTAAAATTGAAAATATGATCATTATTGGGTCCTATTTTTCTAATAAAAGTCAACAATAACGGCTAGTTTTTCAATTTTAATCCAATTTTAATCTCTACCGAACAAGCCCTTAGATTTTAAAAATAAGATAAAACACCAAAACCAATTCAAGCCAAGCTATCTCGACTTGTCCTCGAGACGAGTAAAATAGTGAAAACCTCTTTTGTGCTCATGAGTTAGGGAGCAAAAATATAATTTTCAGTTAAAAAAAATACACGAGCAACAAGTAACTTGTAAGTCATTTAAGTTTGCCCACCAAGAAGTGAGTTGGTGGGGTGAGTCGAGTCAATTATTGAGCTAGCTCGTGCTTGGCTTGTCTCATTTAACATCCCTATTTTTAGTTTAAAATTAGAATAATGTTATTGATAACTGATAATCCTCGTTATGAATAACATTCACTCTAAGATAATTAGTTGGCAAGGGTCTTCACTTACCTACAACAAGACAAATAAAGTTATGAGCACGAATTCTTGTTCCTTATGCGCACGTGGAATTATTGGGACCACGCGTCCATGGATATTATGTGGTAAGCATTTCTCAGCTTAGAAGCCTACATTTCTTGGCTACAATGATGCTATATGCACGTTTTAATTTACATTAACTTCGACACTCTTCCATATGGCGTTTATCATAATCGTTGATTCCTACAACAGTCTATCACATCGTTGGCCATATTTTAACATATAGAGGAAATGTCGACAATAATGTCAAGAAGAATGTATATATAGCTTAATTCTCTCGAATAATAGGCATTTTCTCACCGAGTAAGATGAGAGATGAACTTTTAATTTTTCGTAGTTTTTATTTAGGATGTGTTTGTTTCCCATTATTGGAAGAAAAATAGAGTAATGAATAGTATTTTTTGGAGAATGTGTAGTTGTAATTTAAAATAACTTTATTGGTTTGTGTGGAAAATCTTACTGTAACAAACAATTTTTTTTAAATAATGATAGACAAACATGGGATTATTGTTCTTAGTCTAGTGAAATAAATATTTCATAACTGTACCCATCCATGTGGGAGCTTGAAATGAGAACATGTGTGGTTGCATTTTTTCTGTTTCTTTTTTTTTTTTTTTTATCAACTTTCAATGAGAAAATGATATGTCGATCCCCCTCCTAAAAATCTTGTACAGCTTTCCCCAATGCATCAATCAAACCTAACTCGAAATTTAATTTATAAATTTAGTCAAAGACGAACATTACTTTGAATAACACATTTTAATTATTACTCATTTATTACTTATATATTTCACGAAATTTACTAATATTCATTTCTATAAGAACATTATAAATTTTGCCTCTGTTTGATAGCCATTATTTCAAAACTCATTAATTCATATTCTCATTTTTAATTACACATTCACATAATAAAATATTTTGTACATAAATTTTAAAAAAAATCAATTTTTTAACCACATATTCTTCAAAAAATCACTAATTAAAACATTGATTTTTCAAAATAAAGGCTATCAAATAGAATCTTATGAAACGGAGGCGTTAAAGTGGGAAGTTCAAGAATTGAATAATTTCCCTACTTTCAATAGTATGGGATCATGAACCAGACACTGGAAAATTGTAAGTAGTGAAACTTCCTAGAAGATATAATTTTTGTATGCAAAAAAAAAAAACAATTCAAAGCATTTATAAATTAAACGAATCTAAGCCCTTATTTAATGTAGATTAAAATCAGATTTTAAACTGATTTTGTAATACAATTGTAAAGTAGTGTGTTTCATAAAGTATATGATTAAAATTAATTGGTGACATTGATTTGAAAAATCAGATTTTAATTTTTACCGAACAGGGGTTACATTCATGAGTACCTATGTGTGTATATATAACTATTCATGTGAGAGCTACTAGAAAATCTTGAAATAGACATGTCATAAATTTCAACTATATTTGCACCATTTCGTACTATCAAATTATCAATCATTCAACAACTTGTAACCAATGTTGGACCCTAGTGTTCAAATTATTATGCATGTTAGCATTCTTTCATTAAGAGCGTGTTTGGTCCGAATTAAAATCCAATTAAAATTGAAAATATAGCCGTTATAGGGTCTCACTCGTCTAATAAAAGTCCATAATAACGGCTAGTTTTTCAATTTTAATCCGATTTTAATCTCTACCGAACACGCCATAAATAGCGTTGAAATATCAAGGTCAAAAGAAAATCGTTGCTACATATATTCAGGAAATCGTGTAATGAATTAATAAGTCAAAGTTACATAAATTGTTGAAATGAGACAAATTAACGAAATTAATTTAATACGAATAGTGCACCAACACCCCCTCCAATGATGGAGCACCATGTGTCCATTATGGACACCATTATGGTGCCCATTATGTACCTCTAACACATCTCTTACGAGATTTTGCACAAGATTTTCAAAAAATTTCTTATCAATTTTCAATTTTACCTCCATAATTAAAATTTTGTAAAATTTGCCCCACAACTCTACAACTCTAATTCCGCCCCTACTTGATCTCTTAATTGATCTATCGAGTTGTACTTTTAGTAAGAAAACTTTAATACGATGAGATTTGTGAGTGAAGATTAGCATGTGCCCTAAACGGAAGACCGGACTTTGGATGAATAATTATACGTGTAAATGGCATTAAAGGTCACTGAACTTCCGATATACTTCTGATTAGGTCAATGGGCTTGAATACGATGCAATCAAAATACTATACATTAGATGATATACAATCAGGTCACTCTTTTTTGAATTTTGTCAATAAGTCGACTGACATGTCCGTTAAAACTGACAATGTGCTAATGTGTCACTTTACTGTACTTGCAACTATTTCGCTGAACTTCAATGTTAGTGCCATCGGGGCATTATCTTACAAGCAATCATCCTTTTGAGTTTCGTAAATAAACCTACTCGTTTATCAAATTTAAGAATGATTGATTTGGTGGTTGAATCAATTTACTTGAAAAACACACCCAACGTGAATGAAGAATATAAACATATAACATTACATGTACCTCTTCCCACATTTGCTAATTATGTTTCTCATCACCCTTTCGCACTAAATCCAACATTACACCTCTTGATCAATAATTACTATAAGCTAATATTAAGAGAAACAACAACTCATGACATACAGATAATATTGAATTATTGCACGATAATTTAAAGGATAGCAAAAAATGAAAATATTTATGAATAAGAACACCAAATATCTCAATTTCTTGCATCAAAAAAAAGTTGTGACCAAGATTATTATTCCTCTATAATGTTCCAAGGAACGATCTTTCTCTACAATGGCGATTGTTTTAAAATTCATTCACAATTGCGTCGATTTCATATATGGATGAAACTCTACAATTTCCACGATTACTAAACGGAGAGAGTTGATTGCTCGCAAATTAAATTGTGACATAGATTGCACAATGTCAAGCTTAGTGACCTAGTTGGAAGTATGGTGAAAGTTTAGTGACCGTCGTTCAAATTTAGATAAGCGACCTGGAAAATTTACTTTCATGTTGGCACGTTATTAGTTTTGACAAGCATGTCAGAAAACTCATTGACGGTGGCCCAACGGAATGACCTGGTTGCTCATAAGTCGAAGTATATTGACCTAGTTGCAATTATGGTGAAATTTCAGTGACGTCTGGTGCAATTTATCCAAAATTCTAAACAACGGAATATGATCTTTCTACCTGGCTATAAATGGGAAAGAGAAGACAGTTAGACAAAGTGTAATTGGAGAAAGCTATTTATATATACAAACTATATTTAAATCAGTAAACTTTATCTAAAATGAAAAAATAACGATAAGAAGAAGGAAAAGAAGGTATCCAAGAGAGCGTCTATATACTAGATGCAAGGGGTGGGCGCGAGTCGGTTCGGTTCGATTTTGTTCGGTTCCAGAAATTTTCGGGTATTTAGTAAAAGGCGTCGGTTCCAAATATAATTTTGGAGTCATTCGGGTTTGGTTCGATTTGGTTCGGTTCGGTTCAGTTCAGTTCAGTTCCGTACTATAATTAAATTTTTTAATATTTAGAATAATACTACATAAACACACTTAAAAATAGATACTAATATTAATAACAAAAAGTAGATACAAATACCAAGTTTAATCTTAATTTTTCCTAATTAACGTAATCTAATTTAATAACATATAAATAAGAAGTTGTCAAATACAAATATCAAAAAATAAATATTACTAGTAAAATTTCGATGATTCATATCAATAATTCATTTGTTTCAAACCTTCAAATTTACATAAAAATGAAATATAAATTAGAAGTTAAAAAAATAAATATTTTAAAGTATTGATAATACTTACCAACTATTTAATGTAATCATTAGTTGCTTGTCTTTCCATACTAACTAATAAGAAATTATACAAGAAAAAATTGAAAAAAAAACACAATTAACAAACATAAATAAATTCTAAATTGTTCAACTAATAAGATTTAATAAAAAAAATTATTAATTTGTTTAGAAAAAATAAAAGAAATTGATTTATTCAATATATAAAAAAAATCGGTTCTTATTTGGTTCTTCGATTTTTAGTCTAGAATCGAGAATTGAACCAAACCATTCGATTCTCGATTCGGATACCAGTTCGGTTATTTCATTTAAGAAAAATCGTTCGATTCGATTCGATTCTGGTTCGATTTAGTTCGATTCGGACATTTTGCCTAACCATATATGCATCCATGCATGATAGCATCACTCTAGCAAAGCCGAATTGAATTGAAGGGGGTGTTTGATGCACATTATTAAGAGAATAATATACTTTAAATAGTGATGTGATGGAAAATAAGTTGTTAAAAAATAAAGAAACATTTTGAATGTGATGAAAAATATTATTATT
This sequence comes from Fraxinus americana, assembly GCA_035079005.1. Lineage (NCBI taxonomy): Eukaryota > Viridiplantae > Streptophyta > Magnoliopsida > Lamiales > Oleaceae > Fraxinus > Fraxinus americana. Next base: position 8,433,171 of record CM068716.1, on the reverse strand, counting down.
AAAGAATGTGTGCTTGAAAATAAATTTTAAAAGAATGAATTTTGACAGAACGTAGATCAAACAGAGTATGAATTAGATAACATACGGTTAATCTAACTCCATCTAATGTACATAAAATAGCACGAATATGGAGTTATTATGTTCGTGTCACACGTCAAAGGACATGATGCCATAAGCACTTCTTAACTTAGAATTAGAGCCCGCTTGGCATGCATTTTGCTTCTTTTGAAAGAGCTTTTGGATGAATCTACTTTAATTTTTATGTTGAAATAAATTTTTAAAACAGCTTCATATTCCGAAAGTATTTTTAGAGAAAATCACATTGAACAAGTTTTCTCTAAAAACTCTTCTAACTAAAAAAAAAAACTTTCATAAAATTAGTTAAACATGTCCAAAAGCAACTTTTAGATCTCAAAAGATTTTTTTAACTTTTTAAAAATTATACCAAACGAGTCCTTATAGATGCCTTAATTCGTTGGCAATCTCACTCTCAAAGGATCTCACCGTCCCCGCAACAAGACAAATTAATATAAAAGACATATTTAGTACTTTGTAGGACATATAAACTTTTAAATTTTAGTTCTTTACCTATTTGGGGAAAATTAGAGTTGAGCTCCCCAACATTTCACATTATATGATTATAAATTTTCAATATCTGAAAGTGAAGTTCCGATACCTCAATGAGTATGATTCGAACCGTAAAAAAAAAAAAAAGGAATTATGTATTCTCTTACCTAATGGAGTGGAGTCTTTTAGGTGACGATACTCTCGTTAAGTTGTTTGTACAGGGAAAATGTACGCCCTGTTTTACAGATGTATATGTGAGCTTTTTAACGGCTAAATTAACCGTGCTTTTTATGAAAGATGTTACGAAATCTTATCAAGTGTAAATTCTGCGAACAAAGTGATAAAAAAGGGGGAACGTGTAGCAAAAATGTCTCGTGTGGGAAGACACATCAAAAATCATATCACACATGCCCATGAGGCACCTCCAAATGGGACCGTGGACGACAATCACGCTTACCTAATACTTTTGAATTCCACGTGCTTCCAATAGGATGGGTGGGAACCAGATTATAAGGCTGGAATTGCAAGTTCGATGGCTGTGTTAGGATACCCTTAGGAGATTTCTTTTTCATAAAAATGTAAAAAAAGATCTTTACGTGCAATGTTGGACATGTGTTTCCCCAACCCCAAACTAATTTTTTTTAGTTAGACAAAAAAATTATGTTAAAAAAAAAAAAAAATCATGTGTAATTTTATTTTGTTTTACGTATTATACCGGCTTGTAATCCGGTCCTGGATTCGTCCATGTTTAACTATTCATTTTTTTTTTGGTATATTAGGGTTGGATTTTCCAACCATCATGCAACGTGGTTGTGGATTCTCGACCTTCAAAAATGATGTGTTGAGTCACAGCCTACTTATGGTTTAATCTGGTCCCGGAGTGATTGAAACCATCAATATAAAGAGTTGTACACATTTGACAAGGTAACGAGTTGATATCATACTAATGTGAGTATAATTGATGCATTTGGCTAAACTGTCGGCAAGGGCGAAAGCCGTGCAATGTGAAATTTACTTGATGGCAGCACTACATAGGCGATGATTTGCCCATGTCGATACCTTCACACTGGAGTGAAAATAAAAATCGAATGCCCTACAATATGAAGGCCAACTTCTTAGATTTTTACTTAATTTCTGAAAATCTCAAATTAAATATTAATTTTAACAACATGTTCCTAATGATATATATCTATTATTATTCACGCAGTTCGTGAGATTAACTATAATTCTCCCTAAGAAGAACGTCGATTATGATTGTAATACGTCCGACATGAAGCCGGTTAGCATTTATTACCTTGAAATTACAGATGGCTTAACTGGTGGGCAAACTCTCTCAAAGGGTCCCACCTCCTCCTTATTCCATATATACAGAAATTATTTTCACAAGGGCTCATCAGAATACTCACATGAACGGGCTCCACCATGTATTAAAAAAAATTATGCGCAGGACCCACTCATGTGAGTATTATGAGGAAATTGCTTCTGTACATGAAGCATGATTTCCACAATAAGACAATTTTGAGTATGTTTGAGCCTTTGAAAAAATAGGTTCTTTAATAATTTTTTTTTTTTGGGTAAATATGTGGTTAAAAAGTATAAATATTTTTTTGATTTACATATAAAATTATTTTACAGAGAAAATCTGTATTTGAAAATAAATTTAAGAAAAAATGAGTTTTTTCTATAAAATGAGGGTCGAACATGGCTTAATACATAGCATTATATAGTAGGATAATATGTAGCTCCTTAATGAGGATTAGAATAAGATTTTTAGTAAATTTTGATAAAAAGAAAATGATAAAATGTGTAGTTGAAAAGTTATTTGTCCCATAAAATATGTGATTAAAATTAATTTCTACCAAACGGAGGAATAAATTTAATTTTTTTCTCTGTCTCTTCAAAAAAATTAGGTCAGATACCTCAACCTTCAAAAGTGATGTTCTATTTTCGAATCTATTCAAACCTGTAAATCCTAGTTTGATAAAGCAAAATTGGAGAGTAAAAGATTATTTATTCCCTTGCAAAAAGCATATAACCGTTTGAATGATATGTGGTAATTGTACGTTTCCAATGGACACGTTGCTGAAAAGGGCAAAGAATGGCAACCACACAACCTAAAACATCTAGAATTATCAAGGGGGCACGTTAATAATTATGCGTACTTCCACCATGATGGGAAGTGGGAACCTTCTCGTAAAACCCTTTTTTTTAAAGAGTAATTTTATTCATTTCTATTGAAGTTGAGCCACAGTTTATGTGACAATTACATAACATTAAATGATAGACTCGACTCCAGTGTGTCTCAACTCCAGTGTGGATGAATAGTATTATTTTTCTTTTAAATTGAATCTATCATTTAATGTCATGTAATTGTCACATAGATTGTGTCTCAACTTCAGCGCGGATGAATAATATTATTCTTTAAAGTTAAGGCCACGTTTTATATTTTTTTTATAAAAGAAAAGCACTATCACATCATTGCTTTACTGCCACATGTGTCTCATTCATGATGTCATTGCCACCCATATGACCATTTCCCTAACGACTTTTGCCTTACTTTCAATCAATTAAAGAATTGCAGTGATTGCTCCACCGTCTCGACATCATCATGAGTTGTGTATACGGACCTCAAAGGACCAATCAAGAGTTAAAAAGAAAAATATAGGCCATGGCATACAATTCAAGGACGACATAAAAATTCATTTACTTCGGTGGCGGTGGCGGTGGCGGTGGCGGTGGCGGTGATACACAATTCAATGTATACACTTCTCATTCACTTCAATCAATGCAAAAACTCTCAGTTTTTACCATTTTAACAATATAATTATCACTTAAATTGACAAAAATTGATGTAGTCTTGATATCAACACTATTCATGTTTTATTTTTCTAAATATTTTTAAAAATTTAATAAAAAAAGGTTAAAATGGAACAAAGAAATTATTTTAAAGAGCCTTCTAAATATGAAAGATAAACCAATTGATACTTCACGTAAATGTTTCGATCAATTTGCACAATTATTTTGCGGTGTCGCAATTTAAGTAGTCTGTCATATCATCGAATTTGATCTTCTAAGCACGGTGCTTAGTTTATATTAAACATCACGCTTAAGTGGCAAACAAACATTGTGCCACCTAAGCACGGTGCTTAGCATTAAGCACCGTGCTTAGAACATCATTACTCGGCGTGTGTTGTCACCTTCTTTTAGAGCTCAAAAGCACTTTTAAAAGGTCAAAATAGTTTTATATAAAAAGTGCTTATCGACGACAAAAAAAAAAGATGTTAAAAAGTTCTAAACTTTTATGGGAAGATGAGATATGCAATATTCGTGCTTTCTAATTAGTAATAAAATAAAATATCAAATAAATCTAATTTTCCTAGACGTCAATTTGTACATAATTTAGAAATTTATTATAAAAATCATAATTATCAAAAATGGACTAGACCGGCCTTAAAACTAGCCGCATGGCCCACTAACGGATATGAGTGAGTGAGGTCATGAGCCCAAAGAGCACTTGACCGGAAAAAGAATTGGTCGAAATCCAGGTGAACCGTCAACCTTATTTGATCCGTTTCATAATTATTTTGTCAAGACTGCAAATAAGGGAGGAAGAAAATGGTCGAAACTATGTGATGAACGATCACGCTATCAAAATTTCGTTGATTCGATTCAAATTTCAATTCAAAATTCTCACTCCATTCAATTCTATTTCGTAAGGCTTGCAAATCGTATTTAAAGCAGTAATAACTAAACTCTTAAATAACAACTAACTCTAGATAATGATATCCTGTCGTTCTTATACACGAGAGCTTCTCAAGGTCTAGGCAAAACATCATGATTCTTTCTAAAATTCGTAGATGGTTCAGTTTCTAATACGAGTCGTGCATTCTTCTAGTGATGTACCTTCATGTATGAATGAATATGAAGTTTAAAATAACGCTTGCCCAGCATTGACTAATCATGGATATGTTTAGTACAAAATATTGTAACTTCATTTTTCCTATAATATTGCGTAGTCTCTGAAGGATGAAAACCAATTATGTAACATCTACATCAAGAATTCAAATATTGTATACGTCATTAGTGTGAGTGTTATTCCCTATGTCCAATCAACTTTAGACATAAACATTTTGAATATATATATATATATATATATATATATATATATATATATATATATATATATATATAATCAATGCATATGTATGGCAATATCTATTATTTAATTGAATTAGAACCTATTTGGTAGGGATTTTTGGGGGAAGAATTGATTTTGAATAGTGATATGATGGGAAATGTGTGGTTGAAAAAGAAGAAAAAAGTATTGATGTGATGGAAAATATTATTTTATTGAAGAATGTGTGGTTGAAAATGAGAATTGATTTGAGAATCAGAAACAAACAGGGCCTTAATATTCTAATAAATTAAATAATAGAATCCGTAGATTCAAGTTTTGGTGATTTGTTAATCACAAGGAGTTGTGATTGTGATATACAAATTACATATGACTGAATATTAAATCGTCCGTGGTCGAAGTAATAACGGGATACGGATATCGTTATTACGGATAGACTATCGCGTGTGGCATTCTTACTTGTGAAGTAAGTAGCTGATCTCACAAGTTAAAGTGTGGTGACACTTGAATGAACACGTGGATGTTTTGTTATAGAACAAAACATTGGAGACCCGCTGAGAGATTCCACATGGATAACTATCTGAGTGTGGTGGTTAATCTCTAACGTTCCGTAGTGGAATTGGTCTTTTGACTTCAGGTCATCATGGTACCTTATATGAGGACAGTCATACTTTGGTGGTGTTGGATGTTGCTCTACCAAGGGTCGCTAATACAACATCGTTCGAGTATGTCAAGAATCATATGAAGGTTGTGAATGACAAATAGAGGATTCGTCACTCTTAGATAGTAAGAGATTATGATCTACATTTTATCCAGTTAAGTTGATAATGAAATCCTTGGCCAAGGTGAACTCATAAGTCGGAAAAGAGTTTTCGACGTACATTGACTTAACAGTGGGATAAAAGATATGATCGATAATTGAGATTGACACATATCCATATCTCATAATTGATCGGATCATATTGACGAAAGGATTATAATTTCACGGTAAACGAACAAGTTTGGTTTTGTCATACTACGTGATATTTCCCGTCACATGTATTGCCCTGATACATTGTTAGATGTCAATATGGGACAATGAAAGTGAATTAGTGATAAATTAAAAGGGGCGTTTTAATTTATTGATTTTGATTAGATCAAAATAATAATTCACGTCGTAAGGCATCGTGATTGGGAACCTAATGTGTCACACACAAAAGAGAATCAGAAGAATGAGATTTACCAATTAATTAATTGACAAGTGTTGGATAATTAATTAATTGTGTTGTTTATTAATAGGCCTGAATTAATTGTTTGGATTAATTAATTCATGGATCAGATTTAATTAATTTGATTAATTAAATATTCGACCGGGTTAAGTTTAACAGATGGGCCGAACCCATTTGAACTTATATTAATAGGCTACTAGGGTTTGAAAATAGTATGGAATTTTTCATTATTCTTGCTAGTACAAGAAAAGAAAACCCTAACTGTCATTCTTGTTCTCTGTGTGGATCACCATTGGAGACTGGACAATTGGACAGCTTGGATTGCAGATCGTGATCATTGGAGTTCAAGAAAAAGCAAAAGAGTTTGTGGAATTCATCAAAGGTATCATTCTCATCACAGTTTCTATCTAAATACATTGCAGATCCTCGTTTGGGAATTGAAAATTATTTTATTTCCGCTGTACAGATTAAATAAATTCCCAACAATGGTATCAGAGCCTACTTTGTGTTTGTTAGAAATTGTTTTGCATCTTGTAACAATCAAAAGTAGTGTTATTGTTTTTCTTGTTTCTAGCAATTGAGAAAATTTGATTTTCACATTTTAGAATCTGTCCAAAAAAAAAATATGGATCTGCCGCTGCCGCCATGGAGGCGACGGCACCGGACCATGGCGGCACGGGCGAAACACCGCCGCCTTGCGTCGCCGCTGCTTGAAAAGAGCAGCAGCGCGCGACGCTGCTGCAGTACCGGTGGTGCGCCAACCATTTTTCCCATGTGCGGCGTCGAGTTAGCCGGCGCCGCCGTGAAAAGAAGAAAAAAAAAGGGCGATTTTAGCGTTTCTGCTACGGGTTGGAAGATTTGGGGACAGGGGCTTGTCATGCAATTTGTGTGCGAGCCCCTGTCTCCAATTATGATTAGGGGTCAATTTGCAATTTTCAAAATAGTTTTGAATTTAAATATTAAAATGGTTTTTAAGTTGATTTTCAAATGGTTTGACCTAAAATTTCAATATTGACCCGTTTAAAAATTTACGATTTTTATATTTTCGTTAAAATTGGATTTTAACTTAAATATTAAATTTTGACCCTAAATTGAATTTTATTTTATTTAGGAGTTTTATCCTAAATTAAAATGTTAATTCATTTTAAATTAGAGTTGGACTTTAATTTAATATTTAATTAAAATTTGATTTTAATTAAATCATTTACCCTAGTATATTGTTGAAATTAGAGTTGGACTCTAATTTGAAATTTAATTGAAATTTGATTTTAATTAAATTGTCTCGCCCTAAATGCTTCTTAAAATATGAGTTAGACTCTAATTTAGTATTTAATTAAGATTTGATTTTAATTAAATATGTTCGCTCTAATATCTTGGTTAGAGTTTGACTCTTATTTTGTATTTAATTAAAATTTGATTTTAATTAAATTCAATCTTATTAATTTGATTATAATTAGAGTTGGACTTTAATTTGACATTTAATTAAAATTTGATTTTAATTAAATTGTCTTGCCCTAAAATTTTATTGGAATTAGAGTTGGACTCTAATTTGGTATTTAATTAAAATTTAATTTTAATTAAATAGTCCCGCCCTATAATTGTAGAATTAGAGTTGGACTCTAATTTGATATTTAATTAAAATTTGATTTTAATTAAATAAATCCGCTAATTAAATTAATTAATTAATTTGATTAATTAATTGTTTAATTGTCCCGATCCATTTGTCTAAATTAGTTTAGACGACTTTAATTGTTAGAAACTTGAAACATGTTTTCATATAATATTAGATATTATATATGAATGCATTTATATGATGAATGTTTTATTAGTGGATGATTATGGACTCGACCATGTGGATGTGTTGAATGGTTAGTTTTATTCTTGTTGTTTTATGGGGCCTGCGAGCTCTAATTTATTTTGAACCTGCGAGTCTGTTACTATTGTTATTATTATGGGCCTATGTGTCCAATATTATTTAGGCATGCGTGCCACTAGTATAGGATACGAGTTGCAGTTGGACTAATTGAAGATACAAGAAGAGGAGGAGACCATAGAGATGGAGCATTGTATGAATCAATGCTATACCCCCTAGGAACTGACCGATTGTCTTCCTTATGGCTCGGGAAGACTAGATAGTATAAATCCATAATCGTCCATACTATTATATGTATGTTTATTTGCATGTTAGATGTATAATAAAATATATATAATTATTACTATGAGACATTTTGCATGCAAAACCCCTCGTTAAAAATATTAAGTCAATTTGTTATTTGCCTTCCATCATTATAGTGAAAAACGAGAGTCCTAAATCGATCTTAGCTTGTTGAATACACTCAAGGCTGGTCCATTAGGGATATGTTTGACATTATGAAATATTAGATATTTTTGAATGATGAGTTTGACTTAACTAATGTTTATCTTTGTTGAGTACACTCAAGAAGATAAATTTTAGAGGCATGTTAAAATATTAAGTCATATTTATATTCGCCTTCCACCATTATAGTGAAAAACTAGAGTCCTAAATTGATCTTAACTTGTTGAGTACACTCAAGGCTGGTCTATTAGGGATATGTTTGACACTATGAAATATTAGATATTTCTGAATGATGGGTTTGACTTAACTAATATTTATCTCTTGTTGAGTACACTCAAGGAGATAAATCTTAGAGGCATGTTAAGCTAACACATAAGATGTGTGAAGACAAAGAGTTGTCGGCTTAATGATCTGGGAGTTGTATGGAGATACAATTGATAATAGTATCTACCCAAATGTTTTATTAGGGCTTGTTGAGTACACTCAAGGTTTTAATATAACAAATGGGATCCCAGCCCACTGGGAATCAAGTACAGATTCTATAAATTTATGTGAGAGGGTCATAAATTTGAGTTAAACAGTGAGAGCAAAATTAATTTAATAAAAGACCATATTAAATTAATTCATGCATTATATATATTATTTCTTTACTTTTCGTCGTTTACATTTATTGAATCATGAGTAACCATATGTATTTAAGAGGCATATTGAATGCCAACAACCAAACGAAATTTTCTTGATTGGCACCGCAATATGAGAATTGTTCTCAGGCATGAAAAATTGGTTGTGTCATTGAGTAGCCCTTTTCCAGAGACACTTGTTGATGATTCGACAAAGGAAGAGGTGGCTACTATAATAAACACAGTGATGACAATAGTACTGCAACATGTATGATGTTTGCAACTATGTCACTTGAGTTACAAAGCAACATAAAAGTATAGATGCTAACACATGATTTTTCATCTCAATGTGTTGAATGATGAACAATCACATGTGGAAAGATATGATATTTCCTAGCAACTATACTAGTGCATAATGGCAGAAGAATTTTCAGTCTGTGCTGAAGATGCGTCAACTTTGAGAAGTTGTCTCGATTGCGTTCAATCATGGACAATGAACTAAGTATAGACTTGATTCTGCAATCTCTGTCAAAGGGTTATTCATAACTAGTTATGAATTTAACATGAATAAACTCGAAGCACGCTCATTGAGTTGTTGAACATGCTTAAAACTGTTAAGTCCAACATCTGTGTTTGTAGTGGACAAAATCTTAGTTATAAATTCCTCTAAGGAAGTATAAAGGATGCTTTAGGAAAGCAACCAAGATGACTAAGACAGTTAAAGCGAATAAGGATAATACCAAATCTGATGATCCTTATTATCATTTTGAAATGATGGGTCATTAGAAATGAAATTGCAAGGCTTAAATCTACTTCATTAGTTTCATGGGTATTAGATACTAGATATAGATCTCATATTTGTATAAATATGTAGAAACTAAATAGAAGTAGATCGCTGCAAAAGGGAGAAGTTGACCTACACGTTGAAAATGAGCAAAAGTCGTTGCATTGCCTGTAGAAGCATATTTCTTGCCATTGCCTTTATGTTTGATATTAGAATTAGAGAAATGTTAATTTTGTTTTCACCATTACCTAGAGTTAATTTTGTTTTCACCATTACCTAGAGTATTAAATAAATTTCATGTTTTGACATGAATTATTATAATGTTAAGGACAATTGTTGTTTCTTTTTATCTTGATAAGATCTTAATTGTTATGGTAAATTACAAAATAACATTTATATTCTAAATATTGAATATTCTATAATGAGTATAGAAATTGAAAGATATAAAAATGATAATCTGAATAACACCTATATCTGGCATTGCGGATTTAGTCACATAAATGAGAATGCAATTCCAAACTTATATGGATATGTATATTTAGGTCAAATGATTTTGAATCATTTGACAAATGCGAATCACGTCTGTAAGATACAGTGACCAAATCTCCTTTTACTTGAAAAGAAAAAAGATCTGCACAATTATTAGATCTAATACATAGTGATGTATGTAGACCCATATCAATTAATGTCAGGTGAAGTTTATCTTATCTCATCACATTTATTAATGACCATTTCAGAAATGATCATGTATATTTGATGAAATTCAAGTTTGAAACTCTTGAAATGTTCAAGGGATTCAAGCTTGAAAAAGAGAAACAAATAGGTAAATATATTCTTACACTAAGACTTGTTCGAGGTAAAGAATATCTAAAATGGAAAATTTTAGATTATCTAAAAGAGAATTAGATTCTCACGCAGTGGATTCCTCGACATACATTGTAACATAATGGTGCATCTGAAATAAGGAATCGTACACTATTAGATATAGTGCAATAGAGAACAAGCCATGCAAGCATTCAAAAATCGTTTTGATGTCATGCACTGATTGTCACATGATGCGCACTAAATCGTGTCCCATCTAAATCGGTTGACAAAAAGTCCATACGAGATATGGAATGACCTAACTTATCTCATATGAAAGTTTGGTCTGTGGCGCCTATGTGAAGTGCACTGAATCGTATATTAATTCTATAATCTCGTTGAGAAAAAGATATTCATCTCAAGACATATCATACTCTTAGATAAAGTGTTTATTCTAAGAGAGACAGTGGGAGTAGAATAAATCTTGAAAGAGTTCAAGACTCCACAGATACAACTGATATAATAGATGAACCTGAGTCTTATCCCACACCTGTTGAGGGACATACTCTTGATCAGGAAGTGGAGACTTCTGAGGGCACATTAGTTCCGTGTAAATCTTGTAGGATCATTTGACCTCCTAGAAGGTACGAATCCATGATTACTAATTAAGGATAATGAACCTACTAATTATGCAGAAATAAAGTCAAGTGTTGACTTAAAGAGATGGACTTGTTGTATGTAACCAAAGTTTGACCTTGGTCGACTTGCCTAATAGATTAGAACACATAGGTTGTAAATGAGTTTACAAGAAAATGTCAATATGGATTGAAACAAGCCTCTTGGAGCTGGAATCTTCAATTTGATGCAAAAAGTCAAAATGTTTGATTTTATCAAAAATGAAGAATTGTGCGTTTACAAGAAGATAGTGGGAGCATTGTCGCATTCCTGATATTATATGTATGAGACATATTATAGGAAACGACGTCTCTATATTTCAATTGTTGAAATTATGGTTGTCAAATAATTTCTCTGTGATAGATATGATAGAAGCAAGTTGATCTATAAAGATAGATCTAGAAGATTGCTTAACTCATTCTAATCTATACAGATAAAATCTCGAGGAGATTTTATATGGAGAAAATGAACTGATAGTTCATGGATACACTAATGCTGACTTCTAGTCAGACTAGAATAATAGTATATCTTAAATAAGACATTGGTTTACTCTTAAGGGGTGTGTTGGAAATGTTCCAAATCTAAAATAATCGTTGATTCAATAATAGAAGCATTATACATCATTTCTTTAGAAAACAACAAAAGTTGTGATCTGGATCATGAAGTTCATTAATGAACTTGGAGTAGTTCCTAACATTGTTGATTATACGCTTATGCATTGTGATAACAATGGAGCCATCGTGCAAGCGAAGGAACTAAGGTCTCATCAATGATCCAAACAAACGTTAAGGCAGTGTTATCTTATTGGAAAGATAATACAATGAAATGACGTAAATAAAGAACGAATTCCCACAAGTTATTAAATTGCAGATCCACTGACAAAGAGTTGTCGCAGCATAAACATGATCGCCATGTAGACTTTTATGGTATAAGATATATAAGTGATTGGATCTAGTGCAAGTGGGAGTTTATAAGTGTTATGCCCTAGGTCCAATCAACTTTGGACATAAACACTTTGAATATATATATATATATATAATCAATGCATATGTATGGCAATATCTATTATTTAATTGAATTAATATTCTAATAAATTAAATAATAGAATCCGTAAATTCAAGTCTTGGTGATTTGTTAATCACAAGGAGTTGTGATTGTGAGATACAAATACATATGACTGAATCTTAAATCGTCTGTGGTCGAAGTAATAACGCGATACGGATATCGTTATTATGGATAGACTATAGCGTGTGGCATTCTTACTTGTGAAGTAAGTAGCTGATCTCACAAGTTAAAGTGTGGTGACACTTGAATGAACACGTGGATGTTTTGTTATAGAACAAAACATTGGAGACCCGCTGAGAGATTCCACATGGATAACTATCTGAGTGTTGGTGGTTAATCTCTAACGTTCAGTAGTGGAATTGGTCCTTTGATTTGAGGTCATCATGGTACCTTATATGAGGACAGTCATACTTTGGTGGTGTTGGATGTTGCTCTGCCAATGGTTGCTAATACAACATTGTTCGAGTATGTCAAGAATCATATGAAGGTTGTGAATGACAAATAGAGGATTCGTCACTCTTAGATAGTAAGAGATTATGATCTACATTTTATCCAGTTAAGTTGATAATGAAATCCTTGGCCAAGGTGAACTCATAAGTCGGAAAAGAGTTTTCGACGTACATTGACTTAACAGTGGGATAAAAGATATGATCGATAATTGAGATTGACACATATCCATATCTCATAATTGATCGGATCATATTGACGAAAGGATTATAATTTCACGGTAAACGAACAAGTTTGGTTTTGTCATACTACGTGATATTTCCCGTCACATGTATTGCCCTGATACATTGTTAGATGTCAATATGGGACAATGAAAGTGAATTAGTGATAAATTAAAAGGGGCGTTTTAATTTATCGATTTTGATTAGATCAAAATAATAATTCACGTCGCTAGGTATCGTGATTGGGAACCTAATGGGTCACACACAAAAGAGAATCAGAAGAATGCGATTTACCAATTAATTAATTGACAAGTGTTGGATAATTAATTAATTGGGTTGTTTATTAATAGACCCAAATTAATTAATTGGATTAATTAATTCATTAATTGGATTAATTAATTTGATTAATTAAATATTGGATCGGGTTAAGTTTAACAGATGGGTCAGCCCATTTGGATTTATATTAATAGACTACTAGGGTTTGAAAATAGCATGAAATTTTTCATTATTCTTGCTAGTACAAGAAAAGAAAACCCTAGCCGTCATTCTTGTTTTCTGTGTGGATCACCATTGGAGGTTGGACAATTGGACAGTTTGGATTGTAAATCGTGATCATTGGAGTTCAAGAAAAAGCAAAAGAGTTTGTGAAATTCATCAAAGGTATCATTCTCATCACAATTTCTATCTAAACACATTGCAGATCCTCGTTTGGGAATTGAAAATTGTTTTATTTCCGCTGTGCATGATTAAGTAAATTCCCAACAATTAGTCCGATCCTTTGTAGCAAGTACTAACATGTTTACGTTATCAAACATGTCACACGATATGAATATACCTTTGTAGCAAGTACTAACATGTTTACGTTATCAAACATGTCACACGATATGAATATACCATGCATCAAATCTATAAACGTCTCAAGCTAATACATAAACTAATCTCGCATATGGAATGAGAAGGCATCAATACGTATTTTCGGTGTAGCATCATAAGAAAAGAAAATAAATAAATAAATGTGTCAAAATTTTATTGTAATGGCAGTCAAAAAACCTATAAATCTAGTGACTCCGCACAATGTATCTACAAGTGCAAATACATATTGAACTGCGCATAGCTCGACCACAATCCAAGGACAACATGAAAAACCTTTTTGAGCTCATAAATGGGATCATTCATGGTTCCCCATTTTGTACGCCAAGCGATGTGCTCATCAGGTCTCACTAAAATGGCTCCTCTATATGTCATTCTACATAGATCCCACCACGATGGTGAAGATGGAGACCTTTTAACTTCGACCGTATCCACAAAGTTCTTCCAAGGTGACTGCTGTTTCACTTCAGCTAATTACGTCAGTTGGCCACATCACAGATACCTTCAGAGGAGCTTTAAGTTCCCCAGCCACTTTAAAGGCAGCTCGAGCTAGATTGTAGGACTCATCAATTGGTGCGATAATCAGAAGAAAATGAATATTATCACTAGATACGAGGTCAAGTGTGGAAAAAGTCTCCTGTAAAAGATGATATCAAGCGTGCATGAGAAATGCAAACTAGAAAGAGGAGGGGGTTGTTAATCTTAAATGGTAATAAAGTGACATTTTGGATAATTTCTCACGTACTGGTACAGCAAAGTTTACATTTTATCATGATCTAACCTACTAAAAGTACACTAAATGGACCACCAAAAAAGAATGGCCTGCCAACAATCCTCTGATGTCTCCAACAGCCAAAGAAGGGAAAATATACGAGCAAAGTACAAACTCATAGGGGTCGGGGATCAAGCTATACATACCCTTGTCAGATTTGATAGCAGCCGAATTTTCATATGAGCTAATCTTGATCCGGGATCCGTAGATGGAATATAGTCCCTTCTCCGCCCAGTAGGTGTTTCCGATGCACTTGACAAATTATCGCCATCAAATACAAGTGCTCCTTTACGGTACCTAACACGAAAGCTTTCAAGTCATCATGAAATTACTAGATAAACGAACTTTCAGTAGATAATAACTGAAGGTAATTAGAAACACAAGGATGATACAAGATATATTTTCTAAGTTTTCAAGAAAATTCCTAAAAATTTTAGCACCGACTGAAGCCAAATATGAGAGAATCAGTCTTATGGAACACTGTATGTACTTCAAAAGTAACTAAAACAGGACAAGCATATAGTTGGTAAATGACATAATACAGCTACCTGAAACCTAGATCCTCAGAAGGGAACTGGAGTTGAAGGCTCTTTCCTTCTTCAAATATCTGTCTCAATTTGGCAAGCCTCCAAGAGGATTATTCTCATTTAAAAGAGAATCTGATAGCTGTGTGCGACCTATGCTAAAAATACCGTCCAAAAATGCCCTTTGCCGTTCAGACGGCAAAATTGAACCAACGGTATTGTTTATAGTATTATGGACTGCAAATTAACATATCACAATTTAGGTTCATTACTGAATCCAAATACAAAAAAAAAAATGTTCAAATCTTTTAGCTTATAAATGTGCCTGCATTTGCAATGACTGGATCAAGACCAAGAGCAGCGGGCACGACCATTGCTGCTTTCAAGTTTTGAAGACTAAGTTCTGTATTAAAAATAGCAATCTGACAAGTTATAGGAATTCGCAAAATTATTTACTATACTTTCACTTCTCATGATTTATTACACTTTTAAACTACTAATATTGAGGTGTGTATTACACAAAGTGATGCCTGTTTACGCTCTATTTCGTAAGTGGAAAGAATTGATGGAGGTGCAATTCCATTGATTACAGAAGCTAACTTCCAACTTCCAAGCAAGGTTATGAGCATCCTGAATGCGGTATTCATTCCTGAAAAAAGCAAAAAAGAGGATTTTAAGCATCGATTCATATATTAACGATTTTTTATTTCCTATTTTGACTGGTATGATATGCTTTATACTAAATGGGAAGGGAAAGAAACCAAGCCGCTACTACCATTAGTACGGCCAGGATAGACTTAGTGTGGCTTTGGGAGAGTGCATTTTGTAGCATTCATTTTGTTTGTGGTCTCTATTTGTAAACGCTACATACATGCATTTTACTCGAAAATCTTGTCAAATAATACAAGCCATGGCCGATGAAGATGCCACCATAGATCCACTTTTTATTCAGAGTAACAAGTTCTTTAAACTCAACTCCAGAGTACATTAAGTGATGAACATAAACATGAATGCAATCACCATAATTTCACAAAAGATATAATAAAGTGGAGACTTTATTATTGCGAATCTGCAGCCTAATAGATGCCCCAAATTATAATCTAAACAGAATTTTTTTTTTTTTTAATTTAATTTTAATTCAAACCATACTTCAGCTAACTATTTTTCAAAGTTTGATTATGAAGGCATAAAAAATCATTCTTTTAGATGAGCAAAACCATTCAATTTTCTGCACAAATAATAAAGTCAAACTCCCAATTAATCCTGCACTGAAAAATATTTCATGTACATCAATTTCCTTCTTTCGCTATTCTGTTATGGGAAACCTTAAACTCTAATTAACACGATTTTAATAACCAAGTAAAAATTAGTGATAAATCCAGCTATGGCGGAGATTATTTACCCAAAAAAAATACCAATTGAAATGTTACATACCAAAACCACCAGCAGGAGGAAATCGATGAGCAGCATCGCCAGCAAGTATTATTCTGTTATTATAGGATAAAATTCTTTCAGCGACTTCAGCATGCATTACCCAAGGTTTTGCATCCATCGCATCTATGTCTGCAAGCTCTCGGGAAGATTAATCTCTCACACATCTACAACAACGCAATTATGAAGATGGCACTAGCCAGTTCCAACATTTACCTACAGTTTCCAAAGCAGTCTTCTAGCATGTTTGTTTTAAGCTTAAAAATTGGTAAAAGTTACTTACCCCCATTTGGTTTAAATAAAAAAAGTACATAAAAATCTAGTTAAAATCAACAATTAATTTTAACTACACATTTCGTGAGAATGGTAACTTTTTAATCACACAATCCATCAAATTTTATCAAAATCTAATTTTTATATGATGAAACAACTGCTACAGCTTGTTACGAATGTTTTCAATCATTGCGAGGATTGGTAACTCTCGATCCTTTTTGAATAATCTATTGAGAGACTCCGCATTGTTTGACATCATCATGTTATATCGACGTCTTGAAAAATATGATCGCACCCAATGTTCAATCCCCATTTTTGTTATATACTCTCGTGTCTGAAATGATTTACTTCCTATTTCCACCATGAACTTATTATACTCTTCAACAATGTAAGTTTCGACCGCTCTCCTAAATAATGAAACGATGTATTTGCCCCGATGCCTATTTCCTATTGCATGTTATTATGATAATGATAATGTTATCTATGATCTCCGACTTGGGGATCTCGGAATTGAGGCGTGAAATTTGGAGTACAAAATCTAAAATTTGAATTCTCATGTCGAACTGCATATTTGTATGATACTTGAGATTTCATAAAATGCTGATTTGACTGGCATTGATGATCGCCTTTTGCCTTCTGGTAAATTGTTTGCAGTTTTATGCAAGTATGAATTATTTTCCACTCCTTCATTTTTTTCCCCACGCATAAAGGGATGTAGAATAATTTAGGTCTATTGCAGTTTCAGTTTTTTATTGGTAAAAAATGATTTAGATTTATAACTAAAATAAATAACGAAGTAGAAAATGAATCGTTGAGTTTTGTTGACAATAACAATGATGGTGCATTTTAATTTTTGACCCAAGAATTAAAAATGTCCAACTTCACCACTTCTAAAAGACTGCTTTGGAAACTCTAGGTAAATTTTAGAACTGGAAAATGTCATCTTCATAATTGTTCTTTTGAAGTAATTGCGTTGTTGTAGATGTGTGCGAGATTAATCTTCAAATTGGTTGGCCGAAAGCTTCTAGACATATTTTTATCCATAATAATTGTTAGAATATTGCAACCAACCTGAACCGAATCCGTTGGCAGCTCCTAGTTTTCAGGAATGCTGCTCAATTCAGTTAGGCCACTTGGCAAATCAATTCTAGAAGCATCCTGTATATTTTGCTTACATTGCCTTGCTATATATATGGCTGCACCGCAACTGAATGTAATCATCACAATTAGCAAATTACTGTATTTACATCAAATCTTTAATTTGGTATCAGAGCTTTGAAATGGCTAACACCGGCACGGGAAACCAATCTGGCCCAACTGAGTCAAGCTCACTACCAGTAACTCAAACTGCTGTAAATCAGATATCATCAATTGGGATGAATCTAAATCAAACTCCATCTGTAAAGCTCGACCGAAACAATTTCCTGCTATGGAAGAATATGGTGATGCCTATAATCAAAGGGCATAACTTAGATGGATTCTTGCTGGGGACAAATGAGTGTACACCAAAGTTCCTGAAAACACAAACCACCGTTGGCCAAGGAGAAGCTGTAGAGATGACTCAAAATCCATATTATAATAGGTGGATTTTAGCTTACCAGCTGCTAATGGGGTGGTTATACTCATCTATGACACCAGAAATAGCTATAAGAGTCATGGGATGCAACAACTCGAGCAAGTTGTAGACTGCAATAGAAGAAAGTTATGGCGTGTTGAACAAATCCAGAATAGTGTTCCTCACTGGAGAATTACAAAGAACTAGGAAGGGATTCATGTCTATGGATCAGTATCTCACAAATGTGAAACAATTAGCGACAACTTGTAGATAACTGGAAAAGCCATTAGCCATGGTGACCTTGCGACTCAAGTTCTGTCAGGATTAGATGAAGAGTATACACCTATATTCGTACAGGTGAATAGCATAGATGATATATCTTGGCATGAGTGTCCTCTGTGTTAATGACATTCGAGAACAGGCTTGAGTATCTAAACCGAGTGAAAAACAACGTTGCATCAATGAATGTTGGGCAGTCAAGTGTGCAACTGGCCCAGAGAGTTAGTTCAGGGTATAACAGAAGTTTCAAAGGTGCCAACAATAGCAGGTCACAAACTCTAGAGGAAGAATAAGAGGCCGAGGCAGAGTTGGAAGGCAAAATGAAGGCAGTGGCTTAAATAACCATTCTGGGAGTTGGTGTTACAATAGATATAATGACAGATATATGGGGAGAAAACTAGGCAGTCAAAGCAATCACAACAATGGTTAAGCGCCCTCAGCATATGTGGCTTCACCAAGAGTCCTTGAGGATCCAACTTGGTTTGTTGATTCAGGTGCCAGCAACCGTGTGACTTCTGATAAAGGTAGGCTATATAATGTCAAAAGGTATGAAGGTAAAGAAAAATTGATAGTTGGTGATGGAACATCACTGCAAATTGCACATATTGGAAATATGAACAATCCCACAAAAGATAAACATCTCACACTGAACAAGCTGCTGCATGTACCCTCAATCAAAAAGAATCTAATTAGTGTTTCACATCTTACAAATGATAATAATGTTTTCATAGAATTCTTTTCTAACTATTGTGTTGTGAAGGACTTGCAAACGAATAGGATACTGCTGCAAGGAATGCTTAAAGATAGGCTGTATCAGTTGAGGCAACCAAGTGCAAAATCGGAACCAAGTGCTATAGAGTCAAACCATCAAAATAATCCCAACTTATTCATTGTAAGTTCCAGTAGTGATAAGTAAATTAGCAGTACTAGAATGTCTGAGTCAGAACTTGATGTGTGGCATAGGAAACTAGGCCATCCTTCCAACCTTGTGTTAAATCAAGTTCTAAAGTCCTGTAATAAATTTACTAGAGCCAATGGAATTCCAAACTTCTGTGAATCGTGTAAGCTTGGTAAATCACATGCATTACAATTTAATATATCCTCTTCACATGCTTCAAAACCTCTTGACCTTGTGCACACTGATGTCTGGGGACCAACACCACTTAATTTTAGTTCAGGGTTTAAATACTATATAATCTTTGTTGATGACCACAGCAGATTTTCTTGGATATACCCTTTGAAGCACAAATCTGAGGCATTAAACACCTTCATTTAATTCAAAACGCTGGTAGAAAACAAGTTAGAAACAAATATTAAGGCACTTCAGTCAGACTGGGGAGGGGAGTTTAGGAGCTTTGACAAGATTGCCTTAGAATTTGGCATTGAACTTGGACACTCATGCCCTTATACCTCTATGCAAAATGGGAGAGTTGAAAGGAAACATAGACATGTCACTGAAACAGGTTTAACTCTCCTTGCTCAAGCTGAAATGCCCCAGTTTTATTGGTAGGAATCCTTTAAGGCAGCAACATATTTGATAAACAGGCTCCCCACACCTGTGCTCCAACATAAGTCACCTTTTCAAGTCTTATTTGGAAGAGATTTTGATTACAAAACATTGAGAACATTTGGATGTGCTTGCTATCCCTATCTGAGACCATATCAAAAACATTAGTTTGACTTTCACTCCCAAAAAATGCGTATTTCTTGGCTATAGGGATTTAACCAAAGGTTATAAGTGTTTAAACTCTAATGGTAGAATTTATATGTCCAGACATGTGGCGTTCAATGAAATAGAGTTTCCTTTCAAAACAAGTTTCCTAAACAAAAGAATCAAGCCGCAGACTTCAGAGCCTCACTTTAGCCTTCTTCCCTTCAACCCGTTTAGTCATAAAACCCCTCAAGGCATCACTGATACACCACATCCTGATGCATCACTTGCTGCATGTACTCTAGATGAACAAGTAGAAGTAGAAATAGAAGTTGAAAGTGTAATAAATATAGAAAATGATGAGGTTAAGGTGAATCAAGAAGAACAAACTGGTTGTGATGAGGTAACAAATCTTATAGAAGAACATAATGCAGAAGCTGAAGTAAACATCCAAGTTGAAGATGAAACTCAGAATGCAGGACACAAAATGATCACCAGAAGCAAAGCTGGAACTTTCAAACTAAAAGTGTACATGAATCGAGTGCTGGAAAGACCTGAAGAAACTGAGCCTTTGACTGTGGCTGAAGCACTATAGAGTGACAGCTGGAAAAAGCTATGCAGGATGAGTATAATGCATTGATGAAGAATAAAACATGGATCTTGGTGCTACCTGAAGCTGGAATGAAAATAATTGGGAATAAATGGGTATTTAGGCTCAAGTTTGATTCTGAGGGCAAAGTGCAAAAGCACAAGGCAAGATTGGTTGCCAAGGGTTTTCTTCGAACACCTGTAATAGACTTTGGAGAGACCTTCAGTCCTGTGGTTAAGGCATCAACCCTAAAAATTATATTAACACTAGATGTGGCTAAGGATTGGGACATCAGACAAATAGATGTGAACAATGCCTTCTTAAATGGTAAGCTAAATGAAGTAGTTTACAAGAATCAGCCACAAGGATTCATAGATGTTGAAAAGCCTGATTTTGTATGCAAATTGGATAATGCTTTGTATGGGCTAAGACAGGCGCCGAGAGCCTGGCATGAAAAACCTTGTTGGAATGGAATTTTAAACAATCAAAGGCAGACAACTCCTTGTTCTTCTTGGAGAATGGAAGAGAGGTATTGTTTGCACTAGTCTATGTAGATGACATGTAATAACTGGCAACAATAACCAGAGGCTGCAGAAGTTCATTGATGACCTAAATACGTGCTTTGCTCTCAATGATATGGGGAACCTTAGTCAGTTTTTTGGGAATACAAGTTCATAGAGACAAAATTGTCTTGTATCTAACTCAAACCAGATATGCTTTGGACCTACTCAAGAAGTTTGGCTATGAACATTTAAAACTAAGTTTGACACCAATGGCAGTCGGCAAACTAGTCTCTAAATCTGAAGGGCAAGCTATGAAAGATACCACTTTGTATAGAAGTGCAATTGGTGGTCTCCAACACCTTACCCATACAAAGCCAGACATTACCTATTATGTTAATAGATTAAGTCGATTTCTTCAAACTCCAACTGATGTTCACTGGAAAATGCTCAAGAGGGTGTTCAGGTATCTAAAGGGTACCCTGAACCATGCGATTGTCATAACCAAAAATGATAATCTCGACATAACAGCCTCTGCAGACTCTGATTGAGCATCCTGCCCTGATGATAGGAGGTCAACTGCAGGGTGTTGTGTTTATCTTGGAGAGAACTTGGTTTCCTGGTGTTCCAAGAAACAGCACGTTGTGGCCAGATCAAGTATAGAGGCTGAATACAGGGCCTTAGCTCATAGTGCATCAGAAATGGTTGGATTCAATCTTTGATAAATGAGTAGGGAATATCACAGCACTGTGTTCCAAGAATTTGGTGCGACAATCTCGGTGCAAGTGCCTTGGCATCTAATCCGATTTACCATGCACGCACTAAGCACATTAAGCTTGATGAGCACTTTGTCGAGGATAAGGTTCTAAAAGGATAACTTGAAATTGACTATGTACCATCCTCGGATCAAACATTAGATTTGTTAACAAAGCCTCTCACTCACTCAAGATTTCTCTTCCTAAGGGACAAGCTTGGAGTGATCAAAACACACTCCACCTTCAAGTGGGGTGTTAGAACATTGCAACCAACCTTAACCGAATCCGTTGGCAGCTCCTAGTTTTCAGGAATGCTGCTTAATTCAGTTAGGCCACTTGGTAAATCAATTTTAGAAGCATCCTGTATATTTTGCTTACATTGCCTTGCTATATATATGGTTGCACCATAGCTGAATGTAATCGTCACAATTAGCAAATTACAGTATTCACATCAAATCTTTAATTATAACAAAATAATACTTGCTAGCAATGCTCATTGATTTCCTCATACTAGTGGTTTTGGTACGTAGCATTTCAGTTGATATTTTTTTGGGTAAATAATCGCGACCATTGCCACCATCTAAAATCACTAACATCACCATTTTTAGTCGTGTGTTTAGGTATATTTGATGGATATTATTGAAGAATGAATGTATTTTAAATAGTGATATGATGAAAAATATGTGGTTAAAAAATAAGGAAAAATTATTAATGTGATGAAAAATATTGTTTTATTAAAAAATGTGTGGTTGAAAATGAGTTTTGAAAGAATGTGTGTCAAACAGAGATAAAAAAAAATTTTAGGTTTGTGACCATGACTCACCATCATAATTGCGTTTACAATCATGCTACACAGACATAATTGTTGATAGAATTCTTAACATAATACAACGTGACAATCTATAATTAGGTTATTTAAAACATAATCAACTTTTTCATCCAATCAAATCTTGTCAACACCTATATGTCAACCATTATGTCACCTATTTTTTGTCAAAGTAGCATAATTCTTGCGGTTAATACCAAATATTTTCCTGCGATTGTCCGTATCTAGTTTTTCTTAGGTCATTTCCATATATTGTGTGAATAAATGGTATGCAGAAGTGGCGAATGTGGTTAATCATATTCATATATACGATTGCGATCGTGTGTTACGTCCAAACCTTCTTTGACGAGTTCAATATTTTTGTGAATAATAGTGTGCAATGGTGGTATGATCGTGACTATCGCTTATCCATGGTGGTGGTTTTTGGGTTGGGTATAGGGATTTTGCTGGGGATGATGTGGATTTGGTGGTGAAGGTGAGTATGGTGCTGGCAGAAGTGGTTACCTATTGTAAATTGGGAAGAATACGTACAAAGGAATAGAAAACGTTTATTTTCCAAAGAGATGCGATAAAATAGGGGTTTTCATTGTCTCCATCAAAGCCTTAAGATCATGCTCCATGTACTCCATAACCATGAAGATGCTTTCAAGATTGGCTATAGCTACTTCTTTAACATCCACAATCGAGCTATGGTGAAAAGATAGAAGAATGTTTATTTCTCGGAGAGGTTGGAGGAAAAACCTTCCCTCTCTTACTCCATCTTGACCTTCTTCAGCGCAACTATTTCTCCAGTCTTCTTATCCCTGGCTCTATAAACGACCCCATAAGTCCAGCCGTCCCTAAAATGGCATTTGGAATCCAATAGCGCAGACGACATGCGAAAATGGTAGAGATCGCTGTCCCTAAAAACCAAATATAAATTTAAAAAAATCTACACATCAAAGCTAATCACACGAAAAATATCTCAATGGAAAAAAAACGACAAAAATACTTGATTTATTCAATTAAAAGTTAACTACGAAGTAGAACAACGTTAAACCTTGAGAAATGGCGATCTCTAGCAATGATCGACGTGGGTGTCGGTCGTCATTGTGCGGGCCATTGGTGTTGGCAACGAAGAAGATAATTTTTTATTTTTTAGTTTTTTCTCTCCTCTTTGTCGGTATTTTTGCCCTTTTGTTGTCTATTTAAATTTTCAACTTTTTATCTTTTTTTTAAATGGTCAAAGGCCATTGAAGAAAGATGGCCATGACCCGGCCTCGTGGGATCTTCCACTGTGTCTTCGTTTTAATGTAGCCCAGATTTGTGTATATTTGGTTGGACATGTTAGGTTTCCAGGCCCAATAGACACTGGAAAGTAACAGGCTTAGGCCAATGAAGAAACCGTTAAGAGGAAATTATAGTCACGTGGATTTTTAAAATACCATTTTCACAAATCCAAAATCAACTTTAATAATACATAAATTAGGGTTTAATTAATGATTTTTAAATTAATTTTTATTTAAATCAAATTTCAAACCCTAATTTTTCATTCACTCCCCTCTCACTCTCTCTCTATCTCTCCAAAATCGACCCATTTTCTCTCCCCCATCTCTCTATCCCCGTCGGCACCACCATCACCTCATCGACACCAATACCGCCTATATTTATTATCGCATCTCACTATGTCTGCATCGCTAGAGACCGCCATCTCCTCCGCCATTCTACTCTCTTCCCCTTTCTATCCATATCTGTTATTTCCATTTTTTATTATTTTTTTATTTTTCGAGTTTGGATGGTTTTGGACAAATAGTTGTTTAGATCTGATATGAGATCTATGATTTGGTTTTCAATGTGGCGGATATGGTGGATTTGTGGAGATCATTGTGGCAGGGGCAGTGCTGTGCTTATGTTGGTGGTAGTGGTGGTTTTGGTGCTGTTGGGGGGTTTTGGTGGTCTGGCTGTGGGGTGACAGTGAGGATAGTGGTGGTAGGTGGTGACATGTTTAGATCAATTTGTGGGTGAGCGGGCATTGTTGTTGTGACTGTGAGTTGGTGAATCCACAGGCAGTGCGGTGGCGAAAGGGGTGATGGTGTGGCGGTGACTGGAGGTGTGGTGTACTGGCGGTTGCGCTAGTGGTTGTAGTGGATTGGGGTTAGGGTGGGGCGCGACAAAGGAGGTGGTGGTGGCAACGACGATGTTGGTGTAGTGGTGGTGGTGGTGATAACGGTGGCTGCGATGTTTGAAACGTTGATTTTGTTGATGGTAAGTGATGTTGGTGTTGACGACGGAGACGACGGTGGTGTTAAGTTGGTGATGGTCACGAATGATTGGTTGATTGTGAACAATAAATATTACGACCAATAAATTGATTGGTATGTGACCTCTAAAGAATAAATTGTGACCAACAAATATTGTGTGACCTACAAATTTATTAATTTGTGACCAATAAAAGTAATATGTGACCTATAATTTGATGTTTTGTAAATATAAAATAAGTCGTATGACTTATAAAGTTGGTGATTTGTGACCGGTGAACAAATTGTGACTTTTAAATTTTTAATTTGACTGATGAACGAACTGTGATCTATAAATTTTTTTAATTATGACCTTAAAATTTTTGATTTGTGAGTAAATTGCATAGATTTGTGACATTTATATATTTATTAATAAAATTTATAATTAATTCATAAATAAATTTTAATGAAAATCTAATTTTTGAAATTTAAAATCTCTAGTCTTAATTTTGAAATGATGATAATTTAAAACCTGATTTATTTATTGTTCCCAAATTGTTACTTTTTATTTTGTTTAGCTAAACTGTGAAAATGGTTAATTACACAACTACACCCGGACATGATTTGGGTTGGGTTGATTTTGGGTCCGACCCGAAACCGAAACCGAAACCAACTTGATCGATTTGAGTAAATTTCAACCCAAATCAACTCAATGAAGTTGAAACTGAACCAAATCAAATGGGTTTGGTTTGATGAACATATGTTGAGTTAAAAAAATCTCCACTTTTGTGTAAAAAAAATTTACTTGTCTACTTATAGTATCAATAATATATTCTAATGTAAATGATAAATGGTCGATTTTTAAAAAATTATCCTATATATGAGATAGTTTATCAACAAGCAATTACACCAAAATGATAGTAATGTGAAGTTCACAACAAATAATTCTTCTTACTTTCTTTTCTATTGAACTTTGAAGTTTAGTTAGAAAAGACGTAGATGATACACAACTGGAATATTTGGGGTCTAATTTTAAAAGTTAGGTCAATAAATATTATAACATTACAATAATAAAATAAAATTATTTTTAAAAATTAGGTGTCCTTCAAATCTGCTATATTTTGTTACAATATATTTAGTTAGTTTTTTATGAGCATAATATAATTTTCTATATTTTAACAATTTTTAACGTGGGTCTTTGAAAGGTGGTGTTAAAATTAAACCCATGTTTGGCTTAGATATAAATGAATTCTTTAAAAGATTTTGATTAATTTAGTGAAATGTGTGGTTGAAAAGCTATGATTCCCATTAAATGTGTGATTAAAATTTATTGTTGACTTTTGACTTAAATTTGATTTACCTTTTTATTTAAACCAAATGGGGGTAAGTTTAAGGTTTCACATAACAGATGATGGTTATGAAACGATATTATATCAAAAAACAGGGTAATTACAGGTGTAAAAAGCCAAGGTACAAAATTTTCTCTAAAACCCCCGATCAAAATCAACTTCTAAAATTTGACTTAATCGTCGATATACAAATAATCGCTGATCTTTTTCTGGAACCGTTATCTTGGTTTGTAACTCTTTCGTTGACAAGTCACATCCAGATTGGCAGGATGGCAATGGAACTGTTGAACAAAGTCGTGCTGATTTTTTAGGTCAAGATTTAATCGGGAAACCATCTTGGCACATTTGGATTATGGAGTTCGTTTAAACAAGTGAGCGTGCATATATACTGGAGATGTTGGGGAAATTTCATTGCTTCTCAGTGGAGGAATTTGAATATTTTTATGGTGCATCTGGGCCCGGAGAAAAAATGTATCACATGAAAATTCAGCAAGATCAGTTAATGGGCAAGGTCAGTCTCTCCTCAGAAACACCGGCGTCTCAACAAATCTGATCAGAAATGATATGGTAAACGATACAGGTAGCTAGCTGGGTAGCACTTATAGAGCGTTGCATATGACTAAACTCGGATGCTGTTATGCATTGTAAACATGGTATAATTGGCACTGGGATGCAGTTAATGATCACAGTAGCATCAAAATAATGTTATTTACCCCCGTTGCGTTATAACTCCAATCTGTGTAACGCTAGTATAATATTAAATCATAGATTAAATAAATTATTATTTCACACTAATTCTACATTTCATTCAAACTATCATATAATATCATATTAATGCCATTATAACCCAGTGAAACTAAATATCATCACACTAAAATCATGCTCCCGACATTTGGATGGACATTATTAGCCAGAGGATTTTTCTCAGAATTTACCCTAAAACTTTTTATCTTACTGAAGAGGGAATGCATACTAGCGTTCTAATGCAACGCAATCCACCTTGTAGTTTATTTACTCATTTAGGCCCTGTTTGATGTCCATTATTTAGTATAAACAAAGTTTAGAATAATAACTTTTTAAAGATTATATAGTTGAGGAAATTTTAAATTTCCGTACAAAATATTTTATTGTATGAACGTGTAACTGAAAATAAATACAAAAAAAAAAAAAAAAAAATTTGAATAATGGTTGTCAAACAGGTACTTACCTCAAGTTATCTCTTTGGTTTGTTGACCTAAAACATAATCAAAAAGGAAATTTCTTTTAGCCTACTTACAAATGATCTACAAGTTGGTAGTTGGGTCCCCAGACATCAAGCATAACGGGATAACAAAGCAACACAGAATTTTAAAAAAAAACCTAACCACCGTAATCAACAATTATAAGTTATTTGACATTTAAAAACCATATTAATCAGATAGGCTGAGATTGATTTCATTTCCATACTAATTCCCAAAATAAATAACCAAAAAAAAAAGAGAGAGGAAGAAAAGCATTAAACCCCAGTTTCTTCACCTAACTACACCAAATTCCTCACTCATCATCCTCATCATCATCTTCATCATCATCCTGCAATTGTAGTGTACCAAAAGAATTACGTACAGTAGAATAATTTAATTACAGCAAAGAGTAACTGAAAAACAGGACTTATGTTGTAAGATGCACTACAAAAGACAAGACTATATTAAAAAACTTAAAAAGAAACTATTATCTGATTCAGTCAAGTTACATCAATAGTAAGGCGCAGTTTTAACAGTACAAAAAAAATTAAAATCTTATTCGGCCATGTATGTCCATCCTAGGAGTACCAGACAAGAAAAATAATTTTACTACAATAAAACATTTGAACCACGAAAAAGGTGCATAAGCAAATTCAACAAAACCAGAAGAGAATGAATTATCTATTGTATGGTGAAGTACACCCAAACGTACACATTAAAGAAAAACACGTAGTACAAGAATACCCTCATTTCAGCTGAAATTAAGAAACCAACATCTTCAATTATATCTCATTTGTACATGATCAAAAGATTTTTAAAAAACACACACACCCCCCACCACAATTTGTTATTGTTCCAGTACATTTTAAATCCATCCCAATTAAAAATATTATTAATAAACACACCACCACAATTTGGCTAATACATATAACCTTAACCCAGCTAAAAATATATATGACACTAATGTTTCACCATAATTGGAAAATCATAAAAATAATAATGTGGCATCCAGCAGAACATCTTGTTTTAATGAGCAACAAGATGAAAGAATTAAAGAATTCATAGCCGAGACAACAGCAGCAATTTCAAGATCGTGCATAGGCACTCACAAGTACTTAGCACCAGAGTCATGGTAACATTGTAGATTGGTGGGCATTTAGAGTTATAATTTACGAGTAGTTGTACAGTAAGATGCCCTAAAGGAAAGAACAAAATAGTGCACCCTACACTATTACTTCAACTAGAGGATTGAGTTTCGAAGAAGAGGAGAAATATGGGATGGCGGAGGATAAAGATTTGATAGTCTCCGAGGAGGCAGCATTTCTTGTGGAAGAAGCTTAGTTATTTGAGGAGAATTAAGGGCTCCTCAAAGTATAATTTCAATTCTAATAGAAATTATTACGCTCATGTTGATAAAGTTAGGAAATTGGCTTGAGATTTGGATTTTGTTCTTGTGGTGCACTGTTGAGGAAAAGAAAAAAGGTTTAAATCCGTGGTGGGATAATAAATTGTTTTATGTAAATTTATATTAAAATCTATTTATGTGATTTTACTTAAGCTTATTTAAGTAAATAAGAAAAATACTTACAATTTTGGTGCATCTAACAAAATTCATAGTGGTAATATAATTGCCCAAACTAAAATCTTTCTATTCTAGGGTTTATTTCTATCAATTATTGACAACCACAAAGCACAGGCAAAGAGGAAAACAATTGTGCTACAATACAATTCCTTAAAAGTAAAAATCCATTCTATTTTTTCTACTTGATACAAATCATTAAAATACAGATGCAAAAAATTCACAAGTAATTCATTGTTAGAGCAGGCTAAATAAGATTAAAAAGATAAAATAAGTAAAAGTTAGCTAAACTGTATCAAGAAACTAGTTTTTTAACTTTTAATTAATAATAAAATAAAGTTCATCTTTAACACAAGATACTCAATTTGAAAATCATTAATTAAAAAAATAATATTTTTCATACTTAAAGCAACATTTAAGCTTAGCTAAACGAGCACTATATGATCAAACAAGGAATGAATAAACTTAAATAATGTGCAAACCTCTCCACTTCCTTCTTCATCTTCATCATCGTTCACTTCAGAATTTGACTTCTCAGATTCTTCTTCAGCGGGCCCTGCAGCCTGTTTGAAAAATAAGCATTTATAGTGTTTTTAAGTTCTACCAAAAAATACGCTGGTTGATTTTTATTTTGAGAGAGAACAAAAAGGAAATTACCAGTTTTTTGTTGTAAGCCCGAAGAGTCTTTTCATAATCAGCCTTCCTTTTCTCTGCCTTTGCTACATACGGAGCTTTCTCCTAAAATTAATGTATAGAAATTTATAACAAACATACGCATAAATGTAATAATAAACTAAGAAAAGAACAGACTATGGAATGCTTACAGCCGCTGAAAGTGATTTCCACTTGTCTCCTCCAGCTTTTCCAACCTGAATATATTTTTAATCATAAAATGAGTGTTGATAAGCAAAAATAAAAAAATACATATAAATTCAGAAGATATCCGGACTTTGAAACCACTTTAACGATATTTTTGGATCTAAAAAGTATTCAGAGGATTTACAGCAGCCACGGATTTGTTGTTAGGGTGCTTCTCTTTGTAAGTTTTTCTGAATTCCTCCCTTTCATAAATCAAAAAACGGAACCATAAATAACATAATAATTTATAATATATGTTAATTCATGTATACACACGCACAGAGAGAGATGAGTTCGTACATGAAAACGAAGAAAGCACTGGCAGGCCTCTTCGGCTTGTTAGGATCCTTAGCAGGTTTCTCCTTCTTCGTACTCTTGCTTGCTGCTGCAGCTCCTTTCTTAACCGAAAGCCTATCCAACAATCACCAAATATGGTCAAACCAAATTTCAAATAAACAAAAAAAAACACACCAGATCAAGAAACAGACAGTAAAAACAATAGAAAAAATTAATTAACCTACTTGCTATCAGCTTTCTTGGTTTCGGACTTGGATCTACCTCCTTTCATGGTGAAACCTATAAAAAAAAACAGCGAAAATCGTTAAACTCGGTCACGAATCGGTCCGAATCGGTGTGAATCGGAAAAGTCAGCGGCGCACACCCACCTCTTCTAGGGTTTGAGAGAATAAGAACAGTAATACCACACAAAACAAAGAGATATGCTTTGGCTTTGATTTGGTGTGTGTGTGGTTTGAGATAAAGGGGTGAGGGAGTGTGGGGTTTTGAGGGAAATAGTGTAAAAATCGCCCAAGAATAGATTCACGCAACCAATTGTAGCCCGGGCTTGGGCGGGATTTCAAATTTTCATGCCACGTCATCGATCCGTGTACTCTCATTCTAATGGCTGAAATTCTCATTCTATTGGTTATCTTATACCTTCTCTTGGCTCTGTGTTTCTTCTTGTAATGTTCTGCGCTGTTGATGGGAATTATTGGGACACGTTTCAACATCGTGGATTCTAAGGGCATTCTCGTCATTTGACTACTTTTGTGGTGCTTTAGAGCTGGAATGACCAACTTAACCTTGCGTTATGACGGTTTAAAGAAATCTCGATAAATATCAAATCGTTGAGACGCGAGTGAGTTTTTAAGGTTATTTCTGTAATTTAATAACTCATCATCAATGATATAATAATGTCCACAGAGCGTCCAGCATCTTTTCGTCCAAAATATTCTCAATTGGAAGTATTCTTTCACCATTTCCCTTACCCCTTACAGTATCATGCCCTTAGCCCCATTCTTTCAATCAAAATGTATTGCTGAATAGTAATTTCACCTTATGTTAATAACATACTGTTTCGCGCGGGTTCGCTCGCTAACAATTAAAAGGGGATCAGACGACTGTGTAAGGGACAAACCTCTTGGAACAAAGTCCCAAAAATGGGTGTTTATTGAATATGAAGATTACAAGCTTGGACGTGGACAAGATGCCTCCAAGGGGCGCAAGCACACAAGTACAGGAGAATTGAAGTTAATTAAA
The DNA here is from genome assembly GCA_035079005.1 of Fraxinus americana. Lineage (NCBI taxonomy): Eukaryota > Viridiplantae > Streptophyta > Magnoliopsida > Lamiales > Oleaceae > Fraxinus > Fraxinus americana. The sequence goes on along the minus strand of CM068716.1, from coordinate 8,401,545 downwards.
ACTAAATCTAATAAAAGGAAATTACATATTCTCTATTTGAGAGTCAATTTTGTTGGGGCTATCTCATTATCTTCTTCTTTCTTTTATACTGCTTAGACGGCCTTCAACTGCTTAAGAACTGTTTGAAACCACCCATTTTCTTCATCATGGCCAATGTGTTAAAACTGCCGTTCATAACTTATCACCGCACGACTCCATATTCTTGAGGTTCTTAGATCGTGGATGTAGCATTAATGTACTTAAACCGCTTGAAACCGTTGCCTTGGATGGTGGCAGGACGTTATTTCCATTGGAGCCTTTGGGTAACTTAAACCGTTTGGGCGATGACGGATTTATACCTTTGGGCGACTGCAGGGTCTTTTACTCGCTCAGCCTCTGGGCGTTCTGCAGGCTTGGGCGATAGCATTGCTTTTGCTTTGTGGGCTTTTATGTCACTTGCCCACACTTTTATTCAGGCTCTCGTACTGGACCTTCAATTGGGCTCCGCTCTTCAGATACTGAGACCTCGATTGGGCCTTGCTCTTTTGGGCCTTTTGAGTGGACTGCTTCGCTCTTTGGGCCTTCTGCTTGGGCTGCACCTTTTGTGTGTCAACACATACGCTTCATTAAAATAATATTACATACAAATTCAAAATTTTTATTATTTTTTAACTATACTTTTTCCATCATCACATTATTACAAAATACACTTTAAAAAAAAAAAAAAAACAGGGTTCAAACAAGCCCCATATATAGTGGTGTCGAACGAGCCGAGCGGCTCGTTGGCTCGTACTGTTCACGCCCACGAGCCACTCGGGCTCGTCAAAAAGACGAGCCCGAGCGCCAGCCGAGCGGGCAGATGGGCTAGACGCTCGGCTCGTAACTGTTCACGAGCGGCTCGCCGAGCCACTCATGAAACGAGCCCACGAGGACGAGCCTTAAACGAGCCTTAGAAAAAAACAAAAGAATTGAATCAGTGACTGTTTGGTCACTTTTTTTTTCCTATTTTTTTATTTTTCTTCTCCTATAAATTCCCAATTCATTACAACACATTTTTTCCCACCAAACTTTCATTATATACTCTCTACTCTCCACAATTTACAAATCATTATCAACAATATCATTCATTTATCCAATTATCCTATAATTCTCTTTTACATTTTTTACATTATTATCTTCATTTTACAACCCATTTTATACACTACTACATAATCTTCATTCACTTCTCAATTCTACATTTCTACATTCTATTTCAACATTCAATTTCTACAATTCACAAATGGATCCACGAGCATTTGTTGAAAACTTGTTCGGAATGAACTACCAATTCCAGAAGACATTGAAGATTTCGACGTTCGTTTGTAAACTTTATGGAGAACAATCTTGACACTAGCAAACTTTGCATAATACAAACCTAGAATTTGTAAATTTTCCGCAATATCCTTAACATTTCTAACAATTGCTTAATTTAACCCTGCTTTATAATGCACCACTACAAAACCTTCAACACATTAACACAGTAAGCCAGATCTCTACCAAATGAACGTTTCAATCAAATGAAAACTTATAAACCAATATAACAACTCACAAGTAAAATAAAACCAAAAAACCGATGATCGTACAAACTCCACCTCATAAATATAGCACTGCAAACCAGCAATACACCAATATATAAAACACTACACATAAAACAATAAGGGTTGTCATTCATCATCTTCACTCGTTAAACTTCTTAATTCGCTAGAATTCCCAAAATATGAGCCTGATTGCCTACCTTCTTAGTCATCTTATAAACCAAACCAGAAATCAAATTTTATGCACTATTTCACTCCTAATTTCGCCATTACCAACATGTTTCTCCCTGATTCATAGTCTGACCCTACCAACCCTTCTATAGTAGGTTCACTCATTCTTTCATCTTCATTTATTTCATTACAACCCTGGTCACTTTCTTCTATTGTATGTTAGGGTTTCCTCAAACTGTGACCACATATCATTCATACTTCACATAAATACTCACCTCAATCATGATCCCTTTTCTCCAAGTTGCAACAATCACCTATATGAATGCAGCATCATTCACTTGCATGTTCACCAATCCCAATATCATCATTAGGCGTACAAATCCCGAGATCATCAATCATCGTTCTTCATGCGGTTCATTTGGCAATGTATTTGGTGTGACAAAGGTACTACCACACATATCTCCACTACCTTATGATCGTTTACGTCTTTCAACAAATCCCTCACATTAGATTCACTCCTTGTATGGACAAACCACTTCTCAAACCACATTTATGCCTATTAAAGACTTAAAGTAAAACCTGAAATATTGTGTGCAATTGAATATGCTTCTCACATGTCTCTTGTGAAGCAAAAAGCCTTCACGTAGTCACGAACATTACTGAATCATGCTCATAAGCCACATCGTCTGGCTTATCGAAAATATACCCGCACTATGAATTTATATTCTAAAATACCATGTCTGTTCACTTGCATGTACATAAAAACAAATTGCAATTACACTTCTATTTAAAAACATTACATATAACAGAATACAATCTATCAACAATCAACACTGCATATTCAATCCCATTCCCATGCCAACATAAGTGGAGTTGCTTAACAAAACACACAGCTCCAAATTTATTGCAATTGATGGGAAAAATGTGTAATTTTTTTTTCAACAATCAACATTCAATAAATTAATGAATCATTTTAGAGCCACTGCAAAGTAAAGAAAAAGTTTTAAATACTTGCTACAACAGAGATAGAAATTTAAACTCGCCATATTTTGGAGCTTCCTCTCCATACGTTATGCTTCTCGAAGCAAACATTTGTAGTCCATGTTTGATGGTCATTATTTGAAGACTCGTTTTTCTATATACTCATTTTAATCCATACAACCGCACAATAAAATATTCTACATGTAAATTTTAAACTTTTTTTACCTTTTAATCACATATTCTCGTAAAAAATACTATTTAAAATATTATTTTTTCAAATAGTGGCCAGCAAACAAGGGCTAAGACACGCGGTAACTGAATGGAGGGGAAAAAAAAAAGATTATCAATAAGGTATTTTAAAAATCCACGAATTATTTTTCTAAATATTGCACATTAAGTAAATATTCAACTTACACACGCGTAATCTTCCGCAGAACATTGTGCAAGGACTTCTCCTATGTACTATAACGTGAAAATTTTGTGAAGATTTTGGTAGATAATTGAGGTTTCTCTGTTGATGTTTCCGGTTCCTCTCCTATATCTTTTTGAAAAAAACTCGGTTTTAGAGTAGGAAGATGCGAAGAAAACCTTTGATGATTTTATTCGTTTTGGCTTTCGCGACATATTTTAATGGAGAAACTAACAGGAATTGATATAGAGGGAATTACACAAGATATTGTTGATCTAGAAAAATTTGGCCAATAATAAAATGTGAGCGGAGTATTGTGCAAAACTGGCAAGGATTAGAGTTATTGCCCTAAAATAAAACATGCGGACTTACTCTTACCATCTTAAAAACATGCTATCATCATAAATTTTGTGACACCGAATACTTTGCCTCCAAGAAATTTTGAACTTATGTTGTCTTCCTAAAAGAAATCTTCTAAACCATAGAGTGGAAAGGGTTGATTTGTCTAATTAATTACTGAGTGGTACTATGTGTACACACATTTTTTTACACAATGTTTTACACCTCCCTCACATGGAGGGGGGCCCACGATTATTTTATTATGTGTGGGCCCCCCTCCATGTGAGGGAGGTGTAAAACATTGTGTAAAAAATTGTGTACACATAACTTTATTCTTCTTAATTACTGCTAATGAAAAAATCACATTGTCATGTCAAGTTCGATCTATTCCTAAAGAAAAAGAGGAAGTCATCCTCAAGATGTCAATTTGGCCGATTAAATCTCTAATTTTAATCGAGAAAGCATTTCCCATAAGGGTTCACATAAAGAGGCGCCCCTCCATTGCCGATTAAATCTCTAATTTTAGTCGAGAAAGCATTTTCCATAAGGGTTCACATAAGAAGGAGTCCCCTCCAATGGAGGGGCGCCATGTGGCAAAGGTTATGTCGTGGATTATGAACCCATAGCATAAGTGCATAACCCATTTTAGTCTGGTCAAATGTTGGATGAATGGTTTTGTCGTGGAATGTTCAGTTGCGTTCTGTGTGCGCCGTTGACTTTGGTTAAAGAAGCAATCCCTCGTAAAACACTGCTTTCCTCGAAAGGAAGGTAAGACTTTGCGGGCCGGCAAGAGCACTAAACACCAAAAATCAAAGTCATTGGAATAACTGTTAAGAATATCTACATTTTATATCCAAATTCAAAGCAATAACTGTTAAGAATTGTCAAAAGTGCTTCATTTTTCTGTTCTATTTTCTTTTATTCTTACATTTATAATTGGAGAAGATAAAGGTATATATCGGATAAATTACATCATAATTTTGATAACTTTTGATGGGAAATTGCCTTGGATCTCAACCTGCGGATCATAATTCTAGCTCCAGTAAACCCAACAGTTCTGCCAGACCTTCCATTCCAGGTACACTTACAAGTTTCTGGGTCCTTCGAATTTCACTTGTTTCTGGGTTTCTATTCGGAGAAGGGAAGAAAATTCTTAAGATTTGATGGTTTGATAGAGTAGTTTATGTGCTGATTATTATGTATTTGTGCCTTTAACTTTCTTCGCTTTTCATTACCAATTGGGTTTGATTGACTTGTCTTGTGAGTTTTCAAACATTTATCTCTTTTGATTTGAGTATGAATTGCAATTTTTGGCTAAGTAAATGAGTTTTTATTGGTTAAAACTGGAAATAAGCAAGCAGGCAATTACTTCCTAAATAAGTAATTTTAGCTACACAGAAGTAAGAAAATGGTAATATATCTGTTTGGAAATTATGAGTTACTTAAAAATTTAAACTATCCTTTTCTACTTACTTTAGCTTAAACTCAAATGCTAAGTGCATTAATGTGAAACATGTGTTTAATAGTGATTCTATTGATAGTAAGCACATAGCGAATGCCTGCTCGATTTACATTTAATTTGCATATTTTTAAAGAGACGTCAAGTAATTTCAGCAACGGTGGTGGTCTTTCTGTGACAAGCGGCAGTACTGGCCTTAGCCGATTCTCTGCTTCAGCAAGTGATGATACTTGTTTGACCGGAGACATATTGCCTACACCCAATTTGAAGATTTATAGTTTTACCGATCTGAAGATTGCCACAAGAAATTTCAAGTCTGATATGGTATTGGGAATGGGAGGTTTTGGGACTGTATTTAAGGGATGGGTTGATGAAAAGACACTCGCACCAGCTAAATGTGGCACTGGGATGATGGTTGCTATCAAAAAATTGAATTCAGAAAGCATACAAGGGTTTGAAGAATGGCAGGTAATATAGTTGAAATGGCTTAATTTGAATTACTTTAATTATTTAAGTGCTTGAGATTATCCTCTGATGCCCGTATCGAGACTTCATACTGGATGAAACCAGTAAGGTAAATTTTAGCTCAAATTAGAAACACTCGTAATGGGAATAATAATAAGGAAATTTGTCTTCGTACATCATATTTGTCTGTGGTTTGAGAAATATAAAGGTTGTTTCACACTGATTAGTAACGCAAAGGATTGTAAGATTGCACATAAGGTCTGGGCTACTTTGTTTGTCTGTCAGGATTTAATGATTCCAAACATGCAGAGATTGTGTTTAGTATTCTACTCGAGTACTGTGATAGCACAAATAGATAAGGTGAAATTTCTCTATAAAACAAAAGTTTCAGATGGAAGAAAGTGAACAGATGTCTCTGCTGGGTAAAGAATTTCAAACATTTTCAACATAAGTTAAGGGGGGATATGAACATACGCAATAAGGATATAGATGTCCGAATTATTGAGTACTAAAGAGGACAAGACTCCATGAAAATGTAGATAACATGAAGCAGATGTCCAAGTCAAAACTTAAGAACACCCGGATGTCTTGGGTCACAACACGTCCATGCCTGAAGTTGGAGATGGTCAAGTTTCAGAGGCTGAAACCATACATCATCACTTTAAACACTCAATCGACTACGATGATGAAGAGGAAGGAATTATGGTAGGGGTAAAGCTCACAAGGTGGTAGGAAATAAATGTAAGTTAATGGATCACTTCCTATGCCTTGATAAACTTGGAAAGCGTCCTTCAGCCTATTGGTCCTGTTCCATGTCATTTCAATCTGAACTTATTGTCAATGACTTGTAGTTTCTCACAAAGAATCTATTTACCACAAAATAGACTTTCTAACTAGGAAAAAATATATGTTAGCCAATGTTCAATTTGTGCGAAAAGGAATGGGGGTAGGTTCACATAAATTTGAGCCCAAGTGTGTGTGACCATACATTTGGAGGCAGGGTTCCAATGGAATTGGTAACACAGGTGGCCATTATTCTCATTGAAACTGCATCTACTTTCCATCAAATCCGAATGTTTTAGTTCTTTATCAAATTAGCAAAAACATTGAAATGATAGGTTCACTAAAACTGTTGGGGATTGACCTTAAGTCATCGTATCCTAGACGTTGTATGAAGTAATTTCTGTTAGACTGTTTTCTGCCATGACCCTCCAGATAGCCATCTTTCTGCATAATTCTACCTAATGGCAAAATTAATAGCTCTCAAATAAATTGAGGCTTACAAGTTCAAATTGAACAACTTAGAAGAGAAAAGCAAGAGAAAACTGATAACATTCTATTTTTATCCTAAATCTATGTAGCTCTATAGTTAAATCCGTGATAGAGAAAACTCAGAGACACAGTGATGCGGACATCATAGAGATTATTTTATTGTTATTGGACTTTATTATTTGTGTTTCGTATTGTTGGGCTTGTTTTAGTGGGTTGGCCCAAGCCCTTAAAATTAGGTTATTTTCTGCTATTTATTAGGTTTTCATTGTAGTTGATTTCAGTTGATGATTGATTAATAAAGTTGAGTTTGGTTTGGCCACGTTTTCCTCCTTCTCCTCTCTTCTTCACGGCTTCTCCCTCTCTTCTTCTCCTTCCTCCTCTTCTTCTTGTTTCTTATTCTACATCAAATTGGTAGTCAAATCCTTATCAATATTCTTGAATCCCTCCTTGTCATATTCTTCATAAGAAATTGCCAACTTGAGTTTGCTGGTGTCTTTCTCATAAATGTGGAGCTTATCTACAACATAATCGTGTGAGGCCATAAACTGAATGATACTACGAATTAATAGTGAGGCCATAAACTGTGACCATTCAGATAGAGTTCCACTGTAAAAGCTTTTTATATCAAGTTTTACTTGTAACACGTGAATGTTAACAGACAGGCAACTAGTGAGATCAACTCATCACACTAATTTATTTCTCTTTTGATTGGATAGCTAGTTAATGTCCAACAGCAATCCTAAATCTTCGTTTGAGTTAACAGTGTAAATTGAAATTCCACAAGCTTCAATGTCCAATCAGAAGATTGGCGTAAGGTCTGGTACACTAGGCCAGTCTTGTGACCAAAAAATTTCTGATCCGAAGATCAGATTGTGTTGCTATAAATTTGACTAACCTTCCAAACCGACAAACTTTTGGCTAAATGATTTTTTTTCATTGGGATTTCTTGCATTATATAGAAATAAGTATCAATCTAAATATGGTAAGTGCAATTATAATGTAAATACGTTTATATAAAAAATTATATTAAATCCCTGTTTGAGATACATTATTTTTTTCATTCTCATTCTTCTACTCATTTTTAACTACACATTTTTCAATAAAATAATATTTTTATCACATCAATAACTTTTTCTTTTTTTTCAACCATATATTCCCCATCACATCAACAGTAAAAATACATTCTTTTTCCAAAAATGTGCACACGGGGGCTAAATGGACAGTATATGGTAAGTCGTAATTTTTGTCAATCTCTGAGATCTCTGTTAATCAATTTATTATTCCTTAAATTGATTCTGGATGATAAATAAGCATCGATTTATTGATAAGAAATTGATGTCCTTGTTTCGCCTCGCCTCCCCTCGCCTCATAGAACCTAGAAGTCAAAAAATAATACGAGCATCCTTCGTTTTCCATGCATCGACATCTTGAACTGAAATTCCCATATGGGATAATTCTTTTCCGTGAACTTAACACAAGCTTCAACCGATGTAGTTATAAAGATGATACACACAAGCAAACCAGCTTACAGATTATAACCCCACTCAAACCAGCCCACACACTATATATCCCACAAAATTCGACTTCATCAAATTCATCAGAGAATACCCACTCTTCAGATTAGGAGAATCAATCCACCAACGTGGTCCTTGGTCTTTTGCACCACCACGAGCCCCTTATACCGACCACACCAAATCTTAATAGAAAAGGCTGCCCAAGTCGTGTCCCGACAATGAAACAAAAGCTCCGATAAAAAATCTTACACCATAGAGAAATTCGTTGTTGCTTACAAATCAGCCCAAGAATTTCAAACTCAGTCACCCAATAGCATTGTCCAAATCACAGGCGCCGCACACCAAAGAGGAAGTTGCCCAAGTCACTCGTCGACAGTGAAATCATAGTCCCAACTAGAACTTGACGGTGCTAACAAATCATTCCCAAAAAACCGAATGCTCGCACCACACTCGAACTCACCGAAGAGTCACACGTTGACAAAGATTCCGTCAACCGTCGACTACCAAAAGAAACCCACACCCGAGAAGAGAGGCTGAGTTATGCCCTAAGAAAATCGAGGATTTGGTATAAAGTCTACCAAGTAGCTCTGATATCATTATAAACTTTTGGCTAAATGATTTTCCCAATGGGATTTCTTGCATTATATAGGAATAAGTATCAATCTAAATATGGTAAGTGTAATCATAAACTAAATATAATTATATTAAACGGGGCAATGTTTGGTAAGTCGTAATATTCCTCAATTTCAATGATCTATGTTAATCTCATTGACACAATCAAAAGTACGGGGGATTGTTGATCAAACAAACATAAATCTAGCTTGGACACTACTACCCATCTTTCCTTCTTTCTATTTGAGATAAAGTTAGGATCTTGGAATTTAACATTTACAGGTTCTGGTTTGAGCTCCTTAAATATGGACCTGCCGTGGATCAGGTCTAGGTCTAAATGAGCTAGCGATACTCCACCTACGATGCCCAATGATTAGAAAAAAGTGCTATATATATATATATATTTATATTCAAATTCGTCATGAATAATTAATATATATGGTAGAAGAATATAAACAAACCACTGCACAAGACTATTGCACATATTTATGCCAGTTTGGAGAAGCTTCAAAAAAATTGAAGATTTTTTTATATAATTGGGGTTGTGCCACTTTTCTTATAACAAGCCTGTTACCCAGTAATCCGTATTGAGACAATACGTCTCGAATCAAATGAGTTTTTATAAGATTTTTTTTAATGCGTACATGGCTTTGCTAGTACTAATGGAAGTGTTTCTATCATTATAAAGTAATAATCTGGTGTTTGAGTTGTCAAATGATTGATGGAATGATTAGCTTCATAGTAACAACTAAGACTTGTATATTTTCTTTTGTCACTTTGTTCACACTTATGACATGTTTACTAAATTTGAAAATGCAGGCAGAAGTGAATTTTCTAGGGAGACTTTCGCATCCTAATTTGGTTAAGCTCTTGGGATATTGCTGGGAGGAAAAAGAGCTGTTACTCGTATATGAGTATATGCAGAAGGGAAGCCTGGAAAGCCATCTTTTTAGAAGTAAGAACATGATTCAGAAATCAAGAGAATCCAGGAAACGAATTAGTTTTGGCAATACTAATTTCTGGTTTGTTTAAATTTTCAGGAAGTCCTGTTCTTCAACCATTATCATGGGGCGTACGACTCAAAATAGCTATTGGAGCAGCAAGAGGCCTATCGTTTTTGCACAGTTCAGATAAACTCATCATTTATAGGGATTTTAAGGCTTCTAATATACTGCTTGATGGGGTAAAGATCCTATCAAATCCTGCTTGTTAATTGTGGATTTTCTATCCCTTTGTCCCTTCCTTTTTTTTGTTTCGTTGACTAGGAGACATAAGTTGGAAGAGCAATTGAAGTATATAAGTTGTCATGTTACTTATTTAGGACTAACTGTATCATTACTTTGTTCAAATGAAAATACAAATTCATTTCAACTTTGAGCTTCATTGCTTGGGAATACAAGCAAATAAACGCCTTAATGCTATTTAGGTACTAAGCAAAACATCAGTCAAAATTAGAGAGAAATAATTGTTTGAACTCTATGTTACCAGGGGCCAGACCCAGCATCTTCAAATTGGAGACGACAGAGGTAATCATAAGTTTAGAAGGCTGATATGTCATGTGTGTGTGTGATGGGTTTGGGGGGGAGGGGGGGGGGGTGGGATTGCGGGTGTAGTCTTTAACCAAATGTATATGACGGTTGAACTTATAAATTTTGTTTTTAAAATATAATCTAATGCAGTTGGAAATAAATTGGTAGTGTTTAATCTCTCTAACCAATGTTCTTGGATTTGTAGAACTACAATGCAAAAATATCAGATTTTGGCTTAGCAAAACTGGGGCCTAAAGGAGAGAAAACACATGTAACAACTCGAGTTATGGGAACACAAGGTTATGCTGCTCCTGAATACATCGCAACTGGTCAGTGCCTATTGAATTCCATTTTACTGTATCAAACCCAAGTTTGCTTCTTTTTAGGTCTAATTATGACAGAATAAGATTTAGCATTATTTCAAACTGAATCAAAGTTGAGGATTCTGGACTGGTTTAGATTTCTGCTTGAATATATATGGCTTTTATCCAAATATTATACGAAGTAATAAACTTAAGAGCAAATTTGGCTAACTCAAAAGTTCACTTACAAGTAAATAAGTATGTTTTTTTATCCATCAAAATTGGAATAAGTTGCTTATTTTTATAATATGGTAAATGTTACCTTTCAAAGTATGTAGATCTTTTAGGTTAAAGTTAAGGAAGAAGTAACCCTTTCGGGTAAAACTACACAAATTAGGCTAAAAGGACATATCTATTTTTGGCCGAGGCTTCAGCCTTTTCTTGTCTTTTCCCCCCTTGTTCGAAGCAGACTACATAAATGAAAATTTTGTTGTAATATGTGATAGAATCTAATGAATAAACCCCCGTTTCATAGCCACTATGTTGAAAAAACGATGCTTTGAATAGTGATTTTTTGGAGAATGTGTGATTAAAAAATAAAGAAAAGTTTTGGAATTACGTGCAAAATATTTTATCACGTGAATGTGTGATTGAAATTGAATATGAGAATTAAATAGTTTTGTTTTAAAGGGAGACAAACGGGAGCTAAGTTTTGTCCACTTCACATTACTAAAACTTTGTTTGAGCTACATTTTTTTTTTTGAAAAATGGGTTTTGTAATAATAATTTTTTAGAAAATGTGTAGTTAGAAAGTAAGAAACAAATTGGATTTATGTGCAAAATTATTTTATTGGAATAATGTGTGGTTGAAGATGAGTTTGGGAAAAATTGAATTTTTAAATAATGAGACTCAAACATGGGCTAAATATTTTGTATGGTTGTCCACAGGCCATCTATACGTCAAGAGCGATGTCTATGGTTTTGGTGTTGTGCTGCTTGAGATGATGACGGGATTACGAGCACTCGATACAAAACGGCCTAATGGAAAGCAGAATTTGGCTGATTGGGTGAAACCACTTCTCTCCCAACAACGAAAACTGAAACCCATCATGGACGCGCGAATAGATGGCCAATATTCATCGAAGGTGTTATCACAGGTCTCTCATCTCACTCTAAGATGCCTTGATGAGGATCCAAGAAAGCGTCCTTCAATGAAAGAAGTCGTTGAGATGTTGGAGCAGATCGAAATCATGAAGAAAAACCCCAAAAATAGGCCTATACATTAATCACCTTTTAACTCTGATATCCTCAATTGTACCATTTCTTGTAATATATTGCAAACAATTCTATTTTAACAAATTTTCAATTTTTTCCCTTGAAATTTTGTGAAGTCACTTCAGCTTTGTGTTCTGCGTGGTGGAGTCGTAATCTGTTGTAATATGTAAAGTGTGACAATCTAAATTAGATTGTTGATACTTGATCCGACCGTAAATTCTTTAGATTCATCGCCATTTCAAATACCTAGCATGACTTAACAGATAAAGTCTTATTCATGCATCAGGTGTCGATTATATAAATCTTTTTCTGTCGCTTTATTTGTTTCGTTTTCTTAGATATTGTGGAAGATTTAAAGCAACAAAATCTTTAGCAATCACATCTAAGTGAAATGTATATATATCATGTCATAATATTTGTCTATTTGTTGATATTCGTACATTTAAATTTATATATTACTTTAGCTTTAACAAGAAATCTTCTCTTGTTCTTGGGCATACTGTAAAATCTTACCTTCTTTTTTTTTTTTTTTTTAAATTTATCGTTAACGATATACAATGAATATCAGTATATGTAATTTATTATACTGTAACAACATGCATTTGATGAGGCCTAAAGCCCCCAATTCGTGGAAGTCCAACTTCTTCGTTCGTCTAAAGCCAATGAATGAGATGGAAAGATGGAAACAAATAAATGGAAGATCGTCAACACGGCCATAATCGAAATTTTATTTATTTAGTTTTTTGGGGGGAGGGGGTCATTTCGGTTTTTGATATGGGTCAAATAGGTTCAAGAGATGAGAGAATTAAGGACACTCACCAAAAATACTAATCTAATTCATAATGATGTAACGAGAAATACAAAAAAATTGTTACTTGGACCAATCATCAGTAGAAGGAAACACTAATCAATCAATAAGATCGACGACGTAGCAATTAATGAAACAACAATCAACAAGTGATTGAGTTTAGTAGTTCTTATATAAAATTATTAACTCTAAAGAAGACAATATTGTTTAAGCATCGACATAATTGGAAGTGCCTCTTCTTTCAAAGAGAGCAAGAATACACATAAAAACTTTTGAATAGATATTGAAAAATAATGATATTTAGTCCCACTGAAATTACAATCTTAGTTTATGTGACGTTATCTAGATTGTGGTTGTTGGCCTAATGGAGCTACGTAGTATTATTCTTATGGAAAACAAATGTGATTTTCAATCACCAATCAATCTTATTTCTGATAAGACAATCGAACTCAATCTTAACCATTATTATCATATTTGTAGTAGCGAAAGAAGAAAGCTTGGCTCCAAGTTGTTAAAGAAGAGCGTCGAGTTCCTTCATCATTTAAATTAAGATTAGTTGATTCTATTTCTTGATGGAGACAATAAAGATATAACTCGCCCCTTTTTGACACCCATTAAAACGATTTTTTTGTCTTTTTAAACTTATTTTCAACCTCGCATTTTCACAATAAAATATTCTACACGTAAAACAAAAAAATTTCCTACTTTTTAACCATATATTCTCCAAAAAATCATCATTCCAAAAGTCATTAGAAAAAAAAAACGCATTTTAATGGTTGTAAACAAGGGGCTCCCTGTGAGTCACATTGACGTGGTGAAAATTGTCCGTTCGAGTCTTCGAGCATGTTTCTCTATCGTGATTCAATGAATCATGGACAAGAGGTTCATGAGGTGGCCAAGCGATGGGTATATTTTTAGGATGAATTTCAAGTCAATATAAAGAGCATTCATACAAAAATTATACTACCAATTACCAAAATGTGTAAATTCACAAAACAAAAAAGACAAGGAAACAAATGATTAAATTCACAACTCTAGAAAGTAGAAACTCATAACAAATCTATGATATCGAAATCTACTCTTCCCCTTCTGTTTTCCTCTCATGAATAATTTTTCCTGCTGATACTGCGGAATCATCGCCCACGCAAAGACACTGGAGATTTTGATACGATTTCTACAGCATAATTGGTGAAAATTTTATTTTTTTCCCTCCTCCTCGCTTGCTTTCTACCTATTTGGTCTGTTTTTTTTTTACTTGTTGGGGTTGGGTTTTATTGATCTTTGAGAGACTAACTTCTGAATCTCGTTTGTTTTGATAAAATTGCAGGTTTTCTGATTTGGGTTTCTTTTTTTATTTCATCTCATTACTTTGAAAGGGTAACATCTGTAGCGACCGAGAACTTTTGAATAATATAAATTAATTCTCGAAAAACGTGTCGCTCGACTTTAACCCTAATTTTTAAGAAATAGCACGTTCGTCTAGCCGTTATAAAATTGAATTCAAATCTATTCGTTTAAATCCAATCTCGAATAATAATTTTATTATCAATTTCGATTCATTTTATTTAAATTCAATTTTTATTTATTTCAAGTCCAATTACATAGGCCCAATTAAATATGTCCCCAAAATGAAACTTAAATCATTCAGCCCAATTACCATAAGCCCAATTTAGAAAAATCCCACAGCCCAAATGTTAGGCCCAACTATTTCCCAACCCAATTACCCACCTTGAAATTTGTGCCCTAAATTCACTATCTTATTTACCATCATTTCCCTCCACTCCATACATCACGCAGCCAAAATTCATCTTGGTAAGAATTGTCCATTCTCTCCAACTCTCTCTCCATTTCAATGTGTCCAATGTGAGATACCATTGATGCTAGAAAATCCATTTCTAGCATCAACCGTGAACTCACCCAAATGAACAGTGCAGCCACCACCAACCTCCACTGCAAGGTCACTGCAAACCAACAGTGTTCTTCCCAAAGTGGGAAGCTCAGGTTGAGGCTGAGAGCCTCAGTTTCCATCAACAGAAATCACCAAACTGTAGAACCATCAACACCACCATTTCCTCACCAAACCGAGACCAACCACACAGCAATGACCACCATCCAGTCACCATTTCTAACTCCAGCAGAAACCCAAGCTACAAACGCCAACAACTGCACACTGCCAACCACAGTCACCATCACCAAACTGGAACTCACCTTAAACCAACACTCCCGAGACCAACATTTCCACATTCACCAGCAGACCTACACCCATTTCACCAACCATCAACTGCAGAACCACCCATTCCCCAACATCCCCAACATCCCCAAACCTCAAACGCCACCAAAGATCGAACCCAAACCGAGAACACAACCCCGAATCCCAGCAGCCATCTCCACCCCAAAATCACCACCAAACCACATCCAATACCCAACCTCAAATCAACCTCAACCAACTACCGGAATCAAGAAAATGAAAACCCATGAAAACTTACCTCTTACCCGAACACAAATCGAGCCCTAGCCCTCGACCCACGCACCAAAATCGCCCATACCACCTCCACCCCGTGCCCGCGCCACCACTGGACGGTGGCGCTGCCACCACCGTCGCCGGCGGTGGTGGGAATCAGAGGAAGGGGCGAAGCCCCTTCCCTGTCGCCCTCCTCCTCTCTCTCTCTCGAATTCGAAATGAGAGAGAGAGAGATATATATTATTTTTATTTTATTTTGATTTTTAGAATTTGCCCTTAAGCCCCAAGTTTCAAGTTTATTCATTTCAGTCCCTTATTTGTTTATGTTTTAATTTCAGCCCTTAAATTTCTTATTTCTAGCTTAAAAGTTATTTAATTTAGTCCCTAGTTTATAAAAGTTATTATTGCAATATTTAACTTTTATTTCCAGCTTTGTTATATATACAGTTTAGTCCTTAAACTTATAAAAATTATTAATTCAGCATTTAAATTTTATTTCAGCTTTATTATATTTACAATTGAGTCCCTAATGTATAGAAATTATTATTTCAGCCTTTAGTTTTATTTTCAGCTTTAAAATATTTACAGATTAGTCCCTAAACTATTAAACATTTTTATTTTAGTTTTTAACTTTTAATTCCAGCTTATTTATAATTACAGCTTAGTCCCTAACTTTTAAAAACTACTATTTTAGCCCTTAAATTTTTATTTTCAGATTTAATAAACATCCAATTTAGCCCTAAACTTTATTTTATCATTTAAGTCATTTATTTCAATTTCAATAATTTTCAATTAAGTCCTTAAACTTAATTTCAACACCTTAAAACTTTAAAGTTCGAAATACTAATTCAAACTTATTTCCTATTTTTGGCTAGACGATACGTACGAGCAATTAGGAGCTTGAAGTTATTTTCCCGCTCCACTTTTCACGCAACTCGAAATATTTGAGGTAGACTCGCCACCATTAATTAGTTTAAATTATAATTGCATGCTTTATGTGAATTACGTGATTTATATGCTTTATGCATAGGATGAGAATGTGTCATATGCGATATATGATATTGTTATGCTTGCCATAACTTATATGCTTAATTGCATGAGAAAGAAAGAAAGAAAGAAAGAATCTCTTATGAGATAAGAAAAGAATGTTATGCATAACTTATGTGCTTCATCCGCACAAGAAAGAAAGACTACCCACAGCCCATGTTTTTAAAGAGCCTATGATTTCAAGAAAATGAACCAAAGATGATATCACATTGTATATTGCATGAGTGTGTTTTCAATTATTCTGTAAATTAATTATCGGCGATGAGTCTACTGAGTATTTCTTCGAAATACTCATTCTGCTATTTTTAACAATATTTGCAGACTTCGGAGGCGATCGAGATTGATCCGGCAGTGGTGGCATAAAATTTGATTATCGAATTTATTAAGTTTCCGAATTTACGTATTGAAACACTGTTAACGTATTTTCGTTTCCGCTATTCCAAAAACACGATATTTAAATTTTGAACAATTATCCATGTATTTCAATTGCCGAAGTAGTTTTCAATTTCAAATGTGATTTTAAAAATTAGGTTATTTCCGCAAAATTGATTGACAAAATTAGGGCAAAAGACGATGACGTGGCAATCCGGGTTAACAGAACTCGGGGCGCTACAACATCTCTCTCATTATCCCTCACACTCAAGAACACGCACATGCACACGCAATGTTGATACCTGATTAAATAGTTGAGTTAGTTGGTCTGTTAATTTCAGAGGAGGAAAAAGATAAGACTTTATTAATGGAGTGCAGAGCTTACAAGTTAATTGATATTCATAGGAGCCTATTATTTTTCATTTAATGGGAAGATTTTGGTATTTTTTATTTTAGTGCATGCAATTTCGATATAGTGTAAGCGTACAGTGATTGAAGCCCCCTGCGAGTTAGGTTTATTTTTTTTTATTGCAGTTGAATAATTTTGATTCGTGTACTACTAATCAATGACAGCTGCAAAAAATTTTACGTCTTTTTCTCCTTTTGTACTGTTTTCGCTTGAGGGTTTTCTTTCTTCTTTGGGTGGGGGTGGGTGTTGAAGGAGGGTTTCTTTCATCTATTTAATCTTCTTTTAAGTGAGTTGTGATAATTTATCCGTTGCTGTTCAATAATTTGATATATCAGGTAATAGTTTGTTCTGGCCCTTTAAAGAGTAGAATTCTGGCCAAAACTTAATTTGGATATTGTTTTTCAATTTTTCTCTTTTTTCTTCACCTTAATGATATACCTCGTGTGGTTCAATGGTTGTAGCGAATATTTTGTTTGTTTTTTAATAAAGGTCTCTCTGATTCTCAAAAATTATGTAGAAAGCTTCTTTTACATGTCATTTGCTTTTTCTCTTGGTTGCTTGGAAGGTTTCTTTCTCAAATGTGATTGCAGTATGATGTTTTACTTCCTCTGTAATTTAAAATTTGATTGCAGTGCTCTATACTTGAATTGGGGAGTATAAATGGAGAACAAAAGTGATTCTTATGCTGGCAGTTTGGTTGCGAGTTTGGTGAGCCACATGCGAAGATTTCTGTTTCATGTTCTATCCACGGGTCCAATTCCAAACCACATTGCCTTTATTTTAGATGGAAATCGAAGGTACGCTAAGAAACAAAAACTCCGAGAGGGGATGGGTCACAGAGCTGGCTTTTTGGCTCTTATTTCTCTGATGAAGTACTGCTATGAATTGGGTGTGAAATACGTAACTACATATGCATTCAGCATCGATAACTTCAAAAGACGGCCCGAGGAAGTTCAGGGTGTGATGGATTTAATGCTGGAGAAAATTGAAGGATTGCTCAAGGAAGAAAGTATCATGAATCAGTATGGAGTTAGGGTTTATTTTATCGGGAACTTGAAACTTTTGAACACCCCTGTTCGGGACGCAGCTGAAAAGGCGATGAAAGCTACAGCAAACAACGACAAGAGCATTCTCCTGATTTGTGTGGCATATACTTCAACCGATGAAATTGTGCGTGCTGCTCAAGAAGCTATTGAGGAGAAGTGGGGTGAAACCCAAGAGTCAAGTAAAGCAAGTGGTGCCCAAAATGGTGAAATATGTCAAGAAAAACACGAGGGACATCGTAGAATAAAACTAGCAGATATTGAGAGGCACATATATATGGGATTAGCTCCGGATCCTGATATTTTGGTTCGAACATCAGGTGAGTCTCGCCTTAGCAATTTTCTCCTTTGGCAGACTTCAACCTGCCTTTTGTATTCCCCCAAGGCTTTGTGGCCGGAGATTGGTTTACGACACTTAGTATGGGCAGTATTGCACTTTCAAAGAGTTCATCCGTACTTGGAGAAGAGACGAAAGCAGGTATAATTATTCTTTTTTGCTCCAGCGGTCATTTAATGAAAATAACTGGGAAAACCAGGCATGTCGTTTCTAAATACCTGAGCCTATCTATCCTCCTTTACTACCATTTCCTTATTGACATGATGTTCGAAACTGGCGTAGGCTTTTAAGGTAATGGCTCTGAAGATATAATGAAGCATACTAAATTATGTATTTGTTTACTCGTTATGTACTTTAATGCTCAATCTACAAGGAAAAATTATACCTTTTGGAGAAATACAAATGCTTAGGGAGTGGATTATTTTGATGGTTTCAAATACATATGCTTTGTAATTAATATATTTGGTTTGTACCTGCTGCATTTCCTATGTGATTATTGGAGCAATATTTGAGTCTTGGCCCCCCTGTATTCCGTTTTGATAAAACCTGATAGAATGTGTTGTTGAAAAGATCCGAGTTACATGAAATGTGGTTAAAGTTAATTATTGACTTTACTTAGATTTTAATCAATTTTTGGGCCGAATCAAACGTTAACTTTTGTTTTTAACCTATTGAAAAGGCAAATTTAGTGTTTGTTTGTAAGAGATTGTTTGAAGTTAGATTGAGTGGTTAAAAAATAGAAAAAATTTATACAAAATTATTTTATTTGGAAAATGTATGGTTGAAAATGAGTTTTGAGGAGAAATAATTTTCAAATAAGTTGTGCCAAACAAATGCTTAGTCTTCATACATTTGAGATAAAACTGAAAGTCGACTTCTTTTTGCTCATTTAATTATGTTTTGTTCGAACAAAGCGGTATGCATGTATCATAGGTGCAGGTATTTATTATTGATGAAAACGGAAATAAACGGGATTCTTTTCTTATTTAATATTGTTCTAGTGGCACCATATATTAGTCCTAATAAAATGTAGCATAATTGTCTTAATTGTCTCGTGTCTAACGCATTTAGAAAGTATCTCGAGTTTCTAATTTCACTGAATAAATTAAAGAATAATGCTTTGTGTGCAATTCATGGTTGACAAGGAATTTGACAATTCATGTTAATTCAAATTTGAATGGGCGGGAAAATGTGTGGTGTTTAAAAACTGGTCACTCAACCTTCAACATGTAGCACATTGTCAAACTTCTTGTCAAAAAAATTGTCATTGTAGCATGATTGTGCATGTAGATTCATTAGTAGAGGACCAGGGGTCCAAATTGACTAAATAATGCCATAAATGAGGAGTCATTAAGGTTGAAATTTCACTTGAACTCAGCTAATTGGTGTAATTGTTTTCTCAAACTTTTCGTCGCAAGTTACAAGGTGCTTTAACCATCATATGTTTTAAGGAGGGCAGGGCAGCATTTGACAATATCAAGATAGGAAAAAAAAAATTGTTGAGTTCTATTCACTGCTGAGTACCAAACATGCCTTAAACGGCTACCTTGAAAAGAAGAAGAAACGTGAAACAAAAAGTCGCAACATTAAGCAGCTGGTTATCCAAGATTAGAGCAACTATAATTTCCGATACGATACACCAGCAATACAACAGCAAGAAAAAGAAATTTCGATTTCCAGAAGCTTCATTTTACACCATTTACATCACACAATTTCAGGGAGAAGAGAAGGAAAAATGGATATAAATAAAAGATATGGTCTCAAAGAAAGAATCTTTACTGTAATTTTGAATCTTCTCTTTACCTGATTCTTTCGTACTTCCCTTTTTCTGCTCAGAAACTAAATAAAACACAGTTTTCAAGTTAAACATTACATTGTTACATGAAAGAATAAATTAGGACTGCACCTTCTCTAATATCTCTCGACAAATATCACATGAAATTCCCAGAAGAACGCAGCAGGAGTATACAGCACAAGGAAAACTTAAGTGGTACTGATTTCTGTGGATGTAGCTACACAAGGAGCTAAAGTTTTTGCCGGGATATTGATGCCGCCTCCTCTAATGGATAAAGTGGGGCCCCTCAACGAGCTCGCTCGACTGACAAGATCTGAGTCTAGAAATACAACTATCACTGTGATGTCATCATGAAAATGCCTCCGGACCCCACGATCAATCTTCTTCAGATCAGAATATCTCATTTCTCTTTTCTTCGCTGCTTCCTGCAATGCAGCTTTGACTAGCCTCCTAGCACTTCCCTGAATGACAGATGTTTAGCACATATAATTTCTCTCCACTCTTGCCATCGATTTGAAGCATAAAGATCTATACATTTTCTTCTCTTTCTTAATTATTATTATTATTATTGTTGTTGTTGTTGTTTCTCAAGGGGGCGGGGACCAATAACAACAATAAATTAGGCCTTGTTCCTGATAAGAGTAGGAATCGAAATTCAAGAAAATTTAGTAGATACACCTATGTATTTAGTTACGACTTACGAGTCACAGATCTTACATGGTGGGGTTGATTTTGTACTATGTCAACTGCCTCCTGATTGCTAAGGTGTTCCCAAAGACCATCAGAAGCAAATATGAGAAACTCGTCATGTGGTTGAAGTTCAAGGACTGAAATTGATGGTTCGGCGCTTAATATGGGCCTTTCAATAGGTTTACGGAGACGAAACTTGGAATATAAAGGTTCCCTATTGAATTCAGCCTTCTTAAGATATACGTCGCCAATAGATCGAGAAACCTGCAAGATGAATTTAGACAATTGAAAGAGGCATAATCAAGGCAAAATAAATATAGTTATTCCAAAAAAAAAAAAAAAAGAAAGAAAGAAAAAGAAGGATAGAAAGATAATGCACATTCTATAAATGAATTTAAATACTTCCACTGAATAAACTAAAATTGAAGCGAACCCAAGTAGCAATTGAAGCTACGAAACCCACACAAGATTGATTCAATCCCAAAAAAGCCAAGAATCAATGTTTAAGCGTCATTAAAAAATAATGAACTAAGGAACCAACACAATTGACATGTTGACCCAGCGATTACAAGATTCAAAAATCTCAATCGGTTTGTTTGATTGCCACAAGAAATAATCTTGATAAATTCAGAATTAATTGAATGAAGAACAAAAAGAAATCAATAATGCCCTGCAATAAATCTCTGAACAATGGTGTGTTTTACAATGAAAATAATAACCCTATTTATACGGGATCCCTAAAACCCTAGTAAAAGCAGAATTAAACTTTAAAAATAACAAAATATATCACAAAATAGAGTTTTAACTAAAATAGAAGATTGAGCGAAATTTGAAAAATTCGCTGCAGGAAATACACTATGCATGCAGTTGCATAGATCTTTTGATGGCCCTCCTCTGTGGGCTTGGTAAAGGGGCATGCAACCGCATGCCCTGAACAACTATGCAGTTGTTCCTTCCTGCCTCTCTGTCCATTGCTTGAATCAAGTTGCTCCATTTCGTTTCATCTCCCATGTCCAACTTGAAACTTGTCCCTTTGCTCGCCATGATCAATTTTTCGTTCACCGTAGCTTGAACAAGTAGTCCCATTGCTTCTTTGACCCGCTTCGCTCGCGATCTAATCATAGGCCCTTTCTCAACGATCATCAATGATCCTTGTCCAGACTTGTCTTCGTATCATGGATTACATCAAAAATGTTTGTAAAAATAGAAATAGTGAAGCATGGTTTAAAAAGGCGGTAGTGAGGTACGCCTTACTGAGAGGCACATGTAGTATGCCTCGAGGAGGTATTTTTGAGGCTAAAAATATGAGGCTCACGCCTCTAAATCTGAGGTGCATGCCTCAAGGTGTGCCTCACTACTGCCTTTTGTAGAAATTGAGAGTAACGAAGAGGAAGATGGAGAAATTAGATATGATGATGATTCCATTAACGATGCTATTAATAGTGATGATAGTGCAGACTATTAGGTTTCTTTTTTAGTTTAAGCTGTTTCTTTTTTTCCACTGAAAATTGAGTGATTTCTAACTTTTGTAATGCTTTTTTTACTAAACATCCTCTTTCTTTAGGTGGACTATATCTCAATATGCTAATAACTATATATCTTATTTACTATATGCTCCAACTTCGATATTTTTGTATAATTTTCTTTCTTAGATTTTTTTTTTTTTTTTTTGTGAGGCGCGCCTCGAGGCTTACGCCGCGCCTCATAAAGAAAAACCGCATCAGTACTTAATTTCGCCTTTTTAAACCTTGTAGTGAAGGAAACATCATGTAATGAAAAAAATTCACTCATCTGTCAATTGTTAAGTAATCTAAACTCTGGACATGAGCTCACTGCTCACTGATCAATACATTTTAATCTAATCCAAGAGTTCTCTTTACATCTGAATAAATTTGATTAGCATATATGGATAATACAACCGGTTCCGGTATTGCGTTTTTTTTTTGGGGATAAATCCAAATATATTGAATAGAAAAAGTGGCGGAAGAAAAGGCCTGCATACAAGGCATTTACACGAGTTAATCAAAGGGGCCTCCACAATAATAAAAGGAAATCCAAGAGTATAAAAATAGTAAGGGGATGTTTACTCCAAAAGAACAGAAAGAAACAGTTTGTTTCTAATTCTCCAGAGAGGATAGCAAAAGGTTCGACTCGACACAGTGAACTGGTGAAGAACAAACAACGCTTGCTGTTTCTGATCCCATTGCCTCCCCATTCCAAGATACCCAATGCTAGAGAACATTTGCAGGCATAACCCATTGCAACCTCAACAAATGGGAAGAGCATTTCGCAAATTTGCGGCAACATCACAATGCAAAACAAGATGATTTACATTTTCGTCAGAACTATTGCTTGAAAATGTCAACATATTCAAATTTCATTCTGCCTCAAGTTCTCAGTTGTAATATGTCTCTTTTGCCGCCGTCCACACACAGAAAGGACACATTTCCAGGTGCTTCACTTCCCCAGAATTCCTACCAACGAAAGTTATTCCTGTTAGATTTGATCAAGAGAAAGTAAAATGGCTTCACACTGGACTCCTTCTACCAAAAGCTTTCCGCACCATTCTGTCCATCCACTTCAATCATCACTGGAGGTATATCTATCTTAGAAATGCAGCTGTACAGCTTGTACATCACAACCCTGCATGGCCCTCTAAATATTTCATTACACCAGCATTCTCCGTAGAAAGCACCTCAACAACATTGGCTTCCTAGCGTATGGAAATTCTATTAACTGTTGAAATTCTACTTTTAAAATAGCACCTGCAGAACACCCATGCTTCCAAAAACTGACTCGAGTCTCTCCTGCTACAAAATCCATATTCTCCTCAAAATATTCATTGTTGCTATACATGATCCAACCCAGTTAAGGTTTCTGCGTTCCAACAGTCCCAATTTAACCCATCCTTATCCCCTGCAACAGTTTCTTTAGCATTCAGCTCCCTCGCAAATCTCCAACACTTATCTAAGATGGGTATACCTAACAGCATTAGATTTCTTTTCCCCATCCCTCTACATCTGACAGGCTTCTGAAACTATTTCAGTCAATTGGGGGACATCACCCCTATCTAAAAAACGGAGAAAAATCTTCTGTAGCCGTTCATCCTTTTATCAACTATGGCAGGGATTGTGAGCACAACCATAAAACATGTGGGCATATTGTATACTGGACTCATAGACTGTTAGCTATTAGAAAATTAGCTCCTCTGAACCAGTTAACTCTCTCAAGTCAATAACCACTAAACACGAGAGAATCTTCAGCAAAACTCCAAATGCTTTTATCACATCTTACATGCAGTTATCAGCAAACAATGAATAATCCTGCTAGCTTTTCCCCACTAATAATGACACTGAAGCCACTAATCAACCCTGAAGCAGCCACCCTATTCAAAAATTGCTGAAGGCTTCGATCACTAAGAGAAGAAATGTGGGAACAAAGAGTCACCTTCTCTCGAGCTCGCACAGCCAACATATCCAATAGAAAAACCCACTGACGAATATATAATCTCATGGTATAATATAAAATAATTTATTTCTTCCATTTCTTATCAAAACAAAAAGTATCCTATCCATAATGCACATAAAAATACCAAGTTAAATGGTCATGGACCTTCTCCATATCCATTCTGCAAAAGACCACCAAGGTCAAGGAGTTCTTTTGCAAAGAGAACAGCACCAATTATTTACCTGCCGTCTAAAACAGTATTTTTGAGCAGGAGAAAAACCAAAACCCCAACATCTTATTTACTCGGAAAGCGATCGTGCTGAAATGATGTGATACATGCTTCCAACGACGCTCATTGGCCTAAGATCCCTACTGTCTTCCTCTCCTTACTTTTAGAGATTAAAGCCAAAAAATCACATTTAAACTCCTCACAGCACCTCAATCAGTGGTGTCAGGGGACTTATCCAAACAGTGAGTAGAAAGGGATAAGAGGTCATCAGGCTTTAGTAACTCATCCCCAGAACAATATTTCACAGCTATGCTTGCACCTTTCCTCAATGAACAGCCTTCCTAGCTAAAATTTATCTTCTTCTACTAATAAAGGAAAACTCACTCCCACAATGCCATCTCTCAAACTAACATTCTTAGAGTAGAGATGCTAATAGAAACTCATTGTATTCTTCCAGCGTCCCGTAACTACTTGAAATATATATCTAGTAACACTATATCCTAACAGACTTGCCAAATGGAGCAGTAAATAAACTTGGATAGCTTGAACTTCATTTATTTCCAGCAATAAAGCCTGAATGCCTTGAAAAGTCTTTTACTTTCATAGGTCCATTTCGCACAAAAGTAATCCAACGGAACTATATCATTCCAAGGGTTTTCATTCTAATCACATCTCCGTCATCTACCAAGATGAACATAAAATTTGGAAAAGCCAACACTTCTGGAAGCATGCTCAACAAATTTATTTTTTACCTTATTTCTAGAATGTTACTTGATTCAATCATTACAAAGAGATCACCATCATAACACCCACTGAAGTTGAACATATCTTATTCCATTCCCCAAAGGCAATTATATCATGCCAATATGTGGAATCAGATATCCCTTACATCTGAGAGCAAATGTAAGAGCGACCAGTGGATTCCCTGGTGGAAGATATGGGAATGCTTTTCCTTGATTTAGAAATTAAATGTAGAACACTGAACCGATATATGACCAGAGAAAGCTAGAAAGAAGAGGATTAGCATTTCAAGAATGGGGCAGATAATCAACAAATGACTTCAAACTCATTCCTAAGCTGGCACCACTCAACCATGTTGAATCTCAATAAGCGTTGGAGCACTTCTCAGCTGCAGCTTTAGATTGAAGATTCAAGAATTGCATAATAATTAATACACAATTAAACAGAACCTTCAAATTGTGCATATATAGGGTTGCTAGTAGATCTACTATGTTTCATGTAAATATTGGTATTTCTACCTCCTTTCCTGCCAAAGGTCGAGGTAAAGAAGAAAAGAAGGAATGGGCAAAAAAACGAATATTTATGGATTTTGAGTCCACTGAAATTGCGAAAATTAGAACCAAAGAGAAGGAAAAAAACCTCGTTCACTGTGAAATGATAGAGCTCAGAAACATCACAAAAAATTACATGATGTTGATTCAAAACAGATGAAAGATTAGAAATAATTTGTCATGTTGATAAAGCAAAGATTTAGGTGACAGATGAAACTACCAACTACATACACTGCAACAAGAATTATAGTAGAACTTTCTATCAGCAACTAATATATGCTTCATTCTAGTAGGATTATCCCATTCTAAGTTTGTGGTCTTGAAAAGAGAGAATTTTTTTTATTAAAGGTCATGATTTAAGTAGGCAACTCTTCCATTGAAACATAATCAACTATGCATCTAAACCCATTCCTATATGCAAAGAACTGACCTGTATCAAGCCCTTCACACGCCACACATTATGCTTAAGAATTACTATCTGTGGGTCATCTGGGTGCATAGAATGCAACTCCTGTCTGACTGACTCTATGCTCGCGTTATGTTCAGCTGACAGCTGGATGGCAAGAACTTCACCAGTTGCCCTGACAACTCTTCCCAAAACTGCTCGGGAATCACCAAGGTTAGCAATGTAAAGGGTACCATTACAAATCACACCCACCAGGCAACAGGAACCAACAGCAGCCAGTTGCGGTTTCATCGACCATTCTTTGGCAACCACAGATATAAATCCCTCTTCTGTTGCCTGAAATGCTTTCCGTATTACGTCGACTGACATGGAGTTCTGCTCAGCAGTGAACCCTGCAAAAATCAGTTTTAGCTAAATTATTAATGAAACAGCATTGGGGAAAAAAGTAGTGGGTATCATAATTGAGACAAAAGCCAAGACTACTTCTACAACAAGTTTATATATCCAATGGCAAATCAATAAAAAACTATTAGCACCCCTAAAAGTCTTCTTTCACTAATTTATAAATACTATCCACTTACTCTTCAAGTTCTGAAAGAGATGATTGTTGATGTAGCGTGATGTCTCAGGCCCACCATGACCATCATATACTCCCACAAATGTTCCATATGGGCCAGAATCCAGCAAGCTCAAGGAACCCGACTCAATCTGACTTTGATCCTCAAGCAAATTGTTGGCTTGCACAACAGCCATGGAGAAATCACCAATTAAGTGCTGCCCAGAATCTTTATACCAGAGTAAGCCATCTTGCCGGCCAGTTGTATCAGTACCAGGGTGCATATGACGGTCCGATGTACGCTGCCAGCATTTCTGCAGAAAATTTATCAGTCTTGATAACATCCCTCATTTCATCCCTATGTACCACCTATTCCTCAACATCCAAAATGGATGCAAAAAGCATTCTGGCAAGTCCCCAGTCACTCCTACAAATAAAACAAAACCATAAAAAGTTAAAACTAAGCACAATACAACACATATCATAGGCTCATAGAAAAAACTAAAAATGATAGCTTTATTGCAGAGTTCACACCAATAAATTAGAAAAACAGGTCTGAAGTCCAAAACTCATCCTAATTGTACTTAAATAAAGAAAATAAGTATGAGCCACGTCCCAAAATTCTAGCATTTATAGAAAATAGGAACAGCTGATAATAATTGCAAAGGGCAAAACTGGAACCCGCCAATTAGAATCTACAGTACAACAGGACTTTCTTCTGCAACACATCTAATACACAGTAAAAAAATAAAAAAACCACAAAAATATAAAACGGCCTTATTCGATTTTCAGATTGAGATTGAAGGAGAATACTCACAATACGTTTAGGCCTTGAAGTGCGCAGTGTCTGGTCACTCACTGAATCATACCAAATGACAAAGACTGAGATCTCAAAGAAACGTAGCAACCCATGTGTTGTCCAAAGCGTTAGATCTATAGATCCATCCAAAAACCCTCTTATACATATACACCCAAAAATATATACCTATATCTATACTATAACGTGCACAAATAAACACCGTTCTTTTGTGAGGGTTTTTTTCCTTCAATTTTTTCCTGTCTTTCTTTCTCTATTTCTTGATTGGTGAAAAATGAAGAGAGAGAAGGGAAGATGATGGATGACGATGATAGGAGCTCTGGATATGAGTGTGATTCAACGAACTCGAAAAAACCCTTTGTTGATTTTCTCTCTCTCACAATGTTCCTTATTGCAGTAAACAAATTCTGCTGTATGTGAAATTGGAAAACAGAAACATGGATTCTGTTTCTATTAATGTAATTCTTGGGTTTAATAGGTGATTTGTGCCCACATGCTGCCCTCTACCCGTCTCCAATCCAAGAAAGTGTGACCTCGATGTTCAAGTCAAATCCATTTCCTTATATCCCTATACAATAAAAGAGCCACTTTTGAAAACACTGTTCCCAATTTCGTCCTCTAAAACGACGTCGTTTTGGCCCCAGAAAAAAATTTCGTCCGCTGAAATTACCCACTCTTTCCCCAATCGAAAACCTATTTGCTCTGTTCCTCAATCGCCTCTACCGCACTGATTTCTTTCTCTTCTTTCACTGTTTCCCCATCTCTGCACTGAACAACTAATGCTCATTCGCTCCATTTTGAGGACGCCGCCACCGCACTGCTTCTATACAGACCACTGGATTCCGACAAAGTTTCAATCCCTTCATCTTGAGGACGCCGCCGCCGAACTGATTCTATATAGAACCACCGGATTCTGACGAAGTCTACCATGACACCGACGAAATCGCAAGAAGAAGAACTTCCGCTGCTAAGTCGAGCCTTCTGTATGTTTGTTCGTTCCATTTTTTCTACAAAAATTTTGCGTGCTCGTTTTCATTTGTGCTTTCATATTTGTTTTAGCTTTCGAATTATTTGTGTGGTTGAGTTTCTGTTGATTGATGCTTTTCGGAAGCTGTCAATTTGGGATGATAATAGTAGTGTTAATATAATATTAATCCTTTCTCAAATTATCTGGAATTTGATATTTCTTCTGGTGATTTCTTCTTCACGGGGAGATTGCCACCAAGGGACCCTGTAGTGCTCCACAGCCATCCCTGCTCAAGCCCATTGCTCAGGCCAAATGGTAATCATTGGTCATTTGGAGTGGATCAAGTTAATTAATTTTTTAATAGCTGAATTCCTGTTAGTTTCTCCATTTCTCTGATGTTTAAGTAAGAGCTTTTTCAGTGATGGTTGTTTTGTTTAAATGGAAATAATGGGATGTGAATATGATGATCACCAATTGATAATGATACAATAAGCAATCCTAAGAATTGTAATGAGTTAAGATTAGTTTCGACTTATATTAGCTATTGTTATGGAAAGCATTATGTTCTGCCAGCTAAATAGTATTGATTATGACACTTCTCAATAATGATATGCACTGATTGAGAAATAGGAAAATTATTCACTATAATATCTACAATAAAAAATGGTCACAATAATTATTTCGGTTCTTTCATTGCTTAGTTTACTTCACTGTCGCCATGATCAATCATTAGCATAAATATTCAAAGGGAGAAAAGGAATACTTGCTGAAATATAAGAAAAGCAGTTAATTGTGATTCTCTTAGAAATCATTAGCATAAGACTTAATTTTGACTAAGGAAATTGTCAATTACAAATTTAGAAGTTGTCAATTATATAGTTTGGACTTAACAAGAAGGAACAAAATGAATAGTTTTTCTTGAGAAATGATATTTTGATCTATATGAAAGAGGCTTTTCAATCTTAACATCTTCTCCATGATACACCTTTAGGTTTTGAAGTGCTTGATTTTGAAGTTGTTCTATATATTAGACACCCCAATATGTGAATACGTAATAAAACTATACAGCTTTCTCTGGTTGACTAAAACTACTGCGAGGTAGATTTTTATTATGACGTTATGCTAGAGTAAGATGGCAAAAAGAAGACATGTGGGAATTACAAATTTAGATCTGCATGTCGATACCACCGTCCAAAGGATAGGAAACCTAGGCCACATGAACTTGTCCTTTCTGAGAAAGGCCTGCCATTGAGAACTGTAAGTTAAATTATTTATGTTGTCCTTTGAACTTATTTTGGGTGTTAATGTTACTGTTTTGAGTACCTCGATTTTCTCCCTCATCACGTGTTTGAAAGGTTGCCAAAAACATCAGATTATCCATTACTGAGATTCTGGTTCTGAGGCTTTGGGTGGGGCTATGTGAGGCAACCTCATGTTCATAAAAGCAAGTATATTTGTGGGAGAAGTTACAAGAGTTTGTATTAGCATTATTTCGTAAAGATACAGACAAATCTATATTTATAGAAATTTTTTCCTCAAATAGGCTCCATTGCAAAAGTTACTCTTAATTTTTTTTAAACATAGCCAAGTATGCTCTATTTTTTTCAGCAAATGATTTTTTATTTATTTTGTCTTCATTGCATAGCACTTATGTTAGACGTTCAATTTGAACAAAAACTACTTCAAAAATTGAGTGGTGCAACACTTCTCTTCTCGATTTTGATGAAATCTGCAATGCTGTTTGAGGGTGTTATCTTGTAGTTGTATTTTAATCTTCTGGTGTCTGTGGCTACGTCATTGTTGACACCAAGGATATTGTTGAGAAGGCTCATTTTAGGGATCTTCACTTTCACTATGTGAAACATGTCCTCATTTTGCCGCTGTCTTTGTTAGATACCTAAAGGTCTTTGTTAGATTCCTAATTATCATGTTAAGTGGTTTTACCTTGCAGTTGAAGAATTCGCATGAGAAGAAAGATAAGAGGACAAACTAGATAAGAGGACAAACTAAGTTGCGCAACACTGATGTAGACAATATGCTCGATGACTTCCTTGTCTATAAACTTTCTTTCCTTAACTATCCAGACATTCTAGCTGTTGCAGCTGATTAGGTTTATTCAAATGAGTTATTAAATTTCTATTTGCTTTTCTATTGTGGTTGTGAGAAATTATTTGTCCTCAATGTAAATTTGTTTGGTGCCTTCGTCATTTTCACTTTTGGATAGTTTTTTATATTCATTATGGTCCAATACATTTTTGAAGAGAACCAAGTGACTCGCGTGTACGTGTGTGTATATATATATTTGTGTATCTATCTTTATATGTATATATTGTGGGTATGTGTGTGAATTTTATGGGTTATTTACAGACGGGTCGAAATTAAGGTGCTCACTGGAGTTGCTGCATTTTATGATAATTCATTCATTCAATGTTTTCTTGGGCAATTTAATTGTCTTGATTTATGTTCAACTCTCTGTTTCTCTATTTGTAATTGCAAATGCATCCCAAAAGATTTTTATTTATTTTTGATTAACAAGTTTTGTTAATTGATCTTTGCAGGCTCATACTCACTACAAATTTGGTGTACCGTGTTTATGTTTGGCTATAAATTACTTTGACCAATGTCAATCTGTGTATGACCTGCCTGTGAGTTTTCGATTACAACACCATTTTGTTTCACAGTGATTAAATTCTTATTGTCTCCATTATTGATTTGTCACTACTTTCTTGGTGTTCACATTGAAGTAATATATGGGGATTTCAGTTTTTAGCCGTGACTTGTTTATCACTAGCAGCCAAAATGCAGGAAATTGAGGTTCCTTCCACACTGTTAACTTCAACCTGGTATGCTCAAAATAATTATGCATTGCTGAAATATTTGACTAATCTGTTGCAATTTGATAATCTTTTGCTTAATTTTGGCACGGTTTATTGCAAATTAGAATCTCTATTTAATATTTAGTATGTAGGATGAAGGGGGAGACAAGAAAAATAAATCAAATAATGCGTGTCAAGTGTTAAGGGGTTGCCTGCATTACTGTTATTACTTTACCAATGTAGAAAATTTTTGAAACGCAAAGGATCCAGTAGTGAAGCTTGCTGTTGATTTCTCTCAGGAATTCTTTCTTGGTGCCTGGGGCAACTCTGGCAACTATACTTATGCTTGGTGCTCTCCATGCACGCCATATATATGAAGATAAGAAGGTAGGTTTTTGTGCATATTGCTCGATATGGGATGCAATGCTTTTCTTGTGACCATTTTGTGTTCTGTAGAAGAAAATGTGATCCCAAGGAATACGCTATTTTCGCATATTATCTTTATTGATTCTTGTGCCTTATATCCTTGTGATCAGTGAACCCCGTTGGACAGGTTCATGGGATTCATTTTTATGAATTTTCGCTAATAACACACGGTCATGGATTGTATAGATGCCTTCACACACGAATTTAGTTCATAGTTGATGGGATCTGGACTCTATTTGGATTGCTTTTTGTACAACCACAATGAAATGGATAAAAGCTCTGACATGTTTGTTTAGCTTTGAGTCCATTGACGTATTAAGTCGGTGTGCAGAGTAAAGAAAGAGAAAAGAAGACGTCTATTTGAAGTTTTAACAAGTCTTCTGTTATCTTTTTCCTGCAAGTAATATGTCTATAAGATGAGTGGGAGTGGAACATCTTATACCCATTTCTCCATATCTTGCCTAATTTATTATTCTTTCCAGAACAAATAGAATTTTGTAAAATTTGTTATCCTAAATGTTCTGTACCTACCTTTCCAGCTGAAGTTTACATTTTCATTTACTAACGACTTTAAATTGTTCCAAATTATAATTGTGATTCACCTGTGTGTTTGGTTTATACATGTTTTATAACCAAAATTAAGTGAAAACTCAGGATTTTTGAGCATAAAACATACTCGATTAACTACCAAGGTCACTTCTCTTTGCCCTCTACTGGAGAATATCCGCTTAGTATATTTGACCAATTTTTCACTGTTGATATCTTTTCGCTTGAGAACTATATCTATCTTCTAATTATTTTCTATTCCGTCTGATTATAGTCCAGTTAGGCATACTGGAAATCGCTGCTGTGATTGTTCCTAGAATTAAAGTTCAGCCAGATAAATTAGTGTTCTTTATACCTGGAGGCCTGTTGGAATGAATTGTATTTTGAACTCCTCTTGACATTGTACTGGGTGCGCGGTTGTATAAATTTCTTGTTTTTGAAATCGATTAATCTCAAATTTAAAAACTCGCTACCGGTAAATATTTGGATTCAATCCCTCTCTCTCTCTTCCCCTTTTTGCCGTTTGAATCTTGAGTTGACACACCTCAAAATGTTTGAGTGCCTGAAGATGGTTTCCTTTCCAGCAAGGACAAACTCAAGGTTAGTTTTTCAATTTTTATTCTGTCTTTGAGATGCCTTTATTAATAGAAAACAACGTTTTGTGCCGATGAATTTTACAGAATTAAAATCACTCCACGCTATTAAATATCCAAGTAAACTGTAGCACGTGCATCGCACGTACGTACACTAGTCATTCAAAAGGTGTAACTTCGCAATTTTTTTATTTTTATTTTTATTTTTCTCAATCTCGTTTTCAATTATACATCTCATAAAATTTACCATTTTCAACCACATATTCATTATCTTTTATCAAAATTACATTTCATAAAATTTACCATATAATTCATGAATAATGCTACTTGATTATGTAAAAAAATATGTCATTATTTTTTTATCAAAATCTAGTGAAAAACTGGTTTTTATCACGGGCGGACCCAGGTTTGGACCTGGGGGCACGTGCCGCCTTTGCATTTTTTTTTTCCTATATTTTGTTTCAATTTTCAAAATCATTATAAGATGTTAATCGAAATCGAAATATTGCATTCTTAATACCGTTTCGAAGTGCTCACAATCTAGTTTTTTATGTCGTTAACGGCGTGCGAAACGATCAATCGTAGCAAATGTTACGACTTGTCAAAGTATGCGGTTTAAAATTACTATTTTGAGATTTTCGATAACGTGCTAACTTTAAAAATTTTCCGACGATTATACGGTAGTCGAATCTACAAATCGCTTATATAATCTCAAAACTCGTTTCGAGAACTATATTATAAGCGTATCGAATAATTCAAACAGATATCGAAAATAGCAAAAGATGCGTCAAATGTACGTCTTAAAAAGATGTGTCAACTCGCATTTTTTTAAAAAAATTTAATTATTTAATTATTTTTGTGATATATATTTCTCAATGTAATTTGTATTATTTTATTAGAAAATTTATATGAGATATGACATCAAAAATTTTCAAAATTTTACATTCGAAAAAGTCATATTCCAATTTTTCAGATGCAAAATTACATGGGGTATGATTTTTTTGGATGTAAATTTTCGATTGTAAAATTTCTCCCAACTTTTTTACAAGTTCGATTGTGTCCCCCTAACTTTAATTGTCTGTGTCGCCCATGGTTTGTATCTATGAACTTCAACTCGTTAAACCAAATCTTACACCAGAATAAAAATCATTTCCTTATTTTCTTATTTTTTTTATTTAATTAAGTAAAATGTTGCTTTTATAATATAAATTAAAAATCATAAAACTTAATATCGCAATATTTTTTTAAAAATATATTAAATTTAACATCATGGTATAAAATAATAAAAAAAATTAAATCATTAAATAATAAAATGGTGTAAAAAATGATATAATAAAAATTAAAATTTGTTGAATAAAACAATAGACCAAATGAGAAATAAGAAAAATTCTATGAGTTAAGTGTAGCACCAAATTTGGCATAAACATTCATTACACCAATGTAACGTCAAAATATGAAATTGGGTTAGAAGGAATTTTCACACCAATTTGACATTTTAAGCCAAATTGGTACAAGGATTCGAGATGCTCTAATTCTCTTATTATATCAATTATCCAACTTTATTATATTTTAAAATAATTATTCAACTTTGCATTTTATACTATATTTACTCCGTCATAATGAAATATCATACATTTGAAATAATATATATCAATAAAGTTTTTACTATTCAATTACTCGATATAATTCAAGTAATTTCATTTTATGAAAGAAAAATGCTACTTTGCCCGAAAAATGTGACATGATGATTGACAAAATAAATGTTTACAAGATGTGATTGATTGAAAAAACACTGTGTTTTAAACATTCCAATAATATGTTGCCATGTGGTATTATGTCAACCATTATGTTCATGTAGCATAATTGTTTATGAAACGAGGATTTTGATTCCTTGGAACCTTGTAGAATTCTAATGTCAAATTGAATTGCAAGACTTGCTACAAAGGTGAAAAGTCAAAAATTCAGATGTCACAAATAGGAAAAGTAACTTCCAGAATGATCTTCGACAAAATAAGTCATTTAAAAGTTATTTTGATATACTTTTAAGCACAGGAAGACATGCTCAAAGGTCCCTTGGGCATGACACAAACATTTTGGAACAATCTCTACGTTGATCTCAATAATATCACAACAATGTATATGTCATACTCTCAATTAAAAATCATGTCCTCGTCATTGGTGCCAACAACGCGTTGTCAACTCGAAAGTAGTTGAATGGAAACACTTTTTTACCCAAATGGCATGTCTATTGATGTGTGTATGAATTGCAACGCGTAGGGGTGTCCAAAAGTCCCGAACCGGACCGAACCGAACCCGAACCGAACCGAACCAAGCGGTTCTTCATAAATTAAATACCCGAACGGGTACCCGAATCGAAAACCGATGGGTTTGGATCGGGTCTCGGGTCTAGACCAAGAACCGAAGAACCGAACAAGAACCGAAACTAAATAATTTTTTTATTTTTTATATTGAATTAATTAAATTATTTTATTTTTTTCCTATACAAATTAGCAAATTAATTGAATAAATTAGATTATTTCATAATTTTAATTTTTAAGCCCAAATCATTTTAAAATCCATTAACCCATTTTAATTTGAAGCAAATGAATATACTTTATGTAGTTTTACTGTAATATTAATATCTACTTTTTGGTATTTGTATGCATTGAATTAATCTTATTGGACGGCTAGTTTTGTATATTTTTTTGAAGGACCATGCTACACTTACTCCATGGATTACTACATGGATGACTTAAGGCCCCACAGCCGACCCTCCAATAGGTGGTCGCCACTTGTCCAAAATGTACTCCATGTAGTAATTCATGGAGTACATCTAGTATTTTCCTTTTTTGAATTGGGTTACGTTAATTTGTAAAAGTTACGAATGAAATGTTATTAATTGTATTTATGTAGTGTTGCTGAAAATATTAAAAAATTTAATTATGGTACGGAACCGAACGAAACCGAACCGACCCGAACCGAACCGAACGGAACCGAACCCGAACGGTTCCATAATTATATTTGGACCCGACGGGTCCATTTATTAAATACCCGAAAGTTTTGGGTCGGTTCGGGTATCTTCAGAACCGAACCGAACCGACCCACGGACAGCCCTAGCAACGCGAAGACTTCTTTTAAGGAAAATTACATGGCTCGACTCATCAGCAGCAACGACAAGATAAAACATCCAAGCATGTATAAGGTCTCGAATTCTCTTCAAGCTCTTGAGCAGACGGCATTGGTTCCATCTGCAGAAGGCTGTTCCGGGAACAACAGAATACGTACAAATTTCTGCAAAGTCCTTTGCTGAAAGGATAAACCCTCTGAGGAACCCCCCTGCAAATCAATACAAATTTCAACTGAAACCAGGAAAGAAACCAACAAATTACAGCATCTCGAGATTATATTAGATCATTTCGAGTCATTTTGACCAATTTGTTTAAGTAGCGAAAATCTGGAATCATCTTCCGATTTGCTTACAATAAAACGTTAAATTTAAGAGTTTCAATCAATTCCGTGCCTATATGGTTTCTGTTGAATGAATTCTTGAGCAAATTGCCTTGAAATGAAAGCCACATGTTAAAGCAATGAAAGGAAATCGAAGCATAAGACAATGTAACTAACCTTAAATATGGAACGCGCCGCCTTCTTACAAGTTCATAGGTGGTTTGATTAGTCACAATAAGGTAGCTGTTTCACAAGAAATTTCACTTAAAAGGGGCCAACGTTTATGCAAAAAGTATGCCATTTTACTTCATTGAACATAAAATCCTGGATAATAAAATAGAGTAGCAAATGGACACCCGTAAGACATTTAGTGAGAGTTTTTAATCATATAAATTGACCATAAATGTGTACTAAAACAACTTGCCTACGAAAAGAACGAGCAGTAGTATAAAGGTATATTTTAAATATCATGTCATCGGTTTCAGTGAAGATAATTTCCTTCTGTATATTTACCAGAAATGCAATATTGTTAAATAAGAAGTGGATGCATTTTAAATGCTTCAAAATACTTACCCATGAAAAAGGAGCAGCAATAGTAGAAAGATTAAAGAAATTGACAAGGTACCCAAAAGCAAAATCATGATTACATCAATCCACCTGAAAAAAAAATCCAGCTCAGCAGCTCAGGTTTTAATACAACATATGTAGAAGTTTCAAATTCAATTGTCAAAATCTAAGCATCATAAACAGACCGTTAAGTGCAATAGTATTCATATTTGCATCTGTAGATTAAATTCATGCATCCCACAATCCAACAGATGCTTCAAATTTCCTCACGAGCCAAAAAAGAAAGAGCAAATACCAATAAGAAACATTTTTAAGATGTGAGAAGTCGATGCATACCATGCTTTTGAAATATTAGACTTGAGGAAGACAATGTACAAGATGCTAGTCCAAAGGCACAAGGCTGTTTCCTCTAGAATGTACCACCTAGTATATCAAAGAGAAAAAGAAAGTAAATAAAGTAGACAATGTTATGAATATGCATTCCAATTACATCAAAACTAAACTAATATGAGAAATGCAGAAGTTAACTAAATTTATTGTATTAATAAAAAGTTCCTGAGCGTGATGCAATTTATAGAGATATGACACCTTCTAAACACGTGTCTTTATAGAAGAATATGAATGATATGTAGATTCCAACAAGATATAAGATTGCCTAGAAATGATGAGCCACATTAGAGGTTATCGCTTTCAGAGTTTAGGTACATGCCCATAGATAGGATGTAGTTTCATTTGATTTGCGCTTGATTACAAGAAGCTCAAAAGATATTTTTTGGCTTTGACCAATTCAAGGTGAAAAATGGGGTTGATGGTGGTTAGCTAAAAAGGGGGAGAGAGGAGAGCCATGGGGTATTTTTTTTATTTTTTATTTTTCAAAAAAAGTAGTAATAATAACTCACCTAGTTATCTTTATTCAAGCGAAGATCAGTCCTTTAAGCTGAAAGCTTGAAATAACATGTAAAGAGAGTACTTCAATGTTACCTTTTTTGGTAAAGGTTCTATTAATTGCAATATAAAAGTACATACATAAAGAGAACAAACAGTCCTCTTAAAATATAAGAAAAACGTTCAAAAACAGAATCAGGAATTTAACACATTCTTCCTACCAAAAACCAGTAAAGATAAAGAAAAGTTCTCAATCTCGTTTCATGTTGAAGCAGTGAAGCTCATAAATAAGCCAAAAGCTTTACTCTCCCCCATAAATCACCCTAGCAGTTGACTCAAATGTTGGAGTAAAACCAGGTCGCCGAATAACCTATGTTGATTTGCACAACAAGGAATGCAGCATATGGCCAAATTTATGAATGGATTTCGTCAGGCTTTCATTCATTTTCCAACCATTAATTCTTTTAGATTAAAATCTCATTGCTCCTTTGATTGCTAAATTTTTTATGAATTGTTTGACACCACCTGTTAATGTAACAAATTCGTGACTCAAGAAGACTTGGGATTTAAAAAGAAAAAGAATCGATCATGGGATCTTTATCTTCTAAAGATACATCACCTAGCTACTTCATCTCTGGTGCATACAATCATTTCCAATTATGTCATGACAACCACGAAATTAGCAATGCAGTGAATAAAAGATTAAAACTGAGTATTTATGTAGTTCTACATATGCTCTCAACCCTATGTAAAAGGGACAAAAAATTGCTACTTCGATATCTTGCTTCTGCTCGCTATCCGCGGATCAACTACCTACATAGGGTTATGCAGTTAGCATGAATCTTAAAAATCTATAGTTTTATTGCAGAATCCACCACCACATCATAAATGAAATCCTGTAACTATCAAAACTCATTCCCAAATCTCCCCTTAAAATCCATATCCATTTCTTGTTAAAATATTTATCAATTTAAGTAAACCAAACACTTCCAGAAATTCCTCATAGCACAAAAGACTAAATGGAGGTATATCCGCATTCTGATACCGAATGTTTGTATGATTTACTTTACCCCCTTCATCTGTGTATGCTTGATGAGCATGATTCTCTGTTTGACTACGTAGAAGCATTTACATATAAAAATTATTGTCACGTCCTACACTCTTGTGCATTTTCTGAATTAGTACGTACCCAGGAAGTTTTTTTATGCGTATGAGACTAGAACTAGATGCATGCACTCACAAAAGGGGAGTGTTTATCTTTCAGGGACTGTATGTGTGTGCACATAATGTGTATCACGATCTGTCATTCTGCAATCTGCATGTTATATTCCTTAAAGAAGGAAAGGAACAGAGAATGGCAGGATCATATGACAATTAAGTAAAGAATCAAAATATTTTGGAATCCAGGAAAAACTCAGGGGTTTGCACTCTTAGGCCTTAGCAAGTAACTCATGGAAACTTCTAGGCATTGAGTGGACATGTCACAATGACAATTTCTAGGCCATTGAATTCAAAATATGAACCTGTCCTTTCCCAACAACTTAAGTTTTTAGATGAGGTGATTTAACATAGTATCAAAGCAGGTAAAGGTCCTAGGATCATGTGATAGATAAACATGCTCTACAGAAAAATCATTAATTAGATAAGAAACAGAATGTGTACTCACCAAAACCGGCAATGGTTTCCCTGTCCTATGCATGTGCCAAGCCAAACGCAATGATGATCAAATTGAAGAACACATTTCTCACAATCATGACAATGCTTTGCTCGAGGGGGCTACAAAAGTAATGAATGCAAGCTGGGATCAATAACTATAAACTTAGGAACGTACTTGGAATAAATATATAGAATGCATAATAGAACAAAAACAACAACAATAGTAATAACTACGTATTATATACTCTACTTGCCCAATTGGTACCAAGATTCAACTGAAGTCATTTTTAAGGAAAATGTCAAGGGTTTGAATCCTAGGGACGTGATAGAAATCCGTTATATCATACATATTGTCCGCTTTGGATGGGCATCTGCCCACTTACCCCTTCACAACTTTCTGTTGCGTTCCTCAAGATTTAAACACAACCTCCATTTGAAATAGATTTAAGTTGAATCCTGGTACTAATTGAACATCACAAAACC
This sequence comes from Fraxinus americana, assembly GCA_035079005.1. Classification (NCBI taxonomy): domain Eukaryota; kingdom Viridiplantae; phylum Streptophyta; class Magnoliopsida; order Lamiales; family Oleaceae; genus Fraxinus; species Fraxinus americana. The sequence goes on along the minus strand of CM068716.1, from coordinate 8,361,569 downwards.
AAATTACATCATTGCAAACGTGTCACAACCAGAGAAATCGCTCCAGTCAAAATATCAATTTGGCCAACAGTTCGGTCATAATATAAAATGCAGAACAGATGGGAGTATAATGGAATTTCTCAGGATATACCATGAATTTTACATGTTATTTCATGAGTGAGATGGTGTAGAGCAGATGTTTTCATTTTCCCCAGCTAACGGGGAAGAAGGGTTGGTCTAATCCAGCATTGATGGTTCTGGATATGTGGTGCAATGTTTGTGGTCGGGGAAAGGTTGCATAATAGGCGATAGGCCACCGGCAACAAAGGGGTGATATGATGGGATTTGGATATTCTTACCCTTCTCTTTGGTTTTGCTTTTTATTTTTATCGATTATCACACTAAAAAATACAATACAGACGTTTTAAGTTTGGTATTTTAGCAATTTTTTGATGTTATCTGCTTGGAAAACAGCTAGACTACTTTCCGATTAAAGTCAAGACTCAAGCTAAAGTGAAAATATGTATATAGCTAGGTTGATGCTCATTTTCCATTTTTAATTTACAACTGGTATGATTTGGCTGCATAGCTGTTGAACATTTTCTAATATATTTCTAAAAGTATATATAAATATGTATTTTGACCTTATAAGGAAATCAATGAGAATTAATTCAGTCTTCATCATGATATCAGAGCACCCTCAAGGTTCTTGGTGTGCTTTTTTCTCATTCATTATTCTTTCTTCTGCAGGGTAAGCAATATTATCAAGAACAACTGTGAACGGAGTGAGAAAACAGTCAAAGGGCCTATTTGGTCTTTAAATTAACGCTCATAAACTGAACGGCCAAAAATTTCTATAATGGTCGCCCAAAAAAACACTAAACTAAGAGTCTAAAGACTCTAAACAAAACTTAATTTCGAAATGCTAGTACAAGAAGGACTTGGGAGAGAGAAACTGGTGCTCGTGAATCAATATGCACCAAAAAAGAATAAATAGGATAATAAATATTAGACTTCTTTGACAATTCCTTTACTGTTTCACGAAATGTAAATTAAAGATCACAAAAGCATAAGAAGATCGTACCTGCACGACGTTGCAGTAAGAGCACGTCCAATCTCTGGAAAGTGAAACATAAATGAAGAAATTTAGTGAATGACAAATTCTATAACAAAATAATTTTCCATCCGAAGAATATTTCTAGATCTTGGTCTATCCCAATTAATTTTACAAAGTAAAACATGCTTTAGTAAAATGTTCGATCAGTAGGTAGAGGGAGGCCTTTGGTTGAATTTCAAGTGTGTATCCATAGAGTATTAATTTATTAGCATGAACTAGCATAACTAACAAAATTAGAAGATCCAAAAATGACTTCCGTTTCTTGTTAAAAAATCATTTCTCTTTAAACTCGAATAAAATTAACATTTCTTTTCCGTTATTCATTGTAATTTTTACGATTGCCTTTGTGCATCAAGTTGAATAAATTCCACTTCAAGCTTCTCATAGCTAATTCTTCATTGTTGCCTGGTTCGATCACAGCTCACCAATACATTTAACTTCACTACTATGAACCATTATAATCGATAATTAATTAAACCCAAATTAATATCCAGCACTACACCTTTTTTCCACTAGAGATAACCTATAATGTAAGGAGCCCGAAGGGCCTCCAGTTTAATAAAAAGAATTGTTTATAAACCTTTTGAGGCTTAGGCTTTGACATCCGCCTCACCTGAAGCTTTCATTAACCGCCTCAAAGCTTATTCTTCATATGCCATTTGAGCTCGCGCCTCAAGCCTAAGCCTCATGGCAACTTAGGAGTTTGCCCATTTGTCTTGCCTATTCTGCGCATTTTATTATTGGCTACAGATTTTGGGCTATTTATGAACAACCTAGAATGTTTTACGGGTTTTATTATTTTCTATTTTCCTCCATGACACAAAAGGGAAAGTGAAGGGAAAGACATTGTTGCAAGTAGAGGATGATGAGAAAAAAAAGTGAAGGGAAAGACATTGTTGCAAGTAGAGGATGATGAGAAAAAATGAGAAGAATCTAGTGATGAAATGATATGGAAATGAAATATTTTGACCGTTGTCTAAAAGATCCTAGTAGTACTGATGATATAGGAGTGTCCTGAATTGTTTCTACTTCTAATAATAGATTATAATTTGTTACATGATTATTAATTTGAGAACTTATTATTTGCTACTTTATTGGACTATTTAATATATATTTGTGATGCAAGCGTACATTAATTTGCTAGTTAGACTTTTAATTTTGTTAATTTGTTTTATTATAAAATTTTTAAAATTGTTTATGGTTTATTATGAGAATATTTTGCATTTTTTATATTGCTATGAATTATTTATTAATTTGTGTTGAAACTTGTGCCTTGCGTCAAGGAGGTAAAACACCTCGGTACCTGATATAGCCTTTTAAGCATTGGTAAAACATAAGAACATAAAATGAAACAAGAATCATTGAGCAACTAAAGAACTAAAACCATCCCAGTCCCTCATGGTAAATTGAAATTCCATCACATAGGATGCACAAAAAATTTCCTACTTTATCTTGAATTTTTTTTTTTGAAAGGTAATCGAATATTATATTAATCAAAGTTGATACACAGGATGTGTATCATCAATACAAATCAGAAAGGAAACAAAAAAAATTGGGCAGCCCATCTATATGCCTAATAGCCACAGCATTAAACCAAGTATACAATGTCAAATAAAGAATCTTTTATTTTATGTTAATATCACGTAGCCAAGTATGGAGATTCGTACTACGGCACTGTCTGTGTGTCCGACACACAAGCCAAGATATGTCCGACGTGCATGGTGGTATCATATTGATTAAAAGATAGCTAATCATCTAATTTTAAAAGATTTCACCAACAAAATCAAAAACTAAAAAGTATTCATTTTATTAAAAAAATAAAGAAGTAATATAAACATGTACACTTTTTAAAGAATTTAAATTAATGTGTCCCAACATGTACTTGCCCTACTTATTTTAAAAATCAAGTATCAGCATGCTCGTTTCATGTTTGTTTCCTGCATTTGTGCTTCTTAGTGTATTATCCAACATGAAACTTTCAAGAATAAGAACGAGAAAACGAAAAGAAAAATATATCTTACTGCAAAGAAAAATTAATTAACACAGATGCTTGAATTGTGGATTGCAATACATAGTTTCCATAACAAATCCATTAATCTCCACAAGTCCCTAATGGTTGAAATTCAACCCACATAGAATACCGAAAAAAATTCTTCTTACGTCTCAGAAGAACCTTTTATTCTCTGTTAATAATATGTTCACGAAATTTTAAGATAAGAAAAATATATAATATATCTTCATTGCCCCAGCAAAGATGGCACTACAATTTACCTACCCCATTAGACCAAGAAGTTTCCATACTGTAGCATTATTAAAGCCCGTTTGTTAAAACAAGTTACCTAATAGATGATCCTGGACGGTACAAATCCATCACTAGCTTTGTCCAAGCTGTTACATTACTTCTCTGATAATTCCTGCCTGATTGGTTCTGGTCCACTGTGATAACAACACTGCCATTCTTGCTTGAAGCTGGTTGTCTTTGCTTGAACATTTTAACATAAAAGATACACCAAAAAACATAGCAGTTAGACAATACCATCTAATGATTTTGGCACAATCAAATTAGATTGTAATATTTCTCTCTTTTAAATTATTAAAGGTAAAGACTCAGGAAGTGCTCATACTTCGAATCCAGTGATGTCCTTCTAACTAAAGCATCTCTCTCATCAACAGCCTTCTGCGCATCAAGTACATAGCTACATGTTTGAAAAGAAAAGGAAGCTTCAGCCATACAGGCACATAAAATATCTTCTCATCAGCACTAGATGTATAGTAAATCTTTTAGCAGTAAGGTAGCTCGTAATGTTAATACCCAGGAGACGTTCCAGAGGTGATGAAATACTGAGCCAGCGTAGCAATGAACAATAACAAATATATTGCAGTGTACCTGTGTTGGGAAAACGGAAGACACGTTATCATGGTGAGCACTGGAAAGGAAATGAAATAATTATAAAATCACCCCATACTGGCAAGCATTTAAACATTTTTAGTTCCTCATGCTTGTCACTTCTATCTCAATTTATAGAATCTTTCTGTAAGATGATTCTCGTATAACACCAAAGCATGTTTGGAAATTGTTTATAAAAGGTTTAAATTATAAAAATTAAGCAGTGGCTAAGTGGGTAGTACTTGTGAGTCTCACAAAATATGTGTCTAAAAAATGGTTTGACCGATAATATACAAATTATAAACGGTAGCCAAATATGGGCCTATCAGACTACTCTAATATGGAATCAAGTTCTCATACAACCAGACACTTCAAACGGGTAGGTAGATAACTGCTGCATAGGATAAGCACTTCGAAGAGTCATTATGCGGTTTAAAACTTTTTGCACGGATAAATTGACCTCATCGATAAACTTCCATTTTCATTTCTATTGCAAGGGAACATACTCTGTGGGACTATCTACGTGGGAAAGACTTAAGAGTAAACCTTTAGGGTGAAAGCAAAAAAAAAAATCTCGATATCCTTGTTTGCTTTTATGCCATGTCATTTTTTAATTTTTTTGGCAATAGAATTTACATAATTATTTCCTAACTGATTATTATAAGTTGCACACAGAATTCAACAACGCACATAGACATACAAAAAGTTCCCATTAAAATCCATTTCCAGATGGAGAAGACAACCACAAATATTCAACATAATAACAACGCAACAAAAAATAATAATAATAATTCCCCTTCTCATGTAAACCTAATAAGTTCCTACTAATAGAGTACGTGCACAATAATAGAAACTCATTCAACACAAGATTTATTTAACATGGAAAACCCTTTCTTAAACCTTAAACAAAGGGGTAAAAAAGGGGACTGTAGTATCCTCAAAATCTCTTCATTATCAAAAATGGAAAAACAAGTTTGTCTCAAGTAAATACTAGAGCTCCAAGAATACAATATCTTGGCTCACCAACAATATCTCATCATCTAACAAAGATGAAATCTCAAGACAACAGCTATCAATAGCAGCATTTTGAAAATTGACCAATTGACCCACAAAATGAAGAAGGTCAAGGGTCAAAGCGTTAATCGAGGTTGAAATGGGATCAAACTGGATATTAGATTAATTAAATAAATAAAATCTTATGTAGGTATATACTATTAAAAAATTAATATTAAGTTTAAGAGTATTCTAAGTTTTTAACATTTGTTAATTGTTTTATAATAACCATTTCATCACATTAAAACTAAATGGGTCCAAAGAAGGTAATAACCCTACATATAAAATAGAAATAAATAGGTCCAATAAGTTTGTCAGCCTAGAAACTTATACCATCTCACAAGTCAGAACTCCACAAGAAAAGTTGGAGACAACAATGTTGATTCTTCGTTCTCATTTTTACTTGCAGCTTCTTCTGCATATATATGCACATATGAATTAATCGATGGTCTTTCACATGACTCGGGCAAGTTAGAGAAACATTATCGACATATCTTTTTCTATGCTTCTTTCCATTTTTTTCCCTTTTCGGTAAGCTTGTCAAAAAACTCGACAAAATTGTGTTCATTTCATTGGTTCCTGTCGAACTGATCATTTTACTGGATTTTGTATTACTGTAACCAAGCTACAAGCGAGCCGATAGCCGACTGGTTCTCGATTTTTCCAGTCGAACCGGCTAGGACGATTTTCATAACATTGATCAATAGAGATGGATATATCTCATCAAATGAGAGACAATAATTAAAAACTAAACCGGTAGATGTTAAAAGCACCTTGCTAGGAATCATTACAAGAAATTTGAGCCAAAATTGTCAATGTTTGGCCACTGAATCATTTAGCAAACACTAACCCACTGTTTTTCTTCCTCTTCTCCATTCTATTTTTTGCTTTGTACACTGAAAATGCCACTTCGTCATCTACTTTTTGTTTTTTGGCTAATTTTCGATCCTTTCAAAATGTTCACTGCTCAAAAAATTTGTATAAAAAAATGCCATTATTTTAAATGTGTTTTTGACCACTAATGTAGATCTGACAATCATCATGACTCTAACACGATGGCAAAGGTTTTTTTCATGGAAAAACTTGATGTTCGTTGTTCCATTGCCAGGATGGTAATTCCTTCCACTACATGAGGTGGAGGGAGATTTGTTGGGATAATGTGGACAAAAACAAAATAAAGATAAAGGCATTTCCCCAGACTAGTGTAAATTGGCATGTTTAAATGATGACCTTTCTTGTTTCACATTTGGAATGAATTTTGAATAAACAAAATTAGCACAAAAGGTGAAGAGTGCTAAAATCGGTATTATTTGAATTCAAAAATGAAAATAAAACACAATGAGAGAAAAAAACCGGTAGGTTGCTGGTACTAAACGATTTAGTAGAGAAACCTCGTTCATTTTGGCTCAGATTTCAGGTGGCAATTCGTAACAAGGTGCTTTATACATATACCGGTTTGGCTTTCCATTATTGATTCTCATTTGGCGAGATATAGCTATATCTACTTTTATTTTATTTTTGTTACGATCTTTGTTAGATAATGAGATATTGTTGGCGTGCAAAGATATTGTATTCTTGATGTTGTTTTTGAGCCTTCCCATGGTTAATATTATGGAGAATTTGGGTGTACGGTCCCATGGTTTTTACTGATGGCTGAGAAAGACAAAACTTTTGTAGATTAGGTTTGATATATTATTGTGCAATTGCTCTATTCGATACACGAAGAGAGAATTATTCATTCCACTGCATAGTCCCAAATATGGTGTCGGATATTTGTGGTTGCTGTGTTCTCCCATCAACTCTAAATATAAACAAGCTGTCTTTACCGTTGCCAGTGTAAAAACCTTCTACCAATGATATCAGATTTGAAATCATCAACTAAATGCAATCGATAAAAAGAAAAAAAATAAATTTAAAATCCACATTAATACACAGCAATTTAGAGAGAACAATTAAAAACAATACCATGGGTCTTCTCTGGCTCTGCCAATCAAATCCTTATCAAAAGCAAATAAAACCCCGAGAAAAATCAGATGGAGCGTCACCAAAGCCACCTTCAAAAATAAAGTAGATCTCCGAGCTGTAATAGATTGACAGGAGAAATATCAATAAAAAAGAAAAAGCAACTTACCTTATCGTAAATATAAGAACGCGTCAATACAAACAAGTAAACAGTACCCGGATCAGAAAGACACGGAAAAAAGCGGAAGCAACGATCAGTGGCACCAGCCCATGTGTCACGGAGGAAGCCACCGCAGTATACACTCATTATTTTCTCACAAATTCATCACTCAACAGAATTGTAATCTCTACCTGATTAAGATGCATAAATATAAAAACAACTTCAATTTTTTTCACTGCTTTCCGAGATACAGCAGGATTCAAGGAGAGTTGAAACCCTGCGAAACTAGGAAGAATTACAGAGAACGATTTAAAAATTGTCTGGACCCGGATTTCTGCAGTGCATTTGCACCAGGATGGGGGCAGCAGGTCCTACAAGAGCGTGTCGGTGTGAATCCAACTAGTCCCCAGTGGACTGGTTGGGGAGGATTTGTTAAGGAGAGAGTTGTTTTGTGATTAATTGGTTGATTAAATTATTTTCTCCAGCTCTTCATTATCAATATTTCCCACGAAAAATATATTTTTCCACCTATTTTTCTACTTTTGTACTATTTGACAATTTTTTTATGAAAAATATTTTCATGCTTTTGATCAAGTGATTATATTTTTTTTATTTGAAAATAAGAAAAAAAGTTTCTTTAGGAAGATATGTTTTTTATTTTCGATGTAATTCACTCTCCCTTTCTCGCTTATCTAACTCCCCATCTCTCATCTACCCAACAATAAAAAATTAACAGGTATAATATTTTTTAGGTCGAAAGTTAAATCAATTTAACACATTTAATTAATAAATGTCATACAAATAATTTCTAGGCAAATGAATTTCTTAGAATTTATTTTCTTTTTATACAAATTTCATGTTAGCAATTAAATGCATCCTTATTGTAATCAATAGTATGATCTGATCTTTTATATTAATAAAAAAATGATTGACAAAGTCACCAGCCCTATGTTTAAGGACCGTGCTACTTTGCCAGGTCGGTAAAAGACCTGACAAAGCAAATATGTCTTGAGGGGGGTGGGTTATAAAACATTTGGGGGGGGGGGGGGGGTGTTTTGAATGAGGTGGGTCCTCGGGACCACCTCATGTGAGACAACTACTCTACCAGGCCTTTAAAAGGCCTGGTAGAGTAGCTTAATTCTATGTTTAAAGGCGACTATCCTCAACCTTGAAGCACTGACTTTCTTTGGTTCGAGATGCTCATAACCATTAGTCACTTTCTTACTAGAAAAAGAAAAGAAAGAACGACATTTTCTCTTTCTCTAAACTGACTAAGTCGACTTATAACCAATTGCTAAAATGTCAAATTCGAAAGTGAAAAGCAAATATCTCACCTATTCAGCTCGACAACTCCAGTAAAAAGTTGGTCGATGACATAACATGTTTGAGAGGATTTAATACGAAGTGAGACACCGAAAATTTCTGGTGGTGCATTATTTATTTCAATATCACCATTATCATCGTTTAGCCGATGAGCTCAATTTCTATTTATCTTTTCTCTTAAAGAGTGAACTGGAGACAATGAAAGTTGCGACATAGTCGTCAAATTTGATTGTACTAAAGTTTTGATAAATCTCAGAGAGCTCGGTTTGTTGTTGATTTAATGCTTATTTGATAAAATTTTTTAAACTTTTCAATTGATCTAACTTTAATTTTAACCACAACTTTTATCAATTTTTTAACTACAGGTTTTATCAACTTTTATAAAAATCTGTTAAAATTCTTATAAAAAAACTTTGTCAAAAAAGTCAACTAACAAGAGGGAATATCACTAATAATATTCTAATTATTTTTAGCCACTGTTTGGTGGGAATTAAAATTAAAATTTTAATAAATTTTGATAAAAGTTGATGAAATATGTAGTTGAGAGGTTGTGAATCCCATAAAATATAAAGTTAAAAGTAGTTGTTAACTCTTGACTTAGATTGAAATTTTTACTAAATAGGGGTTTAGCTTATAGAACAAAATACCAACAATTGGCAGTCACAAATGACAAAGTTTTAAATTCGTACCAATCACGTGCCCCACATTCATAAATCATAACAAGGAAAGAGATAAAAATAATCGTTCTATATAGCCTCGGCTCGGTAGAGTATCCTAGTTTGTGAAGGATTAAGATCTAAATTTTAATATAAATCAAAGTTAATAATTAATTGTAATTACATATTTTATAAAATCCACAACTTTTCATCGACATTTGTCAAATCTATTGAAAATTTAATTTTAGTCTCCATCAAACTCGTATATGATAAGACTCTTGTCTGCTTGATTGTGTACTATTTGTTCCATAATGCGTGAACAAAAGTCGTTCCTTTAGTTTGACAATAAGGACGTGTTCGGTAGAGATTAAAATCGAATTAAAATTGAAAAATTAGCCGTTATGATTAACTTTTATTAGACGAGTGGGACTCAATAACGACTATATTTTCAATTTTAATTTGATTATGAGATGTACCAAACAAGCTCTAAGTGTGTATTCTAGATAAAATCCTCACCGATAAACTAAGCCTCTATTTAGAGATTTTCTAGAATAGATTGTGTGAAAAATAAATTTTTTTTTTTTAATTGTGTGATTGTAAAATACGAAAAACATTAGAATCCATGTACAAAATCATTTTTGTGAGAAACTGTATGATTGAAAATGAATTTAAGAAAAAATGAGTTAGAGAAATGGGACACACAAGGACTTAGCGTCGACAACTTAATTATTAAGTGTGAACAATAACCAATCATAAGTTAAGTTCAAGACCAACTAGTGGATGTTCCACACTTATTCGATAATGATCCTTCAATAATTAGCAAATTCTCATCCTAGCTAAGTTAGAAAATAAAATTAGTCAATAACATTTTAACATCATAATCATATTAATTCAGCAACAATTCATTAGTGTAAAATCATAAAACGTTGCATGACGTCAATGAAGAATTATTACGAAGTTACATTATTGTCCGGTCTAACGTACTAAACATACTAAACAACCATAAAGAGACTAGGTATATTCCAATTCATTTAAACACGGTCTCATTGTATTCAAAACAAGTTTAGATTCAGTTGTATTCTAATCAACCTAGCATTGATATTATTCTGGCAGACTGGGCTCGAGTGGATTCCCATTTTAAATGAAAGACGAGTACAATGAACACCTCCCAAAACCTTCCTACGAGGCTAATTGAGAATATTACAACAGCCAAAATCTCTTCCGAATATCATCATCAGCTTTAAAAGACGAGAACAAAGCTGATACAAGTGCGAAAAAGGCCATCTTACTTGGATTGACTTAAATCTTCGAGTTTGGTTCCAGATAATTGAGCAAGTTCAGAGAAGTCCTTCTCTCCACTCAAAACCTGCAACAAGTGCAATTCAAGCAAATCAATCGTCACAAAATGGTGCAGTATATAAATTTATTACCATGTTCAAGCCACGTCAAGCTCTTTTCTTTGCTAAGTATATGTATAACGACACATCTTAATGTGCAAGTAAAAAAGAGCAAGGCTGCACAAAGCATGGTTGGCTAAGCTTTAAAAATTTACTTTAGTAAACAAGTTTTTAAAATAAATAATTTTTTTATCTTTCGAATTTAGAATGGCCTGCCGTAATTGCTAAGGATATAGTCTCTAGATGAGCATATTTGAAAGAGAAATGCTATTCATCCCCAGTCTATGTGGCATTAATGTGGCATTAAATGATACGTGAAATTAAATAAGTCATTTAATTTCACCTATCATTTAACCAATCATTTACATCCACATAGACTGGGGATGCATCCCCACTGGGGATGAGTAGCATTTTTCTATTTGAAATGGCAAATAAGGATTCATACACTCCCAAATTAATTGGGAAAAAGCTTATTGTTGTTGTCATGATCAAAATCAGAAATATAACCAAAAAAAAAATAAAAATGTAAAAGAAGTAACATACTAAAGCATGCTTGGAACAGAAGGTTTACTTAAGTAACACTTTTTTACTTGTTTTTGAGCTTTTCCAAACATGCTCAATTCTTGTCAAAACATGGGCGAAAGAGCATTTATAGAATCACCAGTAACCAATTATGCTGGTAGGCATAGAGGCTAGAGCCATTTCAAAATAAAGTAGGATCTTCGAAGGTTAAATTGTAGAGATAGATAAATCTGAAAAAAACACGAACTTTCTATAATGTGAACTCCATGATCACTTATTATAAGGAGAGAAAAAAATACAGACTGCCATGAAGAGCTTGCATACCTGACCATTTATCACCCATGTTGGGAATCCTTCAATTTTAACTTCTGTACAAGCCTCGGCCATTTTAGTTCCTTCTTTTACTCCATCGGGGAAGCATTCAACATAGTCCAATAATTTTGCTGCTTCACGCCCAAACATCTGTACCAATAGCGATTCATGCATCCACAAACAAAAATAAGTACTTAATCTGAAATTTCCTCCCTCTCTCAAGCACACATGGGTGGGGGAGGGGGAAAGGATTTCATGTTTGTAATATTTAGATATTTCCTTTGGGACAAAACTCCTAAGAAGAATGCCACGGGGATAATATTAATCAATTAAGCAAACATTTAGGATAATGAATTTACATCATGGGCTGAGAGGAGAGAGACGTAGACATGATAATAGTAAACACCGCAATACCTATGAAGCATATCTTAGAAGAGATGAGAAACTATGTGTGACATCACAAGCACGGACACTCCTAAGGAATATCCATATTCGACAGTCACACTCCTTGGATGCTCCAAAACACGTGTACAACAAGCCACATGGTGTGCCCTACATTTTGTATACTAATTCAAATTTTCAACACCCAAAGGACACTTCCCAGATGCCTCAAGCACATGTTGGATACACGATGTGGATGCCTCGAGAAACGCCTTCAACACATCAAGGACACAAAAGCCCCATTTTGTAATTTTTGAAATATAAAATCGGAGAAAATTTTGATCATTAAAACACTTGTGTAAAAGAGTCAGAACAATGAGAGTAAAATTCTAAGAATTTCATGTCGAATTTGTTTAATATCTACTATATACATTTTTCTTTATGCAACAGTAGTAATATATAGTTTAAGCTGAAGTTACCTGTTATTTAAAAAACACAGAAACTTTCACATTCAGTGAGCTTAGAAAATTGCCAAAATTTAGGGTCCAGTTGCGAAAATTTTCACGTTCTATAGCTTAGATATTAATGGACTGTATAGAACACTCATCTTTTGGAGCAATATTCTTACTGACATTTGATGGAGAATGGGAAAGCCAAAGAAGAGAGACAAGAAAAAGAATAAGTGCAAGGAGAGATTTTAATATCACTCAATAGTTATATCTATAGTCTGCATAGTCCTATTTAAACTTCAAATCTGAGACATTGAATGTTAACCAAAATAACAAGGTGAAACATTTTCTAATTTGAAATGGAAAGAAATAAATCAAAATTGAATCAAACAAATCCTGGTCTATTTCTTAATTCTAATATCTATAGTAAATGCATAATTTGGGTAAGTCTTTGATGGAATGTCCATTACATTTGTTTTCCTCATAGGGACGACAAGTCAGATAACAAAAAAATATTAGTTTTTTCCCATTGCAGAAATGTTTTTGAACAAGGAAAACATGGGGTGTCAAATACAAACATCACTCAGTAGATGATTTTCTATATTTCCAATGAAATATAACATAAATTATTACCAAAAAATCCAGAAGTGGGGCAAATAACGTGTTTTTAATCATCCGACAATTGTGCCAACATGTCACAAGATAGTGAAAAAACTTTCTCAAACAAAACATTGCTCAAGTGATCTTTTCTAAAATTACTCCCAAATGGACCATAAATCATACCGAGATTTTCCTAGTGACAACTATCTGTCTTATGTCAGGCAAAAAAACAAAAGTGTATTTACTTTTCTTTTCACTTTTTTTGGTCTAAAGATTTTGCAACATCTCTACGAAGCTATCATGAACATAAAGATTGCAAGCTTCATTTTAACAGAAAAGAAAATATAGACCACATTTTACTCAAAAAATGTATGGTTCTAGCACCTCCCCATATAAAAGTTCAATCAGAAGAAACTGCAAAAAGAGGAAATACCTCTTTCTGTTCAAAACAATGTGAACACCAGAAAGCCCCGTATAGTTTTGCTCCAATTGAATGTAGATGTCTTGCAAGAGAAAGAGACAAAGGACTTGATTTTGTTTTGACCTCGGTTGCAAAATATGGTATTTCAGTCTCACTCAACCTGTTGAAAATATGGTAAATAAATTAGAAAGAGATTTCCTAAGGAATAGGTAGGATTCAAAACCATCTGTTAAGTTTCTAAAATCGAACTGTTATCAATATGCAATAAGGCCTGAATATGTACCCAGGCTCAACAAAACCTTAAATAATCAACTGTCGTAATGGGATTAAGTATTAGTAAGTCTACTTCAACTAGAATCTGAAACGAAAGTAAAATATAGTAACAAAATTAGCATTTTCACAGATTACAGAGAGTTCTGTTTATTATTAGGTTGATGAGTTCAACCTTGCCCAAATATCCAGAGTTAAAAAGAGATAAAATATCAGTAAAACTAATACAACCAAGTTTCAAAAATATTTTTGACCTAAAAATTGTTATCCTTGTATATTTTTTATAGAAAAAATGTGCAGGTGTTCTTCAAGAGATTTCCCTCCATCTCCGCTCATTTCTCCATCAACTTGAGCACCCAAGATTCTTCACTTGCTCTTTCCACCAGAAGAAATGGAAAATGGATATCTCATTTTCACATATCTGGAGAGAGCGAATCTGCTGCACATTGGTTAGCAATAGGGATGGCAACGGTTCGGTTTGGGGTCGGTTCGGCCAAAACCATAACCGCACCACCAATTTTTTGGTCATACCATAACCGCACCATAACCACGAAAGTCGGTTCGGTTCGGTTCGGTTTATATCTCGGTTCGGTGCGGTTCGGTTCGGTTAATAACCACGAAAATAAATTATTTTTTATAGGTCCAATTGTCAACTTGAAAAAAAATAATTTAGGAAAAAAAGTCAATGAAAAATGCAAGAAAAATCCAAATACTGAAAAAAGTATTTATAATGTCAAAGTTGCAATAATTAATATATAGCGACATCTTATTTTAAATTATAAGCAAAAATAAAATGTTTACAATAATCAATTATTCAAATCATGTTTGTGTTAGAAGACTCGATTTTCCTTAATTTTTCACAATAAGATGAAAAGAGAATTTATAAAATTACTTTTGAATTTATTAGGAATAACTCAATTTTGCTTTATTCTTTGGTACAGTTAGAAAATCTTGAAATTTCTCCATTTATGCCAAATTTGTTACCCGTTACCACCCACTGCACTTAATTTTAGTGCAATTCTAGCCATTGAATTCCTGACAATCTATAAAGGGGAAAATCATTACCGTAGATGACGATTTTTTCACCTATAAATACGGTAGAGCCAAAAGAAGGAAAAAAATTTCGCTTCTACTCTCCAACTCATTATTTGAGTTATTACTTGATATCTAACCTTTTAAGTAGAAAATTAATAGTTAGTTACACAATATTCTCAATATGAAACATTTAAATTTATATAAAATTATCCTGTAAACTTCACATATACAAGTTTGTTGAGCTGTATTTTGTTTCCGAACTTGAATCGATGCTTACATATCTAAAATAAGTTATGTTTAGTCATGGATAATGATATATAATCCTTATTTGACGGTAATTAAAATCAAATTTTTAATAGATTTTGATAGAAATTAATGAAATGCGTGGTCGAAAAGTTGTGGGATCCATAAAATATTTGATTAAAATTAGTTGTTGACTTTAACTTAAATTAAAATTAGATTTTAAATCCTAACAAATACGGACATAACATTATTTATACTTAGCATCAATTTAGGCGGTATTGGACCTACACATTTATTTATCATTAATATTAGATTTGTGACCTCGAAATAATCTGTGACCTACAAAATTTTTAATCTGTGACCGATAAAAAAATTGTGACCTATAAATTTTTTGATAAGCTATGACCTAAAATTATTTTTAACTAATTAATAAGATATTTGTGATCAAATTGCACAATTAAATATCTAATTAATTAATAAAAAGTAAAAATTTGATTTTTGCAATTTTAAAACTTTAGCACCTGATTTTTGCAAGTGTCAAAGTTAATACCTGATCTATGAACTTTTCCATTTTAATTACGTGTAGGGTACATTGACATTGAATTGGGCTACTGGGCTTGGGTTATTGGGTTAAAGTTTAGTTAATATTAATTGGGCCAGAATTTTGGAAAGTCCAACAAAAAATTGCCCAATTAATTTTGAGAAATAAAAATGGAAATCCCATTTGTCCAATTTTTTTTTTTTTTAAACGGGTAATCGGTTCGGTTCGGTTCGGTTCACCATAGCTAAATACCATACCCGCTCCTAAATGAAGCGGTTCGTTAAAATCAAAACCATAACCGCCCCATTGCACCATGGGTTTGGTTTTTTTCGCCCCATTCGGTTCGGTTAACCGCGGTTTTTGGTTTTCACAGTTCGAATTGCCATCCCTAGTTAGCAAACATGGGATACAAGGAAAAGACCTTCAAAACACTATTATACCATGAACTAACTGGAGAAACTACAGGGCTTGTTAGAGTTGATAAATGGGATTTTCCTAATTTTCGAATGTGCTACATCATATAAAGGTGGGAATATGTTAGTTGTTTCTTGTATAAATTCTCCTATCTTGTGCATAGCATAGGTGTCAGATTGTCATTCCCTCGTAGGTTTACGTTCCCCTCCATGTAGCCTAACCCTACATTCAGCTTTAGGAGTGTAGACCTAACAACCCTCTCCTAACTTTGAATGGGAAAATAAAAAATAAATAAAACTCCATAATTCTAATCCCCTGCTTCAGTTATAGGATTTGGGATTCGCAAATGTACTATTTCACTAGTCGTATAATGTTTTAATCACGGACAGTAGTACTGCTATCCTTGTAAACATTCATTATTTATCTTGTTCAATGCAGAGGTTCTGTTCAAGTGCCCAAATATTAGTTTGAGTATAAAGGAAACTTCCTTGACTAAGGTCTAATCACTCAGTCAAAGTGGCAGAATCAATCCCAAGGTAAGCAGATGAAAATGGTTCCACTTGTGTGTATCAACAAAAAAAGTGACCTCATAATTAACTGAAGAATTTGCTCGTTCAACATTCCAATCTATCATATTTCAACATAATCTATGAACTTGGACCCACGAAAAGTATAAAATAAAAACTATGCATCCTGCAAACAAATGAACCTGAAAGATCAATATGTTTAAAATACAAAAATAGCGACACAATACATCTAATCCTTTTTTCAAGAGGTTGAAATTCACAAAAAGAGATAGCAGATAGGATTTTTTAATGGATTTTCCCCATCCTTAGTTGTCAGTGATGAATATATCAGTGATTCGTAATGCAATATTTCCTTCACAAATTACCTAAGTAAAAAGAAAGAAAAAGAAAAATTCTCTTACAAAGTCCAGGATTTTATTTCTTCTATTCATGAGAAAATCGGGGCTTCTTAACATGTTCCCCCATTTTTTTATTTTATTTTATTCATCTACAACTATGATAGTAATTTTTTATTTCCGAACAAAATCCTATATTCATATCCCCACTTGCATATAAGATTACCAACTCAGAAGAATCCTTATTACTCTGCGCAATAACAGTCAGTTAAGTAAGTGAGAATTTGCTTGAGGCTATCCCACTTCACAGCACTACTATATTACCTTGTGGATATAGGTTCGGCAGCATTGTATGATCTGCTTAAAGCAAAAACCACCAAACTAGCAATGCAGAACTGTAAACCCACTGTTTTCTGAATCTCCTGAGACCCCAAACTCTGCAATTCAAAACTTTCTTGTCATTACTAAAGTACAAAGCAGTATTCTGTCTCTATGAAAAGCTAAGAATCTTGCCAGGGAAAAGACCTTTAAGGTGATGAAGAACAAGCTGAAAGATAATGCTATTGATGACAAGCAATATAAACACGATTCTCCTGCAAATTTCGTGCTCAGAATATACAAAAAATATGCACTTGCAACCCCCATGGCGGTAGTTGTCCCACTTAAAACCATCAGAGCATTGCTTCTTTCAATGTTTAGAAGCCTGCCCTTTGCACCTAATTGTAGGCCGAGGGTTGCAACCAATCCATATGCCAGCATACCTATCAATGGAAGAGGAACACCTGGCAAAAAAAAAAGGATAAAATAAATTATTTCCCAAATGCTTAGCTGCATTGCATTATTAATTTACATATATTATAATGGAAAACATTTTTGTTCGCAGGTTCTAAGGTTCGTAAGTATCAAACAACACGAGTTGACAATGATTACAATTAAGCCTCCATTTGGGAAAATTTATGAACTGTTTAATTTATAAGTATATAGAAATGAGTAATGGATAAGTGGATAGTACTTGTGGGATCATTGGAATGTGTGGCTGAAAATGAAGCTTGACCATTTATAAACAATTTATAAACTTTCCATATAAACAATTTATAAACTTTCCAAACGGAGGCTAAACTATAGATAAACCACAAACTAAGCCTTATGAATCATAAATCTTCACATAAATATCACCAAGAGGGAATTAAAAAACTTAAGATTAAAAAGAAATTCT
Source organism: Fraxinus americana (assembly GCA_035079005.1). NCBI lineage: Eukaryota > Viridiplantae > Streptophyta > Magnoliopsida > Lamiales > Oleaceae > Fraxinus > Fraxinus americana. The sequence continues at coordinate 8,343,769 of CM068716.1, read as the reverse complement.
AATTGCTCAAAGTATTCATAAAGTAATTGATGTCAGCCAATACCATTTAGCACCTGGAAAATAATATATCCAGTATCCTCCGCTGTCACTCTCAAGTGTAAACTTGAATGTAAAACTACCAAAGAATCTTAATTCTTATAAAACTATACATATATCCTTAAGCAATTCCATTTCTTCTATTACCGTGAATTGAATTGCCTCTTATTGATGATAATGAAAACACAAAAGACCGATCTAAGTTGAGTGGAAATCCCGATTCCGTTAAAACTTGAATTATTGATTCGTGTGTAACGATCACTTCTAAATCCCACGTTGGTATTAGTTTATGAGCACTTTGGGCACCCTTCCGGTACAAGGGGGCTTTAAGGTGAGTTCTACAAAAAGCATCATTCAAAAACACTGGAATTCAAAAGTATAACTTATAACGTCTCCTTTAACTAAGACAATGAAGAGAGTACCGAAAACTGCGGAGAAATCACTATTGAGGATGGTTGTGCAAGTAGTGCCCCCGACAGGACAGAAGGCTTCAGAATTTGTGAACTTGAGGTAGGTCAAGTAGGAAGTCTCCAAAAATCCAAGGCCTCCAAGAGCTGCACACCACTTGAATGCTGTATTTTCCGGGTAATCATCTCTAATCATAGAAGGCGATGGCGTTTCGAGTTTGGACTCGGCGGCATCTTCACTCTGATCCGATAAACAATTCACTCTAAGCAGCTTAAATTCGCGCACCCCACGTCTCTTCTAACAATTAATTAATTCAAGAATGATATAAAACTTCAGTCATCGAAGTACACATGTAGATGTATTCATAATTGCCCGTACACACGCATAGAGAGAAAGAGGGTACCTTAAGCAGGGGAAGAAACGGAGTAGCACATAGAGAAGGTGGAGGAGAGAGAGGAGGGGTTCCATGGAATGGGATATGGAAAGTTAAGGATGACATGCTGATGAAGCTTGCCATCATCGTCATCTCACTATTTGTGCGTGCTCTCTCTCACACAGAGCAGAAAATTTTTACAGGTCGCGAGAGGAATGGAGATTTCAGGTTCTTGTTTCAAAAATTGTGGAAATTAATCCAGTCAAAAATATATACTCACTCAGTGCTGAGTTTTTTTTTTCTTGTCCTAAATATATATAGACATTTCCTGACGTAAACATTTTTTTTTTCTTGTCCTAAATATATATAGACATTTCCTGACGTAAACATTTTGTTGTGTTCATTTACTACACCTATCTTTTTATTAAATTTTCTCCACTTAATATGTTAATTTCTTGAAATCATCCAAATACACACATTTCTCACTTTTTGAAAACATGAAACAACTCTCATCAAATTACATTATTCAAATTTTTTATTAATTCCAACAATAATTTAATTTTATATACTGAAAATTAAATAGAGGTAAACTAAGAAAGATCTTGATAAAAATTAATTTTCCAATGACATTAAAGAAACTTTCTTAATCCGTGTAAAGAATGAAACAAACATATATAATTGGGACGGAACGAGTAAATAATTCCAATTTCCAAGCATTTTTCATTTCAAAAGTAAAAAAATAATAATATTATTTATCATTATAATGAATGGATCGTCGCATCGTTGATGTTCCATCATCTTTATTATACCACATATCGACAGGACCCAATCTAAATGGGGCGAGTCATAGTTGTTAGACTTGAAGCATTACAACGAGAAGTTATGGCATTCGGCGTCGCTCGAACAAACACAGTAATCATAGCAATATGCACGAAAACAAATGAGTAGACATGGCTCGCAAGTGCTTGGCAAGGTTCGGCTGATTCATTTGAAATTGTGTTTCGATTCTTGAATCTTGGTTGAGCAGTAAAAACGCTTGGATTCACATTAGAGTATAGATATCTACAAAACTACATTAAAATAACGGGTGCCCTACTCATAAACACACTCCGTTCTGAGCAGTACCTTTAAACAGTTTTAACTTTAATTTTCATATTGACATGGACTCTTCCGATTTTTCTATTTTCACATTTTTTATAATTACATCGACAACCAAATCTTTCAGTTTCAAGCACAACCATGTCCATGGTTAAATGTCCCGCTACCAAATTTAGAATGTGCAATCACATCAAATTCAGTACATGATAAACCAGATCCACAAGGCAAAGATCTTCCAAAAACACTGCAGAAAAGTCGAGATATCAAGATTAGAAACTTGGTTCTCCTTCTCGGTCTATGGTACATGATGCAGTTCAGCGGCCCTTCTCATTCTGAACACTTTTGTCGTCTCTCTCACTAACACGAGGAGTGTATTGGCTGGTTGTAGACGGGGAATACCCAGGTGCACTAGGTGAGTATCCTCCACTTGGACTGAAAACAAAACAAAAAATTAGAACAGCTTAGAACCAAACAAGTAGCTTAATTACAATGTTTAATTTTGGAATAAATTCCATCAGCTAATCCAGTGCTACCACTCACCTGTATGGTGGAGAACTAGGAGTGTAGTCTGGACTTGCTCCGGAGTTATATGGGCTGAAAATTCAAATAATAATGTAAGATTTACACAAATTGCATCAAAGCACTCATCGTGTTTCTTCTTTCAAGCAGCCCTAATAGTGTAATAATCAATTTACCTGCTTGGACTATATGTTGGACTAGAAGGAGAATATGTCGGAGATGTGGGAGAGTATGAAGGTGATGTCGGGCTGCAATAAGGATAAAAACTCAGCCATGTCATTCTCAAGTCACATTGCAGAAGTTAAATGCAACAAAGAACTCTTATAATATAACCAACTAGTTAAAGATGAACCATATGTTATAACGGCAATGACTCCCGCCTTAGCTAGTCTTATGTTTCTTGACATAGTAATTAGCATGAAGAAAATTCAGCCAGTAAATTACGCCGCAAAAATTATAAAATGCTTTACTTACCTGTAACTTGGAGAGGAGGGACTGTACGGACTAGAAGGTGTGATCTTTGGACTAGTGGGTGAATATGCCAGGGAAGGGCTGTATCTGGCTGAGGGATTGTAACTCGGTGACGTAGGGCTGTAACTTGGAGAGGTAGGACTGTAGCTCGGGGAAGTGGGACTGTATCCAGGAGAAGTTGGGCTATATGCAGGTGAGGTAGGGCTATATGACGGAGAAGTTGGACTATAGGATGGAGAGGTGGGGCTGTATGATGGAGAAGTCGGACTGTACGATGGAGAAGTTGGACTGTAAGATGGAGAGGTCGGGCTGTACGAAGGAGAAGTTGGACTGTACGCGGGAGAGGTCGGGCTGTATGCTGGGGAAGTCGGACTGTATGCAGGAGATGTAGGGCTGTAACTTGGTGACGTTGGGCTGTAACTAGGAGACGTTGGGCTGTAACTGGGAGAAGTTGGTGAATACGATGGACTGGTAGGAGAGTATGCAGGACTTGTTGGGCTATATCCAGGAGAACTAGGGCTATAGGTTGGGGAAGTGGGACTATAACCAGGTGAAGTTGGGCTATAACCAGGGGAAGTGGGGCTATATCCAGGGGATGATGGACTGTATCCAGGAGATGATGGGCTGTAGCCTGGAGATGATGCCGGAGAAAAAGCCATTCCACTAGCGTAAGGAGAAAATTGAGCATCTGTAACAGGAGATAACCGCAGATTTGGACTCAGTAGATAACTTGGAGACATCATGCCATCGTGATATGGTGTTCCAGAATGTGGTGAACGGGCAGGAGTCATGCCAAAATCCATGCCCCCTTCCATGTAGCTCGGGAGAGGGATCTCAATGGCTTGTTTCAACATCTCCTCATTCAGCAACAAGGAGCAATCTCCTGTGCCAATCGGTGCAAGCTGACCTAACATTATATTTTCAGTGACACCCCTCAGGTGATCTGTTTCTGCAAAGACAGCAGCATCAAGAAGAATGTCAACGGTTTCTTCAAACGAGCATCTCATCATGGGCCCAGTATCATTGCGATTAATCCCGTGACGGGTGATGGCCATCAAGTGACCACGATATGTCATGGTATCACACAATATCGCCAAATGCCTGTAATTTACATAAGATCCATCAAAAGATATGACAACACGCAGCTCATCCAGCAAGGCTTTTCGAACTGCCTCAATTTCGAGAACTTCGATAACTTCAATTAAGTGATTACTTGTGGTCCTCCTCGCATCAACGTCTTCATGACATATGACAGCCAAAAGATTAACACCTTCAGTATCCAACATCCACTCATTCTCTGCCTTGAATCCTTTGGTTTCATCGAACTTATTTAGTTTACTGTTTTTTATGAACACCTTATTAATATCTGGAATGCCTCGAAGGGCCATTTCAGTTAACATGTTACTTTCAATCTTTTTGAGGAACACATTATCCTCGACTGATTCATCCTGCAATTCACCCTTAGGAGCTTCATCATTCATGATACGAATACGGAGGATCAGTTTTTCAGCATTATCATCATTAAATATGCATGTGAGATCGTCATCGAATTCAAGATTAATCTTTTCTGCTATGTCTGCCATGCTGAGCTTCTTATCCACCATCGTTTCTCGATTTAATTCTATTCGAAGCAACCAGGGAGAGATCTTGTCAGGGTCAATCTCTTCATCGGGCATCTCATAATAGGACTTCACAAATTCAACGTCTTCCTCAATAATGGTGCTCATGGGATCTAGGTCATACCATACTTCTGTAGCTTGTGTAACACTCCGTAAAGTAGTGTATTCTAGAGCACACTGGACATTTTTGGCCCTCTCCTTTGTTTTACTGACTTCAGGCTTCAAGTATACAGACAGCGATGGTGTTTTTATTTTCTTAGCAACATTAATGATCTCCCTCAACCGCGGAACACCTAAAGTAACATTTTTGGCGCTCACACCAGCATAGTGGAAAGTGTTAAGAGTCATTTGAGTCGCAAGCTCACCAATTGATTGTGCAGCAACACAACCAATCATTTCCCCAGATGCTACAAGTGACTGTAAGAAGCGAGATTCTATCTCACCAACAACCCAGTCAAAAGCTTCACGAGTAAGTCTATATTCCTTTAAGACTCTCTTACTGGCCAAGGCACTGCGCAGTAATATATTGAAAAAAAGTGTGGCATTCTTCTGAGCTTCCATACTCAGATAATCATCACCAACCACCACCTTAAGCCTTTCTTGAAGCTTATCAACAGCTTCCACAATCTCCATTGGGTGCATATCAGAAGGCCTTCTGAAGTCAACTTTAAAGGTCTTTTGTGCATTTAATACAAGCCTCTTGATATTAACAGGCAGGGGCCAAGAGTTATCACCTGTTGTCGCAATCTCGGTCGCAAGTTGGTATCTATCCACTTCAAGTTTCTGAACCTCTGCATCAAACACACTGCGAATCTCACGGATTGTTTTTAGATCTTCCACAGCTTCAGGTAACATGTAACTAGGATTCCAATCTGGATCATCTATCTCATATCTATACATGTTATTGAAATCTGATTTCTTCAACTTCAAAGATTCCAGTGGCTGTGATTCAATCCAGACAGAATCCATACCATCTTCCCCGTAAAGAAACTGAATAACATCCCCCAAAGAGTTCCTCACAGTCCCATCATACTTAACCATGATATCCTCCATGGCCTTAACCAATCGCCTCTGGATGTATCCAGTCTCAGAAGTTTTCACTGCAGTATCTATCAGACCTTCCCTACCACCCATAGCATGGAAGAAGAACTCTTGGGGGGTCAACCCTCTTAAATACGAGTTCTCCACAAAACCACGACTCTCTGGACCATAATCATCTTTAGTGAAGTGGGGCAATGTCCGGTCTATGAATCCAAAAGGAATTCGTTTACCTTCAACATTCTGCTGCCCCACACAAGCAGTCATTTGTGATATGTTTATAAAGCTTCCCTTAGATCCTGCAGTGACCATAGCCTTAAGATTGTTACTCTCCGACAAGCTCTTCTGTGCACTGCTTCCAGCATCATCACGGGCCTTATTCAACACCTAAGGGGACAAAGAATATGTCAGGATCAATAAATAAAAGGCAGAGATATGAATTCTTTTTACGTACCTAATTCACTCTGTTTTCAAATGATTCCATCATTGTTCGACCAGGTTCAGCCTCCAACTGCTTTTCCTGTGCAGACCTGATAAGCTCCTTCACCTCGTTCTTTGCATTTGAAATAGTTTCATTAATTTTCTCCATCGTTGCAGCATCAGCAATTGTATCTCCAATTCCAATGCTAAAAGCATTCTGCAAAAGCCAATAATTGACCAGCCATTGTGTATGTCCCAGAAACTTCCGAGCAGCATCTGGACCAACTTCCTCCCTGGATGCATTAGCAATATTACATACAAACATGAGAAAGAAGCACATTTAACTAGCTAGTATCCCAAGTGCAGCTATATTACATGAATGTAATAAGGGCTAGTTTGAGCTCCATTTTTATGTAGAATAGGTTTTGTAATAGTGATTTTTTGGAGAATGTGTTGTTAAAGGGTAGAGAAATTTTTTGGGTTTACATGTAAAATTATTTTATTGAGAGAATGTGTGGTTGAAAATGAATTTGAAGAAAAATGAGTTTTTATAGAATAGGCTCGAACAGGGGCTAAATATTTTTTGGATAGAAGTGTTTGCTGTGATTAGCTGACAACTATTTTTCCAGCTAAAATACATGAATGTACCATATAATATCAGCATCAACATGATACATGTACATGTGAAAGTTAAAGTACTCCGCACTTCAACATACAAGATCTATATCTTTGAGCAGGTCGTGAATGCATATCAAACCATTTCAGATGCATTCAATCAGAGTCAAAAGTCCTAGAACTATAGGTTCAGTGCATCAGATACCTGGAAAAGCATTTATATGCTTTCACATATAAAACTTAATACAATTAATTAATCACGTGTGGAATAAGTAATATGCAACACAAGAAGGCATTCGATCAAAGATGGGAATCTGTTCAATAGAAGCTCAAGAGCATTCATTAAAAATGAGAATCCATAGATTAAAAACAGTTTTCATAAACACTCCCGACACCTAAAGCATTATCAATTACCAAATAACATGTATAAGACTTCCAGTGGAAGTCCCAAGTGTCTTCTTGCATAGGGTGCCAGAAAGTAACTCTCCTTTCTCTATTCGAACTTGAGTGTCCCCCGGAGTAATGAACCCTTTTTCAGATTCTTGATGCCATGCAGCATATCTCAAGAGATTTATCTGTCTTGGAATTATTAGATTGAAAACCTGTTTTCCAGTCCAAAGTGGCCTAGGTTTCAAAATTGCTGGAGCTGGTACTTTGCCATCAAAATCCTCCCACCACATCAAAATGTTCATGAAAACATCCTGTATAAGATTAACATAAAGGGTTCAGACCCCACTAGGTGGAAACAAAAGTAAATTAACAAACAACAAAGTACAACTTGATTACTTTCTCAATAAATGTATCTCTTTTTGTAATTTTGCGGCACCCTAAAAGTGTATCTTGGACAATCCCCATTACAGGCCGATTTGATTGAGGTGACACAATGCATTTAGGAACCAGCATCAGTTCAAGAACTTCAGCTCTAGTTTCAAATGACTGGGGAACATGCATGTTCATTTCATCCCCATCAAAATCAGCATTGTAGGGCGAAGTAACAGACAAGTTTAGGCGGAAGGTTGAGTAAGGCATGATCTTTATTCGATGCCCCATTATTGACATTTTGTGGAGAGTCGGTTGCCGATTGAACAGGACAAAGTCCCCGTCATTCAAATGCCGCTCCACCTGTATTAGTGACGATACATTTAGGCACAAGCACTCAAAAATCTGAACCTAGATCATTGTTGTTCATAGAGTTAACAATGATCACCTTATATCCAAGTTCTAGATGTTGATCACTGCTTTTCTTCAAGTACCGTAGATCAAGACTTTGTCCATCATCCCTAATTATATACTTTGCACCAGTTTTACCTGGAGGAGGATGAGGCCCATTTTCCACAAGCTCTTTCAACCTGTATTCAAGAAGTGAGTAAACCAATGTACAGGAAGGTAGACAATCAAAAGAACAAAATGAAACAAGGAAACCTTTCAATGTTATATGGAGTAACAGTTTCAGGATACGTGAGATTTAGTGCAATACTCCATGGTACTCCAAGTTCATCAATGTTAATAGTCGGATCGGGTGTGATCACTGTCCGAGCTGAAAAATCCACTCGTTTGCCCATCAAGTTACCTCTGATCCTACCTTCTTTTGCCTTCAGTCTGCTACATATTGATTTGATTGGTCTACCTGATCTTTGAGTAGCCTACAGAATACCAATGTACTCCCACTAATTACATAAAAGGCAATCAAGAAGGTCATATGGTGTATGAAAGTGAAGGGAGAAGATAACCACACCCTTGGCTGCCCTAGCAGGTCATTATCGAAATATGTAGCTATATGAAACTGCAATAGTTGTGCAAACTCTGAAATGATGTGTGCAGGAGCCCCATTTCGCTCTTGCCTCTTCAGGTTCTCATTATGCCTAACGATCATGGCTAGCTGATGAGTTAAATCATCCTGCAATAAGAGATCAAGCAATAAGCATCTCATTTGACCCAGAAGCATAAATTTATGTATCATTGCAAAGTTTTATAAATGCAACCTCACACCAAAGGAAAACCAAAATGTACTGCAGAAATTGAAGACACTGGATGAAAAAATTGAGTTCAATAAGAAGATGCTTGCCTCACTCCTTGAAGAAGTATCCATCATCACAGAAGGTCTAACAGGAGGAGGAGGTACAGGAAGAACTTGAAGAATCATCCAATCGGGGCGAGCATATTTTGGATTCAAACCTAAAAGTAGACAATCTTCATCGCTTATTCTCTTCAGGACACTAAGAACCTGAAAAACAAGCCATTAGAAACTACTCTTAATTAGCATCATAACAAGCAAAACCTAGACTGGAAGCATGACAATCAACATATATCTCAAAATGGAATTTTGCAAGCAAAACAAGATAACCTTTTCGGCAGTAAGTTGTTGTTTTCGCTCAACAAGTTCGGGCAGTTGGTCCTGGTCATCATTCTTCTTCTTTGACTGCTTGTACTCGGCAATCATCTTCATGCCATCAATAGAAATTTTTGGCTGCTGAGCACCACAGCCACCCCTTGCCTTCTTAACTGGTTCATCAAAATCTTGCCCTTGTACATTAATCTCATCACCGCCTTCACATTTGGTTTTATTTTTGCAGGCATCTAATATCTTTTTGAGTCTATTTTTAGGGTTTCTTATTCTCATAGCTTGTTTAAATTTTGTTTCCTCCTGAAAAGAGATTAAAAACCATACATTAAATATTATACTAACATACATGTGCCTGTGCAGTTAAAATATCTTTCAAAGCATTTCAAGAAATCAAGGCACCTGGGGAAGTGTGAAGGTTCTTATCGAAAACCACACAACTGCAGAAGTATAATTGCTATAGATATCTAACAAGGAACACTTGACAAGTTTTTAACTACTCTGGATTTGTTTACGAGTTAAACTGTAAAACTAGATTTTAAAAGAGTAATCGACATTCATGATACCTAAACATAAATGGTTGTCTGGTACAAGTTGCATCATACTTGATGTATGACTAAATGAACAACATTTAATCTCAACAGAAATAGTTGTCTTAAACTCCTCACATGCGTCGCATAGCCTCACTGACTGTTATTCATCATCTTGTTAATAAAAGGGAAGCTCTTCCTCTTCCTTCAGTGTGTGAATGCTGCCAAGATATAGATTCAAATAAGGAACTCAGAAAAATCCAGTCTCTCAACTGTTTTTAGTAAACAACAGCCATCAATGATTCTATATGATTATACAAACAATTCGGGGACAAAGCTTGATTTCAGAACTCCTCTACCCACCACATGTCCACAACAAATTCCCTCTTTCTTCCTCACTTGAAATTAAAATGAGGGACTAAAATTCTTTCACGGGTTTTGTTTAACAATAGGTAATATGAAAGAAGAGATAACGGTTGATTCTTGCATATTGAGAGGGAAAGAGTGAAACTAGAAGTTAAGGACCTCAAAAAGGAATAAGAAGATTGTGAGAGTAATAAGATTGCAGATTGACCCTACTAAATGGTAAGTCACCACAAGACCAAGTAAAAACAATTAGTTTCTTGAATCAAAATTTGGATTGAAGTAATTGAGACCCTGCAAGATGTATGGTCCTTACTCAATACACTATTGTTTCTAAATCATTAATGGCAACACAACATTTGAAGTACAAGACATTCCTTAATGAAGTCCAATACTTAGTGTATTCCATCATCATGTCGTGGCTAAAGAATAAATTTTTTTCCGTTCACAAAGGACATAGCAGTAATCTTAACACGAAGAACTAAGGTGAACCATTTATGTAAATATCAGATCAAATTTGATGCATTACCTAAGATTCAGTTACAATAGACATTGCATTAGGTATTGTATTTAATACAAATGAATGGATCTATGGTTATTGTCGATCTTAAAGAGAAGCATAGCTCACAAGCCTTCACCATATAATCTATAAGAGATTAACACTAAGATTCTTTTAATTTATTGTTGTAACCACTTTTATACTCCTATTCCTTCCACAAGATACAAGCTAGGAGTAGTAATGTAAAAAGTTCTGTTTTACACATTCGTATATGCAAAAGCAAGGTAGATGTATACAGGGGCGGAGCCCAATAAGGACCAGGAACTTTGGGCCCAACCCAAATCACTTTCATCCATTTTTTAATTTTTTTGACTATGGGCATTTCAATTCAGCAGCCCAAAAAGGTAAGAGGAAAAAGACGATTTCAATTTCAAAGTTCAAACCACAGATTTCACTCCTCTCTGTTGCGACTCCGCCCTAATACCTCACTGTCTCAGCCTTTATGTCTCTCCTCTCTCTCTCTCATCTTTCTTCTCGAGAATCCTATTTTTGACCAAAAAGCACTACCGAGCGCGAAATTGACCTTAATTTAATTTGAATTTGAATTTGACATTGTTATTCATTAATAAATTTGGCAAAAAATAGGTGTAATCTTGTGATCTTCGGTGGTAAAAATATTTAGAAATTAGTGATGGGGTTACTAGATCCATTTCTTTCCCATATTAAATCAATTAAAGATCAAATTTAAAAGGGGGCTACTCCAATACACTAAAACCTGCCACCACAGATGTTTCTTGGTTTGCTAAAGCCACTTTAGAAAGGGGGTTTATGTTTTGCTAAAAATATATCATGTAAAATCTGTGCGGGTTAAATATTTGCCTTGATTTTGGAAATCTAGTTATGCCTGAGGCAGAGGAAAGCTTGAGGGATTATTTTGAAAAATGATTAAACTTATGAATGAGTATTGTTCATGGGCTATTCTTGTAACAGGAGGATTCAAACACTGACTTGGAGAAGCCCAGCAAAAATCTCAGGATTTGACTGTTAAATTGTGCCCGCACTAAACAATTTTATTACCCCTGGATGTATAGAGATGATTGTACAATTTTTCGAACATGCAAGGTCCCATCCAATACAGAACTTTCTTCAGCTTTTCACATCAAGGCTCCATAACCAAAATTTCACATGATCTAATAGTTGTGACTTGATGCATTTAAAATGAATCTCTAATCAGTAATCAAATCATCAAGTTATAAATGATCTTATAATGAGAAGCACAATTCACAAACCTTGTAGGTATAATCAAAGTTCCAGAATAAAAATTTCACTTGCTTCAATATCATTACTTAATGGAGTTCACAGACCACAGTCATTCTCTAATCAATACATCAAAGTCAAAATATTCAGGACATCAAACGTACCTCATCAGCTAATATTTTCGAGCAATTGAACCAAACACATCGCATGATGCTGAGCACGGTCTTCAAGAAGCCAATATGAAACATGGGTTTCGCAAGCTCAAGGTGACCAAAGTGGCCAGGGCACTCTGCCATGTTCGCCATACATGTCTCGCACTTCATCTTCCGATCAATGGTCCCCAGACGAGGGTCACTCAATCCCCCTGGTTTGGGCTTACCTCTTTCCATCGTCTCACTATGCTCTATGTGAACCACAGACATTTGCCTCTGCCGGAACCAAATAAAATTTCGATAATCAATAATTAAAGCGACACAGATTTTGGGGAAGTCAAAGAAAAACCCTAGAGAAAAGGGACTTACGATTTCATCCGGACTGAGGATGCCAAATTGGACCATTCGGACCTTGGCCACCTCCGCCGGCGAATAAGGGAAGCGTAAGTCCATATTCACCGTTAAATCACCGACTGATGAGTTTTTAGGATTTCATTCAAGAATCCAATCAAAATACTATAAACAGCTGCAGCAGAAGTGTTCAAGTTCGATATAGATTTCTACTTATTTTTGGTATTTTTTGCTTATTTTTCATTTAACTTATGAGTAGTTGAAAGAGTAAGAAATTGAGAAATAAATCTCCGATTTTCGCCTCTTTGAAGAGGAGTCGGCCACAATGCGAGCTGGGGGATCTCAGTACTATTTATAGATGGAGACACTGATCTGTGCACGAAACGCGTGGAGTACGGACCGGGCTTCTTTATGGGCTTCCGTAACCATATAAAAGGGAAAATTACAAAAAATCGGGGGAAAAATTTATGGTTCAGGCATTTACTTTACCAAAATTAAAAATCAGGTCCCAAAGTTTAAATTTGCAAAAATCAGGTTTTTTTTGAATTAATTAATTATATTTCACAATTATTATATTAAATTAAATATTTAACTGTAATATAATATAATCCACCCCACCCCACCCCCACCACCCCCCATTGCTCCGGCGACTACTCCGGCAACCGGCGACTACTCCGGCGACTGTTCTCCGGCAGTACTTATTTCCGGCGACCGCTCCGATTCCGGCGACTGTTAAGGTCACAGTTATATACAATTTGGTCACGGATTATTTCGAAATCACAGATCAAAACTGATAAAAAATTATAGGTCACAGGTTATTTTTTAAGGTCACAAGGTTCGAAATTATAGGTCACATGTTATATTTTACAGGTCACAGGTTGAAAAAATAAAAAATTTTACGTTCAAAACTCTATCTCAGTGAGTCACAGTCACAATTCCGAGGTCACAGACACTCACCTAGGTCACAGATTGGAAAAAATAATAACTTTTACATGTCACGACTCTATTTCAGAGTGAGTCACAGACGCCCACCTAGGTCACAGACACAAAAAAAATCACCACAGATCAATATCTAGGTCACAGACACCAAAAAAAGCTAGGTCACAGACCCAAAAAAAAAAAAACCACCACCAGCCCGACCACCGATAACACCGTCGACAAACAACAACACAGAGATCCGTGACAACCAACCACACAGATCCGTCACACCACAACTGAGAAACCACTACAAAATCACCACCACCAGCCCGACCACCACCTAAGCATTTTCATTTTAAAAAAAACTCACAATGTGCAAATCACCAACAATATTTGAGAATCAATAAAAACACAATATCACCATAAATCAAAAACTCAAGATCTGGTAGTAGGAAAGAAAAAAAAAAAAAGATCCGGATCTGGATCTCGATCCGGCAGCTGCGACGCTGCTGCCTGCCTGCGACGCCGTGAGCAGCGTCGCAGCTCACGGCGTCGCAGGACGCTGTGACGCTGTTGAATGGCAGCAACGTCGCAGCGACGTTGCTGCCGTTCAGCAGCGTCACAGGTGAAGAAGGGGGGGAGGGGGGAAGAAGGGGAGGGGGAGGGGGAGGGGAGGCGGCGGGCGGTGGCTGGGGCAGACGGCGGCGGTGGAGGCGGCGGTAGAAATGGAAGAAGATGAAATAGAATGAATTAGGTTTGGCTAGGGTTTTATATTTAAATGAAGTTGGTGGGGGTAGGTAGTAGGGTGGGTATATATTTAATTTAATTTAAAAATATTATTATTAATATTAATTGTAAAATTAAAACCTGATTTTTGCTTAAATAAACTAAAAACCTGATTTTTTAAAAGTCAAAACTAAACACCTTGTTTATGGTAATTTTCTCAAAAATCGGACGTTTAGCCCTGTTTGACCCCCATGTTTTTAAGTTGTAAATTTGTAGAATAATGATTGATAGGAAAATGTGTGGTGGAAAAGTTTTAGATTTTTGTGTAATATTATTTTATTTGAGAATGTATAATTGAGATGAAGAGAGATAAAAAATTAATGTAATGGAATGAGAAAAAATGAGGCTCAAACAGGAGTTTAGTATGTGTTTTTAAAAAATCAGATTTTCATTTTATTTTTCCATTTTTCAGGTTTTTATCATTTTAATAAATTAAAACTTTAAATCTATTCAAACCCTAAATCTATCAATTTCTCTCCACCCTCTCACTCTCTCCATACGCTGCATGCTCCATTTCTCTCCTCCCACCACAATTGCCCGCCGCCTCCTCCTCCCACCATCGCCACCACCACCACCACCGACCGTCGCCTCCTTCCCTTCTCTCTCCCTCCCTCATCTTTCCACCACACCGCACGCTACCCCTTTCCTCTCCCCCCCTCTCCCTCTCCCTTTCCCTGCTAAGATCAGCAGCGTCACGCTGCTGTGATGAGACGTTGCTGCGACCCACAGTAAAAACAATAAAATAGTAATAAATAAGACTGCCCGAATCTCAAGTTCAGCCACAACAAACTGCTTCAGCAAGCGATTTCCAAAAGCACGGGACATGGCCAAGACACCTCCAACCCTCCAAGTGCCCGATACAAAAGCAATAAATAAAAAGTCAATCAGCTACCTGGAAGCACACAATTATTATCCAAGACAATTTCCAAATGTGAGTTGATAGTTCTTGCATAAAGATTTTATTTCGCTTTGCTCAACATGTATTCAGAAAATGACAAGTTGGGAAGACCAGTGCCCAATATCTCGAACCAACTGTCAATGTCCAATATCTTAAATCTCTCAAACAGTTTTATTAACCATTTTTCCAAACGACCTAATAATCTATTCTTCTCACACAGTAGTTTCAAAATGTTTTGGAAGGAAGCACAAATTTATTTTCTTCCTTCACTGCTTCATGTAAAATGCTTTAGGGTGGGAACAAATCTTTGATGGGTGCGTGATGTTGCTGTGGGTGTGCAGCGTCGCGATGCTGTGTGGCTGTGGCGGGCGGTAGAGGTGTTGTGGGTCTTCGATAAGGTGGTGTGTGCGGTGGAGGTCTTCGCCCAGCAAAGAATGAACTGCAAACTGCTTTTTTTTTGTTGTGATTTTGCGGTGGCGTAGTAGTGGGTGTGTGGTGGAGGTGCTGTGGGTCTTCGATGCGGTGGTGGAGGTCTTCACTCGGTGGTGGTGTAGCGATTTTTTGGTTGTGATTTTGCGGTGGTTTCTCGGTTGTGGTGTGGCGAATCCCTGCGTGTGGCTGTTGGTGGTGGTTGGTTGTCGATGGTGTTATGTTGGTCGACCAAGTATTGGTGGCGATGGCGGCGTCAGGCGAATGGGACGAAGAGTTTATGTGACCAACTATTTGGTCGATCTGTAACCAAGTATTGGTGGTGTAGTGGGATTGGGGGATAGGGGCTTGGGTGTATGTGACCAACTATATAGTTATCTGTGGCTAACTATTTAACTGTGGCCTTAAAATTTGTTAATCTTTGACCAAAAATATAATTTGTGACCAATAAATTTTCGTAACTTGTGACCAATTAAAAATCTGTGACCTGTAATTTTTTTCATTTGTAATCTCAAAATAATTTGTGACCAATTAATTTGATAAATTGTGACCAAAAATTAAATGTTTAACTACTTAATAAGATATCCGTGACCTTAGAATTGGAGCAGTTACCGGAATTAAGTGGCGGCCAATGGTCACCGAAAATTAGTCGCTGGAATTAAGTGCGGCCGGAGAACAGTCACTGGAGCAGTGGAGGTGGTGCATGTGGGGTGGAGTGGGGTGTGTCAATTATATTATATTACAGTTAAATGTTTAATTTTATAGATTAATTGTAAAATATAATTAATTAATTTGTGGAAAAACCTGAGTTTTGTAAATTTAAACCTTATGATCTGATTTTTGATTTCATTAAAGATAATCCTGACCCATGAATTTTTTCTTATATAAAATCATGGGAAAATTTCAAAACTAAAATTTTAAGTATCACCTATTTCAAAAACTAAGGAAACGAGTTTCATATTTCAAAAATCAGATTTTTTAAATTTTATTTATAAAATAATTTATTAAATATATAATTTATTAATTAAATATATTGATGTCACAATTATATACAATTTGATCATAATTATCTAATCAATTAGTCACAAATTATAAAATTATTTGTCACAAATCAAAAATTTTTGCAGGTCACAGATTACTTTTTGATCACAAATCAAAATTGTATAGACCACATATTATTCATAGGTCACGAATCGAAAATTTTATTGGTACTCATTTATTCATTGCAAGTCAAATTAATTGGTCACAATTAATTTCTCGATCACAACTTATCAAATTACTGATCACGACTTATATTTTGGTCACAAACCAAGAATTTTATAGGTCACATGTTTTTTTCCGATCACGAATTAAAAAATTTTATGGGTCACAGATTATTCATCGATGACAAAATCAAAACTTTTATTGGTCACGATTCGATTACAACTTAATAAATTGTGAGTCACAGCCACAATTTTTAAGTTACATATTATTTATTTGTCAAAAATTAACAAATTATTTGTCACAATCAACCAAATAATTGGTCACAGACACCCATCCTATCTCATCGCACCCACGACCACCGTCCCTGCCACGACACCGCACACAGCTGTTGACCTATGGTTGATTTCATTCTTAATGTTTTAATTATAACAAATAAGATTAATATTATTTCTAACAATCGATTTTGAGTGATGATAAATGTTAAAATCAATCCAATATTTCCAAAATCAACATATAATAAATTGGACTTGAAATGAAGATTAAAATGAAAGTTAAGCATTCAAGTCAAATCATTCGAGATGTGAGGTTAAGGGATCAAAATCAAGACTATCAAATCGGGCTCATGAAGAAGAACAAGATCAAGAGTTTAAGAATCAAACATGAAAGAAATTTCGAAACAAGATCAAAAACTATGTTTTCAAGATCATATGTAAAAGTATAACGCTTTGATCTTTAGTAATTAATGACAAAAGCTCAAAAATCATTTTGTGCGCGAATAGTTATTTTCATATCACTTGCATAAAATATTTTTGATTAAAAGTAAGATTGATCTTTCAAAATGTACTTGAACTTATATCATATCTCAAAAAAAATAATAAAAAAAATTGACTAACGGTCGACCGGACGTCTCCAATGGTTAGATTTTTTACCGTTCTGACTGTACAAACAGTTATATTGGTCATCCGAAAATTGACGGTCGACCAGGCCGATCATCCGGTTTGACAGAAAGTTTGGCTTTTTCACTTATATAAATATCAACTCACTTCTCATTTATTATAAGAACTTTGAGAACATTTAATTGATATTCATTTGAGTTTACATTTTTACATTCATTTCATTTATTTTTACATCGCAAAAACTTTGATTATTGGATCAAATCTTTTGAATCATTTCTCTTATCAAAATTTTTCATTTCTCTTTGTGCTCAATTTAACTATATCAATTTTGAAAGAGATATATTTTTGAAGAAGATTTTTACGCTTACATTCATAAACTTTTATTCTTCTATTTCATATTGAAATTTTGATTGATTGAACTAAACTTGTAAAATCGTCATATTCATCAAAGTTTTTCATCTAACATTTGAGTTGTCATTTATTATTATTCATTGAAGTGTTAACATCTCTTAGTACTTAATTTGTTTGTATTATTTATCAAGAGAGGAATTTCATTGTAAAATCACTTTGATAAAGTGTGAGTCGTGTTGAAGTCCCTTAAAGATCAACATTGTATAAGGATCGATACTCTTTGTTGTAAGTCACCGTGTGTCTCATATTGAAGTCCCGTAAAGCTCAATAGTGTGGGTCGTGTTGAGGTCCCGTAAAACTCAACATTGTATAAGGATTGGTGCTCTTTATTTGTAAGTCACCAAAAGCGTTGTAAATGGTTGGATTGCACCATAAGTCAATCAACATAGTGAAAAGACATTGCTCGTGCCGGAGAGCTTGGTAACGGGGGACGTAGATCATTGTTTTGGATCGAACCTCCACAAATATATCGTTTGCACCATCTCTCCCTTTTACTTATCGTTTTTATATTTGTGCTTACTATTTGAATTAATATATTTAGTCTTTACTTGCTTGAATTTAGATTAATTCTTCGAAAAAGTTTTAAAAACCAATTTACCCCCTCTTGGTTAGTTATTCTTGGGCTAACAATAGATCGCCGTCAAACACCATCACTACACAGCACAGCACTGCACACCTCCACCGTACCACCATTGCCCACAGCACCGTATCACCATCGCACCACTCACCCAACCACCGGACTGCATCGCACACCTCCACCACAGCACCACCACCACGATGTCTAAAACAGTACCGCCGTCAAACACCACCACCGTCGTCAAACACCATTCCATCGCTCCGCACTACCACCGCGCAAAGCCCCATGCTACCACCGCACACAGTACCACACTATTCGCCCAACCACCGTACCTACAGCAATACAGTAGCACATCATCGTTGCACCCATCGCACCGCACACATCCACAACCACTACTACACACCTCTACCACCGAACTCAAAAAAAAAAAAGGGAAGAAGAATGGATCTGCCCTACTGAACTGTAGCAGCGAAGGGCGAAGCCACTCCGCGATGTTCAAATCGTCGCTGGGACGGAGCCGATGCCACTTCACGTCGCAGCAGCGACGCTCACTCTGTCGAGGTTTGAGAGTATAAAGACGGATGGTGGCGGCGGAGGTTTGAGAGTAGAAGGACGGATGTAACGACGGTGGCGATAGATGGTAAAGAGAGTGAAGAGGAAATGCTCTCTCTCTCTCAATTTTTCTGAGAGAAAGTGTATTGGGTTGGGGGGGGGGGAAGAGAGAGAAAGAGTGTGTGTGTGTGTGTGTGTGTGTGTGTGTGTGTGTGTGATTTAGGTTTTAAATTGATTTTAGGGTTTGGATGGGCAGATGGGGTAGGGGTGTGTATATAAATTAATTTATAAAATTATTATTAATAATAAAAATTTAATTTATAATAATTAAATGAATGTTTGATTTTTGTATTATGAAACTTTAAACTTGATTTTTGAATATTAATTTTGAAAACTATGATTTTGGGTAATTTTCCCTAAAACCATTTGTATTATTTATTTATTTATTTAATGGAGTTATAAAATTTGTGTTTAATTAAATCTTTAACATATTTATTGCGAAATATTATATTTGTTTATATTCGTGGAAAATAACAAAGAAAAACTTGTTTTCCATGTTGTTAACATCTTTTATTGTTACCCGTTTCCATTCGCTGCGTTCACGGCCTAAACTCTATGTCCTTGTTTGGTTTGGATAAAAAATAAAATTTTAACAAATTTGGATAAAAATTGGTTCAATGTATTGTTAAAAGTTAATAAATATTGTGGTCAATGTGGTTGAAAATGAATTTTAAGGAAAACGAGTTATAAAAAATGAAAGCCAAACATAGGTTGTCATCATTTGTCTTTATATTTTACCCTTGTCTAGATTCCATTATTTTCAAAATATATTTTTCAAAACTTATTTTCAACTACACATTCTTCCATAAAAATAATAATACTACACGTAAATTAAAGATTTTTCTTTATCTTTTAACCCCACATTCTCTAAAAAATCATTATTCTAAATACATTTTCTCCCAAAATCACATTAAGCTCATGTTTGATGGTCATTGTTTAAGAACTTTTTTATGTACATATTCATTTTGAGCCACACATTCAAAGAATAAAATATTTTGCATCTAAATTCAAAAAAATTCATACTTTTTAATTACGCATTTTCCTAAAAATGAGTATTCAAAATGTTATTTTTCCTATCAAACATGGGCTAAAATGGAGCCCAAACTTTATACAATTGACCATAATCATAATTATAATTGGTAACTACTTTGTGCTTTTACGCTAATGGATCGCTGGGTAGAATGCTCTAGCCCTAAGTAAAATTAAGAGGTTCTAAGTTATTCTCAACATAACATGTTACACACAATACTAAGGGCATGTCTGAACTCCATTTCTTCTGTAAAATGCATTTTTGAATAGTAGATTAATGGAGAATGTGTGACTAAAAATAAATGAATTTTTTTTTTTGAATTGTGGGTAATATTATTTTATTGAAAAATATGTGGTTGAAAAGAAGAGAAATAAAAATATATTTAAAAAATAGAATCAAACAAGGTCTAAATTTTTAAATGCACCTTCAGATTGACTTCTTTAAAGACTTTTCTACCCTTGTCATTTACACAATAGTTGCAAAACTATTTTTTGACCTTTATAATTCAACGACGGATGAAATGATAATCCTACTTCCTATAAAAGAGCGGATCCCAATTGTCACTGTTCATCTCGTATCGTCCAATTCACATTAATCCAGATTAAAACCGGTTTGTTACTGTTCACCACGTGATGCCGCGCACAGTTAGTTTACTGTTCATCTGGAAGGCTTTCTTGACTATCCGTGTTGTGTTTTATATTTTCTTTCCATCTTATCTTCACCGATGAAATTCAACACGGGTCGACTGCATTTAATGAAAATATATTAGCTGGCCGTTGTTTTTTTTTCTTTTGTCATTTGTCACCATTTAGTTTACTGTTCATCTGTCATATATTTTATGACATACAAATAAATATCGAATTGCCGACCTTTGTTATCTCTATTTTATTTTTACTGATGAGGATGAAATTCAACACGGTGGACTGCATTTAATGAAACGATAGTAGGTGGCCCTTTTTTTTGTCATTTGGCACTATTCCGCATATCTCTTTCCATTTTATCTTCACTGATGAAATTCAACACGGGTCGACTGCATTTAATGAAAATATATTAGCTGGCCGTTGTTTTTTTTTCTTTTGTCATTTGTCACCATTTAGTTTACTGTTCATCTGTCATATATTTTATGACATACAAATAAAAATCGAATTGCCGACCTTTGTTATTTCGATTTTATTTTTACTGATGAGGATGAAATTCAACACGATGGACTGCATTTAATGAAACGATAGCAGGTGGCCCTTTTTTTTTTGTCATTTGACACTATTCCGCTTGCTGTTCGCCGGCATAGCAAGTGGGATCCATATCTTCTGTATTTTCTTGACTCTCCATGTTGGACTTTATACCATACAAATAGAAATCCAATTCATTTACTTTTCATTGCCGACCTCGTTATCTCTATTTAATGTTCACTGATGATAATGAAATTCAACATCAATCAACGGTCCCACTTAAAATAGAACAATTGGCTTTTTTTTTGCTTTTTCTTTTTGTCATTTGGCAGCATTTTTTTGACTGTTCAACTGTCATAGTTTTTATGACCACCAACAGAAATTCACTTAATGATAAAGTAGGATCCATATCTTCTTATCAATTGGCTTTTTTTTTTCCTTTTTTTTTTTCATTTGGCAGCATTAATGTTCATTGCCGACATAGCAAGTGGATTCATATCTTCTGTATTTTCTATATAAGTATATAGGTAAAGGAAAAAAAATTGTCACCGATTTTGCACGCGTTTTCGATCCTTCTGCTACTGGCTGCACTCTTTGTGTTATAAGTTCGTTTTGTACATCTATTCTTCTCTTCCTCTTCGATTTAGTATTTAGTAAGAATTACTTCTTATCTGCTTTGTTTATGTTTTCAGTGTACTGATCAAAAATTTTAACAGAAGTATTACAAGCATTTGTCTGAGGTACCAATTTCATAACTATAGCATATAGGATTATTTGTTTGTTTATATTATTTCGCTTTCATTTATTCAGTTTTTACGATTTGTTGCGTACTATGTTCATTTTATAGTACGTTTAAATTATATTGTTTAATATTATAGTACTCTATTTGTACTGTATCGATTTTATTCTTAGTTCCTTTTGAAGTTGTATAGTTTACAAATTATATGTAATTAAATTTTGCACTTATCACATTAATTAGATTAGATTAAGTTTGTATCGTTAATAGGTTCTTGTAACTATAATATAAATTAATTATATTTCCAGATTTTATTTCCTATGCATGAATGGTGTAATGTCCTTACTAATATAATATAATATCGTTGAATTTTTTTAGTTCATAATTCTTACATTGGAGTTGAAATATTGAAGAATTGTTGCTCGTCCTGTTATGGATATTTTGGAAACTTCTCATGAAGAAGATGTTATTGCTAACATTAATACCATGTTCGAAAGTGGCAATGAGACACAAATATCATCAATTCGTCAACAACGAAATCAACGAGAGAAAGCAGTAAGTAGATTAAAAAATAATTCCAGTAATTATCACAAAAGAAAAAATGACCCTTTATTAAATAATCATATGTTATCTGAAAATAATTTTTCCTTTGTTACTGAAACAAATGAGCCCGTAGTCCACCAAAATTTCTATACTTCTTCAACTTCGAATCAAGAAACATCTCGTACTCTCAATTCTGAATATGAATTAGAAGATAGTATTCAAGGATTTCACATCCCATCTGCTGCATATGTGTTACCATTATCGACTTATTGTATACATTGTAATGCACGTAAATTTTATAGAAAAAGTAAAGGTTTTTGTTGTTCTGATGGAAAAATCAAACTTTTTATATGTGACTCACCATTCGACTTATATAATTTGTTTACTTCTAAAGAACATCATTGCATCGAATTTAAAAAATTTGTACGAGCGTATAATAATCATCTTGCTTTTACTTCATTTGGTGTAAAATACGATAAGAATTTGTTTAAGACATATAAAGGTATTTACACATTTAGAATTCAAGATCAAGTACATCATTATATAAGTAATCTTATGCCAAATAATAATACGCATTGTTATATGCAATTATATTTTTATGATACAGAAAATGAATTACAAAATCGAATGAATATTTCATCAAATTTTGTTGAATCTACTTTACTATTTTTACTTGAAATCTTGAAAAAAAATCCATATAGTAAATTTTTTAGATCTTTAATTGATATGCCTAATTTACATGACCATCAAATACAAATACGATGCGATCCTGGACTTGATCAAAGAG
Source organism: Fraxinus americana (assembly GCA_035079005.1). Classification (NCBI taxonomy): domain Eukaryota; kingdom Viridiplantae; phylum Streptophyta; class Magnoliopsida; order Lamiales; family Oleaceae; genus Fraxinus; species Fraxinus americana. The sequence goes on along the minus strand of CM068716.1, from coordinate 8,320,684 downwards.
TTTTTAATATTCCTACAACATCTCAAGTAGCTGCTGTATGGGTCGAAAATGATAAGAATGCTAATATTCGTTCTCGTGATATCATCATATACGGCCATTCTAATGATTCACATAAAGTTCATTATTATTATGGATGTTATGATCCGTTACAATATCCATTACTTTTTCCATATGGAGAATCCGGTTGGCATGAAGGTATTGAGAAATATAAAAGTACGCATTTCCAATCTGAACATATGTCCACATTTAATGTTTTCCCTAACACAAATACTACTGCAGTTGAATTTATTGAAGAAGAGAATCAAGGTTAGTAAATATATTTCTTACTAAATTTATATGTTTTCGTTAATATATTTTTTACTTTATCAATGAATATTGAAGTTATTTTATTTTTTTATTTTGTAGTACTTGGTCATGCAAAAACACGTACACAAATATCTTGTCGAGAATATTATTCATATAAACTACAAATCAGGACTTCTGATAAATCCGTATTACTTCATGCTGGTAGATTATTTCAACAATATGTTGTAGATATTTATGTTAAAATTGAAACTGCAAGATTAGATTATTTTCGTAATAATCAAAAACAAATTCGTGCTGAATTGTATTAAGGTATTGTAGATAGTGTTCAAAATGGAGAAACAAGAGGGTCTAAAGTTGGAAGGAAATTTGTTTTACCACAATCATTTACTTGTGGACCTCGTGATATGTTAAGAAGATATATGGATGGAATGGCTATTGTGCAACGTTACGGAAAACCAGATATATTTTTAACTATAACATGTAATCCAAATTGGCCTGAAATTAGACAAGAATTGCAAATGAATGACGAGGTTCAAAATCGACCTGATTTAGTTGTCCGCATATTCAGATCAAAATTGGAAGAATTAAAACAAGATTTATACAAAAAAAAAATTTTAGGTCCTGTTATTGCACATATATATGTAATCGAATTTCAAAAAAGAGGCCTTCCTCATGCACATACGTTATTAATATTTAACTCTGGGAATAAAATCACGTGTGCTCAAGATATTGATAAAATAGTATCTTGTAAAATTCCTGACAAAAATAAATATCCTCATCTTCATTCTGTTATTGCTAAACATAATATGCATGGTCCTTGTGGAAATTTAAATACAAAAAATGTATGTATGGAAGCAAATAAAGGTTGTAAAAATAAATATCCTAGAGATTTTTGTAATAATACTATATTTGGTCAAAATTCTTATCCTTTATATAAACGTCGTAATACCAATTCGTATATTAAGGTTCGAGGCCAAATATTAAACAATCAATGGGTTGTACCATATAATCCATATTTAAGTGCGAAATTTGATTGTCATATTAATGTTGAAGTATGTTCTTCTATTAAAGCTGTAAAATATTTGTACAAATATGTTTATAAAGGATATGACCGTATTAATTTCTCAGTTCTTACACATGAAACAGAGAAAAATGTTGATGAAATTAGTGCTTATCAATCTGCTAGATGGATATCTCCACCTGAAGCTATGTGGAGGATTTTTTCCTTTAATCTATCCGAAATGTGTCCAACCGTTTATTCTTTACAACTTCATATTGAAAATCATCAACAAGTAACATATAATAATGAAGATAATTTATCTACTATTGTTGAGAATGAAAATACAAGAAAAACAATGTTGACATAATTCTTTCGAATGAACGAGGTAAATGATTTTGCACGTACACTTTTGTATCGTGATTTCCCAACATATTTTGTTTGGAATGCACATAAGAAAATTTGGACTCGTAGAAAAAAACAAATTGTTATTGGACGAATTGTTACAGTAAACCCTTCTGAAGGAGAACGTTATTTTCTTCGTATTCTTATGAATCATATTCGAGGTTCTATATCATTTGAAGATTTACGAACTTCACATGGAGTTCTTGTTAGTACATATCGAGAAGCGGCACTTCTACATGGTTTATTAAATGGAGATAATTATTGTGAAGAATGTTTATCTGAAACTATTATTTATGAAATGCCTACTTCTTTAAGACGTCTTTTTGCTACACTTCTTATTCTCTGCAATCCTAATAATCCAAAGTTATTGTGGAACAAATTCAAATCTTATATGATTGATGATTATGTACATAAAAATATTTCTCCACATATTGTTGAATTATATGCTTTAGAAGATATCAACTGTATTTTAGAATCTGGAGGTAAAAATATAAACGACTACGAAATGGTGCCATTTAATATAAATATAAACGAAAATGATAAATTGAAAAGAATGGTTGACGATGAAACAACAAATTTGAATATTAATGAAGACTGTATTTATGAAACAAATTTAAATAACAAACAACAAATTGCATATAATATAATTATTGAACGAGTAGCAACAGGATCAGGTGGTGCTTTCTTCATTGATGGACCAGGCGGCACAGGTAAAACATATTTATATAAAGCATTGTTACATAATGTACGGTCTCAAAATTTAATTGCTTTAGCAACTGCGTCTTCTGGAGTAGCTGCATCCCTTTTACCGGGAGGTCGAACTGCTCATTCAAGGTTTAAAATTCCTTTAGAAATATTTGGTGAAATAAGTTGTTCTGTTAGCAAACAATCTGCTTTAGGAATTTTGTTGAAAATGTGTAAATTAATCATTTGGGATGAAGCCCCCATGGTCAATCGAGGTGCTATTGAAGCTGTAGATAAAATGTTAAAAGATGTTAACGATTCTAATTTGCTTTTCGGTGGTAAAGTAATGGTCCTTGGAGGAGATTTTCGACAAGTTCTACCAGTAGTATCAAAAGGAAAAAAGGAAGATATAATACATGCTAGTTTAGTATTCTCTTATCTATGGCCTTTATTGACACATCTACAATAAGTTGAAAATATGAGAGCAAAGTTTGATTCTACTTTTTGTGATTACTTATTAAGAATTGGAAATGGAACCGAGCAACAACATTCTTGTAATTGCATTCAACTTCCAAATGAAATAATTATACCATTCCAAGATGAAATAACATCTTTAAAACTTTTAATCCATAACGTTTTTCCAAATATAGAAAAATATGCTGACAATTTACATACGATGACAAATCGAGTTATTCTTACGCCTCGAAATGATTGTGTTGATCATATTAATAAAATCTTATTGGAACAAATCCCTGGAGAAATTTTTACGTACTATAGTTTCGATGAAGCAATCGATCAATCAGAACATAACTTGCAAGAAGATTTTTTAAATAGTTTAACTTCAAATGGTATTCCACCACATGAATTGAATCTTAAAGTGAACTGTCATGTAATATTGTTACGAAATATTAATCCTTCCGAAGGACTATGCAATGGAACACGACTTACTTGTCGAACATTTAAAAAAAATGTAATTCTTGCTGAAATTACATATGGCGAATATTGTGGCAAATATGTATTTTTACCAAGAATTCCTTTTATACCACTTCAAAGTGATCATACTTCAATTCCATTTAAAAGAACTCAATTTCCAATTCGACCATGTTTTGCAATGACGATAAATAAAGCACAAGGAAAAACACTTGATTTTGTTGGTTTATATCTTCCTGAACCAGTTTTTTGTCATGGACAACTTTATGTAGCCTTATCAAGAGCTAAAACAAGCAAGTGTTTAAAAGTTCTACTTAACCCATCAATTAGTGAAAAGTTGCATATGACATGCACCAAAAATATAGTATATAAGGAAATTCTTTGAAAGTACATTAATAAAAAACATCATTCGCCTATTACAGGTTTACCAGGTACATCAAAAATTTTATTTTTATATTTTCATACTCCTATTATTTACTGTTTATTTTTAGCCATTACATTTCGTTCCACTACCTTCGTATTTTATATTTTCTAATTTTTTATATACAGATGTAACAAACTGATAGATTGAGTTCTTAACTTTGCAGCTTCACCACAAGGTACATGTTAATATTTTTTCCCCTTTTTCTTTTGTTAAATATTTCTTTTTGTATATAATAACTGTTACAATTTACTTTAAATAGTATAAACCATGTAGTTCTAATTTTATTGTAATTACTTTTTCTATCAACCTAATTCTATTCCTACCAAATTCATTCTTTGGTAAATAAGTTCTTATTTGTCACAATAAAGTAGGAAAAAAAATTGAATAATTTAATTTTTTTATTAGGATATTATATATACTTAAGTTTTTGCATATCTCTTTCTCATGACAATTTTTCTTTCCAATCAAATAAAATATGTAATCAAATGTACAACACTTTATTACCCCGCCCATATATTTCTCATTTTACTAAATATCTAGGAACATGTGTTTTCTACTAAATGGATAACATTTACAACTCATCTTCTTCAAATACGTATTCCTTCCGACACGTAGCTACATTGAAACTTGAAAATTTTATCTTTATCAACTTAATCTCAAAAACTTTTAAACTTATTATAAACTCGAATTAATAAATTATTTATTTACATCAAAATATCTGTTCAATTTTCTATATCTTCTATAAATACTCACTTTATACTTCAGAGTTGAAACATCAAACAAAAAGCATATATTACACCTCTCTCAAACATGGCTACACACTATAAACTTATTGCACAAATTGCAATTTCTGAAACTAATTGGTCCGCAAAAGTGGTCATCACCGGAAAGCAATCACCAAAGACTGCTCGTAATTCCAGTACTAGATACCAAACCGTTCTTCTTATGGATTTAGAGGTACATAAGTTATAACAGTTACATGACTTTTTAGTTTTAATTAATATGCATGTATACTTTGTAAACACTTCCATATTTTTTGTTATACAGGGTAACGAGGTTACAGCTACGTTGTATGATACAAACATTACTGCGCTTAATGATCAGCTCCAATTAGGGAAAACATATATTATTTCAAATGCAACCGTAAAAGAGAACAGAAGTCAGTTTAAAACTTCGCCTGATGAAAAAATCTGGACAATAACAGGGAGGACAAAAATTGAAGAATTGCACGAGAACAACTTGAACTTCATTTTCTTACAATACCAACTTACTCCATTTCATGAGTTAGAACAACATATGGATAAAAACAGTAACATCAGTAAAATTCCTATCAAATATTTTACCGTTATAAATATGTTTTTCAAATATATTACATACAAAATAAATGAAATTATAAAATTTTTTTTTACAGGTGTTGTAGGTGTAGCTGTAGATGTTAGACAGAAAAGAATCATCCAAACCCATTTTGGTACAGAAGCTACTCTTCAAGATATCACGTTAATAGATAAAGAATTTCAAACTGTGATGTTAACCCTATGGGACAGTTTTGTTGAACGAGAATGTGTTACGATTACTGCAAACTTGGCCAACAGACCAGTTATATGGGCTACTAACCTTAAGGTCTCTTCGTTCAATGGTATAAATACTAATCCAAAGTTTTCCTCGTCCAAATTCATTTACAGTATTTAGAAAATGACTCACTGATTTACTGAATATTTTTTCTTCACTTTTACAGGTATTACTTTATCAACCAAAGCCAATAGTACCTTCTTCATCAATTCTGACATGTCGGCCATTGCAGACTACAAAAACTGGTACTTAAAATAACAAAAAAACATAAATACAAATTACAGTTATGATTTTTATAACTACATTTATATTCACTTCTTACAGGGTTGAAACTAATAAAGAAGTTCTTGACACACTTACACAAAATAAGCATTCTGTTCCTGTCAGCCCACTGAAAGTATTACCTCCAACCGATGAGGAATTCACACCAATTGCTGAGTTACTGAGAGTCCATTCAGAGGTAATTTCTAACCCATTTCATTTAATATAGTTCTATATTTTATAAGTACACATCACTGTTTTTGACACCTACTCAAACATTAATATTTTCATTTTTTTACAGAAAAAGTTCTATTGGGTAAAGGCAAGTTGGAAGATCACTTCAACAAATCAAAAGTTTTGGTACATGTCTTGTGATAACTGCAACAAATTATCGAACGCAGACTTTGAAGAAGTTCACAAATGCCGATTCTGTAAAAGTGAACATGCAAAAGCTATTCCAAGGTAATTTACACTATTCAACATATAACCAAATATTTATGTAATGCTACAACATAGTTCAAAACTTACATAATATATATTTTCCAAATAATTCATTTTCAGAGCAAATGCTTTCGTGCACCTACAAGACAAATCTGGATCGTTAAATGCAAGCATTATAGGAAACGCCGCAGAAACATTATTACAGACTACTGGTAATGCCATAATGATCCATTTCAAAGAGGTAAAATTAAAGTTCTAACGTGCGTAAATATTATTTTGTTTACGCTTAAATATTTGCTATTCAAACATATTTATTCTATTACAGGAACCAGATGTAGCCATCAACAATTTCATGAACACTGAAAGTGAAGAAGATTTACTATTTTATATCAAAGTGGCACAAAAGCGGCAAAACCCTACTGAATCCCATTTTGAAATTATCTTTGCATTTAACTCCTCAGGGACAATCATTGAAAATCAAACTGAAACAAATCATTTGGCTAATACTGTGAGCAATTCAGCTGACTCAGACGTAAACATAAGCAGCAAATCCACAACAACGAAAGAAAACACATGTAGCTCAACTACTGAACTGTTCGGAAATACACAGGAAATAACTACAACAAATCCAAAGAGGTCTCTCTTCCGATCAGATAACACTGTTCAAACAGATACGAAGCCACAAAAGAAAGCTCACAAAGGTTCTCAAATCAGTGACGCAGCAATCTCTCTACGCTCAAAAAAAAAAAAATGGAATGAAGTTTACTTTTCGTTTTGTAGAAAGACAACCTCACCTGATATGTGCCATGTATAAAACTTCAATGCAGAAGTTTTCCAGTTAAAAATAAGTTATCCCTTTTGATGTTAATAGGTGAAGAGGTTGTTTTGGAGTTTTTTTTTTCTTGAATGTAAAAATTATAAGGTACGTTATCGGCCGCTATGGGAGCCTCTTTTGTATATGTACTATCACGACTGTATATATACTTTCGAACTTCTGTGCCTTCATAAGTTATTAATTTTGTATATTTAAATTTAAACTGTATACATTTCAAGTGATTTCATAATTGTTTTTCTTAAAAATAATACAACTTTACGTAATCAATACAATTTCTTTTTGCTCTGTCTATACTATCTTTTTATACATTTCAACAATTTACTACTGCATGCATAATTTGTAAATATAGAATTTCATTTAAAAGTCATTTCAGATTATATTTATCCTTTATTATATATAAATCCATACTGGATTCAATTAACATTTATATAAGAACTTTATATTTTTAAAATTAAACGCATTGGATGCATGCATGCATACACGAAGAAACCCGAATTCCGTCGCGGAGAGAGAAGGTTTTTTCCAAAAAAAAAAATAGTTTCAAAAATCTATCAAACCTCCCCTTTGCGTTAACGGGTAGCATCGAAAAAATATTTTTTCCCGCAATTGTTTAAAAAAAAAAAAACAAACAATTCCCCGTTCGTTCGCGGACGGGAAAGCAGTTTTCCCCATGATAGTGAATTGAATTCCCCGTGCGCGCACGGCAGAGTCCATCTCCCCGTGCGCGCACGGGGAGTATTGATCTCCCTGTGCGTGCACGGGGAGAGTCCATCTCCCCGTGCACGCACGGGGAGTATTGAACTCCCCGTGCTTGCACGGGGAGATTTACTCGGGTTTTTTTTTTTTTTAAAACAACAGTTATATTATTTTTTCAGAAAAAATATATACTCCTATAATTATACTACTACCTAAATATACATTATTTAATATCTTTTGAATTCGCGCACAGGACACATCAATTTTTTTTTAAACTTCCCATTTTAAAACTACAATTTACTAATATATACTCCCTACTATAATAATACTTATAATACTACCTAAATATACATTATTTAATATATTTTAAACTCTCCGTCCCCGCAAAAAAAATTTTTTTAAAAAAAAAACAATTATATTAATTTTACTTCCAATTTTAAAACTACATGAAAAAATATATATTCCTAACCTTCAAAATTCTTTTGAACTTTACAATAAATTTTAAATTCTATAATCAATAGAAAAAAAAAATTATATAATAATATTAATAATAATACCATCAACTTCCACCTACCCACTCCTCACCAACTACTTCTCACCTACCACTTCATTAACCCAACATACCTACACACAAATACCACCAATACTTCCACTCATACATTCAACCACATTCAACCAAATACTCACACGATAATCAGCAAAGGTTATAATTTCATCTTCCCAAATACACAAATTCAACACTCACATTCCAACTTCCTGCTACAACAAAAAGGTAATTTTATCTAGCAAACCAACTTACTGTAATTTTATTCGCAATATTTGATTAGATTTTTTATTTAATTTAATTTTCTAATTTATTTCGTGCTTATTTATGGAAGATTTTGAATTGTACAATAATAAAAAGAAAGTATACGATAAGATCTGTAATTACTCATGCACAAATTAAAATGAAGCAGTTGAAAGTTGAAAATCGACAAAATGAGAAGTTGAACTAACAATAAAGATTACTTATTTATTTATCATTATAGTTTTTACATTAGATTCCCTGTCTTAATCTTGAGCAGTACAAATGAATTAAATAGTCTTAATCTTGAGCAGTACAAAGGAATTAAATAGTGAGATTATAGTGTCACCAATATCTTAGTTCTTCAAGAATTTATATTGAGAACGGATGTTTATTAGATGAAACATAGATATGTTGGTTTTTATTTTTGAGGATTAATCTCTTTTGTTTTGTAATGTAACTAATTATTTATTAATTGTGTAGGAATTCTTTGTACATAATATTTTCTAATTTAAATTATTATTCATTAATTATGTGGGGATATTTGAAGCAGAATCTTTTGTTTTGTACTATAACTTATTATTTATTAACTGTGTAGACATTCTTTGGACATAATATTTTATAATTTAAATTATTATTTATTAATTGTGTGGGACCTAAATTTCACGAGGATTAATGATTTAATGTATAAATTCATTCACTTTATTACTTCTTTTATAATATTTATGTAACATTTTTATGCAATATCTTTTTTCCTTAATATTTTAATCAATTGGTCCACCATAGGCAGACGTGGTTTTGATGTCAATTATTCCTTCTCTTTCTTTATCTTTTTTTCCACTTTCTAATTAACAATGATAAAGTTAACATATTTATCTAATGATTTCTTTATACAGATGTCTTTGGAATATATCATTCCCCCAAACGAATGATATTCTGCTGGCATTACTCAATATTCCAATCATCAGTATCTCAGGAATTTTTTTGAGTTCATCAATGAAGAACAACAAGCTGAGATAATGGGTAGTAACTTTCATGCATTTATATGCAGTGTTTTTTATAGATCTGAAGAACAACAACAGTTTAGTGGTAAACTGGTTCATGAGTTTATATTACGCCTTGTGAATTGTGGAAAAAATAATGAAATCTGGGTCAAATTAAATGATCAACTGGCCCGCTTTAGTATGCTTGAATTTTGTCTTATAACAGGATTACCATGTCATGATATACCTCTAGAATGTGAATTTACTAACAATCGACTTAGAAATCAGTACTTCAATGGTATTAACAGAATCAAAATGACAATGCTATCTGAAGCATTTCGCCTTTGTCAAAACGAAGATGATAAATTCAAACTTGGTCTAGTGATGTTCGTAGAATGTGTTTTAAAACCTACGGGAAGATGTATTGACCAAAAAACTTTATCTATGGTTGAAAACATTCATACCTTCCTTGCATATCCATGGGGTCGACAAGCATATGTTGTTCTACTAAGGTCTTTACAAGCATCACATGTAGAAAGGGTACAGAGAATGCATCAAAATGAACAACTCGAATCCAAATATTCATTACATGGATATCCACTTGCATTCCAGGTACTATTCTTTTATTATATTGTTTTTCCTATTTTATATATAATTTTATTCACTGATTTATAACTTTATATATCTAATATATATTTCCATTTATGTAAGTATTGGATATATGAAGCATTTCCACGGATTGGCCGAAAATTTGGACAGCCTAGAAGTAGAACAATACACATACCAAGGATGTACAAATGGAGGCCGCATAAAGTATTAACAGAAAATTCAATTAAACATTTTTTGTCAACCCATGAGGTATTCTACGTAATCATTACATTCCTTATCATTTTGTTATATACATATACTTACTTTTTGCATATACAAATACTTACTTTCTGCACTTATGAAAAAATCAAAATAAATTATTTATTTATTTTTATTACACTTACAGATTCAAACAAACATAATACTACAACCTACGGCAGAAGAATTACAAACAATTTGGTATACAACTCTTTCAATGCCAGAAGACAACCATCATATCATACTTCATGGGATTCTCACAGGACAGTTAAACAATATCCCTGAAGAAGTTCATCAGCAACATACCATACCACCTATTCACCGTACTTCCGTTCCAGATACTTCAACCTCTACTCATGTTAGCTCCAACTATCTTACAAGAGGAGAGATGGAGCAAATGCTAAACACACATAGGCAGCAAATGATATCAGATATGTCTGCTTTATGTGATAACATGAGAACAACCATTGTATCAGACATATCTCATCTACACAACAACTTAGAAACAACCATGGCAGAACAATCAAATAGACAACAACGTCAGTACGAAACAATTTTTCAACGCCAAGATGAATTGTTTCAACGACATGAAAAATTACAACAGGACTACAACGAAATCATACAATCTAGAATGCATCCTCAACATAATCCTCTTCATCAAGATGCTTCTGTTCATACAAGTCCTGTTGTACAGCATACATCAACGTTTGAACCCACAGAAGACACTACACAACAGACAATACAACAAATACAAAAAGGGAAAAGCATACAGTCTTCAATACCATTAATGAATTATCCTTTAGAAGACTACTCAACAGACAGATACTTAGCACTTACAAATTGGATAGCAACAAATCCACCAAGGTAACCGCTCTAATTCTACTCCACTCTTTTACACATTGTTGAATTCATTTAATTCATCTCGAATTAAATTATAATTTTTTTCACAGCGCATGTTGGATGATGGATCTAAAAATATGTACCGAAGGAGCATAATAGAAACTATGATGGATATAACACAACCTATAACTACTGATGTAAGTAAACTGATTTACTATAATAAATTTAATTTTATATTTAATGCACATTATTTACATCTATTTTTTTTATTAGATTCTTGATTTGGAGTTCAACTTGTTGAGGCAATTCATAAACAACAATCCTACGTCCGTTTCAGAAGAATATGCAATTATGGATTTCAACTATGAAAACGAGTGTACTTGTCAGATGATGGTACAAATGCAAAATCTGGACACAAATACCTTAACCGATGGACCAAATTTACCTATTCTACAAGACTACGTGAATGACAATTTGCCAATAAATGGTCGTCCATGGTTAAGATGCAAGTACCTGTTAATTCCATGTTCGTATACAGGAAATACATGGTATTTATACTGTGTAAACATTGATGAATTGAAAACATACATATATGGTAAAGACAATAACAATCATACACCGGAGCAAGTTAGAGCACATTCAAAACCAGCATTTGCTATAACTACGCACTTCCTGATGCATCCGAACTTCACGGCCCACAGATCCTTGAAGAAGAAAAATACAAAAAGAGACATAAAGTTGGAAATCATGCCGCATCAACCTTCAGCAAATAATGGGTAAGTATTTAAATTATACGCTATGTACTATACCATTTCATTCTCTGTTTACTATAATTATACATTTAACATACTAATTAAATTTTATTCTCACCTATCTTTTTCATAGGCCAAATTCTGGAGTATTTTTACTTAAATACATAGAATGTTTAGTTCGAGATTATCCAATAGAATCAATTTCTGCAGACAGAATGATTTTTTATAGGCGAAAGATTGCCTTAGATATTTGCTTCAATGATTATTTCGTTCATCCTCATTGACTCTTCCACTCGTGGGTAATCATACCTGTGGAGAAGATACTATTTATGGCCAATTCTGCATGCATAAGGTTTGATAACTTTCAATACTCCTTTTACATTTCTCATTTTTGCATTCATTTTATTTAGAAGCTTTTTCTTTCTTCTTTTTGCATTCATTTCATTCAGAAGCTTTTTCTCAACTGTTTAATTGAAAAAGTTATTTTTTCAGTGAAGAGGCTCTGAGCATGTGGAAATCTGAGTGAATCTGATATCTATTTGCTTGTAAATCCATTGCTCTTATTTACGCTAATTAATGATGGAATCTGAAGCAGAAACTAAGGTTAGTATGAAAAAAATCGCTATTTGTTATTTTCAATATTTGCTTGTGTTTTGTTTTCTTGCATTTCTTTCTATCGCTCACTGAGGGTGTGGAGAGTGAAAAAATTAGAAGCTTAATCAAAAAATTCCACAAAATTTCTATCACAGATTCAAAGGCGTTGTTTATGTAAATCTCTTTCTCTGCCTTTAACCTGAGTAATTTTGAGGATGGGGTTTATCATCTGCTTTCATGGTTGGACTCCTTGTAACCTCTCTAATCTTTGCATCTTTAGCCAAGAAGTAATCAATTTTGCTCACTACAATTTTTGCTCTCTCTATCTCTGCCTTGGTATATATCTTCTATAGTATGAACAAGAAGTAAAATATGGAGACAAATCAAAGTAATCAAGCTGCATGTCAGTAGCACACTCTTTGTTAATTACTGACATGAAGCATAATACAATGTTTTCCTTTGCAGTTTATTGGAGCATGTAAAGATCCTTTGATGGTGATTGTTACAGAACTTTTACCGGGAATATCACTCAGAAAGTATTTATCCAGCATGCGTCCAAAGCAGCTGGACCTGCACATGGCGTTAAATTTTGCTCTTGACATTCCTCGAACCATGAACTGTTTACATGAAAATGAGATTATACATAGAGATTTAAAACCTGGTATCTGATGGGGGCACTGAGCTGTATAAAATTTTAGTTGTCTATATTATTGTTATATTGTGTAGTTTGGAACAATTTTATGTAAATTCTATAACAAGTACTGTCTATAATAACAAGTACTGTCTATAATATTTCATACTTCGCTTTACATAATTATATATTTACCGTACCTATTACATTAAACATAAAACTATTTCTTTATCAGGCCAAACTGTGGAGTTTTTTTGCTCAAATACATAGAGTGCTTCATCTTTTAACTATCCGATAGAGATAATCTCTGCAGATAGAATGGCTTCATACAGACGAAAACTCACTCTTGATATCTGCTTCAATGAATATTATCTATACCCTCATGAAGTCTAATTGGATAACCATACGCTAATCAGTATGTTCTCCTTTCTCTATCATCAACTTTTCTTCTTGTTCTTTCTAAAAATTCATGAACACTCGTGTTCGTGTCTTCATGTACTTAAGCAGCATCTGATAATACAATATGTACGTTTTTATTTCAAAAAACCAACTCAATGATTGTTAACAAAAGTGTTCTCAATCGTAACAATGCCACATCTCCCAAACCACGATACCACTAATAAGAATGGCATATCTTCAAATTTTTTTTCTACTTCACATGACTGGTTATACAGATAGTTTGAATAAATTTATAACTGAAAAGAAATGCAAATTCAAAAACTTAATTCCCGTTTCCACACTTCACACCCCATTTATTGCCATATCCAACAATACGCTAACATTTCCTCAATTAAATCAAAACCCGTGCATCGCACGGACACAAACTAGTAATTAGATAAAAGGTCATAAATGAACCAATAGGATGACTCTTGCAATCTTTGTCAGGAATTGTCCTTCAAAACAATTAGTTGCATGTGAACCTCAAATCAACAGCAAAAAAACCATTTTTCTTTTTGTCGAAAATTGCTACCAGACGAGGGCGAATGTGATTATCAATCAACATTGATAGAAATGTGCTGCACACACAGGAACAAAAACACCAGAAATGCAACAAAACACTCACACAAATGTGGGGCCCGCACATCTTTTTCTTTTTTAAATACACGATGGGACTCCCTGTTGTCTCTACCAAGGTGTGACCCTAAGTTGTTACACACTTATTGCAACTATTGGGTCTAGAAAATAATAATGGAGGTTCCCAACATCTGACGATTGTTGCACTTTGATTCTCAAATTCAGTAGCTGGGCCTACCCCACGTGATCCTAACTCTTCAACTTCAATCGTCATTATGAAGAACTCCCATTTGTGACTTATTCGAGTCGATACATCATGCTAAAAATCAATCTTATAAATCCAAGTAATTATAAAAATAGAAATAAAAAATCGAACGTACTAATTAATAAAAATGAACATTGTCATTTAATTGTTGAATAAAATCTAAGTTCAAATTTTCTTGATCACAAAGCCCAGAGGCGGCCCTGAGGGTGCGCAAGTGGAGCGACCGCACAGGGCCTCACAAGTGTAGGGGCACCAAAAAAAATTGTTATAGTTGTATATTTATGTATAATTATATATTTAAAATATATATTATTTTAAAATATAAAAATAAATAGATTTATTACATAAAAAAATTTATTAACTAAAACATAGTATGTAAAGAAATAAACAAATATTTAAATATCATATTTTTGCAATGAAATAATGTTATTGAAATAATTTTCCTTAATGGATTTTTTAATTACTTGAAAAGGGCACCATTTTAAAATCTCGCACAGGGCACCCAAAATCTCAGGACCTGCCCTGACAAAGCCTTGATCCAAGATTTTTGGGAGGTTTCAAAATGACATCTCGAGTGTGCACATGAATGTGAATTGCTCCCCATGCATGCTACAACTTCAACAATACTATACAATCATAATATCATTACTCCTCCCTTGAAATCTTGATGGCCAATTATTCAATCACTTGAGAAAGTAAAGTAAATCATCAAAATATGAGATCATACTAATCAACTCAAATAAACAGGTCAGAAGGGCTTAGATGATTTTTTAATGTGACGAGTAAGATTTATACCACAAAGTAAATTATTCACCCAAAATTCGTGTCACATCCACGTACTTATATATGATCACATTTTTAAGAAAACTATCCAAAGATAATCACTATCCACTCAAGAAAAAAGAACTCTCAATATACTATTCCCTAAGAATATGTCTTTTTTTTCTACCAAAAGCATCGATGAGATCAGTAAATATTAACAATGCATTGCTTGCGAAGTATGTATCCGTATATGTCCTATACCAATCATCATTTATTGAGTAGTCTTGTTTATTCTAGAACGCTTACTGATTTGATAGCTCGAGAAAGACCAACCACAATTTTAATTTCCGACATTTCGTGTGCAGCTTAGGTGGAAGGTGAGAAAGACCTCCTTTCGGAGAGGCTCGAGTCATTGGTGAGATACCATTCCAGAAGATTTAGGATTTTAACCTTCTGTCGGAACCTAAGGGTTAAGGGACCGTTGATCACTGATACTGGAAATCAATTTTCTTGCTTTTTTTCCCCTTTTTGTGCCGCTCATGATTTAAACAAGTCGCACATACACCCTAGTACATGTTCAATAATTTAAGCAAATCCAAGAGGTATGACAAAAAACAAAGTTTTATGCATTGCATATAACATCTATAATGAACCCATTTAAAACTATAGAATGGCTAGGCAAAGCATTTAAAAAGAACCAACATTTGTCTTGATCAAATACAGACTTACTCATTACTCAAATAAAATTACCATATCAGTGATGTAGAAAAAATCAATGCTGGTGGTTCAATCTCAACCCTGAAATTTTGTCCCTTTCCATCACGCTCCCAAGTAATTAATTTTAGCTTGATACTTGGAATAGGTTCATCCTCGAATTTTAGCTTGATCAGATTCCACCCCCCCCCCCCCCCCCCACTCCCAGTCTCGTCATCTCTTAGGGAGTTGATGGTCCAAATAAAAACATAAGATTCATCCTTAAAAGATCAACCCAATTAAAAGAGCAGCCCAATCCCTTACTATTTATAATTTATTTGTTTAAGACAATATTAGAAACAACTCGTTACTTTTTGACATTGTCTGAGATACCTCTCTCGTTTCAAAAATAAAAAGTCTCCCTTATTTCTAGATTTTAGCCCCCGTCTGGCTACAATTTTGTGAAGATTTTAATCAACATGTTCGAACGTTTGATACAAGAGTGAGTCCCATTTCTGCAGTCATTATTGATTGCACAAACCGCCAAATACCGAAAAATGCCCGTATACAGAGTAAGAAATTAAATGTTAAAGGGCACATTGATCATTTTAATTAATTCAGCCAACGGTTGTGGCCACCTTCATTGATAAATCACTCTATAACGAAAACAAAATGCATTAAGATCTTTGGTCAAAATATAGTCCGGACATGCGATTAGTATTTAGTTATGTATCATCTAAAATGGGAATAATATATCGAAAATGCTATTGTGAATAAATAAATTAATTTTTTTAATTATTACTGCTATTTAAGACTGGGGTGGTCTCTAGATGACAGTGAGGAATTATCGCAATTTACTTTGTTTAAAGTAAATTATATGGTTTTAATTTGATATGTTAGATTTAAAACTTCTTAGGAATAGTTTAAATTTTTGTGTCCAATTATATAACGTGATTGTTATTTAGGGCCTGTTTGGTACAGATTCTCATTTTCTACAGTAAATTAATTCTCATTTTCAACCACACATTTTTCAATAAAATAATATTTTCCATCACATCAATACTTTCTTCTTCTTTTTCAACCACACATTTCCCATCAAATCACTATTCAAAAATCAATTCTTCCACCAAAAATCCCTACCAAACACACTCTTAGGCCCCGTTCGGGAGGGCTTAAAATCCAATTAAAATTGAAAATATGGCCGTTATTGGGTCCCACCCGTCTAATAAAAGTCAACAATAACGACTATATTTTCAATTTTAATCTGATTTTAATCCCTTCCAAACAAGCTATTAATAATAAATCTGGAAGGTATATAATAATTTAATAAACTAACGTACATTATTGTTTAGCTAATTTTTACTTAAACTGCAAGAAATACATGTTTATGTTTAATATTTTATAATTTTACAAATATGATTATTTATTTGTAAGTTCACATTTATTTATATTTAAATTACGTGTACAAACACATATAAGTAATTAAAAATTATAAATAATATTTTACAAATTTTCAACAAATTTTAGGTTTAAATTTGTCATAGTAGAGTATATCGATATTAATTTGTAAAGGGCGCAAATTAATTGTAGAAAAAAGGATTTTTTTTATTTATTTATAAGGGTATTTTAGATATATCAACCTCATTTTAGATGATATATAACTAAAAAGTGATTAAGAGTGTCCATGATACTTAAATTAAGAACAGAGAGGTCAGTGATATTTTTGAAAAGTGAGACAACATCTTTATTTATTTTATCTTTAATCAATGTACGATATTACCATTAACATACTTCGTAAAATGGTAGCTTTAGACGGATCGAATTATTCGTTCGATCTATATTTGAACTTGAGTTCCATCATAAAAGACCACCTTGTTAAGAATAGGTTTATCTGTTTTATCTTTAATTGGCACACAATATTATACATTGAGGGCTTGTGTGGGAGGGATTAAAATCAGATTAAAATTGAAAATACAGCCGTTATTGTTGACTTTTATTAGACGAGTGGGGTCCAATAACGGTCATATTTTCAATTTTAATTGGCTTTTAATCCCTCCCGAACGGGGCCTGAGTCTATTAAAAGCGTGTTCGGTAGAGATTAAAATTGAAAAATTAGCCGTTATTGTTGACTTTTATTAGACGAGTGGACCCAATAACGACTATATTTTCAATTTTAATTGAATTTTAATCATTCCCTAACATGCTCTAAATTCAAGTTACTGTAATCCTTAACTTATTTGGTACTTATGTATAATATTAGAAATATTTCAAGTATTGTTCGTTTTATCGAGAACCTATTTAAATAATTGAACGAGTTCGTTGCGACTATTCCAACCATATTCAATCCATCAATATAAGGTCACTCCATTAAATGGCCAAGCTTGCCCTCTTAAAATAACAAAAATAATTGCACAAGTTTAGCCCCTGTTTGTCTCCCATTATGGGAGAAATAATGGTGTAATGAATAGTATTTTTTGGAGAATGTGTGGTTGAAATTGAAAGAAACTTTATCGGTTTATGTGTAGAATATTTTATTATTTGAATGTGTGGTGGAGATTGATTACTGTAGAAAACAATTTTTTGGAAAATGGTAGACAAACATGGGCTTAATTATTATAATTAATTTTAATCAAATATTTTATTTAATCAGTAATTTATATTAAAATTTAATAAAAAAATTGTTTTTAACAAAAACAAACTGTACACTGACCATCACATTTTTTCTCATAGACTGATTAATTTCCCGTTGTCTAAATGCACGTTTCTGCCAGCAGAAACTAGAGAAGAGAACAAATTAACTTCAGATCAGTCACTGTATCCTCCGAATCCAACTATTTCTTTCTCAGATAGTCAAAATCCAGTGCTCATTTTCGTTCCGATCGAGATTTGTATTTGTGAGGTTCTCAATTTAGTCAATGGCGGTGAAGGGGAGGCAGTACGGGAGACCGCGTAAAGGGTCGTCATCTATTATGATTTTCTCGATACTCTTGATATTCTCTTTCCTCGTTATAATCCTTTTGGCTCTTGGAATTTTGTCAATTCCAAGCAGTTCGAAGGGCTCTTTAAGAGCTCATGATCTCAGCTCCATCGCCCGCAGTGCCGTCACCAAGTAAGGTTTCACTCGAGCTGAAATATGCGGTTCATTTGCTTATTGGCATTGAATTGCACCGATTTTTTTGTATAATTGCGATCTGAATTTGTTTTACTTGGTGCAGAGGTGATGAAAATGTGGAGAGGAAAGATCATTGGGTTGAGTTGATCTCTTGGGAACCCAGGGCTTCCATTTTGCACAATTTTTTGGTAATTAATTCTTTTTCATGCGCACAGACATACATATATACTGTCATATGGGAAAAATTCATTTTTTCACATAATGAATTGTATTCATCTTTATATATGTTAGATGCGCCATTTTCTACATGGTAAATTTCGGCCACTTGGAACTGGGACCTCAAAGTTAGGGTTCTTGCCTTCTTGGAACATTGAGCCCCGTTTGACATAGCTTTTTCAGAATATAAGCTGGTGGGTTGCATGAAATATGTGGTTAAAAAAGTGGTTCCAATGAAATGTGTGGTTAAAAATGATGTTTGACAAGCTTATTATCTCAAAAAAACTGTCAAAGAGGGACTAGCTCTAATTTGAACGGAAATTTCTAGTTCCAATTGTGAGTCTCCACATCCTTAGATATTTGGCATACACCATAAAAAGGCTGGAGAAGGAAAGTCACCTAAAAGCATCTAGTGGCCTAAATTCATTAGATGCACACCTAGACTGCTAGACATTAGCTTTACAATGGAATAGATAATGATATAATCATTCCTGTGGATTTGAACACAGCAACATATCATGCAAGTGTTAATGCCGCGAAAATATCGCCTGAATTAACAGTTCAGGAAACCTTTCTTAACTGTGCATTGTTCAAAATTTAAATCTATCCAGGTTTATGAAACCTTTCTGTCGTAGTTGGTTTGACATAAATTTTGTTCCAATGAAAAAAATAAAGGACTAGAGTGATTATCAATCTTAAATGCATGTAACACACATGGAGGGAGAGAGCGAACAAATGGAAAAATGTTTCTATGCACCGGTTGATGAACAGTGCATTTCACTGAAATTAAACTTTGTGATGGGTAATCACATACCAGAGTTAATGCATCGTGATTTAGTTTTTGGAGGTAGTTCAAAACTTAGGGACATAATGGTTGAAGGGCACTGGCACACAGCACACTGTTCCCTCTGCTGCTGGGCGATGATGTAGTGTTCCTTACTCGCAGAAACTGAAATAGAGTATCAAGACACTAGAGAAATTGACTTGACACGGATACTACCATGCTTTTGATTTCTAGATGATTGTATCTCAAAAATGAAGTCTGTCATATGCAGTTGCAAGTTAATCATGAAAAGTTGCTGGAACGTTTTTCTCGTTCTTTTCTGTTCATAAATATCTCATTGATCTGCTGATAAATGCCTCAACTAATTGCATGGACTACTTGATTATTTTTTTGATATTTTTTTAACAGTCCAAAGAGGAATGCGAGTATATGATAAATCTTGCTAAGCCTCATATGCAAAAGTCAACAGTTGTTGATAACAACACTGGGAAAAGTAAAGATAGTAGGTATGCCATTTCTTAAGTTTTTCAAGTCCTGGTATTTAAGATGCATCCAAGAAGATGAAAGTACATTTTTTTCTTGCAGAGTCCGTACGAGTTCTGGTACATTTCTTCCTAGAGGACGTGATAAAATTGTCAGGGATATTGAGAAAAGGATTGCAGATTTCACCTTCATTCCTGTAGGTATGCAGTTCAATGGCTACTTTCAATGATTCTTGTGTGCAAATTCATCTATCATTTTTCTATGAACACAATCATACTGTAAACCAAGAGTACCAATATTTAAAACCCAGGTTGAGGCCAGGACTTGGTATACCAAATTATGCTTAGTTTGGGTATAAAGTTTGTCTGGCATTTCTATTTTCGGCTGAGTTCTTCCAGTTTGTCAATGATATTAGTTCGTTGTATGGCTGGGTTGGACAAGTAAAGAAATTTGCTTTACCACCTATATAGTTGAACTTTGTCTGGAAGGGGTAAACCATAATCCAAGGAAATTAGCTAGGGTTATAGAATGGGAACTTGTATTGATATGAGTTGCATTAATCTCTTTGAAGAGTGCAGTTATTTAGTCGGATGTAGTTTCACCCTTAGCTATCAGCATATCTATTTTCCAAATCTAGTAACCTTTAGTTATTTTATAGTACTCCAATTTTTTCTTCGTGTTGTTGCAATTTGTTGGGCCATTTTCTCCACTGTGAAGACCTCATATTCCTCAGAATCATAGATGCGTCTGCCTTACTGAAGCTGACTTTTCTTACCAATAGACTTTGTTTATTTTAATGTTTTGATTTCTTAGGAAGTATCCTTTTAGGTGATGCTATACTTTCGTTATTTTTCTTGTCCGGTTCTTGTTGATATATTTTGTTTTGTGTATTTTGTTCACATATTGGCTTTACCCCAAATTATTTTGCGTTCGACAGAGCATGGGGAAGGCCTTCAAGTGCTCCATTATGAAGTAGGCCAGAAGTATGAGCCTCATTATGACTATTTTCTGGACGAGTTTAGCACTAAGAATGGTGGTCAACGAATTGCTACAGTTCTTATGTACCTGTAAGTAATTTTCTCTAATTCAATACTCAGTGTAATTACCATAGGTTCTTATGGTGTCGTTTGTGACACACTTTATTACAGGTCAGATGTTGAAGAAGGGGGTGAAACAGTATTCCCTGCCGCCAAAGGAAACTATAGTTCCGTGCCTTGGTGGAATGAGCTATCTGAATGTGGTAAAGGAGGACTTTCTGTTAAACCAAAGATGGGTGATGCATTACTTTTCTGGAGCATGAATCCTGATGCAACTTTGGATCCTTCAAGCTTGCATGGTCAGTTGTGCTTATGACTGGTTGTTTGTACTGTAGTGCTGATACTTAAGATGTACCTTTCAGATATCTCTTGAAGTTCTTGTCTTCTCAGACATAGCAACATCATGCCCTTGTTTGTCATCAATTTTATCAAACATTGTTTGCTACGGTAAACAATCTCCACCACATATTCACTCAATAAAATATTCTACATACAAACCAATAAAATTACTTTAATTTTCAACCACACATTCTCCAAAAAATACTATTCAAAAGACCATATTAGCATTATGTTTATAATCTAGTTGCTAGATGTATTTTCCTATGTCTATGGCTCATTTAATATTTTAGATGTGGAATCAATGTACTTTGCTTCTTGCAGGTGGCTGCCATGTTATCAAAGGGAACAAATGGTCATCTACAAAGTGGATTCGTGTCCATGAATACAAGGTGTAATTTACTGTAACAGAGGTAAACTTCGATACCCAGGTGTAATTCACTATGCTCAAACCCTAGCGGTCTGTTATTTCTGCTAATTTATTATTGCTTCCCAACCTATGCCTATATTTGCCTCTCTCTTTGCGGTATTTATATGATCTATACCAGCTTCAGCAACATAATTACCTAAGATGTTCTATGAAGCATTTTGTAAATATCTTTGCTAACTTTTTAACTAAGGCTTCGTTGCATAAGTATCGTATTCACATGTGATAAAATTGACAGAAGTCCACTGTCAGTTGGTTACACTTGGTCTTTTACTTGCCAAGGACATTGATCCGACCGAGAGCTTGCTAGTATGACTGATAAAATTGGATCTTCTTGTATCCAGTATACCATATAATTAGTTTAGAAAACCATATCTTGGCCTATTAGATCTTGAAGAACTCTGTTAAGGAGATGCCAATGGCAGCGAACTGTGTCGGCCTTGTTTTCCTACTGGTCATGTTGCGTTGTATTTTATTTCAGTATGAGGAATACATCCAACTAATCCAGTGTCATTCTGTTACTCTTTGACGAGTCTAGCTAGTGGCTTCTGAGTGTGTCTGCAGACCTCTGTCTCTGATTTTAGTGATTAATACAAATAAATTTTTGCTCAAATATCATTTTGTTGGCTACTAAACTAAAACTCAGTGCAAACTCTTATAATCATTAATTGGAGCCTGTCAATCCCTATAGAAAAGGAGATTCAATCTTACTGCCCCCATGGTGAACCCTCTCGAAGAAAAGAACACCGAGATGCATTCAAGTTCAAGATCTGTGCCTCTCCACTGTGTCTCAATCGCATGATAGTTTTTGTGTTGAGTGATCAATTCCACCACCATAGCACCATCGACAGAAGCCACAATAGTATCAGCATTAGTCATGAAATTTGGGCCAAAACTCATTCTATGCGGCTAGTCTCCTAAGCCACAGCATTGACTTGGATAACCATAAATATGATGCCTAACCCAGAGTGGAGATGCATATTAAGAATTGAGATGTACAATATTATGTGTCTTCTGCCAACAGATCTTCAGTTGGTGAATCTGGTGAAGAGTTAATACAGTGTTTTCATATAATTAAGTTCACTAAGTTTTGGATAAGAAAAATGTAATAACATTATCATTATGAATATTGGAATGGTGTCCTAGTAAGTTGAAAAGACTTACATGTTAGTATTTGAAATGATTCGGAAATTTAAGTGAATCAGATTCTTTGGTTTTTCATGCCATACTTGTGTCACACGCGAGAAGGCAAATGGCTGCATCTTGTTTAGTTGACATAGATGAAAGCGTAAAAGATGAGAATGTGCTTCTACTATTGTCAAAGCACAATTTTTTGGGAGAGAAACTAAAGAGAACCTTCTCTAAGACTGGGAAACAAAGGACAAAACCTCTCAAGACACTTCTGCAACAACATCCCTGAGAAGTTCGTGAAGAGGACTAAGACCAATTTCAGAAAATTGATAAAAGTGTTTTTACTTTGTGTCGAAACATCTATTTGCAGGAATCTATAGATATAAAACACTAACATATTAATGATCCTAATAATCGACTAAGATGAATAGTGACCACGTCCACATGCTAAAGTAGAGATGTCAATGCTGGGCTCGGCTCAGCTCGTGGAGAAACAAGCCACAAGCTCGTTAATTTTTTTATTTTTTAATGTTTTTTTCACGAGCCCACAGCCTCCCTAACGAGCCGAGCAGGCTCGTCTAGCGAGCCTGCCCGAGCGGCTTGTGGGTCGCTACAGTATGAGCCGAGCAGCTGAGCCGACGAGTCGCTCGGCTCGATTGCCACGACTATGCTAAAGTAACTTTCTTGCTCCAATATTGGTCTGTTCTTTTGCATCACTGATGCTTTGTAAACAGACATGACCATAGAGTACATGGCACAAATCAAAACCATACCATGGACGATTGTTTAGCAGCCACAAACTAACAAGACAAGAATGTGCCTTCTCTTCTCATTTATTAGTGGTTAAATATGCATTCTCAAAAATGTATTACAAACATGTTGAGTATTAATAAATAGCCTTACTGATTATATGTCTGTGTCAACGAATGCATTTCTAAAATCATGACCACTTTTGACCAGATCTAGGTCTCAAAATCGGCAACTCACGGTCCCACACTTGGATACTTGTGCTTTTGTGCAATTTTCCTAGCCCAAGCAATGTGGATGGAATTTGGTATAGTCTAATGAAAAGAAAATTTTCTTTTGTGGCCATGAGGAATAAACTAAGAATCAATTTAATGAGAAACATTGGGGAGTTCTTGAATACAAAGCCTTCTTTCACATCCATAAGTTGTATGACATATTGCTGCTATGTCATTGACATGTGCCGGGTATGTCTATTCTCTCAGCTTCTGCATATAATTGAGTTTGTCATCGTATACATGTTATTTTTTTTAATAATAATAGTTATCTTGAAACTCATCTATCTATCAAATATTGTGTGTGGTGGGTGTGGGTGCCGGGGGCTTGTGTGTGGCTTTCTTTGTAGGGTTAGCAATCTTGAAGGAGTAAGAGTATGCTTGATACAAAGTATTGGATATGACTCGAAAATATTATAGACTACGTTAACTTATTTTCTTTTCCAGTGCTGTCTATAGATTAATGTTCAATGCACCTACCAAAGGGGGTAGTGGAATAAAACAATTATGATTGCAATGCACTGCTCCACTGTACTTACTTGAATGCTTTCTAGCAAATTAGATAGAGACGCGCACACTGAATTTATAGTGTTTCAATCAGTCTGATTAATAGAAATAGGTCGTTTCTGGATGATACTGAGACTGTTTACGTAAATTTTGTCCATCGTTTTGATGATATGTTTTTGACAGGATCAAGAATCGGTTCAGATGCAATGACTGTTGTACAGTTTTCTACAACGGTGTCGAGGATTTCAGCAGCACTTTCATCTGCCGTTAAATGATGCAATTTTATCAACAATCATGTACATCTATCTCAGTTTTCTGCTTTTTGTTGACATCCCATCTGTAGAAATCATTGTATTGACTAAATATGATGGGAATTTTCCATATAAATTTTCTAATTAGGCCTATATGTGGTAGAGTTAAAAGTGAAAACAGAGACGGGGTTGTGTTTGTTTTTATACATAATTTTGTGTCAAGAGTGTCCATTATAGCATCGAGAGTTGAGGGATTAGGGATGCACTTTTATTTAGGGTACGTGATTATATATAAAGATGTCGTGACTGCAATAATATTGGTTTTTTTTTTTTTTTGATAAAAAAGTGGAATAATTGGGAGGGTTTTTATCTAAATCGGAACCATGTGGAATCAACAATTTGTTGATTTTGTTTTTTCCGTCTACATTAAATTGACCAAAGAATTGCGCATACAATATTAGAGAATGTTATAATTGTAATTGAATTCTGTCAAATATAAATATGAATTAAGAACAACATTAAAAAAAAAAAAAAGACAAAAGGACGTAGGGAAGCGGCTACTTGACATTATGAAGCAATTTTTAGTTTTTTCAGTAGAACCTTAGAGCTTCACGTTCGTTGCTAAACAATCACAACTATTTTATTATTATTATTTTTTTTTTCAGTAGAACTTTAGAGCTTCACGTTCGTTGCTAAACAATCGCAACTATTTTAGACGTTTGATAAATTAGAAAGGATAAATATATATTATTCACAAATTTTGTTCGTTCTAGAGGTGGGCAAAAATCACCTATACTGTCCAAATACGATTGGAACTGTTCGTTTCGGTTCTGATTCTGTTCTTGTTGGAAAATAAATAAGTTTTGATTATGAAAAATGGGAATCAGACTATTCCTGTTTGATTCTTGAGAGTGAAATAGAAATTTGAAACATTCTTGTATAAATTTTTTTTACTAATGTTTTAGTCATTTAAATTTGCTGGATGAGAATTGAGAACTGAAATGCTGAAGACGTAATATATAGTGCTGGGAAAGTTCTGGCTGTTATTATGCTGGGGATTTTGAATGAACGACGTCTGAAAAATGGGGAACCAATATATAGATGTTTAATAGTTTTGTCCCAAAAGACAACACTTGAAAATAACACTATTGATGTTCCCTGGGGATTCAAATCCACGTGTCAAGCGGCTCTCTTTAGACTTCAATTTTTTATTCACCTGAATTTAAATATGAAAAAGTAATATAGTAAGACGTTCTACAGTAGAACGTCTATGAATCGGATATGAATCAAATCTGCCTATACCCGATTCAATGGATATTTGATTGTTAAATGCATATCCGTTTTGCTATGTTAACGAATATTTGATCCAATAATTCGATCCGAAATTAAAGAAATTAGGGGGAAAAAAAAAGTTGGAACAAACTCTTTTTTCCCCCCCAATTTTTTCCAATTCTTAAACGAGTTTAATAATCATAAATTTTTAACTTTTTTTTATGTTTTGAATTTGATGATTTTTTATTCTAAATTTATTTTATTTTCTCATTTATTATTTTAGTAACAAATAACATGTTATAAAAATATTTTATCGACTCAATTATTTATAACAAATCAGATCCGATTGACCTATATTCATATTTGATCCATTTAGTTAACGAATTATCGGATTCAAATTTTGTTCAAGTTATCGGACTAAGACCCTGAATTCATCTCCCATTAATTTCATCGGATTTAGATCAAAATCTAATCAATTGACAGTTGTAGTTCTACTTACAGAGTAGAACACGATTGGTCTAAGAACTTCCATATATGACCAACAAGTCTCATTTAAATAATTGGTCAAAACCAACTTAAAGCAACCAATTTCGAACATGGCTGTCCTTAAAATTCATCGTTTCTATCTTTTCGACAAATTGGACATTGGTCCTTCAAAGTGGGCAAGTGATAAGTGTTATTCTTACACCATCTCAACTTCTAAATGAAGGTTTTATGTTAGTATATCGAGTGTTTGATGTTGATAATTATCAATTTTGGTTTTATCATTGCAAATTTTATCGAGTTAGAAATATTACTTATTTTATGGATCTCAATTCGGAGTTATTTACAAAACTTATGCTCGTTTCCATTTGTGCTGCCAGGTTGTTGGGCAGTTTGCCAAGGCAAAATTCAGAAGTGAAAAACAGTGGTGCTCTCTGTCCAATTTCACTAGTCCAACCATATTCTATAGTTCAAAATCACATTAAAATCAATTGTTCAAATAAAGTTCAATATTTAGTTAAAAGGCCTAATGGGAACCTTATTTTACTCATCATTTTATTACTCGTCTATAGTATCGTACACTTGTGATTTCAAACAAATAGAAATCTTTTTAGTACTTATTGCAACGGTTCGTAACTCTGAATTTCAGTTTTGTTTACGCAAACACAACATTGGGGATTGGTGAACATACAATAATTAAAAAAATTCTTCTTTAATCTCACCAAGGGTGCCAAATATTGTATCACCATATCACCAAGCCAAGTATAGATAGCTCCACCAAGTGCATACTCATATACATTTCTATCTAACCTGTATTTCTTGTGTTTATGAGGTAGATGAGAGGGGGATTGATCCCCAAAAAAAAGAAAGAAGAAAGAAGAAGAAAAAGCAAAATTAAATAAATTTAAAGAGAGAGAAAGAGTTAAATGCGATGGTTCGCTTTACTGCATTGGTAGCCACAGTTATAAATGCTCTCTGCACTCTCTTCTTACGAAATCCTTAAATTTTCTCCAGACATTCCCAACTCCCTCTCTCACACATACACATACACTATAGAGATAGAGAAAGAAACCCTATTCTTGATACTCAAAAACAATGGCAGTTCATGTCTCTTTAGGTGTATTTGTAGTCACTGAAGTGAATGACAGAGAAATTAGGGTTTCTGGGAATGTATATATGGAAACAGTAACGGTGATATTGGCCTGGTTCACTCAGATTTCAATTTTAACAATGTTATGATTTGATTGAGCCGTGTCAATATCTCTGTTCTTTTTCATTCCCTCTTCAAATCCATATTCCTGAAAAAGGTCTGTGTTCTACAATGATTCAGCATATGAATATTGGAAACCTTTTTAGGGTTTCTAAGTGTTTCATTCTCAGGAAAAAGCTAAAATACAATAATATGGTGTCTTTTTCTTTCTTGTTTACGTCTGTCTTTATTAAATGGGTTTTAATTATATTGTGATGTTTCATTTCTTGATTGAATTAGGTTGTATGTCTGGTAATTATATAATCAAGGACATGTTTCGTAAGTTGGATTATTCTGCGACATGTTTCGTAAGTTGGACTATTCTGTTTTGTTGAGTTTACTTTGCCCCTGTTTGACACCTATTTTTGACAAAAAATAAATTTTGGAATATTGATTGATGAAAGAATGCGTGGTTACAAAGTAATGAGAATTTTTGGATTTATGTTTATTATTATTTTATTGATAGAATGTGTGGTTGAAATGAAGAAAGAGAAAAAAAATGAAAGTGAGAATGAGAAAAAATGGGTGTCAAACAGGGGCTTTATGTTTAACTAGTTATTCAAGATCTTTGTAGGCTTGCTTGGCACGAATTTTGAAAAGTTAAAAATTGCTTTTGAACATATTTGGATAAGTTTCTGAAATACTTTGTTTGCTAGAAGAGCTTTTAGATGAACCCTACTGACATAAGATGACTTTTTAAAAAAGTTCTTCTATAAAAAACAAAAACAAAAACAAAAATAAAAGCAAAAGTCCTACCAGAAGCATCGTAGTTTCTTCAATAGTATGTTTTATCTTATTCCAAAGGTTACAAAAACTGAGTTTTGGAGTATATTTTATGAACTTTACGATAATTCATTAATATTTCCTTCAAATTGCTATCGACAAAATCTTATTTCTTTATTTGTTGACATAAAAATTAATTTTGGTTCAATGAACTCTCAAATTCAGATCATATTCTTTTATAGGTTATTATTTGTAGTTATTTATTCCTTTTTTTGTTGTTTATTTTTTCCTAGTTGTTCTATATTAAGAAACATGAATAGCTCTCATCATTTTAAAAAACAAAAATTCTTAACTGAAAACTTTCTACCCACCACTTATTTTCCTCGTTTTAATGGTTATTCCAAGAATAATCAACATATATAATTGGAGATAACATGAATAAATAGTATAATTTGAACTTGAAATGTAATATTCATGGAGTTTTTAGCACTTAATCTTTTGAGTTTTGCTTATTACTTGATCTGAACTTCTAGTTGGCATCATCATTTTGATGGCAACTTCAATTTTCTTCTTATTTTCATAGTATTACAAAAATCATTCTCGTGAACTACCATGTTTTGTGCGTTTGTCAATCTATGTTACAACGTAAAATGGACAGTTGTTATTCGATGTAATGTTGTATCAGTTAAGACAACATTGTATAAGTCGTTTTTTAGTAGGGTGTAGCACCGTAATAATAGCAACACACCTTCTATCATCTAATTTTTGTCCATTCTAATACTATATACTCCAATATTATTCACTATAACATAGTACTGGTGTACCAAATGCGCTGTGTATTTGTTGCGTTAACTTTAGGGATTTGAACCCTCTTTGAATACATTTTGAAGGTCATTCTCATTCTCATTCTTCATGATTTGTATTTATATTTTCCTAGATTATAAACCACCTTCATGCATCAAGAAATAGTACAAACAAGCACTTTGTATGCCCAAAAACATTTTCGACAATTTTTCATGCTTTCATAGTATTTTTGGTCCATCTTAACTCAATTTTGTCATAGAGCTACATGGCCATGAATATCTAAACTGATTATTCGCTGCTGAAGAATTCTTGTTTAAACAGTTCACACCATCCAAACATAGTATTTTAATCTATGACTTCAATTCTTCCGTGTTTTATAAAGATTGAAGTATGTGCCTATGATTAAGTTGGAATGTAATGTTCCAATGATCTAGACACAGGGTCTTTTCCCTTATTATATTTTATCTCAGGGCCATTCTAAATATAAAATGATACAAACACAGATTCCATTGGCGATTTGTCTCCCTACCATCCAACTTTCGTCTACGTTCAAATATCCAAAAACTATCGAATAAAGTTAATTGGGGAGAATTCTCATTGAACTAAGGCCCCGTTTGATAGGATTATTTTCCAGGGAATTAGGAAAATATTTACCGCTTTCCACTTTTTTGGCTGTTTGAATTGGAAAATTTTCCACGGAAAATATTTTTCGAGTTTCGCCCGCATGTGTGCATTTTCCGAGTTTCTGATGAAAAGCTGGCTGCAAAAAAAAAAAAAAAAAAATTTGTGGCAATGGAAACAAATGTCATAACCAATGGTAAAAAAAAAAAAAATTCACATTAATGGATTCCATGTAAAACAAAGTCAAATGAACACTAAAATTTGATGAAAAAAATGATTTTTTAGGAACAATTTTTTTTTTTTTTTTACTTTTTGACAATGGGAACAAATTTTATAACCAATTGTGGAAAAAAATTATCACTTTAATAGACATTTTTCATGTAAAACAAAGCCAAACGAATATAAAATTTAAAAATTTTCCGGATGAAAAATTATACCAATCAAATACACTCAATTAACAATTCCCTACAAATTATTTTCTAGAGAATTATTTTCCCTGCAAATCATTTTCTTTTCACACCCTTGCAATCAAATGTAGAGCTAAACTCTTAAGCCTTAAGACTCTTGCAGGCTGTGGCCTGCGGATTGTGGATTGAAAAGACAGCCATGATGTAAGGGTTCGAGGATATTGGTCTGATCACCTACCGAACCTTCAAGGACTTGTAGCATGTTTGGCTAAGCTTAAAATCCATTCTAACATACAAAACTCGGTCACATGAGAATCAACAATTAAGCTAAGAAATCTGATAATCAATACAGTAGCGAAATTGTCCCCAGCCTGCTCTGAAAGCAGAAGAGAAAATGACTTCAAACAATGACGAGAAATTTTAACTGGAAAAGCAACATTTAGATGGATCAAAAACACAATATACTGTACACATCAAATCCTGTGGCCACATACCGTTCCTTCTATCAAGATTTGGAATTCAATAATTATGTAAAAAAAAGTTATGTTCTCATTGTCATTACTTGCATTGTCAAAATTCAGTGATGTCCCTTTCTGAGAGAGGAGAAGAAACCACCAACTGATTTATCTTTATTCTTATCTTCTCCATCATCTCCAACCTATTTCAACAACAATCCGAGTTAAGCGCAATTTAGACTACAATATTGGGTAGATTTTTTTTTTTCCTCGGTTGATTAATGTACCTCCTTGGCAATTTGATGCAAAATTTCTAAAATCTTGTCAAAATCGGGTCTTAGAGTTGGATCTTGCTGCCAGCATTTCTCGAGCAGTTCTGCAAGCTTCGGGTGAGTGTTCTTTGGAATTGTCGGCCTCAGACCCTGATTTTCACATCAATTTAAGTGACCATTACCATCAAGTGATTATAAATTCGTGGAACTTTAAGTTCAGATTTGGTACTCAGTATTTGAACATGACTAAGCAATATATTTATTTTTGTTTTGCAATACTGTCGAATGCTGTCCAATCATCCATGCCAAACATGATATAATAGTTAATATGAAGAGAGAAGTAGGAATACATTTTGAACCACTCCGACTGCTGCTTGTAAAGGTGTTAGAAAGGCATATGGAATCTGCACCACTCACATAATACCAGGATAAAGGAGTTCAGATACGAGACAACGGATGAAAGAACATAAGCACAAAATTTAATAAAAAATGTAGTTAGGCTTACTTGTCCTGTTAGAAGTTCCCATAGCACTATTGCGAAGCTGAAAACATCAGCCTTGTGGTCATATGGTTTATGTTCAATTACCTTTGAAAAATATCAGTTCTAGGGATCAGAATCTTAGTTGAGAGAATGAACATATTGTAAGAGAATCAAGCATAGAAAAGCCAGATATGGTTAGATTTCACCGGCATTGAGATAGCCTTTTCTCTACTTAAATCACACGGTCTTTCTTATCAACCAATTTGTTAATTAGTTTCAATCGAGTCAATCCATCCAATTTCGTCAACTTGCCAAACAGAAAGACAACCGTGGATAACGTGGCAGGAATAAATCAGATATAGATATAAATAATCAACTGCCACATTTTGGTCACAGTTTGCTAAGCTAAAGGACTCGGAATAGTGACTTGATTCAGTGACCTAATTGTAACAAAACGAAGTTAAGTGACCCATTCAAAATTAGGCACAAGTTCGGCAACCCCTATAAACTTTTACTCAACCTGTGATTATGAACACAATAGTATTTTAGCATATGTCCAAGTTTAAAAATAATTTATCTAATAATAGAATATAACAACATTTCAGAAATATGGATACATTAGTATATGTTCTCAATATATTCTTCTACTCCCCTGCAATTAGTAGATAGGTATACACAATTTTTTTCCGCAGAAAAAACCCACTTGTACCTAGCTACGGGGTTTGGCACACTATAGGGCATGTGCAGCAGTTAGTACTCTAATGACATCTAAACAGGTATCAGTAATCCCATCTTCCTAATCCAATATACAGAAAAGAATAAAGAATTGGTTACATTCATGCTAAGGGGTTTGGCACACTATAGGGCATGTGCAGCAGTTTGTACTCTACATGACATCTAGACAGGTCTCAGTAATCCCATCTTCCTTATCCAATACAGTGAAAAGATTAAAGAATTGGTTACGTTCATGTTACCACTGTTGAAAGTTTTAATCATAATAGCAAATAATCATCAGAACACTGAAAACTAAAAAAGTTCCATACATGAACCAACAGGTGCTTTTGATAAAATGAGTTGTTACACAGACTACCGCATTAAGGGCTGAGGCATTTAAGTAATCATGCAGAAATTCAATAGTTTTAATATATTCTAACTATAAATTTAATTATCACCCCAATGTGATGTTATGCAAATATGATAAAAAAACTCATTGTGAATTGGACACTTAAAATACAACAGTCAAATATCTAACTAGTACTATCAAATTTGCATACCTCAGGAGCCATCCAACGATATGTACCAGTTTCTGCAGTCATCACTCCAGTTTCAGCTTGCACCCTGGCCACTCCAAAATCAGCAACCTTAACAACCTGTCCATGAGAACAAAATGAAAGATGAAGGGCAAATGAAAAGCCAATAAAATCCCAAAAAAAAAAAAAAAAAGAATCATAGCAAGTAACAAGTTAACAGCAACAACGTTTAGGGGAACAACAAGATAGAGATGAAAAATCGAATCTATTAAGTGAAAAACATACTCAAACTCCATCATCCTCTTCTAAACATGCAGTAGGTCTACCACATGTATTCTGAACAACATTCACATTCCTTTATGAATCATTTACAGAAGAATGAAATAGATGTGGCTTTCAGATGCCAAAAGGTAGAATAGTGGATAGGCAAAACAAAAGTCAACGCTGTAACTAGCTGCAAATAATACTTTCATATTTTTCAATAGTATATTAACCATGGGGAATAAGCTTTAGTTCGTTGGATTCATTAGTATAATAACTATTACAGAAACCACACATTCTCAGGAGTTCAATGGAAAAAATGAGAAAATGTAAAGATAGTTGAAATTTCTATGCATATGAATGTTATTAAACCAATTAATCATTTACAGCTTGCAGAAACATCTTACATCATGTTCATCCATCAGAAGATTGGCAGTCTTTAGATCCCGATGGATTATGTTATTTTGGTGAAGATAGCTCATTCCCTTTGAAATATCAATTGCCACTTTCAACAGAGTAGGAAGTTTA
Organism: Fraxinus americana; assembly: GCA_035079005.1. NCBI lineage: Eukaryota > Viridiplantae > Streptophyta > Magnoliopsida > Lamiales > Oleaceae > Fraxinus > Fraxinus americana. Next base: position 8,286,863 of record CM068716.1, on the reverse strand, counting down.
AAGAAACCTTTTCGTTTGTGCAGAAAGTTGTACACACTTCCTCTAGACATGAACTCTGATAAAAACGGAAACACGACCATCAGGAAAAGCAATTCTTTGATGTGGAATAGGAAAATAAAACTTCACAGAATTAGAAGATAATAGATTTGAACTAATACAGAGCTGATATGGGTAGTTATATAGTGAATATTTGGAAAGGACCCAAAATTACTGTATGATAGATGGTTTAAACATAGTGAAACTTCAATAGAGTTACCTGTCACAATGCACAGGTTTGGGGGTCTTGTGCATGCACCGATAAATTGAACAACATTCTTATGCCGAACTTTTCTGGAAAAAAAAGGTGAAAACAAGAGTAAAGACACACGAAAGAAACATCAAGGTGCGCAAATGGAATATCAGAGCTCAGATATATTAATGGTCAAAAAGACAAATCCAAAGACATTGCTATAGTCAATTACATTTATAGAATAATTCCACGCTCAATCACAGTTTTTAATTCAGATTTTAGAGGGAATCTGACATGCTTATCATACACGCAAGAAGTTAGCTTAGCACTCAAATAGAGGGACAGAAATGTGTGGTTTGCAAGTTCATGAACATAACTTGGATGCATGCCACACAGGAAATATATGTAAAGGATGGCTCCTGCACTCCACGAATAATGAAGCAAAAAACAGTAAAAACTAATTTTCCTTGCTTTCTCAATTTTTTTACATATAACGATTGAAAGGGAATAAATGTCAAAATTGTAAAATGGATCCCTTAATTTATCTTCGAAGTTTTCTCACTATTTTCATAACTACAATTCAGGGTCCAAATGAAGCCTAAAAATCCTATGAAATAAAAAGAATATCTCAAATTAATATATAGGAGATCTTATCCCTAATTGTAAAACTTCAAACATGAAATCAATAGTTTGATTTTGGCTCGAAGATGCTAGTCCTTGACCAATATACGATTGAATTGATAGGGATAATGTTTCAATCTAAAAGAGTAAAATTCAAAGAATTTCAGGTGGAATTGATGATCTACTCATTCATAAATTAGAAACGACAACAAGGCAATCTCCACTCCTGGAAAGACCAAAACCAAGGTTGTGAAGAGAAGTTAATTTACCTCATAATGAAAACTTCCTGGGAGAACTCTTTCAACATATCGACATTAACTCGCTCGGGCATGAGAATTTTTATAGCTACTTCCTGACTACAGTATGTTCCTTTATACCTAAAAAAAAGTAGCATAATCTGTAAGATTGCAAACAGAACCGGAAAAATAGAATAAAGAAAGCAACAAAGATACATTTGTGGGACTTACAGATCACCAAATGAACCAGATGCAACTTTGCTTTCAAATTTCAGCAAGCAGGAATCAATTTCCCAGACGTCAGTTCCATCAGTAGGTATTTTAACATGTTCAGAGATGAATTCAGGAACTTCTGGGAGATTCTGATTAATGGCAGAAAGAGAATGTTGATCTGGAAAAGGTTTCTCCTATAACATATGAACTGGTGAATTAAGAGCATCAACTATTGTAAAACAGATGGGTGAAAAGATTATGTATCCCATTTTTAAGGAACTGGATTATGCTGCGATCCAAAAAAATGAAACTGTGTTGACAGAAACGGAACTAAACACTGTCCAGCAGTTCACTATCCTCATCCAACAATATAAACTAACAGTGACCATATTAATAAGCGATTGATCCAAGCTGAAACATAGGTAGTGTCAAGAAAGAAAAGTACATAGTTTCCAAAATCAGAAGAAATAACTTTAGCCTTTAAGTTGACATGCAGCAAGTACTCAATTAAATAATCCATAAACAATGTATCACCAGGAAAAGCAAACAATTATACCATCAAAATGCATTCAAATTTCTAGGTACCTCTAGATAAAACCAAATGAGTTTTCAGCAATCTAAAAACAGAGTGGAACAAAGATCTACTGCCAGCAATGAAAAACGTTTAGAAAAACAAAGATCTACTGCCATCAGAATCAGCAGTATTCTAAAAACATATACTCAACTGGGTAACTAAATAATTCAACAGAACTGAATCCAACTCAAACTCCAAAGGAATAGAAAGAAGACGTTTAAGATTGGGAAAAAAAATGAGTGAGTAGAATGTAGTCAGAGATATGAAACTGGTTTAGATCCACCAAACTAAGTTTTGAATAGCATAGAGGATCCGTAATTTTTAATGAAGCTAGACAACCAATTTATGTTAATGACACCAAACATTTTCTCCTTCTCCACAGGAAAAACAGTCCAGGAAGTTTGTTCTTCTAAGATTTGTCGCAACACTCATGACTGCAGATGGAGGTTATACATGTCTACACCAAATTCAACGAAGTAATGCTCCGAGCAAATAAAATCAAAGTAATTCTATATGAAGATGCTAGTTTTGTATTCTTTATAAGTTTATGGAGACTGCCCTCCTAAACAATTGCCTTTTTATTACTATAGGAAAGGATAAATACTGATACAAAACCAAAATTCTCATTTCAGGATCCATCAGCATAGCAGAATTATAGGTTTCATTTTAGATATCTCCATTACATGAAATTACATGACACAAGGCAACAATGCGGCTGGAACATGCAAAAAGCATAAATAAAGTTGCCTGTTTCATTTCACAATGCATCGACAAAAACTCACTCCGGAAAAGAAAATAATGCCTACCTACCAATTTATAGCATTCTCATTCTCTGGCTGAACTTAGAGGAACTAAAATTAGATACACGAGTTTTGAACAGGTTAATAAAATGTAGAACCATAAATCATAGAATAGCAGCCATATATCAAGACATAAATGCACAGTCCTGGGCTTCTGTAGCTGACTAGTTAGAGGAAAATCCGGGTATAGGTAAAAATGAAAAAGTTAATAAAGAAAGACAATGTAATTCACCAACTTCTTATGGCATAACAGCATGTAGCCAGTTGAACCAAAAATTGAGATCATGTGGAAGTTTTTCTGTTATAGGAAAATATACCTTGTCCTTTAAGATCTCCTTTTGCACCTCACTTCTAAGCAGCTCAGTTTCCTACAGGTTTCCAAGAAGCGTGTATTCAGTTTACAATAACATGAATCATTAGGAAGGAGAGAGAATAACAAATGCATTTTAAGAAAGGTGCTTTGGGGTCCCCCAAGGCAAATAAGTAATAAGTTGAAGTGCAACTAAAATGTGAAACTACTTTTAGGAGTTGGCCCCAAGCAAGGAGGACCCTGAGGGTGTAAAAGGCAAAGTGATGGAGATTTATTGGCAAAGTGATGGAGATTTATTGGAGCTGTTCTAGAAAAACACTTAATAAGAGGAAATAGATTCTGATTTATCTTTTCATATTCTAAATTTTTGCTTAACGTGGTTATTAGTTTTAACTTTTAACTTGAAGTTAAGAAATCTTCTATTTGGCTATTTTGTCAACCTTCCAATTTTTGCAGGGATTTAAAGTGTAGGTAGTACTAACAATTTTGAATCATTTAGACAATTGAATAAGTGATATTCAATATAGAAATTCTTCCCTTTGTTTTTCTCCCAATTTTAATTCTTCTTCAATCTCTCTCTTCCTC